>CP149064.1:6498524-7798229 GCA_038024825.1 Polylopha cassiicola
GATGCCATTTTAAATGATTTATTATCAGATGTTCTGTCGATACGGGCGGTGAAAGGGTTAAAACTACCCTAGTTTGAAAATGTATATATAAAGTCACGCTTCTTTTGGGGTGGGCAGAGACTGAAAACAAAAACAATAAACAATACAAAAAACCCACACACACACATTTTATTTATTTATTTATTTACACTTCATTGCACAATAAAAAACAAATGTACAAATGGCGGACTTAATGCCATACGGCATTCTATACCAGTCAACCTTTAAAGCAAACAGAGAGCATGTGTAGGCGCAAAAAGAATAATACATATAAAATAATAGATACAATATATTATTATTTTACCACTTTGGAAGAGTCTCTCACGCAAACTATTCAGTTTAGAAAAAAATTATGTTCGAAACTTCAACATCATTTTAAAATACCTATCCACAGATACCCCACACGTATAGGTCTGATGAAAAAAAATTTTTTGAGTTTCAGTTCTATTTATGGGGAACCCCAAAAATGTTGGTTTTTTTTCTGATTTCATTTTAAAATCTTATGCGTTTTACAGAATACATCTACTCATCAAATTTTAATAATATAGCTCTTATAGTTTCGGAATAAACTGGCTGTGACATACGGACGGACGGACAGACATGACGAATCTATAAGGGTCCCGTTTTTGCCGTTTGGCTACGGAACCCTAAAAAGACAAGTACTTACTTATATAAATAAGTTACAATACTACCCACTAATAAATACAGTTTTGCATAAAATTTTGCTGATTTCTCACTTACCTTTCCATGACCAAGTTTCATTGTGTATGATACTAGCGGCCCCGGCAGACGTCGTCCTGCCCGTCCGATTGTTTCGTCAAAGATCTGTCACTTCTTCATAAGGCTTCATATTTTCCCCGTTTTTTACACATTTTCCACTGTTTCTTCGCTCCTATTGGTCGCAGCGTGATGTTATATAGCCTAAAGCCTTCCTCGATAAATGGTCTATCTAACAAAAAAAGAATTTTTGAATTCGAACCAGTAGTTCCTGAGATTAGCGCGTTCAAACAAACAAACAAACAAACAAACTCTTCAGCTTTATAATATTAGTATAAATTTAGGTACACACTCGTAGGTACCTAGGTGTATTTATTTACGTTACTGGATTTAAAAATGATATATATATAATATCAAAACTAATCTCAACCCATTAATGCAAAACACTCAACCCTGCCACTGCTTACCGGATCAACCGGTCTGCCGCACTTGCATTAACCCTTTACCTGCCATAGCGACTATTGTACCTAGTATTTACTTAGTGTTTCAACGTATAAAGCACCTTATGTAGTAACATATAAGGTTCAGTTTCGTGTGTTTTGAATTCTGTATTATTATTGTAGCAATAGGATTTAACCGGAACAGTCAGGTGTTAACATATTGGTAATAGTTTCACTCAGATACATATATAATATGTTAAGTCGTCTGTAACTTCAGATTTTCATACAAATTTTGAAATTTCAAAATTCATTGAATTCAAAAATTTTGGTTATTGGACGTTATTTGGCATTTTATCTATACTAATATTATAAAGCTGAAGAGTTTGTTTGTTTGAACGCGCTAATCTCAGGAACTACTGGTTCGATTTGAAAAAATATTTTTTTTTAGATAGACCATTTATCGAGAAAGGCTTTAGGCTATATAACATCACGCTGCGACCAATAGGAGCGAAGAAACAGTGCAAAATGTGTAAAAAACGGGGAAAATAACTATTCCACGCGGACGAGTCGCAGGCAGAAGCTAGTAAGCATATAAAAGTTAGTCATTGTAATGAAACATTTACTTAGAACAGACTTAACTCGCGACAGTTACCAATTTTACGCTAACGTTTCGAAAACTTTTCAATTCCCATATTCCTAACCAACTGACTTGATGATAGTCTCATACTATTAGTTAACTAGTTTTCAAAAAGCCAGCATTAAATTAATGTAGGCTTATTAATTCGTTATAATAATTTTATTCCAATTTAACTAATATTATAAATGCGAAAGTAACTCTGTCTCACTTTCTCGCTAAAACTACTGAACTGAATTAAATGAAATTTGGTACACCAATAGTCTAGAGCTTGAGAAAGGACATGGGCTACTTTTAATTGCTAAAAAAGGGTTATAAGGGACAGATATTCCGGGCAGACTCGTGGGTAAAAGCTTGTATCCATGTAATAACTGCGAAAGCATCATAAATGATTATTAATTATAATGTTTAATTGTTCCAGGTCAGTCAATTGTCTTCAAAATGAAAGGTAACTTAAATAAGTGCATAATATGCAGTATGAGGTGCACTCAAAGTGCAGTGTTGTCCTGCAAGCTAGCTGTATAATGCAACAACGTACAGGAAACAGCTTGTGCACTAAATGTGTATTTTTTATTTATATTAAAAAACGTTTTTAGTGTTTTTAAATAAGTCGGAAGGTAACCTGGTGTCAACTTTCAAAACTGAATAAAATAGATGTTTCGTTATAGTACCCGGAACGCTGGCAAGAAATATAATTATTCGTCCTCCGGCCGGAAAGCGCCTACTTTGTGGCCGCTGCGCTAAATGAAGTTGCCGCTTTCTGGCTTCGTCTAACAGAAAAATAGTATACTGACCTTGGCCAGTAAAATAAAAAAGCCTCAGATCACATTTTTGTCAACCTCGGCTTCGCCTCGGACGACAATTACATGTGATCTGAGACATAGTTTTAGTAGTTTTAGCGTGAAAACGTAACAGACAGACAGACAGATAGAGTTACTTTCGCATTTAAACTATACCACGGACCCCAACCATAAATATTTTTGGAAATAAAAAAAGTCTTATTTATATCAATCAAAATTTTTTTGGTACTTTTATTACACTTACTACGATGTTAATGAGTTTACTGCACAATTTCCTAATAAATATGTTTAGACTGACTGACCTGCGGAATCCTGACACACAAGCCAAGGACCCCTAAGGGGCCCATGGACCCCACGTTAAGTAACCCTGGTATAGATATATAGTTTAAAAATTAAAAGTGAGGTAGCTGTGTTTTCCGAACTATTCATACTCGCTTTGATTACAATTTTCAACTTAAAATGACCACCGGAAAATTTCAAATGTGTCCGCGTACATTTTTCAACGGAATTTCACAGCAATTTCCCCCGGCAGTGTTTTAAAAAAGATACGCTTTCATAAACGAGTTAGTTTTTTTGTTCGTTTTGAAAATAGTATATTTAACGCTCTGCTGGCTACTTTTGTGTTGGCGCTTATGACGTATTCGTTTTGAGTCTATTGCATTTGTTTTTCTATACTAATATAATAAAGAGGAAAGGTTTGTTTGTTTGAATTGAATAGGCTCCAAAACGGCTGGACCGATTACTCCTCTTTATTACATTAGTACCTATATACTAGCTTCTGCCCGCGACTTCGTCCGCGTGGAACTCCTCCTTTTTTGCAGTCGGTTAAAAAGTAGCCTATGTCCTTTCTCAGGCTCCAGACTTTCTTTGTACCAAATTTCATTTAAATCGGTCCAGTAGTTTTAGTCTGAAAGCGTAACAGACAGACAGACAGACAGACAGAGTTACTTTCGCATTTATAATATTAGTTAGGAAGTTAGGATAATAATAATTAGTACCTAATAGACTAGCAATTGAATTATCACTTAAAATAATAATTTCAGAAGCCTTCGCGGTTATTATACATTGGAATGAAACAACTATTAACAGATTTAACTCGTTTCACTTTACTTCACTTTAGCGTTAGACTATTGTCAGCTCAGTCTTGCTACGATTATAGAAACTGTAAAGATTCCGAAACGTCAGCCAATCCCTACTAATGTTATAAATGTGAAAGTAACTCTGTCTGCTTGTTACGCTTTCACGCTAAAACTACTGGACAGATTTAAATGGAATTTGTCACAAAGAAAGTCTGGAGCCTGAGAAAGGACATAGGCTACTTTTTAACCGACTGTAAAAAAAAGTCCATGCGGACGAAGCGGGTAGAAGCTAGTAAATAAAACACGCTAGTTAAATCCGTTTATAGTTGTTCCAATCTTTTCTAAAATCATGTAAGAAGTGACTAGGATCTCACTCGATAATAGTTAAGACAAGTACTTAAATCAAAGTTAATTCAAAGTCCCAAGTTATGGGTGTTTCATATAATTTATTGAAAGTTTTTGACAAGGGTCTGAACCCGTGTTATTTTGACGAGTACAATATTTTATACTGACATTTTTATTAGTAGATGTCATATTACGTCAGCTCAGTCGTGCTACGATTGTGGAAACTAGATACGCGAGTTAAGTCCGTTAATTTAATAGTTGTTTCATTCCAATGTGTAATAACCGCGAAGACATCAGAAATTATGATATCATTCTAATTCAATCATCCCTACTAATATTATAAATGCGAAAGTAACTCTGTCTGTCTGTCTGTCTGTTACTCTTTCACGCCAAAACTACTGTACCGATTTAAATGAAATTTAGTACAAAGAAAGTCTGGAGCCTGAGAAAGGACATAGGCTACTTTTTAACCGACTGCAAAAAAGGAGGAGTTCCACGCGGACGAAGTCGCGGGCAGAAGCTAGTAACATATAAATGTTATGATTGAATTAGAATGATATCATAATTTCTCCTTTCCTCTTTATTATAATATCAGAACATATAATTATAATAATATGATTGTATTGTTTAGTCTTCGAAACATCAGCCAATAAAATAAAATACGCGAGTTAAATCCGTTTGAAGTTGTTTAATTCAAATGAAGAAAGAGTCAAAAGACACGAGGAAGATAACAGCGGTTAAATTTTGATAAAATAACCAACAAAATCCAAGATGGCCGCTAAACAGCTGTACGTCATTAAGCTGTATAATCGTGCCCGTTGCTGTATAGTGGGCCCCGGCGCTGCCTGTAATGACCTCCGGATTATTTATCACCTATGCGTGGACTTAGGAAGGCTGTACAGCGGTGATAAGCGGGAGCGTTTTGTCAGCATCATAATCTATACCTTCTAATATTATTTTTAGAAAAGGTTTGTTTGTTTGGATTGAATAGGCTCCAAAATGACTGGACCGATTTGAAAAATTCTTTTACTGTTGGGAAGCTACGTTCACCCTGAGTAACATAGACTAGAGTATTTTGAAAAAAAATAGGGATCCGTACGAAGCCGGCGCGAATCGCTAGTCCATAGGCGAGTGACATAGGCTATAAAAAAAGGGATCCGTGCGAAGGCGGGGCGGACAGCTAGTATCTTATATAATTGTTTTGTTAAAGTTTTCATTTGAAAATATGCTGATTTTGGGGAATGAGAAATTGGCTAGTTTGGCGTTTCATAAACAAACAAAAATTTACAAAGAATTGGATTTCTAGTTTGGGAGTGGGAGCTCGTGACGTCACGTTTTAGTTCAATTGACGAACCCCCCCCCCACTCCAGATTTTTTTAAGCTTTTAATTTTGTCATTTATAGTTCGATTCAAAAAATAAAAATACCTGTCCAATATTTTTTACTAACTTACTTGATAAACAAAAAAACCATTGTGAATGATGGACGAAGAAAAAATTATCGTCATGTAATAATTTCTGATGCCTTCGCGGTTATTACACATTGGAATGAAACAACTATTAACGGATTTAACTCGCGTATTTTTATTTTATTTTATTAGCTGATGTTTCGGATTCTTTACAGTTTCCATAATCGTAGCACGACTGAGCTGACAATGGTCTAACGCTAAAGTGGAAACTGTAAAGAATCCGAAACGTCAGCAAATAAAATAAAATAAAAATACGCGAGTTAAATCCGTTAATAGTTGTTTCATTCCAATTATCGTCATGTCTTAGTGAAATAGGCCCTGGTTATACCGTGTCGATATTTCCTCCGCTCCGCTTTATAACTCTAGTAACACCCTTAAACAGCTTATACCATGTCGAAGCACGTAACGGCGATATCGATGTACATCGGATATTAAATTATGTACGCTTAGAAAGTTGATGAGTTATGGAATAACCTGAGTATTAAGATAGTGTTCAGATAGAGAGAAATAGTCTTTTGAAAAAAAAAAAATGTAGGTAGTTACTCGTTAAGGATCTTTATCATCACTATGACTACATAATATAAAACAAAATCGCTGTCGCTGTCTGTCCGTCCCTATGTATGCTTAAATCTTTAAAAGTACGCAACCGATTTTGAGGTTTCTTTAATAGATAGAGTGAGTGAAGGAAAAGATTTATACGTCCGTGTGAAGCAGGGGCGAGTCGCTAGTCTTTAATATTTTCTTATACTTTAGATTTAAATAAGTAATTATTTAAATCTAAAGTATAAATAACGAACTTAAATATATAAAATAAATATCTTTGAACAATTAACACCAACTTGTTTGACTTGTCACTTTGAAATTCGGCGTTCGAGACAGCTACCTTTATCCCCGCGAAAAAGTTTAACCCCTAGGTTAAGAACGCAGGTCCTAGCAGAATTCGAACCCGTAACATTCTATGTCGTAGTCAGCTCTGACAACCAACAGGCCGTGAAAATGAAACTAAATGAAACTTTTAATTACTCTCAGCCGCAAACCTCAAATCGTTACGGAAATTGCAACGAACAAACAAAATCACGACCCTTGACGCTTTTCAATGGTTAAATACGTATTATGAATTAATTAGTCAACAAGTAACAATTAATTACATTTGTGCATACGATAGTGGTTTATATTTTTAGCTGTTGATAGTTTTTGCTGTTAATTTTTTTGTCAAAAACATATCGATGTGAAATTGCGTTTATATACATACACTAGCTTCTGCCCGCGACTTCGTCCGCGTGAAACTCCTCCTTTTTTACAGTCGGTTAAAAAGTAGCCTATGTCCTTTCTCTGGCTACAGACTTTCTATGTACCAAATTTCATTTAAATCGGTCCAGTAGTTTTAGCGTGAAAGCGTAACAGACAGACGACAGAGTTACTTTCGCATTTATAATATTAGGTAGTAGGGATACAATAATTTCTGGTAAGTACTTTTATAACCAAAAATTCGTACCGAAGAAAACGAAATATTCAAACTTCGTAGATAACAGTCATTGTTTAATTATTTAAATAAGAAGTTACGTCTTGTATTATAATTTCATCCAATTCCAAACCGATACTATAATATACAGCTTTTTAAGTGTATTATATAGATAAGATTTTTGTTTTGTTTACATGTTAAACTTACAAAAAAAAACATTCCGCGGATCTTATTATTTAAAGTTTTAAATTATATTTAAATTCTATTACTATTCATTTATTTGTATTATAACGACCTGTCTATCACTTTAACTAAAAACTTTACTGTCTTCAAAATACTCTTAAGAGTCATCGTTTTTGATTGCAAAAAAGCTATAAAGATATCCCAAAACCGACAAGACTAAACAAAAAAGGGAGCGATATATTTTTTTTCTATTTATCTAACAAAATTCCTACTGTCTTACCTTGGAAAAGGGACACATTAGGCAAATTAGCCACGCCCTGCATTGTTCAAATAACGATAAAACTTCCTCGTTGGTTACTTTTGGTCACGGTAATGGAAGGTAAGGGAATGGTTTGGAATATTTTGGTTACAAGATCCATCCTGTAAACGCGAAAGTTTGTAAAAATGTTGGAATGAAATTATTAATGTATTTAACTCGCGTATTTTTATTTTATTTTGTTTGCTGACGTTTCGGATTTTTTACAGTTTCCACAATCGTAGCACGACTAAGCTCTCAATAGTCTAACGCTAAAGTGCTACGATTATGGAAACTGTAAAGAATCCGAAACGTCAGCAAATGCAAGAGTTAAATCCGTTAATAGTTGTTTCATTTTAATGTGTAGTAATATCTATACTAATATTATAAAGAGGAAAGATTTGTATTTTTGTATTTTTGTATTTTTGTATTTTTGTATGTTTGTAATGAATAGGCTCCGAAACTACTGGACCGATTTCAAAAATTCTTTCACCTTTGGAAAGCTACATTATCCCCGAGTAACATAGGCTATATAATATCACGCTAGGTCTTATAGTTGCGGAGCAGTAACCGAAAATGTTTCAAAAACGGGGGAAAAGTATCGTTTCTGAGGCCTTAAAAAAATCTTAAGTCCCCCCGTGCGAAGCCGGGACGGGCCGCTAGTATATAATAAAACACTATATTCCAGTCAGATTTTACTTAAAATTATAATCGTTATTATTTCTCGTCTCCACATTTTTCTTCAGTACCGTACATCGACCCCATCGGGGTCGGCTAGCATGCTATTTTTCATTTGTATTGCTCCTAAGATTATGGGGTACTTTTAAGCGCTTTTCGGCAAAAGTCCACTTTAAACCCCCGCGGTTACCCGTAATAAAGCTTTGAGAGTTTTCGCAAATAGAGATTTCTTATAAATAAGAATAAATTATACATTAAAAATGGAACTTAAATATTAGAGATAGTCTTTGTAAAGAAGACTTAAAATACTGTTTTTATGGATTTTTACAAATTACGTTTTTAATCTGATGCCATCGCAGTTATTATACAATGGAATAAAACTACTTTAGACTACTACTGTACGTCAGCTCAGTCGTGCTACGATTATGGAATCTGTAAAGGCTCCGAAACGTCAGCCAATAAAATAAAATACATGAGTTAAATCCCTTATAGTCATTTCATTACAATAGTGTAGCATCATTAAGTTCAACCTCATTCCCCGATCATTTCACCTGTGCCAGCTGTATCATTTTCATTTCCGACTCATTTATCATTTCCGTTTGTATGTAAATGACATAATCTTATCTAAGGCGATGCACCTAATTGCTTTCAACTACTTTAATTCGTATTAACATATGTACGGTTGGTTACGTATGCTTTTCATTCAAAGATTATTTGGAATAGAAATGACATGTTATTTCTGATGCCTTCACGGTTATTACATGTTGAAATGAAATAACTATAGGTAACGGATTTAACGTCTGATAATAAATAAAATGCGCTACTCTATACCTGAGTCGTCTTATTTATATTTTGTGACAAATTTATTTTTATTAGATGACGTTTCGAAAATTTTACAGTTCTTTTTATTCGTTAATATTTGTATTGGTTTGATTCGTCGTTAAGGTCCTAATCATTTACAAAACGATTATTTTAACAACAAAATCATAAAATATAGGACACCTAAAAAGGTCTAAAGGCAGTTAACTAAAAAACCTGAAGTTTTTTAGTTTTAATTTAAGCTAACTCTTCTAGCTTCATGTAAAAATCATAAATCTATACAAAAAACTCGTGCATGTGGACACATTAATCAGTTTTACGCCTTATATTAAAAAATACTTTTTTGAGCTAGCTGCAATATTATAATATACTAGTTTCTGCCCGCGACTTCGTCCGCGTGGAACTCCTCCTTTTTTGCAGTCGGTTAAAAAGTAGCCTATGTCTTTTCTCAGGCTCTAGACTTTCTTTGTACCAAATTTAATTTAAATCGGTCCAGTAGTTTTATCGTGAAAGCGTAACAGACAGACAGACAGACAGACAGAGTTACTTTCGCATTTATAATATTAGTAGGGATTATAATTTATGAAAATAAATAGAATTTCGTCGCGTCTGTTTCACAATCTATGCCCACCTTATTTGAATTTATAATACGAAGCAAACCCTAATGCAGCATTAGTGTTGATGACGTCACACCCCTGAATTATTAACTTAACCTATTTTGTTTAAGCTCGTTAATGATAAGCCACTTTTGATACTTTTGAGTGCATTAACATTCTTCAGAGCTTTTAGTATTAAATTTGGGGAGAGTGCAATATCTCTTTCCGAAATTAGTTTAAATGTTGACTGGAAGACAGATGGGTATTATTTTCATTAGTAATGCACTGTGGTTTCGCTTGCGTATATTTTTTTTTTGCTGACATTTCGGAGACTTTACAGTTCCCATAAATGTTAGACTAGCCAGGCCAGTCGATTACGAAGAACCGTAATAGTATTTCATTCCAATGTGTAACCTCAAAAGCATAATAAATTATTGTATAAATATACTTAGTTCTTTTTCTATCAAAAAATCGTCGAACAAAAAATGACAAAGACAAGTGCTTTTAAAATAGTGAGTCTTGAATGTCTTATATTTGTATTATTCATCGCTTTGTCGCAGGTGCGTGCATTGGACAAGCGTCAGGGTAGGCATTTATGACATTGTGCCTGCACAATGCACGCCCTTGTTATTGTTGTTGTTGTTGTAAGTTGGACATCGTCTAAGAGTTTCGGTTATTTGAAGCCTAACATAGTTTATGTTGGTAGGCTGTTTTTGATATTCTAGGCCGCAGGCTCTGGGCACAGGAAATCGGGAACATACCACCAATCCGTACGGATAGATATATTAAAAAATAGAGCCTTAATCCCTACTAATATTATAAATGCGAAAGTAACTCTGTCTGTCTGTTACGCTTTCACGCAAAAACTACTGGACCGATTTAAATGAAATTTGGTACAAAGAAAGTCTGGACCCTGAGAAAGGACATAGGCTACTTTTTAACCGACTGCAAAAAAGGAGGAGTTCCACGCGGACGAAGTCGCGGGCAGAAGCTAGTGTTCTATCATCATCATCATCATCATCATCAGCCCGTCGCAGTCCACTGCTGGACATAGGCCTCTCCAATTGCACGCCACTTTGCTCTATCTTCGGCTGCTCGCATCCAGCTCCTGCCAGCCATCCTACGCAAATCGTCACTCCACCTTGCCTGAGGACGTCCTACACTACGCTTGCCGAGACGCGGTCTCCACTCTAGAACACGTTTACTCCAACGGTTATCGGTTCTTCGGCTAATATGGCCAGCCCACTGCCACTTTAGCTTGCTAATCCGGTGGGCTATGTCGATGACTCTGGTTCTCTGCCGAATCACCTCATTTTTGATTCGATCCCGCAGAGAAACGCCGAGCATAGCCCTTTCCATAGCCCGCTGAGCGACTTTTAATTTGTGAACCAGCCGTACCGTCAGTGTCCACGTTTCGGCTCCGTATGTCATGACGGGTAGGACGCATTCTATATTTGATATTTATTATGAATGTCAGTATGTTTCTTTCTATCGCTTTTTTGCAGTCGGTTAAAAAGTAGCCTATGTCCTTTCTCAGGCTCTAGACTTTCTTTGTACCAAATTTCATTTAAATCGGTCCAGTAGTTTTAGCGTGAAAGCGTAACAGACAGACAGACAGACAGAGTTACTTTCGCATTTATAATATTAGTAGGGATATGGTACCTACACACAATTGTAAACCGATTTCGTAACAGTATTATCTTAAAAAGGCAACCCGCAAAAACATGTTAAATCTTATAAAAATAAAAATAAACATTCTACCAAAATTTCCACCACACAAACCCGTCTAAATGCAAAATACTTTAATCTCTTGAACTCGAGTTCCCAGTCTACCGTTGATCTCATCTAAACTTGTAACGGAGCTTTGTATCGTGTTCTTGAGCTTTTGTTGTGATCGCTTCGGGATATGAGATTAACATACACCTGCGTATTGTCTTGATTCCTGTTCTATCGGCGAATTCGCTAGTTTGTGCGAGTTACTAGCGAATCCGCTGAATCCTCAGTTTTAAAAAATGTATTCATTAAAGAAAATCTTGTACCAATCGATATGATTTAATATTAAAAATATTAAACTAGCTTATTTTTTTTAATTTTCTTATATACAAACACACACAAAAAAGAATCATCTGATTTTGTGCAGTTCATCGAAAGTTATGCGTGTGTACATACAGTATTACTAACATATTATCTACTCGACTGTCTTACCGCGCTCGCGTCGTATAAAACTCGTGTAGATTAAGAATTACATCTCTACTCTTTTACTGCATTCGTGCTTATAACGCTGCTTCGTATTCAATGATCAACCTACGACACATGTAACACAGTCAAGGGTGTGCATTCCATACAGGCACAGTATGGAATGCCTACCCTAGCGCCATACTCGCGCTCTCCACTGCACGCCACTGATAACAGTGTATTTTTCCAGAAAGCCTACTGTGGTAGTATACATTCTATTACATTCACTACATCCATACGTCGTATGCATTAAGTGATTTACCCGTCTGTATCGGATGTCAATCGGTCTTGCGCTGTCAGCCGCGGTAGACGTCTGCCAAGTAAAGTTAACGAGAGATCGATGGGACGCCTACGAGATTTGCTTTCTTGTTATTTATGTTTATTTCTTTTCAATCTTGTATATGTATAATGCTTTTTCCGGATACATGTAGAGCTTACACCGCTGATTGTAAAGAGCTGAAACTTGGGTGTGTTCTTTGAATGATGTAGCTGTATGACGATAAGAAAGGACTTTGAAATTCTATTTCTTAGAGGTCAAATAAAGTAACAGAAAGATTGTATGGGAAAATTTGATTCGATTCTTGGTCCGATCTATTTGAAAATTGTGAATAAACAATTAAATATTCTTTAACACAATTAATGGAAGATGTGTTAGGTATTTTATTTGAATCATCCCTTGACGGAGTTAAAAAACATATCTTATAGAATTATTATTAGCACGGAAATGATCCCTTATGGAGTGAAGAGGGGGTGGAATTTACTATAATAATATAATAATAACTTCAAATGGCGATGTAATAGTATATCAAGAACTTATCTATCAGAACTACAACTTACCAGTGTTTAATGTCAAAAGCTTAAAAAACATCAATCAAGGCGAATATAAAATTTTAATTCACAAAATACGACAGAATATATATCAAAAACTCGTTATGGCCGTAGTCTTATCGAATATCAGTGATCCCAAAAAAAAATTACGTAACTCTCCTTACATTCCCCAGTCGAGATAAACAGGCTGATTGTACTCGAGATAGCGGTACTGATATCTCGGGACAGGTATAACTATATGTTATAAATACCAGGTACAAATACTGGCATGTTTTACAATGTTTGAGTGAGATATTTGCAATTTATGTAGCAGATAATTTGAAGTCTGAATTGATTATTTATAGATGAATAGCGTATAATATTTCTTAAATATTTTATCTTTATTAAGTATATAATAAAATGTTTTGCTCCCAGCTATCTATATACCAAAATTCATCAAGATTGAATCTACTTGGAAGCTGAATAAAAAAAAAATCTACTTTTTCTAATGGCTGGTAAGTTATTTGTGCCTTTGTTTGCAATTTTTGAATTTTACTGAAATGATTCCATTTCAGGCAATTTTCTAATTTTGTGGAATTTTAAAAATAAAATAAATATATACAAGCCCAATACTAATGTTTAGACTGTCTACCCCCGCACTGCACGCCCCTGCTACAGTCCATTCTTGACGAAGATAAATATCGGATTGAAGCTATTAGTCAATGTATTTATTAGGGTTCCGTAACCGTTATAAATCTGCTGAACCCATCAAACTGTCAAATACTCAAACTTACCTACAGACAGACTGAGTTATATTCCTTAAATTCTCATTAGATTTAGTTTCATCGTAAATAATAATAGATTAGATTCATTTAATTCTCATAAACAATTTTGGACACGTGTTTTTTCTTTCAAAACAGTAAATGTCAATGAAGCATTTTCAAAAACAGTCGTTATACCTATACAAATTCAATTTACACAATCAAATATACAAATACAAATTCAATGTTTTAATATTTAACTGTCCACTTTAAAAACGCTCATGATTTGTATGTACAAGTATTCCGGACACGGCGGTACTTATCATAGACAAACTGTCTAGATACAGACCGGCGTGTTTTGTATGAGAGTGAGTACTGGTAACGTCGGTGGTTGTTGTGGACATAGTTACGGTAGTGATACAGAAGTATTTGACACTCTGTCTAGTTTGAAACCGGCGTGTTTTGTATGAGAGTGTGTACTGGTAATGTCGGCGGTTGTTCAAGAGTATGAGAGTATTCAAGGGCGTGCATTCCATATAAGTAAAGTGTCACTAATTTATAGACTGCCTACCCTCGTCTTACTCTCCCCCCACTGCACGCGCCTGAGTATGTACTGGTAACGGGGGAGAGCGTAAGTATGACGCCTGGGTAGGCATACATTACTGACATTGTGCCTATATGGAATGCACGCCCTTGGTTGTGAACATAGTAGTCTTACACACACTGTCCAGTTTGAAGTCGGGCTGTTTTGTATGAGAGTGAGTACTGGTAATGTCGGTGGTTCTTGTGGACATCGTAACTATAGTAGTCTTAGACACACTGTCTAGTTTGAAGCTGGCGTGTTTTGTATGAGAGTGTGTACTTGTAATGTCGGTGGTTGTTGTAGACATTACGAGTGTGTCTAGTTAGAAGCCGGCGTGTTTTGTATGTCAGTGTGTGCTGGTAATGTCGGAGGTGATTGTAGACATAGTCATGGTCGTGATCCAGAAGTGAGTTTATCTAAACAACGATACAAGCGAAGGCTGCGCCGGCGCAGTCAGTGACACCGCTTCTATTAGGGTGGTTATATGGTGATGAGCGGAGGCGGGAGCGGATTATTTAAAAAAAAATGGCAGTAGATAGGTAGCTTGTGTAATGAAATATTTTTTCCCTACAAAAAAAGACTGATTGATTGTATAAAAAAATATTTATTTTCATTAAAGACTTATTTAATTCAACAGTTTTGCCAATTATTATTAATATATAGGTGCTTAGTATGTTTTGTCGAAAATTAAGAAGAAACAAATATAGTTTCTTAGTTCGTTACAATAGTTAAATGTTATCAAAGCAAGAGAAAATGGTTTTTGTCTTTCTAACGTAATATAGCAAAGGTAAAGGTCGCAGTTTTGGGGTGGAGGGTCGTGACGTCACATTGCAGTAAAAATGAGGTAAGGTGAGTCGTGGAACTTTTAGCAGTTAAATTTAGCGTTAGAGTATCGTTAGCTCAGCCGTGCTACGAAAATGAAAATGTTTATTAAGTAAATGGGACCCAAGAGACACTTTTACACGTAATATTTACTAGCGCTTCTAAAAATAATGGCACTGTGAGAAGAAACACCGCAATTATCTTGTCAGCCATACCTTTATTAATAGAATAAAATATACCTAACATTATTATAACTTACACGAATACGAATATGGAAACTGTAATTTTCGAAAAGTAACCAAAATAAAATACTCGAGCTACTTATAGCTTGCAATATTAAAATTTATTTATTTAAAAAAAAATCTAAATCGCTAATCGCGTCTCTCATCAACAAAACCGCTACCTCCTTGAAAGACGACTCGAGCAAGTTTTCAAACATACAACCGGTTTTAGGCGTGTCTACCACAACCGACACAAATTCCACGAGCCCCCATACTGTCCACGCTGGATGTTAAACTAGACACATATACATGTGTGCGTCAAAAGATAAAGTCTACGTTAACAACCGTCGTGGTTTGTATGAAAGCTGGTAATAGGAGTGTTGTTTTTTTGTAGACAAGACACAATAGCCTTGATTGACTGTTGATTTTTACTGACAATACTTGATTATGATTCGTTTTTGAGCCACTTATGTTTGTGTGGAATTTTAAATAAATATTTTTCTATAAATTATCAACATTGTAAAGAAACTACTTATAAATATAACGGATTTAACTCGAGTAAGTATTTTGTTTTTTTTATGACGTTTCGAATACTTCACTTAAGCGTAAGACTATTAGCTCAGTCGTGCGACGAATACGGGAACTGTAAAGTTTTCGAAACGTCAAAAAATAAAATACGCAATTTAAATTGATTTTCGAAATTCAAAAACTACGTACTTACTAATATAATAAAGAAGGTTTATTTGTTTGTTTGGATTGAATAGGCTGCAAAACGACTGAACCGATTTGAAAAATTCCTTCACTGTTGGAAAGCTACACTATTCGTGAGTGACATAGGCTATATTAAACTTTGAAAACAAGTTAGGGATCTGTGCGAAGCCGGGGCGAACCGCTAGTTCAGTATAAAAAGGCAATAATTCCTTACAAGCATCACATACATAAGTTAATAAAATATTCAAACAGACAGATTAAAAAACAATAACATAAGTGCCCTAAAACAATTCTCTGGATTCCTAAACACGCCCCTAAAATAATTGAAATACATTTAGTAATTGAGTTTTCCCCTCCCTAGTGTAATAGTGTTGTCACGACCGCCGGGATTCCGGTTTTAATTGAAACCGGTAATTCGGTTAAATTTGTTGTTTTTTATAAAAAAAACAATCGCAACTTTGTCGCCCTATTAAAAAAAGGTTATTTTAGAAAATGATTAAAATGTCTGTTTAAAATGTTCGTTGTTTTTTATTTATTTTTTTTTATACAAACATCATCATTAATGTACTTAATAAAATAATGTACAAAAAGCGAACCTAATGCCATACGGCATTCTTTACCAGTCAACCACTTTAGCGTTATTGTAATGACCTTTAAGGTATCAGAAATGATTATGAAACTAATTTAATCTAATAATTTCTGATGCCTTCGCGGTTATTACACATTGGAATGAAACAACTATGAACAGATTTAACTCGCGTATTTTTATTTTATTTTATTTGCTGACGTTTCGGATTCTTTACAGTTTCCATAATCGTAGCACGACTGAGCTGACAATAGTCTAACGCTAAAGTGATTTATACAGTTATGCAAACTACCTTATTCTACCTTATTCTATTAAACTACCTTAGTCGTGCTACGATTATGGAAACTGTAAAGAATCCGACACGTCAGCAAATAAAATAAAATAAAAATACGCGAGTTAAATCCGTTAATAGTTGTTTCATTCTAATTTAATCTATTATTTTGTTGGGACACTTTCGTGGAGCCGTTTCCTCCACGAAAGTATCCCAACTAAATAATAGTTAAGAATAGAAGATAGTAATAAAAGATAGAATTTTAAAAATATTTAATTCAATCAAAAACTTTCAAACTCAAAACTCAAACTCAAATAATCATTTATTCAGGCTAGGCTCTTACAGGCACTTGTGAATGTCAATGTTAAAATTAATATTATTTTTCGATTCAGCAAAAAAAACCTCTTGAGAAGAATCGAGAATAAACTCAATGAGGTATAATTTTTTCAATATAATAATATTACAATCCTATTGTAAAAAACAAAATCTACCCAAAATACCGCAATCCCGCACAATCCCGCACAATCCCGCGGGGCATCTAAACAGCCAATCTAAATGATTCCATTTAGAATTAGTTTAAATCTAGTAATAGAGATGGCGCTTAAGCTTAAACTATTTCAACTATCGCCAGTAACTTCAACCGACATTTCAAAAAGCAACCTTACGCGTTTACAGTAAGGTCGTATTTCCTTTAGACATATACGTCATTGGCGTTATGTTAAGCATTGATTTAGTACAGTTAGCAATTTAGATTGACTTACTGTCGGATATTAGCGACAGGAATGGTAGTTTAGGTTTCTGATTGGTTGTGACAGTGACAATGACAATTCTATGCTTACATATTTTAATAGACTTGTCACTTGTATGTGTTTGTGTGTCTAGTGTATTCTAGAATTTCTAGAACACGTCAGAACATGCTAGACCGCGTCAGAACATGCTAGAACACGTCAGTACCAGTAGAACACGTCAGAACATGCAAGGACACGTCAGAACATGCTAGCATAGCATATATGCATGCTATCGTGTTCTACATGGTACATAGCATACAAGTTGTATAGGTTATTTGACTTAGGCTTAGGGGTTGTTTTCAGACGTAATATGAAATCAAATATTTAGGTATTATATTCTTTTTATCGTAAATTCTTACTAATATTATAAACACGAAAGTTTGTAAGAATGTAAGGAGGTTTGTTTGTTACTCTTTCAAGCTAAAACTACGGGATAGATTTTGATTAAATTTTACGATAATATAGCTTACACATCAAAATAATATACAGGCTATATTTCATAATGATATCGTGTAAAGTACTCATCGTGCGTAGACGAAGTCGCGGGCAGGAGCTTTATCATGACCAACAATTATATTAATTAAATATGATTGTTGGTCATGATAAATATTTTACCCCATTAATAGAATTTAACAAATATTTACCTAATACGAGATTCGAACCCGTAAACCTTAACCGGTAATACATTCATATTACACTTTAACCCTCTAGTGAAGAGAGACTGTGAGGAATGATGGCATCCCCGCTATTTGTTACCATAGAGTTAGAATTGTATAGATACGGCGCTTTTATCAACTTGCTAGCTGTGCCCGCGACTTTGTCCGCGTTTTTTACACATTTTCCACTGTTTCTTCGCTCCTATTGGTCGCAGCGTGTTATATAGCCTAAAGCCTTCCTCGATAAATGGTCTATCCAACAAAAAAATATTTTTTCAATTGGAACCAGCAGTTCTATAGATTTGCGCGTTGAAACAAACAAACAAACTTTAGTTTTATAATATTAGTATAGATATAATTATTGGAATGAAACCACTATTAACGGATTTAGTCTAACGTTAAAACTTATACTTTAGCGTTAGAATATTGTCAACTCGTGCTACGATTATGGAAGCTGTAAAGTATCCATAACGTCTACAAATAAAATAAAAATACACGAGTTAAATCCGTTAATATTTCAATGAATGTGTAATAACCGCGAAGGTATCAGAAATTAGCTAACTAACTTTTAGTCGTATTCTAACTCTATGGCCTGGCCACACACTGACGTGAATATGTAGTGACGGGAATGCGTCACTCCCGCGGGTGCATTATCGCTGCAGCTGAGCAATGATGCCATCGGCGTGCTTTGCCGAGATTGCATTTGAAATTGACTGGCTATTTATATATTGGTAATAAAGCTGGAATAGATAAAGTATTTTAAAAGTTAATACATATTTCTCTTTTTTACAAACTAGCGGTCCCGGCAGACGTCATCCTGCCCGTTCGAAATTCAAATTAGGTAACTTTAGTTAGACAACGTTTGTATGGGAAAAGAAAAGGGCTGTTTTAGGGTTTTCCCGGCAATTACTTATTCGATTTTTTCCCGTAAGAACCATCCTTGGACTTCAACGAACATTTAAAAAAAAAATTGGCCAAATTGGTCCAGGCGTTGTCGAGTTATGCGCTTACCAACACATTTTACGATTCATTTTTATATATAAGAGAAGAAGATAAGAAGAAGAAGAAGATTAACAACGGTCCGTCTCTTTCTAAGCTAACTTCCCACCAATCGGCCAAATCGTACAGCGTGAGTTAACAATACAAGATGGCGCCGTCGTGGAAGTTTTTCGTAAATCACAAAATTTAGCACTACTTTTCTTGACGTTGTCGAAATTGTATGCAACCTTTTATACTACAACTAGCGGCCCCGGCAGACGTCGTCCTGCCCGTCCGATTGTTTCGTCAAAGATCTGTCAAAGTCTTCTGTCACTTAATAAGAATAAGAATAAGAATTCGTTTATTCAGTAGACACAATTTACAGTGATTACAATATCTAATTTAGGTAATAACGATATCAAGGTTCACGTCGACTGAAAAGGCTTAAGCTCAGCATTATTGTTGCGACCGGGGGGTCACAACGCTGGTTTTCAGCTTAAACCTGAACGGATGACACGCGGAGAGAATAAAAATAAAAAATACAGAAAAGGCACAAACACAGACAACAAGATATTTTACATTACAATTTGTGATAACAAAGGCATTGCAGTGCAGTGATTTATAGTAAGTAGGATGAGAGTATCATTAAATTCTATCCAAAACAATATCTTCGACACAAAAATGAATTAAGTACATTGTTTAACATTATTAACACTCAAGGTACGCCAACAAGGTGCGGGTTTTTTTGAATTAATAAAAGATAATCTTTGTATTTTGATTTAAACGTATTAATTGAGCTAGTGTCTCGAATCGGTGGTGGCAAGTTGTTCCAGCACTTTGTAGCGGCGTACCTGAAGCTACCTCGGAAGGCAGTCGTTCTGTGCATAATTACAGCCAGATGGCAAAGAGAGCCTCTAGTTTGGTGGCGAGAACGATCACGTATCCAAACAAGTTTTTCTTCACTTCTTCATAAGGCTACATATTTTCCCCGTTTTTTACACATTTTCCACTGTTTCTTCGCTCCTGTTGGTCGCAGCGTGATGTTATATAGCCTAAAGCCTTCCTCGAGAAATGGTCTATCCAAGAAAAAAAGAATTTTTGAATTCGAACCAGTAGTTCCTGAGATTAGCGCGTTCAAACAAACAAACAAACTCTTCAGCTTTATAATATTAAGTATTGATTAGCTGGCCTAGCGAACTTTGTACTCGTTTTTGTAAAAACACATTTAATTGTCTTCTGAACAAACCGTCTGATCATAACAAAAGAGTTATCCAATTTGGTCCAGTCGATCAAAAGTTATGCGCGTATATACATACCTAAGACAAAGATTCTTTTTTATATATTAAGATTTATTTTACTGTCTCCGTGTTTGACCTAATCCCTACTAATATTATAAATGCGAAAGTAACTCTGTTTGTCTGTTACGCTTTCACGCTAAAACTACTGGACCTATTTTAATGAAATTTAGTACAAGAACTGAGAAAGAACATAGGCTACTTTTTAACCGACTGCAAAAAGTTCCACGCGGACGAAGTCGCGGGCAGAAGCTAGTATTTATAATTATATGTACATGTAAGTTTGAAACCTGTCTAACCAATAATAACGCACATGACATCTCCACAAAATTTAACAAACATAACCTAACGGTTATTATACTTTAGCATAAGACTTGTCAGCTCAGTCGTGCTACGATTATGGAATCTGTAAAAGCTCCGAAACGTGAGCCAATAAAATAAAATACGCGAGCTAAGTCCGTTAAAGTTGTTTCATTCCAAAACATAACCTAATTTATCTTTCTAAAACTATATAATTTAACATAACGCTAGTCTCGCAGTGAAGTAGAATGACGCGAACCCGGGTCCCGCGGGATCGCATTATCGCAGCCTGAATAATGATCTCGTGTCGCGCGGGGTTACTGGCAAGAGAGTATGTGATGCAGGTTGCATATATTTGCAGTTGCATTATTGCACTTTTCAAGTTTAGGTACTTACCTAATCTATATCTATACTAATATTATAAAGCTGAAGAGTTTGTTTGTTTGTTTGAACGCGCTAATCTCAGGAATTACTGGTTTAAATTCAAAAATTCTTTTTTTGTTGGATAGACCATTTATCGAGGAAGGCTTTAGACTATATTATATTAGGTACCTTATTTGTGTTGTCAACTCAACATTAGATATGATTATATTAATTCTTTTGCGGTGTAAATAAATTACCATAATATAAACTGCATGTATTTATGTGAAACTATGTTCTCATGGAAGTGATGTATTCTTATATGGGAATAAATGTCTTTAAACCTAAACCTATATAACATCACGCTGCGACCAATAGGAGCGAAGAAACAGTGGAAAATGTGTAAAAAACGGGGAAAATATGAAGAATAACTATGACACGCGGACGAAGTCGCACAGCTAGTTTATACTAAAATTACGATAGCAACAAATAAAAGTTCGGTAGTGGGGACTCGTGACGTCACGATATGAATTTATACCATAACGTGACGTTACAATCCCTCTTTTTAAGTTTAGGTAGGTACTTACCAAATTTTTACTAGAATTAGGTAGGTATGAAAAGAAACAAACAAAATTCTGTAGGGGGGCTTGTGACGTCACGATATGGTACAATTTATACCGTGACGTCACCAAGTGTACTCCCCAACTTTTTAAGTGCTTATAAATTTTTTGTCTATTTGATTGAGAAAGAAGAAAATTTAAATGTATTTAACAAACAGTGATAATAAACTTCTGCCCGCGACTTTGCCTGCGCACGATAAGTACCTACTCCCGTTTTGCCAAAAAGTCCAAAATTTGTACAAAATTTTATTTCACTGACCTTTATAGTTTCCTCATTTACTTTTTTGATGCCGATTGTATAATATTGATTGACTGGTTTGTATTATATTCGTTTTATTTTAAAAAAAGCGATAACCGCGAAAACTGTATTTTTTTTGGTTAAATTAAAGGGCAAGCTTTTTATTAATTCTAAAGCGATTTCTCTCCAAAAGAATTAAGTAAAAAAACTTCTATAAATTTAAGCTTTAAATTGTTTTTCAAGTACTTATTCAAAGAAAACTAAAATAATTATGACTTAAAAAGTCTTGAGTGCAAACTAAAAGCCAAGTCTCTTAAAGTTATCAAGTTCTTAGAACTTGTGTTATAATGAAAATGACATATTTACATAAATTACTTCAATTAATTTGTCAAAGTTTGTGATGTGTTTTAGATACGATATTAATTTAGTCTGAAACCTAAATGTGTAATAATTTCTTATATCATACAACGAATAAGTCAATTTAATTATAAATATAGTATAACTAGCTGTGCCCGCGACTTCGAATAGTAATTCTTCATAAGGCTTCATATTTTCCCCGTTTTTTACACATTTTCCACTTTTTCTTCGCTCCTATTGGTCGCAGCGTGATGTTGTATAGCCTAAAGCCTTCCTCGATAAATGGTTGATCCAACAAAAAAAGAATTTTTGAATTCGAACCAGTAGTTTCTGAGATTAGCGCGTTCAAACAAACAAACTCTTCAGCTTTATAATATTATAGTATATAGTATATATAGTATATAGTATAGATATGCTACGAATTACTAATTTATTTAAATTTACAGTTCCCAGACACTTTACAGTCAACATAATATTTATTTACTTACACAAAGTAATCCTATTATATGTGTTTTATGCGTTAAATTAAGTATTATTTGATTTATAAAAAATATGATTTTGTTAATTCAAATTATATAATTATAAATCCATTACCATGTTAAATGTACTAAATACCTGCTTATTTGTAATTTGTACTACACTAAAATTTGTAGATACTTAGCCAAATTCGAACCCACATTGTAAATACATAAGATACTTAATAAACGTATAACAAGAAACTAATGCAATCGCAAACAAACTTAAAGTTCATCTTTAATTGAGCGGTTGTCTGCGACCGCAGAACTTGGCTGTGTGGTTACAATGTGTCTACTACGAACCGACGCGGTTTGTAAGGCTGTCTTTACTAACCACGTCCGTTCTTATCGTAGATAGACTAATAATCTTTAACTTGGAATGAAACAACTATTAACGGATTTAACTCGCGTATTTTTTATTTTATTTTATTTGCTGACGTTTCGGATTCTTTACAGTTTCCATAATCGTAGCACGACTGAGCTGACAATAGCCTAACGCTAAAGTAAATCCGTTAATAGTTGTTTCATTCCAATGTGTAATAACCGCGAAGGCATCAGACATTATAATCTTTAACTTATTATAATAATTATATGTATTAATTTATTTTGTTGTTTCAGGTAAGCCAATCAAATGTGGTTTAAAAGGAGTTGCTAGTATAGTAAGCCATTTTTTTAATATTTTGAGTGACATATGGTTTGTAGAAAAAGAGGACAATTTCTCAGAAAATGATAATTTATAAGTATTTTAAATGAATAAATAACGGAGGGACCATTTACTTGTAAGAAAAGAATAAAATATGTTTTCTCAAAAATTTATCGAATTTTTTCAATATACTTACTGTCAGAAATGAGATTAAAATAAGAAGGTACAGTCAAAGTATTATAGTAGTATAGTATAATAATTTCTGATGCCTTCGCGGTTATTACACATTGGAATAGTCTAACGCTAAAGTTTAGCGTTAGACTATTGTCAGCTCAGTCGTGCTACGATTATGGAAACTGTAAAGAATCCGAAACGTCAGCTAATAAAATAAAATAAAAATACGCGAGTTAAATCCGTTAATAGTTGTTTCATTCCAAAGTAGTATAGTAGATTAATATAATCAAAGGTTGAAATTAGGTGTGTCGGCGTTTTTCCGAACTTGTCCGTCACACTACCGTGCTTGATTCAACAGGTAAACAACAGGTTATTAAAACTTTTAGAGCACAAATAAAACCAGCAGCCATTTTTTTTAAGTTTACGAGATAAGACTTACATTGATGTAGGTACTTTTAAAACGTGTTTTTCATCAGAATGGTCCAAGATCCCAGAGCGATCTGACGTAACTTATTTTCTGACGAATGAAACCTTAAGATTTCAGTAGCGTCTAGAGTGCCTTGAATATCTACGGGCTTGTGAAAACTGTCAGAGTGACACCAGGGCTGGTACCAGGTGAGAAAGGTGACTAAAAATAAGAGTTATCTTACTTATTTTCTCATGGCTCATTTTTATATATATCATGTAGAATATTATTTTAAAGTAATGGATATAAGTGTCAGACACTTGAGATTGACCAGAACTTTTGTCAGACACTTTTAAGGTACCCAAAAAATGGATCTCAAAGATGGATGAACATAAGCATATCATGTTTAGGCTCATTCGACTCGGTATGACGAGCACTTTCTAAATAGAATATGATGATGGTAGTGTTGATGATGAATCCTGAAGACTACTATGGATCTCGAAGTTGGATGATCATAGGCAAATCGTGTTTGGTCTTATTCGACTCGGTATGACGAGCACTTTCTAAATAGAATATGATCAGGGGCGTGCACTGGGTTTACTACGCGGGTAGGCAGGGAAGGGCAGTGACGCACAACAAAAAAAAAATAAAAAAAATACAGTCGGGTTCGTGGGCAGATGCCCTAATATAATGACTGATAATTCTGATTTATATCCAATAAAACTTTATCCAAGACATGGTAAATAATACATTACTTCTTAATTTTACTAATATATATATACCTATGTTTTCATAAATATATATTATATTTGTTACATAATATTTTATATTTTTCTTGTACCCGACTACGGACAGAACAGATAATAACAAAATTAATTCAGTAATCATCTCATTTCTGGGCTCAGACCTCTTTAGAAAGTTCTTGCTAGTATTAGCCTAATCTACCATGCTGTTCCAGTGTGAGTTGGGGGATTACATGACAATTTTGATGTAAGTATACATATTGCATTACAAGGATTTTCTTCGCCAGAATACAGTTAAAAAAAGCAGTACCTATTGAATATAGAATTGTATAGCATCATATAAATAAAAGAAATAGCAAATTAAATATTTAATAAGAGATCCAAGTCTATAATGAAAGGTTTATTGTACCTACTTACTTAATTCCACTTTAATTTCAAATTTGCTTAAGAGAAAAGAATAATATCTATATACAATATACATTAAAGATTTAACAGAAAAGACAGTTCTTTGGTATATCCTTGACAGTCATTTGGTTTTCATTCTATTATAACTAGGTATTTCATAAATGTAGCTTTTGTCCAATTAAAAATTTAAAAAAAAAGTTTAATATTGTTCTATTTTTTTTCTTTGTTACTTTTAGTTAGCTTAGAAAAGTTTTTTATTATAAGTATGTTGTTTGGTTTAAAGAATTTAATACTAATATGCACATGATATAAGTTATAAGTTTAAGTTGAGATTGAATGTTTGATTTAGGAACAAGGAACGTTTGCTTAAGAAAAAGGAATATTTATGTAAGAACAAGGTACTTAAATAAGTTGTTAATTCGTAAAATATAATGAACACTTGACGAAATCAATTAACAATAGTGCGTTTAAATACATTTATAGTTAACACTTACGTATTAACAATCATTATCGCTGACCGCTGCGGCTCCTATACACTCACGATCTAAAGATTCACTGCACAATATAAAAATCTTTATTCGTCATTATAAAACTTATCATACTTATTAAAAACTTCGAAACTATATATATCTCTTTTATTTGCAAAACAACAATGTTAGCGGGAAATAATCATTTGATTGACCTGACATAAACTGACATTTGTCTAAACGTCAACGTAAAAAACGTTCGGAAACTAATCGCTTCGATTAGTTTCAATTGTTCAAAAACATTTATTTATCTAAATAAGTATATAATACTTTTTTATTAATTGTAAAAGATTATTGGTTTTATTTAATATAATTATATTATTTCGCAATATTGTGCAATAGTGCATATTATATTATGTACTTACCACAAACTTGGAAGCTAAAGTACACATTTCGGTTTGGTTCGGTCATTTTCGGTACGGTTCGGAAGTGTTCGGCAGCTCAGGCGGCCGGAGTTGAGTCGCCATACAAATCGGTGACGTTTGCGTGTGTGCGATATAAAAGTAGTTCACGGACAAGAGATTTCACGCACACTGTTGCATTTCTCAAAGGCACTGAGCTCGACTGCCTAGAATTCGTGACGTGCCGAAACGCGCGAAATGGCGCGAATGTAATTTGACGTAACGTTCCTTTTTACGAAAGTTTTAGGTGAAATGTAGTAATGTAATATAGGTAGGTAACTTGTGTATGAAGTTGAAGTACCTGAATAAAATTATGTATTACGTTCCATTTTACGTTACGATTTTAATGATACTCAGTGAATAGAAAAAATATTTTAAATTATTATTTTATAAATTATAATTAACATTTCTTTTAAATTGTAGGGTTGTTAGTAAGGTCTGGCAGTTTTTCGTCGGGTAGGCAGTGCCTTTATGCCTTTATTGAGTGCACGCCCCTGAATATGATGATGGTAGTGCTGATGATGAATCCTGAAGACTACTATGGATCTCGAAGTTGGATGATCATAGGCATATCGTGTTTGGGCTTATTCGACTCGGTATGACGAGCACTTTCTAAATAGAATATGATGATGGTAGTGCTGATGATGAATCCTGAAGACTACTATGGATCTCGAAGTTGGATGATCATAGGCAAATCGTGTTTGGGCTTATTCGACTCGGTATGACGAGCACTTTCTAAATAGAATATGATGATGGTAGTGCTGATGATGAATCCTGAAGACTACTATGGATCTCGAAGTTGGATGATCATAGGCAAATCGTGTTTGGGCTTATTCGACTCGGTATGACGAGCACTTTCTAAATAGAATATGATGATGGTAGTGCTGATGATGAATCCTGAAGACTACTATGGATCTCGAAGTTGGATGATCATAGGCATATCGTGTTTGGGCTTATTCGACTCGGTATGACGAGCGCTTTCTAAACACATGATGATGGTAGTGCTGATGATGAATCCTGAAGACTACTCCGGATCTCGAAGTTGGATGATCATAGGCATATCGTGTTTGGGCTTATTCGACTCGCTATAACGAGCATTATCTGTTTCAATCAGTGTTGGCGTCAATCGATTACAAATGTAATCCAATTACTAATTTGATTACTCAGTAACCGATTACTCAAGTAATTGGGTACTCTAGTCACAGCCAGTTTATTCCGAAACTATAAGAGCTACATTATTAAAATTTGGTGCGTAGATGTATTCTGTAAACCGCATTAAGATTTTAAAATAAAATCAGAAAAATAACAAAATTTTTGGGGTTCCCCATACATTGAACTGAAACTCAGCATTTTTTTTCATCAGACCTTTACATATGGGGTATCTATCATCATGTGTTTAGAAAGTGTTCGTCATACCGAGTCGAAAAAGCCCAAACACGATATGCCTATGATCATCCAACTTCGAGATCCATAGTAGTCTTCAGGATTCATCATCAGCACTACCATCATCATATTCTATTTAGAAAGTGCTCGTCATACCGAGTCGAATAAGACCAAACACGATTTGCCTATGATCATCCAACTTCGAGATCCATAGTAGTCTTCAGGATTCATCATCAACACTACCATCATCATATTCTATTTAGAAAGTGCTCGTCATACCGAGTCGAATGAGCCTAAACATGATATGCTTATGTTCATCCATCTTTGAGATCCATTTTTTGGGTACCTTAAAAGTGTCTGACAAAAGTTCTGGTCAATCTCAAGTGTCTGACACTTATATCCATTACTTTAAAATAATATTCTACATGATATATATAAAAATGAGCCATGAGAAAATAAGTAAGATAACTCTTATTTTTAGTCACCTTTCTCACCTGGTACCAGCCTTGGTGTCACTCTGACAGTTTTCACAAGCCCGTAGATATTCAAGGTACTCTAGACGCTACTGAAATCTTAAGGTTTCATTCGTCAGAAAATAAGTTACGTCAGATCGCTCTGGGATCTTACTCTAGAATGAAACGGATTGAACTCAACGGATTTAACTCGAGTATTTTAATAATTTCTGATGCCTTCGCGGTTATTACACATTGGAATGAAACCACTATTAACGGATTTAACTCGCGTAACACGACTGAGCTGACAATAGTCTAACGCTAAAGTGATTTATACGATTGTGGAAACTGTAAAGAATCCGAAACGTCAGCAAATTGAATAGGCTCCTAAACAATAGGACCGATTTTAAAAATTCTTTCACTGTTGGGAAGCTACACTATTCCCGCGTGACATAGGCTTTAAAAAAACGTATCCGGGCGAAGCCGGGACAGCTAGTTAATAATATAATTTTTCAATTCTGCAAATTTTTAGTGGCATAGGTTTTTATTGATACAGTTTTCCGTATCTACTTGTTGTATTTTGAAAAAGCTTGAGATCTGGAAGCATATCACAAAAAGCTCCGTTAACAGGTTAACACCCTATATTCAGAAGTTCTTCGTCAGAACTTCCGGTAATTCTGAAAGTTATCGACACGGCAGCTTACTGAAAGTGTGCTTAATACAACGGCTCGCATAGACTTAGGAGTGCATAGACACGGACCAAGGGCGTGCATTCGATATAGGCACAGTGATATAAATATAAGGAGTGCCTACCCTGACGTAGTACATGCGCGACCCTCACTGCACGCGCCTGACACGGACATAGATTTAGGATTTTATGGACAAAGTGCATACATCTAATATTATAAATGCGAAAGTAACTCTGTCTGTTACGCTTTCACGCTAAAACTACTGAACGATTTAAATGAAATTTGGTACAAAGAAAGTCTGAGAAAGGACACCGACTGCAAAAAAGTAGGAGTTCCACGCGTACGAAGTCGCGGGCAGAAGCTAGTTTGGAATAATTTAGAGACGGACGGTTCATAGATTGGGAATTTTATAGACACAAATGGTGTACAGAGTTGGAATGATTTGAACACATGTTGGAATCTTCGCTATATTTCTTTTGTTTTAGAATATATTATATTCGAACTGAAGGCATCTGTCTTTCTTAATTAGAAAAAACTGTCACGATTTTTACATATTATTTTTAAAATTGAATTAATTGACTAGATATATGTGTTGCTAAATTACCTACCTCCGAATTTTGGACGCGACGTTGCAACCGTGGTCGCGGGGCGAGTGGTCTCATCAGTTAATTTCCATTTTTGTACGTAATAAGGCACGTGTCTTATTTAAAAGGACGGGTCTATATTATATTATTATAATACTACACGTGTCTTTTTTTAACGTTTGGGCTGTCTCTGTAATCTATCCTTTCTGTCAAGGCACGTGCCTTTTTATAAGTATGGACCGTCTCTATAGCATATTCTAACTCTATGGCAAGGCACGTGTCTTGTTTAAAAGTTGCCTAATTCTCGCCCCAAAGTCTTAAGTGGCTGATATCAGGAAAGGACACCAGTTATAGGAAAAAGTTGCGGGAAATATTTTATAAAGCCATTTTTCTATATTTTCGTATCGTTTGGATTTCGGATATTTTTTGATTTAGGGCAATTTTCACTGCATCAAAATAAGTCTCGAAGTGTCTAAGATTAGCGAGTAGGTAAGCTTAACATATAAAAACAAATTTAAAATGACAAAACCTATATATTTTTATGTTGATATTTTTGGATGTATGTTGACGGTGAAATGGAACTAATATAATGAATTTAACTCGTGTATTTTTTTTAGTTGCTGACTTTTCGAAAACTTTCAATTGTCATATTCGAAGTGAAATTTGTATGATGACGTTTTGACAACTCTATAGTTTCCATATTCGTAGCGGACTGCGTAGATAGCCTAACATGTTTTTTTATATAGTAATTAGAAAACTATAATTATTACCAATAAAAAAAATCATACAATTATTAATTTTTAATTTATAGTATTTAGTAGGTACCTATATAATTTATTAATGGTACTTCTTAAGTAGGCCTCCTAATTTATTTCCCTTAGTTAGGGAGCCGATGTCCAAATATAATGATATTAATTTTAATCAAGCTTTATTGCCAATAGCCCTCGCGATCTGTCTTTTGGGATTAAGGGTAGCGGGTTCAAGGTTTGGGGTGTTTTATGAATTGGGGTAATTTTGGCGAAATGTGTATAAAATACAGAAGGCTGTATTTTAATTTTATATATTTTTTTACCTTTTTATCTCGATATATAATAGTAAAATTCATATTATGCTAGGTAAGGTAATTTCTAATTATATGTATTTAAAAATCCTTTCAAATTTTTGCTTAATACTCGTAGTTACTTAAAGTACTTAACTACAACTTTTTCAAATATGAAGATTATTAATTAAAAATAGGTAGTGATTATGTTTAATATGAAAACTTAAATAATTTACCGTACACAAGTAGGTATATCATCTGTTTTTTTTTAATATTTAAATATATAGGTATTACAATAATTTCTACATATTATTATTGAATATTATATTTTGTACACTATAGTTAGGTAAGTTACGTATATGTCATCAGCAATTAGATTAAATATTTTTTTCTCAAAATTCATTAAATATAATTCATTCATTCATATTCATTCACACAATATAATTACCAACATCATTATTTTGCAATCATATTGAGATCGTCAGAACAAGAACAAATAACAATTTCATTACAATTTGCTTATAATTTGAAATATATTAATTATAACTGGTATTTCTTTCTTTCATATTTATAAATAATAAAAACACAGTAAACCCAGTTTAGTACGAACTCCGCAATATAAAGTACTGTCAGTGCAGTACAGGGGGTACAATCAATTAACTAATTTACCCAACACGCATTAGTGGTCGCCCGCACTGTACTAAGAAAATTATAGTAGGCCAATTAAAATAATATATAATACACTAATCATTTCTGATGCCTTCGCGGTTATTACACATTGAAATGAAACAACTATAGCTGATTTATCGTTTAACTATTGTCAGTTCAGTCGTGCTATGAATATGGGAACTGTAAAGTTTTCGAAGCCTCAGCAAAGAAAATTAAATCTGTTAAAAAATAATGTATAGGTAATTGTTTCATGCCTATAGGCAAGGATTGTTATGAAAATTAATATAATTATAAATAACAAGGTGAGATGAAATTTTTGTATGTAAATATGATTTTTTGGGATTCCATACCTTTGTAGACTTGTTTCTCTTTGTCTGTCGGTCTGTCTGTTAAATTTTTTCGAAACTAAAAAAAACTTTTTTTTTAATAAAACGAACGTGCAAAGTAAGTAAATAGTTTTAAATATGCGTCCCAATTTTCGGGGTATTATTAAATACTAAATAATTCTCAAAATATATATACATAATTTTTCTTACCACGAGACATATCCCATACTTTGTATACAATCTTATCGAATGCATTTCGGTGCACTTCTATTTCCGTCCGTAGTGCAGCTGCGTCTGCCAAACTGCATCCTGCTGACATCTGACGCGGTGCATGTGCAATAATGTGCATATCTGTAAATATAATTGTCTGTGGATATTGGAATGAAACAACTATAAACGGATTTAACTCGCGTATGTTATTTTATTGGCTTACGAAAACTACAGTTTCCATAATCGTAGCACAGTATATTGTATAGTCAGTCTTTAGCGTTAGACTATCGCCAGCTCAGTCGTGCTACGATTGTGGAAACTGTAAAGTTAATATAAAATACGCCAGTCAAATCCGTCTATAGTTGTTTCATTCCATTGTATAATAACCACGTAGGCATCATAAATTATTACTTTAACGGATTAACTCAGTTTTCATAATCGTAGCACGACTGAGCTGACGATAGTATAACGCTAAAGTAAAAAAAAAACACGCAAAAGACTAGTGCGAATTGCGCACTTCATATAAGGTATAGACTAAAGTCTACCTTACATAGTTTGGAATGAAACAACTATAAACGGATTGAACTCGCGTATTTTATTTTATTGGCTGACGTTTTCGGAATTGCAGTCTCCATAATCGTAGCACGACTGAGCTGACGATAGTCTAACGCTAAAGAGTCAGTATTTAGCGTTAGACTATATATAGTACTACGATTATGGAAACTGTAGTTTTCGAAACGTCAATCAATAAAATAAAATACTCAAGTTCAATCCGTTAATAGTTGTTTCATTCCAATGTGTAATAACCGCGAAGGCATCAGAAATTATTATGTCAGTGGATATTTGCATTTCTATTTTTAGGTTTTATAGGTTCAAGGGAATACTTTGAAATGGTAATTCAATTTTATGCTGAGTTTCTAAAGCTTTACGGCTCCCTTATTTGAAGCGTCAGTATGCATCAAATATTCCGTTATTAGTCTGTTATAATTGTTACTAATAAATCATGAATTAATTACAAAAATGTATATTGCTTCAAAGTTTTTATAACATAAAAACATAGGAATAGTAAAATACATATTATATTAATTTTCGCCTTTTATTCAGACGAAGTCGCGACCAAAAGCTAAATATTTGCTCTCTACGGGATTTGAACCTGTCACCGATCTTCTCACTTCTCTACAAAGACATTTTAAGTGCAATTTCGAGTAAAAGCAGAATCCATTGCACTAACACCTTCGGGTTATTAAACCTACTGTAATGAGATGCAATAGCGTATATAAATTACAGTGGTTCCATTCAAACTTCGGTGAAAATCTTATTTGAGTGTATTATGATAAAAATTTGGAAAAAATACTATAACTTTACAAGTTTGTACGGAACCCTCGGTGAGCAAGTATACACCTTTCAAACAAAAAAAACAGAATCAAAATCTGTTAATGCGTTAATGAGCTATGATGCTACGGACACACACACAGATAGACACGTCAAACTTATAACACCGTTTTAGCGTCGGGGGTTAAAAAATCATTGTTATTGGCTGACGTTTCGGAGCCTTTACAGATTCCATAATCGTAGCACGACTGAGCTGACAAGTTAAATCCGTTAGAGTTGTGTATAATAACAGCGAAGGCATCAGAAATGATTCCGTTATAGTAGTTTCATTTTAATGTGTAATAACCGCGAAGGCATCAGAAATGATTCCGTTTGTTTCATTCTAATGTGTAATAACCGCGAAGGCATCAGAATTTTTTTTTTTTTTTTTGTAACCACTGTATTTAACTGTGTCATATCACTAAAGACAATGCTAAGTAAACGGGCGCTTCAGTACTGAATTCATTTCGCGAAAATACTCCTTTAATGGGGTATTCCTTTTGTTCAGACTTAATGAAAGATCTGGCGTTTCTAACTACGCTATAAAAAATGTTACGAAACACTTCCTTAAAAATTTGGTGAATAATTTCTGATGCTTTCGCGGTTATTACACATTAGAATGAAACAAACGGAATCATTTCCAATGCCTTCGCGGTTATTACACATCGGAATGAAATAAACGGAATCATTTCCAATGCCTTCGCGGTTATTACACATTGGAATGAAATAACTATAATGGATTTAACTCGCTCTTTTTTAAATTTAAAATATATCAAAAGATGCGGTACGTAGCTCGATTGGTCATCTAGTTTTTTTATAAAACAACGATATGTACAAAAAAGATATTTGTATACTACTAGCTGTTCGCCTCGGCTTCGCACGGATCATCTTTTTTTTTATAGCCTATGTCACTCGGGAATACTGTAGCTTCCCAGCAGTGAAATATTTTTTGAAATCGATTCATCCCTTCTGGATCCTATTCAATCCAAACAAACAAACAAACCTTTCCTCTTTATAATATTAGTATAGAGTACAGATATAGGCATGTATGTTTAGTGTTCTGAATAGGCAGAGAAGTCTAGATTCTATCCAATTAATCAGCTAAAGGATTCCTATCCACTGAACCAATCCAGGTCTTGTGGTAAATCAGGCAGAAATCTTAGGCTTTAAAGTCCAGGTTAAAATGAAAATCTAGATAATTATTATTGTGGAACAATCCGTAAACAATAGCTAATGCCGCCTAAAAAACAAATTTATCATTTTTTTAATTTAATAGCATTAGGTTAAATAATCACAATTATATACTAGCTTCTGCCCGCGACTTCCTCTGCATATAATTAATGTTTTACATTTTATACACAAGTAAAAAAAATGCAAAATTCCTAAGGTTTTTGCGAACGTCAGAATAACACCCAGATGGCAACTTTTTTCTTTATAATATATTATTATGTAAGTAGGAATAAGTACCTCAGTGTTAGACTATCGTCGGCTCAGACGGCGACAAATATGGGAACTGTAAAGTTTTCTTAACTTCAGTAAATGAAGATTTAACTCGCGTATTTTTTTTTATTGGCTGACGTTTCGGAGCCTTTACAGATTCCATAATCGTAGCACGACTGAGCTGTCAATAGTCTTATGCTAAAGTTATAATTGTCAGTATTTTTTGAGTTTATTCATCAAACATACACACACAAAAATACAAAACTTTCCTCTTTGACTATAATAGTAGTGTAGTTTTACAACCTTAATGCAGCTTTTATACAGCTTTCAGCCTAACTTCTTACTTAAAGAGCCTTAACAGAGTTATCCTGACTCCAAATTCCTCCAACGGTCTACGCAATTGCATTAAGGATCCCTGATTGATCCCTAGAGGGTTCCGCGTTGTATGAAATTGTTTTGACAATCGCTGAAACGGAGGTCCGTGGATTATTAAATTTTTACAAACTTCCTGTTTAGGGTATTTTTGATGTTTTTATGCTGTTGGTGTAGTGGTTGCTCATGAAACTGGAAGTTACAGGTTCGAATAATGATAGAGTTAGATAATAATTTCTGATGCCTTCGCGGTTATTACACATTGGAATGAAACAACTATTAATGGATTTAACTCGCGTATTTTTATTTTATTTTATTAGCTGACGTTTCGGATTCTTTACAGTTTCCATAATCGTAGCACGACTGAGCTGACAATAGTCTAACGCTAAAGTGATTTATACAGTTATGCAAACTACCTTATATTTAAATTACAAATTTTGAAAAACTACCCTATTCTGAATCATGAAATATTAATGTTACATTTTCGGAAAGACCATCATTACTGACTCTGAGAAGAAACGCCGCAAGAAACTCGCTTTTTTAGGACACTTCTATGTTTACAATGAAAAAATATTGTGACAATTAAAAATTAAAAAATTCTACAAAACCAAATCAAAAAATTAAATTTAAAAAATTGAAAATGAAAACGAAACGTCAGCTAATAAAATAAAATAAAAATACGCGAGTTAAATCCGTTGATAGTTGTGTCATTCCACTGATAGAGTTAGATGTTATAATGAATACAAAAATCTGTAGTTCTGTACCTAGTAGTAGGCTAGTATAAAATATATTCTGTACTAGCTTCTGCCCGCGACTTCGTCCGCGTGGAACTCCTCCTTTTTTGCAATCGGTTAAAAAGTAGCCTATGTCCTTTCTCAGGCTCCAGACTTTCTTTGTACCAAAATTCATTTAAATCGGTTCAGTAGTTTTAGCGTGAAAGCGTAACAGACAGACAGACAGACAGAGTTACTTTCGCATTTATAATATTAGTAGGGATTAGTAGGGATTGCAGTATCTTGCATCGTAGTACCTACAAGTACATTTCCACATTATGATAAATATTTGATAGATGGAATAGTAACACAAACAAACATCTATTGTCACTATTTAAGACCTTAAGCCATCACATTTGAATTTAAAATCGCGTGAAATACCATCTCGAGTTGTGTCATTTTCATAAAGAAGCAATTTCTTATTTAGCAATTTATAGAAATTTTATAATTTAATAAAATATTTCAAAGACAAAATATAAACGTTGGATAATACAATAACTATTCCGCTCCATAAATAGTTTTTAAAGTATTGTCTTTATTCTGGACGTTACGGATTCTTCTGCGACATTATTTAGGTCCTACGAACAAGATTCTGCTGGTACAAGTGAAAAGAAAACTATTTTAACTATTTTAAACTAAAAAAGTCTATTTAAAAAATGTTACTTACTAATTGATTTAAATGAAATTTATCTAAATGTCAGCCAATAAAATAAAATACGCGAATTAAATCCGTTATAGTTGTTTTATTCCAATGTGTAATAACTGCGAAGGCATCAGAAATTATTACATTTATCAGATTTAGTTCGTAACAGCTAGTTGGTTGTAGGCACTACAGCGAGGAATTAATTAAAAATCGGTTTTAGCTATATAACTATACTACTACTATATTTTGGAATGAAACAACTATTAACGGATTTAACTCGCGTATTTTTATTTTATTTTATTTGCTGACGTTTCGGATTCTTTACAGTTTCCATAATCGTAGCACGACTGAGCTGACAATAGTCTAACGCTAAAGTCAAAATAAAATAAAAATACGCGAGTTAAATCCGTTAATAGTTGTTTCATTCCAATGTGTAATAACCGCGAAGGCATCAGAAATTATTATACTACTATATTTTTAACCGTTAGCCGTGCAATTATAATTACTCTTGTTTTATGACAACCCCGTATTATTTTTAATATATCATAACACTTTTAAACTTCTTGTCCGTACAAAAACAACAAAGACAAACAAACAACGTTTTACACCCAGTAAATATAGTTAGATTTTTATAATTTTTGGATATGTTGTAGATATAATGAGAAACTACGTCTGTACGTTTTGATTTTTAAGAAATATTGCTTAAATAAGATAGATTTTTATGATTATAAATCTATATATAGATTTTTAGATGCTAATAAATCTATATATAGATTTTTAGATGCTAATAAATTTTAGCGTAGTTTCTCATTATATCTACAACATATCCAAAAATTATAAAAATCTAACTATATTTACTGGGTGTAAAACGTTATCGCCTTTTGTATGAAAATCAACAGGTTCACAATCCTCTTAAGAGGTCTCGTGTTATATCTGTGACACTACATAGTATAAAACAAAGTCGCTTTTTCTGTCCCTATATGTACGCTTAAATCTTTAAAACTACGCAACGGATTTTGATGCGGTTTTTTTAATAGATAGAGTGATTCAAGAGGACGGTTTATAGCACCTGTGAAGCTGGATCGCTAGTTAAAAAATCCATAATCTTGTATCTTGTACTGCACATTCTCTGCACTTCAAATCGCCTTAGTCAAATGGCCTGCATCTTGTTGCAACGGGATCAAGACTTGAAACTGCATCGCGAACTATTGCATTATATTTTTATTGTTTTATTTTCAACTGCAGTGTTACTCCACCAATTGTTATGCACTTGGCTTAAATAATAATTGAACGATCTAATCTAATCGAATAAAATCCATAAAATAAATCCATAAATAATAAAGTCCTCATTAAGTCTATTATAATTAAATGAGACAATAAAAAAAAATTAGGTAATTATTCATTTCGGATGCCTTCGCGGTTATTACACGTTGTAATAAAACAATTAAAACCGCTTTAACTAGAGTACTTATTTAAAAAAACATCTGATACCTCCGCGGTTATTATACATTGGAACGAAACAACGTTAGCCCAAAAAAATAAAAATAAAAGTTTTCATTCCAATAGAGTATTTTATTTTATTTGCTGATGTTTCGGAAACTTTTATTTTCCATTATCGTGGCGCCACTGAGCTGAAGTTAGTCTAACGCTAAAGTGATTTTTATGATAGTGAAATTTATGTTACATTTCAACGACTATTTAACAATGCTAAAATTAAAAGTATTTTTTCAATGAAGTTTAATAATATAGTTAAACAAAACAATATCATAAAAAACCATAAACAATTACAATAATATAATCATACTAGCTGGCCTGGCTTCGCACGGATTATCTTTTTTTATAGCCTATGTCCCTCGGGAATAGTGTAGCTTCCCAACAGTGAAAGAATTTTTGAAATCGGTCCAGCCGTTCTGCGAGCCTATTATGAACTGTCGACAACATGTTGTCGAAAAGCAAAAGGTTCGTCGTTACGATATTATTTTGTTATCGACATGTAGAAATAAGAGACGACATCGACATGACAAGATTTCTCGTTGTCGACAACGTTGATTTTTGACAGATCATCGCGAGAATAAGACGATATCGACATGACGAGATATCGACTCGACAATTCATCATAGCCTCGCTGGAGCCTATTATATCCAAACAAACAAACCTTTCCTCTTTATAATATTAGTATAGACAAAAAGGTTCGCCAACATTACCAATCAATAAGTTTATACTAACCTTACCATGATATTTAAATAACATTAAGGCTTAAGTTACCTAAAGTTTACTTCAAGAACACTAGAACTTACTAAAGTAACAAAAGACGATGTTGAAGTATTAAATTTTGTGAAGTTACCGCATCGTGGTGACTTTGTGTTAACTTTAAGTCTAGGATCTGTATGAGAATATTCCACGGGCGTTTCAACCGCCATCAATACCTAGTTCTGAATATTAAAGAATTAAACTTTAGCAAAGAAGAGAAAGGTAAGAATAAGAATGAATAAGATGATGACTGGGTAAAGTAAACAAAATTCCATTGAATAATTTCTGATGCCTTCGCGGTTATTACACATTGGAATGAAACCTACTTAATGTGAGCATATTATTATGATATAGGTACCTAATCTTTTCAGTTTTTTATTTCTATAATATTAGTTTAGCTAGCGTATTAAAGAAGAGCGGTGTGTTAACAGGTGTGTAATGAACACTTGCAAACCAACTACTGGATTTTTTTTATATATTACTAATATTATGGAAATATTTTTTATTATTATTATTATTCAGGGTAAGGGACTGACGGTTGAAACGCCCGTACACTCGCCAGAACTCAAGACTATGTTAACCAAGCTGTGATAGCTCTTAAACTTTTTATCAAAGTTAGCGTCACTTTTTTTTAAATCCCACGACCTGTTATAAGAGCCCTGTTACACTTATAAATTCATTCTGTAAATACACCATCACTGTCTGAATATACAACTGTCAATTATATTTACCATAACATTTGTAAGCATTTCCTAAATCATCAATATAATATGTACTTTTAAAAAAGTATATACCATCCAATCAATTACAACTTTTATCGAGCATTAATTAGGTATTAACATCTGCCAACATCTGTGCGAAGCTGGGGCCAACCGCTAGTAAATAATATTTTCTGTCCTCCGGCCGGAAAGCACCAACTTTGTGGCCGCTGCGCTAAATGAAATTTCCGCTTTCTGGCTTCGTCGAACAGAAAAATAGTATACTGACCTCGGCCAGTAAAATAAAAAGCCTCAGATCACATTTTTGTCAACCTCGGCTTCGCCTCGGACGACAATTACATGTGATCTGAGACATTTTTTATTTTACTGGCCTTGGTGCGTAATGTACTATTCCGATGTCTTTAGTGCGTAGTAACACAGCTACTTCTCTCGTTATCAAACAAAGGTTTTCTGAAATACTACCAAGCTTTGTTAAGTTAGATAAGAATAAGTAAGTAGCCCATTACTGAGTGATTTAACATTACCAAAGGAAACCGGAAAAACTGGACGAAATCGGAAAAGTGGAACCGATTAAATCTAGCTTACGAAGTTGTTTTTTTTAACAATTTCAGTCGGAGATTTGGCTGGATTTAAAATGGCTATCGATTATGACTAGCTAAGCTTTGCGGTTTTACTTGTGTAATCTTTTTTGCTTTAGGATGAAATTCGACTGGAGATGTCATAGTGCCTTATGTATTCTTTTGTTTGTATCGTATACTTGTTTAATTTAGTTCTTTGATGTCGTCCTTTTACATCTTCCATTTTTTATTTACTTAGTTTGTAAGAATAAATTGTATCTAATTAGGTATGTATTTTGAATAAAAAAAAAATATACTTAAGTAAATGACTTTCTTGCCGTTATTTCTCAAGTGAGGTTTTTTCGTAAATGGTGGTTCACTTTCATAAGAGCTTGTAAAAGCCTAAAGTTGAAATATTTTTGGTTTAACTTTTAAATCTTCTAAGACATTTTAAGATGAATTATCATTTCAAAAAAGGACGACCTACGTATTATTTTGATGGAAGGTTCTGATTTTCTCTACGTGACCAAATCAGAAAAGATTATATGTAAGAAACCAAGGTGACAGATATAATATATAACTCTGAGAATAGTTAGAATTAAGTAGCGTAGAATTTTCTTATACTCACTGTCAAATGTGATTTTGGCCAACACTGCTCCCATGTTTATAAATATTTATTCACACTAGCGACCCGCCCCGGCTTCACACGGCTATAAACCTTCCTTTTGAATCACTCTCGTCTATTGAGAAAACCGCTTTTAAATCCATTGCGTTTTAAAGATTTAAGCATACATAGGGACGGACAGCGACTTTGTTTTAAACTATGTAGTAATGATATTATATAATGTTTTTCTTTCTCTTTTTTTTTATACCTTTGCTATTCATAGAATGCCGTGACAGAGTGGTAAACAGAAAACCTTTAGGTTACGGGACCACCTTGTAGGGGACTAAATGAAAAAATATCTTCCACATAGATTTACCTCGCGTAGTGATCTGCCCATATCTATTAATATTATATAATCTGTCACTTTTTCGAAGCAGCATTTATAATACGATTGTTTTTCATTTTTCATAGAACTCCGTGACAGAACGGTAAATTGAAAAAGTCTACTCTGTCACAGCTACCTTTAGGTCACGGGACCACCTTGTAAGAGACCAAATGATGAAATATCGTTATCATAGATTTACCTGGCGTAGTGATCTGCCTATATCTATTAATATTATGTAATCTTTCACTTTCTAGAAGCAGCATTTTTTAATACGTTTGTTTATATAGAATTCAGTGACAGAGTGGTAAACTGAAAAAGTCCACTCTGTCACAGCTACGTCACGGGACCACCTTGTAGGAGACTAAATATAATATTATCAACATAGATTTACCTGGCATAGTGATCTGCCGAGATCATGACCATGTTCCGAGACATCAAATATACTTGCGTATGCGCACAATATCGCATAAACTACCGACGTAACGACGAAACACAGAGATGGACTAATAGTGAATGAAGTTTTCATTAGGATTTTTTTATGGTAATTATGAACAAATGCAATTATCGGAAACGGTAACTTCTGACCTTCATAAGAGCTTGTAAAGGCCTGAACTAACTACAAAACCGATTGAACAAAATGTCTGTCTGTATGTTTCGATAAAACAATTATATCTGTTTATTATAACTGTAATATGTGTTTCATTATTTGATAAAGTGTTTAATGATAAGTTTCTTTTTATTCGATATAATTTTCGACACTTTTAAAATAGCGCATACCTTACTATAAGTACAATGAAATAGATGAACTTTAATTATTGTGTTCCATTGATGTGTTCTATTTTAATAGTTGTATAGCATATACCAGAAACACATTAAGTGATTTACAAGGGTATACTTATTAGTAATATTGTATTTTCTAGATATGTACCTATAATACCTATTTTTTAATTGTTTAACTAATCTGGGCATGTGTAATAACCGCAAAGGCATCAGATTAACATTTTCATATGTAAGTACTAGCTTCTGCCCGCGACTTCGTCTGCGCACGATGAGTATTTCACACAATATCGTTATAAAATATAGCCTATATGTTATTCTGATGTATAAGCTATATTGTGGTAAAATTTCATTCAAATCCATTCAGTAGTTTTTACGTGAAAGAGTAACAAACATCCATACATCCATACTTACAAACTTTCGCCTTTATAATAGTAGTAGGATGTTGACATTCTAAATACCTTAAAAAATAAATAATAATTAAAATTATATATTTACTAAGTCCACCCCTGTTTATAAAAGCGGTAAGAATCCTCAATCGTAAACCGATATATAAATTAAGTAAAGACAAAACAAAGAGCCGCCGTATTGTAGCCATCTTTAAATACAATATAGGATCTTTATTTATTGACCAAAGAAATACGATGCAAAGGAAATGTCATTATTTCTATACACACTATATCTATACTTACTAATATAATAAAGGGAAAAAGTTTGTTTATTTGGATTGAACAGACTCCTAAACGACTGGACCAATTTGAAAAATTCTTGGAAAGCTAAATCCTACAGTGAAAGAATTTTCGAAATCGGTCCAGTCGTTTTAAAACCTTTTTAATACAAACAAACAGATCGTTCCTTTTTATTAGGTATACTTACAGATACCTGTTAGATAGCTATATCCTTATTATATGAAGATGAAGATGTGATGCTTTGCACTTTTATCTATACTAATATTATAAAGAGGAAAGGTTTGTTCGTTTGTTCAGATTGAATAGGCTCCTAAACGACTGGACCGATTTGAAAAATTCTTCCACTGTTGGAAAGCTACACTATTCCCGAGTGACATAGGCTATAAAAAAAGCGATCCGGGCGAAGCCGGGGCGGGTAGTATAATATAATTACGTAAGGAGGCACTTTTATACTTTAGTAATTTCTAATACTCTCGCGGTTATTATATATTGGAATGAATCAACTATAATGGACTGATTTTTTATCATAAGACTTTTGTCAGCTCAGTCGTGCTACGATTATGGAATCTGTAAAGGCTCCGAAACGTCAGTCAATAAAATTAATGAGTTAAATTCGAGAAAGGTTTATATAACACCCGAGTGAAGCCGGGGCGGGTCGCTAGTAATATATATATATATATATGTATATATACCAAGGGCGTGCATTCGATATAGGCACAATGGTATAAATGTATGGAGTGCCTACCCTGACGTAGTACATGTACCTCTCAATGCACGCGCCTGATATATACGTACTGCTTTGGACTTTTATCTTCTTTATAAACAAACAACAGTATGTTAACTAAATTTTCGCTTTAGTTCATCCCCTGGCTGTGTCCACACATTGCAGTTTATTGAAAACGAATATCCGGCCGCCATTGTGGCGTCCTCGTTTAAAAATCACAATGAATTTTGACACAAAACTAAATCGGAACAGTATGGCAGTTTCGTCATTTTGAAGGTAAAAGAATTTACCCCCTTAGTGGGTGAATTTTCAAAAATCCTTTCTTAGTGCTCTCCTATCAGTTTCCAACACTTTCGACGCTTCTATCTTGACCTAAAGCTGTTCTATTTCTCTTATCTATATTAATAACTAGCGGCCGCCCGCGACTTCGTCCGCGCCTTTTTTGCAGTCGGTTAAAAAGTAGCCTATGTTCTTTGTCAGGCTCCAGACTTTCTTTGTACCAAATTTCATTTAAATCGGTTCAGTAGTTTTATCGTGAAAGCGTAACAGACAGACAGACAGAGTTACTGTCGCATTTATTGAAGTAGGGATAGTAGGGATAGTAGGGATAGTAGGGATAGTAGGAATTTCGTCAAGGGCTACGGTAGTACGGTACTGAATAATAAAACATAAAAAGATAAAGATTTCCAGTCGACAACATGAATTCAAAATTCGGATTGGCAGATTGCAATTGCATTGCATTATGTCAAAACATAATCATAAAAAAAATACTGACATGAATATCTACCTCCATCCGTATTATGGGTCACATTCCTTATTTAGTTGTAAATATTTTTTTCCCCTATGACAATTTATTTCAAACTAGCTTCTGCCCGCGACTTCGTCCGCGTGGAATTCCTCCTAATTTGCAGTCGGTTAAAACAAGCCTATGTCCTTTCTCAGGCTCCAGACTTTCTTTGTACCAAATTTCATTTAAATCGGTCCAGTAGTTTTAGCGTGAAAGCGTAACAGACAGACAGACAGAGTTACTTTCGCATTTATAATATTAGTAGGGATGCATCTACTGCACATAATGCACTTTGATGCAACTCAGCAATAAACGCGATGCAAACAGTTTATTTACCTCCCGCGGGAGTTTCGCTACCAACAAATAAACCTCGTTTTATAACAAAGGCTATCAAAATAACCTGGTTTTGTGAAAACGTTGACATTATTTTGTAGTTTTAGATAGAGTCTATTTAATTTATTTTTTGAAAACATGATTTAATTAATTTCTGATGCCTTCGCGGTTATTATACATTGGAATAAAACTACTATAACGGATTTAATTTATGACATTACCTGTATTGAAAGTAACATAGGCGACAGTATATTTTGAAAAAAGTAGGGATCCGTGCAAAGCCGGGCCGAACTGCTAGTTTTAATAGAAATAGCGGACGCACGCCAAGAAAGGATTGTAATAAATTAACTAATTAATTATGACGTAGGTAGGGGTTGCAAAATCGTATGGAAAGATCTTCAAATTAGCAACGACTTTCATTAAATTTAAAGAAAATCACACCCTAAGACTGCAATAGTAAAATTAATTACTCATTTTTGACTTCTAATGAAGTCGCGAGCAAAACCTACCCTAATATAAAATGAAGTTTACAAAGCTAAAATTTAAATAAACAATCAAATTAAGAAAATACGAGTAAAGTTATTAAAGATCAAAATAAGCCGTTTCAAAAAGACAATGAAATAATAGTCATGTTTCCGAATCCGCGTTTAAAATTTTTACAACTTAATCAAACGATTTTGACCCTTACACCCTTGTCATAAGGTTCTTAATTAAGTTTCGGATAATTTGTCGTATCGCCTTACTGTTAAGATGTCTGTCTCACATTAAAGTCACCCTATCAAATGTTTAGTACGGTAGTAAAATGGTATGACAAAGTTTTCATATTTCAAGAATGTACATTTTCAAATAAACTCGGCGTTTTTGTTTTGTACTCAGATAGTAAAAAAATGGTGACGTTTGTCTCAAATCATTATAAAAATATGCGTAATTATCATTTCAAAAAATAGTTGTATTATCTAAAATCGGTATCTACCTTCGTTATATTAACTTAACGATTTTAAGTAAACCATTTCATTAACTAGAGACAATTCACACCAAATGGATAAGTTCGATTAATTGATAATTAAAAATAAATAAATATCTTTAGAAAATTCTCAAGTAAAAGTTTCAAAATTATCAAATTATAATCAAATTATTTCTTATATCCACTATAGCTACTAAACAAAGAATATATATATATATAAACACATGTGGTTTTATGTACCTATATTGGATATTATAGGAATACACACACACTACCTATTCAAATTCGTTATATACCAAATTATCTTGTCCCAATGTATAATAACTGCAAAAGCATCAGTATTTATTGGAATGAAACAACTATAAACAGATTTAACTCGCGTGTTTTAATTTGACAGACGTTTCCAAAACTTAACAGTTTCCATAATCGTAGCACGACTGAGCTGACGAGATAGTCTAACGTTAAAGTTTATAGTTGTTTATTCCAATGTGTTAACAGCGAAGGCATCAGAAACTATCAATAAGTATTTATTTTTCTTTTTTCGAAATTATAATCGCTGCTGGTATTTTGAAGTGTCTAGGCTGTTATATTCTATGTCCCAGGTGTGTCTAAAGTAATATTAAGGTTATATTACGGCTGGCAATTGCGTGAGAATTCCTAGGCCAAGAACAATTTGTAATAAAATTACTATTTTACTGTTAATGCCTTAATTCCTTACAGGCGTGTTTACAAAACTGTTTCTCTATCCGACCTGTTTGTTATGTTTTGTCAATGTTTTGTATTTATGGAGAACTAGCTTCTGCCCGCGACTTCGTCCGCGTGGAACTCCTCCTTTTTTGCAATCGGTTAAAATGTAGCCTATGTTCTTTCTCAGGCTCCAGACTTTCTTTGTATACCAAATTTCATTTAAGTCGGTTCAGTAGTTTTAGCGTGAAAGTGTAACAGACAGACAGACAGAGTTACTTTCGCATTTATAATATTAGTAGGGATGTATCTATAAATTTTGTCTAACTGTCCGTCCTAGCTTTGTATGGGTGCCTATATGGGAATAGCATATATATATAAACCTTCTCCATAAAAAAATACATATACCTACGTAACAATTTTGATAATGATCGATGAAATAGTTTTTGAGTTATAGCCATATATTATTATATTGCACAAATCGAATTCAAAAACGAAAGGTCGCAAGCAACCATATAATTACAACGCGAAATTCGAACAATCGATAAATCGGTCAATTTCGATGGGATCTTTTTTTTTTAATTTATTGCCCGAGCCGGTCGGTAAATTTTGAAGAAGAACGATTTTGCATTCCGCCCGTTAATCGATTCCCGATGCGATGAACGAATCGAGATTAAGTAGTATCGGGTGTGTGTCCGGCTGTCACACCGACGTGTAATGAGTAACATGAAAGAAACGATAAAAATTAAAAAATAGGTTTATCATTGGAATGTGTCAACTATTAACGGATTTAAATCGCGCAATTTTCGTGCTACGGTTATGGAAACTAAAGAATCCGAAACGTCAAATAAAATAAAAATACGCGAGTTAAATCCGTTAATAGTTGTTTCATTTCAATGTGTAACACTTATATACTATATCGAGACAGCGCATATCGCTGCTCGATATATCTACTACGTGAGTTACGTGACTGTGGCAATCTGCTGACAGGGCCGCCACATGTAATAACAGCGAAGGCATCAGAAATTACTAGTACATAAGTACTTCATTTACGAATATTACAAATTTCTGATGCTTTCGTGGTTATTACACATTGAAGTTTTCGAAATATCTGAGAATACAATAAAATTGGCGCATATCTCAGCCGTGCTACGAAAATGGAAATAATAAAGAATTGAAACGTCAACAAATAATAATAATCACTACATAGTATAAATCAAAGTCGCTTTTTTTGTCCCTATATCTCAACCTACGCTTAAATCTTTTAAGCTTGATTCAAGAGGAAGGTTTAAAGCACCCGTGTGAAGCCGGGGCGGGTCGCTAGTAAGTCATAAAATACGCGAGTCAAATCCGTTATAGTTTCATTCCAATGCGCAATAACCGCGAAGGCATCAGAAATTAGGGTTCCCGAAGTTACAGTTCGGTGTGACAACCATCCAAGATATCAACAAGGTATCGGGTTCCGCTGAGGTCCTTTATTTGCGATTCCACTTTTGAGAAAAAAAAACTTTTTTCCGTAAAATCGCTGATGGCACCGAGGCTTGTTTACGAAGACTTCGTATTTTCGACTTAGCATGTCTTCGGTGTTTTTTTCCTGGATATTTTTCCCGAACGCTATAAGTTGTTTTTCTCGTTGGCAAATAAAATACTATTGTTTGTAAAAATAGGTCGAAGTTGAATTAATTACCACGACAGTAGGTATTTTATATAGGTACTAACTAGCTTCTGCCCGCGACTTCGTCCGCATGGAACTCCTCCTTTTTTGCAGTCGGTTAAAAAGTAGCCTATGTCCTTTCTCAGGTTCCAGACTTTCTTTGTACCAAATTTCATTTAAATCGGTCCAGTAGTTTTAACGTGAAAGCGTAACAGACAGACAGACAGACAGACAGAGTTACTTTCGCATTTATAATATTAGTAGGGATAACTAGTGGTCCGCACCGGCTTCGCACGGATCCCTATTTTTTTTTCAAAATATAACATAGCCTATGTCAATATGTCACTCACGAATAGTGTAGCTTCCCAACAGTGAAATAATTTTTCAAATCGGTCCAGTCGGTGCCTATTCTATCCAAACAAACAAACAAACCTTTCCTCTTATACTAATATCTCCTCATATACTAATAAAATAAATAAGCTACGTTGACTCTGAGTAACATAGACTATAGAATATTTTGAAAAAAATTAGGGATCCGTGCGAAGCCGGGGCGGGCCGCTATTTAATATCCCTACTAATATTATAAATGCGAAAGTAACTCTGTCTGTCTGTTACGCTTTCACGCTAAAACTACTGGACCGATTTAAATGAAATTTGGTACAAAGACAGTCTGGAGCCTGAGAAAGGACATAGGCTACTTTTTAACCGACTGCAAAAAAGGAGTTCCACGCGGACGAAATCGCGGGCAGAAGCTAGTAATTTAGTGAATATATATGTTTATTTATATGAAACCCTATATGTACTAGTTATTAATTATGACCAGTATTAGTATTTCCTACTCAAAGCCATGTCTCCGGATGCGTTAGTGTCGGGTTACGATGTACCTGACGGGTTTCTTAAGGGCAGGTACTAGGTTTAAATAATTTTGACAAAAATTTGTTTCTTAGCTATATATTAGTATCTACTAGTTAAATTAAAAATAATATAATTTTTATAAAAGTTTGTTAACGGCGCTTCAGATAAGATTTTGTTTCTCACTAGCTGTCCGCCCCGGCTTCGCACGGATACCTTTTTTTTATAGCCTATGTCACTCGGGAATAGTGTAGCTTCCCAATAGTGAAAGGTTTTTCAAATCGGTCCAGTCGTTTTGGAGCCTATTCAGTCCAAACAAACAAACGAACCTTTCCTCTTTATAATATTAGTATAGATTATTTGATACATTATAATTATATAGATTTATGTCATTATATGCACTTATATTGAGATCATCAAAAATATATAAAAAAAACGGCATCTTTAATTGGTGGCGATATTTTCAAATTTAAATTAATGATTGAGTAACATTTTATTTTTAATATAATTTATAAAAACAATAATAATTTCTGATGCCTTCGCCGTTCTTACACATTGGAATGAAACAAATATTAACGGATTTATATCGCGTTTTTTTTTTTTTTTATTTGCTAACGTTTAGGTTTTCTTTATAAAAACAAATTAAATTTAATATGAATGTTGATAAGTACCTGAGTTATTAAAGTTTTATTCAAATTTGTTGTGTCGTTCTTTAGGTAAAAAGAAGGAATTGTTAACAGACCTTGGTTAGCATTACTGCATTTTAACTTTGGGTTTTTGACGATTTTTAACCCCTAGAGGTTTAAAACAAAACATTTGAAAGTATAACTAGAACTTTTTACCCCTTAAAATATTTATTAAAAAAAAGTATTCGGTTATTTCTGTACTTCATTCAAAAATTATATTGAAAATTGGGGTGAAAAACTGAAATGTACAGAAATCTCATAGCTTTATAATTTTCAAAAACTATCCCTTAACTGCAGCGGGCGTTACACCTAGCTAATGGTATTGACGTCAGCTTGTCTGTCTGTACGTATTAATATCAATGGACTATATCGAGTTACCTATATTGCACGTTCTATTGAAAATTGACTTACACGTTGACTTTGTCTTTAAATGTATTCAATTTGAAATTATTAAACATAATTATATGACATAACTTAATACTTATCTTTATATATATAATTCCATTTAACGTGTGTATTGGAATGAAACAACTTTAAGCGGATTTCACTCGCGTATTTTATTAAATCCGAGTTAAATCTGTTCAAAGTTGTTTCATCCCAATCCTACTACTATTATAAAGGCGAAAGTTTGTAATTATGGATGTATGGATGTATGGATGTTTGTTACTCTTTCACGTAAAAACTACTGAATGGATTTGAATGAAACTTTACAACAATATAGCTTATACATCAGAATAACACATAGGCTGTATTTTATAACGATACTAGCGACCCGCCCCGGCTTCACACGGGGGCTACAAACCTTTTTTATAGCCTATGTCACTCGGGAATAGTGTAGCTTCCCAACAGTGAAAGAATTTTTGTAATCGGTCCAGCCGTTCTGGAGCCTATTCAATCCAAACAAACCTTTCCCCTTTATAATATTAGTATAGATATATTATAATTATACTTAACGTAATTGAATTTCTAAACGGCTGGACCGATTTGATAATTTTATGCTTTTGGGTGGCGCCCAGGATGGTTTTGATTCACAAGTCAGTCAGCCGGTAGATGACGCTACAGTCGGTATTCTAAAAATAGCGATATAAAGTTCGCCGGGACAGCTATTGATATATAAATCAATTGATAATGAGGAAAAATTAGTTGCGTCGTTCTTAAGATTGAATCCTTTAAAATACATATTTTAAAAATTGCATATTAATAAAAAAAACATTTTCTCATATGTTTCCGGCTGTATACCCATGTCAAAAAACTTTCCAACACAAAATATAAAATTCATAAAAAGTTTTAAAGCTTCGAATAAAGTGCGGGTTCAACTCCCGGGTACATTATCCCGGTTTATTACTCCACACTTACTCCAATAAAACCGTGTGTATATATATACAGATTTCAGACATACGGATATACAGTTTTTAACTCCTACTACATATTATAACCACAAAATGTGGATTTAACTTTTTTCTGTATAGAATCAGGGTAGCATGGGTCAAAAAATGACAGGTTAGTATTGGAATGAAACAACTTTAACATATGAAAAAAAAAAATATGACAGGTTAGTAATTCTCTGTAATCATCGGTAAATAGCTTGTCTCTCATCACAGGCCAGTAGCTTGTCTCTCGTCACAGGACAAAAGCTTGTCTCTAATCACTGGTAAATAGCTTGTCTCTCATAACAGCCCGAAAGCTTGTCTCTCATCACAGGCCAGTAGCTCGTCTCTAATCACTGGTAAATAGCTTGTCTCTAATCACGGGCCAGTAGCATTGTCTCTCATCACGGGCCAGTAGCTTGTCTCTCGTTACAGGCCAATAGCTTGTCTCTAATCACTGGTAAATAGCTTGTCTCTCATCACAGGCCAGTAGCGTATCTCTCATCACAGGTTAGTAGCTTGTCTTTTATCACAGGTCAGTAACTTGTCTCTAATCACTGGTAAATAGCTTGTCTCTAAACACTGGTAAATATCTTGTCTCTTACAGGGCAGTAGCTTGTCTCTTATCACAGGCCAGTAGTCTGTCTTTTATCACAGGTCAATAGCTTGTCTCTCATTACAGGCCAGTAGCTTGTCTCTCATCACAGCCAGTAGCTTGTCTCTCATAACAGCCCGAAAGCTTGTCTCTCATCACAGGCCAGTAGCTCGTCTCTAATCACTGGTAAATAGCTTGTCTCTAATCACGGGCCAGTAGCATTGTCTCTCATGACGGGCCAGTAGCTTGTCTCTCGTCACAGGCCAATAGCTTTTCTCTAATGACTGGTAAATAGCTTGTCTCTCATAACAGCCCAATAGCTTGTCTCTCATCACAGGCCAGTAGCTCGTCTTTAATCACTGGTAAATAGCTTGTCTCTCATCACAGGCCAGTAGCTTGTCTTTTTTCACAGGTCAGTAGTTTATCAGGCCAGTAGCTTTTCTCTTATTACAGACCAGTTGCTTGTCTCTCATCACAGGCCGGGAGCTTGTCTCTAATCACTGGTAAATAGCTTGTCTCTAATCACAGGCCAGTACCTTGTCTCTCATAACAGCCAATTAAACACGCGATTTTTGTACTTATTCCAAACGACTGAAAGGATTTAAAAAAAGCCATTTTTAAATATAATATATTTCGAGTGCATAAGCGACATAATCATATTACTTTTGGTATCATCTTTATTTACATATTTATCTACCTTTTTCTCGCATTACGTACTTATTTTTCCCCTTCAAAGCGCTTGCGGCATTTCTTCTAATAGAGTCGGACGAAACATTAAATAATATATGTACCATATTTTTTCTAAATCGGTACATCCTTACTATCCTTAGGTACTAATATTATAAATGCGAAAGTAACTCTGTCTGTCTGTCTGTCTGTTTGTCTGTTACGCTTTCACGCTAAAACTACTGGACCGATTTAAATGAAATTTGGTACAAAGAAAGTCTGGAGCCTTAGAAAGAACATAGGCTACTTTTTAACCGACTGCAAAAAGGAGGAGTTCCACGCAGACGAAGTCGCGGGCAGAAGCTAGTATGTAATAATTTCTGATGCCTTCGCGGTTATTACACAATGGAATTAAACAACTATACTTAATCGGATTTAACTTACGTATTTTTGTTATCGTACTACGAATATGGGAACTTGAGTTTTAGAAACGACAGCCAGTAAAATAAAATACGCGAATTAAATCCGTTTAAAATTGTTTCTTTTCAACGATATATACTCGCAGGTATATGTTGTGGTAAGTAATTCTTTGGAATGAAACCGCTAAGGCATCAGAAATTATTATATAATTCTTTACTTCTAATAATAGTGAGCTAATATTATTGTTTCTCTACGTTGCCTTATATATAAATTTTAATTTATAAGAATAAGAACCTACCCGAAAAAGCTCAAATTTAAATTTTATAATGGTAGGTACATATATGTACCAATTTGTGCCCATTAATATTTATTTTGAAAACAAAAAAAAAATATTTATTTATTTCAAATACAAAATTATAGTTACCATAACTTCAAAACAGTTTTATAAAGATATAACGCAAATTTCAGATAATTTAATATGTACCGATGTTTCGGTACATTTACAGGCCCCTAACGGGCGTATATGCCCCGGAAGGGCTTACGTCGGATCAGAGTTCCCGGATTGTGGGAATAACACAGTACGAGAGATATTAAAAAACCTTTTTTTTTGTCCAAAATATCTTTTCAGCTCTTACTGTATTTAGAGGATAATGTGGAAGCGATAGAAATATTCCGTCTGGATACATTTAATTTCCATATAAGTTTTTATTTTACTTTTCTATACTAATATAATAAAGAGGAAAAGTTTGTTTGGATTGAATAGGCTCCAAAACGACTGGACCAATTTTAAAAAGTCTCACTGTTGGGAAGCTACACTATTCCCGAGTGACATAGGCTATAGATAATTTAGAAAAAAATAGATATCCGTGCGAAGCCGGGACGAACCGCTAGTATTACATATAGTGAAACAATATCACACAAATATATACTTAAGTGAAAAATATATTTCAAACATTGTAATATTCAAGTACAATAATTTACAAAATATATGTTAAAGTAGTGCGAGAGCCAAGTTTCAATCGTTATTTATTGCTTGTAACCAGACACCGTCGTTAAAGCAAAACTCATAATATACGAGATCTTTTTAAACAGTAATTTAAGATGCCAAGTTGAAAAGAAACAACTATAAAGGATTAAACTCAAATTTTGTAATTTTACAAATTACGTAGTTTGCATGTAAAAATCACTTCAACGTTAGACTATCGTCAGTTCAGTCCAACGAATATGGGAACGGTAAAATTTTCGAAACTTAAGCAAATCTATTTGTAATTCTATGCATATTGTAATTAAATTGTTATATTTGCTGACGTTTAAATCCAATTACCTTATTTATAAAATTACAAACTTTAACAGGGTAGTATTTTTTAAAATACAAAATTACTATTTTGCGTACCTACTAATTAACTGTAAATAATTCACTATTATAATAATTAACTATTTGGAAAATCAAACAAAAACAAATACTGCGTTATTAGCGCTTCGGGAAGGCCATTACGGAGAAGAAACGCCGCAAGAAACTTGGTAGATATAATTTTTTTCGAACAATTATGTAGAATATAGGAAATATTTTGACTCGAAATTGTAATTTATTGATATTTTATGACTTTTGAGAAATAGGTAAGTAGATGAATCTAACCTAATAAAATAAAATAGAATATTTGTTTCATTCCAATAGGTACCTATATTCTTTATAATCGATTCAAATTTAAGCGATTATTAAAATATTAAATAAAACAAGATTAAAAATAAAGTTACAAACTTGCCCTTTACACTACAGTGCACGTTGAATCCTAAATTTTATTGGTACGTCTTTATTTCTTGGAAATTAAATCTTGTATTGTAACGACGTGTCATTTGATACGGTTGAAGTTTTATATGGTTTTCGTTTTGTTTTCATGTTTCTACAAGGTTCTCTTGTTTATATATTTTTAAGAGTTCCGTAAGGGTGTTATTGACACTCCTCTGTCTGTCCGTCTGTCACCAGGCGATCTCAATAGTTCTCAAACTCAAACTCAAATAATCATTTATTCAGGCTAAGCTCTTATAGGCAACAATAAATAACAATATTATATAAATAATATTTTAAGAAATGAATGTCAACGTTAAAATTAATTTATTAACCGTGACAGTTGAAAGGCAAACGGCAAAAATACAGACGTAGGTATTTTTGCCGTTTGCCGCTATAAGTAACTGTTTACTAAAATATAAATATAAATAATACTTACTACTACTTAAGACCCTATTGACTAAAATTGTCAGCTCAGTCGGCTAGGATAGGTAACTGTAAAGTTATCAAAACATGAGCTAATAAAAGAAAATACATGAATTGAATTAGTAATTATTTAGGTAATTCCAATAAGTAACAGTTATTATCTAGGTACCTAAGTATACCTATAACAAAATACGCGAGTTAAATAAGTAATAATTATTAATTTATTAATCCCAATAATTAGGTTAATACTTATTATGTAAAATTGACATAAGTATATATTAATATCAGTGTTGAAAAATGTCGTGTGAATTGATTATTACACACTCAGCTCTCTTACCGCGCTCGTCTGCGCTTATAACACCGCCTATGTTACCACACTTTTATCACAATACTATAATATATATTATATATCTAATGATTGATTGAGCAAACAGAAGCTATTTAGTATTCAATCGGCGATTCCTTCATCATTAGTTTCATTTGAACAGATGAAGGGAGATGACGTCATAAAAGTTGGGAGATCAGGGGAGGGTATTCGGAAGGCTAGGTTTATGTGTCAACGATATGCTCTGGCGTTCCTGATTTGAGACTTCGATCATTCGTAAATTCATTACGTTTTTGAATTTATCTTAATATTTTTTGATGCTTTCGCTGTTATTACATTGAAAAAAAAAATACTATGAGTGATTTAACTCACTTATTTTTTTTTTTTTTGCTAAAAGGTATTTTAATGTGTAATAACCGCGAAGATTAAAAATTATTAACTATTACTTCAATTGTTTATTATTAACTAAGTACTTATTTTTTTTTAAATAACTGTGCTAGACTATCGTTAACTTAGTTGACTAATAAATAGGCACTGTAAAGTTTTCGAAACGTCAAACGTAAAATAAGCCAGCTAAATATGTTATTCAGTGTCTGTTCAAAGGTTGTCTGGTAGAGGTTGTCATTAGGACCGTCTTTTGTACATTTTTTTTTTTGTGTAATAAAGCGTAAATAAATAAATATACGTAGTTGTTTTGTTCTTTTCTTATATACATATCGATCAATACGTTTTTTTTGTAATCTAATCCTCTAAGGGCGTTTTTTATTACTAATTTATTATTTTTCTTGTTTCAGGTACTATCCAAAAAACTACTGATCCCATCTGCAATAAAAAAAAAACAAAAAAAATTAAACAATATCTCCATATCAAATTGCATCAAAACTATTTACCGTTTCGTAAACCTCTACCCAAACGCAATAAAGTTCAATTTCCTTTATACCAACGGCAAATGCACCCCCCATACAAAATCAAACAATAATGTCATACAGATATGACGTTATATGGGTTTTTGGGGTGTATTATTATACTCATTGTATGGCTATTAGAGAGCTTAGTGGGGTTCGAATCCCGCTGAATCAATATAGATTACGCAACCGCTTTGAAAATGAGTTTTAATATTTCTATACTTTTGTATGGGTAAATTATATTTTCAAATATATTTGAAATAAAATTGCTATAACGAATTTAACTTGACATTTAAGTATTTTTATGATGACGATTCGAAAGTTTTACAGTTCCCATATTTTAGCCGACGTAGGTAATAAAAATCAATACACGGGAGCTAAAATGTGTAATAACCACGAAAGCATCAGAAATCATTACTTAACTTGCTTGTACGTCTTTTAATCTGTTTAGTACAAATATGAGAAGTAGGTAAGTAGGTAAAGTTGTCAAAAAAATAAAAAAAGCATTAAGAACCTCCTTTTTTTGAAGTCGGTTAAAAAACAAACGTGTTAAATCCGTTACGACAAAATCGTACCGATACGAAAAAAGCGTACCGACATAACTTCATTAAAATGAAAAATTCTGCTACCTAATATTTTAACAATGAAATTCCCGGTAATTCTAAAAGTTAAATTTTAAAACCCAAAAGCTAGGATTTAATCGTTCGCTTAAAAACGCTCGTCAAACACTGCGGTGTGAATATGCAAAGTGGCTCCTCTTTTGATGCGCGCTTCCTTGAACCTCTACTTACACCGTAGCGTAACAGAGCTGAATAATTTTATATTTTTTTGACCTATGCCGTTATAGCATTTTTTTAATCTTTTTTTATCGCGTATTTCCATGTAATTTAGCTATTATAATATTTGGTCTGTTCAGATTCTGTTAGTAATTACTTACATATAAATTTCATTTATCTATTTTTAGCTTTATTACAGTTCCGATTCTATTGGAAATTACCTACATATAAAACAGGGTTTGACTGTATGAATGTTGAGTTAAATCCCTTTTTTTAATCGCATCCAAGTTTTCATTTTATGTTATGTTTAATAATTTAAGATACTTTTACTTGCAAGTTTTATAATTTAAGATACTTTTTATTAGTTATGTATTTTTAATACTGTAAACATAGCAGGGTAAGAAAACATGAATCAATTAAGTACCTACATTTGTATTTTATGTACCTACTTGAAATTGCAGTGAAAAATAATTAACAAAAAAACCACAGTTAAGATCAGAAGCAAAGCTTGTTTAATCCATAAATATAATTGTCAATACAGAAATAATCTTAACTTACTGAATTATAAATGTAATATGTATATAAATAAAAACGAATCAATGATTGCATCAAAACCTTTAATAATTCTTTAGTTAAGGTAGCAATAAAGTATTTTTTTTTAACAAAAGATTCGTAAACAGGTTACACTACGGTGCAATAGAAACCTAGCCACTTTAATATTCATGCTCAGCTTATCTCGGAATGGAACAAGCTGTATATCAGCTTTAGCCGCGACTTCAGGCTGCTAAGCCAGCAGCTGTAATGTACCAACCCGCACGCCCGGACCTTGGCAATATTGCATTGATATATTAGGTGCTTTAGGAAATTTATGCTGAAATTTACAAGGAAAATCTTAAGAGCAAACAAGTGAAATTTAAAATATTGAAATAAAGGCTAATCTATAGGTAGGTACTAATATAATAAAGAGCAAAAGCTTGTTTGATTGTTTGGATTGAATAGGCTCTTAAAAGACTGGACCGATTTGAAAAATTATTTCACTGTTGGTAATCTTTTCCCGATTTGAAAAATTATATGACATAATACACTTTTCCCGAGTGAAATAGGCTATAAATAATTAAAAAAGGGGGTCCGTGCGAACTCGGGCCACGCTGCTAGTTGCAATATTGTTTAAAAAAAAGTTATAACCTAATGCAATAAGTAATTTCAAATAGGTACCTGTGTTACCAATTTCGTTACTGAATACCAGTTTTGGCAATTGCGTTTAAATATCCCGGTCATAGCACGTTCCGGGTGAGAATTTTGGAACCATTTTAAAGTTCAACGATTTTTTGCTTTGACACAAAGGGCTGTCGCCTGTCAATGTCAGAGGGACCAGTGGCTAACATGTAGGTACAGGCTAAACATTATTTCTAAAGGTTGAAGTGAACACAATATTTAGTATTTATTTCCCATATTCGTAGCACGATCGTCAGCTCAATAGGCTATGAATATGGAAACGGTGAAGTTTTCGAAACTTACACAAATATCGAGTTTATCGGTTCCATGGTCATTTATCTTTTTATCTATATAATAATATATATATTTATATATGATAATGAATGGCCAAACGTATAAGCGCACTTTCCAAACGACTGAACCAAATTTAATGTTTTTTTATGTGTTCGTATTCTCAGGACAAGGATTGTATAAAAAAATATATAGATAAGATCATTTTTTTTGCAATCGAATAATGTACGAAGTTCATCGGGTAAGCTAGCTACTTCAAATATACCTAAACATAAATGTATTTTTACATATTAAAAGAAAACATTCCCTCTATTATTGGAAAACGGTCCTCGGTTTGTTATTAAATTTTGAAAATAAAAAACTACCCCCATTTCAATAAAAGCGTACCCCCAAAAGAATAAAAACAAAACGGGGAAGTTTCGACTCGTTTTAATTGCCTTTACAGGGAACTGAACCCCGACAAACGGCTTTTAACAGCGAAAAGGTGATATTTTTTTTTGACCAACTCCGGCGGACAGAAAGGGGTGTCAATTTGTACCCAAAAAAATATTTTAAGTTTAAATTGAAAAGATACTAGACTCTCAAAATTGTGCAATAAAATATTGGTAAATTTTACTAGCTTCAGTGTTACACTATCGTCGGCTCAGTCGGCTACGAATATGGGAAGTGTAAAGTTTTCGAAAATAAGTGAGTTAAATCCGTTAAAGTTGTTTCATTACAATATAGCTATAATGCTATATTCTTCTATATACTATAAAATGTTTACTTTGTATTGTATATAAAATTCTTCAAATGTAAGCCTTTAAAATCCTTTACAGTTCCATTCTAACCTACTTATAGTCTGTCGGCACAAATAAACGCAAACCATTGTTGGCGTTAATTCAATATGAATGGTATTTACATGTAGGTATGTATGTATGTATGCATATATGTATTGAAAATTATGCAAATATGTCCGGACCTGTGTTGTGGTCGTGATGTATGGTAATGCGCTGTGAATATGAAATCGTCAGCAAATTGATTTTGGATAATAAATTTTGTAACACTGTGTTTGAATATGCTACTGTCATTATAAACATATAATTTACTAGCTTCTGCCCGCGACTTCGCCCGCGTGGAACTCCTCCTTTTTTGCAGTCGGTTAAAAAGTAGCCTATGTCCTTTCTCAGGCTCCAGACTATCTTTGTACCAAATTTCATTTAAATCGGTTCAGTAGTTTTAGCGTGAAAGCGTAACAGACAGACAGACAGACAGACAGAGTTACTTTCGCATTTATAATATTAGTAGGGATTAATAATAATATATTTGGACATTTCACACCAATTAATCTAGTCCCAAACTAAGCTAAGCTTGTACTATGTACTAGACAACGGATAAACATAAATAAATAAATATAAGACATCCAAGACTCAGGTACAGATGCCAGTGCTCATCACATTCACATTAGCCCCTAGGATTCGAACCCGCAACGGTTTCGTAGTCAGAGCCTCTGACCACTAGAACAACAATACTACTGTCGCGATATAAACATATAATTAATAGTAAAGTAGCGACCCAAATGGGAGCTATAAACGTTCCTCTTGAATTACTCTATTTAAAAAGAACCGCTTCAAAATCTGTTGCGTAGTTTTAAGATTTAAGCATACATAGGGACGGACAGACAGCGACAGCGACTTTATTTTATAATATGTAGCGGTAAAACTATATACTTGCATTGATCGATGACGTGCAAGGTAAACAAAGTGCACACTGAGTGATGCACACCCGATGCACTTTAGAGATGGGACTGTTGTATCGATAACATTATATCTTTTGTATGTTTTTTTAAATAATATAAATATAGTAAGTATATGATATACTATATTTATATTATTTAAAAAAACATAGAGACAAGATATTATATAGATATACTGTATATCTATATAATATCGAACATAAAATACAAACATAAGTATCCAAATTATTTAGTCATATGGTATAATTGAAAAATAATGGAGATTTTAAATTATTTGGGAAGAAACAATTTCGCCCAAAAGATTAACATTAAAAGTGTAAGGTCATATAAAATTCCTATATTATGTACAACTATATATTTTGTGATTTAGAAAATATAAGTTGAATAGGTAATCAAATTAACTCTTCTACGAATATAAGAGAACTGTAAATATTTCGAAACGTTTGAAAATATAATTAAAAAAGCAAGTTAAATTCGTTATGACAATGAGTAATAACCGCGAAATCATCAGAATTATTACAAAAAAACTTACATCTTAGTAGCTATATAATTAATCAAATACTATTTATAAATAATATCTTTGTGCTATAAATATCTCTTTTTGTGTTTTATCGATACATAATCTTAATTTATTAAGCCATCCTTACTTTTATAAAACAACAACGGTGCATCCTATATTTTTTGTTTTATTTTTAACTCTGGGTTAAAATTATCTTTTTAAACTATATTTCTAAGTTTATTCTCTTATATTATAAGCCATTCATTTTTATATGTTATATATAGCAAAGTGGCGTGAAATTGGAGAGGCCTATGTCCAGCAGTGGACTGCGACGGGCTGATGATGATGATGATGATATCATCATCATCATCAGAATCATCAAGATCACTAAAACGATCTTACTATCATATATGTATATATATATATGTTTTAGTTCCTAAAGGGGGTGAAAAAGGAGGATTAAGAAACGCTAAACCGATTAGATGAAATTTGGTATTAAATAGTTTCACTCCAGTAACAACATAGTTTTTTAAAACGGATATCCTATAAGGGGGTGAAAAGAGGGGTGAAATTTAAGTATACAATTATTGTTTTTTTTTTTTTGAACTGAATACTGAAGCGTCAGGAGGTGTGTTTACACGACCATTTTGTTGCGAGGGAACAGAAGGTCCCTGCGGAAAGGTCCGACCCGTGCCGGGTGTAGGTGGACGTCTTCGACCCCGCCGGCGGGGCCGCTGTAACACTATCGAGTATGCTAGGTGTGGGTGAGGCCGCATGCCGCGAGGCAGCTGCCTGTGTGTCGGTGTACGGTTTGTGTCCGTGGGAGGGGGGAGCCGTGATCGAATCGGGTACAACTATTGAAGGATGATCGTTTATATATATGTATATATATATATTATAGTTAATACAATGCAAAGTTTCCTATACACTGTATGTTGTTCGTTTGTCCTAGTTTGCAAATTATACCTACGATATGAAACGTGGTGTCACAGCGTATAAACAGACAAGTCAATATTGGAATGAAACAACTATAAACGGATTTAACTAGCGTATTTTATTTTATGGTAACGTGTCCAACGTTCAACGTTAACGTTAAACGTTAGCACCAAAATGTATGGGATTTGACATCCGCGAACGACTGTCACGTACGTCACAAACGTTCGCGGATGTCAAATCCCATACATTTTGGTGCTAACGTTTAACGTTAACGTTGAACGTTGGGCACTTGTCTAGCCCCCCTTTACAGTTTCCATGACCACGACTGAGCTGACGATTGTCTTACTTTAAAGTACATAATTATAATGTGTGTACAACCGCGAAGGCATTAGAAATTATCGCGTATTTTATTTTATTTGCTTTGGAAAATTTATGTTTTTATGTTCATAATACAATTTTTGATGCTTTTGCGGCTATTAAATACTAGCTTCCGGCCGCGACTTCGTCCGCATGGAACTCCTCCTTTTTTGCAGTCGGTTAAAAAGTAGCCTATGTCCTTTCTCAGGCTTCAGACTTTATTTGTACCAAATTTCATTTAAATTGGTCCAGTAGTTTTAGCGTGAAAGCTTAACAGACAGACAGAGCTACTTTCGCATTTATAATATTAGTAGGGATTGGTATAAAACAACTATAACGGTATAACTGGCGAATTTTATTTGATTTTATTTACAGATATTTCAAAATAAAAAACACCTATTCGTTATAAAATCCTCGAGTTAAATCCGCCATAGCTGTTTCATTTCAATCGTTTAAAGTAATAATAATAAATTTATTTATTTACTGAAAAAGGTAAATTAAAAATAAGTACTTTACATATTTTACCAATAAAATAAACAAATATCGAAAGCGGCTATTTTGTTTATTTGTCTAGCAGCAAGTGATTTCTCCGTGACATATAAATAAAATGATTCCGCTTTTATAACGTAAGTTGTTTTATATTACGGTAGAGACTTTAACCACAAATATCTGATCGGATTCCCGCAGAGAATCTATTTGCTTGCGATTGTTTCAACGCTCACGACTCTGTTCCTACGGGGTGATCAGGTCCCTACAAGTGCTAATCGATAATAGCAATTGAACAAAACGAATGATAAAAATAAAAAAAATATACATACATTGGAATGAAACAACTGTTAACGGATTTAACTCGCGTATTTTTATTTTATTTTATTAGCTGACGTTTCGGATTCTTTACAGTTTCCATAATCGTAGCACGACAAATGAGCTGAAAAATTTAAATATAAGGTAGTTTGCATAACTGTATAAATCACTTTAGCGTTAGACTATTGTCAGCTCAGTCGTGTTACGATTATGGAATCTACAAAGGCTACCGTCAGCCAATAAAATAAAATACGCGAGGTTTCATTCCAACTCAAATTACTTTTGATAATTCTTTTAAATATTACAGTCGATATGTAGGTAGTCATAGTTTTATTAGTCACTAGACGTTCGCCCCGGCTTCGCACGGATCCATTTTTTTTAGAATATTCTATAGCCTATGTTACTCGTGGATAATGTAACTTTCGAATGGTGAAAGAATTTTTAAAAACGGTCCAGTAGTTTTAGAGCCTATTCATTACAACCAAACAAACAAAGTTTTCCTCTTTATAATATTAGTATAGATAGATTTATCATAAACCAGTAAATTTCATTACCTCTAAAGTTTACTAAATATTTTTAGTTACGCAAATAAAATTACAAATGGTTAATTTGTTATTCTAAGTCGGTAATGTTATTTCAATTGCCGTATTTTATATATCGGATCGTAAAGTTCCCGACACATGTTACGACACGTGCCGTGCTTTCTGAAATAGCCGCGGAATAACCCAGTTTTTTTCTTTATAAATTTAACTAGTTCAACATAGCTTCAGGAATAACGACTTGTTCAAATTTCCCAAAAAAATTAAAAAAAAAACGTGTGTGCTAAATGCTGCAAAGCATTTCACACAGATGGCGCTGAAGCGAAAAATTCGCATGTCTATACTAATATAATAAAGAGGAAAAGTTTGTTTGGATTGAATAGGCTTCTAAACGGCTAGACCGATTTGAAAAAATCTTTCACTTTTGGAAAGCTACACTATTCCCGTGTGACATACGCTGTAAAAAAAAGAGATTCGGGCGAAGCCGGGGCGGACGGCTAATAAACAATAAAGTAGAAGACCAAATTGAGAGGACTAGAGAAATTCGATGACTCGTCAGTGGTCCCTATGGTGTAAAGGTTAGCACGCTGCCGCTAGTAAAGGCATAGGCGTGGATTTCGAATCCCACTGGGGGTCTCAATTTTTCTACTTTTGTCTTGGTACCAAAAATATCGATGGAATTCATATTGATAGATCGTATTTTAAAATAAATTTGTTAAGTACTTAAATAGACCAATAAAAATCGGTCAAGCAGTTTCGGAAGAGTTTAACTACAAACACACGAGAATTTTATATTATTACTAGTGGTCCCGGCAGACTTCGTCCCGCCCGGCAATGTCGATTTGACAGTTGTCATTGTTGCGTTTTGTTATACTATTTTTAACAAATCAGCTTAATATTTTTTTCTTTTTTTTACTGAAACGTGATAAAAAGTATCCTATGTCCTTTTCCTGACTCAAAGCTACCTCCCCGCCAATTTTCAGCCAAATCAGTTCAGCCGTTCTCGAGTTATAAACGGGGTAACTAACACAACTTTCTTTTATATATATAGATATTAGACTAAAGACACAAATAAATTTATCACACAAACAGTTCAAAAGGATAAATATTATTAATTGTTACTATAAATTAAGTTAATTAGCAATGACGTTTAAACGACACATTATAATATAGTCTTCACACGCGTCGTTTATTACGAACGATGCGTGTGACAGAAGGAAATCAACTCTTGCGCATGTTGGGATATTATTAAGCCCCGCCGCATATGCTCACACTCGCATTGGCCGTCACGAGCCGTGATCGAGTGGCAGTATTTAAAACCTATGGCGCAGTAGCAAACTCCGCATTTGCTCTCACGTGTGATGGGTAAAGGGACTGACGGCGGTGAAACGGGGCTGTCAAACGTAATATAATGTATAGTATTGTACTATATGTTGGGTCTGCGTAATATACTGTTTTAAAAATATATAGTACGCAAACATTCTATACAAATGAAATTTAACAAACATGTATTCATTTAATACAATGATTAACCCGCCTTTTGATTGCATTTTAAGATACTCCTCGAGTCCTACTTCCCTACTAAAAGTTTTTATTTTCACTTTTATGTAAATTTTGATATTCATTATTAAATTTTATTTTCGTTTTTAATTTTCATAGTTATAATTTCTGATACCTTCGTGGTTACACATTTGAATAAAATAACTTCGTTTACACGGATTTAACTCGTCTAAACGGCAGTCAATAAAATAAAATAAGCTAGTTAAATCCGTTTATAATTGTTTCATTCCAATGTTTAATTTTTAATTTTAATTTTTAATTTTTAATTTTATTATTTTTTTAAAATTTTCATTTAATAAACAAAACATATATTATCAAATATACCGTTAAACAGCAGGTCGCTAACACAAACCAAAGGGTTAACACAAAAGTGTTCGAAACAGTTTTGTGACATTAAAGAAATAATATAATATGTTTAGTTAGGTAATAAATTACCTACAGTGACGTATTGTCGCGCATTATTAAACGGCTGACAGTTTTATGGTAAAATAAGACTTACTGCTTTTGTAATAAAGCTGGTATTAATGACAAGTATCAGTGATCTAGCTTTTCATGTCAAACTTTTATTTAAGTACATAACCGAAATAAAAGGTTACCTGGTATAGATTCCTTTAAGCATAAGTTCGCTATGCTGTAATCTAAATCCCTAATAATTTATCTCACTTCAAACTATTACTTGTCAATCAAGTTTTTCCATTTAATAAGATATGATATTTAATTCATACAAAAATAAGCAATATATTAATGTTTATTGTTGTAAACACAAACATATGTACAACATAGCTTCTGCCCGCGACTTCGTCCGCGTGGAACTCCTCCTTTTTTGCAGTCGGTTAAAAAGTAGCCTATGTCCATTCTCAGGCTCCAGACTTTTTTTGTACGAAATTTCATTTCAATCGGTCCAGCTGTTTTAGCGAGAAAGCATACAGACAGAGACACTTATAATATTAGTAGGGATTGGTTGTTTGTTTATTACCTGTGCTTTTTAACCCCCGACGCAAAAACGACGGGGTGTTATAAGTTTGACGTGTCTGTGTGTGTGTGTGTGTGTGTGTGTGTGTGTGTGTGTGTGTGTGTGTGTGTGTGTGTGTGTGTGTGTGTGTGTGTGTCTGTCTGTGGCATCATAGCTTCCAAACGCATGAACCGATTTTGATTCTGTTTTATAGCTAGAGCATCGCGAAAAACATATTAACAGTAGAAATCTCTTAAAATTTATTTTTTCTTAGAGATTGTGTTGAATATAAAGCATTTTATAACCCTCGTGCGCAATGATCGTTACACACTCGGCCCCATCTGTAATATTATAAAGAGGAAAGGTTAGTTTGTTTGCTTGTTTGGTTTGAATAAGATCCAGAACGACTGGACCGATTTCAGAAATTCTTTCACTGTTGGGAAGTAACATTATTCCCGAGTGATAGGCTATAATAGCAGCTAAAAGATCCGTGCGAAGCCGGGGCGGACAGCTAGTATTAATATAATCTTGTAGATTTTTCACTACATGTGTGAGTATTAATACTCTCACAAAAGTGGTGAAAAATGACACACAAAACTAGTGTGCATTGATTATTACTCACTCGGCCCTTTTAACGCGCTCGACTGCAATCCGCGCTATAATACCTAATTTATATCATAATGTATGTTCCATAAATATATATAACTGTACATTGTCTGCGTGTTCATCACTTCGATAGCTGATTGAAATTTGTATGGATGCACTAATGGATAATGCATCGTCTGCTTATGCACTTAAATGCATAAGCGGACTGCACTTGCAGAGCTGCCTCACTTTACTAAGGTTTACAATTTTGTTACGAAATAAAACTTACAGGGATTTAACTCACGTATTGTATATTATTTGCTTATGTTTTAATATCTTCAGAAATTCTAATTTTGTAGTCAACTGAGCTTACTACAGTCAGATAATAAAAAAAAATTACGCGAGTTAAATCTCTATATTATATTCTATATTATACAGACAGATAGACAGACAGACAGATAGACAGACAGACAGACAGAGTTACTTTCGCATTAATAATATTAGTTAGGATAGTGTTTCATTTCAATGTATATATATACTAAATACTAATATAATAAAGAGGAAAGGTTTGTTTGTTTGGATTGATTAGGCTCCAAAACGACTGGACCGAGTTGAAAAGTATTTCATTGTTGGTAAGCTACACTATTCCCTAGTGACATAGGCTTTATTATATTTAAAAAAAAAGTAGGGATCCTTGTGAAGTCGAACAGCTAGTATGTAATATGTCTGTCTGTTACGCTTTCACGCTAAAATTACTGGACCGATATAAATAAAATTTGTTATAAAGAAAGTCTGAGAAAGGATTAAGGCATACTTTTTAACCGACTGCAAAAAAGAAGTTCCACGCGGACGAAGTTGCGGGCAGAAGCTAGTAAGTCATAACAGTGTTTAATAATTTCAATGTGTAATAACCGCAAAGGCATTAGAAATTATTATACATTCTTAAGACAAACTTTTCATATTTTTTTTTTGACTGAGGCAGCTGTAGGCTGTGGTTCAGCGGCAGTTAATTTCCTCATGACTAATTGATGGACGTTTGAATACGGCTGATGCACTGTTTCAGAACGTTTATAGCCTATTAATTTATTTGCTGTTTAATTAGGATTTATACTCCATTTAATGTTTGAAAAATGATTTTATTTATTGTTTTCTAGCTTCTGCACGTGACTTTGTCTGCACACTATGAGTAAGTAGTACTTTACGCGATATCGTTATGAAATATATTCTGATGTGTTAACTATATTTTTGTTAAGTTTCATCAAAACCCATTTAGTTGTTCTTGAGTACAATATACACACTTACAAAGTTTCGCCTTTATAAATATCAGTGTGATATTTTTTTTTTTTATTTAATGTTTTTAAAACTCTTTAACGATTAAACAGGACGATATTTTTTTTTTGGAATACCTGTTTTTCATTATAGACATATAAATAAGATAGTTCAAACAGTCATATCAAAACAGGTATTAAAAAAAGTATAGGTACAGGATTTTTCGCCAAAAAATCTCACATTTCAATATAAATAAAAATAAACATTATTCTACAAAATCTATATTTTCCAAAAGCCCACTCAAACAGCAAAGCGTCACTAAAAAAGGTACATGAATAATTCAAAACATTTACATGCGAGCATCGAACCTAGCGTGCTTCAGAATAATAATTCTCCATTTAATTGACAAGGCCGTCTGTCTGTCTGTCTGCTTTGTGTTTTTTTTTTTTAACTGTTCGCAGTGACTCTGCTGTGTTTAATTATGGCTGCATTTTTGCCTACGCGTTTTTAGGGTTCCGTATCAAATAATCCAGACCCTATTACTAAGAAATCCGTCTGCTGTCATTAGGCTGTAAAAAATAATAATATCTTTTGGACAATTCACACCAATTAATATAGTCCCAAACTAAGCAAAGCTTGTAGTATAGGTACTAGACAACAAATAAACATACATAAATACATATAAGACATCCAAGACTCAGGTACAGATGTTAGTGCTCATCACACTGATACCTGCCTCTAGCAGGAATCGAACCCGCAACCTCCGTTTTCGTAGTCATGGGCTCTGACCACTAGACCAACAGGCAGTAAAAAAGTTTTTTTTTTGGAAATATTTATATGTATATGCTTAGGTACCCACAATAAAATAAAAAAGGTACTTAGAACTTTGTAGCTTATAACTAGTTTTAAATAAGAATTTCTGATGCCTTCGCGGTTATTACACATTGGAATGAAACAACTATTAACGGATTTAACTCGCGCATTTTTTTTTTAGTTTTAAGTAAGTACTTACCGTTTCCACTGATAATGTATTTATATTGCCACTATAACAACAAACTCTAATAAACAGAATAAAATATGTAATAATATTTAAGTGGGTTCCCATATAACAAACGTGACTCCGTTTTTGTAAATAGTACGGAACCTCTCGTACACAAATCCGACACGCACTTGGTCGGCTTTGTATTTACAAAGAAAAATAAACTTTAGAACTTGCGAAGGCTTTCAAACTAGTATATTTATATGAGGGCTAACCAAGTCAAACCTTATATTATTATTTACTATGTTTTAAGAAGAGATCATATTTTAAGAAAAAAAATATTATATGTTCTGGTTAATTTTCAGGCACCCATTTATATTGGAAACGACTATAACGAATTTAACTCGCGTATTTTATTACATTTGTTGACATTTCGAAAACTTTACAATTCCCATATTCGAAGCACTAGCTGACGATAGTTTAACGCTATAAAATAAAATACGCGAGTTAAATCCGTTAAAGTTGTTTCTTTTCAATGTGTAATAACTAGCTTTTGCCCGCGACTTCGTTGGTATTTTGATTGTAGATTGATTGGTACGATTAATGTAAGATTTTCTTATACTTTTTAATTTTCCTAACGCGGCTAACATTCACCCATCCATCTGTCATAGTGTCACTGTCAACTGTCATATGTCACTTTTTGACAAGTTACGTGTAAAATAAACGCGTGCACACTCCATTTAAAAACTCGCATGTCACGAAAGAAAACATAATGCAATTTGTAAAAATAATACTTATCTTAAATTAATTTCAACCGATAAATAATTACTTAAAGACAGTAACATATATTATTATATTAAAAATAAACAGTAGCGATAACGAACTCGGACCTTTAAAAAAAGTATTCCGAAGAACTGCATTCCTCCTTTTTTGATGTCGGTTAAACAAGTTGATGAAGAACCTCGGTATCGATACTTATGTTATATCGTGTTTTTAATGAAATATTAATTGTTTTGTTTTAATTAATTTATGGCTTATTAATTTGAGCTTGTTTAGCTCGCTCACGACTGTTGGAGAAATAATTAATATTAAATATTGAAAAAGAATTACGTCAGCTCTGTCGGCTACGAATATGGGAATTGTATAGTTTTCGAAACGTCAGCAAATAAAATAAAATACTTACGCCAGTGAAATCCGTTTCATTTCAAAAATAATGACGTTTTAATTTCACCGTCATATTCACTGAGGTAAAATCAAAATGTCAGGCTATCGTCAGTTCAGTCGGCTACGAATATGGGAATGTAATTAAAATAAAATACGCGAGTTAAATCGATATATTAATTAGAATTTATCTGTGTATTTTTATGTTTCTTTTGAGAAAAGAAAAAATACGTGTCCAATTTGTTTTTATTAATATAACTGAGTCTCGTTTCCTTTACCTGTCATCTCAATTTGTGTTCCATGCAAGGACATGGAATAAGGGGGGGGGGGGGGTAAGGGGGATTTACTTAATTAACTATGATAATCGTTGTATCACCCTAAGTAAGCAGACAAAGCCACGGGGAGAAGCTAGTGACATATATTGTTACAAACACAGGCTTGTTCTTGGCTTGCCTCCAGATTCCATCCAAACCCATCTTCCATACAATTTAGATTTTATCGGACCACCCCGGAATTAAATTCACTGTGGTTTCATATATACATATATATGTATATGTCACTGAAGCTAAGGTTTGTCATATATGTTTAATGGTGACTGCTTAATATCAAAATTGTTCCTATAACATAATAATATATCGGTGTAGGTTACATATATAGGTTTTATCTTATCTTATCATTTATATAACATACATATATATATTGTATGTTAGAACATATGTGTATATTTATAATTGTCATTGCCTTATGGAAACTGAATTTCATTTTTAATATTGAAGTGAACTTGCGTAAATATTTGTTTTTTGCAGATGTTTTAATATTTACATATATAATCGTGTAATCTTCACTTGTTTTATTTGTATTGTAAAATATTTAATTAAAGCGTTGAATTTTAAATAAACATTTCATATTTTAGAGCAATACCTAAATTTTGTAATTTAGATAATAAGGTAGTTTGCGTTTGTTAAATCACTTTAGCGTTAGACTATTGTCAGCTCAGTCGTGCTACGATTATGGAAATTCTAAAAAATCCAAATGGTCATCAAATAAAATAAAATAAGTACACGAGCGAAATCTGTTCATAGATGTTTCATTCCAATGTGTAATAACCGCGAAGGCATCGGAAATTATTAGTCACTAGCTTCTGCCCGCGACTTCGTCCGCGTGGAACTCCTCCTTTTATGCAGTCGGTTAAAAAGTAGCCTATGTCCTTTCTCAAGCTCCAGACTTTCTTTGTACCAAATTTCATTTAAATCGGTCCAGTAGTTTTAGCGTGAAAGCGTAACAGACAGACAGACAGACAGACAGAGTTACTTTCGCATTTATAATATTAGTAAGGATTTAATCTTAGACTGACTGACAACAATGCCATCGCCCTTAAATTATTATTATTCTAGTCGTATTGATCAGTCATGCAATTAGACTGACTGACTAACTGATCAACACAACAATGTACTTATAAAATATCCTAGTCGTAGTACAAATTCATTAGATTATTTTGCAATTTCCACCCGATATCTCTCAACCCCCGATCTAAATAGCTTTTAGAGAGTGGCGTTTTGGATGCACTCCAACAGATCAGTGCGATATATCCTCACGGCTAAACCGAGACGGGGTAGGCAGAGAAGTGACATTAATATATTCTAATTTGGAGGTACTAGTCAAAAGAAATATAGGTAAATATATATCTAGGCTAATATAATAAAGAGGAAAGGTTTGATTGTTTGGATTGAATAGGCTCCAAAACGGCTGGACCGATTTGAAAAAATCTTTCACTGTTGGAAAGCTACACTAAAACCATATAAAAGAAAGCTGGCTGTAAAAAAAGGGATCCGTGCGAAGCCGGGGCGGGCCGCTAGTCCTTTATAAGTTTATAAGTAGGTAGATATGCAATATATCCATAGGACCGTATGGCTGAAGTATTATACAAACTAGGTATAAATCATACTTCAGTCATTAGTAAACTCACTAAGACAATTGCCCTATTTTATATAGTACCTAAACTAGCTTCTGCCCGCGACTTCGTCTGCGCACGATAAGCACATCTATCCCCTAAAGATTTTCCAAAATCCTTTCTTCGTGTTCCCTCTAAGTTAATAAAGGGTCCCCCTGTGTAAAATTTCAAGTTTCTAACCCTTTTGGTTTAGGTCCTGCGTTGATGTCAGTCATTAGGTAAGTCAGCTTCGCATGGATCCCTTGTTTCAATTTGTAATAACCGCGAAGGCATCAGAAATTAATGCCTTTGCGTTCTTCGGTTAGAATATTGTCAGCTCAGTCGTGCTACGATTATGAAAACTATAAAGAATCCGAAGCGTCAGCAAAAAAAAAATCCGAGTTAAATCCGTTACCTAATAGCATCAGTAATTATTAAATCTACATAAACTCGTCATGGTCACAGCGTAAAATCGACACGTAACCGCATTACATAACGTTGTGATTATAAATAATAATTTGCACGCACGCCGGCCAAATGCGATTGGCTGTGATCCAACTGGGCCGGTCTAGGTTGGCTGCTATGCCTAAATGACTAAATGGGTTAACTTATCTAGATAATTAATAGTTAAATGTGAGTTTAAACTGTTTGTTACACTTTAAAAATAGTCGCTGATTAAGATTTATTCTTTTGTTTGTAGAATATTTGTTTTAGATCTTTATGTATCATTTCAGTACATATCGCATGCGTAAATATATTTTACTAGATATATAATATATGTTGGTCAGTATATATCAGGTCTACATACTCCCTTCTGACGTAGTTTTTAATTGATTTTCTTTCTTCTATGTAGGTATATCTGGTATATATCCCTATTCCCTATTCCCTACTAATATTATTAATGCAAAAGTAACTCTGTCTGTCTGTTACGCTTTCACGCTAAAACTACTGGACCGATTTAAATAAAACTTGGTACAAAGAAAGTCTGGAGCCTGGGAAAGGACATAGGCTATTTTTTAACCGACAAAAAGGAGGAGTTCCACGCGGACGAAGTCGCGGGCAGAAGCTAGTAGGTAAATAAATAAATAAAAATCTAAGGTAAACTTGCGTTTTTTTTTTCCGCTAACGTATCGAAAACTTTATAGTTCTCACATACATATCCGACTGAGCTCACGGTAGTCCAACACTAAGTGTTTCATTCCACTTTTTTACGCCCTTAAAAAATAAAATTCCCTACACGTAAATAATTTACAGTATCTACCTTATACATAATTGAAATAAAATATAATAATAATTCCTAATTTACTACTGATACTTATTACATTCTCTAATAATATGACCCCAACACGCACTTGACCACTACATAATTTAGGATAACTTTCTTATCACAAGTTCGAGAGGTCAGCAATTAACATTGACGTCGCAAAATAAACCTTATGTGATATATGTTAAGGTTTATTTGAACCTTTTGATGATTCGTTAATCCATCAACGTCTAAGATGGTGCGGTGCTTAGTCCATCTGAGTTTATATAATTATTTATGGATGTTACTAGAAAGGTTGGCGGCCATTTTGTATACCTGTGACCGTAGTCAAGGGCGTGCATTTCATCTAGGCACAATGTCAGTAATGTACGAAGTGCCTACCCTGGCGCCGTACTCACGCTCCACTGCACGTGCCTGACCGTAGTGTCATTTTACTCGATACTAGCGGCCCGCCCCGGCTTCGCACGGATCATCTTTTTTTATAGCCTATGTCACTCGGGAATAGTGTAGCTTCCCAACAGTGAAAGAATTTTTGAAATCGGTCCAGCCGTTCTGGAGCCTATTCAATCTAAACGAACAAACCTTTCCTCTTTATAATATCAGTATAGATATAAGGATGTCACGAGAAAGGATGACGGTCATTTTGTATGTATACACCTGTGACTTTACTTGATTCTAACTTGATATTTGACATGAAAGTAACAATGATATTTTTGTACCAAGACAAGACTAGAATAATTGAGACAATCCCACTGAGGGCCTCAATTATTCTCATTCCCAAATCTCATTTAAATCGGTTCAGTAGTTTTAGCGTGAAAGCAAGCGGAGTTACTTTCGTATTTATAATATTAGCGGGTTAGGATATGGTGATTACATAACGTAGATAAACAGTATACTTACTTTAAATATTTTATTATAAATCCCACGACGTATTGTCGAAGACTAAGACTCAGGTACACATGCTCATGCACATCACACTAACATCTGCACCTAGTAGGATTCGAACCCGCCACCCAATGCTTCAAAGTCCGGAACGCTGACCACTACACCAACAGACCGTCAATTATTGTTTAAAAAAAAAAACAGAAATTGATTATTCATTTAATTTAGATCATGACTATTTATTATATAGGTGCATTAGATCATACCGCTAGGTGATAAACTTGTCGACCTGAACTGACCGAGCCCACAAACAGCACAGAACTTAAGAATGTTTCAAACAAACTTGCTTTTGAAGATACTTAAGTTTCAAAATCAATTACACAATTACACGGTTTGTTCAAAGATGTTCAAATACAAGAAAAGACATTTGACAGCCAGTTGGTCTAGCGTATGGCACAAATTGTACCATGATGTGACGTCACTAGCCCCCACTCTCGAAATTAAAGAATAACTTCTCTTTGTAATACCTACTTTATTAGATTGAGATAAAAAAAAAAATATTCTACTTAATGGACAAAAATTAGTCGTCATGCCTATTATTACGCATTTAATCGTGTTTTGATATTATTTGCTGACGTTTAGAAAACTTCACATGTCCCATATTTGTAGCACGACTGAGTTGACTTTAGCGTTTCGTCAACTCACTTGTGCTACGATGTAACTTTTAACAAAATATCATCACATAAATTACTAGCAGTCCGCCCCGGCTTCGCACGGATCTCCCTTTTTTTATAGCCTATGTCACTCGGGAATAGTGTAGCTTCCCAACAGTGAAAGAATTATTGAAATCAGTCCAGCCGTTCTGGAGCGTATTCAATCCAAGCAAACAAACAAACCTTTCCTCTTTATAATTTTAGTATAGATTATTGCGAGTAACAGCTACTTTATCATTTATTTTATATAAGACTGAATTTGACACTAACTCTAGTTTTATCTAAGGTGGCAAAGGCTGCCGTATATAAAAATAATTATTAATATTAGTGTCTAAATTATATATTATTCTTATTAATTTATTATTTATCCATATTATTTATGTCCAATAATGTATTGAACAAGATTCGTTTCCCAGCTTTATAAGTGAAGTGCTTCGCCACTTCTAGTCGCTAGTACCTCTTAGAGTTGTTAAGCTGAGTTAGTAACTCTGAGCTAACCTGCTTAAGTCGGCCACTCTACTCTCCAGGTTGCTTACGCTGCTCTTTTGTTATCCACTACACGATTAATACTGTCTATACATCTATACTACTAATGTATACTAATATTATAAAGAGGAAATAATTGTATGAACCGAAGAAACTCAAAAAGTGTGGACCGATACACTATTCCCGAGTGACATAGGCTATATATAAAAGGGATCCGAGCGAAGCCGGGCACGACTGAGCTGACAATAGTCTTAAGCTAATCGTACGCGAGTTAAATCCGTCTGCAGTTGTTTCATTCCAATGTATAATAACGAAATTATTGAAGTAACTCAATTTAAAATATATGATATATTTTTTGTACAAAACCAAGAGTTGGAAAAATGAGACCCCCAGTGGGATTCGAACCCACGCCTATGCCTTTACTAGCGGCAGCGTGCTGAACCATTACACCATAGGGACCTACTGATGAGTCCTTCGCTCCTATTGGTCATTTCAAAAACGGCAGTTCCATACTGAATTAGCACCCACGTTTTACCCCCTTAAGGGTTGAATATTCAAAAATACTTTCACATTGCTCCCCTTCTAAATAAAAGGAACCGTTGTGCAAAAATTAAAGTTTTTAATACTTATAGTTTAGTTGCGTTGATATGTCATTCATTAAGGCAACTTCTCCTTTTATATATACACTAGCGGTTCGCCCCGGCTTCGCACGGATCCCTAATTTTTTTTTCAAAATATTCTATAGCCTATGTTACTCAGGATGAACGTAGCTTCACAACAGTGAATGAATTATTAAAATCGGTCCAGTAGTTTTTGTGCCTGTTCATTACAAACATACAAAATAGGTACGAATCTTTCCTCTTTATAATATTAGTATAGACTAGCGGTCCGCCCCGGCTTCGCCCGGATCCCTTTTTTTTATAGCCTATGTCACTCGGGAATAGTGTAGATTTCCAATAGTGAAAGAATGTTTCCAATCGGTCCAGTCGTTTAGGAGCCTATTCAATCCAAACAAACAAACAAACAAACCTTTCCTCTTTATAATATTAGTATAGATTGTAGTTGATAACGTATTCAACCAAATAAATTAGCATTATAGATAAGTCTTATCTAGGTCACAATAAATCCGAAGCCCACAAATCAAAAACGTCACATAAATCTCTTCACGTCAAATACACCCGCGAAAACAGCTGTCAAACGTCACACTCCCAAAGACATCCCGGGATCAAAATATGAAAATCCACAATTGTCCCGTCGCATCTGTTGATAAATATTCAACGAGGATACGGGACGAATTCTGATGTGACAATGTGGCCTGCATTAATTATAGAAACACTAGCGACCCGCCCCGGCTACGCACGGAACCCTTTTTATAGCCTATGTCACTCGGGAATAGTGTAGCTTCCCAACAGTAAAAGATTTTTCAAATCGGTCTAGCCGTTTTGGCTTGGCTTGGTAAGGTTTGTTTGTTTGTTTGTTTTCAAACATATAATCAAACAAACCTTTCCTCTTTACTATATTAGTCCAAATACCTACTAGCGACCAGTCGTGTGCAGTGAGGGTCGTGCATATACGTCAGGGTAGGCACTCCATACATTTATACTATTGTGCCTATATGGAATGCACGCCCTTGCTAGCGTGCCGCCTCGGCTTCACACGGGTACTATAAACAAGAGCGAGGTACGGGTAGCTGTCCCTAGAAGTAACCTGTAGGTTTTTATTCCCTTGCGAGTGTCGAAAATTACCTTAGATATATTCTCAGTTTGTCTAATAAAATAAGGGAATGAAACAACTATTAACGGATTTAACTCGCGTATTTTATTTTATTGGCTGACGTTAAGGAGCCTTTACAGATACCATAATCGTAGCACAACTGAGCTGACAGTAGTCTTATTCTTTAACATAAGACTATTGTCAGTTCCAAAGAAACCTGTATTTGATTTCCTTGCGAGTAACCTGTAGGTTTTGATTCCCTTGCCAGTTTCGAAAATGATCTTACATAATATATTCTTAGTTTGCCTAATAAAATAAGGGAATTGGAATGAAACAACTATTAACGGATTTAACTCGCGTATTTTTATTTTATTTTATTAGCTGACGTTTCGGATTCTTTACAGTTTCCATAATCGTAGCACGGCTGAGCTGACAATAGTCTAACGCTAAATCCGTTAATAGTTGTTTCATTCCAATGTGTAATAACCGCGAAGGCATCAGAAATTATTAAAATAAGGGAACTTGAAAGGTTTAGAAACGTCAACAAATTAAATAAAAAAAGCCTTTTTTTATTACAATTCTATTAATAGAAGAATGTTTCTGTATAAATTAACTTTAGTTCAATATTTGAATTGGTGTAGTGTTTGCTTACTCTCAGGCGTCAAGATAAATTGCACATCGATGTAAAATGCTAATGCAGTTTGCACTGCGTTGCATTCATTATGTTTTGCATTTGGTTTAGTTGGTAATTAGCGGGTTAATCTATGCTAATATAATAAAGAAGAAAGATTTGTATTTCTGTATGTGACGAATAAACTCAAAAAGTACTTAGTACCTATTAAGTAAAGTTACATTATCCCTGAGTAACATCCCTACTTATATATCCCTACCTAATATTATAAATGCGAAAGTAACTCTGTCTGTCTGTCTGTCTGTTACGCTTTCACGCTAAAACTACTGGACCGATTTAAATGAAATTTGGTACAAAGAAAGTCTGGAACCTGAGAAAGGACATAGGCTACTGTTTAACCGACTGCAAAAAAGGAGGAGTTCCATGCGGACGACGTCGCGGGCAGAAGCTAGTAGGCTATAAAAAAGGGATCCGGACGAAGCCGGGGCGGGCCGCTAGCAGGCGCGTGCAGTGAGGGTCGCGCGTCCACGTCAGGGTAGGCACTCCATACATTTATACCATTGTGCCTGTATATAATGCACGCCCTTGGCCGCTAGTACCTCATAATTTCGTAATGAATTTTACCTTGGAAACTATTCAGTATGAGTGTGTATAGTAGTTGAGTTAATACGTGATTGGCGAATATTGCAAACTGGACATTCTGTACCCAGTTAGAGCAGATTCATTAGTGCCGCGTACACACTACTTACACAGATACACAGTTTATGGCACCGACATAGAAATTATTTTAATGTTTGTTAAAAGCTAAGCATAATCGACTTATTTGAGTTTGACGGCCTGCTGGTCTAGTGGTCAGAGCCCCTGACTACGAAACCGGAGGTTGCGGGTTCGAATCCTGCTAGGGGCAGATGTCAGTGTGATGAACACTGGCATCTGTACCTGAGTCTTGGATGTCTTATATGTATTTATGTATGTATAGTACAAGCTTTGCTTAGTTTGGGACTATATCAATTGGTGTGAATTGTCCAAAGATTATTCATCAATCAAGCAAAACAAAGAGAATCGGTTCATCCGTTCTGGAGCTTTGATTTTACACATAGACACACATACATTCACACACACAAACATACACACACGCACACACCCACACACACACACACACACATTACCTAAACATTTTGCGTCTTTTTTATAAACTATCTTATGTTATGTTACATTTGGTAAATAAATAAATAAATAAATAAATATCTTTGGACAATTCACACAAATTATCTAGTCCCATTTTAAGCAAAGCTTGTGTTATGGGTACTAGACAACGGATAAATATACATAAATACATATAAGACATCCAAGACTCAGGTACAGATGCCAGTGCTCATCACATTGACATCTGCCCCTAGCGGGATTCGAACCCGCAACCTCCGGTTTCGTAGTCAGGGCCTCTGACTACTAGACCAACAGGCCGTCAATTTGGTATGTTACATAATTAATGATGCTTTAACGGTTTAACTGAAGCTTACAGTAGTTTTATGCTGACGTTTTGAATACTAGTACCTACCTCTTTAGCGGGTTTCATTTCAATTATATATATTATTTTTTTTCAAAAAAGTTTGGACTTAAAATCTAAAACCAAAAATATTTTCGACACCTAGGTACATGGACGAAGTCGCAGGCAAAAACTAGAATTACTTAAATAAAATTCAAATTTTTTAGTTACCATTTCTAGATGTAGGTACATAGGTCTTTGACTTGTTATCTAATTTGTCTGAACCACTATACCTAGCTTTTAGGCTAGACTTTAGGCGACAAATTTAGCTCATGTTTTGCTTTGTCTAATCCACGTGAGTTGGCCTTAGGTCTTTTCTAGATATTTATAGGCATTTCAAAAGCACTAACTTTTAGTTGGCAATTTGTTGGACTAAAAGTTTAGTTGGATATCGATCGAATTTTTGAGCAAGTTTTAAACTTTATCAACGTTATAAATTATGTAAGTTATATAATAAATACATATATAAATACATATAAATGTAGGTATATATACATATATGAGAAGGTTTAATCTCAAGAAAGATGCAAAGAATCTACAATTTTTTTTATAAAAGCGATCCACCCTAGGTGTAAAGCTAGGGTGGATCACTTGTATAAAAAAAATGGTGAAAAAAAAATGTGTGCTATAAACCTTCCTTTTGGATCACTGTAGGTATCTATGAAAAGAAACCGCTTCAAAATCCGTTGCGTAGTTTGAAAGATACATACATATATAGGGACGGACAGACAGCGACAGGGAGTTTTATACTATGTAGTGATAGTAAGTAGATAAACAACAAATTAATTTCAAGATGACAGATAATTAGTTCTTATTAGAGAGGCTGTGAGTGGGCAACAGAGTTAGTTATTTTTACAAGTAAGAAGATAAACACATTTTTTATTTCTAAACCGAGTCAAAGATTTAACAGCCAGCCAAAATAATTTCTTATTTTGACCATGACGTATTCTTCGTATATCTATAATAATATTATAAAGAGGAAAGGTTTGTTTGTTTGGATTGAATAGGCTCCTAAACGAAGGGTCTGATTTGAAAAAATATTTCACTGTTGGAAAGCTACTTTATTCCCGAGTGTCATCCCTACTAATATTATAAATGCGAAAGTAACTCTGTCTGTCTGTCTGTCTGTCTGTCTGTTACGCTTTCACGCTAAAACTACTGGACCGATTTTAATGAAATTTAGTACAAAGAAACTCTGGAGAAAGAACATAGGCTATTTTTTAACCGACTGCAAAAAGGAGGAGTTCTACGCGGACGAAGTCGCGGGCAGAAGCAATAGGCTATAAAAAAAGGGATCCGGGCGAAGCCGGGGCGGGACGCTATAATTAACATAATAAAAACTGAAATAATTAAACAAAAGAAACACCTCCAACCGCTAACACAAAGCTTAACAACTTAATTTAATTGCATTAAGACAGTTGCACTTAAAACATTGCATTATGTTGAACTGTTTAAGTATGAACAATTCCTGCATGCAATGTGCAGTGTGAGTTGCATCTGAAAAGGCTCCCTAATTGCAACAAGCTCAGTTTGAGCTAGGTGCATTTGTGCACTGTGTTTAATTAAGGTGGTCATTAAATTTTGTTGTAAACTGAAATTGTAATAAAATATTAGATAGGTAGGTATAATAATTTCTGATGCCTTCGCGGTTATTAACTAGCGGCCCCGGCAGACGTCGTCCTGCCCGTCCGATTGTTTCGTCAAAGATCTGTCAAAGTCTTCTGTCACTTCTTCATAAGGCTTCATATTTTCCCCGTTTTTTACACATTTTCCACTGTTTATTCGCTCCTATTGGTCGCAGCGTAATGTTATATAGCCTAAAGCCTTCCCCGATAAATGATCTATCCAACAAAAAAAGATTTTTTGAATTCGAACCAGTAGTTCCTGAGATTAGCGCGTTCAAACAAACAAACAAACTATTCAGCTTTATAATATTAGTATAGATTGGAATGAAACAACTTTAAACAATTCAGCATAAGACTATTGTCAGCTGGGTCGTGCGATTATGGAATCTGTAATGGCTCCGAAACGTCAATAAAATAAAATACGCGAGTTAAATCCGTTTAAAGTCGCGCATTTTTATTTCATTGGCTGATTCTTAAGTTGTTTCATTCCAATGTATAATAACCGCGAAGGCTTAAGAAATTATTAAACTGAAATTGTCAAAACATATCGCACACCTAGATCTAAAGGGAACTAACTCAAAAAAGTTACTTTTTCAGAAGAGGCAAAAAACTGGTTAACCTATCCATATGCACGCATGAGTTTTCTGTATAGATTTATGCCTTTTATAATGAAGCTAGCAGAGTTAGTTTAAATCTGTTTTAGTGTAGGTGGGTTTTGATGTAAGGAATCCGATGGTGTGCATAACTCAAATCTTCAGATTTTTGAGTTAGCTCATTTTAGATCTAGATGTGCGATATTGGATACATTATTTCATGGTCCAAGATCACAACCCAAGACTTACTTGATTTTATGGAAGATGATTATTTTAGTAGTGTATGAAACTAGCGGTTCGCCCCGGCTTTGCACGGATCCCAATTTTTTTTTAAATATTATATAGCGTATGTTGCTTAGGATGAACGTAGCTTACAAACAGTGAAAGAATTTTTCAAATCGGTCCAGTCGTTTAGGAGCATATGCAATCCAAACAAACTTTTCCTCTTTATTATATTAGTTTAGATAAATAACTTGGTACGTCTGTAAAGGTTTCATAATTTAAAGGAGATATTTTCTTAACCGTGTGGTTCTACTGTTTATATACAAGGGCGTCTGTCACACTGTAACGTAATTATATATACATATATTATAATCATCCCACTGTTAAACATATATCGCACCCCTAGATCTAAAGGGAGCTAACTCAAAAAAAGTAACTTTTTCTGGAGAGGCGAAATTGTTGTAAGGAATCGGATCCTTTTTTTTAGCGTGTGTTTAATTAAAATCTTCAGATTTTTGAGTTAGCTCCCTTTAGATCTAGGTGTGCGATATGTCTAGACGGTAAAATTGTAATGTATATTTTTTTAAATACTTGTTAAACTAACGTTGATTTCTCTTTTTACAGGTAATCTCAAAAAATATAAGAACCTTACCCAGACAATAAATAAGAAGGTACAAATATTTTTAACATCTTTGATAGTTCTTTAAAAAAAGATATCTATCAGATTTGTATCATTTTGGTTCATAACATTGAGTTATGTGGATGATGAGATAGGTTTCGTCCCTTGTGGAGCAATTAAAAATCCGTTCTGTTAATAATAACATAGTAAGTATAATTAAGCTGTATTGTATTTCTGGATCCTAATAACATGTTCAAAGTGTATAGGGGGTAATAAAGTGGTAAACTTAAATTATATACAGAAAAACCAGCTTACTTTAGCCTTGTAATAAAATTAATCTAAACTTAGATTATACTAGTAAGGAGTAAACATTTGTCCTTTATTCCAAATTAACATAGACTAAAGATCATTTAAAAAATAATGTCTACCCGAGTGAAATTCTGATCCGCTATATTTTAATATAATTAAAGTATTCGGTGTGACAGAAGGCCGTCCTTTAAACAGTACACCGGATTAAGAAGTGGCCTTTTGAAGTATTCCGCAAACACTCGGATACAATCGCAGTGTAACTTCCATTTCAATTATTACTAGGATTTTAATCTTGTACTATAAATAGGACATGTTGTACCTCCTTAGATGAATTAAAAACACCCGTTTCATTTATTACTAGGATTTTAATCTTGTAGGTACTATAAATAGAACAAGGATTATTATAGATTGGATAGATAAAAACCTATCATTAAAATAAAAAAAAATGAATCAACTAATATATACATGTAGTAGGCATGAAAGTTTTAGAGACAAAGACAATACAGCAAATATGATAAAATACGCGAATTAAATCCATCAAAGTTAATAATTTCTGCTGTTTTCGCGGTTATTACCTACACATTGGAATGAAACTACTATGAACGAATTTAACTCGCGTATTTTATTTTATTGACTGACATCACTTAGGTGTTACACTATTGTCAGCTCAGTAGTGGTATGATTATGGAAACTATAAAGATTCCGAAACGTCAGCATATAAAAAAAAATACGAATAACGAAAATTAAGGACATTTTATTTGCTACAAAAACCTCACGTGCCTTTGAAGTACTAATTCTTTACAAACGAAGTCCGAAGTCGCAGGCAAAAGCTAGTTTCTCATAACTAAGAACGGAATTTAGAAATGTACTGATTGATTCCCATTTCACTAGTTTGCGATATAACACCAAATCAACAATGCATCCAAACCATTCAAAAATCACCCTTATCTCTAACACATAAGTGTTTGTCCTAAACTTAGAACCGCATTCCAAAGACAAACACGTGTTGCTTTTAAAAAAAAGGGTCTGGGGGCAGGTAGAAACATAATGCCATGAATGTGTGCGTTGTATCAATACAAAGTTATCATTCATCCCCGTTCAAACTGATAACTCTTAACTGACCGTAATAAAGTTGTTAATAGCTTGCCTTTATTAAAATTAACCGCAATTATAATATTTAAAATTCGAACAGTCCTCCGCTGCGTTTATCGGCGGTCGAATTTTGAGAACGCTGAGTTGAGTATATTTTAGGTTAGTTACGTTTGGTTTCGCGTTTGGAAGCGATGCGTTCCTTTATTTATTTGTTATTTAATTAATTTGCAGTGTTATTGTTTATGAAAAGTGTTTTGTGTTGTCTTTGGATTGTTCTCTTGGATTTGTTGGTATGTATGTAAATATTTTGATAGCTTTAATCTATGTATTCATAGATTTTGGAATCGATTTGTTTGTGAGTCGATGCGTGTTGTGTTAGGTTAGGTTCGTTTTAAATTTAGTAATTGGTTAAAGATTTTGTGTGTCAATTGAAATTCGATCGATATCTATACGTTTTACATTTAGAAATTTTTAAAGATTTAAGTACTGTTTCAATTGAAATTCGATCGATATTTATCAATTGATAATGATATTTGTACAAGAGTTCAACTCCCATTCGTGGTCTTGATTTTTTCTACTCATGTCTTTGTACAAATATGATTATTATTTAAAAATAATTTATAAACTCATGTTACATATGTTTTTATTATATTTTAATGCACTACAGTTATAAAATAACTGATACTGTAACTGAAACTTTTGGCGTTGCTTCTTAGTATCTAAATATCGTTTAAAATACTACGTGTTATTTAAATTCAGATGTTTTCGAGATTATAACACAAAAAAAATCCCTACTAGTCCCTATCCCTACTTCCCTACTAATATTATAAATGCGATAGTAACTCTGTCTGTCTGTCTGTTACGCTTTCACACTAAAACTACTGAACCGATTTAAATGAAATTTGGTACAAAGAAAGTCTGGAGCCTGAAAACGGACATAGGCTACTTTTTAACCGACTGCAAAAAAGGAGGAGTTCCACGCGGACGAAGTCGCGAGCAGAAGCTAGTATAACTATATAACATGAACATTTCAATGCACAAATATTAAAATCATAATGTTATTGTGTGGATATTCGAGCGTTTAAACCTTATATTTGTTATCTCAAATTATATTTAAGAACATAATCAATAAGTAAATAAATAAATGAAAATATTCTGGTACTGGTACGAATACTGTTTTAATTCATACTTAATAATAACAACCATTATAGATATAGTTACAGACAATGACGGCGTCTCAAACGCTTGAAGATCCGCTTAATTATATTATTGTGAGAAATAAATTAGTCTAATCTAATCTAATAAGGTAGTTCAGTAATATGATCTTATCTAATGTAATATCTCTTCAGTTTTAGACAATCGTCAGTTTGGTCTGTGACTAATATTTTCATATGGAATGAAACAACTGTAGACAGATTTAACTCGCGTATTTTATTTTATTGGCGTTTCGGAGCCTTTACAGATTCCATAATCGTAGCACGATTGAGCTGACAATAGTCTTATGCTAAAGATTTCATGTTTCATTTTATTTCAATTAAGTATCTATACTAATATCTATTTTAATACTATGAAGAGGAAAGGTTTGTTTGTTTGTTTGGATTGACTAGGCTCCAGAACGGCTGGACCGATTTCAAAAATTCTTTCACTGTTGGGAAGCTACACTACTCTCGAGTGACATAGGCTATAAAAAAAGATGATCCGTGCGAAGCCGGGGCGGACAGCTAGTTAGGTATAATTATTACATATTATCTAAAATATTAAGATTAATTTAAAGGATTGTTCTGAACAAAACGAACAAGATACCCCTTTGAGTATTGAAGTTCTTTACCAACTAATGTGACCATGTATTTATGAAGAACGGGATAAGTCCCGGATAAACTACTTGCTATGTAGTAGATAAATTATACCTTCTTTTACTTCAGTAACTAGTAAATTATGCAAAGATTGGAACGATATAACTATAAACAGATTTAACTCGCGTATTTTATTTTAGTTTATTCAAATGTGTAATAACTGCGAAGGCATGAGAAATTATTTTGATCAAAGATATTTATTTTTGAATACATTGTTTAAACTGCAAATTTTGTCAGTGAGTCATACAGTCGCCTTTCTACAGTTATATAAAAGGAGAAGCTGACTTAAAGACCGACATATCAACGCAGGGCCTAAACTATAAGGGTTAGAAACTTGAAATTTTGTACAGGGTTTTTTATAACGTAGGGAAGAACTAAGAAATGATTTTTCGAAATTCTCCAATTTAAGGGGTAAAGCGGTGTGTATATATATTATGTATATATATTTAGATTTAGATTCATTTATTTTCCAAAATTTATACAATATAATTACATTAGTATGTCAAATTACATGTACTCATATTGAGATCGTCAAAAACAAAAACAAAGAACAATAAGATTAAATAATAATTCAAAATCACAATTTCATTACAATAAGATTTTGTCATACATATAATGTCAAATATATTAACTATTATGTATGCATATTTATGGATACCGCAAAATGATTAAAGTTTTTGTTAAATATGTGAGTGCTATATAGTATTTTGGAACAATAATTATTTTCTATAAATGTGAGTAACTAATGAACTGAAATCGACGTATTAATTTCAGTAGAATAAACATTTAAGCAATTTCACAAACAATTAGTCAACCCTGAAATGACTAATTGGTACCTAGTACATATTGCTATGTAGTTGAAATTACCTGTATATAATATATCATATGACAGGTTAATAATAACAGTATTAATACATATATATGTATATTATATTGTATTACGTGACGTGTCCAGTAGATTTAAAGGTTTTTTTTCATCCAAATCGATTAAGTTGCTTAGATTTTAAAGTGTTAATTTATAATTATAATTATAGACGGCCTGTTGATCTAGTGGTCAGAGGCTCTGACTACGACACCGGAGGTTGCGGGTTCAAATCCTGCTAGGGGCAGATATCAATGAGCACTGGCATCTGTACCTGAGTCATGGATGTCTATGTGTATTTATGTACTATCGCATGCTTTCGGGGTGCGCCATTTTAGAAAAAAATTGCTTGCACTTGTTGCTTCACACACAGCCGCCAGGTACCAGGGTCGTTCAAGCGATTATTGCCTTAAAGGTGTAACATCGCCAGCACAGTTGATAGTATGTTTATCCGTTGTCTAGTACCCATAGTACAAGCTTTTCTTAGTTTGGGACTATAACAATTGGTGAGAATTATTATTCTTGCATTAGAATATTAGTAACGACAATATATCGCCGTTTTACTATAAAAGTGACAAAAACCGAATTGTTTTGTGTCACTATTTTAAACCATTGAACATTCTAAGCAGTCACATTTAAATTTAAATTCACGACACATTTCGAGTTCTGTCACTCTTAGTAAAGCTATATATATTATGTTACCGCAATACTTCTAAATTAGAACATATTGTGTACTAGCTTCTGCCCGCGACTTCGTCCGCGTGAACCACCTCCTTTTTGCAGTCGGTTAAAAAGTAGCCTATGTCCTTTCTCAGGCTCCAGACTTTCTTTGTACCAAATTTCATTTAAATCGGTCCAGTAGTTTTAGCGTGAAAGCGTAACAGACAGACAGACACACAGAGTTACTTTCGCATTTATAATATTAGTAGGGATTCACGACGCATTTCGAATTCTGTCACTCTTCTAGTAAAGCTATATATATTATGTTACCGCAATACTTCTAAATTAGGACATATAGTGTATGTAGGTGTTTGCGAACGTTTTACCCGAGGCTGTGTTTTAATTAGAAGTCTAGAGTTTACTTAAGACCTAAAAGTTAATATTGAGTTTATTCAAGCTTGAACAAATATCTTACTTAGGTTTTGTTACTTTGAAAATAATTGTAGCTCGTAATTCGCAGAAAAAAATGTTTTTTTTATAGTATCTTTCTTTGAAAAAAAAAGATACCTAATTACATATTATAACTAGCGGCCCCGGCAGACGTCGTCCTGCCCGTCCGATTGTCTCGTCAAAGATCTGTCAAAGTCTTCTGTCACTTACCGTCAACCACTTTGTATATGGGGTATAGAAAGATGTTGATTGTACAATTTTTCAAGATGTTTTTTAAATTTTCTCTACCTACAAACCTTCCCTGGACTTCCACGAATAATTCAAGACCAAAATTAGCCAAATCGGTTCGTGCGTTCTGGAGTTATAGCGTCAGGGAGGAAAACCCGACTTATTTTTATATAATAAAAAAAAAAATACCTAACTAAATAAACTTTACTATATAGGTTTATTAAGAAGCTTTGAAACCATTAATTTCTGATGCCTTCGCGGTTATTATGTATACCTACATTTTGAAACAACTATAAACGGATTTAACTCGCGTATTTTATTGGCTGACGTTTCGGAACCTTTACAGAATTCATAGTCAAAGTTATTAAAAAAATATATGTTTATTAACGTTTTTTTAGCGTTAGACTATTGTCAGCTCAGTCGTGCTACGATTATGGAAACTGTAAAGAATCCGAAACGTCAGCTAATAAAATAAAATACTTAAAAATACGCGAGTTAAATCCGTTAATAGTTGTTTTATTCCAATGTGTAATAACCGCGAAGGCATCAGAAATTAAAATATATGTTATTTTGTTAGACTATCCGCCTTTTAATCTGGATACCTTTTCTAGAATAGTCTTTACAGCACTTTAGAAATAATATTAAACTAAATGGCTCATTTCTCGGTTTCAGTACAATTTACTTCTAAATGATATGATAACAATGTTAGGAATTAATTAATAATAACAGCAAAGTTATTACAATTGTATAATAGGTAATATTTTATCCTCTGGCCGCCCTAGAACAATCACGTATTTCTACGAATATGGGAACTGTAAAGTTTTCGAAATGTCAGCAAATAAAACCAAACTCGTGATATATTGTGATGTTTCCAATGTATAATAATTGAATATGGGAACTGTAAAGTTTTCGAAACATAAGCCAATCAAATGATATACGAGAGTTAAATCCGTTTATAGTTGTTTCATTCCAATGTAAAAGACGTGAGCTAAATCATTTATACTTAAATGATTCGTCCCATACTTTTCTGATGCCTCCGGTTATTACACATTGCAATGAAACAACTATAAACGGATTTAACTCGTGTATCATTTTATTTGCTGACGTTTCGGATTCTTTACAGTTTTCATAATTGTAGCACGACAGAGCTGACTATAGTCGTTGACTTATTTTTTCAATATTTAAAAAATAGGTAATGACTGCGGTTGAAATCCACCCTTTAGCATTACATTCCAATTTGTAATAACCGCGAAGGCATCAGAAATGGTAAAGCTATTTTGCCGGGCAGGATAGAAAAGTCATGTCCCCGGATTCCGGGGACATGGTGAGATGATGGTACGATGTAGTAACACTATAGTTGACTGCGACTATTATAATATATTTATTTCATCAAACACAACACTTATATACTATATCGAGACAGCGCACATCGCTGCTCGATCTATCTACTACGTGAGTTACGTGACTGTGGCAATCTGCTGACAGGGCCGCCACAGCTATATTTAAAAGTAATCACCAAATCCCCCGTGATTGTAGTCATCACGATGATGACCGGAATCGTCCTTTGAGGATTTATATTTATTTAATTATGCCTTTTATTTTCCTTGTCAGGGGTCTATAAACACGATGGAAATTCGAGTGAAGTCGGGGTCTTACTTTGAGAGGGTAAAAATATATTTATACTAGCGGCCCGCCCCGGCTTCTCTCGGATCCCTTTTATAGCCTATGTCATTCGGGAATAGTGTAGCTTTCCAACAGTGAAAGATTTTTTAGAATTGGTCCAGTCGTTTAGGAGCCTATTCAATCCTAACAAACAAACTTTTCTCTTTATTATATTATTAGTATAGATGAGTAACTAGCTTCTGCCTGTGACTTTTTCTGCTCACGCAATATACCCTTCCGTCTCCTTAGGGGGTAAATTTTCAAAAATCCTTTCTTACTGCTCCACTACGTTATGAACCCCTGTGCAAAGTTATAAGTTACTAACTCTTATAGTACCTATAACAGCAGAAGTCTTAAAAATATCATTATAATTAAAAACTAATGGTATTGAACCAAAAATATCAATTGAATTTCGATTGATAGATCGTAGTTATTCTTAAAAATATGTTATATCCTCACAAGCGTGTTAAACAAATATACTAATTATACACTCTTACACACTTATAATACCGCTTCTAGTGCAATAATCAACAATCCACACTTGTATCATAATGTACAATTCAAATGTTTAGATACCTTTTTTTTTTTTTTTTTGTCGCTGGAAAATGCTTTTACGCATACCACCCAAGCTCGGGGGAGCATTGAGTGGTTATGTGGGACTCCTGAACAAGATGCCCAGACTACCCACTAAAAACCAGCGTCTGCCCGCACCGTCATATTGAGGCGACACAGGATTACTTGCGTATTCTACTATGTCGCCTCGACGGAAGACCCGCTTTCGCAGGCCCCTTCATATTTCGGATGCCCGGTTCTTCGGACACCCTCCGTCCAGTAGGCCTCTTATTGATGAAGGGTCCCCCGACCCTCCATCGAGGCTCTACTACGGTGGGGGCAGAAGATGCGCGTAGCGCCTTCTCCTTCGGCCCAGTCTTTTTTTTCTGATTGGGTCAGTTGAGCTTTCCTCTCTTGCCCTCTCAGCGGCCTCCTTATGCACCATTATGTCTTCACAGAAGGCAGCCATGGCTTCCCAGCATTTCTCACTGTCCAGCATTTTGTTGACAATGCCTTGAAGTGAGAGGTCCCCCCCCAACGTATTAATTAAAATACGTCGCTGGGGTTCCCATGCCGAACACTCCTCAATATTGTGGTGCACTGTATCTATAGGTGCACCACACTCGTGACAAGCAGGGGTTGGCTCTCGTATTTGGTGCAAGTACTTGCCAAAACATCCGTGTTCTGTGAGCACTTGCACTACAAAAGGCGATAACGTTTTACACCCAGTAAATATAGTAAGATTTTTATAATTTTTGGATATGTTGTAGATATCAAGAGAGACTCCCAACATAACGTCACCGCTGTCCGTTGCTTCTTTGGAGAGATTCTTTAAGAGGTTCAGGGCATCAATCGTCGAGCGACAGGCTCTAAACCCGAATTGAGCGTCTGAAAGGTCAGGACCCGTCTCTTCGAGATGTTGGACGAGTCGGGCAACAAGAACCTTCTCAAAAAGCTTTCCCACTTCGTCTAACAGTACTATTGGCCTATAAGCCGAAGCTTGATTTACAGGGCGGCCAGCCTTCGGTAACAAACATACTCGACCTTGTTTCCATAGCTTTGGGAACTGCCCAGTCTGAAGACATTTATCAAACAGTGCCCGAATCCGATCTCCCAAAGCCTCCGCAGCTATATAGAGCAACCGCCCTGGAATCCCATCTGGACCCGGCGCTGTCTTTACCACGAAGTCGATCTAGAGCAACCGTCATCTCTCCATTCCCAATGTTAGGGAATGCTCGTGTCCAACACACCACTGTCTGCAACGGTAGAGGGCGATGCCATTATCGGAGGAGTATGTCCCGTAGAGTTTGGGAATAGCTCTGCCATTATTCTTCTGAGAAGATCTTCGGGTAAGGTCTCCGTCGCAGGAGCCCCTAGTGCGCACAACTTTTTACGTGCCGCACGATAAGGCCGTCCCCATGGATCTCTGTTCAGTTCTGCCAGAATTTCTTCCCTTGCTTTGGCTTTGGCTTGACTAATTTTAAGTTGTAAAGCTTTTTTCGCATCTCTGTAGGCAATTTGAAGCTGCGTTTCTAGATCTGGGTTAAGACCGTTACGCCTACGGCACCGAACGAACGCTCTGCGAGCTGTGTTGCACGCTGATCTTAAATCGGCTATTTCGGACGTCCACCAATAGACTTGCCGTCGCTTTGGCTTTCGTCGGACCTTTGGCATGGCTGCGTCACAAACGGCTGTGAGTGTGCTGCGCATATATGACGCAAGTTCGTCGACGTCATTTGTCTCAACTCTACTACCAGAAACCCAGCGCTGGACAATAGCAGCTTCCTTTGCCAGATCCCGGTCCATCTTATTCAGAGCCCATCGTGGGAAGTGGGTAGTACCTCTAGGTGGATCCACTTGTCCAAGAACTGTAGAGATTTGGAACCGGATATAGACATGATCCGATAGAGTCTCTACTTCTTCCTGGACCCTCCATCCGCTGACCCTGCGTGCGACAGCGGGGTAGCAAATGTGAGGTCAACGACCGACCCACCTTGTTGACGCACACAGGTATGGACAGTTCCCTGATTTAAGAGTGTCAGACCAGACAATAGAGCCCATATTTGAACGGCTCTTCCACGTTCATTTGTAGCCGGGTTACCCCACTCCTGGGCCTTGGCATTGAAATCACCAGCGACAATTATTGAGCGAGGTGTCCATCTCCCAACAGCTAATCTGATAGAGTCGAGGAATGCCTCAAACTCCGACAGAGTCCGATTCGGAGAGAAATAGATACCTATAATTATATACTCTCCTGTCTCTACTACTATATAGCCATGCCCTCTTTCTAACACTAAAAGTGATGTACCCAAGTCCATTCTGACAGTAATTGCCACGAGACCATCCAGGTCACCAGCCCAATTTGATTGTGAGGGAATAAAATATGGCTCACAGGCTATAACTACATCTATTTGCCACTGTGCTATTGACTGTAATAACAGGTCTTGAGCTCCAGCGCAGTGGTTTAAATTCGTCTGGAGAAAAGTGGAGTGTGAGGACATTTTCATTCAGACATATTAGTGGTTTCCTCTTGCACCTGTTCCTGCACAGGAGGTCTTGCGACAGTTTTAGCTTTTGCAGTAGGAGGACGGCAGTTCTTACTCCCCATGAAGTGAGTGGAGGGTTTCCCAGCATCAGCGCAGACCGAACAATGCAATGCTGCCTTACAAGCTATTGCTTTGTGGCCGTCTTGCCCGCATCGGAAACACAGAGTACCACGGTCAACTGCGGAAGGGCACAAAGGTCTAGTGTGACCTACTCCCATACATTTGTAGCACCGCAAAGGTAGTTGTTGCAGAGCCAACACTCTAGCTGAGCTCCATCCAACCAAAAGTCTTCAAATGTTTAGATACCTACTTTAATATTGATTATATTTACTCAATGATAAAAATTATTAATATAAACGTGATAAAGTTTAAATTGTTTATTTTCCCACAGTTTTATCAATGTCAATAAAATTAAGTACATTATTATTTGTTTATTTCATAACATTGTAGGTTGAGCAAATTTCCTGTATTGATTAAGAATGCATAACTTATATGAGTAGAGGTGAAAACATATAATTTTAATAACATGAAATATAGGTAACTAGGGAAAATGGGCAGGTAGGTACTTAAAATAAAAATATGCTAAAGACTTTAGCATAAGACTATCGTCAGCTCAGTCGTGCTGCGATTATGGAATCTGTAAAGGCACCGAAACGTCGGCCAATAAAATAAAATACGCGGGTTAAATCCGTTTAAAGTTGTTTCATTTCAATGTATAATAACCGCGAAGGCATCAGAAATTATTACCTACTCGTAGTTCAATCTTCACTTGCTTTGGTTAAATCGTAAAGCAATTATCATGAATTGCTTAAGATAGTAAATTTATTTATTTTATTTTATTTAGTTAAGTAAACTCTCGCACTGGGACCACTTATTTTTTTAAATTCGTCAGCTCCAGATTTTCTCTTGTCAGCTTCCCTTTTATGTCGTTTTACTTACATTTTGAAATGATTTCTGATTGTTGAATAAATTTTATTCGAAAAAATAAATTGATCTATCATGATCAATGATGGAAATCATTTTTAAAAATTTAGGTAAAAAAAGTAAATATAATAAGTTAGTAATTAAATAATCGTAAAGTATTTGCTGTCAAACCTCCGGAAAGGCTGGACTGATTTTTATAAAATGGTAGGTCTATTCTTCGTACTCTTAGACGTTAAAGGGTCCACTTCTAATATTTTTTGTTTTTAATTTTTCTCTTGATTCAGCATAAAAAACAACCCTATGTTTTCCTTTTCACCCTTAGGTATAATCAGACCTTATTATAAAAAAAAATATGACAAAAAACGATATGAATTTCACCGAAGTAACCATATAACCTCAAATATCTCTTCCACAGATGTCATGGCGTAGAATGTAGCTGTCATTTGGTTCAAAAATCCAAAATGGCGTCGAACATTTGGCCAAGGCTGGCCGAGATGAGGAAGCAGGACAGCAGCTGGAGGAGAGCGCGAGTGCCAAGTTTAGTGAAGTGTTTAGTGTTTGTGCTAGTGCTCGGACAGTGTGTTAGTGGTAAACAAATGAGTGAGACACTGCAGAGGGCGCTGTCGGCAGTCAGAGGCCCGAGTCCAGGGGCCAAGAAGCTGCTTAATATTCCTGAAGATGGAGGTGAGTTTAGGTTAAGTTTATAAGTAACTAGCGGTTCGCCCCGGCTACCCACGGATCCCCAATTTTTTCAAAATATTCTATAGCCTATGTTACTCGTGGATAATGTAGCTTTCGAATGGTGAAAGAATTTTTCAAATCAGTCCAGTAGTTTTTGAGCGTATTCATTAAAACTAAACAAAGTTTTCCTCTTTATAATATTAGTATAGACAAAATAGTCTATTGTTGTACAAGAGTAGAATACATCGAGACCCCTGCATAGGCACATCTAGTTGTAGTGAGGCCGGGTCACATAGTCAAATTCCATCCAAAATGATCGATCAAAACCAAAAAGTTTAGAAAACTAGGTATCTACTCATTGGAATGAAACAACTATTAACGGATTTAACTCGCGTATTTTTATTTTATTTTATTTGCTGACGTTTCGGATTCTTTACAGTTTCCATAATCGTAGCATGTAGCGTTAGACTTTTGTCAGCTCAGTCATGCTACGATTATGGAAACTGTAAAGAATCCGAAACGTCAGCAAATAAAATAAAATAAAAATACGCGAGTTAAATCCGTTAATAGTTGTTTCATTCCAATGTGTAATAACCGCGAAGGCATCAGAAATTATTAGGTATCTACTGCTGTCCTAGGGGTCATTATCCCTTGACCCCTCTTGGTGCCGTCCTTGACCCCCAGTGACACCTGAATCCACACCTATGTCTTAACGTGAAGCTTATGCTCCCATTTTCACCATGGGCGTCCCTGCGAGGCTATGATGAATTGTCGAGTCGACATCTCGTCATGTCGATATCGTCTTATTCTCGCGATGATCTGTCAAAAATCAACGTTGTCGACAACGAGAAATCTTGTTATGTCGATGTCGTCTCTTATTTCTACATGTCGATGACAAAATAATATCGTAAGGACGAACCTTTTGCTTGTCGACAACATGTTGTCGACAGTTCATAATAGGCTCGCTGATCGAGTCAAAAACTCCTACTTTTTTTTGTTTTTTTGTACTTTTTTATTATAAGCAAATGTACAGTCACTCTTGATTTTTTTAATCACTTTTCTTTGTTATATTTGGTTGTTTGACAATAGGAAAAATACGTCTATGTCCATATTTTTGAATAATCTAACTGACGAACTAAATATAATCGTTTTTATTACCTACTAGCTTCTGCCCGCGACTTCGTCCGCGTGGAACTCCTCCTTTTTTGCAGTCGGTTAAAAAGTTGCCTATGTCCTTTCTCAGGCTCCAGACTTTCTTTGTACTAAATTTCATTTAAATCGGTCCAGTAGTTTTAGCGTGAAAGCGTAACAGACAGACAGAGTTACTTTCGCATTTAATTTTATAATATTAGTTAGGATAGTTAGGATGGAAGACGGTCTCCGTTTACCCCTGTGTCACTTCATATATGTATTTACACTAGAGATGTAATTAAATATTCGGCTATTATGACGGCCTGTTGGTCTTGTGGTCAGAGGCCCTGACTACAAAACCGGAGGTTGCGAGTTCGAATCCTGCTAGGGGCAGATGTCAATGTGATGAGCACTGGCATCTGTACCTGAGTCTTGGATGTCTATATGTATTTATGTATGTTTATCCGTTTAGCTTTGCTTAGTTTGGGACTAGTACAATTGGTGTGAATTGTCCAAAATATATATTATTATTATTATTATTCGGTATTCGGCCGAATAATTATATTCGGACGAGGAAGACAGCTTGCAACTTGTCTTTTCTTGTTTACCTAAGCTCGATAAGCATGTATTATGTGCCAATTATTCGGCGCTTCGGCCGACATCATTGCCGAATATTCGGTATCCGACAAAATCACTATTCGTGCCAACTCTTACATACACGTGTCATTCTGAATTTTGCTGTAAACAATACTTCAAAGGGCACCGAAATACCCCTAATTATTTCTACGTCTTTTACAACTCAAATTTGTATCTAATGATAAAATTTCTTACGGACCCCCGAAAAGTTACAAAAGGCACCTGAACCTCGTTATTTCAAGTTCTTTAATTAATAAGGACCTCAAATTGAGGTCTATCGTTCACGAAACTTTGGCAAGATTTTCTCGAAAATGTCCTGTAATTAAACAAGAAGTTAGTCAAAGAATAATTTTCTGGTGATTTTTGTTTTTCGTGATAGCTGAGTGGTTGAGGAAACTGATTTCGTAACAAGGGGTTTCGAGTTCTAATCTAGAATAGACGTAGTTTGTTTAATATAATATTGTTTTAAATCTGTATTTACACTAATATTGCAAAGGCGAAAGTGAGTGCAGCATGTTTGTTACTCTTCCACGCAAAAAATACCGTATGTATTTTGATAAAACTTTACAATAATATAGCTTATACATCAGAATAACAGATAGGCTATATTTTATAACGATATTTTGTAAAGTAGTCATCGTGAGCAGGCAAAGTCGCGGGCGGGTATATAAAGATATTTAAAGATTATATAGAACTAGCGGCCCCGTCAGACGTCGTCCTGCCCGACCGTTTCGTCAAAGATCTGTCAAAGTCTTCTAACTGTCACTTCTTAATAAGGCTTCATATTTTCCCCGATTTTTACACATTTTCCACTGTTTCTTCACTCCTATTGGTCGCAGCGTGATGTTATATAGCCTAAAGCCTTCCTCGATAAATGGTCTCTTCAACAAAAAAATTTTGAATTCGAACCAGTAGTTCCTGAGATTAGCGCGTTCAAACAAACAAACAAACTCATCAGCTTTATAATATTTAAAGATTATATAGAATAGTTAGAATCTGCGGTAAGTCTGTATTATTAACTAGAAAGTTTTCTGTATGTATGTATATCATATTTTTAATACGCTGTAGCGTCTGTTTTTGCTCTAACTCGTCACGGTTGTCGCTAATTCTCCACCATTTTTAAACAAACGAGTTGCACACTTTCACAATTTCGTCTAATTCCTTCTTGTACTAATTACAGTGACATAGCCTACAAAGGACAGCTACTTTATTACTACTTTATATTACCTACTAGCTTCTGCCCGCGACTTCGTCCGCATGGAACTCCTCCTTTTTGCAGTCGGTTAAAAAGTAGCCTATGTCCTTTCTCAGGCTTCAGACTTTCTTTGTACTAAATTTCATTTAAATCGGTGCAGTAGTTTTAGCGTGAAAGCGTAACAGACAGACAGACAGAGTTACTTTCGCATTTATAATACAGTGAAACCTGGTTAACTGGGTCTTCCAAGGGACCTGTAAATTAGGCTCACTTGAAGAGGTATTCCACTTACGCAGTGTCCCAGATATGTAGGTATAAAAAAATACCTGTCTCATTTACAGAGGGTTTCATTAACAGAGGTAAGAAAAGAGATAATCTCTGTTATAGAGGTGTATTCAATAAAGCAACGTATTTATTTTGTAAACAATTCAGTATTTTCCATAAAAAATATCAAAAATGTGGTTTAAAGACAGTTCTCCTGAAACTAATAATTCGTTGTTGACGTTTACAAAATTATTTTACTGATTCGGGCACTGACGTTAATTTTAGTTTTTTTTCGTAATAATAAAGACTTTGTCCTCGTTTCGGTCTTTTTTAAATAAATACCCGATTAATAGAGAAACCGCATTAGAACTAAGTTATATAAAATTTAGATTTAGAGAAGTTCGAGTAGGTAAAAGAGAGAGGAGACATCCGAGGTCCGAGGTAGCCTATGTGTACCTACTGACTTTATCCCAGTTACAGAGATAAATACACGCGTCTTCTCAATTATAGAGGTAATTATGACAAGAAAATAGAAATAATTTATCCCAGATAAAGAGGTTGCTTTTGTCTTACTAACAGAGGTAATTCATAGCCAAGGTGCCGGGACCTCAGCATGTGTTCCAGATATGGAGGTTTTTCACTTATCCAGGTCCCTCTTAAACAAGTTTCACTGTATTAGTAGGGATGTATTTTTATTAAAGCTACCTACTACCGTTTTCAAACAGTTTCCAGTTTAATATTATTACATATATTTTTATATAACCTACGAATATAGACGACTACGCAGTAAAATTAAAAATTTTATTTTCCCAGGGGAAATAAATTGTTCCCCGGATACTTGGAGTCAAGTTGGTGTTGTCCCATATTTTTTGTGTATCTATATCTATTAATAGTGTACACCCACAAACATAGCTTTCTTAAAAGTACTTACTTTAGTTAGCTTGGAAAATACCGCTCCATGACTTAAAATATAGGTAACTAGCTTCTGCCCGCGACTACGTCCGCGTGTAACTCCTCCTTTTGTGGGGTTGGTTAAAAAGTAGCCTATGTCCTTTCTCAGGCTCCAGACTTTCTTTGTACCAAATTTATTTTAAATCGGTCCAGTAGTTTTAGTGTGAAAGCGTAAAAGACAGGCAGACAGAGTTACTTTCGCATTTATAATATTAAGTAGGGATATTTGGTCTATTTTTTAGTATTTGCCGTTATAGCGGCAACCGAACTACATAATCTGTTGTCTAGTGACAGACAGACGGACAGTAGAGTATTAGTGACACCCTTTACCCTTTGAGCAAGGAACACTAAAAATGTAAAATGTATATACTAATACTAATATTAAAGAGGAAAGGTTTGTTTGTTTGGATTGTATAGGCTCCAAAACGACTGGAAACGACACTATTCCCCATTGACATAGGCTATAAAAAAGGGATCCGGGCGAAGCCGGGGCTGACAGCTAATTATTAATATAGTGACATAGCTGCTCTTAATGTGACAGCAAAGCTGTTTGAGCTGAGCTTTTTACAGCAAGACTGATGGCTAGTATTAGTCAGCGGGTTTTCCACTGCCCCGGACATTTACTGGCTGGAGCTCTTGATAAAACTTTGATCGACCGCTCTAACACTTTAGAACTTCATTTATATATTTAAATTAAAAAAAAACAACATCTATTATTTGAAAGAAAAGTTCACACTGAGACACGCATAGCTGTGACCGCTAATAGAAGAAATGTCGAATATGGACGCACACTAAGAAGGGATTAAAAAAAAATATTTGATATGAATGGAAAACTACATTTCCAATGTTCGTTGCACGAAACATCATCAAATAAAATATGCCAGTTAAATCCGTTATACATATTTCATTCCAATGTATACGTAATAACCGCGAAATCATCAGAAATTATTATACCTATAAAAAACATTCATTTTCGACTAGCTTCTGCCCGCGACTTCGTCTGCGCACGATGAGTACTTCACACAATATCGTTATAAAATATAGCCTATATGTTATTCTGATGTATAAGCTATATTGTGGTAAAGTTTCATTCAAATCCATTCAGTAGTTTTTACGTGAAAGAGTAACAAACATCCATACATCCATACATCCATACTTACAAACTTTCGCCTTTATAATAGTAGTAGAATTTTTACACGGACGAAGTCGCGTGCAAAAGCTAGTAAATACAACATAAGCACTTAGAAAGGACCTTGACTACCTTTCGTTTTCAAAAACCTTAACTTCCAACACCTAACATAAGCTATTTAATTTCCATAAGATTTAACTACTTTGCATAACTCTTACTCGACTTAAGGCTGCAGTAATGCATACATTAGGGCTTATTAAGGCTGTTATAGAGCTGTTAAGAGCTGGAGATGTATAATGAGCGGTTTACACTCAGGTGTAAAATATATATACATATATAAATATATATATATAACTTTAAATATATATATATATATATATATATATATATATATATATATATATACATATATTATATGTAGTGACATACTGTAGGTTTCATTGGAAAGCCAATTATTTAAGTACTAGCTGTGCCCGCGACTTCATCCGCGTGGAATAGGTAGTTATTCTTCATAAGGCTTCATATTTTCCCCTTTTTTTCACATTTTCCACTGTTCCTTCGCTCCTATTGGTCGCAGCGTGATGTTATATAGCCTAAAGCCTTCCTCGATATATCCAATAGTCTTTCCAACAAAAAAAGTTTTTTTCAATTCGAACAAGTACTTAGTTCCTGAGATTAGCGCGTTCAAACAAACAAACTCTTCAGCTTTATAATATTAAGTAAGTATAGATAATATTCATTCAATAATGTCTGTTGCAAATTCGGTACTGGTAAACTTCTCAAAATAGATTAGATTCGTTTATTTCTCACTAGCTTCTGCCCGCGACTTCGTCTGCGTGGAACTCCTCCCATTTCTCAGGCTCCAGACTTTCTTTGTACCAAATTTCATTTAAATTGGTCCAGTAGTTTTACCGTGAAAGCGTAACAGACAGACAGACAGATTTACTTTCGCATTTATAATATTAGTTAGGATTATTATATACATTATAATTACATTTGATTAGGTATGTACTTGTAGTGAGATAGTCAAAATTATATAAAAAAAGATCCCCATTGAGAACCTTTTTTTGAAGTCGGTTAAAAAAACAAATCAGGAAACATAAAATTATAACTATAAGAATTTTACACTCACAAAAAGTACTATGTAATTAAAATAAAATACGCGAGTTAGATCCGTTTTAGTTGTTTCATTACAATGTGTAATAACCGCGAAGGAATCGATTATTAAATCGTAATATTTTATTATCCCTACTAATCCCTACTAATATTATAAATGCGAAAGTAACTCTGTCTGTTACGCTTTCACGCTAAAACTACTGGACCGATTTAAATGAAATTTGGTAAAAAGAGAGTCTGGAGCCTGAGAAAGGACATAGGCTACTTTTTAACCGACTGCAAGAAAGGAGGAGTTCCACGCGGACGAAGTCGCGGACAGAAGCTATTTGTATATAAAACCTAGGTATAATATATCAAAGCATCAGAAATTTGAATGATTTTATTTTCATCCATTATCAACAAAATTAAAAATGTTTCAAATACTTCAGAGACAGAGAGAGACTTTAATCAAATGGCTAAACTTGATCAAAGTTAGCACCATTATAACACCAAACAAAATCACAGCGACAACTTGGCATAGTTATTTCATTTGAATAACTGGCAAATTATGCCACTTGGTCATACTCGGGGAATCTCGGTCACGCTCGGCGGTCCTCGGCCGACCTCGCGGGTTCTCGACACTCCTCGACATTCCTCGACAAGTGAAACTACCATAGAACTGGGATGTTTAGAGATGCTTGTAACACAGCTTGATGGTGATTTTTGATACGCTTCTGAATTTAATGGGTCGTTCAAGTATTACGCAAGCATATTTGTTACAATTATTTACTCCCCTTCCTCCTTATTAGCAAAGTTAAACAAATCCCCCCCCTTCTTACCTATACTTTCCTAAAAAGTCTAAGGCTTAGCTACGGCTAAAGGTAGCTATATCGCACACCTATTTTGTATTCAAACATGAGCTGTTACAATTCTATACATTCCTGCCCCCATGTCATCCCTACTGATTATTATGTCCATATGCACGCATGAGTTGTCTGTATAAATTTATACCTTTTATAATAAAGCTAGCAGAGTTATATTAGCTGCAATCTGTTTTAGTGTAGGTGGGTTTTGCTGGAATCCGTGGTGTGCATAACTCAAATCTTCCGGTTTTTGAGTTAGATCCCTTTAGATCTAGGTGTGCGGCGATATCTTTTTTTTAATGTATTTTGTTTGTTTTCAAACATGAGCAGCTGAACTGGAACTGGGAATAAAACGATTATAATGGAATTATACTAGTCTCTTTTTCCTGTTGTTGTTTTGTTCTGCTCACAATTACATTAGTGTCAGTCAAGCCATATTGCATCTATTGCGATTCTAAATCTATGAAATTTAAATTAATCTATTAGGAATGTAAATCTAATTAACTTCGGCCATATCTATTGTGCTTGTAATTCTATGAAAAACACCGTTTGTTCCATTCTCTTTTACGCTAAAGAGAGCGTTATGCCTTTAGCGTTTTACTCGCGTTTTTCGTAGCGACGGCTTAGAAAAAAAATCTAGCTATTTTTTGAAGTTCATTCTGTTGTGTTAAAGGGGACTTGTGTACAAAGTAGAGAAGTATTTTGGATAACTTGCGACTACTGAAAAAAAATGTCTATTTTAACTACCTAATTGTCACTTAATAGTTTCTGATTCCTTCGCGGTTATTACACATTGGAATGAAACAACTATTAACGGATTTAACTCGCGTATTTTTATTTAATTTATTTGCTGACGTTTCGGATTCTCGTCAGCAAATAAAATAAAATAAAAATACGCGAGTTAAATCCGTTAATAGTTGTTTCATTCCAATACCTAATTGTCACTTAATAGTTTCTGATGCCTTCGCGGTTATTACACACTAGCTTCTGTCCGCGTGAAACTCCTTCTTTTTGCAGTCGGTTAAAAAGTATGCCCATTCGCAGGCTCCAGATTTTCTTTGTACCAAATTTCATTTGAATTCGAACCAGTAGTTCCTGAGATTAGCGCGTTCAAACAAACAAACAAAGAAACTCTTCAGCTTTATAATATTAGTATAGATTGAATTGAAACAATTTTAACATTACAGTTCCCATATTCGTAACGCGACTGAACTACTATCGTCAGCTACGTCATGCTATATATGATAAAAATACACGTATTTTTAACTAACTCGCGAGTTAAATCCTGTATAGTTATGTCCCTTTTAATTCTATTATATGAATCACTATACATACGACTATTACTTATTGGAATGAAACAACTATTAACGGATTTAACTCGCATATTTTTATTTTATTTTATTAGCTGACGTTTCGGATTATTTACAGTTCCCATAATCGCGAGGCATCAGAAATTAATACTACTATGTTTTTTTTCGCTTTTTCAGCTAGATACAAATTTTCTAAGAATTTTTTAAGTACAGAACGGAAGTATACAAAATACAAGTGAATTATTTATAACTAAATTTAGACATTTTTTTAAGTACTTCTGTTACATGTCGATTGTCAAGTAAACAATAAATGTTTGTAAACAGAAGCCGAGTTCTTTTAAAAAGCTTTAAATTCACCGCCGTATTTCGAAAGTGTTTATTTTGAGTTTTTTTAAGATGCTTAATGAATACGTTTAGGAAATGTTTCTAATGTATAAATAGCGTGTGTTTATGGATACTGGTGTTCACTTAAAACTTAGTTATTTTAAGACTTGAAATTATCTTAATAAAAGTACCGAAGCAGTCAAAATAATTATCAATTTGCCATGCTGTTATCTTGTTGAAGACATTTTGCAATTATTTAATACTAGATTCTGCCCGCGACTTCGTCCGCGTGGAACTCCTCCTTTTTTGCAGTCGGTTAAGAAGTAGCCTATGTTCTTTCTCAGAGTCCAGACTTTCTTTGTACCAAATTTCATTTAAATCGGTCCAGTAGTTTTAGCGTTAAAGCGTAACAGACAGACAGAGTTACTTTCGCATTTATAATATTAGTAGGGATTTACAAAATGTCTTCAACAAGGATTCAATAAAATAGATATTTGTGTGTAGGTATTGATTTTATATGATGTTTCGAAAACTTTATAATTCCCATATTAGCAGCTTTATTATGTTTGTATCGTTATTGTTTTTGTTTGGTTGTCTTTATTTTTGTTTTTGTTCTTAATTGATTGCACCTACGAACTGTATTTTCTCTGTACGACTCTAAGTTTGACTGGTAGAGATTGCCTCAAGGCATTAAATTCCCCTTTTATACACTAACTTAAGTTTTGTGCAATAAAGTATAAATAAATAAAATATTGTAAATGGAAATTGTTTTTGACTCAATTTTTTTAATAATCATATTACAGTTCCACAGACAATGGGGCCTAGACAAGTGCCCAACGTTCAACGTAAACGTTAAACGAAACGATTCAAAATGTATGGGATCTGACAGCCGCGAACGTTCGTGACGTCATATCGTCCAAACGAGTAGAGAGGAGTTAGACAAGTGCCATTTTTGAATTCGTTCAGACGCTGAACGCAAAAAAGCGTTTATCGCGATTGCAAATTCCCATACATGAGGTTAGCCAACAACCACTTTTGACAATCGTAAACGCCCAGTGAACGATCACCGTGAACGCCGAGCTGGCGTCCACTCGACCCTGGACGTAAACGATTCAAAATGGCGGGTCTTCGATCAGCTGTTGATAATACGGAGTAGATAATTTGCTTTGATGTAAAAAAAAATGTAAATAATTACACATTCCTAGGTTCAAATGATTTATTTATTTAGTATTTATTTATTATACTCTTTATATATTATTATCAATTAAAATAAAGTGACGTCTAAATAGAAAATTAAGAATTGCACCTAGTGTTAGTTAGTAGACCTATATAAATTATTTTTACACATTTTCCACTGTTTCTTCGCTCTTATTGGTCACAGCGTGATGTTATATAGCCTAAAGCCTACCTCGATAAATGGTCTATCCAACAAAAAAAGATTTTTTCAATTCGAACCAGTTGTTCCTGAGATTAGCGCGTTCAAACAAACTCTTTAGCTTTATAATATTAGTATAGAGATTTATTAATAGTAATTTATACCTACACACAATGAAATAGGTAGGTAGGTACCTTTACTTTTCATATAGTAGGTAGGTATATAATATAAAAGCTGCTTATAATTTCACATAAAAACATACTTACTTACTGACTGCAATAAAGCTAAATACCTATAGGTATCAACATAATGTAAATTGTGTCCATAGGTTTAATTATGTTATTGATTGGTCTTTGCAGATTCTTCGTACCTTCTCTTATTTATTTTGGCGTTAGAGTCCTAGGTAACAAATAGCTGTAGGTACCTACCTTACTAGATTATTATTTTTATTTATATGTATACTATCACAAATACCTACCTCCTTAGTACTTACCTAGTTCTAATGATTTAGTTAGAGATAACAGAAAAAAATCAACTTGCCTGGTTTAGTGGGTGGTAGCACATTGCGATACATAAATGAATAAAAAAAAACTTATTTTTCTAATAAGGATAGGCAGATCTATACTATTTCTCTTCACCTAAGTTCCTTTTGATTTATAAACTAACAGATTTGTGATAGCAATTAGTTTTATTATTTTCAATAATTGATGTGAATGCCAAATTAAAATTATAATATTTTATATGCCACGCCACACATGATACACATATTACTATTTTGTCATCAAGTCAAGTAGAGCTACAAAATACAAACTTATATAAGTACTTACAATAGCAAATAAATAGTTAATTAACAAGTTAGGCTATTGGGTAATTTGTACACACAAATATTATTTACCATGTGACTTATTTAGTTAACTACAGCCTATTGGCAAATATCTTTTAGAAATAAACAATTATTCATACAAAGACAAAAATTATTAGGTTACAAAATATTCTTTAAATAATCAATCCCATACTTACTTATATTTCCTTATCTCTTAAATACCATCAAGATTTATATAAATAATTAATTACTTAATGCCTAAAATAAAACAATTGGTACTTAGTAAAATATGAATGTATTTATAAGGTGAATGCAGTTTTCCAATATGACCACGGCTGCTGATCCAGATCTTAAATACAGAATCAGGATTTCATGAGGAGCAATACACAAAACATTATATGCAAGACAGACTTTGCATTGTGCTTAATATTCAGTGGAAGTATGTGTGATTGAAACCAGGACACATCATTGCCAACCCGAGGCGACCAGCCCAATATATCTTGCACTACATGGTCAACATGACACTCAACGCTCTTCTCAGTCAGTGATATTCCTGCAGAAGAAAACAGCACAGATCAGATTTAGGTGTTATTGCCAACCAACAAAGGGCAATACTTAATTCCTAAATAACCTGTAGGTGCTTACCTATTATATATATATACAAGTTAAAACATAATAAAGGGACATATGGGTTCATAATTATATTTAGTACCTACTATGTATTCATAATTTACATGGTGATAGGTAATCAGATATTTTACCTACTTTTTGATATAACTTATGATTTATTTATTTCTTACTTGTTTAATTAATTCTAATGCTTTATTGACTTATTTCTATACATAATTCAAAACTAATAGATTTGGTGTCGCGAACAAGTAGGTAGGAGGTACCTACTATGTTTGCAATAAAGAGAATAACATGATTATTGATTATGATAAAGTGTGGCTACAAACCGACGTCACTGTATTAAAATTGAAGTTAACATAATTATCTAGGTACTTAAGCAGGTGTAATGTATAACAAAATCACACTCAGGCATAGCTTTTAACTGGACCCGCGTTGAGTCGTGACGGTACTATAGACATAGTTACGCCTAGAGAAACACTCACTGCACATCAACTTGTCTTATAACTCTTCACTTGCCGTTAATAAACTTATCATGATTACCTATTTATTATAAACACATCATTAGCGGAAAAATAATCGTTAATCAATATAATAATTCGATGTGACTTCGTACAAAAGTCAATGACAGTCCACGTAATTAAAAGCGTTCAGAAACTATTCAAAGTACCAAATCGATCGAAAAAAATATCAAAACGCAATACTTTTATATTCATTCTAAAATATTATTAGCTTTATTTAATATAATTATATATATATATATATAAAGCATATATCATGTACTTATTTGAAGGATACTTTAGTAAGTGTTTTTCAAAAGAAACATCCGTTGTAAAATACTTATATACGACTAATTGCGCTAAGCAAACTGATAGAACTGTGAAAATATTAATAGTAATAATTTTAGGTACATAAAAGTATTAGATGGAGCGTTTAAATTTAAAATAATTACGTAAATAACTTGTTATTTACCGCGTCGTAAAAATCTCTTTTAAAAGTGACGTCACCTTTCGATTTTGACATTTCAAAAATCGTAACCATAGACAATATTCAACTTTTTGGCGTTTATCGCGATCGCCTGAACGTTTATCGCTATTGCTGCACCTTGTCTAAGCAAAGTTTGGCGTAAACGTTTCGGCGTTTGCAATTGTCGCCGGCAGAAAGCGTTTGACGTTCGGGCACTTGTCTAGGCCCCCTTGTTTCACTTTTATCGTCTTAGAATTGTCACATTTCAATACAAAACTTAATTAAGTTGGAATGCTTGGAAATAAAGTACACAGCTGAAAGCCTTCCTGAGTAAACAGAGCCTGCAAGTTCCCACGAGGAGTTTCATTCACTAGAATTTATTACAAAGTAGTTTTGTTTCTAACGTCTTACGATTTTATATACGTTTAAGTATTAATTTTTACACTGCCTACAAGATGGTTTTAAATATGTAGGTAAAAATAAATAAAGTTTTTTACGTCAAATTTATTACAATTAGGTATTTTACCTGTAGGTATAACTGTAATCTAAATCGAAATCAAAAATATATATTATTCAATTTGGCAATATAACCTCTTATGAAGGTCAAAACATACCCTATTCCGAAAAACCTTAGTTATAACCGTTTATAATAATATTGTTTTATTCCAATGTGTTATAACCGTGAAGGCATCAGAAATTATTAAGTTAAACAAGTAGGGGAGGTAGGGGAGGGACGGGCAGTCGGGAGACATAGGCACCCCCCTTTATTTCCAATTCTAATATATATATTTTTAATTCCCTATTTTGGTACATTAGTCTACCCACTGACCACAATGTTCATCCATAGAATACGTGTTATTTCGTTAATTTGTGAAATACAGGCGCATATTTAGTTTCGACACCGATCAATGTAACTATTTTGTTATGATTTTAAAGTAAATGAAAAAAATACCTGCTGAAGGTATGTTCTTTTTTAATATTATTTTTAATTATATATGTGCTAAGGTATAAATTAGTTTGCAAGTCACGCTAAAATATATAACTATTTTTTTTTACGAGAATATTAAAATCAATAAATATGCAGAGGGAGCAATGGCCACTTTTTTTGAGGGAGGTTTGGGCATGCCCAATGCAATATAAGAAAATATATAAAAAGAAAATATTGTTGCTTTCACTTGCAAAGATATCTGAAACATTGATACATAAAAGATTCTTCATTGAAATGGTAACTTCACATTTTTTTACCTCAAAAGAAGAAAATTTTGCGAAGTACCCACATGATGTATTCTTCAAAACTTCATTATGTATTGAAGAAGCCGCAAGCTCGTAATTAGCCTATTTTGATTACTTTTGTAATTACATATAAGTTTAGATTATATATTTGACCATAATTTACTTTGTATATTTTAATTATTTTATAAATATTAAGTAATTTATATGTCATGCCCAAACCTCCCATAGCCGGTGCCCGTACCTCCCTACCATAGGGAGCTTTGGGCACATTTGACATGGTTCTGAAATCATGGTATAACTTAGAGACTGTTTATAACTTGTAAACTGTTGTTTATGAAACATCTACCCAAATACATTGCGCAACTCACCTTGGAAGTAAATTTTGATTATATTGTTAATTTAATTTTTAATAATTAGTTACGTGAAAAAGTGCCCATCCCTCCCCTATCTCCCCTACCTATACAATACAAACGTATCAAAAGTATTTAATAGTCACTAACGTTGTTCCGAATCGCTAACAAATTTGATTATATTATTATAGTCCGGGCTCGTAGGTATATAGTCCGGGCTCGTAGGTATATAGTCCGGGCTCTTATGGAATTTTGCTGTGGTATATACTTATACATATATATAGACCTGAAAGAGGTCCTTTCCTCACGCCCTTCTTTTACGGGGGCGGGCTGGATTAATAGCTGGAATGCGTCTACGTCACGAGTGGACATAGCTGAAATACGTGTCAGTATTTTTTTTATTACTATGCTATTTTATAAGCTATATTAAGTACTAGCTTCTGCCCGCGACTTCGTCCGCGTGGAACTCCTCCTTTTTCGCAGTCAGTTAAAAAGTAGCCTTTCTCAGGCTCCAGACTTTCTTTGTACCAAATTTCATTTAAATCGGTCCAGTAGTTTAGCGTGAAAGCGTAACAGACAGACAGACAGAGTTACTTTCGCATTTATAATATTAGTAGGGATTGTAAAGTTTCATCAAACTTTCATTCAGTAGGTTTTGCGTGAAATTGGAAGAAACATACATCCAACCTTACAGCCATGCATTCTTACCAACTTTCAACTAGCGTATTTTATTTTATTGGCTGACGCTTTGAAAACTTTTTAGTTCCCATATTCGTAGCACGACTGTCGACGATAGTCTAACGTTGAAGCGCGAATTAATCCCTACTATCCCTACTTTCCTACTAATATTATAAATGCGAAAGTAACTCTGTCTGTCTGTCTGTCTGTTACGCTTTCACGCTAAAACTACTGGACCGATTTAAATGAAATTTGGCACAGAGAAAGTCTGGAGTCTGAGAAAGGACATAGGCTACTTTTTAACCGACTGCAAAAAAAGGAGGAGTTCCACGCGGACGAAGTCGCGGGCAGAAGCTAGTCCTTTATAATTGTGTAATGACCGCGGAATTCAGAAAATATTATGTCCCTGTTATTGTTATTTATTGTGTGAATGTCTATTGCAATTTCTATCAGAAACTCTTTACTTCGTAATAAGGTAACCTTTTGTGTTGGGATAAAAAGAAATCACACTATATATCGATACGACAAGAATATATCGACTACTTTCGCCTATCGACATATGCCCATCATTAGTGTTACGAATTGACCCAATAATTACGTTTTTGTCGATAAAGTGATTTTATTAATTAGTTGCTAGAGTTTCTTAGTAATAATCGGTATTAGCGTAAGTTTTTTATATATATAGAAATTAATATATTTTTGATATTATTATATATTGATGATCTATCTAAAGGTTGTGGATTTGAAGTAAACTAATAAGAGTTAATTATTAGCTTAATAAAGTACTGAACGTAATAAAAAGATGTTCCTAATCTATAACGTAGGGGAAAATCAAAGTATTTTTGAAAATTCACCCCCTAAGGGACTAAAACGATGTTTATTGTGCGCAGTCGAATTCACTGGCAAACTCAAACTCAAACTCAAATAATCATTTATTCAGTCTAGGCTCTTACAGGCACTTGTGAATGTCAACGTTAAAATTAATATTCTTTTTCGATTCAGCAAAAAAAAAAACCTCTTGAGAAGAATCGAGAATAAACTCAATGAGGTATAATTTTTTCAATATAATAATATTACAATTTCACTTAAGAATAAATTATGTACAAATTACAATATGTATGTACTTAATCTAATTACATTTTTTTTAAAAAATTATAGGAGATAATAAAAAAAAAATAAAAATAACAATAGGTACTGGAGATGTATAAGGTCTCTAGATGTCAAAAGACTAAATTAAATTTACTGGAAATATAAAGGTTTCCAGGAGTCAAATATAAAATAAAATTACAGGAGAAAAAAGAAAAAATACACAAAGTAAAAAGACACTATGATGTCTCTAGTCAGATTCGTTCAAAGCAAAAGTATGTGAATATCACTAAAGTCCCCACTTGCAGACATGAACAGACCGGACCCCACAAACAGCACCCGTTCACGAGTATAACGTGTATCTCAGCCATCGCCTCCCTCAACCATATTGTAGGGAAGGTGGCGACCCGATCAACAACGCCACTGTAAGCAAGCCCTTTAAGCGAGCATGACGTGCTCAAGCTGCCGGACAAAACAAAACTAATAAATGCTAGTATTCTTGTCCGGCGAGAAACATCACATTGTGCCTTAGAACAACTTAAAACATAAAATAATTAACACTGAGTCTTACGTCACTAATCACGAAACTATATTAAGAAAACTTTAAGAACATTTCCAGGCTGCACGTAGCTATGTACATTTACTTAAAAAGCTCCTTTATCTTCTACAAAATCTTTTACAGTATAATACGCCCTTTTAATGAGATGTCGTTTAATATGTGCTTTAAATTTATTATATGACAAGTTCAACAAATCTGCTGGTATTTTATTATAAAATCGTATACAGTTCCCCATGAACGACGTACTCACTTTACGGAGACGGAAACCTGGCATTATCAATTTATTCTTATTTCTTGTATTGAAATGGTGTGTGGGCAGAAGCTAGTATCATATAATTTATAGTTATGTAACAATTCAAGCAAAACTTTTTTTTATTTTAATCGCTACGAAAGACATAGTGTTAAAATTAATTATTTTTACTTGTCGTTATAAATAAAATAGAAAACTTAAAGAAGATCTTTAGGACCTAATTTCCAAGAGTTTAAATAACATCAACAAAAAAATAGTAATAAAAATAAGCACTAAACTGTAACGAGCTGCGCCGGCGGCGTACTAGTACTTGTCACCAACTTTGCCGAACTTGCCCGAAGTAGCCCGAACTCGCCCGAAGTAGCCCGAACTCTCCCGAAGTAGCACGAACTAGCCCGAACTCTTTCGAATCGAAGTTGTCACATCTGCCGAAGAAACTGATTCCAATTTCGAAGAAACTATCGTAAAGTGGAGAAAGCTACAGTAGTACCATATCAACAGTTAATTGTTTTTTGTACACATACTTGTATGTTTATATGTCTATAGTCTCGTAATTATGTTTATAGGATGCATACTAAATAAAGGAGTATTATTGTGAAGACTGTTTTAATCTTAAAAATAACGTTATGTGACTTTGGCAGGCGAATCCTATAATCCGCCTCATTACATTATGAGTATTGACTAGCCATTTTGTAATGCGGCGGTTCGATTCGCTAACGATTAGTCGCATTGTCATTCACATTTTTCAATAATTAATGAGAAATTAACAAACGAAAAGAAGGTCAGGTTAAGACTGCGTCCCTCGCGAAATTCGAATTGCTACCAGAAAACTAGGTTAGGTTAGAGTACTATTACTGTAACAATCCGGCTAATCGTTGAACCGCCGTAGTACAAATCGGCCTTGTTTTATAAAACGGCGGATCCGTCTGCGATATGACAACTGCCTGCCATTGAGAGTCTACGAAACTGGTTGCGGGTTCGAATCCTGCTAACGTCATATCGCACCCCTAGATCTAAAGGGAGCTAACTCAAAAAAAGTAACTTTGTCGGGAGAGGCGAAATTGTTGTAAGGAATCGGATCCTTTTTTTTAGCGTGTGTTTAATTTAAATCTTCAGATTTTTGTGTTAGCTCCCTTTTGATCTAGGTGTGCGATATGTCAATGTGACACAATATGGAATATGTTGTGATGTTAGCCTACTGTGTTTTTATTCTTTTAATTTTCTGGTGTGAAAGTTGGCCGGCCATTCAGAGTATTGGCTATTACTCTGTTGCGTTCTAGAAATTCATTGCAAGCTTTTATAAATAGAACTTATTACCCTGTTATTTTGAACATTCAAAATAGTTTTTTATATAACCTAAGTATATTCACACTGAAATGTTGTTTTTGAGTACTTTTTTGTCATAAGGTGATACGGTCAAGTAAACAGATTCGAATCCTGAAAGGGGCATGATTTGCGTCCATGGGGCGTAGACATGGTGACGTTCAACGTTAACGTCAAACGAAACGACTCAAATGTATGGAAATTGACATCCGCGAACGTTTAACATCTACAATTGTTCGCGGATGTCAAACCCCATACATTTATATGATATACATACATACACATAGATTTGATTAAAATTATTTAATACAAAAAGACTTAAATCAGGATTCGATCTCGCTACCTTTTCGTAAATAAATAAGGTTGATAGGAGTTTTCATCCTTAAAAAAATATTATATTATTGTTGACTTTCCATTTATATATTTTACTTTACCAACCAATTAGACCTATTTGAAACCAGTCTAGTGTTTACGTAAGTAGTTTACTGTTTTACAAAATATCAATAGTTAACTGTTTCAAAAAAAAAAAAATCCAATTAGACATCCTACTTGAAACCAGTCTAGTGTTTACGTAAGTAACTAAGTCTTTACTATTTTATTAATACATAGGTATAATCCCTACTAATATTATAAATGCGAAAGTAACTCTGTGTTACGCTTTCACGCTAAAACTACTGGATTTAAATGAAATTTGGTACAAAGAAAGTCTGGAGCCTGAGAAAGGACATAGGCTACTTTTTAACCGACTGCAAAAAAGGAGGAGTTCCACGCGGACGAAGTCGCGGGCAGAAGCTAGTATTAAATAAATATCAAAAATTTGTTTCACAAAACCTTTAGCAATTTGCAATCTGTTAAACATCATCTTAAATACTTTAACAAGAAACAATTTTCAACGTAATAAAGAAGTCAATTAAATTCGTCAAATGACAAATCTAATTAAGTACGACACCTAAGGAATCCGTGTTTAAATTGTTAATTCAAAACCACAGTTATTTGTGTGGAAAGTCAACAATTTTGGTCGATTTGATTAGTAACTTGAGAAGATGTTTGAAGGTACAAGTCATAAGATGAAACTTATAAATCACATTATAATTATATTATACTAGCGACCGCCCCGGCTTCACACATAAACCTTCCTCTTGACTCTATTAAAAAAAACCGCTTCAAAATCCGTTGCCTAGTTTTAAAGATTTATGCATACATAATAGTATACCTAGTAATAGAATAGGCTCCAAAACTACTGGACCGATTTGTAAAATTCATTCACTGTTGGGAAGCTACACTATTCCCGAGTGACATAGGCTATATTTCATTTAAAAAAAAACCGTATGAAGCCGGGGCGGACCGTCCGTATATAAATCTTATAATTTCTGATGCCTTCGCGGTTATAATTAAGGTACATTTACACGCTTGCCAAGGCTCGACAAGCGTCCACAAACACAAGCGTGTAAAGGGGCCGTTTGGCTTGGCTTGCGTGAACTTGCGGGCGCTTGTATCCGCTCCGGACTATCAAAGGGCGTTTGCGGCAAGCGCTTGCGACGCTTGGGACTTATGGATGCTCGAGCCTTGGCAAGCGTGTCAACGTACCTTTACACATTGGAATGAAACAAACTATTAACGGATTTAACTCGCGTATTTTTATGTTATTTTATCTGTTGACGTTTCGGATTCTTTACAGTTTCCATAATCGTAGCACGACTGAGCTGACAATAGTCTAACGCTAAAGTAAATCTAAATTGGACCGACAGACGTGACACATCGTCGCTTACATGTCACGACTTGTTCCAACACGTTGGATCTCGTTAAAGATTTTAACTGGAAACTGTAATTGGATGATTAATTAATACTAAAGTCGCTTCATCCTTCCTTTAAAGGATTTATTTTGCTTCGTGCCCTTTTCTGGTGGTATTTACTGTTCTCGACAATGACACACATATTTGGGTGGATCTTCGAGCGCTTGAAACGCCGTTATTACGTTTACATCGTCACTTTAGCATAAGACTATTGTCAGCTCAGTCGTGCTACGATTATGGAATCTGATAAGACTCCGAAACGTCAGCCAATAAAATAAAACACGCGAGTGAAATCTGTTTTAAGTTGTTTCATTCCAAAATATATAATTTCATGTTCTTTTATGCTGACCTGAACAGACCGGTCGTCACAAACAGCATCTGTTCATTAACTTACATTTCTACTAAAGCATCCATATCCCTACTGAATTCTGAATATTTGTATTTTGATACTAGCGGTCCCGGCAGACGTCATCCTGCCCATTCGAAATTCAAATTAGGTAACTTTAGTTGGACAACGTTTGTATGGGAAAAGAAAAGGGCTGTTTTTAGGGTTTTTCCGGCAATTATTCGTTTTTTTCTCGCCGTAAGAACCATCCTTGGACTTCAACGAACATTTAAAAAAAAAAATTACCCATATTGGTCCAGGCGTTGTCGAGTTATGCGCTTACCAACTCATTTTGCGATTCATTTTTATATATAAGAAGATTATTAATAACTTTTTGCTATTTGGCAAGTCTTTTCACAAGTTTAAAAAAATGTTCGACAGTTTATTTGCCATTTTCCTCGGCCGTGTGTCACGCCACCCTCTAACCCGCCGTCATTGTTGACAAACTCTGTTTACAACAACTTTTGCTCGTTGTTCGCCAAATCCGCCGGCTGGAATTTTTAATTGTTTATTAAAAATTGCTCGACATGCGTTTCGTCTGTAAACCACAGCGGTGCATAATTTTGCAGAATTTTTGGTATTTTAGTTACTTAATCATTTCTAATGCCTTCGCTGTTATTACACATTGGAATGAAACAACTATTAACGGATTTAACTCGCGTATTTTTATTTTATGACGTTTCGGATTCTTTACTACACTTTAGCGTTATTGTCAGCTCAGTCGTGCTACTATTATGGAAACTGTATACAATCCGAAACATCAGCAAATAAAATAAAATAAAAATACGCGAGTTAAATTCGTTAATAGTTGTTTCATTCCAATTTTAGTAACTTTATTAGATTCATTTCATTCTTAGCTGACTTCTGCCCTCGATTTCGTTTGCTTGATAAGCACCCCCGTTTTATCCCCTTACGGGGTGAATTTTGGAAACACCTTTCTTAGTGCTCCCCTACGTTATAAAAGGAACCTTTGTGCAACATTTTAAGTTGTTTTAATAATTACTATTTAAGCCCTGCGTTGATATTTCAGTAATTTTAAACAGAGAAAACAGCTTCATAAAATAGATTCCTACTGCAATAAAGTCAAAAAAAGATTTTTTCAATTCCAAGTTTTTTACTGGATATCAAATAGTTTTTCCAATATCAGCTAAATTCAGTATTCCAGTGATAAAATGAAAAATGGCTTTATTGAAAAAAATTGCGGTCGATTATTCAGATCTTCTGTTTGTCTAGATTTTAATGTAGACTTTATAAAATCTTGGTATTTTAAGTTGAGTTCATTTTATAGATTGTTCAAAGGTTATAATTTAATTTTGGTTTCTTATAATTTAATGAAACTTGGCTTGTTATTATAACAACCCTACAATGTCAAACCAAAATTTTACTGAATATAATCCTACATTTACTAACTACTCCTATTCAGACCAAATATTTTAGCAAAAAGAACCTATCACTTGTTACAACTTTTTTAAAAATTGCAATGTATTATTATTTATTTACCTAAAATAAATAATAGCGCATCGCTTCTGCCCGCGATTTCGTCTGCACACGAAAAGCCCCCGTTTTAACCCCTTCAGGGATGATTTTTCCAAAATCCTTTCCTAGCTCTCTTCTATGTTAAAAAAGGAACTCTTGTTTCTAACCCTTATAGTTAGGCCTATAGGCCTATAGGCCCTGCGTCGATGTTATTTAAATCTCTTTTTCTATTCTAATATTATAAAGAGGAAAGGTTTGTTTGTTTGGATTGAATATTTCAAAAATTCTTTTACAGTTGGAAAGCTACACTATTCCCGAGTGACATAGGCTATAAAAAAAGGTATCCGTGCGAAGCCGAGGCGGACAGCTAGTATGTATATGTATAGATATATTAAGCAATTAAAATTAATATAGTACTCTGCAGTTTCCTACTAATATATTATCTTGAATGTACGTCAGTATATCAACCGTTTGCATTATCTAGGAAGCAATTTAGCATCGAGTATATTAACTACAGAATTATTAACATTAATACTGCAGTTAACTCATGTAGGACCTATTTTACAATTTCTAGGTATCCTAGGTACGATATTTGCAGTTATTCTAGCAGATAATAATATTATTAATTTTTGATGACTTCGCGGTTATTACACATTGGAATGAAACAACTATTAACGGATTTAACTCGCGTATTTTTATTTGCTGACGTTTCGGATTCTTTACAGTTTCCATAATCGTAGCACGACTCAGCTGACAATAGTCTAAAGCGAAATCCTTGGTCAACTGTCAATTTTGATTCAGTCCCAAACTAATCAAAGCTTGTACCATGTTCAACTTGTTCCATTGACAACGTTTAAATATAGGTAGTTAAGGTACATACAAAATACGTATAAAACTTCCAAGACTCAAGTACATGTGCTTGTGCTCATCACACTGAAATATTATTAAGTATGTCTATAGCAATTTTAATTTTGTCAAAATTTTAAATAAGTTCTGTTATACATATATAATTATGTACCTACATGCTATGTTATATTTTTCTCTCCTAAAAATATGCACTTGACAAACTGTTTATCTCAACTAATAATCTCTCGTCCAAAGGCTAAACTGGATGAGATCCCTTAAAAGGGATAAGTTCACCTTTGTATTTATTCAATAATCATACCAAATACTTATTTCGTATCTATTTCTATAATTGTTTTGTTTTACAACAAAGAGTTAACGTACAAACATGAAATATGCATTATTATAAACAAATACAATTTCAAACATTCTCTTTAACTTATTCCCCAAAGATCGTAAGTAATTAGGTTTCTAGTTAGTGCCGCTGAATAAACCTAGAGCTGGATTCATTACGCGTTTTCATTCAAATATAACAGCTTCATTTTGACAAGTAAATATTTTGAAATAATCCCTACGTCGGCTTGGTATCCTTACATCGAGCAAGTTTTTGAAACTGTTAAGACAAGGAAGTATTACAATTCTTCTTAAAAAGTTACTTCCTTTCTTCTTAAGAAGTTATTTCATTGCTTCTTAAGAAATTACTTCATTGCTTCTTAAGAAGTTACTTCATTGCTTCTTAAGAAGTTACTTCATTGGTTCTTAAGAAGTTACTTCGTTGCTTCTTAAAAAGTTACTTCGCTGCTTCATAAGACACTGCAATTACAATGTTTCTTAGGAATTTACTTAATTACTTCTTAAGAAGTAAATTAATTGCTTCTTAAAAAGTTACTTCGCTGCTTTATAAGGCACTGTAACTCCAATGTTCCTTAAGAAGTCACTTCATTTCTTCTTAAGAAGTAACTTCAATGCTTCTTAAGAAGTTATTTCGCTGCTTCACATGACGCTAAATAACTCTTAATGCTTCTTAAGAAGTAACTTCTTTGCTTTAATAATATTGTAACTTCATTACTTCCTAAGAGGTAATTTCACTGCTTCTTAAGAATGACTTCACTACGTAAAATACAGACTATCTTCATTAAAACTGTTACCAAACAGTTCTAGAAAATAAATCCCAACCCTAAAATCTAGAATGTAGATGCAGTTTCGGCACTAGGAATAAATTAGTCTGCTTTGATATACTACCCATTGTTTAATTCTCGGTTAGGTCTAAACTGCTTGTAGATTTGCATTTGGCATAGCGTTGAGACTGATTTAGCTGATTAGATTAGCTAATTAGTTTTCTGATATGTGTGATATCACAATAGGTGTGTGAGAAAAAAAATAAAACTATTTACAAGTACCTACCTACTAAGTAATTTCTGATGCCTTCCTAGATACAACAATAGGCATCTGAGAAGAAGTAAATAAAATTAAAGTTATTTATAAGTAGTCATTTATGATGCTTACGCGGTTATTATACACTAGCTTTTGACCGTGACTCCGTCCGCGTGGAATTAGCAATTAAAAGTAGCCTAAGTATCTATCTAAGGCTCTAGTCTTCGGTAGTTTTAGCGTGAAAGCGCGACAGATAAAATACTTAACATTAAATCCGTTATAATTATAATCCAATATATTTTTAAGTAAATAGACTTTAAAAAAGTAGGTATTATTAGAGCCATCCGGAAGTTAAGATGCAAGAAATTTGGCGATTTTTTTTTGCCTTAGGTACCTATATTACTATAATATAATTTTTATAGACTAGCGGCCCGCCCCGGCTTTGCATGAGTGGACATTTTTTCATGGATGTTTACGATATATTATCTAATGGAGAATTTAATTAAGTATAACGCAAATATTTCAAATGAGCTATCTAGAATTGAGATAAAAGTTTGTAAGAAAAAAAGCTTCGTTGAACAAGTCGCGTGTACTTACCTACTATTATTGTAAATCACGTTTTTAACTTTTTCCTATAATTAAAGGAAATTTTACTAATTAATTCGACCTTGACCCCGAGTTAAGGTTTTCCTTATCTTCAGCTATTGTCTCCAGAAATACAGTCATTATCATTAATTCTTGGATGGCCGAGCTTCGCTCTGTTGAACACGGGCAGGAGTCACTTTTAATTATAATTAAAAAAAACCATGTCTTGACATTTACTAAGTTTTATGAAGTTGAACAAAGTTTATTGTATTATTCCAAATTCTTTATTATATAATACTAGCTTCTGCCCGCGACTTCGTCAGCGTGGAACTCCTCCTTTTTTGCAGGCTGTTAAAAAGTAGCCTATGTCCTTTCTCAGGCTCCAGACTTTCTTTATACCAAATTTCATATAAATCGGTCCAGTAGTTTTAGCGTGAAAGCGTAACAGACAGACAGACAGACAGACAGAGTTACTTTCGCATTTATAATATTAGTAGGGATTATTATATAGCTCGCGACTTCGGTAGAATGATTTTAATAGGTATTCCACTATAGGTAAGTAAATAAACTACTATTTTATACAAATTAGATTACCGAAATGTATGTATAACATCTAACATTACGAAAATATATAGATCTTTTTTTTACAATCTATTACAAAAAGTTATTGACGGTAAGGGACCTTTAGTTATCTATACAATTACTATAAAGAGAAAAGGTTTGTTTGTTTGGATTGAATAGGCTCCTAAACGACTGAACCGATTTAAAAAAATTCTTTCACTGTTGGGAAGCTACACTATTCCCGAGTGACATAGGCTATAAAAGATGATCCGTGCGAAACCGGGGCGGACAGCTAGTATTATAATATAATTGTATGAAACGGTAATTTAGTATTAATTATAAAACTTGCGACCAGTCCCTCAATGTTGAAAGGCAATATTTTCAAAAAAAAATAACCTCATTTTTTTGTCACTTAAGCCTGTGTCAAAGCGAAAGGTTCCGGTGGAAACGTCCGCAATAGAATTCCTTCACGACGTTCATATCTACCGCCTTTAAAAAAGAAACCAAAATGGATGGGTTTGAATGAGATGAGCCTCGCTTCATCGCGCCTGTATGGGTTTTGAGGGAATACATACAACTGTGGAATATGGCACACTTTCTGAATTGATATATGGCTGAGATACATCTATACTAATATTTTAAAGAGGAAAGGTTTGTTTGTTTGGATTGAATAGGCTCCAAAACAGCTGGACCGAGTATTAGTGAAAGAATTTTTGAAATCGGTCCAGTCGTTTTGGAGCCTATTCAATCCGAATAAACAAACCTTTCCTCTTTATAATATTAGTAGGTATAGATTAGTATACATAAAAGGAGAAGCTGACTTATCAAATGATTGACGTATCAACGCAGGGCCTGAACTATAAAGGTTAACTTAAAAGAAACTGACAAAGGATTTTTTCAAAATTCACCCCCTAACGGGGTAAAGCAGGTTGCTTACCGCGCAGACGCGGCAGAAGCCATTATATACCTACTTAAAATGTGTTTTTTCTAATTCTTTTAAACTAATATATCTATCTATCTATCTATCTTATATATATATATTTATAATTAACTAGTCCCATTTTAAGCAAAGCTTGTATTATGGGTACTAGACAACGGATAAATATACATAAATACATATAAGACATCCAAGACTCAGGTACAGATGCCAGTGCTCATCACATTGACATCTGCCCCCAGCAGGATTCGAACCCGCAACCTACGGTTACGTAGTCAGGGCCTCTGACCACTAGACCAACAGGCCGTCCAAAATGTATGACACCTACCTATTGTTTTGTTACTTCTAATAAAACTCACGTCAGTAAAGCTGCTTTATAATTTACTAGCTTCTGCCCGCGACTTCGTCCGCGTGGAACTCCTCCTTTTTTGAAGTCGGTTAAAAAGTAGCCTAGCCTAGTAGTAGTTGTATGTTCTTCTCGGGCTTCAGACTTTCTGTGTACCAAATTTCATTTAAATCGGTCCAGTAGTTTTAGCGTGAATGCGTAACAGACAGACAGACAGACAGAGTTTCTTTCGCATTTATAATATTAGTTAGGATCTCTGAAATACTCGCTTCCTTCGACATCTTCTAACAAAATGTCGGCCAACATGTTCGACAATCATTCCACCAGTATTCTCAGTTAAAGGTTTAAGATACCCTTTTTTTGTGAAATTAGATTGCACCCTTTCCTATACTGAGCCCTTCATTTTTATCCCCTTGGGCATCCCTATTTGCCCTGAATAGTGTTGTGCTGGTCATTGTGCTTGTAATTAAGTTTCCCTTTAGGAGGATTTTTCAGTTGAGGGCCGGTTGAATAGTTTTACTGATTGGAAATGTGTCCTTTTGACATTATAATTATGGTGTAGGTATCTAACAAGGGCGTGCATTCCATATAGGCCCAGTGTCGCTTATGTATGAAGTGCCTACCCTAGCGCCATAGTTAAGCTCCCCCCACTGCACGCGCCTGGTATCGAATGATTATTTATCAGTGATGTAGTTGCATAGGAAAATACACGTCACATGATAAATTATTTGACATTGGCATGTTTGGAAATAAGTATTTAATGCAATGCAAATAAAATATATATACATATAAAGTGTAAATAAAATATCAAAAAGTCATGAGTACCTTTTTCACGCTAAAACTACTGATTGGATTTTGATGAAACTTAACAATAATATAGCCTATACATCAGAATAACAGAAAGGCTATAAATTACAAAGATATAAGTAATAATATAGTGAAAATTGTGTAAAATATAACGATAGGAAAAGAAATCTGCCAAATGTGAGCTATTGTGGCATGAAAATGTAAATAAAAACCTATGTAGTGTAATTATTGAGAATTAAGTGAATCTGTTATTTAATTTAAGATGTAACACTGATTATCTGATATTTTAATATACTTGTTAAAAAGCACCCAAAAGTGTGCCATTATACCACTGAAATTTTAATAGATATTACATATTTGACTGTTGTGTATTCAAACAGTTATTTTGAGTAAATTGATGTATGAAAGTGTCTAGTCTGGTACAGTCAGTGCTCGATACCAAAACAATAGAAAACTTGAACAAAATATTCCGACTGCACAAATGCAAAATGCACCTTTAGATCTGATTGTACCTTTGTACTAGTAAACAAAACACACAGTTTTCAAACAGTAAGAGACATGTTCCGCCAATGGGAGACAAGCTACTGGCCTGTGATGAGATACAAGCTACTGGCCTGTAATGAGATACAAGCTACTGGCCTGTGATGAGACACAAGCTACTGTCCTGTGATGAGATACAAGCTACTTGCTTGTTATCAAAGACAAGTTACAGGCCTGTTGTCTGTGATTGCAGGAACATGATTTTTTTTTCGAACTGAAAACTGAAGCGCAGTTGGCCAGCTAATGGGCCTTTACTGCAAAACTGGACGGGTGGCGAGACTCCTGAAAGCCTTCTATCAGGAGGCTCGTCACCCTTTCAAGCCAACGGAACATGACAATTGCACCTCATTCTAAGCATAAGTAAAATTGGTTTTACTGTAACAAGGAAAGAATTAAATTTATTAGACTTAATATAAAGGAACAATGCAAAATATATGTTTACGGTAAAGCCTCATTAATTAAGGATTTAAAAAGGATATAAGTGCAATACTGCATGTAAGGGATATACATCCTTTTCAGACAGATTTATAAGACAGTGTATGTATCCTGTTCACACACTGTCTACTCCTGTACATACGCCTTCATTAGGGAATAGCACCTCCACGCTGAACCCACTTTTGTCGAGCAACCTTTGACAACACCTTTTGAATTCGCACCTAGAAAAACAGTGTAAGTCAACATACATCTAAGTCGTATACGCCTGTTTAACACTAAGCTACAAAATCAAAATGGCGGATTTGCGCTTTTAGCCATTGGTAACGTACCTAACGTGTTTGGCGATGTATGTAATTTTCTATAGCGTTTTCTGGAAATTGAAATATGTTGTTGCCAAGGATAATATAGTGAACTCCAAAGGGGGGTCTACGTGACCGGTGGATGTGGTCAACGTTGGGGGAGACCTGGGTCCAGCAGTTGGTTGATATGATGATGATGGATTTTGATCGTCATTTAACGATGTACAGTGAGATGATTGAACGTAACGAGTTGATGTTGTGGTGAAAAACATGGCCGCATTGTAACGAAATTCTGTTTCAAATATATAATCAACAACCACTGATTAACTGATTTAACGCTAAAGTAACTTTTCCGTTAGACTATTGTCAGCTCAGTTTTGCTACGATTATGGAAACTGTAAAGAATGCGAAACGTCAGCAAATAAAATAAAATAAAAATACGCGAGTTAAATCCGATAGTAGTTGTTTCATTCCAAAATTACTTTAATTTTTAAAAAGTCTACTCCAGATACAAAATGTCCTATGAAAATACCTGACAAGTAAATAGACAATGTCGGAATATGAAATTAAATGTCATTAGTTTAATCGATTCGCGATAATGATCAAACACGCTTCATTCTTTGTTTAACTGCAGTGGAAATAGGTTAAAGTACTATTGTCACGTAAAAAACTTGTAAAAAACAATGTTTTAATAGGTAAAACAACAAAGATGATATTTATATTACACATTGGAATGAATAACTTAATTCGAGTAATTTTTTTTGCTGACGTTTCGAAAACTTTACAGCTCCCGTACTCGTAGCCGACTGAGCTGATAGTTAACTAAAGTTTTCGATCTCAAATCGTTTCAATATGAGTATAATAGTGACATGACTCCTATATAGGTATGTCACTAGCGATTCGCCCCGGCTTCGGCATGTGATCTATAGGTACTTACTAATATAATAGAAAGGTTTGTTTGTTTTATTCTTTCACTGTTCGGAAGCTACACTATTCCCGAGTGACATAGGCCATAAAAGGGATCCGGGCAAAGCCGGGGCGGGCCGCTAGTTGTAAATACAGTGAAAGTTATTCATCATACATATGTTAGAAAAAAAAATAGATTATTTTAGCATTTTTGAATATCAATATCGAATATGAAAAATAAATCATTCATGCGTAAAGTGTAACACGAAACTATTGCAATCGTACCTACTCATAAATATTTCATAAAGAAATACATATATTTTTTATTGTATATTTCACCTGAATTTCAACTTGAATTCAAAAAGTGATTGACAACGTTATAAATATATCTGATATACATGTAAATTATATCTTAAAATTAACATAGTAACTTGATATGGCGCTCTTAATTTAGAAATGTATGTTTTTATATTTTTAAACATTTGATACAAAATATTTACAAAAAGTTATTTTATGAAAACACGTGTTAATTGTTATAAGGGATTTTAATGTTAGTATGACAACAATAGTAGTTACTATATTAGTATTTATTAAAAAAAAACAAGTAACAATCTTCTATATGAATTTTCTAGAAAGTAAATGACTATGTGTGTAGGTATATATGTCAACTCTTCATTACATAATTACAGAAATCAGAACGGAAGATTTTTCGTATTAATAAATAACTCCACAGTATCTATACTAATAACCTACTAAATAAATTAATTTGTACATAGAATGAACACAAACAAAAGATACAAGTTATAATTTCTAATACTTTCACAGTTATTACACATTGGAACACTTCAACAACCACTCACTTTTTGGAAAGTCTACATAATATACATAAATATACACGTTTAAATATACGAGTTAAATCCGTTATAATTATTTTCTTTCAATGCGTAATAACCGCGGCATTAGAAATTATTCCGTCAATCCTTTTATAGCAAAATTTTGTCGCTTCAAAACTACTGAGTATCTAAACGTTATGACAAATGTTGAAAAAGCTTCACAATTTGACATCTCCCCTTATGTACACAGAATACCCTCTTATATACTTTTTCAGTTAATACTCCGTCTAGACGAGAGGTGTCTTTGAATGAAAAAAGTGGAGGCACAAGTGTCATAATGCCTATAATACCGGTATAAGTAGGTATGAACGGTTAATGCCTGCCTATTCAGCTGGCAACTTAGTTTGGAAAAAGATTTGATAACTTGCCTACTTTTAGCATTGAATTTGATAATATCTGATGCCATCGCTGCATGAGTTTAAATAAAAAATAAAATTCATTTATTTCAGACCAATAATGACCATATTGTGTTAAAGAATTTTAAGGTACTATCAACTGTGCTGGCGATGTTACACCTTTAAGGCAATAATCGCTTGAACGACCCTGGTACCTGGCGGCTGTGTGTGAGGCAACAAGTGCAAGCAATTTTTTTCTAAAATGGCATACCCCGAAAGCATGCGATAGTACCTATTAGAACTACCGACCCGACCTGGCTTCACACGGGTGCTATAAACCTTCCTCTTGCACTCTATTAATAAAAACCGCTTTCAAAATCGATTGCGTAGTTTTAAAGATTTAAGCATACATGGGGACGGACAGCGACTTTATTGTATAATAATAATATGTAGTGATAATACTCGCCATGAAAAGTTATTTCAGTTTGATTGTCAAAAATATAAGTTTAAAAAATAACAAGCCAATGTGCAGTATGCAGCTGCAATGTGCAACACAAACACGGGGACAGTTGATTGCTAAAGTTTTCATACGAATGAAAAATAATAAAAGAATATGCGCGCCGTTTACGGTTCCGTTTGTGGGTGCCTTTTAGATTTTAAAAAAGAAATGCGAGTGCACTCGGTTTTAAAGGAGGTTCTATACATTTTTTGGACATTGAAATGACTTGAGTTTCGAAAAAAATATGTTCGTTAATGTTTGTCAATAGCGAATTCATCGATTTCAAAGTTGTTTTTTTATTTTTTTCTCTAATATTATATAACAAAATATCTGTAATTTAAAGATTTTTGCTTCATTTCATCTAAGTACCTAATTAATGTTAGTAAAAAATAAAATGCTAAATAAAAATGATACTAATTAATAAACTTAAACAGCGTTATTTGTGTTTTTTTTTTGTTTACATTTCGCTGGAATAATTGATTTGGTTAAATAACGAAACTTCTCGAATTAAAATACTCACATAGCTACGTATTTTTTTATTTTGTTTATAAAGTTTCCGAATTATCTACACTAATACATATTATAAAGAGTTTGTTTGTTTGTTTGTTTGGATTGAATAGGCTCAAAACGACTGGACCCATTTGATAAATTCTTTCGCTGTTGGTTAGCTACACTATTCCCCAATGACAAAGGCTATATAAAAAAGGGATCCATGCAAAGCCGGGGGGACAGCTAGTTAGTAAATAAATACGCGAGCTAAACTGTTATCCTTGTTTTATATATTGACGTGTAATAAAGCATCAGAAATCACTACAGTACCTTAACATAAAATAGTTCATAAAAACACAAGGAACCCTGAACAAAAATTGGAAGGCTCGTACTTTTTTTACCAAAGGAGGCTTTCATTTGTGGCCGTTTTTATTTCCATCGTTCGGAAGCTGCAATGAAGGCTTTTTGAAAATAGTTTATTACTATACTCGGCTTAGAGGCGATATTGGACGCGACACTACAGCTTTCAGCTATAAAACTTCACTATTGGCGTTGAATAATTAAAAGTGTGCTTGATTCGTAGTATGAAAATGGGATTAATTGACACAATATTTAATTTAAATGAAGCCTTTGCTTAAACTGACTACTAAGTGAGCACTTAAACTAAACTGAAATGGAGCCAGGTAAAAATATATAGCTTTATTGATTGTTAGCCGTCCGCCCCGGCTTCGCACGGATCCCTATTTTTTTTTTTTTTTTTTTTTTTTTTTTTCAAAATATTTTATAGCTTATGTTACTCCTGGATAATGTAGCTTTCGAATGGTGAAAGAATTTTTAAAAATGGTCCAGTAGTTTTTGAGCCTATTCATTACAGCCAAACAAAGTTTTCCTCTTTATAATATTAGTATAGATTTGCTACCTTATCATAAATTCAAAACAATAACAGATTTAATAAGAATAAGAATTAGTTTATTCAGTAGACACAATTTACAGTGATTACAATATCTAATTTAGGTAATAACAATATCTAGGTTCATGTCGACTGAAAAGGGTTAAGCTCAGCATTATTGTTGCGACCGGGGGGTCGCAACGCTGGTTTTCAGCTTAAACCTGAACGGATGACACGCGGAGAAAGAAAAAAGAAAATACAGAAAAGGCACAAACACAGACAACAAGATATTTTACATTACAATCTATGATAACATAACAAAGGCATTGCACTGCAGTGATTTATAGTAAGTAGGATGAGAGTATCATTAAATTCTATCCAAAACAATATTTTCGACACAAAAATGAATTAAGTACATTTGACATTATTAACACTCAAGGTACGCCAACAAAGTGCGGGTTTTTTTGAATTAATAAAAGATAATCTTTGTATTTTGATTTAAACGTATTAATTGAGCTAGTGTCTCGAATTGGTGGTGGCAAGTTGTTCCAGCACTTTGTAGCGGCGTACCTGAAGCTACCTCGGAAGGCAGTCGTTCTGTGCATAATTACAGCCAGATGGCAAAGAGAGCCTCTAGTTTGGTGGCGAGAACGATCACGTATCCAAACAAGTTTTTCGTAGAGATAGCCTGGAGTCTGCGTTTTTATAATACCAAACAATAATACAGCGAAATGTAACTGCCTTCTAGATGCCATTTTTAATAAATTTGAGTCATTCAGGTAGGGTGAGACGATTTGATTTAACTTACGTATTTTATATTTTGACGTTTTGAAATTTTACAATTGCCATATTTACTTAGTGATAAGACTGTCGTCAGCTCAGTCGACCACAAATATGGGAACTGTTACTAAAAATAAAAAAAAAACCGTTACACTTTATTCCAACGTCTGTACGTTACGTCATATAAGTATGTAGGTGGTAACTATGTGACGTCATTCTAAAACCAAATTAAGGGAAGAAGGGGGGTGTTAATCCAAGGTATTATACCTAAGTGGGGGTATTATAATACCCAAGTTAAATCCGTTTCTGTTGTTTCATTCCCAAGTTTAAAAATAAAAAACCGTATTCCAGCAAAATCGATACCCATCCCTCCTAAGTTACCTCAAAAGCCTTACCCCCTCGATACTGTCTGTCTGTTCGTCACAGCCTTCAAGGACCCTCGGAGTCACTTGCAGGTGCATTCGGTGAATACTTAAACGACCCCCGCTGGCTCGGGGTCGGGGGAAGTCAGAAGATCACAGCGATATATAGCTTCGTCACTTCGAAAAAAAAAAAAAAAACCTAATAATTTCTAATTCCTTCGCTGTTAATTTCTGTTGATTTCGCGGTTATTACACTTTGGAATGAAACAACTATTTACGGATTTACTTTGCGTTTTTTTATTTAATTTTTGTTGCTGACGTTGCGACAATAGACTTAGATTATAGATTGGACTTTAGCATAAGACTTTTGTCACCTCAGTTGTGCTACGATTGTGGAGTCTATAAATTATAATTTATTTATTCATAAACTTGGATCATTATTTGTTAGTAAATACTTAACCTATTGTTAGTATATCTATAAATAATTTAATTTAATGTAAAGGCTCCGAAACGTCAGTCAACAAAATACGCGAGTTGTTTCATTCCATTGACGGCCTGCTGGTCTAGTGGTCAGAGCCCCTGACTACGAAACCGGAGGTTGCGGGTTCGAATCCTGCTAGGGGCAGATGTCAGTGTGATGAACACTGGCATCTGTACCTGAGTCTTGGATGTCTTATATGTATTTATGTATGTTTATCCGTTGTCTAGTACCCATAGTACAAGCTTTGCTTAGTTTGGGACTAGATCAATTGGTGTGAATTTTGTCAAAAAAAAAAAAAACATTCTACTCGTTCGGTGAATTCTGAGGTGTGGGTTCGAGTCCTACTGGTATCAATTATTTAGTTTTATATGAAGTTTAGACTCGTTATTTTCTTTTGACTTGTCCCATACAACCAAAAGGGCTTTACAGTACGTGAGGGTAGAAGAGTTGTTGACAGTCTGAAAGATTAATCTTACATGAAAATTGTTTCTTTTTCGTTCCTTGACAATGACAGCCCAAATTGACACGAAGACGAACTATCTTTGTATATAGAATTAAAAAAAAAACATAATAAAACCTAAATAAAGAAACAAAGAAACATCGGAAAAAACTTTGTTTTTTACTTACAATATTTCGTCTATGCACTGTAAGTATGTACCCCAACTTTTCCCCATAGGCGATTATTTTTTTTTATTTCCAAAAATCTTTTAGTAGGTACCTAATGCCAAATGTTAATATCTACGGTATAAAAGGAATCCCCATTCAAACTTTCAAGTTTCTTATCCTAATTACTACATAGTATAAAAAACAACTTTACTTTTTCTGTCCCTATATCCCCATGTACACTTAAATCTTTAAAACTACGTAACGGATTTTGATGCGGTTTTTTTATAGATAGAGTGATTCAAGAGGAAGGTTTACCCGTGTGAAGCCGGGGCGGGTCGCTAGTTGTGTTATAACCGCGAAGGCATCAGATATTTTTATGAAAATGATCTTTTCGCTACACTAGTAAGTTTTACTAACAATCCGGACAAATTTTAAAACAGACCGTAAAAACTGGAGCCCATCAAATACCCGCAAGCCTATAAATCGAAAAGGGGTATCCGAAATTTCGAAATATTTTCTATATTTCGGTATTCGGTCGTAAATTTCGGTTTGCGCCGCACCGAAAACGATAACTATATCCGTAACTCGTTTCGGTAACCGTAATGATGATGACCAGAAATATCCGGTTATATATTCTTCGGAATTGACTGGAGTTTTTATTATAGTTATAATTTTGAATTTTGCAATGAAACAACTGTAGACGGAATTTGAATTATTGGAATGCAATAGTTTTAACGGATTTAACTCGCGTATTTTATTTTATTGGCTGACGTTTCGGAGCCTTCATAGATTCCATAATCGTAGCACGACTGCGCTGACAATAGTCTAACGCTAAAATCTTAAAACTATAGCGTTAGACTATTGTCAGCGCAGTCGTGCTACGATTATGGAAACCAAAGTTATCGAAACATCAACAAATAAAATAAAATACGGAAGTCCGTTTATAGTTGTTTCATTCCAATGTAACTGCGAAGGCATCGGAAATTATTAAAGATATTATTACTATAGTTTGTATTTTTACCCCTTGTAAAGGGGTACCAAAACTAGGTTACTCTTGTGGACAAATTTGGCAGTTGTCCAACGTTTCCCGTATTAATTAATCCGAATGTAGGGCGCGGTTCTTTGTACATCGAATAGTGTTTTTGTGAAAGCCAATTTAAATATATTTTATGATGTATTACTAACTAGGATTACTGTGTTTGAAAACAAATAAATTGTAATTATTAGAATGAAACAACTTAAGCACCAATTATTAAAACGCATTTTCGATTATGTAGTTTCCCAACAGTGAAATATTTTTAAAATCAGCCCAGTCTTTTTGGAGCCTCTTCAATTCAAACAAACAAACCTTTTCTCTTATATTAGTACATATTATATGTACTCAAAGGAATATAAAACAAGACCACACGAAATATAACTAATATTCAAAATTTACAAAATATCGTTACGAACTATGAAGGTATATTGTTATATTTTATTGTTCTTCAAATGTACACAAGTCTCCTATTAGACATAATCTATATATAAATAAAAATGAATTGATGTTCGTTAGTCTGGCTAAAACTCGAGAACGGCTGAACCGATTTGGCTGATTTCAGTTTAAAAATGTTTGTGGAACTCCAGGGAAGGTTTAAAAGGTGAGAAAACTTGGAAAAAAAGAATTAAAAAGAAAAATATAATCGCGGTATGAAGTTCGCTGGGTTAGCTAGTTAGGTATATTAATGTCATCATAAAATATATTTTTATTAGTCGACAAGAAAGTGTACCTACTTTAAATTAAGGTAACGCGTTATCGTTAGACTATCGCTACGATTATGGATACTGTAAAATTTTCAAAATCGCCAGCCAATAAAATAAAATACGCTAAATCCATTTATAGTTGTTTCATTCCAATGCTTAAAAAAACCGCGAAGATTTCTGAAATTATTAAGAAATATACTATTTTAAAATAAATAAATTTAGGTAACGCTTTTGCGTTACCTATTTTTTTTTTCAAAAATTCTTTTTAAAGTAACCTTAAGATTACTTTCAAAAGAATAACCTGAAGTAAGGCTTTATCATCCATTGTATTTCTAAAAATGAACTCGCCTTGGGATGCAGATTTTGCTGCAATTATGTGGTAAATTGCATTTTATAGAAAAGCATCCCGGCCGTTAATTGCATTGGCGTATTAGTCGCTGCAACGGGGTACTACCGGTTTACGAACTAGTATATACTAGCGGTTCGCACCGGCTTCGCATGGATCCCTATTGTTCAAGATATTGTATAGCCTATGTTACTCAAGGTGAACGTAGCTTCCCCATAATGAAAAAAAAATTTCAAATTAGTCCAGCCGTTTTGGAGCCCATTCAATACAAACAAACAAACCTTTCCTTTTTATTTTATTAGTATAGAAAACTAACATTTTACTATATAATTCCTTTATTTACTAACTAGCGACTCGCCCTGGTTTCGCATGGCTTTGCTTTAAGTTTTACCTTCGTAATTATTTCTGATGCCCTGTCGCAACGATGCAGCGATGGGGTGTTATAAGTTTGACGTGTCTGTCTGTATTTGTGTGTGTGTGTGTGTGTCTCTGACATGACATCCTAACGCATGGACCGATTTTGATATTATATTCCATGTCGTTACCATGGTAACGCAATTTTCGTCGTAGGCTAACGCTCAATTATTAATTTTAGTAACTTTGTTCGGAACAATCTAGATTAGTGTCTACTCTGTTAATAATACTTCCATACAAAACCGGGCTTTATTGCTTCAGTAAAATAATAAACAAAGTATTAACAAGGTTTCGATCGAAGTGAAAATTTATAAAGAACTAGCTTCTGCCCGCAACTTTGTCCGAGTGGAACTCCTCCTTTTTGCAGTCGGGTAAAAAGTAGCCTATGTCCTTTCTCGGGCTCCAAACTTTCTTTGTACCAAATTTCATTTAAATCGGTCCAGTAGTTTTAGCGTGAAAGCGTAACAGACAGACAGACAGACAGACAGAGTTACTTACGCATTTATAATATTAGTAGGGACTAGTAGGGAAGTTGACACAGTGAACTAGCATTTTAAAAACTAATAATTTCTGATGCCTTCGCGGTTATTGGTCATTGGAATGAAAAACTATACCCAGACTCGCGTATTTTATTTTATTGGCTGACGTTTAGGGCCTTTACAGATTCCATAATCGTAGCACGACTAAGCCGACAATAGTCTTATGCTTAAGTAAGCTTTGCTAAAAATACCCGAGTTAAATCCGTTATTATTCTTTCATTCCAATGTGTAATAACCGCGAAGGCATCAGAAATTATTATAAAATCAATAGGTATACGCGAATTTATTCATTCGTATTTTTAGGGTTCCGTACTTCAAAAATAAAAACGGAACCCATATAGGATCACTTCGTTGTCCGTGTGTCAAACCCCTTTTTCGTAAAATCCCTTGTAGAAGTCATCAATTTAGAATTGTATTTAGGTTTAGAATTTTCAAAAGCACCCAAAAGTCTTTATTGGTCAGAAGCTAATTTAACGGCTGGTCTCACTGGGAATGATTTAGTGACCGACCGGCGAATTCACGGTTCGACGGACTGCAGCTTAAAGGTTTAATTTTACTAGAAACGCCATGTTGAATTTTAAAAAAAATGACCTAGACAAGGTGCAAATATTCAAACTCAAACTCAAATAATCATTTATTCAGGCTAGGCTCTTATAGTCACTTATGAATGTCAACGTTAAAATAAATATTCTTTTTCGATTCAGCAAAAAAAAAACCTCTTGAGAAGAATCGAGAAGAAACTTAATGAGGTATTAAAAAAACACCAGGGTACCTAGATAAGGTGCTAAAGCTTTGTATAATAACTAGCGGACCTGACAGACGTTGTCCTGTCCCATAAAATCATCAAAATCGGTCCAGTATTGTAAATGTAAACCATCCTGAAACCCCCTGGAATACACACAAAAAAAAATCATCAAAATCGGTCCAGCCGTTTAGGAGGAGTTCAATGACTAACACACGTACAGAAGATTTATATGTGTAAAGATTTCCCCCGTTTACACATTTTCCACTGTTTCTTCGCTCCTATTGGCCGCAGCGTGATGTTATATAGCCTAAAGCCTTCCTCGATAAATGGTCTATCCAACAAAAATTGATTTTTTCAATTCGAACCAGTAGTTCCTGAGATTAGCGCGTTCAAACAAACAAACAAACTCTTCAGCTTTATAATATTAGTATAGAGTATAGATAATTCACACTATACCTTTATAAATTACTAGCGGTTCGCCCCGGCTTCGCACGGATCCCAATTTTTTTCAAAATGTTCTATAGCCTATGTTACTCAAGGTGAACGTAGCTTCCCAACAGTGAAAGAATTATTAAAATCGGTCCAGTAGTTTTTGAGCCTATTCATTTCAAACATACAAAATAGGTACAAATCTTTCCTCTTTATAATATTAGTATAGATAGCCTATATTATTATTGTAAGGTTTCATCAAAATCCGTTCAGTAGTTCATCCATACATTCTTACAAACTTTCGTTTATAATATTAATGGTATACTTGAAATTTGTATTTATTTGAAACACATTAAAACTAAATAAATCGCAGTTTTGCGATTTTTGATAAAATTCAGAAAAAGTCTCTTCCAGACAACATACATCCAATTCTAACCCCTATCACATACATATGACATTTTGTTTTTTTTTTTTCGTTTGAAGCCAGCGTCCACTTCCTATTGGGTTCCGTGGCCGGAGTTCCGTATCGGATCAATATAAACGTCGACTCTCTTTGCTGTCATTTAAACATACAGGGTGATTTAGGTAAGCTTCTAAAGTGACAGGTGACAAAACAAAATGAAATGACAATCAGAATTATGTGTCTTGATAAACAATAATATTTCTTAAATAAAAAAAAAAAAATTACAATGAAACGACTATAACTAATTTTGCTCGTTTTATTTTAATTGAAGACGTTTCGAATTATTTACAGTTGTCATATTCGTAGCACGATTAAGCTGACGACAGTCTAACGCTTAAGTGATTTTACATTACAAACTACCTTATTTGTTTATTTTCAAAATTTAACTACTATCCTGTTTTTAACCCCCGACGCAAAAACGACGGGGTGTTATAAGTTTGACGTGTCTGTGTGTGTGTGTGTGTGTCTGTGGCATCATAGCTCCCTAACGCATGCACCGATTTGGATTCTGTTTTTTAAAATGTCTGTTACGAAATATTTATGTTCCATCATTATTTTATGCTTACGTTTCGAAAAAGTATACAGTCCACATTTATGGTAAAAACTGTAGTTTTCGAAACCATGAAATATAGAAGAAGCACTATGACGTTTTTAAACACTTTACTTATACGTTGTAAAACGGGGCCTAAATAAAATATATTGTTTTATATGACTTATTTGTGACCATAAAAAACCGACATACTTTCCCGTAATTTATTCATTATTGTCATAAAAAAAATCACAAAAGCTGACCGATGGTGTAGTGGTCGATAAACTGCCCCCGACCTCGGTTTATGGGGTTCGAATCGCATACAAATCGGGTACTTTTTTTATTTCACTCTAGTAGGAAAAAGTACGGAATTCTTTACCCTCTTTTATGGGTATACTTTGCCCTATAATGTTTGGTTTCGGGATCGAATCCTGCTAGGGGTATTGATGTGTTTTAGGTATTTTGAATGTTATGTGTACCTTAAGTAATTTTTGATTTGTTTGGGACTTTAGCAATAGAGATGACGACTTGGGTAACGAAAACTAAATTTTACTTAGTTAAATTATTAAAAAATAACAAAGATAAGATAAAAACTGCTTCTAAAGTTTAGGAGTAGGGGTCGTGACGTCACGTTATGGTACGATTTACATAATATTGTGACGTCACGAATTCCTAATTCCGAACTTTAGAAGCGCTTATCTTTGCCATTTATTGTTCCATTAAGAAAAGAAAAAAATCGTGGACAATATTTTTTTGAAATCTACATGTCATTGTTACGGAAAAAGAAAATAAAAAAAACCCGTTATGACTATTATGTAATACAGTCTTTACAGTTCCGTTTTATCCGTGGTACAAAAATAAAAAAAAATACGACTTCAGCGTTAGACTATCAGCTCAGTCATGCTACGATTATGGAAACTGTAAAGAATCCGAAAAGTTAGGAAGTAAAATAGAATAAAAAATACACAAGTTATATCCGTTAATAGTTGTTTCATTCCAATGTGTAATAACCGCGAAGGCATCGGAAATTGAAAAATGGTTATGACCATTATTTAATACGGTCTTGTATTTTTCGTACAGAACTCTAAAAATTGACGATATTGAATTCTTAAATTATTTCAATTTTCATCCAATCACACCGAATCGTAATTCAAAACAACTTACATTGGTAATTGAAATAGGATTGGCTATTACATCGCGCGGATCTTGGCGGCATCGCGAGTACTCGCGAGGTATCGAATTTTCGTTCACACATAATAAAACGCATTATATAGACTTCACGTCACACCGTTGCGTAATGTGAAATTACAGTTTCGACTGCCATTTTGTTTTTGTTGCAAGCTTATCTATACTAATGTTATAAAGAGGAAAAGTTTGTTTGTTTGGATTGAATAGGCTCGTAAACTACTGGATTTCGATCGATTTGAAAAATTCTTTCACTGTTGGAAAGGTGCACTATTCCCACGTGACATAGGTTATAAAAAAAAGAATCCGGGCGAAGCCGGAGCGGGCCGCTATCAGATGTAAATAGGCGATGTTAATGTCATATGGTGTTCTCTAACAGTTAATCTTAGTCTAATACAAAAAAAAATATATATATGATTTTTTAGGATTAAGTGAAACAGAAACCTACAGATAGAAGCCTCGGTAAATGATATTGCTTTTTTTCGTACATCTTTTGTATATGTAAATATTTTTGTATGGTTATTACATATATAAAATCATGCCATTCTTCATTATATGACAAACACCGATTTCGGAACTTATTGTTAGATATATGCGCAAAGGTTTTGATTCCTGCTACAGTTAAATTTCACGTACCTACCTGAGTCTCGTATGTTTTATTAATACTATTTATGTATACTTATTAATCAATTACATACATATTGTATGTGAATGTTTATCCGCTTTCTAGTACAAATTGTACCTACAAGCTTTTATCCTAGTTCCAAAGCAATTGTTGTTTTTTTTTCGATAACGGTGTGATATAAGGACACGCGTATATCGAAGCAATCCGGGCAATTTCACACGCGTTTGCACGTAACAAGATCACGACGGAACGACGCAACCGATTTTTATTTACCGCCCCCATAAATAAGGTAAAGAGGATTAACTGTGACCCGGTTTCTTTTAGATATATTTATATGAAAATCTTATTTAGAATTTTTTTGATGTGATTTGAGAAATTTTGTAATTGTGTAAGTATGGGTAGGTATAATAATTTCTGATGCCTTCGCGGTTATTATACATTGGAATGAAACAATTTTAAACGGATTTAACTCGCGTATTTTATTTCATTGGCTGACTTTTCGGAGCCTTGACAGATTCCATAATCGTAGCACGACTGAGCTGACAATAGTCTAACGCTAAAGCTATTATGGAAACCGTAAAGAATCCAAAACGTCAGTAAAAAAAAAGAAAATAAAAATACGTGAATTAAATATATTGTCAATACATAGTTGTTCATTCCAATGTGTAATAACCGCGAAGGCATCAGAAATTATTACTATTAAACATTTTTTAGGTTTCAGCCTAAAATTCATTTACTAAATTAATTCAAAACGAAGCATTTTAGGTATTTGAAATATGTAACCGCTTCGAGCAAACCGCATTTAGTCTGATTAAAGCGAAATAATAGTTTGACCTAAAATACAGATTAGAATTTATATTTCAATATCCATTAGAACAATTAGTCATTGTTTTGTTTATTAGCTAATTCACACCGGTAGAAAACACTTAAATTATAATAAACTAGCTTCTGCCCGCGACTTCGTCCGCGTGGAACTCCTCCTTTTTTGCAGTCGGTTAAAAAGTAGCCTATGTCCTTTCTCAGGCTCCAGACTTTCTTTGTACCAAATTTCATTTAAATCGGTTCAGTAGTTTTAGCGTGAAAGCGTAACAGACAGACAGACAGACAGAGTTACTTTCGCATTTATAATATTAGTAGGGATCAAATCATGTAGGTATTAACACTTTAAAAATATATTTTTACACGTCGTATGGATCTACTAGGGCTTCGCAAGGATCCTTAATTTTTTTTTCAATATATTCTATTGCTTATGTTACTCAAGGTGAACGTAGCTTCCCAACAGTGAAAGAAATTTCAAATCGGTCCAGCCGTTTTAAAGCCTATTCAATCAAACAAACAAACAAACCTTTCCTCTTTATTATATTACTTAATAAAATAAAATACGCAAGTTAAATCCATTTATAGTTGTTTCATTCCAATGTGTAATAACCGCGAAGGCATCAGAAAATATTATAGGTAAGTATTAGTATTTTGTATATTATAATCTGTGCATATCATGAAAATATAACTCATTGTAACAAATTATTGGACAAGCACGTAAAATTATTTGATGTGGTTAAAATTATTCATTGGAAATCGGCGAGTTGGTTAATTTGTGAACAGCAACTATAGCAATTTTGTTAATGTATGCAAAATAGAATTTATAGTATAAGTCTATTTTATCTAATCCTACTACTATTATAATGGCGAAAGTTTGTAAGTATGGATGAATGGATGTATGAATGTATGTTACTCTTTCACGTAAAAACTACTGAATGGATTTGAATGAAACTTTACCACAATATAGCTTCTACATCAGAATAACATATAGGCTATATTTTATAACGATATAGTGTAAAATACTAATCATACGCAGACGATACGCGGGCAGAAGCTAGTAATGAAATAGGTAACTTAAGACTTAAAAGATCAATAAATCTTATTTCTAACTAAGCTAGATTTGGACCTACAATGGGTTTTAACAACGGATTAAGTAAAGAGGGTTACATGTTATACCAATAGGGATGATGACTTGTTGTTAGGGAGGGGGTCCGTGACGTCACGTTATGGTGTAAATTGTACCATAATGTGACGTCACAAGGACATGGACACGTATGGATCTTTTTCTAATCAAGCTAAAAATGACAATGAAAGTTCGGTAGTGGGGGTCGTGGCACAATTTATACCATAATGTGACGTCACGACCACATATCTTTGTCGTTTATTGTTTAATTATGTAAACAAAAAATACGTGTTTATTCATTTTTGGTAATCTATTTGTATCCCTCTCTTATTCCCAGTTTAAAATAGTGTATTTTTTTATAATTATAGTCATATATATTATGTTTTGACTACAAAGTAGATGTGTCACTAGTTACCTATTCAAAAAATAAGATCCCGACGAATCGAGAAGCTCCTTTTTTGAAGTCGGTTAAAAAATCTAATATAAGACTGTATGGATTAACATTTGGCAGATAGATACCATATTCACAGCTGTGTGTTCAATGAGGATATATTATTGCAACGGATTTTAAATGAAATAATGTCAGTAATACATTGATAAAGTCAGTGTAAATATTTAAATAGTTTTCAGTTACATTAAATTCCCTTTGTATTAACCGCAGACCTAAAATTCATTGCCCAATAATTAAATCTAAAAGCTAGTGAATAAATTTAAATGTCCCAAATAAACAGTTTTGTGGTGCTTTTGAAATAACCGCGAAAGGGCGATACTGATTTTTTACGATTCAACTTGGAGGTGATCGTAAAATGTGTTTTTTCATACAGAAGTGTATTACACCGTTGTGTAACATATTTTGGAATAGCCCATTGAGAAGAATATATCCTTAGAAGTGGGATTTTTTTAACCGAAATCTAGTAAAAAATTGCAGAATATGTGTTATTATGTTAAATAAAATTTAAACTTCTTTAATAACATTTTTAAAGTAATCTAAATTAAAAAAATATCTACAACTAATAATTTCTGATGCCTTCGCGGTTATTATACATTGGAATGAAACAACTATAAACGGATTTAACTCGCGTATTTTATTTTATTAGCTGACGTTTCGGAACCATTACAGTTTCCATTATCGTAGCACGACTTGACAATAGTCTTATGATAAAGTGACTTTTCCGTCCTCCGGCCAGAAAGCGCCAACTTTGTGGCGGCTGCGCTAAATGAAATTTCCGCTTTCTGGCTTCGTCGAACAGAAAAATAGTATACTGACCTCGGCCAGTAAAATAAAAAAGCCTCAGATCACATTTTTGTCAACCTCGGTTTCGCCTCGGACGACAATTACATGTGATCTGAGACATTTTTTATTTTACTGGCCTTGGTGCGTAATGTACTATTAGCATAAAACTATTTATTATACGAGGCATCAGAAATTATTAATATTTACAAGTAAGTGTTCAAACGGAAGTAACGTCTTATTCATAGTTCGGAACGGTGTAAATGAAAACTTCAATTAATTGTTATTACTGGAGGATCATTTTATACATTTATAATTAGGTTTATTGGTACACTGGTGTGTTGTAAAACATTTATGCTCGCGGGTTTTACGACCTATTTCCTAATACGGTGAGAGGGTGTGATATAATTATAAATTACGCATTTTATTGGTATTATAATATTGGTATATGACGTAATGAGGCATGATTTATTCGTTAGCCGCCTTAATACCTTTTTTTTTTTATCGCTGGAAAATGCGTTACGCATACCACCCTAGCCCGGGGGAGCGTCGGGTGGTTATGTGGGACTCCTGAGATGATACCCAGACTACCCACTAAAAACCAGCGTCTACCCTCACCGTCAGTATGGGACACCACAGGATAACTTGCGCATTCGACTGTGGTGTCCCGATGGATAGCCTGTATGTACAAGCCGCCTTAACACCTGGACTAGACGCTAATCGATACTAGCAATCGAACGAAACGAATGTCAAATTGATGAGCGAACGAAAACTTTCGTAAACTTATGTTGTACTTTCTTTTATTATCGAAAAGTCTGTATTGCCTGTATTGTTGCATGATCCTTTACAAGTTTCGGAGCCTTAACAGTTTCCATAATCGTAATACGATTGAGCTTACAGGTTTTGGAGCCTTTACAGTTTCCATAATCGTAACATGACTGAGCTGACCATAGTTACTTTAGCGTTAGACTATCGTCAGTTTAAATCCGTTTAAAGTTGTTTCATTCCAATGTGTAATAACCGCGAAGGCATCAGAAATTACAACTTTACTTTAGGTACCTATTTAAATATAAACGTTATTTTATATGGTGGAAAAGTAGCCAATACTTGAAAGTAATAACTTAATAAAGTTAACTAAGAGAATTATGAACTTGAGTTCAACTATTTTGTAAGTTCACATTGCAAAGTTAAACTCTAATAATTAAATATGTTTTTAATTGTTTCAGGTACGTTGTTTTACAAAGGAGCTAATAAACTAACTTTGAAGGAGGTCTGCAAAAGATATGGTGGTAACTAGACACATCTTATCTTTTTTATCTTGTATCTATACTAATATAATAAAGATGAAGGGTTTTTTTGTTTGGATATTCAATGCAAATAAACAAACTCCAAAATGGCTGGACCGATTTGAAAAATACTTTCACTGTTGGGAAGTTACACTATTCCCGAGTGACATCCCTACTAATATTATAAATGCGAAAGTAACTCTGTCTGTCTGTCTGTCTGTTACGCTTTCACGCTAAAACTACTGGACCGATTTAAATGAAATTTGGTACAAAGAAAGTCTGGAGCCTGAGAAAGGACGTAGGCTACTTTTTAACCGACTGCAAAAAAGGAGGAGTTCCACGCGGACGAAGTCGCGGGCAGAAGCTAGTAAACTATATTTAAAAATGGGTTTATATTTAAAAAAAAAATAGTTATCCGGGCGAGTCTTAGTCAAAAAGGGTGTACCTAAGTCCTTCACATGAAGTACCAATTAAATGAGCACCCTTTATCACCGGGAATTAAGAATTATTGAGTAACTAGCTTCTGCCCGCGACTTCGTCCCCGTGGAACTCCTCCTTTTTTGCAGTCGGTTTAAAAGTTAGCCTATGTCCTTTCTCAGGCTCCAGACTTTCTTTGTACCAAGTTTCATTTAAATCGGTCCAGCAGTTTTAGCGTGAAAGTGTAACAGACAGACAGAGTTACTTTCGCATTTATAATATTAGTAGGGATTTTTCAAGTGAAACGCATTGATGCAATTTTCCTTATTATACTGTCAGTATTTATAAAAAAAATGCATTCCATGACTTGAACAAATGATTCTCATCGTTGAGTCACTCTTAGTCACGAAATCGAAAAATTTTCGAAGTGACCAATTATCGATCATTGCTGTTAGTCATCGATCGAACAGAAGCTTTTGTAATGATTTTGTGACCTATAAAATACTATCTGCCTGCCCCGGCTTCGCTAGGTTTTTTTAAATATAACATAGCCTATGATTCTCGGGAATAGTGTAGCTTCCCAAGAGAGAAAGAATTTTTCAAATCGGTCCCGACGTTTTGGAGCCTATTCAATCCAAACAAAAAAACAAACCTTTCCTGTTTATTACATTGATATAGATATGGTATTCATATCGATATCGTAATAAAACAATTTTAAATAAGTAGGTATATTAATTTTATGTTGACGTTTCGAAAACTGTACAGTTCCCATGACGACTGTCCGGTAAATATTGTCATTCATAAATCTCTTTTGTGTTAGACTATCGTCAGCTCATGACGAAAATTAAACTTTGGTTTTTGAAATTTTCTTTAAAAAAAATATTTAATTACTATCAAAATCAATTCTGTATTCTCTTAAAGAGTTCCAAAATCATTACACAAAGGCTTCTGCTCTTATTATTTGCTGACTTTTCGAAAACTTTATAGTTCCCATATTTGTATCCGACTGAAGTCAGCAAATAAAAAAATACGCTAGTTAAATCCGTTAAAATTATCCCACTCCGCGTTACGGCTATAAAAAATACTTTATAGTAGTTTAAGAAAGTTTGTGCTTTAATAAAAAGTACAGTTAACCACATTTTTATGAGTCACAGCAGATTGTTGAAGCGATATTTTTAAAGCGAAATCTCGTTTATATTGCTTGTCATCATTTGTACTGAGATTCCGAATTTTATACTCGAGTCTATGTTACAGGAAATAGCGTGTAAATATGAAAAGTTTATAACTAATCTATAATAAAAGTATAATAAATATATTATCCATACTAATATTATAAATGCGAAAGTAACTCTGTCTGTCTGTCTGTCTGTCTGTTACGTTTTCACGCTAAAACTACTGGACCGATTTAAATAAAATTTGGTAAGAAGAAAGTCTGGAGCCTGAGAAAGGACATAGGCTACTTTTTAACCGACTGCAAAAAGGGAGGAGTTCCACGCGGACGAAGTCGCGGGCAGAAGCTAGTAATTTATATTTCTAGATGACTCGGCGAACTTCGTAACATATTTTGAGAGATTTTTTTTTAAAAGAGGTTGATGTGTTAAAATTTAAGCTTATGGTAGGTATTATCAGTGCTATATCGTGAAAAAATGAAAACAAAATAATTGTCCAAAAATTAACAAAAAAAATGTTGGCAAATTCTCAGACCTCAATACCTATGTTCAAAAAATTCATAAAAATAGTTCCAATGGTTTCGGAGGATTTAAACACTAAGCAACGTGACACGAAACTATATATTAGACTAGCGGATCGCCCCGGCTTCGCACGGATACCTAATTCTTTCAAAATATAATATACCTAGCCTATGCCACTTACGAATAGTGTGACTTCCCAACAGTGAAAGAATTTTTCATATCGATCCAGTCGTTGTAGAGCCTGTTCAATACAAACAAACAAACAAACCTTCCCTCATAAACTGATATTTACAGTTGTTTCATTCCAAAACCTTTCCTCTTTATTATTAGTATAGATAACCGCTTCAAAATCCGTTGCGTAGTTTTAAAAATTTAAGCATACATACGGACGGACAGACAGCGACTTTGTTTTATACTAGTGACCTCTATAAGCTTATAGGTTGTATAAAGGGCCAGTAAGATAAAGATTAATGACCACTAGTCAGCCTCCGTTACTCACCTAATGCGATATACTTGTAACGAAAACAATGCCTGTTTATTTTAATAATTATAAACGAACATTTTAAAATAACTTTGTAGTGTCACTCGTATTTTTAATGGCCCAACATATCTGGTTACAAATGGATGTACGTTTTTTTGTTTTAAAAACAAACGTTCAATTGTAGCTTTTATGCAACTTAATGGCGTTATTTAAAATACATAATATTCTTCTTGAATTTAGCGTTAGACTATTGTCAGCTCAGTCGTGCTACGATTATGGAAACTGTAAAGAATCCTAAACGTCAGCCAATAAAAATAAAATACGCGAGTTATATCCGTTAATAGTTGTTTCATTCCAATGTGTAATAACCGCGAAGGCATCAGAAATTATTACATAATATACAATTTATTTTCAAACTAAATATATAAAAAAACTGGAGATTTAAAAATAACTAATCATATAATATATATATATATATATAATATTACAATATTATTTAGATTAAAGGTAGTTTGCATAACTGTATAAATCATTTTAGAGTTATATTTTTTTCAAATCAGTCGTGCTACGATTATGGAAACTGTAAAGAATCCTAAACGTCACAAAATAAAATAAAAATACGCGAGTTAAATCCGTTAATAGTTGTTTCATTCCAATGTGTAATAACTCCGAAGACATCAGAAATTATTATAATAATATTTGTTATAAGAGTGGACAATAAAAATACCCTCAAACTAATACCTGCCCCTAACAGGATTCGAACCTGCAACCTGTAACTCAATGAGGGCCACCGCGTGTCAGAAATCCGCTAGATGCGCTAGTGTAGAATGAGGTCCAGCTGTCATGTTCCACCCCCTCAAGTCGGTCAGGGCTAAAAACCCTAAACCCAACCCAAAAGGCTTATGAGCCTCCTTTCAGGAGTCTCGCCACCCGTCCGGTTTTGCAGTGAAGGCCCATTAGCTGGCCAACTGCGCTTCAGTATTCAGTTCGAAAAAAAAAAAATATGTTCCACCAATGAGAGGCAAGCTACTGGCCGGTGATTGGTGGTACATGACAGCTGGACCTCATTCTACACTAGCGCATCTAGCGGATTTCTGACACGCGGTGGCCCTCATTACGTAACAATAACAAATGACTGCATATAATAGTAATTCCAATATTGCACGTTAAGACCGGTTTGTTTCTCCGTCTGTCTGTCTGTACACTGAAACTGTCGCATCGTTAATCACACGTGTTTTCCGTCTGTCTGTCAACGTGTTACTATTTGTCATTGGGTTATTCTGCAACAAGTTTATATTTATTGGAATTGTTAGGCTGGCCGAAATAACTGCACCGTTTGTATAGTCACTGAATTTATTAATCTTGAACTTATTGACCTTGTAGACAACTGCTTCCTTCCAGTGCTCCAACAAGAATGGCCCAGCTCCTCGAGCCTGGTTCCCACCAAACGGTTACCAACCGGATGTTGCCATAGTGGCGCCATCATAATTAATAATATTAAGTATTTAAAACGCGCGCAATTAATTATACAAAAATATTGTAAAAGTTAGTAATTTTGACAAATTTCATTAGGTAATAAAACGAACCTTACAGAATGAAACAACTTTAACGGATTTAACTCGCGTATTTTATTTTATTGGCTGATGTTATTGGATTATGGAATCTGTAAAGGCTTCGAAACGTCAGCCAATAATAGTATATTACGCACCTAGGCCAGCAAAATAAAAAATATCTCAGATCACATGTAATTGTCGTCCGAGGCGAAGCCGAGGTTGACAAAAATGTGATCTGAGGCTTTTTTATTTTACCGGCTGAGGTCAGTATACTATTTTTCTGTTCGACGAAGCCAGAAAGCGGCAATTTCATTTAGCGCAGCGGCCAGAAAGTTGGCGCTTTCGGGCTGGTGGACAGAAAAATAAAATACGCGAGTTAAATCCGTTATAGTTGTTTCATTCCAATGTATAGGTAATAACCGCGAAGACATCAGAAATTATTAAGTATATTTAAACAAACTGCCTACGATTTCGTCTGCGCATGATGAGCATTTCTATTTTAACCCTTAAGGGGGTTAATTTTTAAAAATTCTTACTTAGCGCTCCCCTACGTTATAAAATGAAAAGTGTTTTAAGTCAGCTTCTCCTTTTATACATATAGAATCATATACCGGTAGGTTGTTGTTGCTAGTTCGAATCCTGTTATAGGCAGATGTAACATGAACACGAGCATTTGTTTATGAGTAATTTGTAGTGACTTTGTTAAGTATCTATGTATATTTACCCATTTTCTAGTATCCAACCGGATTTGCTTAGGAACAAATTTCAAAACATCGATTAAGTTTAAACTTGAAGAAATGTCATGCGATCACGGATGTACTAGTAATTATTTCACAACTCCTTTTTTGCAGTCGGTTAAAAAGTAGCCTATGTCCTTTCTCAGGCTCCAGACTTTCTTCGTACCAAATTTCATTTAAATCGGTCCAGTAGTTTTAGCGTGAAAGCGTAACAGACAGACAGAGTTACTTTCTCATTTATAATATTAGTAGGGATGTCACTCGGGAATAGTGTAGCTTCCCAACAGTGAAAGAATTTTTCAAATAGTTTTGAAGCCTATTCAATCCAAACAAACAAACCTTTCCTCTTTATTATATAATTATTTCACCCACCTTTAGCTATAAGTACCTAACTCAAAATCCAAACCCTTTAAGAGATGGCTAGTGATAGCGAGTGCAATTCAATTGCAGTTGTAAATTGGTTTACCTGCAGCGAAATGCAATCGGACTGCACATTGCACATCGCTTCAAAAGGTGCAGGGTGATCGTACTTGAGACGTGGAACTTTTTGCAATGCATTGGGTTCTTTATTCTTGAAATCGGTTTAAGAAGTTTAAAAGGTCAATTGTATCACAATTCGATTTACCTTTTTGCTTATTCTATACTAGCTTCTGCCCCCGACTTCGTCCGCGTGGAACTCCTTTTTTGCAGTCGGTTAAAAAGTAGCCTATGTTCTTTCTCAGGGTCCAGACTTTCTTTATATCAAATTTCATTGAAATCGGTCCATTAGTTATAGCGTGAAAGCGTAACAGACCGACAAACAGAGTTACTTTCGCATTTATAATATTAGTAGGGTACACTATATTATAGTCATGTCATGTAATACCTAATATCTAAATGATGACGGTATTATAATATATGTATAGATGAAATCATCTATACTTACATAATAAAGAGGAAAGGTTTGTTTGTTTGTTCGGATTGAATAGGCTTTAGAACGGCCGGACCGATTTCAAAAATTCTTTCACTGTTGGGAAGCTACTCAATGCCTGAGTGACATAGGCTATAAAAAAGGGATCCGAGTGAAGCCGGCCGGGCAGCTAGTTTTAAATAAAGATAGGAATTTACTTTAGGATTTTTATTTTCGTACTAACATAGAACAATATTAATTGACAAAATGTAATCATGATTATTGATTAACGATTACAAGTAATCGCAACCTGACTGATGATTACTTTAAGTAATTTGTAGTTTGATTTTTAATTACTGTAATAGAAGTCGCAATTAGTCACATTTAGGTTTAAGAACGGATTTTTAAGTGACGATGAAATAAATCACTACTTTGAAATATTAGCATAATAATATACGTTTTCTGTCCTTCGGCCAGAAAGCGCCAACTTTCTGTCCTCCGGCCAGAAAGCGCCAACTTTCTGGCCGCTGCGCTAAATGAAATTGCCGCTTTCTGGCTTCGTCCAATAGAAAAATAGTATACTGACCTCGGCCAGTAAATAAAAAAGTCTCAGATCACATTTTTGTCAACCTCGGCCTCGCCTCGTACGACAATTACATGTGATCTGAGACATTTTTTATTTTACTGGCCTAGGTGCGTAATGTACTATTACATACCTAATTGATGCGAATCCCATTTTTTACAATGCATTTCACAGCGTAGACAAAATTATTAAACTGAAAATTGTTTTTTACTTTTTTATTCTGGTCAAGTCATTTTCTAAACCGTCTCAAATTAATAAAATACGAGTTGGCATAAGTCGGAACGACCGCAGGGCAATTCTCGACCATTTTTAATTAAAATTTATTTCATTTCGCGCATCCAAAAGATGTAGATCTACTATGAAATGTTTTTCGTATTTTTTTTTAAACTGTTTATTTCCTTTGCTGTGAATTCAGAGTCGTTTAGTTCTCATTGCTATCATAAAGTTTTGAAACGCTTCCAGAGAATTCGTTTTTATGTTGGAATGAAACGAAAACGGATTTAACTCGCGTATTTTTTACTTTATTTGCTCACGTTTTGGATTCTTTACAGTTTCCATAATCGTAGCACTGACAATTAGTCTAACGCTGAAGTGTTTTTTACAGTTATGCAAACTACCTTATATCTTAATTACAACATTTGAAAATACTACCCTGTTCTAAAATATGAAATATTTGCTTCTGCCCGCGACTTCGTCCGCGTATAACTCCTCCTTTTTTGCAGTCGGTTAAATAGTACCCTACCTATGTCCTTTCTCGGGCTCCAGATTTTCTTTTTACCAAATTTCATTCAAATCGGTACAGTAGTTTTAGCGTGAACGCGTAACAGACAGACAGAGTTACTTTCGCATTTATAATATTAGTTGGGATTAATGTTACATTCTACGTATAATTTACTATTTTACAACTACAAACATACAAAAAAAAATACGTGAGTTAAATCCGTTTATAGTTGTTTCATTCCAATGTGTAATAACCGCGAAGGCATCAGAAATTATTTATTCTTTTTTATGTTTATGTTTTTTGTACCTTTTATTTTGTCCTGTTCTGAATATATTATGACCGTTCCGTTATTTACATTGGAAAGGTTAAATTTTATTGCATTCGCAATTGAAAGGCAACGTGTGTTTTGAATGAATATTTTATCTTTTTATTGCGTATTTGTCATGCAAATATTGAAAGTTTTATGTATCTTTTAAGGATATACTTGTAAATACACGAAACCAGGCGTTATTGACATAATTTAAAAAAAAGTTACTGCTTTTACTTACAGTCTTTTTTAACATATGTCAGATGTTGAATCCCTACTTTAATATTATAAATGCAAAAGTAACTCTGCCTGTTACGCTTTCACGCTAAAATTACTGGACCGATTTAAATGAAATTTGGTACAAAGAAAGTCGAGCCTGAGAAAGGACACACACTACTTTTTAACTGACTGCATAAAAGGAGTTTCACGCGGACGAAGTTGCGGGCAGAAGCTAGTATTTTATATAATTAATTCGTAAAATATAGCTATCATCACAAGGTACATAGTAATAATCAAAGACGCTTCGCGGTTATTATACATTGGAATGAAACAACTGTAGACGGATTTAACTCGCGTATTTTGTTTTATTGGCTGACGTTTCGGAGCCTTTACAGATTGCATAATCGTAGCACGACTGAGCTGACAACAGTCTTATGCTAAGAGCTAGGACTGATCGTGACAACATTAATAAGTAGAAACAAACAAACAAACAAACGTACCTTACGTTTATAAAATACTTACTCAAAACTCACTAAAAAAAACGGTATTAATTTTAGAATGTACCTCAAATCGTGACTCAGTTAAGGTAAGTCCGTATTGAGCAACACAACGTTGTCAATCAGCGGCCATGTTGAAATTTACACCGATCTTATCTTATCTGTGCTTGTTTTGACAGGGCGTGCACATTTGTGTTTGTAGGTTGGTACTTTTGACAGGTAGATATTACGTCATTTTGCTGTAAGTGACTGAGATATAAGTGCGGTATTAAGTAGCTGTCATCTGTCAGTATGTGTAATGATGTAGACATAGTTTTTAGAATTAGAATGTTTGCATTTTTGAAATAACTGTGAAGGTAATAAAGATAATATTTTCTTTGGCTGAAAATTAGTGACATTTAAAACAACAAAGAGACAATATATCGCACACCTAGATCTAAAGAGAGCTAACTCAAAAAAGGTACTTTTTCAGGAGAGGCGAGAAAATAATCATTTCCGATGCTTTCACGGTTATTACAGGAACAATGAAACAACTATAACTGATTCAACTTGCTTATAATTATGAAATCAGTTTTAGTGTAGGTGGGTGTTGCTGGAATCCGATGGTGTTCATAACTCAAATCTTCCGGTTTTTGAGTTAGATCCCTTTAGGTCTAGATGTGCGATATATAAAACGAAATTCAAAATCTGATTCGCTAGGTATTTTACCCAATAGTAAATAATCTTTTCCGATGCCTTCGCTATTACATAATGGAATGAAACAACTATACTTAACGGATTCAGCGTATTTAATTACTTATGAACATGAGAACTGTAAAGTTTTTGAAACGTCAGCAAATAAAAAAAACACGAGTTAAATCCGTTATGATTGGAATGAAACTACTATTAACGGATTTAACTCGCGCTAACTAATTTTATTTTATTTGCTGACGTCTCGGATTCTTCACAGTTTCCATAATCGTAGCACGGCTGAGCTGACAATAGTCTAACGCTAAAGTGTGTAATATTATTAGGTATCTGGAAAATTAGTTTAAAGCTAAACATGCTAAATTCATCTAGATTTTTGCATTCACAAACAGTGTTCCGTACAAAAGGAGATAAGGCACGATCACTACGGATCTCTAATTAATGAACCCCATATGCAAAAAAAATGTCCACTCATGTACCTTTAACTGGGTATCGAAATTTAGACCTTATGTAAGGGTGTTATGGTTGAAATTGGTTTGTAGTGTTCATTTTGATTGGTCATGTTTGGGTTAGTTGTAAATAAGGTTTGTTTTAGGATAAGACAGTTAATAAAAAGGGATTTGATATACTTTTTGATGGGTTTAATTTTTTTTTATTCAAAAGACGTTGCTTAAAGCTTAAATTTTAATAATTTCTAATGCCTTCGCGGTTATTACATATTGGAATGTAACAACTATGAACGGATTTAACTCGCGTATTTTTATGTTATTTTATTTGATGACGTTTTGGATTCTTTACAGTTTCCATAAACGTAGCACGACTGAGCTGATAATAGTCTAACGCCAAAGTGACTATTTTTATTTAGCGAAATTATTATACGATCAATTTTAATTAGATTTTTTTTATTTAAACAATTTACTAAAAAACAATACCTAAACAATCGGTTAGGTACCTCGCTACGCTCAGTGATCAAAGAACTTAAATGACACGTTTACAGACACACATACAACTATTTGGAAGCACGTAGCTCCTACAAATATTTCACTACAAAAACTTTATTGCATTCGCGAGTTGCACGGTACTTGCAACTTGCACTGCAGTTGCAGAATGTGCATTGTAGAGGCGCATATTTGAAACTTGCAGATATAAATATATTGCACACCTAGATCTTAATTAGTGATTTTTTTTTGAATTTCTTTCTTAGTGCTCCCCTACATTATAAAAGGAACCCCTGTGCAAAATTTCAATTTCTAACCCTTATAGTATAGCGTGCGTTGATATTTCAGTCAATTCAGATTATCCTTTTATACATTTTATTTTATTTGCTAACGTTTCGGAATCTATACCTACAGTTCCCATATTCGTTAGGCTGAGCGGATAGTGTTTCGGTTTGCTACGAATATGTGTGCTATAATATTTTCAAAACGTCAGAATAAAAATGATACAAAGCTTGTGTCTTGGGAATAGTGTAGCTTCCCAACGATTAAAAGAATTTTTAAAGTCGGTCCAGCCGTTCTGGAGCCTATTCAATCCAAACAAACAAACCTTTGTTTTTTATATTATTAATAACTAGCTGTGCCCGCGACTTCGTCCCCGTGGAATAGTAATTCTTCATGTAGGCTTCATATTATCCCCGTTTTTTACACATTTTCAACTGTTTCTTCGCTCCTATTGGTCGCAGCGTGATGTTATATAGCCTAAAGCCTTCCTCGATAAATGGTCTATACAACAAAAAAATAATTTTTGAATTCGAACCAATAGTTCCTGAGATAAGCGCGTCAAACAAACAAACAAACTCTTGAGCTTTATAATATTAGTATAGATAAGTATAAAAAAAATATCGATATTTTGACATACATGTCGCATCTGTCAGCTGTCATTCTATGTGCATCACGGTGCAAGCCAACAGTTTGTCAGATTGTAAGCGCAAATCCAACTTGTGCATAGTTGAAACTTGTGCGACAGACGGACGGTGTCACATTAGATATTGTATAATATAGATATGGTATTCAAATATATGTATATGGTATATAAATATTTATAAAGTAAATTGTATTTAAGTTGTTACACGTAGTGTTTACAAGCGCTTTTAAAGAATAATGTCGCTGCAAGAAACGCCGCTAGAAACTTGTCAAAGAAGCATTATTTTTTTATTTTATCCATTGAGGTTTACTAGTAATTTCTGATACTTGGATTTATTACACACTAGCTTCTGCCCGCGACTTCGTCCGCGTGGAACTCCTCCTTTTTTGCAGGTTAAAAAATAGACTATGTCCTTTCTCAAGCTCCAGATTTTCTTTACACCAAATTTCATTCAAATCGGTCCAATAGTTTTAGCGTGAAAGCGTAACAGACAGACAGAGTTACTTTCGCATTTATATTATTAGTTAGGATTGGATTGAAACGTTTCTAAAACATTACAGATCATAATAATGTTATCGTAGCAAATTGAACCTGCAATAGTCTTTAAAACTTTGGCAAATAAAATAAAATACGCGAGTTAAATCCGTTATAGTTGTTTCATTCCAATGTATAGTAACCGCGAAAGCATCGAAAATTATGACAACTGTCCTATTCATAAACTGTCACTTTTATAATTTGTAAAATTAACAGAAATACGTTTTTATTGTTTACACCTAAGGCTAAGACCTCCGAGAAGCTAATCAATCCAAAAATTATTCTAATAAAAAAAATCAATTTAAAGTCCCATATCTAAATTTTATCACATCTAATAGTCTCATGTCATACTATTTTGGATATTTCCGACACTTCGCATCACACTTTGAAATAGTTCGTGCACGGCAGTGTAACTAGCCAAGTTCTTCAACTATCAACACGTAAGTTTCCAAATAGCGCCCCTATCCTTAACTATGAAAGTTCAAGTTTCATTTTGTCTTTAATCTTATTGTAATTAATGTGAAATTGTGCTGTTTTGTTCATTAAAACTGTTAAATTTTAATTAAAATAGTGAATCCCTACTAATATTATAAATGCGAAAGTAACTCTGTCTGTCTGTTACGCTTTCACGCTAAAACTACTGGACAAATTTAAATGAAATTTGGTACAAAGAATCTGGAGCCTGAGAAAGGACATAGGCTACTTTTTAACCGACTGCAAAAAAGGAGGCGTCCCACGCGGACGAAGTCGCGGGCAGAAGCTAGTAGGCTATAAAAAAGGGACCGGGGCGAAGCCGGGTCAAAACAGCTATGATAAATAAATAGACTAGCTCACCATGAGGATGCTTAATTGGTGTGAATTGTCTAAAGACATTATTATTATTAAAAGGCGAACTTAATGCTTTGCGGCATTATCTACCAGTCAATACCTCCAAGGCCTTAGGTTCGCCTTTTAAGAGTCATACAAAAAAAGACAGATTTAGATTCTTCTTTTACATTAAAAAATAGTACATTGCGCACCAAGGCCAGTAAAATAAAAAATGTCTCAGATCACATGTAATTGTCGTCCGAGGCGAAGCCGAGGTTGACAAAAATGTGATCTGAAGCTTTTTTATTTACTGGCCGAGGTCAGTATACTATTTTTCTGTTCGACGAAGCCAGAAAGCGGCAATTTCATTTAGCGCAGCGGCCACAAAGTTGGCGCTTTCCGGCCGGAGGACAGAAAAATACTTTTCAATACCATTGAATATTAAACAATACGTCATTTATAAACGTAACTGACAATTAGTAAATGTATTCGGCTAGACGGTTTTTTGCTGGAACTGTAACTGTATAAAAAGCCACGAAATAAATTAAAAAGCTTGTCAAAAGTTAAAATGTGCGGAACTGACTTCCAAATTAGTTTCGTCGCGTATTTAAAAGTCAATTCTCAAATTACTGTTTCGAATATGAATAAGTCATTGACAGTTCGGCTATTTGGGGTTCCGTAGTTAATAATTCATGTACTATTTCTGCTTGCTTGTTTGGAAACTAGTATTTATTCCGTGGCTTTGTTCGCAGCTAAATGTTTGTCTTGTTCATAGCCCTGAATATTTTTGTTTATGTGACAGATTTGTCAGTCACTTTTTATTAAAAAAAAAACTTTTTTTAAACTCTAATTTAATACCTAGTTATGTCTAATGGCAAATCTTACTATGTGAGTTAATTTCTTTTATTTGTACTTATATGGGTACCTAGTCTACCTACTAATATTATAAATGCGAAAGTAGCTCTGACTGTCTGTCTGTTACGCTTTCACGCTAAAACTACTGGACCGGTTTAAATGAAATTTAGTACGAAGAAAGTCTAATGGCAATTCTTGCCATGTGAGTTGATATCTTTAACCGACTGCAAAAAAGAAGGAGTTCCATGCGGACGAAGTCGCGGGCAGAAGCTAGTAATAAATATAATATAGGTAGTAAAACTATGATTGATAACTCAAAAATAAACAAAATTCCAAGTTTCTTCAAAACAAACTTGGCTCACCGCTACACTGGTCCAAAATCCACAGAATCATAAAGACACCTGTCATTTGTCAAGTCGTCCACGCGATTTGACAGGAAACGATTTCGCTCCCGTTAAAGGAACTGTCAGTTGACAAGACTTGACATAGATGTCGCTAGTTGGAATTGGAAAGATATCTTGTTATGACTCGCTCCCGTCAAAGTAACTGTCACTTGACATAGATGGCGCTAGTTGAAATTGGAAAAGAAAACTACTTTGCAATGAAACAACTATAGACGAATTTGAATCGAGTATTTTGTTTTATTGGCTGACGTTTTGAAACCTTTACAGATTTCATAATCGTAGGACGATTAGCTGACAATAGTCTTATGCTAAAGTTCTACTTGATATGATTTATTGATTTAAGTCGGGTATTGGTGATTTTGTATGGGAGTAAAACAGCTAAGGTTTAGAATATTTATTTTATAATACACTAGCTTCTGCCCGCGACTTCGTCCGCGTGGATCTCCTCCTTTTTTGCAGTCGGTTAAAAAGTAGGCTATGTCCTTTCTCAGGCTCCAGAATTTCTTTGTACCAAATTTCATTTAAAGCGGTCCAGTAGTTTAAGCGTGAAAGCGTAACAGACAGACAGACAGACAGAGTTACTTTCGCATTTATAATATTAGTAGGGATATACATACCTAATTACCACATATATTTTAATAATCTAAGCTGTACAAAAGCTTCCTAATGCAACCTTCATACAGCTTATATAGAACTTGTGAGCTGCCTCGCATCAGCAAAATTTAGCACTATTTATTAAGGAACTTTCCCACGAATTTAGCGTTAGAGAGCGAATTATTTGAACCGTTGTGTGAAACCGCTAAATAGCGTTTAGCGCTTAGCGGAAGTTCGCTAAAAGTTTAACTGTAACAGCTTATACCTGCAGTTGTTTTGTTACGTTACTTCTAAGTAGTATTTCCTGTGAAAATACATATTTTTAGACGGCTTGCGTAAATAGTTTTAGTCCTAAACTAAACAAACTTGAAAAAGTAGGCACTGTAGGTATAGGTTACATATATTGTGACACAAATAATAATTAGCATGTTGTTAAGTCATTGAAGATTCTAAATAGTCACATTAAAAAAACGTCAGAAAAGCTTTTTTCAAAGTCAATTATACAATTAAACTGAATACTAAAACAATAAAAGATTTATTTTATTTTTTTATATGCTTCAGTGACCAATGAATTTATTATGCAGTGTAATTAACGTGGTTTTCGAATTTGTCATTTTCCTGTAGAATTTTACACCGGAAAATGTCTGAAAATTCGTTATTAACTCACGTAATTCTTCGTGAAAAAAATGTCACCGCCGTCGGTTTAAAAATTAAATCCAATTACGACACTTTGTCTCCACGGAATTATGTTAAAATTAAAATTAACTACTATAATACATTTATCAATTTACTTCGTATGAAATATACTATACTTACGGTAGAACTTCTTCTCTATCGCTAACCATACTTAGAAAGGATAGTTGACGTCAGGCATTCATCATATCTTTTTATTTTTTCCTAGCGACCCGCCCCGGCTTCACTCGGGTGCTATAAACCTTCCTCTTGAATCACTCTATCTATTAAAAAAAACCGCACCAAAATCCGTTGCGTAGTTTTAAAGATTTAAGCGTACATAGGGATATAGGGACAGAAAAAGCGACTTTGTTTTATACCATAGTGAAGATGATGTATCGCAAGTGATTTTGAAAATATATTTAACTAACTATTATAAAATATAACTAACTATTATAAAATTTGAAGGGCGTGTTTTTTGTATGACGTAGGCATCCGATAAGAGAGGTTTTTCCGAAAAAAAGGGATGCAATGTTTGTATGAGACAACGTGATTGTTTGCTCCAATCTATTTAATATTTGGTATTTGGTATAAACATTATTTAGCAGAATTGATAGAAGAAGTATTTATTCTATTTTATTAAAATTCACCTGCAAAAGAGATTAAAAAAACGCGGACGAAGTCGCTGGCAAAAGCATTATATAAAAACATCTATTGGAATGTAACAACTATTGACGGATTTAACTCGCGCATTTTTATTTTATTTGCTGACGTTTCGGATTCTTTACAGTTTCCTCGTAGCACGACTAAGTTGACAATCGTCTACCGCTAAAGTCAAAATATTATAAAAAATAATCCCTACTTAATATTATAAATGCGAAAGTAACTCTGTCTGTCTGTCTGTCTGTTACGCTTTCACGCTAAAACTACTGGACCGATTTAAATGAAATTTTGTACAAAGAAAGTCTGGAGCCTGAGAAAGGACATAGGCTACTTTTTTACCGACTGCAAAAAGGAGGAGTCCCACGCGAAGTCGCGGGCAGAAGCTAGTTTATTATAAAAAAAACATCTATTTTTCCTTATCGAAAATTTGCGATGCATTACTCAGTTTCAAGTACTAATAGTGTTTCTTAAGAAAAATAATGATTCAGTAAACGCAATTCGAAAGTTTAGTCATTGTTTATTCTTGTGGTCACCCCATTCGGGATTCGAGTCGTGAACATATGCTAATAATTGCATGTAATTGAATGATAGTCACTGTTTGAATGGGAAATGAGGACAGTAGGTTGTTTTAGGATTCCGCAGAAATAACGGACAGTCCGTACCATCTACATATATAATAAACTAGCGGTCCACCCCGGCTTCGCACGGTATCCTATTTTTTTTTTAAATATTTTACAGCCTATGTCACTCGGGAATAGTGTAGCTTCCCAACAGTCAAAGAATTTTCCAAATTGGTCCAGTCGTTTTGGAGCCTATTCAATCCAAACAAACAAACAAACAAACAAAACTTTCCTCTTTATTATATTAGTATAGAAGAAGCTGACTTAATGACTAACATAATAATATCAACGCAAGGCCTAAACAATAAGTTTTACTTGAAATTTAGCACTGGAATATTTTTTTATAATTTTTAAAAATTCACCATCTTAAGGAGTGATACGGGGGTGCTTATCGTGCGCAGACGAAGTCGCGGGCAGAAGCTATTGCTGCACTATAACTTTCATTATGAGTTGTTATTTTACCTAAAATATAATAAACATTATTTCTGATGCAACATGTTTGTAGTGGTATGTCCTTCTTTTACTCAGTCAACTGTACCTGTCTACGTCAAGATTAACAAACTATTGATTGAATCACGTGTCAATAAATTTCACTATACTTTTACAGTTTTAAAATGAGTCGGAAAGTATCATAGACTGCCTTCTTTATAAAAAAAAGTTCCTAATCCTCTAGTTTCTACTGAGTCTGTGTGTGTCTGTGGCACCTACAGTTTCATAGAGCTCTTTTATAAAAAAACGTTCTTAATCCTCTAGTACCTACTCTGTCTGTGTGTGTCTGTGGTACGTACCACAGACAATCAATTCTAATCTATACGAACTTCATTGCACTTTTCGGAATGTAAACTTTCCAAATTGCCACATACGCACGCGCGCCCAATAAATCATGGCGGGATTCCGAGTTCAAATTTCAAATTTGGGAAAAAAGAACGCTCCGGGTGCGTTCCGAACGCCGATTCGGATTTGAGGATTGGTACGTGTCTAGAATACGGTCTGAAGATAGCAATAAAAATCTGGAGTTTGCCAGCACTGGATTTGCGCTGACGTTCTCGATTTTACGCGTTCGAGATTTGAAAAGTTTAAGATATTTTTGTTGTTTTGTTTGGATGTGTTTTATATAACGTAGCTGTTGCAATGAAACAACTTAACGGATTTAACTCGCGTAATTTTATTTTATTTAATATTAGCGGTTCGCCCCGGCTTCGCACGGATCCCTATTTTTTTTTAAATGTTCTATAGCCTATGTTACTCAGGGTGAACGTAGCTTCCCAACAGTGAAAGAATTATTAAAATCGGTCTAGTAGTTTTGAGCCTATTCATTACTAACATACAAAAATAGGTACAAATCTTTCCTCTTTATAATATTAGTATAGATTGTAGGTACAATATGCGAGTTTAATCTAGGTATTTATAGTTAATAATTTCTAATGCCTTCGCGGTTATTACTATGAACGGATTTTTATTTGTAAATATTCCGAAATGTCAGCAAATAAAACAAAATACGCGAGCAAAATCCGTTCATAGTTGTTTCATTCCAATATGTTTACACCTATTTGTTTCATTCCAATGTGTAATATCTACGAAGGCATCAGAAATTATTACGATAAGCATTACATTCGATTTCAAAACATACGATTGATATAAAAATCAATTACAATGACAGGCCATATTTCTTCTCCAATTTTGACACCTCGGCGGCCATGTTTTTATCAGGTCTGCCAACATGCAAATGCTATGACTAATCATCTATTGTATGATATTTCTATGTTATATTTTGTAATGCAACCTTGACACATAATAAGTGCATTGTTCTTGCATTTCGCAAGTTTTATTGACATTTATTAATTCGTGGTTTATTTAGAGTTAGTTTAGGATAGAATAATGTTATCAAAGAATGGAAAATCACTTTGAAAATAATTAAAATCTATTTTATAGAAGTCTCGTGTTTTTTGCCGAGTTTTGAAACGGCTGGACCGATTTTTATTAATTTTTGTGTGCATATCAGACAGGTCTGAGAATCGGCTATTATTTATTTAATATCCTTAAAAGTTGCTTAATTTCGACAAGAGTTTCTTCTATAATGTAGGGGAGCATTAAGACAGGATTTTGTATAATATTCCCTAATGTTATGTTCAAAATTTGATTTGATTTGATTTGATTTGATAATGTTATGTTGGTAAAAAGATGCTTATATCGTGCCGTGCGCAGACGAAGTCGCGGGTAGAAGCCACTAATATACAGAAGTAGTATTATTGTATATTTATAATACTTATTAATTGTTAAAGATATAAGTTCATATAAAACGAGAAAATTCGTCGGACTAAAAAAAATTTACTTACCCGCGTAAAAGCGAGTAAGTCGTGATCGCGTAAAAACCGTCATTTTACAGTTAGTCGACCGTAACACGTGCGGTTTACGACTTACGACACTTTACCTGTCGGCGTCTTATCTAGATTAGATGCCTTTTAGATGTGACAACTCGGTTTTTGAGCATTTTGGAACGGTGTTTGAATTTAGAGTAAGTTGATAAAATAGAAGTGAACATTTATACAGTTTAGTGGTTAATGTGTGACTTGGGATCGTAAGGTGGTGTGTTCAAATTGATGCAGTACCAAACTAAGCAATGTCTAAGCTATTTTACCTTTATTACGTTGAAGTAAAACATAGTAGGTAATAACCGTAAAGGCATCATAAATTATTAAAACATAGTACGATTTTTCATAAAGAACTTATATTATTAAAAAATAATTTTCTGAAGTAGCTTAGATGTATACCCACTTGTGAAAAAACATTTTTGAAAATTCACATGTTACTAAAGTGTACCTACCTAAGATGTGTATTTTCAAAAATGTTTTTTCACAATCCTAACTAATATCCTAACTAATATTATAAATGCGAAAGTAACTCTGTCTGTCTGTCTGTCTGTCTGTTACGTTTTCACGCTAAAACTACTGGACCGATTTAAATGAAATTTGGTACAAAGAAAGTCTGGAGCCTGAGAAGGAACATAGGCTACTTTTTAACCGACTTCAAAAAAGGAAGAGTTCTACGCGGACGAAGTCGCGGTCAGAAGCTAGTTTCAAATAAAGCCATTGAAACTCCAAATATGAAGTGAAACTATTTTAAATAATATTTTTTTTTAGCTCAGAGCCGTTTCTCTAATCCTACAAGTGAGAGTTGCGCAGGAGTGGTGTTACCAACAATAGTACAAGTGGGCGGGTTTGTGTTCACTGCTGAGTAGACACTAGAGTTAGCAGGGGCGTGCATTGCATATACAATGTCGATGCTGAATGCCTACCCTTCAATGCACTTAAAATGTAATGAAATGTTATTAAATTTATTTATAGGATTATTTGCACCACATACACGTTAATACTTGTATAATCAAAAATTAAGTATGTTATATTAAAGTTGGAATTTGACTCGCGTATTTTTTTTAGTTTGCTGACGTTTCGAAAACTTAATAATTTAGCGTATACGGAAACTAGAAAGCAAATAAAAGATGTGAGCAAATCCGTTTAAGTTGTTTCATTTCAATGTGTAATAATCCCTACTAATATTATAAATGCGAAAGGAACTCTGTCTGTCTGTCTGTTACGCTTTCACGCTAAAACTACTGGACCGATTTAAATGAAATTTGGTACAAAGAAAGTCTGGAGCCTGAGAAAGAACATAGGCTACTTTTTAACCGACTGCAAAAAAGGAGTTCCACGCGGACGAAGTCGCGGGCAGAAGCTAGTAACTAATATTTTCATTTCAATAAAAAAAAGTCGGATAAATATTTAAAACATATGCAGTGTACTCACACAGAGACAATAAAAAAAATCATACATCTCATCGGACGCATTTCGTAAGCAGTCGCCATTGTATGTTAAATAAACATACAAACATACAAAATGTGACGTCAATATATTTACAATGGCTTCAATCAATTTCGATCACAAGATTTTTTTACTTCATGTCCCTGATCTCTTTCATTTTTTTTAAATATTTGAATAGTGTTTTATAATTTTGTGCTTTTGTTTCGAGTACTTTACCATTTTCATATTCGTAGTCAGTTGAAAAAGAAAGATTATAATTATTACTAAGTCGAATAATTTCTGATGTCTTCGCATTTATTACACACTAGCTTCTGCCCGCGACTTCGTCCGCGTGGAACTTCCCCTATTTTTGCAGTCGGTTAAAGAGTAGCCTATGTCCTTTCTCAGGCTCCAGACTTTCTTTGTACCAAATTTCATTTAAATCGGTCCAGTAGTTTAAGCGTGAAAGCGTAACAGACAGACAGACAGACAGAGTTACTTTAGCATTTATAATATTAGTAGGGATTGTAATGAAATAACTATAACGGATTTAACTAGATTTCATTTGCTAACTTTTTAAAAACTTTACAGTTCCCATATTCGTAGCACGCCTGAGCTGACGACAGTCTATCCTAAACTGCTAAAACAACTGAAATTTGCGAGTTAAATCCGTTATAGTTGCTTTATTCCAATTGATTAAGTACGTCATTTTTGAATAAACATGGCATTAAAATAAAACAATTATTAACGGATTTAACTCGCGTAGTTTTATTTACTTTAGCGTTAAATTATTAGCTCAGTCGTGCTACGATCATGGAAACTGTAAAGAATCCGAAACGTCACCAAATAAAATAAAATAAAAATACGCAAGTAAAATCCGTTTATAGTTGTTTCATTACAATGTGTTATGACCGCGAAGGCATCAGAAATTATTAAACACTAGCGACCCGCCCCGGCTTCACACGGGGGCTATAAACCTTCCTTAAGAATCACTCTATCTATTAAAAAAAACCGCATCAAAATCCGTTGCGTAGTTTTAAAGATCTAAGCATACATACGGACATACAGCGAAAGCGACTTTGTTTTATACTATGTATTGATTGATGATGGCATATTTGTACATATAAATGTATATAGAGCTATACATATATAAATTCCTCGTATTACATTTAACTCGTGTAAAATGCACAATATATTATGGAGAGAATTTAATATCTCTCAGAATAACCGCAGCCATGTTTGTGTCGGTGACAAAGATATTTTGTCATATAACGTAGACTCCTTGACATAGTAACTTAACAACTATATTAAAACGTTTAATATAACACCTAGATGTAAAGGTAGCTAACTCAAAAATCTGAAGGTTTGAGTTATGCACACCATTGAATTTCTTATAGCAGAATCTACTTACCAATAAAACAGATTTAAAATAAGTCTTCTAGCTTCATATAAAAAGTATAAATATGTACAGAAAAATGGTTATGGAGATATTAATCAGTTTTTTATTTAAAAAATAGCTCCCTTTAGATCTAGGTATGAATTTTAAATATGGTATTATCTTATTACTAATATAGCATTGTAAGTGCGAAGTCTAAATCACCAAGGGCGTGCATTCCATATAGGCACAGTGTCTCCGATGTACGAAGTGCCTACCCCACCGCCATACACTTCCCTCACTGCACGCGCCTATTACACAAATTTTACTAAATCGCGGACAGAAGCTTTATTACTAAAATTATCTCAACATCTCTATATAAAATCTACTAAGTGTTTATTCAAAAACACTTGTTCAATAAGTAGGTCAATGAGATTAGATAAAAACCATTAAAATTCCATTAGACAAAAACGCACTTATTGTTAAAGTTAACCTTTTATGGTTATTCGAATTGATCGATACTTGATTGCGCGCGCGCATGACGTAAGGATCGTGAGAACGGTTTTGATTGGTTGATACGTTTTGATTCAATGTGACTTCTTAAGGTTATTTTGTTTAGTGTGTATCCGGAGTATTTTGGATTTTTTTTTTGTAATTAATGAATACTGAGTTCTACAAAACTAGATTTATACCTATAATTTATTTTTTACCAATGAACCTTAGAATCATACAGAGAAAAAACATACCTACCTACTTTTTATAATACTACCGTAATAAGTAGTAGGTATTATAAAAAGCATTCTACTTAATAGTAATTAGTTAAAAATGAGACTTAATTTATGTAAGCCCTTGGAATTATATTTTTCGATCGTAGTTTTTTTATTCTTTTTCATTGTTTTTTTATATATAGGGATCTACCTACCTACTTCTAGTGAAAGTTGAGAAAGTTCTTCGGTTTTGTTTTGCTTTAACACATACTTACACAATACATTTTTTTCTAGTTGATAAGAAATTACACCAATCAAATATTTCATCGAAATAAAATATTAAATTATTCAAAACCTCTATTACAAAAAAATAAACCTACAGAACCCACATAATGTTAACAAATATTCAGCCAACGAATATTGCAAAACCGCATACTAATGTGGAAGCATTATTTCTGCACAGACAGACAGATTAACATACACGAGTAGACAAGCGTTAAGAATTTCACTTCGTGAGTAATTTTTTATATAATTAAGCGATTGTTACCTTTTTAGTTTATTTGTAGTTACGCTCTTTCGTAATTGTGAAGATTTGTTTTGTCTAATATTATGGTTCCGTAGAATATATATTACTAGGTTTTGCCCGCGACTCCGTTCGCAAGAAATTAGTAATTACGGCAGTCTAAGTATTCCATGACCTTTCTCAGGCTCTAGACAAAATTTCATTTAAATCGGGTAGTTTTAAGTAGTGTGAAAGCGGGACAAACAGACAGACAGAGTTACTTTAGCATATATAATTATAACTAGCTTCTGCCCGCGACTTCGTCTGCGTGGAACTCCTCCTATTTTGCAGTCGGTTAAAAAGTAGCCTATGTCCTTTCTCAGGTTCCAGACTTTCTTTGTACCAAATTTCATTTAAATCGGTCCAGTAGTTTTAGCGTGAAAGCGTAACAGACAGACCGACAGACAGACAGAGTTACTTTCGCATTTATAATATTACTAGCTTCTGCCCGCGACTTCGTCCGCGTGAAACTCCTCATTTTTTGCAGTCGGTTAAAAAGTAGCCTATGTCCTTTCTCAGGCTCCAGACTTTCTTTGTACCAAATTTCATTTAAATCGTTCCAGTAGTTTTAGCGTGAAAGCGTAACAGACAGACAGACAGAGTCACTTTCGCATTTATAATATTAGTAGGGATATAGAATATAGATATATAGATTAGTTAATAGGCATGACGAATCTATGAAAAATTATTACACACGGAAGTATTTTCAAACTCTCGAAAATCCGCTCAGTTAGAAAAGAACCGTGTATGTATGTCTGTTCTACTGTCCAGTCTACGGAACCCTAAATGTACATATGTTGAGTGATTACACACTGCGGGGTCGCGGGTTCGAGGTCCGACCTCTTCCTTTCACTTTTACATAACGTTATGTAACATAGTATGTTATATTTGACCCGGTGAGCTTGATGTAATTTGTATGAAGATATAGTACCTACATATATATCGCACACCTAGATCTAAAGAGAGCTAACTCAAAAAAGGTACTTTTTCAGGAGAGGCGAAAAACTGATTAATCCTACTTCCTACTAATATTATAAATGCGAAAGTAACTCTGTCTGTCTGTCTGTCTGTCTGTTACGCTTTAACGCTAAAACTACTGGACCGATTTAAATGAAATTTGGTACAAAGAAAGTCTGGAGCCTGAGAAAGGACATAGGCTACTTTTTAACCGACTGCAAAAAAGGAGGAGTTCCACGCGGACGAAGTCGCGGGCAGAAGCTAGTAGTATATATATTTTAAGTTTTTAAAGAGTGACAATTATAATACGGATTTCATTGACGCGAGAATTGTCGGTGACAAATGACAGTTCTCCGTCTGACGAAGAGTTTTGTTGACTATTGTCGATTAAGATTTTTTTGTTAGAAAATCTCTTTTTATCTATGGATGAGTTTAAAAATTTATAACTATTTTAAAAAAGGAAATAAAATGTGCATTTTTCTCTTAAAAAAATCATTTGAAAGTGTACTATATAGGTACACTTTCAGTACTACCAAAAGACAACAAAACAAATATACCGTAGCGGACTTATCCCTATAAGGGATCTCTTCCAGTTAACCTATGTAAAAAGTTTCGGCACGGCGCCATCTTGTGTTTTTAAATTTCATGTACCTAATTATTTCGTAACTAACTTATTTAAATTTTATTAAATTGATTCCAATAAATCCGTTTAATGTAATCTTAAATTCTATTTTGACATACATTATGACCCCAAAAACAAATAGGGGGTCTATTCCAAAGAATTAAGTTTAACCCCATATCTCAAGGAAAAGGCATTTACGTATTCAAGTTGTAAATTTTGTTTTATATGACCTTTTTTAAATATGCTATTTTGAACTTTATTACAAGTAGTTAAAGTACATTATTGAATGTGGGTCTTTGATATAAATTACGATTAAGACTTAAGCTTTCGTTGGGAAAGTCATACCGTTTTCTTATAAGTTATGTAATGATTTAAATAGTTTTATTTATTGGTTTAGTTTTGGCCGTTATAATTTTGAATCTAAAAATAGCTTTGAAATTGAGGTTACATCTTTCTTTTAACTATTATACTCTTTTTATATACCTACATTATATATATGTATGATATCAAATATAATTTGTCATTGTATAGGATGAAGTCAATTGTGATCTATTTGGATTTTTTTTGTAGGTAATAAATATTTGTTCATTTATTAAAAAAATCATCCCCTAAGGGGGTAAAAAGGGGATAGGTATATATCGTTATTACGGGGTGGTTTTTTTTAATGAATCCTTTGTTAGTGCTCTCGTACGTTATGAAAAGAATCTCTTTGCAAAACTTCAAGTTTCTAACCTTTACAGTTTACCTACATACAGTGTAAGCCCTATTAATATGGCAGTCATAAGTTAGCTTCTCCTTTTATATATATGTTATAGGCAATGTGTAGGGGAGATAGGGGAGGGATGGGCACTTTTTCACGTAACTAATTATTAAAAATTAAATTAACAATATAATCAAAATTTACTTCCAAGGTGAGTTGCGCAATGTATTTGGCTAGATGTTACATAAACAACAGTTTACAAATTATAAGCAGTCTCTAAGTTATACCATGATTTCAGAACCATGTCAAATGTGCCCAAAGCTCCCTATGGTAGGGAGGTACGGCCACCGGCTATGGGAGGTTTGGGCATGACATATAAAACACTTAATATTTATAAAATAATTAAAATATACAAAGTAAATTATGGTCAAATATATAATCTCAACTTATATGTAATTACAAAAGTAATCAAAATAGGCTAATTACGAGTTTGCGGCTTCTTCAATACCTACATAATGAAGTTTTGAAGAATACATCATGTGGGTACTTCGCAAAATTTTCTCCTTTTGAGGTAAAAAAATGTGAAGTTACAATTTCAATGAAGAATCTTTTATGTATCAATGTTTCAGATATCTTTGCAAGTGAAAGAAACAATATTTTCTTTTTATATATTTTCTTATATTGCATTGGGCATGCCCAAACCTCCCTCAAAAAAAGTGGCCATTGCTCCCTCTGCATATTTATTGATTTTAATATTCTCGTAAAAAAAAATAGTTATATATTTTAGCGTGACTTGCAAACTAATTTATACCTTAGCACATATATAATTAAAAATAATAATAAAAAAGAACATACCTTCAGCAGGTATTTTTTTCATTTACTTTAAAATCATAACAAAATAGTTACATTGATCGGTGTCGAAACTAAATATGCGCCTGTATTTCACAAATGAACGAAATAACACGTATTCTATGGATGAACATTGTGGTCAGTGGGTAGACTAATGTACCAAAATAGGGAATTAAAAATATATATATTAGAACTGGAAATAAAGGGGGGTGCCTATGTCTCCCGACTGCCCGTCCCTCCCCTACCTCCCCTATAATCCGGCATTGTATAGAATGCCTAGGCATTGTATACATTGCCTAAAACGTTCAGGCAATGTGTATAATACGATTCATTTCATACATTGCCTAGGTATTGTATAAAATGCCCGAAGCGCATCAGGCAATGTGTATAATGAACGACCACGGGAAGGAGGCGAGTGCGGGACTACCCCGTAAACAAGTTGCAACTTGTCCGTTGTGTTAGTACGCAGCACTCCTTTGTTTTATGCAGACGTTTTTTTTAGTTTACGCATTGGTTCTAAACTGAGAGTGTTATCATTAATGGCTACTGATCGGTACTAAAAAAAACGCGTTACATACATTACCTATGCGTCAACCGGCATTCTATACAATGCCTAGGTATTAAATACATTTCCTAGGTAAAGTGTAAAATAGTTTGAACATTCAATATCATTTCACACATTGCCTGGACGACCCCGGCATTCTATACAATACCTAGGAAATGTATAGAATGCCTGCATTATACACATTGCCTATAACATATATACTTACCAAAATTTATCAAAAACTAAAAATCGCAAACAATTTATCACAAAAAAACCTAACGGATTTCTACTGAACAATAATTCATTTCAAAAAGCACCATATTTTCACGCTGCAATACATTTATCATTTCAACTTTGCAGAACTTTGCAGTCTTGAGGGGAGGTGGGGGAGAATTGCGACACTAATTATTAATACGCGATCAGTGAGCGTTAGGTCCCCGTTCCCCCCTAATTGCCGGCAACAATGGGACAAGAGCAAATGGTTCGAAAAATTACTGCACAGACTTTTAAAGGGTGATCATAGAAGTCTTCGAAAATATTTCGATGGTTAAGAAATTCTAAAATAAGTAAAGTATTAATATATAGTATACAAACGAATAAAACTTTCTTGCTTATGACTTTAGCGTTAGAACATCATCAGCTCAGTCGCGCTACGAATATGGGACCTTAAAAGTTTTCAAAACGTCGGTCAATAACATAAAATACGCGAGTTTGTTAAAGTATAACGCTGGCTATCTAAATATTTTTAATGTAATGTCACTTGTCTGTTTGTCATGTGTCTGGTTGTTGGCTTCTATTCTGTATTTTATTAGTACGTTACATTGATTGTTTAATTTAATCTCCAATAGAGTTGAATCCGTTATATTTATTTATTTCCCAAAAATTAATACAATATAATTACATTTATTATTATGTCAAATTACATGTACTCATATTGAGATCGTCAAAAACAAAAACAAAGAACAATAAGATTAAATAATAATTAACATCAAAATTACAATAAATTTTTGTCATACAGGTAATAGGTATATTAAGTATCATAGATTTTTCTCATTAGTCGTCAATACAATTTGTCATACGGAATAATTTATATTTAATACATACAATTTAATACTTTTAAATGGACAAATCAATAATTTATTTATATTTCTGAACGAATTCGTCAACAAAATTGTTCAATTTAATCTCCAATAGAGTTGAATCCGTTATATTTGTTTTTTCCAATGTTTAAAAACCGCGCAGGCCGGCTTTCTTAAGCCACATTTATAACTATTTATACGAAATAACCAAAATATTTTTTTAATAGCACATTAAAAACTAGTACTGCTTGCAAATGCCTTATAATTGACCTCAATGATGACCTTGATCTTAACGGTATTATACCGTAATTGCTTATTGTGTTTATAATCAATCAATCGGCAAAAACGTTTTTGTGATATCTCTTGATCTACATTAATAAATGTAATGTAACACCTGGTAGGAATAACATTCAATTAAAATATAAAAAAAACTTAATAAGTTTTTTTTTGATAGGTAAAAAGCGATGTTAAAAAACTTTTAGTTTTAATAGCGTACTTATATGGAAATATAAAATAATGATTAAGCAGGATTTTTGTAATAAAATTATAATGAGATGCACGTTGCAGATTCATTTTGAATTTCTTAAAATAGATTTTAATTCGAAAGGTATTAAAAGGTTCGAATCCTGCTAGGGGTAGATGTCAATGTGATGAGCACTGGCATCTGTACCTGAGTCTTGGATGTCTTATATGTATTTATGTATGTTTATCTGTTGTCTAGTACCCATAGTACAAGCTTTGCTTTGTTTGGGACTATATTAATTGGTGTGAATTTTCCAAAGATATTATTATAATATTTTTTTTTTTACATAAAAATTACACATTAATCTTTTGTGATCAAATGAAGATTTCCGAATGGTAACTTTTTTCTAAAACTGTATAATGAGTAGAAATGAAAGCAATGAAGAGAAAGTGATATATTTAATAACAATTACATATAATATCGACTGTTTTGAGAATGAACACCCTCATCCATTTTACTATAAATCGAGCTTAGTCCTATGCTAATAATGACGACGCGGAAAATGTTAATTCAACAATTGTTTAAAGTTTGTATTAAAATTTATTCAAAATGTGAAGCTCACAATTAACATTTATTTAACTGTTTACATGTACCATTTTCACCTGAGTTCCCTCTTTTAGCATTTCTTAAATAAGTCTCTTATATATGGACATATTTTTTTAATTTATTTACTGGATTCAGTCCAGTTTTTGTATATCTATACTAATATAATAAAGAGGAAAAGTTTGTTTGTATTGAATAGGCTCCTAAACGACATGACCGATTTGAAAAATGCTTTCACTGTTGAAAGCTACACTATTTCCGAGTGACAAGGATACAAAAAAGGGATCCGGGCGAAGCCGGGGTGGTATATACTTAGTTTTGGCTGTGCCGTAGCATTTCATTAGTAACAATGAGCTATAGGCAAAAAAAACAAAAAGAGGTCAATGTGGAAACAGACAAAATGAATGAAAAAACATTATAATCGGTATTTTTCTGTTGTAAAATGTGCATTTTTTATGTCCAGATAGATTTATGTTCTTTAGCTTTTAACAACACGGAAAACCTTGTTTTTTTGTGTCGGCTGCATTACAGCTAGGTTGATTTGTAACCCCCACGGGATTTGAACCTGTAGCCTCTAGCTTCGCAGTCTCTAATTAGTGATTATTAGAATATTCTGTAGTTATAATTACAATTTAGCTTTTACCCGCGACTTCATCTGCATAGTTAGCATAATTAAAAGCAACCGATTTAGATGAAATTTGGTGTAAAGATAGTTGAAACCTCGAGAACGGACATAAGGTATTTTTAAGTTAGGGTAGTTTATATTTGAAATATGTAGGCAAGAGTTAAAATCAAAATAAAAAATATATTTCTTCAGTTTAGGCTTTTATAAGCTCTTATGAAGGTCAGAAGATACCACCGTTTCCGAAAAAAACCTCACTTGAGAAGAAACTGCGAGGAACTCAAAGAGGTATATTTTTTTCAAAAAACAAAATTAGTAACAATTCATCCTCAAAAAAGAAATAAATTAAAAACGATGAAGATGTAAATTGTCTTAAGTATATAACACGTACTAATAATATAATTAGGAGAGATCGAGTGAAACCGGGGCGAATGGTACTATATAAATTACGGCACAAGTAGAATATTAAATTTTCATCTCTGGAGAGTGTCAGTTTTCAGTTTCTTGTTATTTATCGCCTGTCCCAACTTGCCTGCAATTAATTATTATTTTAGACCTTGTCCTTATATTAAACTTATTATATTATTTCCCTATTTTACACCTAATCCTATAATCTAGGATAAATAATAATTCATATTTCATTCCCTATTTTCTAATGTATTAAAATCTCGTTTCACTGTGTTTGTGGTCGCATTCGTTAGAAATGGCATAAATTTTCATACAATTTTGTATGTATATTTGTAAGGTATGAGAATATTTCATAAATTATATTTCATACCGCTAGGTGATCAGGGTAGCACGAGAACGCTTACCTAGTTCACAGTACATTTTAAAATATCAGAAATTTTAATTTCTGATGCCTTCGCGGTTATTATACATTGGAATGAAACAACTATAACGGATTTAACTCGCGTATTTTATTTTTATTGGTTCACGTTTTCCATAATCGTAGCACGACTGAGCTGACAATAGTGTTATGCTAAAGTGATTAATACAGCGAACCAAACTACCTTATTTATTAAATTACAAAATTTTACAAAACAGGGTAGTACTTAAACTTTGTAATTTAATAAATAAGGTATACATATTATGCAATTAAGTGTGTTATAAAATCAATGACTCGCCCTTTGACATAATAATATAACATTTATTATTATATGACAACTATTTGTTCAGGCAGTGAGGGTATATTTTTGAAAGGTATTTTTTTATGAACCTGTCATATTTATATATTATACGGTCGTACTTCTTTCTAATATTACCTATTAATAAGTTTTTTTTTTCATATATTAAGTGACTAAGTCCCTAAATGCCCTAAGGTCCACTAATCATATATCGTCCCAATAGTTTGTGTGTTTTCTTATTAACTATTTAACTTCTCTCCATCTCCTTTGGGGTTACAGTTATAATATCGAATACTTACCAATAATGCTATTTATTTTATCGTTGTATTTTCGTGTTAATATTTTTTTTTTTACCTTATCGTTTCTATATTTTTTCGTACCTATACTTACCTTTAACAAATGACTATACCACATATGTCCTACTTCCCCTTTTGAGGTTTTGTTTAAAAATACTTGTCAAACATTTAATTCTAGCTGTCCGCCCCGGCTTCGCACGGATCATCTTTCTTTTATAGCCTATGTCACTCGGGAATAGTGTAGCTTCCTAACAATGAAAGAAGTTTTCAAATCGGTCCAGCCGTTCTGGAGCCTTTTAATACAAACTAACCTTTCCTCTTTATAATATTAGTATAGATAATACATTAAGTTTAACAAATTGAAAATACTCTATTCGTTTTATAGTTGTTTCATTCCAATAGGTAAGTACGTTTATTTTGACAGTTAGGTATATCAAATGTCACAAAGTGACATGGCGTCTAAAGTGACAAACAAACAAACGTCGTAAAAGCGAAATGCGTTAAGGTCAAGGCTTCTAATTCCGGCATATTTTTGAGCTAGATCAACTTTGGTTAAAATTTTGAGACGTTTATTTTTAACTATTTACCCATTGCGCGCATCTACTAGACTAATAATTTACTTGGCAATCAAATAATAGTATGAAATTCCCTGTATCTAGGTTGCTTAATTTATTATATATTTTTTTTAAATAATAGTCAGGTAGACGGAGTTTCCCGCCCGAGTGGGGCTATTCCGTCATGCAAGCAGTTTCCCGAGAACTACGCAGTTTTTTCAAGTCTTCGCTAGCGGAAAATGAAGACACGTCGATTTCAATCAAATATGTGTTATTAGACCTTAGATATAAGATTTACAATAGGAGTTATCCGCAAACACAATTTTTTGGGGCAATTCCGGCATGTTTTGCCAATCAGATGAGCTCAACCTTTTAAAAATTTACTAATATATATATTTTTTATATATATTATTTCATAAAGTAATGATTTATACATTTTGCAGTCCGGAGTATTTTCGTACTACGTTCTATCGAATTACCTACTCATATATTTCGTCACAGCTAAGCTTATTATTGCCAGATTGACAAGTGTACCTATTTTAAAATGTAATACATTAAAAAAAGGTTGACGATGTCTGGAATCGGGAAATACCGGCATATGACGGCTTTGCCCCTTAAAAAATAGACGGAATTTCCCACTTGACTATTTTGAAGTTGTTAATTTTTCATGGTGAATTACTAAAAACTATCGGAGTTTTACGCATCACGAACAGGCAGACACGTTTATACATATCATAGACGTTGTAATAATCATACAAACAAGCCTAGAAGTCTAACTATTTCATATTTATCTTCGATCAAACTGCATAGTACTATACTCGCACTTCGACTTCGAAACGCAACTGAACTTTGAAAGCAGATATTTTTCTTCCTTTATTGCACAGCGTCATGGGTGTTTTTTAGTTTGCATTAGAAAACCCTACTGCTTTACCAACTGAGCCGGCAGCGGCGAACTGTGCTTAGATTCGCCAAAAACGTGTACGTGACGGAATAGCCCCGTAGACGGAATTAGAAGCCTTGACCTTACTGTGTATTTGCTTTACAAAGATTTTATACAGGGATTTAAAAAGTATGGATGTGACATTATAGCAATATGTGGCGCGAGATTATAGCAATGTGACATTATAGCAATATGTGGCGCGCGTATATCGAGATGTGGCGCGAGAAAGTGTCTGTCTGTCTATCTGTCTGTCTGTATGTCTCTCTCTCTCTCTCTGGGTGTCTGGGATTTTGATTGTTTTTTTTTTGTTTAAAGGTGAATATGTCCGGAGTGTTCTTAAATAAATAATAATAAAAAGATATATATGTTTTTTCTAAGTAGGTATTAATATTTCTACAAAGGAAACTTCATGTCGCGGTAACTGTAGGTTTTGGTAGATTGTAAATATTAAGGTACCTACATTTAAATGAGGCTATAATATTGAAATTACTATAATCTTTTGTTTTAGACTATTGTCAACTCAGTCGTTTTACAATTATGGAAACTGGAAAGAATCCGAAACATCAGCAAATAAAATTAAACAAAAATACACAAGTTAAATACGTTAATAGTTACTTAATTCTAATTTCTAATATTGGTTAAATCGCAAAATTAAAGATTTTTTTTTAATACCTCCTTGTACAAGTATCAGGTATAAAGGGAAAACATCAACAAAAAAAGGGAAAATTCATATACGTGGGGAAACATTAGGTTTTCGCGCTCCCGCGGGATATCGACTCCTGAAAGGTGAACTGAGACAGACAGACATACAACGACTAGCGATTTGAAATAATAATAATAATGATATCTTTGGACAATTCACACCAATTATCTAGTCCCATTTTAAGCAAAGCTTGTGTTATGGGTACTAGACAACGGATAAATATACATATATAAATATAAGACATCCAAGACTCAGGTACAGATGCCAGTGCTCATCACATTGACATCTGCCCCTAGCGGGATTCGAACCCGCAACCTCCGGTTTCGTAGTCAGGGCCTCTGACCACTAGACCAATAGGCCGTCCAAAAGCTATATAATATATTTCTGATGCCTTCGCGGTTATAAAGTATACTCATTGTAATGATAAAAAAGCAATTACGGATTTAAGTCGTATTTTATTTATCGTTGTCTAGCGTTAAACTATTATCAGCTCAGCCGTGCTACGTATGTGGGAACTGTAAAGTTTTCAACATTATCTACTTTGGTGCAGTCGATCGAAAGTTATGCACGTTCTGAATACATTTCGGTGATTCATTTTTATTTATACCTACATAGATTATTACTAGAATTAGTTATAATAATTTCTGATGCCTTCGCGGTTATTACACATTGGAATGAAACAACTATATCGGATTTTACTCACATATTTTATTTTATTTGCTGATGTTTCGAAATTAGAGTTCACATAAAGGCACGATTCAGCTTCCGATAGACTAATGCTAAAGTTTTCGAAACGTCAACAAATAAAATAAAATATGTGACTATTGTCAGCGCAGTCGTGCAACGACTATGGAAACTGTAAACATTTTGTAACGTCAGCCAATAAATATAAACTGTTAAATTTCTTTTATTTAATTAATTAAAAGTTATTTAATAATTAATTACCTAATTTAAGAGTTTTTATTTAAAAAACTGCGTGAATTGTTTATTATTGTGTGTATTTGAAAAAAAAAAAGAAACTTTTACCAGTACTTGATTTAAACATCTACAGAAGTCATAACAAACATTGTAATTAATTTATATCTGAATGCCTATTACTTAGAACTCTTGAGCAGACACGTGGCCGGAGTTTGCGGGTTCGAATCCTGCTAGGGACAGATGTATTTGTACCCGAATCATGGATGCCTATTTCTATAAATTGTCGAAAGACATTTACATTTCATAATTATAGCTTTTTTAAGATGATTATATTTTTGCAATCGCTCTTTGTTTGGCCACAGCCTTACTCCTAAAGTACATTACACGAATTCTGTCTATACGAGATACTATGAATAACAAAATGTACATACAAATTGTATTAACCTTTGTATGGGATTCGCTTGGATTTATTAAATTATATTATAAACCCAGCTATATTCGAAAACGGTTAATTGTTTAAAAAGGTTTCATCATTTTTTTTGAATAAGAAAAGAAAAATTTAATCGTCGGCGCCATATTGTATTTTTGCTAAATTCCCAATCTTATTTTTTTTTTAATGTTTATCATTATTATTGTCTATAAAACTTATCGAAATGTATTTTTCTATAAAATTTCAAAAAAAGCGGCTGTGTCGTTTTTGAGATTGAATATACATACCTACATACATTTATAATACATTTTAATCTTTTATTTTTGTTACAGGTATGTATGGAATCTAAATAATCTTCAAAACTAGAAGACATTATCATCATAAAGGTATTTTTTTCTCAAAATGATATATATATAATGATCAATAAAAAAATACGTTATTTAAATCAACCTTTAAATGTGCAGAATTTTCCCAATCTATTTCTAAAAACATTTATAACGGAATTGCGACTTTAATGCTTAACGAATAAGGTTCAAAAGGCAATGAACTTTTTAATATACAACAAGTAATTATATCATAGGTCGGTAAGATCTTCATCAAAGAAACAGTTCTTCAAAGAAACTCCCGAAAACGAAATTATTAGAATTTCGATCAAAATTTAATTGAATATAACCAATTGTGCTATTCCATTAATCCAAAAGTTCATATTAAATACTCGGTTTCCTTAAAATTATTACTTATTCATTGAATAACCCTCAATTACTTTTGCATAAAATAGAATTTAAGCAAAGTTTGTAAAATAGGTTGAAATGAAACACCTTTAATGGATTTAACTCGTGTGTTTTATTTTATCTGCTGATGTTTCGAAAACTTTACAGTTCTCATTTTCATAGCACGATTAAGCTAACGATAGCAACGAATATGGGAACTGGAAGGTTTTCGAAACGTCAGCAAATATCACGTTTCATGAGGTGACAGACGGACGGACAGAGTCTCAGTAATAGGGTCCCGTTTTGCGTAAGTACGGAACCCTAAAAAGACAAGAATGTGGCTCATACACTGCCTTAAATAAACTATGAAACCTATCATACAAAAACAAAGCTATGATAAATTACTCTCCATAATTTTCCCATTACGCAAACCCACGAAAAAACCAAAACGATATCAAATAATATGAAAAATAACAACAATCTACGAAATACGGCACTCGAGCAAATGTAAAGGGGAAACTCGGGCAATATGGCAACGCTCACGCAGGCAATAAATCAATAGCGCGATATTAAATAAAATGGCCCCCCATGTATTATATGAGGGCCTGTATTGTGTTGGGAATCGACCAAACAACACGGACCTCCCCTCCCTCCTCTACGCTGAAGGAAGTCAATGATTTGGGCGCGTCCCAATGTAAAGTGATAGTTCAGGATATTTTTGACAGGTCATCTGTCAAACACGACTAATGTTTTTTTAATATAACGCCATTGAGCTTATTAGTCGTACGTCAAATTTTTATGTATGGGTTTTTAAATGGATGTTAAGGGGCTTTCAATTCAGTGAAAAGGTTTTTGTTAATTAATATATTTAGGCACCGTTTATTATTTAGTAATTTTGTTTATCGTACTGTAATCAAACAGGAAAGTTTGTGAGTGGATGTACGTTTGATACTCTGAAAAGTACTAAATAGAAGGAAGTACTTCAGAATAACATCCCTACTAATATTATAAATGCGAAAGTAACTCTGTCTGTCTGTCTGTCTGTTACGCTTTCACGCTAAAACTACTGGACCGATTTAAATGAAATTTGGTACAAAGAAAGTCTGGAGCCTGAGAGAGGACATAGGCTACTTTTTAACCGACTGCAAAAAAGAGGAGTTCCACGCGGACGAAGTCGCGGGCAGAAGCTAGTAAGCTATAATTTATGATGACGATTTGCAGACGAAGACGCGGACAAAACCTAGTTACTGACTCAGCTAGAACTTTCTTTGCCAACTTTTTGCATTTCAAACCCGTCTAACACGCTTTCGGGTTCGCTTTTTAACAAAAGATTGTTGAAAGAAAAATGCAACCCAATTACAAATGGTCTCGTTTTGCTTCCGTTGAAAACAAATGACAGCCACTAACCTAGTAACCGGCGGCGAAATGTCACCTGAACTACTCTAGAATAGGGTTGCCACCTCATAATTTCTAATGATTTTACACATTGGAATAATTAATAATTTTTAATGCTGCGGTTGTTACACATTGGAATGTAACAACTGTAATGGATTGGAATGAAACAACTATAAAAGGATTTAACTCGCGTATTTTATTTTATTGGCTGACGTTTAGGAACCTTAACAGATTTAACTCGCGGTTGACTATAGTCTCACGCTAAAGCTAGACTATTGTCAGCTCTGTCGTGCTATGGTTAACTGTATTTTATTTGTTGACAGTTCGAAAACTTTTCTTCTACTAACTTCCAAAGCGCTAGTAACGCCCCCTATTTGTTTTAGTATTATTTATTTGTATTGTTAAAATAGTTAACTTATGCGTAGAATTTAACAAATATTTCGTTTAATAGTTATATAGTTTACTAGTTAAATATGGAATTTTTGAAAATAAGTTAATGTATAATATAAAACTCTAGACTATAGGTACTTAGCTAAATCGGCTACGAATATGAAAACTATGATTTTTTCTAAACATCAAAAAATAAAATACGCGAGTTAAATCCATTAAAATATTTGTTTCATCAATCAATAAACATTTTGCTAAAATTAAGTTACCTATTTTTTTTGACAACCCTACCTTGTGCAGTGAACTTAAATTTGTCTCCATTGGCAACCCTCCGCCGCGAGGATATCGTAACTCGATATTGTTGTAACGCTGTGCTATTTGTCAAGTGCTCCGTTTGGCCCCTGTCTCCTCTAGATAAGGTACATACGGGTTTTATGTTTGTGCACTTTTTAACCAGTGGTCCAAACGTCCTGAGCAAAGCAGCGTGACAACACTGGTCTACATTGGTTTTGGTGCCTTAGATATGAAAATGATTTTTCATGATTTTTTAACCCCCGACGCAAAAGCGACCGGGTGTTATAAGTTTAAAGTGTCTGTCTGTCTGTCTATCTGTCTGTGTGTTTGTCTGTGTGTGTGTGTCTGTCTGTGGCATCATAACTCCTTAACGCATGAAGCGATTTTGATTCTTGTTTTTTTTTTTAAAAAGGTGACTATGTCGGGAGTGTTCTTAGCTATGTTTGATAAAAATCGGTTCAGTAGTTTGATGAGTCGTGCTCCGATCCCGGCTTCTCCCCTTTTTTTATAGCCTATATCGGGAATAGTGTACAAACAGTGAAATATTTTTTCAAATCGTCCAGTCATTTCGGAGCATATTCAAGCCAAACAAAACTTTATAATATTAGTATAGATCATCGAACACTCTGTCTGTATGTCACCCCCTAAAGAACCGCGTGATGTATAACGCTATCAAATAAGTAAGGTGATGAACAGACACGCTTTGCATCGATGATTATGTATATTGAACGTGTGAGCAAGGGGTGATGAATTGTGAGGAAATTTGGCAAATTGCGTACAGAAGTGATGGGAATTTTAAATGACAATTTAAATAATGCGTTGGAGACTAGCTGCCCGCCCCTGCTTCGCATGGATCCCTATTTTTATTTCAAAATATTCTATAGACTATGTTACTCAGGGTGAACGTAACTTCCCAACAGTAAAAGATTTTTTCAAATGGATCCATCCGTTTTGTATCAATCCAAACAAACAAACAAACAAACCTTTCCTCTTTATTATATTATTACTAGCGACCCGCCCCGGCTTCGCCCGGATCCTTTTTTTTATAGCCTAGGTCACTCTGGAATAGTGTACCGTTGCCTAAATTGTTATATAAATTCTATAAAACTCGTTAAGTAAAATATATTTTTGCACCTTTCTTCACCTAACAAAGGATGCAGTAAAGTGCATTCGCAAACGAGTTCCAACGCTATTGCAGTTGAACAAGTAAATGCAATCAAAGTATCTGGCCTTATCGTAATTCGATAACCCGACTCCGATAAGATAGCACTTTTAGTCTTTGTTTTACGATAAAACGGTTCAAAAATGGGTTTTAGTCAGAAGAAGTCAGAAGTCATTCTTGTGATTATTATGCTGGTTTTATGTCAACTTAGTCGTGCTACAAATATGGGACATGTAAAGATTTCTAAACGTCAGCAAATAAAAATAAAACACGATTAATGCGTTATAATAGGCATGACGATTGTCCATCAAGTAGAATATAAAAAAAAATTGGACACGTATTTTTTTTATCATAATCGAACAAAGCATTATTTTGACGGCCTGCTGGTCTAGTGGTCAGAGCCCCTGACTACGAAACCGGAGGTTGCAGGTTCGAATCCTGGTAGTGGCAGATGTCAATGTGATGAGCACTGGTATCTATACCTGAGTCTTGGATGTTTTTTTGTATTAATGTATGTTTATTCGTTATCTAGTAGGTACTCATAGTACAAGCTTTGCTTAGTTTGGCACTAGATCAATTGGTGTGAATTTTCCAAAGATATTTATTATTCATTTATTATACAAGAATGGAGTAACTATAACGGATTTAACTCGCGAATTGTATTTTTTGCTGATTTTTAGATAATTATAGTTAATATTATTTATGGCCACTTTTTTTAGCTATTCGGTTTTAGGCCGGATACTGAATACTAAAAGATGAATAAAGGACACGCCATATTAATCATTATTATTTATATATTATAACAGAATTACAATTAGTAAGTAAAATAGACAAGTGGTAAGTTGTGATGGATAAAAACAAGGTTTCGGTGTCCGAATATTCGGTTTTCGGCCAAATCACTATTCGTAGCAATTCTACGGATTTTTTAAATAAAACGACAGCTGTCTTGGAATGAAACAACTATATTAATTGGATTTAACTCGCGTATTTTATTTTATTAGCTGACGTTTTGGAGTCTTAACAGATTCCATGATCGTAGCACGACTGAGCTGACAATAGTCGTATGCTAAAGTGATTAAACTTTAGCCAATAAAATAAAATACGCGAGTTAAATCTGTCTACAGTTGTTTCATTCCAATCTATACTAATATTATAAAGGTTTGTTTATTTGTTTGTTTGTTTGGATTACATAGGCTCCAAAGCGGCTGAACCGATTTGAAAAATTCTTTCACTTTTTGAAGCTACACTATTCTTGAGTGACATAGGCTATAGAATATTTTGAACAAAATTAGGGATCCGTGCGTAGCCGGGGCGAACGGCTAGTGTATAATAACCGCGAAGGCATCAGAAATGATTACTGTCTTGTTCATAAACTGACACTTTTATAACCTGTTAAATTAACAGAAATACGTTTATATTATTTACACCTAAGACCTCCAAGAAGTTAATCAATTCAATAGCAATAATTGGTAGGCAAGATTTGTTATATGCAGATTTGAAATACGCATATTAAAAGCCTGAGGCCAACGGCGCTTGGGACATTTTTAATGTCTTATACACGTTTAAACTAGTCAAAATGTATTAAGCGCCGTTACCTTTAAGGTTCATTTTGGATTGAAATTATTTATTTTATTTGCATAGTAAGTTAATTTAAAACCAGTCGAAGTGATGTATAATGATTTATCGATAGTAAATAATGTAAATTAAATGCGTAAGCTATTACGTTGAATGAGTTATGGGAGAGTGAAATATACTATTATTTTATACTAGCTTCTGCTCGCGGCTTCGTTTGCGCACGATGAGTACTTTATACAATATTGGCACAAAATACAGGCTATATGTATAAGCTATATTACTTTATAGTTTCATCAAAATTCAAATAGTTTTTTTTGCGTGAAAGAATAACAAACATACATCCAGGGGCCTAGACAAGGTGCCAACATTCAACGTTAACGCTGAACGTTGGCACCAAAATGTTTGGAATTTGACATCCGCGAACGACTGTCACGTACGTCACAAACGTTCGCGGATGTCAAATCCCATACATTTTGGTCGTTTCGTTTAACGTTAACGTTGATCGTTGGGATCTTGTCTACGCACCCCAGACATCCATCCTTACATCCATAGATCCTTACAAACTTTCTCGTTTGTAATATTACTAGCGACCCGCTTCAGCTTCATATGGGTGCTATAAACCTTGAATCTCTATTTAAAAAAAAACTCATCAAAATCCGTTGCGTAGTTTTAAAGATTTAAATAGGGATAAAGGGCAGAAAAATCGACTTTGTTTTATACTATGTAGTGATTATTATAGTAAAGACAGTGCTTGTAAATTTTGATATAGGTAAGTTATTTTTTTAATTGTAAATGTTTTAAGCATAGTGTATGCAGGTATTGTTTGTTGTTTTGTGTATGTTTTGAACATCGTCAAGATTTGAATCCACTACCTTACGATGACTTACCATTGGAGCTATGACATTTTCGTCCATTGAACTTTTTATCTTGGGATTTTTGATGTCAAAAAATAATTGGAATCAATTTATATCTCACATGGGTCTGTAAATCGTGTCTACACAACCAAATAATTATATTTATTGCATACTTTATTATAATAAACTCATTATTTTGATTGGATACATAAAATACCTTTAATGGCAGCAAAATGGTCTAACAAAAGTAACATAAGAACTAAGTATTAATAAATTCTTATCTATATATGTGATGAAAATATAAATCTCGTTTTACGATATAACCTAACCTTCATAGTGGTAGTAAAAAATAACGACATATTATATCATAGATCATTTGAAATAACGCCTCTTCTATCGATAAAGGTATCGATACACGGTACAACACTATGTTTGAATAAAACTTGTTGCAATAAGAAATTTGTGGATTTTGAATTAGTTATTAATTATAGATTTAATTGTATAATTAAGGCTGAAATTTGTTTTACACTTATTAAGCTAAAAAATATAATATCAGCTTAAAATCTGTATAGTAATCAAAAAATCAAAATCAAATATATATTTATTCAATTTAGGCTTTTGCAAGCTCTTATAAAGAGAATATTATAATATACTTAATTAATTATAAAAACGAAAAATTTGTATGTAGGTTTGTATCGACTGAACTCAAAAACTGCAGGACCGATTCCAAAAATTCTCTCGCCGCTTGAATGGTATACTATTCTGACGTTAATATATAGGCTTATAGGTACTACTTTAATAAAAAAAAGCCATTCGTGCGAAGCCGGGGTCACTAGTAACATAATAATATATAAATGAAATTAAATATATATATATATATATGTTTTATTTTATTTGCTAAAGATTCAAAAACTTAATCTAACACTAAAAAATATTTAAACTGTAGTTTCAAAACGTCATCAAATAAAACACGCGACATAAATCCGTTATATTTATTTTATTCCAATATTTCGTACCCTTTACTATTATAATTGAGCTTCGTATGTATACAGCTTTATATCATCACAATACATCATATGTGATGGATCATGATATAATATTAATATCACTATGTTATGATAAAACTTTACTCATATATATCTTTCTTATTGTCTCTTTACAAAGTACTTACTTATGAATAATTTCTGATGCCTTCGCGGTTATTACACATTGGAATGAAATGTAACGGATTTTACTAGTGTAGGTATAATTGATTTTTGCTGACGTTTCGGATTCTTTACAGTTTCTATAATCGTAGCTCTGAGCTGACAATAAAATACGCAAGTTAAATCCGTTAATAGTTGTTTCATTCCAATGTGTAATAACTGCGAAGGCATCAGAAATTATTATGTTTCTGTATTCGTTCGTGATTTTTAGAAATTAAAAAAATTGCATATTCGTAATTGGTAAAATAAGATGTTTATTGTACTATTATTGATGCTAAACATTTTGAAAAAAGTATATAATATAATGCGAGTTTTTACCATATTACGATATTAATTCATATAGAAAAGTACTAAATCTTCACAATTTTTTTTTTTTTTTAATATTTTATATTATATTATGATTTTTGCTTTTACTTAAGTACTTACTATTAAACGTTCAAGGCGACAGAAACTGATTCCCAAATAAAATAAAGTACTTTAATCATTAAAGTAGTCATTCGTCATTATATAATGATTTAAATCAAAATATGCTAAATTTGATTTTACCATATTTTTTACCTGACATTTTAACATAAAGACAATTGTCGCAATGATTCACGAATCATCATCATCAATCATTTGGCTGTGACGAATTGTTTTATATGATTGTGTGAATTTAAAATGACTCACAAGGTATCATTAAAATGAATGACGTTTTAGTGTCAAGAAAAAATATTGGAATGAAACAACTATTAACGGACTTAACTCGCGTATTTTTATTTTATTTTATTAGCTGACGTTTCGGATTCTTTACAGTTTCCATAATCGTAACACGACTGAGCCGACAATAGTCGTAACGCGAGTTAAATCCGTTAATAGTTGTTTCATTTCAATATGTAATAACCGCGAAGGCATCAGAAATTATTAATAAATATTGTCTTTTTATCTTATCATTTTTTTTACTAGTTGCTCTGAATATCTTCGTAATACTTTGACATAAATAAATATACATATCCTATTATTACCCAATGAATACTATAAAAGTGAAAATTTGTAAGAATGTATGGATGTAAGTATGTTTGTTACTCTTTCACGCAATAACTACTGAATCGATTTTGATGAAACTTTACAATAATATACCCTATACACCAGAATAACATATGGGCTATAATAATTAACGATGTCGTTTATAAAACTCATCGTGCGCAGACGAAGTCGCGGGCAGAAGATAGTTACCTATATCTTCATAAATACACCAGCTGTCCGCCCCGGCTTCGCACGGATCATCTTTTTTATGGTCTATGTCACTCGGGAATAGTGTAGCTTCCCAACAGTGAAAGATTTTTTTAAATCGGTCCAGCCGTTTCGGAGCCTATTCAATCCAAACTAACAAACCTTTCCTGACTCACCGATTTGATAAATTCTTTCACTGTTGGGAAACTACACTATTCCCGAGTGACATAGGCTATAAAAAAAAGATGATCTGTGCGAAGCCGGGGTGGACAGTTTGTATCTTTATAAATACACTAAAATAAATAGTTAACACGTCAAGACAGTACTTTCTCAAACTTTTTTTATATTTTAAGGCCTAAACCTTTGGGCTAAACTTGGGATATGTCCGGTCTAGACGCACTAAAAGGCTGTATTTTTAGGCTCCCTAATAAATCTAGATTTATAGCCGTACGTTTAGCCCTTAAAAAGAGATTTGGTACTTTGAAGAGGTCTAATAGACCCTTTAGGGTTTGTAGGTTCTATTTTGTTACATTAGTTGGTATTAATATACTTTAAATAATATACTAGCGTCACGCCCCGACTTTACACGGCTATAAAATCTATTAAGAAAACCTCTTTAAAATCCGTTGCGTAGTTTTAAAGATTAAGCATTATAGGTACGGACAGACAGCGACTTTGTTTTATACTATGTAGTGACTTTTTATATATGTATTTCACTATGGCGAATGATAATAATTTCTGATCCCTCCGCGGTTATTACACATTGGAATGAAACAACTATAACGGATTTAACTCGCGTATTTTATAAACTGTTAACTATGAACGTGGTGGAGACGTTTTGTTGAATGACGCACGAACAAACTAACAAAAAAAAAGAAAAACGGCTAAGTGCGAGTCGGGCTCGCTCACGAAGGGTTCCGTGCCACTATGTATTAAAACGGCAAAAAATCAGGTTTGTTTTATGGGATATAGGTTTTTAATATGGTATTTGTTGTTTTAGAGACAACAGAAATACGTTATTTGCTTGTATACAACAACGAATATGTTAACTGTAAAGTGTTTGAAACATCAGCTAATAAAATAAAATACTTGAGTTAAATCCGTTATAGTTGTTTTATGATTTAAACTAGCTAACCACAGCCTAGTGGGGTGGATCTTCGAGCGTTTGAGACGCCGTTATTGTCCTACATCTATAGGGTAGACTGGGTACGGTTGAAACGGTGGACGGTTGAAACAAAGTGAATATCTCGTGAACAGTGCGCGATGAGGTGAGGGGTACAAGGGGAGTTCGAAGCGGGTGGCAGGTCGAAACTTGAATTTTAGTAGTGCGTCGCTCTTCGGACACTGTGCTTGTCTGTAGGAGGCCCCATTGTGTTTTTTGACGGAAAAGTAAGTATTTTTGTACCTACATTTTTGCAATTATTAAGATTTCGATTATAGTTAGAGCATTGAGAGTTTTGTTACAGTTGAATTGAAGTTTGGACAATATCGTAGTATGATTAGTTTTTATTTAAATTCACTATAATTCTTACTGTGAACTATTTTATGCCAAGATGGGGGGGTGGGGACAGTTGAAACATTATTTATGGGTACGGTTGAAACAGTTTTTTTTTAACTTTCTTGTTTGTCAGATGCCAAGGGTACGCCAAAGGAAGACTATAAAAGGACAAACCAACTTATCAACGTACAAACAAGCCTATGAAGATGTGAAAGTTCAAATATATACGTAAACGTGATGCAGCTGGTAACGATGAAAATCAAGAAACGGGATATAAGGCCCACAATCGTGTTTTTACTTAGATCAGAATGGATCGAAACAAAGCTAAGCAAGTTAAGAAAAGATTGGATGGAAGAAAGACCAAAAGAAATATTACAAAGAAGAAAAAACTAACACGTGACATGAATCATCATCAGAAGAAGAAGAGTGCTACTGTGTTGTTTGTATGTCAGCATATTCAGAAAGCAGACCGAGTAAAATGTGGGCGCATGAAGAGTGCACAAATGGTAGCCTTACTTATGTTTGCCACAATTGTGACTCCGAATGATCTAGCATCCATTGAAATATTTTTAATTGAAATGTTTATTTTTATTTTAATTGATAATTGTTAATGTTTTTCGTTCTTATAGTTTATAATTAATAACGTTGATATTAATTGAATAATATAACAGCATGTTTGCTTGGTAACTTTATTTCAAAAATATTATCGTTACCAACATTTGATTATTATTTAGTTGAAGTTGTACTTAATATAAAACTTTGAAGGCTGATTAAAAATAATGTTAGATTATAAATATATCCAAAGACTAGAGTATTATTACTTAATAAAAATATTTGTGCCATTACTATTTGAAAAATGTTATTAGAAGATTAATAAAACATGATAATTGATTATATTTTGTATTTTTTGCATGTGTTTCATTCGACCCCAGACACTGTTTCAACCGGCCCCGGCATGGGGACGGTTGAAACAAATAACTGATTTTTTTTAAATTTGATTTTACACAGAAAATATTATACAGTGATCTTAAATAACATTGCCCTATAGAAGACAGATATAAGGTCTTTCATTTAGTATATTTCCGACATCGCTCGCTTAAGAAATCCCGATGCTATGCATGATAAACGCTAAAATGTTTCAACCGTACCCAGTCTACCCTACCCATGGGCGTGCATGCCATATAGGCACAGTGTCACTAATATATGGAGTGCCTACCCTGACGCCATACTTACTCTGGCCCCACTGCACGCGCCTGTCTATATCCATAATGTTTGCAAATAATATTATTAAGTATCGATTGAAATAGTATTTGTAACAGTACCGGGGGATAATATCACTCAAGTATTTGTTACTTATTGACTCTGTTCTTAAATATAGATGTAGAGGACAATGAAGGCGTCTCAAACACTCGAAGGTCCATCCAGTGACAGACGGACAGTGGAGTCTCAGTAAGGGTTCCGTTTTACCCTTTGAACACGGAACCCTAAAACAAGTGAACTACCAACTCGATGGAGCTGTCGATTAGTTGTGACCGGTCAATTCCAGCCAATCAAAAATGGACACCGACTGACGGTTGCTCAAACTTTTTTGCAAAAAAAGTTCAATTTTGTAGCTTTTGAGATTTGTTTTGTTGATTTGAAAATTGTATTTTTTTTATTTTTTTGTAGTGTTCTAGTTCATAGTTTTTAATAGTGAAATAATAGGTAAAACAAAAAAAATCTTCTTTTATCGTTACTGATACTATGAACTCGAAAGTTTGTAAGAATGTCTGGATGTACCTATGATAGTTCCTCTTTCACGCAATAACTACTGAATGCATTTTGATGAAACTTTACAATAATATAGCTTATACATCCGAACAACATATAGGCTCTATTTTGTAACGATATTATGTACCTACCTATGTTAAGTACTCATCGTGAACAGACGAAACCGCGGGCAGAAGCATTATAGTTTTCTAAAAAAATAATATAAAAAACGGGTCTTTAGTAATTTGTAGAAATAAATATTTGATATAACTATTGAAATTGTTATATGGGTCAATATTTGCTTTTTCTGCAAATATGTACCAAGCTTGTCTGAAGTTTTTTCCAAAAAAATCAACTTTTTTAACGTACTATGCTTACTATTTAAAAAGCTGTGTATTTAAATTTTAAATTAAAAGTGCATTAATATAATGCAACAATATCACGTTCATTGTTATGCTTGCATTATTCAAGATGCAATTAAAAACAATGCAGCTGACAGCATGAGTATCTTTTTATTTTGTTTTATATTTATAACTAGCTTCTGCCCGCGACTTTGTCCGCGTATAACTCCTCTTTTTTTGCAGTCGGTTAAAAAGTAGCCTATGTTCTTTCTCAGGCTCTAGACTATCTGTGTACTAAATATCATTTAAATCGGTCCAGTAGTTTTAGCGTTAAAGCGTAACAGACAGACAGACAGACAGACAGAGTTACTTTCGCATTTATAATATTAGTAGGATTAGTAGGATTAGGATTAACTAGCTGTCCGCCTCGGCTTCGCACGGATCCCTTTTTTATAGCCTATGTCACTCGGGAATAGTGTAGCTTCCTAACAGTGAAAGAATTTTGCAAATCAGTCCAGCCGTTTTGGAGCCTATTCAATCCAAAAAAACAAACAAACCTTTCCTCTTTATAATATTAGTATAGATTAAATTTTTATTTTTAATTATTATTTTTATATTTTGTACCAAACACTTGACTACTAAGTAGGTTCGAATCCTGCTATGGGCAAATGTTTGTATGATGAGTATGAATATTTGTACTTACTTAATCTTTGGATGTCTGGATGGAATAATAATGATTTTTTATACCGTTTATAATTTTAAAATTGAGATTTTTTTATGAATGGCTGCTTTATATAATGCCACTAATATAAATTATAAACGTGAGTTTGTGAGAATGTATGGATGTATGTTTATTACTCTTTCATGCAAAAACTACTGAATAGATTTTGATCAAATTTTACATCAATGTAGCTTATAAATCAGAATAACATAAAGACTATAATTTATGTAGGTATTGTGTAATGTACCTACTACTACCTACATACCTAGTATCATGCGCAGACAAAGTCGCGGTCAAAAGCTTGTAACTAACAAATTTCGTTTTGTATATTAATTTATATCAAAATTTACCTATAAAAAATTTGACAACAACCCACATTATTAAATTTCTGTTTAATAGTAATAAATTGTATTATATGAATTATTCCGTCTGACAAATTGTATTGACGACTAATGAGAAAAATCCATAATAGTTAATATATTTGACATTATATGTATGACAAAATCTTATTGTAATGAAATTGTGATTTTGCTGTTAATTATTATTAAATCTTATTGTTCTTTGTTTTTGTTTTTGACGATCTCAATATGAGTACATGTAATTTGACATACTAATGTAATTATATTGTATAAATTTTGGGAAATAAATGAATCTAATCTAATCTAATCATGATATTTTATACGGAAATACTCATACTTTTTTAAAGACACAATTTCATCCAATCCAAAGTTTAAGAGGCACTCAAGAAGGCCCAATTGACACAACGAGCGTTCGAAATGAACATCGACCATGTCCGAGTGACACTCGAGTTTAACGCGTGCGACATTTCTCGAGTGGTTTGAGCATCGGTGACTTCTTACGTGCGTAGTACGTAATTTATAATTTCGAGTTTTTAATTAAATAAAGGAGATGTATTGGCAAGGGCGTGCATTCGATACAGGCACATTGTCACTTATGTATGGAGTGCCTACCCTGGCGCCATACTTAGCTCTCTCCACTGCACGCGCCTGTGTATTTGTGATATTGTTTTAAATTGTATAAAGGTTTTTTTTTCTTGTGATACAAATAGGAATCACTTTAGTCAGCGCAATTTGTTACGAATATGGAAACTGTTTTCTGAACTTCAGCAAATAAATTACGCGAATTAAAATTAGATCTGTTATAGTTGGAATGAAACAACTATTAACGGATTTAACTCGCGTATTTTTATTTTATTTTATTAGCTGACGTTTCGGATTCTTTACAGTTTCCATAATTGTTAATAGTTGTTTCATTCCAATGTGTAATAACCGCGAAGTAGTTGTTTTATTCCAATGTATAATAACCGCAAAGACATCAGAAATTATTAAATAATCTATCTAGTCAGCTTCTTATGATAAAATCTTTTAGCTCTGTAAATAAGTTATTTATTTTAAACCAAGTTTTAACTGTGGTTAAGCACTTTAAGCTGCCATAACTAACCTCGGCACAAAGTTAAACCAACTTGTCAAAAGCATTCCCTTTTACAGTTTTAATATTAAAAGTATAAAGAAATTGCATTACTGCACTTTACATTACAATTTTATATATTTACTATGTATTTCCCGGCGCGTGCAGTGCGGGGAGAGTAACTATGGCGCCAGGGTAGGCACTTCATACATTGGTGACACTATGCCTGTATTGAATGCACGCCCTTGGTACTTACTATGTATTATCTATGTACAGACTCGCTAATTTTATTATGAGAATACGATTAATACCAAGTCCCGAATTGCTAACAAACCTTTGTATACAGTTCGGGCTGTTGTCTCCCCCTGTATTTATATCTCATAGCCTTCGACGACGCATGATTGATACGTCACACACACACACACACACACACACACATTTATATAATCCCAATCTGAGCAATTCATAATTCTACATTATACAAATTACATTTACCTGCTCTTTAACAAAGTCAGCAAATAAAATAAAATGTGCGATTGATATCCGTTATAGTTTTTTCATTACAATGTGTAATAACCGCGAAGGCATCAGAAATTATAATAATATTTCAGTTACACAAAATCACTGTCAATTCACTTCAACGTTCATATTTAACCAAATTAATCGTTTTTTAATGTACACGAAGATAAAACAGTACAAAAAAGCTAAACCAAAAAAGATGCAACTCATCCTGAATTCATTCATTTGAGTTACCCGTTTAATTAAATTAAGTGAAACGGCAATGATATGCAAGTCATTACTACATTTCTAAATATCATTGTTCATATAAATTAAAGTTTATATTAACTCGTAATAATTTCTGATGCCTTCGCGGTTATTACACACTAGCTTTTGCCCGCGACTTCGTCCGTATGGAACTCCTCCTTTTTTGCAGTCGGTTAAAAAGTAGCCTATGTTCTTTCTCACGCTCCAGACTTTCTTTGTACCAAATTTTATTTAAAATGGGTCCAGTAGTTTTAGCGTGAAAGCATAACAGACAGACAGAGTTACTTTCGCATTTATAATATTAGTACGGATTGGAATAAAAAAATATTAGTGTCAGAATATCGTCAGCTCAGTCGTGCTACGAATATGGGAACTGTAATCAAAACATTAGCAAATAAAATACGCCAGTTAAATCCGTTACAGTTGTTTCATTAAAAAGTATTTAAAAAAATGGACAATTCCTATTGTAAAAGGTTTTCATACAACTTTCTGCAATGTATGTAGTCTTTTTTCAAACAAACCCTGCGCGAGACAAGCCGTCAAAAAAGTATTTTCCAGTCGTGGCAGGTAGAGAAGTTTCCTTTTTTTATGAATGTTTGTTTTGATGAAATATGTATTTAGCATTTTTCATTAATATAATAATATTATGTACGTAAACTGCATAGACTGATATGTAGAATCACCGTCATAAATGTGTGCCTACCTTTGACAGCCCACATTGCACGCACCTGGAACTAACGTATTTATTTGGTGATAGAATAATAATACCGTAACAATGCGTAGAATGATATACAATTATATAACATTTTTTATTTTATTAACTACCTTTAATAATTACCCATTTTGATTTAGGGGGTAGTAATTATTTTAAAATTTCTAAAATAAGGTAGTTTGCACAATGTAATTACTTTAGTGTTATCGTCAGCTCAGTTAGCTACGAATATGGAGACTGTAAAGTTTTCAAAACGTTATCAAAGCAAACAAGCAACTTGATTTTTTATTTTACTATATAATAGTTTGTATACAACAAAAATATGTTTAAGCAGTTTAACTGTTGAGTTAGGAATCTTAATTGTAACTTGAACGTTGTGAAATAGGCCCTTAATGTGTTAAGTTTTTGTCGTTCCCTAGATAAGCGTCTGGAATGCAATCCCCGGCCCTACCCGGAGACAGTGTCAAATGACCCGGGTATACCCGGATCTATAGAACCAGGGGCTAGCATACTTCATCGACTGATTTAAGCACTAATTTTTTGACAAATTTTATTCTTACAGGTTTTTCTCTAATACGAGTAGGTTCATACTATGTAACTACCAAAATGTGGTATAAAAAAAATATAAAAACAGAATGATATAGAAGTAAGAAACAAGACGTATCTTTTCGGTGTTGGCCACCTAGCAGTCAACATAATATGCTTTTTCAACATGTACTGATTGAATATTTTGCTTGTATATTTGGTAGGTATGAGAATAGGTCGTAAATTATATTTCATACCGCTAGGTCATTCGGGTAGCAAAAGAACTTTTGCCGTGTCAGCTACTTTACAAAACACTTATTATTTACTTACGTGATATTTACTTGACACTTGCAATTAGTGATAGAGTTGCCCCGAGTCGGGGTAGGCATTTACCACGTCCTGAACGGAATGCACGCCCTTGCAGTCGAACCTAACTCGACAATATTATAAACATTCTAATATTGATATACGTATACGAAAAACATATTGACATGATAAAAAATGGAATTGGAATGAAATAACTTCAACGGATTTAACTCGCTTATTTTCGAAAACTACGTTTCTCATTCTCGAAGCCGACTGAGCTGAATCTAACACGATTTCATTCTAAGGTGCACAACCGCGAAAGCATCAGATAATTATTAAAAATGAGATTTTAAATTTGTGTAAATTTATTTTTTTGTATGAGAGCATGCTAGCCCGGGCCTGCCCCGGGGGAATAAGGGGGTAAGTCGAGATAAGGGTTTAATTAAGTTTTCAATTCCTCTGTGTTTCGTATACCGGACTTCAAAAGGTACCTCAATTATTAATTCACACCCCAAGTTAATTATTTACGTTAGTTATTATTTTCATTTTAAATAATGATTGGGTTTTTGTGGAAGTGGTTGTTGCTAAGGAGGCATTTTACTTGCAAGACAGAGAATTTACTTTTTTATTGTTTTTCAGATAATAAAAAAAAACCTTTGTCAAATATGAATTAGTATCCTACTTGACTCGGTCAGTGTTATGTATGACTCAGCATGAGCATATAATATACTTGAGTTTCTGAGGTACAATAAAATGAAATACGCGAGTTAAATCCGTTTAAAGTTGTTTTATTCCAATGTATAATAACCGCGGAGGCATCAGAAATTATTAAAATTAAGTTATTTTTAATTTCTGATGCCTTCGCGGTTATTACACATTGGAATGAAACAACTATTAACGGATTTAACTCGCGTATATTTTGCGTAAAATGTATCATTAATATTTCATAATTTAGAAAAGGGTAGTTTCTCAAAATTTGTAATTTAAATATAAGGTAGTTTGCATAACTGTATAATTCACTTTAGCGTTAGACTATTGTCAGCTCAGTCGTGCTACGATTATGGAAACTGTAAAGAATCCGAAACGTCAGCTAATAAAATAAAATAAAAATACGCGAGTTAAATCCGTTAATAGTTGTTTCATTCCAATAAGTTATTTTTCATATTGATTCTGTTCTTAAATATAGTCTGAGACAATGTTCCCGCAAATAACTCTTTAATGTCCCACTAATGTTGCCATGACGACAATATAATATGTTACGTCTAAAGAAACCGCCGCGAAATGTATGGGGGACTATAAACAGTGTGTTATCTTAGTAGGCCATAATACACGCGTAAACGGTTAGGAACTGGGTTGCCAGGGTTGAATTTCAAAAATGGGTTTTTGAAATTCAGCCCTGAAATTATTATGGATTTTTGACTTTTGTATGAGACTATTAGTCGCGTGCTATGAGACTATGAGTCAGGGTAGGCATTACCATTGGGCCTATATGGAATGCACGCCCTTGGAGACTATCGTCAGCAGAGGACTACGTATATGGGTACTGTAAACTGTAAAATGAAATACGCGATTTAAATCCGTTATAGTTTTTATTCCAATGTGTAATAACCGCGAAGAGAGAAATTACCTATTGAATTTGTATCAGTAAATAATATCTTTATAATAATTTTATATTTACTTTATCTATTTGAAACATAGATGCATGCTATTATAATTTAAACGATTTTTTTAATGATATTATGTAAAAATTATTAATAACTTTTATAAATATAGATATTGTAAATAGAACATAATGTGCCATATAAAAATTTAATCTAAAAGATGTTTTAGAATTAAGTTGTTTTGTTTTAGATATAGTATATGCCCTTATAATTATGTTAAGTAAAATTTGCTGTGCCCTTGCAGGGCATCACATGAATACCTACTGTTTATTTCCATCCTAATTATTTGTGTAATGTGATATGCAATAAACAATTTGAATTTGAATTTGAACATGGACTCTTTTTAAAATAGGACACGGTTGGCAACCATAAAAGTACTATTTTGTAAACAAAAAATTGTGCGTAATACAAATCTTACGTTAGCTATGTTGACAAGTATAAATACGAGTATACATGTAAAATGTTGTATACCTACTTTACAATAATTATATTTTACTAGCGGCCCCGGCAGACGTCGTCCTGCCCGTTCGATTGTCTCGTCAAAGATCTGTCAAAGTCTTCTGTCACTTACCGTCAACCACTTTGTATATGGGGTATAGAAAGATGTTGATTGTACAATTTTTCAAGATGTTTTTTAAATTTTCTCTACCTACAAACCTTCCCTGGACTTCCACGAATAATTCAAGACCAAAATTAACCAAATCGGTTCGTGCGTTCTGGAGTTATAGCGTCAGGGAGGAAAACCCGACTTATTTTTATATAATAGAAATATCTCAAAAATAGCCATAGAATATAAATGATATTATTGCCTAATATTCGTGTATACGAATACTTTTACAAAAACAGTAACAAATAAAAGACAAAGTTACGAAAATTGTATCAAAACAAATATGACAACACTGGGTAGGCTCAGAAATTTGCAAAGGTATATACTATATGAAGAGTTTATATGTAGTTTCATTTCCTCGGGAAAACGTGTCATTTGAGATAGAAATCAAAATGCTTTAGGCCGTAAGTACCTAAATACATATATACCAAGGGCGTGCATTCCATATAGGCACAACGGTATAAATGTATGGAGTGCCTACCCTGACGTGGTACATGCGCGACCCTCACTGCACGCGCCTGATATACATCTATATATTATTATTAATATAGGTATTGTTATGAAAATACGTGTTAACGTGTAATATTGGAATTAAATAATTATTTCTGATGCCTTCGCGGTTATTATACATTGGAATGAAACAACTTTAAACGGATTTAACTCGCGTATTTTATTTTATTGGCTGACGTTTCGGAGCCTTCACAGATTCCATAATCGTAGCACGACTGAGCTGACAATAGTCTTATGCTAAAGCCTTTAAAGTTTCATTGGAATTTAATGATTCTAACAAATATCGACAACTGCCATTCTAACTTATATTATAAATGCGAAAGTAACTCTGTCTGTCTCGCTTTCACGCTGAAACTACTGACCGATTTAAACGAAATTTGGTACACAGATAGTCTAGACACTAAGAAAGGAAAGGCTACTTTTGATTGCATTAGACTGCCGTAATTACTAATTCTACGCGAACGTAGTCGCGGGCAAACGCTAGTAAGTATAAAATAGAATACACAAATAATAATGACAATATTTGAATCTTTGAATTATTATACGTATGAAAAATAGATAACAAAAATTTTATAAAAATCGGTTCAGCCAGAGCAGAGCAACAAACGCCGCGACACAAATTTTATATATTAAAAAATTCAGAAAAAGTTCCCGCTGAAATCTCACTAAATCCGTATTTTGAACGTTTGTAAAAACTTGCTAAACCAAGTTATGATTTTAGTCGGAGCGCGGTGAGAGCAAAATTATTCATTAAACGCTAATGTGGCAATTTGCTCTTAAATTTGCCCTTATTATGAATAAGGATAACCCTCAAAATCTGGATAAAAATACATCAACGGAATGCCTAAGTGTGTAATCGGATTTTTAGGGGTCAGTGAAAAGGTAATGTTGAAAGGTTGTTTGGAGAAACATATACTATGTCCTGCGGTTGAATAAGAGTAAGATTTTTTATATTTAACTTCTATGGAGTATTAGGAAACTTAAAAAAAAAGATTTTTTCTGAAAAATAGGGAATAATTAAGTAGATTTAAAATGATCATTTCTCAAAATTTCATCTGTTGTGTATACTAAAAAAAGAATACTTTTACATGAAATGTCGGCAAATAAACATAGTTGTATCATTCTAATGAATACTTTTACATTTACTAATATTTATGTAATTTGACGGCCTGTTGGTCTAGTGGTCAGAGGCCCTGACTACGAAATCGGAGGTTGCGGGTTCGAATCCCGCTAGGGGCAGATGTCAATGTGATGAGCACTGGCATCTATACCTGAGTCTTGGATGTCTTATATGTATTTATGTGTATTTATCCGTTGTCTAGTACCCATAACACAAGCTTTGCTTAAAATGGGACTAGATAATTGGTGTGAATTGTCCAAAAGATATTTATTTTATTTTATTTATCTAAAAATAGTACCTAACTGATATTATCGCAGTTAAGTAAGTACCTATTTCACTTTTGAATTAAGTAACTCACAATATTTTTATGCTGAAGTTTCTGTGTTAGCTTGGCCGGCCACGAATAAGAAAACTGTAAAGGTTTGGAAACGTCAGCACAAAATAAGAGGATATGTTAGTTAAATAGGCAGCCGTTTATAAAGTCTTATTATCTTTCGTATGTAATCTTTCATGCCTTTGCAGTTATTACACATTGGAATGAAACAACTATATCATACTTAACTGGCGTATTTTAATTGCTCACGCGAGTTAAATTCGTTGTAACAAGTTATTCCATTCCTATACAATTTGTCTTAAAAAAATATTTACGGAACCCGTCATAATAATCTCGATAAACATATCTGGCATATTTAAAATAAATAACTGCTGTGAAGTTTTTTTTTTAAAGTTGTTGTTTCGCAAATGCCATCTTGCCTAACAACGTGAGGTGAGTCATAAAACTTTATGTTTCTGAGGTCATAAAAATTCTCTCCAACAAATTGTTGTTTAGTTGGTTATAAAAGTTATTTTTTATGCCGTTTCGTTTTGTGATTTTTTCGGCACTTTTTTTACTTGCAATTTTATTATAAATTATTAAATTTGTGTTTAATAGTATTAAATTGTATTATATGAATTATTCCGTCTGACAAATTGTATTGACGACTAATGAGAAAAATCCATAATAGTTAATATATTTGACATTATATGTATGACAAAATCTCATTGTAATGAAATTGTGATTTTGCTGTTAATTATTATTTAATCTTATTGTTCTTTGTTTTTGTTTTTGACGATCTCAATATGAGTAGGTACATGTAATTTGACATAATAATGTAATTATATTGTATAAATTTTGGGAAATAAATGAATCTAATCTATCTAATCTATTTTTTTCGTAAAATAAAAAGCTCGTTATCCAATCAAAAATACTGATCGAACGAAAGGAATGGAAAATATGAAATTGATATACACGACCGATAACTGAGTGTGAAGTTTCGTTCGCGCATTTCAATTGCTGGTTCAAATCCTGCTAGGGGTAAATGTCAATGTGATACAAGATCTGTAGGTACGTGAGTGGGTATTGGATGTCATAAAATATATTTTTATGTAAGTATGTTTATCCGTTACCTTGTACCTAATTCTATACGTAGGCACAAGATAACGAATAAACATACTTTTTCAGGAGAGGCGAGAAACTGATTAATATGTCCATAATATGCACGTATGAGTTTTCTGTATAAATTTATACTTTTTATAAGAAAGCTAGCAGAGTTATATTAGCTGAAATCTGTTTTAGTGTAGGTGGGTTTGCTGGGATCCGATGGTGTGCATAACTCCAGAACGCAGGAACCGATTTGGCTAATTTTGATCTTCAATTATTTGTGGCAGTCCAGGGAAGGTTTGTAAGTAGACAAAATTTAAAAAACATCTTGAAAAAGTGTAAAATCAACATCTTTCTTTACTCCCATATACAAAGTGATTGACGGTAAGTGACAGAAGACTTTGACGAAACAATCGGACAGGCAGGACGACGTCTGCCGGGGCCGCTAGTAGGCTATAAAAAAAAGATGATTTTATATACTTGACGACTAAAGAGAAAAATTATAATATTGACATTTTGTAAAATTAATTTTATTAGTTTTAATTTTATTTGTTATGTGTTTGTTTATTTTATAATGTAAAATTTTGACGATCTCACTATGAGTGCATATAATATGACATAATGTGTAATTATAATGTATGTAATAATGAGAAATAAATGAAATCTAATCTAATCTAATCTATAGATATAGATAGATAGATATTTTATATTAGTATAGATAACTGTCTGTTGACCCGTACATTTGATGTCACAATTTTATGCGTCTATGGACACATCTTGTTATATCAGTGATTAAAACAGGATGCTCTGGAATCTTATTAAAAACTTTCCCGTGACAGAGACAAAACATCATTAATCTTCCCTCTCGCTCCCTCATTATAACTTCCCAGTGATTTATTCGACAAAGTTACGGGAATTTTATTTCGCGACCCATGGCTACATTAGCACAGATATAAAGTAAATGAATATGAAAAATATAGATTATTTTTAATAATAATACTGAAAAAACTAGTATTTAGTTCATTATCGTTTTTATACAAAAACTAGCGGTTCACCCCGGCTTCGCACGGATCCCTATTTTTTTTTCAAAATATTATATAGTCTATGTTACTCAGGGTATATATCATCACACTAGGACCAATAGGAGCGGAACAGTTACTTTTCCACGCGGACGAATTCGCGGGCAGAACCTAGTCGTAGGTAACTAATATTATAAATGCGAAAGTAACTCTGTCTGTCTGTCTATCTGTCTGTTACGCTTTCTCGCTAAAACTTAGTAGTTTTAGCGTGAAAGCGCAACTCCTATTATAGCGTAGCGGTCTAGTGACCGATTTAAATGAAATTTGTTACAAAGAAAGTCTGGAGCCTGAGAAAGGACATAGGCTACCTTATAACCTACTGCAAAAAAGAAGGAGTTCCACGCAGACGAATTCACGGGCAGAAGCTAGTATTTTATATACGCTACGCTATACGCTAGTTAAATTTGTTATAGTTGTTGTATTTTGTGCCAATTCTAGAAATATATTATCTTTGTATTTGAGCAGAAGGACTAATCAGATCCTCCCAGGATCTGATAAGTCCCTTATCTTGACTAAATCTGGACTTATAAAATAGACAATCCCTTTACACCTTAATTTTGTTATTTCCTAAAATAATGACTTGTTTGAATTTTTTGTATTTCTTTGTTTATTTATTACTAGCTTTTGCCCGCGACTTCGTCCGCGTGGAACTCCTCCTTTTTTGCAGTCGGTTAAAAAGTAGCCTATGTCCTTTCTCAGGCTCCAGACTTTCTTTGTACCAAATTTCATTTAAATCGGTCCAGTAGTTTTAGCGTGAAAGCGTAACAGACAGACAGACAGAGTTACTTTCGCATTTATAATATTAGTAGGGATAGGGACTAGCGGTTCGCCCCGGCTTCGCACGGATCCCTATTTTTTTCATAATATTCTTTAGCCTATGTTACTCAGGGTGAACGTAGCTTCCCAACAGTGAAAGAATTATTATAATCGGTCCAGTAGTTTTTGAGCCTATTCATTAGAAACATACAAAGATATGTACAAATCTTTATAATATTAGTACAGATTGTTGATCTCACTATTAGTAGGTACATATAATATGACCATGTAATTATGATTTGATAAAATATTGAGAAATAATTGAAACAGAATATGAATGTGTTTCGGATATTCGAGCGTTTGAGATGTCGTCGTTGTTTCTAGCTATATCTATAATCTTGCTACTAAATACAATAAATGGTATTGAACCAAAAATATCGATCTACTTTCGATTGATAGATCGTAGTTAATATTATATGTATAATAGTTGCAAATAAAACTGCCTAGGTAGTAGAGTTAGAATCCAAGAGAGACCATATCAAAGAGAGACTATCGTCGACTGTGCAACTACGAATCCTCAAATTCTTTGGACACATCACTCGTAACGAGGACTCCATGGAACGTTTGGTGGTGCAAGGGAAGGTCGAGGGCAAAAGATCTCGCGGTCGCTCCCCAACACGATGGACAGATCTCATAAAGTCCAGCACAGGAAATGCAATCAACGATTGCTCTCACTCCACCGGTAACAGAGCCACATGGCGACGGATAGCAGGAGCTGCTGCGGCGCAAAAATTTACCGAAACATGACCACGACCACTGTCCAGAGTGAACGGTTAAGAAGAAGAAGTAGAGTTAGCGAGTATCCATTCCTTTCTAAGTTTATTTTGTACTACCGATCCTATAGATTTTATTTTTTCGAAAATTACGTACCTAAGTCTGGAGTGACTGGAAACTCACTCTTTAAGTATCAATTAAAATATTATATGTATAAGAACCAGGAGATAAGTAGTATATATAAATATAAAATACACACCAATTGATCTAGTCCCAAACTAAGCAAAGCTTGTACTATCGTTACTAGACAACGGATAAACATACATAAATACATATAAGACATCCAAGAGTACAAATTCCAGTGCTCATTACATTGACAGCTGCCCCTAGCAGGATTCGAACCCCGGTTTCGTAGTAAAGGGTATCTGACCACTAGACCAACGGGCCGTCAAAATATTTTTTCTGTCCTCCGGCCAGAAAGCGCCAATTTTGTGGCCGCTGCGCTAAATGAAATTGCCGCTTTCTGGCTTCGTCGAACAGAAAAATAGTATACTGACCTCGGCCAGTAAAATAAAAAGCCTCAGATCACATTTTTGTCAACCTCGGCTTCGCCTCGGAAGACAATTACATGTGATCTGCCGTATTGGTGCGTAATGTCTATTACTTAAGTTTTTCTTTACTTATTGATTCTGTTCTTTAATATAGAGTGAGAGAAGGCATTTCAAACGGTCAAAGATACACCCGTTTACGGTGAATAGTTCACTTATTTCACTAATCCTTTTTTATACGTCCTGCTTCACAAAACTGTAGTTTATTGCGAGATTTAATTCAAGAATATCTCCGTTTGAAACTTATAAATAATTGGAGTTAATTTCCAGTTGGAATCTCTCATCCCTTTTGTGACGAAAATGTTGGAAATTCAAATGTTAGGTTATTAATTTGGAAAAAAAAGTTTAGACGTATTTCGTTATTTTAATGAGTTTTATTTAGCTTTTATTAGTCAAAGGACACATGGGTCCTCTTTAATATGTAAAAGATTTTTAGAAAATTAGAATTTAGTTCATTTATATCGTGAGAATTATTCAATAACCAAATTTAATTTAATATGTTTGTACTTGGCAAGTTTTTTAAACTTTGTTATTTTGGAATTAATATTTTGGAATGAAACAACAATATCGAATTTAACTCGCGTATTTCATTTTAATTGCTGACTTTTCGAAAAACTTTGCAGTTCCCATATTCGTAGCACGACTGTGCTGACAATAGTCTAATGCTAAAGGACGCCTTAAAGCGAATTTTTACTATTAATTGGTAGGTTATCCTCAAGGGCGTGCATTGCATATAGGCACAATGGTATAAATGTATGTAGTGCCTACCGTGACGTGGTACATGCGTCACTGCACGCGCCTGGTTATCCTTTTTGTAGGTACCTTGAAAACAAACCTAACCTTTCAGTTTTACAAATATTGATAAGTTTCATTAAAGTCATTGCGCTGACAATTGATAACCTAACTTCTCTTGACATGTAGACCGACCCCCTGGTACTTGACGCGACCCCCCACTCGTAACGCGAGGGGGGAGGGGGTCACCCCCAAAATAAATTAGCATGCTCAGATTGGATTGTCAGCCAAGTTCCCAAGTCCATGCTAATTCGGGCAAAAAAAAGTTTTTGAAATTTATTTTCCTGTTTATTTGCCGAATGTAATTCTGTAAGGTCACCTCTACGGATCGAACAACAAAGAAAATTTTGCATTCTAACTAATATTTCGACTTTTGTTTATTACATTTATACCAATATAAACAACTATTTTTTTTTGTATATCTATTCTAATATTGGACCGAGTTGAAAAATTCTTACTAGAAGCTACACTAATTGCAAGTGACATTGGCTATATTATATTTTGAAAAATGTTAGGGATCCGTGCGAAGCCGAGGCGGACCGCTAGTCTATACTTCTATACTAATTCTAGGAGGAATAGTTTGTTTGTTTGTTTGATTGAATAGGCGTTACAACGGCTGGAACAATCTGAAAAATTCTTTCACTGTTGGAAAGCTACACTATTCCCGAGTTGCATAGATTGGGCCTATCTATACTAATATTATAAATGCGAAAGTAACTCTGTCTGTCTGTCTGTTACGCTTTCACGCTAAAACTACTGGACCGATTTAAATGAAATTTGGTACAAAGAATGTCTGGAGCCTGAGAAAGAACATAGGCTAATTTTTAACCGACTGCAAAAAAGGACGAGTTCCACGCGGACGAAGTCGCGGGCAGAAGCTAGTAGGCTATAAAATAAAGGGATCCGGGCGAAGCCGGGGCGGGCCGCTAGTTTAGTACAAATTGCCAAGGATACCTATTTATTTATTCCAGGAAAATGTTAAGATTCTGAGAAATAATTTATAGTGAGTAAACAAGGTAGGAAAACCATCTAGAGAAATATTTCAAATATAAATTCGAAATAGCGATTCAGCTATTTATTTTGAATGTATTTCATTCCAATTATCTTTGTAACCTACATTTTCAACGAAGGCTCTAATTTCATTTTGAGTTACTGAACCAAACATAACTGTATTTGTATATGTTTGTGAAAAAATATTTATACATATTTCGCTTCAGTATAATAATGACATAACTTGAAATGTAATAATTTCTGATGAAATGAAACAACTATTAACGGATTTAACTCGCTTATTTTTATTTTGTTTTATTTGCTGACATTTCGGATTCTTTACAGTTTCCATAATCGTAGCGCGACTGAGCTTACAATAGTCTAATGCCACGATTATGGAATCCGAAACACCAGCCATTAAAATAAAATAAAAATACGCGAGTTAAATACGTTAATAGTTGTTTCATTTCAACTTGTAAAATATCAACACGTGAATTCAAATCTTAATCCAAAGGCTTTGAACCTTAAATGGAGTAATATATTTTGGTTAATGTCACTATTTTATTAAGGGTCCAATCAGTAACCATGGTTTTCGTACAAATAATGTAATGTAACCCTAAAATGGCGTGTTAATTTGTGTTTAAGTGCCATCAGGTATAAAAACAGTGAGGGGGTCCGAGTGACCCCTTGTGGAGGGTTAACTGCCCGTTTGGGGTAAGGCAGGAGTGCTATGAGGTACAACTTAACTTTAATATTAGGTATATGTCTGTTTATTCGTCTGTTATCTCCGCTGAACACCCAAAAACTATTTAGATCACTGTTTTCCAGTTAGTATTAAATCTATACTAATATTATAAAGTTTGTTTGTTTGTTTGTTTGAACGCGCTAATCTAAGGAACTACTGGTTCGAATTCAAAAATTCTATAGACCATTTATCGAGGAAGGCTTTAGGCTATATAACATCACGCTGCGACCAATAGGAGCGAAGAAACAGTGGAAAATGTGTAAAAAACGGGGAAAATATGAAGGCTTATGAAGAATTACTATTCCACGGGGATGAAGTCGCGGGCACAGCTAGTACTAAATAAAATAATTTATTACTCAATAGACCTTAAAAAACTACTTTTACTCGTCACATCTCCACAGAAAGTCTTATTTTTAAAGTCAATAATTCAATATAAATTACGCACCTACCTACTAAACAAAAGAGTCTTATATAACATAACAAGTAAATAATAATAGATAGTGGAATGAAACGACTACTTGCTAACGTATCAAAAAAATAAACTACAGTTTCCATATTCGTAGCACGATACGTAGATTGTGCTGACGATAGCTATCTAACAGTTTTAGTTTTTCAGGCATCTGAAATTATAAATAATAGGTTTTGAAAACCAGAAAATAAAAATAAAACCTCTCAGTATACCACGGGCCTCATTTAAAAGAGTTCTCTGACCCAAGATTGAGGTCTGCACTTCAATTGGCGATCGGAACCCTAAATTACGGAACCTTTTGGGTCCCTCCTTCACCTATTGATACTGATGGGCACTACTTAATGTAGAATATATACATTTAGTAGTAACTACTTATCAAACAAAAAATATTAGACACACGACCGTGTATCATTTATCTTTTTATAGAATTCACCCCCAAGGGTGCTAAGTAGTAAAATACAGAATTTTTTTTGCAAGAAAGGATTTTTGAAAATTCAGCCCTTAAGGGGGTAAAACGGGGTACGAAGTCAAGAGCAAAACCTGTATAAATGAAACTTTTATTGATACACTAGCGACCCACCCCACGTGCCACAAACCTTCCTCTTGAATCACTCTATCTATTAAAAAAAACCGCATCAAAATCCGTTGCGTAGTTTTAAAGATTTAAGCGTACATAGGGATGTTTAGACAGAAAAAGCGACTTTGTTTTATACTATGTAGTGATGATAGTAATTATTATGTTTTAACTCATATACATATTGCTTGCTAATGACAGATTTTTAACCAGTTGACTTTTTTTGTTTCAGGTAATAATTAAAAATATATAACGAATAATGGAGACAGTAGGTACCTACATATTGCAAGTGTGAGTTGGACTCGCGCACTAAGGGTTCCGTACGAAAACGGCTACGTGTCATTACAATTTGTCAATCCAAATTAATTACTTTACCAACCGATCCGAAAACCAATTACCTACCTCAAGAAACAATAACGCAAAATCTTCAATTCTACCAAATTATTTTCCTCATAAAATCACAATTCAGTAAACAACCTCACAGCAATATCAGCTGAAGAGCCCTCGAATATGTAACATGTGTTTTATTTGACACAATAAGGCCCTCTCAGACGGCTAGAGGGCCCTTACGGCCCCTGCCCGATCAGCTGTTTGAAAGCCTTACAAGGTAGCGAGAACTTGAGGACAAAAAGTTCCAGGAAAGATTTGGCCTTTGAATAGGATTCATTGAAACTTGTTTGTTGCAGTTGTATTTTATAATCCGCCGTATTACAAAACAAGGAAGGCCTGATGCCAGACTTTAGTATTATAGCGGTTATCTATACTAATATAATAAAGAGAAAAAGTTTGTTTGTTTAGATTAAATAGGCTCCGAAACGACTGGTTCGATTTGAAACATTCTTTCACTGTTGGATAGCTACACTATTCCCGTGTGACATAGGCTATAAAAAAGGAATCCGGGCGAAGCCGGGGCGGGCCGCTAGTTAGGTATACATTGGAATGAAACAACTATAGAAACTACTTTAGCATAAGACTATTTTCAGTTCAGTCGTGCTACGATTATGGAATCTATAAAGGCTCCGAAGCGTTAGCCAATAAAATAAAATACGCGAGTTAAATCCGTCTATAGTTATGTCATTCCGATTTATTATATAAGGATCACCAACAGAAAATACAATAGTTCTTATAATACGAGACATGCACAAAATAAAACAGAATTCTAATTGATCTTTTAAAGGTACAGCATGCTTACAGACGGCCTGTTGGTCTAGTGGTCAGAGATCCTGACTACGAACCCAGAGGTTGCGGGTTCGAATCCTGCTAGGGGCAGATGTCGATGTGATGAGCACTGGTATCTGTACCTGAGTCTTGGATATCTTATATGTATTTATGTATGTTTATCCGTTGTCTAGTACCCATAGTACAAGCTTTGCTTAAATTGGGCCTAGATCAATTGGTGTGAATTGTCCAAAGATATTTATTTATTTATTACAAGATATAAAATAATCTAATCTAATAAGTAATCTATATTCAATACTAATATTATAAAGAGGAATGGTTTGTTTGTTTGGATTAAATAGGCTCCAAAACGACTGGACCGATTTGAAAAATTCTTTCACTGTTGGAAAGCTACACTATTCGTGAGTAACATATATATATAATATAATAAATTAAAAAAACAGGGATCCGTGCGAAGCCGGGGCGAACAGCTAGTATTCTATAAAAGATCATATCAATGCGATGAATTCTATAAATCTATCAATGACTCTTAAGAATGGAAGCAAAGTCACTTGTTTTCAATTATTCATTGTCTATATTATTTTAGTGACAAAACTGCACAAAACACTCGCTTATACAGACCACATTCGCTATTAAACTAATACAATAAAGGCGCAAATCCTTTGACATGTATCTAAAGTTAGGACTAAAATCCAGTGACATGGTAAAGGAAGTATCGTTAGTTTACGTCGTGTAATCACGTCAAATAATTTATTAGACAAATAAGCAAATGGGATAAATTAATATATTGTTTTGTGGTAGGACGATTGATAGGGTAAGGCTGTGGTTTTTAATAAGCGGCGCGGGTAGCGTTTTGTATTTAGTTCTCTTATGCAATCTGTCTTGACTTATACTAACGTAAATATTAATAGGAATAGGTGATAGATAGGTACTGAATAAAAAAACTAATAGCCTCTCTCTTATCCTCTCTAGACTTTACACGAATCCAACAAAAGATTTTAACGGACAGTTCTTTTCTCTTCAGTTCTTATCCAATTAAATATATTGGTTACTAGCGGCTCCGACAGACGTCGTCCTGTCCGTCCGATTGTTACGTCAAAGATCTGCCAAAGTCTTCTGTCACTTACCGTCAATGACTTTGTATATAGGAGTAAGGAAAGATGTTGATTTTACACTTTTTCAAGATGTTTTTAAAATTTTCTCTACTTTCAAAACTGAATATCAATAAAAAACCTTATAGAAGTGCAGATACATGTTTTTTAATTCGAAATGGCCTCACGTATAATAGTTTTCAAGAAAATTTGCTTTTAAATATTGTGTTTTTTTTAATACCATGTCACTTTTCGTTTGCATACTTGAATTCTATACACAGGTACATTCTTTAGTTCGCTATTATCGTTTGTCACTTGTCTACAAAAATAAGAAATCGCTACTCGCTCCATTCAAGGCCCTTTCCTATTTGATTGACAGTTACACGACCGACTCTGCGGTATTCAGTCTGTGTTATAATTAAGAGGATGTCTGCACGTAACGATCTTCAGTGAGGAGATAAAACACAGACTCTCTATAGAGTAACTAGGTATACTTAACTCTACTTAATATTGGAATGAAACATAAACGTATTTAACTCGCGTATTTTATTTTATTGGCTGACGTTTCGGAGCCTTTACAGATTCCATTATCATAGCACGGCTGAGCTGACAATAGTATGATGCTAAAGTGATAAATAAACCTATGCAAAGTACCTTATTTATTAAAAATAAATAAATTGTTGAAATAAATTGTTGTTTCATTCTAATGTACGTATAATAGTCGCGAAGGCATTAGAAATTATTAAAATACGCGAGTTAGATCCGTTGTAGTTGTTTCATTCTTATGTGTAATAACCGCGAAGGCATCAGAAATAATTCAATTAAATATTATCATTAAATAGCCGGGTTTTTTTTTTAATTATAAGAGAATCAAGATTAATACAAAGGTTTGAATAATGCCTAGTTTATACCAACGTTACTATTGCATATTAACATGAAAAATTAGTTATTGTGACGTTACTGTAATAGTTAGATATAAGTATAGCATCTTAGACTTTTTTTTTAGATATTGATGTCTTTGTTAAACTATAGTCATCATTTTGCTTTATTATCATCAGAAGTTTACGCGATTATTGAAGATTTTATATTAAACGGATCATCATCTCTTACTTTTTTAAATATTGTATAGTCTAACACTAAGTACGTATATGTATTAGTACAGTTATAAAATATCGCTAGTAAAATCAATCCTCTAATTTTTACTACTCTGTGTTAGGAATCTCTCGCTATGTCCAATAAGAACAAACAAACAAACATACAAATTAATCACTGGCCTGTTGACGTTGAGTACAAAGCAAGAATTTAATGAAAAACAAAAGTTCTATTGAATTAACCATTAATCCTACAGACGGTAAATAAATAAAAAAAATGTCTGTCTATTTTTGTTTAAGTATTTTGAATTTTATACTTTAAAATTTAACACGTTCCTATTCTAATAATTTCTGATGCCTTCGCGGTTATTATACACTAGCTTCTGCCCGCGACTTCGTCCGCGTGGAACTCCTCCTTTTTTGCAGTCGGTTAAAAAGTAGCCTATGTCCTTTCTCAGGCTCCAGATTTTCTTTGTACCAAATTTCATTTAAATCGGTCCAGTAGTTTTAGCGTGAAAGCAGACAGACAGACAGACAGAGTTACTTTCGCATTTATAATATTAGTAGGGATTTTAAGTATACTTTAAAATTTAACACGTTCCTATTCTAATAATTTCTGATGCCTTCGCGGTTATTATACATTGGAATGAAACAACTTAAAACGGATTTAACTCGCGTATTTTATTTCATTGGGTGACGTTTCGGAGCCTTTACAGATTCCATAATCGTAGCACGACTGAGCTGACAATAGTCTGATGCTAAAGTGATTAATACAGCTTTGCAAACTACCTTATTTATTATACGTACCTGAGTCTTGCATATTTTATATGTATTTATGTATGTTTATCCGTTGTCTAGTACCCATAGTACAAGCTTTGCTTAGTTTGGGACTAGATCAATTGGTGTGAATTGTCCAAAGATATTATAATTATTTATAAGTTAATCCATCATAATTGTTTCATTCGAAAATGTCAAATACAGTCAAAAATCACTTAAGAACTGAAAGAAATCAGATCATTAATCTAAACAACTCAAAAAAAGTTTCCATTCATTTATTCATCACAATCTCTAAATGCAAATGTAAGGGAAAAAGGCGCATTTATCAACACTTCTTTTTAAGCTTTTCCCTATCTTTGAACGATCTTGACTTCTAAGTGTCTTTTTATATTTTTTTTATAGAATTCAAGACCCTAACTTTGTAACCACTTTAAAAAAAAAATAGGGACCGCTGATGGTAGAAGAGTAAAAAAATTGTATGTATTTATCAAAATGGAGTAAACCACCCTTAATTATTTAGGGGTATGAAAAATATATGTTGACAGATTCCAAGACCTACCCGGTATTCTCACAAAATTTTATAAAAATCGGATCAGCCTTTTCGGAGAACTTTTCAACCAACATCGCTAAACGAGAATTTTATATAATACTAGCTTCTGCCCGCGACTTCGTCCGCGTGGAACTCCTCCTTTTTTGCAGTCGGTTAAAAAGTAGCCTATGTCCTTACTCAGGCTCCAGACTTACTTTGTACCGAATTTCATTTAAATCGGCCCAGTAGTTTTAGCGTGAAAGCGTAACAGACAGACATACAGAGTTACTTTCGCATTTATAATATTAGTTAGGATGTAAAAGACTATTTAATTAACTCTAGACCTTAAAGATACCCATTAGAAATTAAAGATGAGCTAGCATTTAATAATATTTATGTCAAGACAACCCTAGAAAAAAATCGAGACCCGATTGGGATTTGAACCCAATAACTTGATCGAATCGACGAAACCTTCCACTTTCTTGTCTTTTTATTTTAAACTAGCAGTCCGCCCTGGCTTCGCACGGATCCCTTTTTTATAGCCTACTAGCGGCCCCGGCAGACGTCGTCCTGCCCGTCCGATTGTCTCGTCAAAGATCTGTCAAAGTCTTCTGTCACTTACCGTCAACCACTTTGTATATGGGGTATAGAAAGATGTTGATTGTACACTTTTTCAAGATAATAGATAGATAATAGATAATGGATTTTTTAAATTTTCTCTACCTACAAACCTTCCCTGGACTTCCACAAATAATTCAAGACCAAAATTAACCAAACCGGTTGGTGCGTTCTGGAGTTATAGCGTCAGGGAGGAAAACCCGACTTATTTTTATATAATAGATGTCACTCGAGAATAGTGTAACTTCCCAACAGTGAAAGAATTTTTCAAACCGGTCCAGTCATTTAGGAGCCTATTCAATCTAAACAAACAAACTTTTCCTCTTTATTATATTAGTATAGAAAACCAAAAGCTTAAGAAAATCTCCTTAACAATGCATCACATCACATCTAGATAATATGTCTATGCATAACAAGTGCATATTGCATAGATTAGAAAACTATGCACATTGCAACGACTTGTATTTTTGCTGAAAAGGAATTTATGTAAATATCGATAGTACGTACTGAATACAAAGAGTTTTGACAGAATTTAAAATGGCGACAGACTTATTTAGGATGCTAGACGAATAGGATGTTTATGCTTCATATGTTTTCTTGAATTATACCAGTCCTTTAGATACGCACTGGTTTAGTTGTGAAAGGAATATTGGTACCAAAACCAGAGTAGAAGCCATCGGTTACCAGCAACCTTCACCACGTCGTCGGACCACCTTGTAGGAGGATTAACTGATCAGTTATGTTATTATATATTTATTAGGCAATCAGTTAAGATACATGCGCCATTTCCATCACACTCCGATAAGTATATATACACTAGCTGTCCGCCCCGGCTTCGCACGGATCATCTTTTTTTTATACCCTACTAGCGGCCCCGGCAGACGTCGTCCTGCCCGTCCGATACCGTCAAAGATCTGTCAAAGTCTTCTGTCACTTACCGTCAATCACTTTGTATAAGGGAGTATAGAAAGATGTTGATTTTACGCTTTTCCAAGATTTTTTTTTATTTTATCTACTTACAAACCTCTGGACTTCCACGAATAATTCAAGATCAAAATTAGCCAAATCGGTTCGTGCGTTCTGGAGTTATAGCGTCAGGAAGGAAAACCCGACTTATTTTTACATAATAGATGTCACTCGGGAATAGTGTAGCTTCCAAAGTGAAAGAATTTTTAAAATCGGTCCAGCCGTTCTGGAGCCTAATCAATCCAAACAAACAAACCTTTCCTCTTTATAATATTAGTACAGATATATATATCGTTCCGTTGTTGTGTCTGTGGATAGTCCTTTAGCATGTGGAACGAGACGGTGTTTCACGCTTAATTTAAAATAGTTCCCCGCAGGAACACGTACGTTTATTTACTGTGTTTGTTCCACTTGAGACCTAGTCTGAATAGCTAAACAAATCTAGATAAATAATCTAAGTAAATTATTTTGTCTTTAATCCTTTCCATTATAGGGCATAGTTATCTGGAAATATCTAGAAGGTCAAATCTTGTGCACTAAATTGGTTCAATGCTTATAGCATGTTTTTTTCGTCGAAGAGAAAAAAAATACCTTGTGACTTTTTTTGTTCATCGAATGGATTTGAACTCCCGATCTCAATAGTACTTCTTATCTACTAAACTTTAGTTCAGACTTAGCTAATCGTTAAAAAGTATGTTTATGAGAACAATGCAACTATAACCAGGCGCGTGCAGTGGGGTAAGCATTAGTATCGCGCCAGGGTAGGCACAACATAGGTACATTGATGACACTGTGCCTGTAAAGAATGCACGCACACAATAACGAGTTAAACTAGCATATTTTTTTTTTATATTTTATTTACTGACGCTTCGAAAACTTAAAACTTACCGTTAGACATGATAGTCTATGATAGACATGATAAAATACGCGAGTTAAAGCCGTTATAGTTGTTTCATTCCAATGTGTAATAACCGCGAAGGCATCAAAAATGTATCTTCTCTTCTATACTCACCTTCTTCCAATCATGATTACAGAATTTCGTAGTTAATGATTTTTCCAACACTCTCAATTCCCCACGCTACCTTTCTTGAAAAACAGTGTAAATAAACAAACCTAATCCACTTACCTTCACAGCGAATTTAAAATTCACTCATTTTCAGAACAACTAATATAATATTAAAAGAGTGCAAGCCAGAGAAAACCAAATGCAGGTCTGGTTGAATTCGTGAAAAATGTCTGCACATTCAAGAAAAACAAGTAAACAAGTGGAACTGGGGCGTGGAGCCGGTGTTTCTGTTTTTGTTAGTACGTGCTTAATATAAGCTAACTAGTTTGTACTTCTCTCCTACAAAGTTTGTACTCTTTTTAATATGGTTATTTAGTCTACGAATGTGGAAACTGTAAAGTTTTAGAAGAACGAAACGCATTTCTTCCCACAAATACTTAATTAATACTTTTAATTACTCTCTCCTATCACTATCCAAAGCTTAATTTCTTAGAATTATAAGTTACTAGCTTCTGCCCGCGACTTCGTCCGCGTGGTACTCCTCCTTTTTTGCAGTCGGTTAAAAAGTAGCCTATTTCCTTTCTCAGGCTCCAGACTTTCTTGTACCAAATTTCATTTAAATCGGTCCAGTAGTTTTGGCGTGAAAGCGTAACAGACAGACAGAGTTACTTTCGCATTTATAATATTAGTAGGGATTAGGTAAGTTATGCCCGCCCATCCTTCACCTGGATCCCTTTTTTTATAGCCTACGTAGTAATTTTTCAAATCGATTCAGTCGTTTAAGAGCCTATTCAGTTCGATTTTAAAAAATCTTTCACTGTTGAAAAGCTACACTATTCCCGAGTGACATAGGCTATAAAAAAGGGATCCGGGCGAAGCCGGGGCGGGCCGCTATTAATATAAGAAAGAGGAAAAATTTGTTCGTTTGTTTTTTAGATTGAATAGGCTCATAAACGAATGGACCGATTTTAAAAATTCTTTCACCGTTGGAAAGCTACACTATTCCCAAATGACATAGGCTATAAAAACGAGCGAAGCCGGGGCGAACCGCTAGTTTCATAAAAAAATATAAGCATAAAGTCGCGTCCACACCTTTGCAAGTCGTTCTGTATGCGCGCCGCACCGCAGGTGTTACATGGTCTCTTGTCGCGTTTCTCTCAAAATGCTCTACTTAAGGCAATAAAATGAGCCAAGAGGATTGCGTTGATGTCAAATTTGTTTTGAATTTTCTCATTGTGAAGTGCTTTTTTAAGAAGCCTGTGGACTGTCACTTTAGCACAAGACTATTGTCAGGTCAGTCGTGCTGCGATTATGGAATCTGTAAAGGCTCCGGAACGTGAGCCAATAAAATAAAACACGCGAGTTATATCCGTTTAAGTTGTTTCTTTCCAATGTGTAATAACCGCGAAGGCATCAGAAATTATAATGGTGACTTTCAACCACTATTTGGATACTAAAATAAAATAGTTGTTTCTTGTTGAAAGTATATTTGAAAGAGTGACTTAATAAAAAAACAAAACAATATTATAAACAATTATAAAATAAAAATCCCTACTAATATTATAAATGCGAAAGTAACTCTGTCTGTCTGTCTGTCTGTCTGTTACGCTTTCACGCAAAAACTACTGGACCGATTTAAATGAAATTTGGTACAAAGAAAGTTTGGAGCCTGAGAAAGGACATAGGCTACTTTTTAACCAACTGCAAAAAGGAGAAGTTCCACGCGGACGAAGTCGCGGACAGAAGCTAGTTGTATATAAAAAGGTTCGCCAATAGTGACGTTTACTAATATATTTGTCACACAACCTTGATATATTTGATGCTGACTGTACATTATTTTCCTCACACCAAGGGGACATGTCCTGGGGCGATCTTTATCGGCTCTCACCCTTGACCGTGCCCCTATAATCATGAACTTGGCCCTCTTTTACAATGACCGCGGGAACTTGGCGGTTTTTTACAACTTTATTACGAAGTGGTGGAAAGTTTGTGATCCCGGTAGTTTTTTTATGTTTACTTTTGCTTTTCATAAAATTATATCGGCTCAGTAGTTTTTGAGTTTATTAACATATTATTATATAGACACAGTCCTTCATTCTTTATATTAGCTTTCATTAATTTGGCTCACAAATTGGCTGAAGTTTGGGATTCTTTAAAGTTTCCATAATCGTTGCACGACTGAGCTGACAATAATTTAGCGTTGGACTATTTTCAGCTCAGTCGTGCTACGATTATGGAAACTGTAAAAAAACCGAAATCCTTGTAAATAACCGCGAAGTCATCAGAAATTATTGGCTCACAAAATTAAATAATCAAAATAACAATTGGTGCGAACGTGGGTACTTATTTTTTGGAACTGTTAAGGTTTTGTAAATTATAATCAAAAATCTATTAATTTGGCACACAAAATTTTATAAAAGAAAATAAATTTTACTACGACAGTCGTAAGTTATTCATACAAATGTGCCAAGGAAAGTGCAGTGGGTGCCAACAAGTCGTTCTAGGATGCACTTCACTGCACATGGCTGATCTGAGGACATTCTAACACGACGAGACTAAATTTCTTAAAATTCCAGACTTAATAAATATTTCAATCTACAATAATTTCTAGTGCCTGGTTATTACACTTTGGAATGGAATTTGGAGGTTTAGCGTTAGACTACTGTCAGCTCAGTCGTGCTACGGTTATGGAAACTGTAAAGAATACGTCAGCAAATAAAATAAAATAAAAATAGGTGATAATAGATTTGTTCACATGTATGTAACGAATAAACTCTGAAACTACATTTCCGATTTCAAATATTGTTCCCAAACATAGATAGAATACTTATTAAGTACATATTTTTTGACTCACCTACGCTATAATTTTCATAATCAAGTGGGCAAAGGCTTGTTATATACATACTAGCGGTTTGCCCCGCTTCGCACGGATACATATTTTTTTTTCAAAATATTCTATAACCTATGTTATTCAGGGTGAACGTAGCTTCCTAACAGTATAATTTTTCAAATCGGTCCAGTAGTTTTGGAGCCTATTCAATGCAAACAAACAAAGCTTTCCTCTTTATAATATTAGTATAGAAAACAAGCAGTTACTACAGACGGATCAGTAACGCTTGAAGAGACTGTTGCAACTACTTAAGAGCTTAAAGCTTTTGAACGGTTGCATATTAGCTGTAAGCTGTTTGTGCATTGTCTGAGGTTGTTGATTGAATTAAAATGAAAGCTCAAAAAGTTCTTAAGCTTATACTGAGCTTTTGAGGTTGGAATTTTTGGTTTTGATGAACAAGTTTTTGCCCGCGATATTTACGTATAATTAGTAACATTGTATAGTCAATTCAACCTCTTAACTTACGTAATAGTGAAATAAGTTCTTAGGTTGTAATGTCAATATATATGTAATGATAAGATATTTACTTTCATAAAATTATAAACGGACAGAAGACATGTTCGTGTAAATTTTTTAACAAAATAATTCTTATATTATCACATATTTTTCCTTAAGAATCACCATATACATACTAAGGTTCTTGCGGCGTTTCTTCTCAGTAATGATGGTCTTTCCGAAGCTAGTAAAATAAAAATAAAATATAATAAAATAAAACCAGTTAAATTCGTTAAAGTTGTTTCATTCCAATATGATTACCAGCAAGAATGTTGATAAACATAATTCGTAATCAATAAAATTATCTTTATTGAATGTAAATTTAATATAAGTAACAAAACTTAATTTAACATTACGCAGAAATCCAGGATCGTCTAAGTTATTAAGCAACATATAATATATTATATGAGTTATAGCAATATAAAGATCGTAGGTCAATTCCTATGCCTAAGCCATAAACATTTCAATCCAATTTGAACCTTAATACAAGACCTATAAGTCGAATTTGATTTAACAGCAATCCAAAACCAGAAACGTATACTTAATTGCTTGCGAAATTGAATCTAATTACGCTATGTTTAAGATCCTTTTTGTATTATTATATAAAATATAGCCTTTACCGTAACCTATCCAGTGATTTAGTACGCGTTTTGTAATTTGTACTCTGATGTAATGACATAAGGTTTAAAATTAGTTTGGAGTATTTTAGATGGTTCAATTCGCAACAAATGTCTACCATAAATAATCAGTAATTTTATCTGAGGTAAGAATATTGGGTAATTCATCTGTTTGGGTGGGGTAATTCCGTCTATGAGGTAATTCCGTGTATGGGGTTATTACCCTGTAATCTGTATAATTGCAACAACTGTACATCAAGAATTTTTAAATTCTTGATGTACAGTTGTGAACAAAACAAAACCATCACACTCTGAACAAAACCATGATAAAATGTGAAATTTTTCTTATGATTTTTATTACACATAGGAATTAAACAATTTCAATCAAAGCTTGATAAAATATGAAACTAATAAGGAAAAAATAAATTTCGTCCAAAGGGATGTTGATGAAATTTAAGTACATTTTTCTTAATATTAACTACAATCTATTAATCGAAATTCGATTAATATTTTTGGTTCAATACCATTAGTTTTTAATTATAATGATATTTTTGTACAAAGACAAGAGTAGAAAAAAAAAATCTTAGACCCCCAGTGGGATTCATCCTGTCAGAAGAAGATACGGATTCCGAAAAAACCTCACTTGAAAAGAAACTAAATTATGTATTTTTTTTTAAATAGGTACATATTACAATTTATTAATAATCTAAATAACAGATTAAATTCCTAGTATTTCTATGCCAGCCGCAATCCCTATTCATTAATTCACAACTTAAAATTATAAAAGACAACAGATTGTTGTAATTAAAAAAAAACCTTCATACACCTTATATGTCCTGACCATCAATTCATAATACGATAACATATTCACGGTCCGAGGCACAAAATGGAGCTGGCAGGGGGCGGGCGGCGTGAATTATTACTTCCCGCCCTCAACATGTGTTCTAGATATATTCGATACATGAAAAATAACGGGATGTTAAGTGAGATTATCAGGCTTTTGCGAAAGTATCGAAAACAACTAACGGTATATATTTCGCAGCTGCGTAAAATCCATGGTTTTACAAAACTTTATTTTTTCTCATTGTACTGCAAGGACAATCCGACTAATTAATAATTTCTGATGCCTTCGCGGTTATTATACATTGGTATGAAACAACTATAACGGATTTAACTCGCGTATTTTATTTAATTGTCTGACGTTTCGGAGCCTTTACAGATTCCATAATCGTAGCACGACTGAGCTGACAATAGTTTGCTTTAGTTTTAAGACTATAGATTAGTTATTTCATACGAATTTGAGTTATTGTTACCGAATTAAAATTACAAAACGGCTAACCGTAATATAATACGGGGGATTATATAATAAGGCTGCCACATATACATTTTAATATCAATGTTTGCAAGAGAAATGCAAAACTTGGAAAGATATTTGGGTAATTTGAAAATAGCAAATAAATATTGATTAATAATTTCTGATGCTTTCGAGGCCATTACACATACAAAAGTATAAACTATAACGGTTCTAATTAACAAATTTAATTAATTTGCTGATGTTTCGAAAACTTTACAGTTCTTAAATTCCGATTGAGCTGACTAGTCACACAAAAGAGTGTCACATTGTGACTTTATTTCACAAAAAAACAAATATACAAGGCGGACTTAATACCACTTTAGTTAGACTATCGTCAACTCAGATCCTATAACTATAACTAGTTGTTTCATTACAAAATATCTATAGCCTAATAACAATTTCAAACTACCACTTGCAGAAATACTTACATACCCACAAAACTGCATTGGGCATTAGCGACAACCGCGGTGCAATCTTCGGCATGCACTCGCCTGCAGTTTGCAGTCCCCTCTTATATTAAATTCTGAAATCCCTTTTTGATACCAATATTTATGTTTCGAGCTTTCTCCCGTTTTGTTTCTTTGCCGATAAAGAAATGGTTATTGGAATGAAATAGAACGGATTTTAATTTTGTTTTTTGTTTGAGTGTGAAGAACTTTACAGTTACCATAACCAGATGTAGGTAATGTGTTAGTCAGAAACTGATAATGTAATTTTCATTTTGCAACGAAAATTGGTGTAAATTGCTGATGCGGAATTTTCGCAGTTATTGCAATAATACAATTATAGATATATATATTAAATAGATAAACCGTAATTAATTTATTGAATAAGCAACGTCGATGCACTAGAATTCATAAAAATGTTTGCTAATATTTTATTGAAAGGAAAATACGTTGTTGTTTTCTCAAGATCAAAGCGAAAATTAGATAACTACCATTTTTTGCAAGAAAAATGTAATGATCCCACTGTGTATCTTCTTCTGACAGGAGCTTCTAATAAGAGATTGTAAAATCCTAAACTAAATAAATATATTTTGATTTTGATTAAATAATTTTATAACGACTTAATCGATTTTTATTACCTATACATTCAATTTTTAAGGTACATGTGATCACATATAATCCTCTTACATTTGATACCCCACTCGGATATTTGTAGACATTTGTTTTTCCCCCATATACCCTTAATTTGGTTTTAAAATGACGTCACACAACCATGCATTGTCATTCAAACTGAACGTGTGTACAAAATTTCAGCTTAATATCTTAAACTCGTACATACATTGTAAAAAGTATAGGACACATTTTGGAATGAAACAACTATTAACGGATTTAACTCGCGTATTTTTATTTTATTTTATTTGCTGACGTTTCGGATTCTTTACAGTTTCCATAATCGTAGCACGACTGAGCTGACAATAGTCTAACGCTAAATTCTTTTTACACATACATTTTTTTTCTCAAATAAAACAAAAGATAACTAAGATAAGTGCTTCTAAAGTTCGAGAGTGGAGGTTTGTGACGCCACATTATGGTACAATTTATACCTAAATGTACTTATACTCAGCCGAAGTCTTTGGCAGAAGCTGTATTAAAATTGTAATAAAAAAATGAACAATCATTGAACTGTCATCAATTGAAGTTCAATGAACTTAGATTGACCATTAACGCTTGTCTTGGGTCGTAAAATTATCATTTTTAACAATTGACGCTATTTTGAACTTTGTAGCCTAGGTAAGAAAGTATAAAATAACATGACATTGACTATCTGTCATTTGAATTATATAATTCTTATTTAGGTCTAGTGGTTACATTCTTTGTTTTGAAGCCGTTTATATATTGCATGTTTTATTAAGTTCCAAGTAAGTACTTCTGCAACTATATGTGGCATTTTGATTTTGATAGTCCTCGAATAGAAATATATGTATTTATTTTACCCATTTTTTTTTGTTTTGTGATAAAGATCTTTTGAAACTTTTTTATTATGTATTACTTAATGAAAGTAAATTTAATAACTTTAATGCCAATTGGGACAATTTTACTGGTAATTTCTGAAGCCTTCGCAGTTATTACACATTGGAATTAAACTATAATGGATTTAACTCGCGTATTTTATTTTATTGGCTGGCATTTCGGAAACTTTACAGTTCCCATATTCGAGGCCGACTGAGCTGACAATAGTCTAACAATTCTTTTAATGTAGTTTGCATAATGTCTAAGCTAAAATCTAAGCAAAGCACATCTACCTCGCTATGTTTTATATATGTACCTATCTAGAAAAACTTAACCTAGAAAATTTATAACATAATTTTGCGCGTAAAATCGAGGGCTTAGCTAGTGAATATTTAGCTCTGTCAATAACACAAATGGAAACGGAAACGTCAGTGGAAACGTTTCGGAAACTTTAAGATGTTAGCGAGTTGCTAGGTATTGATATAACTTTGGTCTAGGGTTGGCAATAATTGTATTTTATTTAATACATTTTAATTTACTAGACTGTTGTGTTACCTTCTTAACATTACTAGATTCGCTTTAGCTGAAAAAAGGTATACTAAGTTCTTTTCTATATACCTAACAAGCTTCTGCCTGCGATTTCGTCTGCGCACGATAAGCACAGTTTTACCTCCTTAGGGGGTGAATTTTCAAAAAATCCTTTCTCAGTGCTCCCTATCATTATAAAAGAAACCTTTGTGCAAAATTTCAAGTTTCTAATCCTTATAGTTTAGGCCCTGCGTTGATATGTCAATCTCAACTTCTTTTTTATATTGCACCACCCTGCACTAAAGGGAGCTAACTCAAAAAAAGTAACTTTTTCGGGAGAGGCGAAATTGTTGTAAGGAATCGGATCCTTTTTTTTAGCGTGTGTTTAATTAAAATCTTCAGATTTTTGAGTTAGCTCTCTTTAGATCTAGGTGTGCGATATGTAGATTATTACAATAACATTTTGCTAATATCTATACTTATTTAGACTTTACTGCGGTTGCTTGTGATTGTTTTGTAATTTTTTTAATACTCTATATTAAAGACTAGCGGACCCGACAGACGTTGTCCTGTCCCAAAAAATTTCATCAAAATCGGTCCAGCCGTTTAGGAGGAGTTCAATGACTAACACACGTACTTACAGATAATTTAAATATTTAAAGATAGTTCAAGCCAGTGACAACCCTAAATAGTTTTGAAGTATCGTTACGTTTGGCAAAGTGTCTGAAATACGTGATAACTATCGAATATCATACTTCAAGAGGAAATCATTTGTCTCCTACGATTTATTATAACTGTTCTTTTAGTCCTGGGTCGGTTAAATCACAATCCATTGATATATATCACCGAGATAAGCCATTAGTCGTCACTTAAAAATCTGTTCCATAATTATTTCATTATATTCTCCGATAATGGCGCAAAAAAATAAGGTCACTATCAAATTTTGCGTATTTTTGAATTTTCATTTTTTTGCTATCAGCAACGCCTTACAAGCTTAAAAATATTACATGTATAATTTATATCGAACATCTATGAAAAGAACAAAGATCTTGTATTGACCCTTCCCAATTTAAGAGCAGTAACTTAAGAGTAACATTGTGGTTATCTTTGGTAACAGAGTGGTAAACTTTTTATTACATACTAGCTGTGCCCGCGACTTCGTTCGCGTGAAATAGTTATTCTTCATTATAATAATTTTCCCCGTTTTTTGCACATTTTCCACTGTTTATTCGCTTCTTTTTGTCGCAGCGTGATGTTATATAGCTTAAAGTCTTCCTCGATAAATGGTCTATCCAACAAAAAATATTTTTTCAATTCGAACCAGTAGTTCCTGAGATTAGCGCGTCCAAAAAAACAAACAAACAAACAAACATCATCATATAGATAAAAATGAATGAATACTAAGTAAAGTACCTACCTTCTATCAATAAATAAAAATGTACTGATGCTATGTACTGTGAATCCTTTGTAAAATCTCTTACAACCCGTGACGCTACAAAGTAGAGGAACCTATCTATTAATTCATAATTTCAGTGGTATTGTACCTTAGCCAAAATCTTTGTTATAAAACCGCGTAACTCGAAAACACAATATTTCAGCGTCGCAATGTATCACAAGGATTAAGCCGCAAGATGGCGCCATAACAAATGATGGTAAGAGATAAATTGATGTGGATTATTTCGGTATCTAAGATTGTATTTGATAATTATTTAATTTTCATGTTAATTTAACTACCTTGTTTATTGAAGTGAGCTTTTAAGTCTGTTGCGATATTGAAAAATAAGCTTTAAAAAAAAAACAAAAGTTTTTTTTTTGACGATCTCAATGACATAATAATGTTATTAAATTCTACCTATTTCTTTGGAGAAATAAATAAATCTAATCTAATCTTATCTCTTATTTATGTTTTTATTATGAAGTTAAATAATATTTCTATTCACTGGAATGAAATAATTATAACGGATTTTCCTCGCGTACCTAATTTATTTTATTAGGTGACGTTCCGAAACCTTTACAATTCCCATATTCAATCATATTCATATTCAGCCCATGTTGGACTATCGTCAGCTCAGTCGGCTACGAATATGGGAACTGTAACGTTTTGAAAACAAATAACGCTATCTAAATCTGTTATACTTAGTTGTTTCATTCCATAAATACGATACGTCTTTTTCCTAATGCCACTTGTTACGTTTCATGACTGTTTATTTTGGTATCGCAGTATATAAGGATGTGTCGCTTACAGCGTATTATAAATGACGTATGTGACATAGTCTCGAAAGTCTGTGCAGAGTTCATACTCTAATAAATGATTTGTGAGATGGATGGATACGGATTACGAGTGTAGTGGCTGCAAATAAATAAAAAAAAAAAATATTTTTTTGTAATAATTTCTAATGCCTTTGACTTCAGCATGAGACTATTGCCAGCTCAGTCGTGCTACGATTATGGAATCTGTAAAGGCTCCGAAACGTCAGCCTATAAAATAAAAATACTCGAGTTAAATCTGTTTAAAATTGTTGAATTTTTTTTGTGTCTAAAATTATTATTGATGTTGGTAGTTACCAACTAAGTATTGATTGTGACGAAGCTTGTTTAGGATTGTTTTTAATGTTTTTATCTTCAGATTGATATAATATATAATAATATATATTGTCTAGACTACGCTAAAGTAATTTTTAAAAGTCGTGCTTTGAATATGGGAACTGTAAAGTTTTCGTTATCAAGTAAAACAAAATACGCGAGTTACGTAGTAAAGTGGTTTCTTCCCAATGTGTAATAACCACGAACACAGCAGAAGTTTATTTGATATACTTTTATTTATTTAGGTAGTTACTTATTTGTAAATATGATATTTTTATATTTAAAGATAAATTCAGTTTAACCCAATACAGCATTTTCTTTTAGCACGGACTAAAACTATTCCTTTCTTACAAGCTTAACATAATTTCTTATCTGTGCAGACCACGGAATCTCAGCCTTTAGAAAATGAGAAAAAAAAGGTATTTTTTTGCTGACGCTTTTCTTCATCGTCAGAGGAAATCCGTAGAAAACCGAGTTTAACTTGCAATCCTATTTGATACAAAAAAAAATGATTTTATGAGTTACCGTCTTTTGCTAGGGGAACTTTTTCACCATCAGACGCAAAGTTAAATAAATTAAAAGTTGTGTGTTTGATTTTAGCGTTTTCTTAAATTTGTTATTTTATTTAAAAACGCATACCAAGTAGAAACATTTTTTTTATGTACTTAATTTCGTTAATCTTCTTACTAAGCGGTCGCAAAATTATATTATATATTATTATGTACTTGATTAGTATTATTATTCTAATAATCTTTTTTTTTTGTTTCAGGTAAGCAATAGACGATCAAAAAAACGGATGATTCTAGAACGGATGGTTCGATTTGGCTGAAAATTGTTGAGAAGGTAGCTTAGAACTTGGAGACAAATATACCTACTTAAGATTTTTATCCAGTTCCTGCTGAAAAAATATCATGATTTTTTTCCACCCTTGAGATCTGCTACCTGTAAAACGGCTGTAAAGTTATATTACCTATACTAGCGGCCCGCCCCGGCTTCGCATGGGTAATATAGCCTATGTCACTTGGGAATAGTGTAGCTTTCCAACAGTGAAAGAATTTTTCAAATAGGTCCAGTCGTTTTGGAGCTTATTCAATACAAACAAACAAACCTTTCTTTTTTATTGTATTAGTATAGACTACCAATACTAAATATTCTATATTTCCTAAAACCAAGTAAGTCTGTCTGTCTGTCTCACTCAACGATAAATCTACTTTATTCATCAATATCTTCTGTGAAAAGTTTGTTTAACAAATGTTTTTGACAGTTTCTGTTTTTGATGACTTAACCCTGCTACCGTAGACATTGTGAGGGTTGAAGATTTAAATGCTGTTAAACAATCGACTGAGATAATGATGGGGTGCTGTGGATGGGTTGTGGCATTGTGCAGCGAAAGGGTTAATTCAATTTATGATTGCATTTACTGGAATAGGAAAAACTAGCGGTCCGCCCTGGCTCGCATGGATACCTATATTTTAAATATAATATAGCCTATGTCACTCGGGAATAGTGTAGCTTCCCAACAGTGAAAGATTTTTTAAATCAGTCCATTCCTTTTTGGAGTCTATTTAATTCAAACAAACAAATAGGAAATATTTGTTTGTTTGTTTATTATAGAAGTGTAAATAATAATTCAGTATTCATCGTTATTACTACATATTTATGTTTGTATGTTGTATTTATATATAACTTCAGTATTTTATCTTTATCTATACTAATATTATAAAGAGGAAAGATTTGTACCTATGTTTGTATGTTTGTAATGAATAGGCTCAAAAACTACTGGATTTTAATAATTCTTTCACTGTTGAAGGTATCCGTGCGAAGCCGGGGCGAACCGCTAGTTCAGTATAATGCCCTTGTGGTATTGTTACGTTGTCTTTTCTTTTGAGTATTTGTTAGCTACAAACTGTTTCTTTTGTATGTTTTTAACGTTGATTAGTAGAAAATGCCTCAAGGCATTAAGTTCTCCTTTTTAAGGATGAGTGTAAGTGTTAAGTTATAAAGTACTAGCTTCTGCCCGCGACTTCGTCCGCGTGGAACTCCTCCTTTTTTGCAGTCGGTTAAAAAGTAGCCTATGTCCTTTCTCAGGCTCCAGACTTTCTTTGTACCAAATTTCATTTAAATCGGTCCAGTAGTTTTAGCGTGAAAGCGTAACAGACAGACAGACAGACAGACAGAGTTACTTTCGCATTTATAATATTAGTAGAGATAACAATCATTATTATATATACTAAAGTATTAAATTTCATTCATAAAACATAAAAAGAAAACCTAAAGAACAATGTTTACAGCCAACAAGGGTCTGCAAAAAACTCAGAAACATAAAACTCTTTATAAGTTTGTAAAAAAATTATAAAAAGGACTTGAGACAAAGAAGGCCCTGTTTCGATGAAACGGTGTCTCCGGCAGCTGATAGCAGAGATAAGAGGTTTCACTCAGCTGTTTATTTGTTACTGTCTGTCTGTCACACCGAATGTAATTAGTGATTTTAATAATAATATAATTTCTGATGCATTCGCGGTTATTACACTTTGGAACTAGATAACGATGAGATTTAAAGTAGTATTAGACTATTAGCTCGCGGTGAATATGGGGAGTGTAAAATTATCAAACATCAGCAAATAAGATAAAATCTGTTTTAGTTGTTACATTCCAATGATTTCATATTGTTTCATTTCAATGATTTCATATTTTTTCATCACAAAGTCTTTGATCCGGCAAACTCTTACCGCGTATTTTAAGATTTTTTTTTGTAAGTATTGGTTTTCAAAATTCCTCACTTTGTATAAACGTTCCCGTATACTATTTTAATTATTTTAATAAACCTACAACAAAATACGTAATTACTTAAAGTGAATTTCTGATGCTTGCGCGGATATAACATGGAGTAAGTAAAACATATTTATTTCTCGTATTTTATTAATCAGCATAAATTATAATAAAAAAACTATTTTTTCACGAGTAATGATTAAGTAACGACTTAGTTCAAAAGATCTTCTATTGCATTAAAAAAAATATATCAGTCAGTATTCAATTCTAACCAAATATACGTACCTAAGTTAACTTTGTTATTGATATTTTAATAAAAATAGAACATTTATAAGTTACTAGCTTCTGCCCGCGACTTCGTCCGCGTGGAACTCCTCCTTTTTTGCAGTCGGTTAAAAAGTAGCCTATGTCCTTTCTCAGGCTCCTGACTTTCTTTGTACCAAATTTCATTTAAATCGGTCCAGTAGTTTTAGCGTGAAAGCGTAACAGACAGACAGACAGACAGACAGAGTTACTTTCGCATTTATAATATTAGTAGGGATTTAATTTTACGTAAAGGTAACACTTCGGTGTGAGTGGCAGCCCGAGGGGCGTTCAGAAGTGCTGGTGACATCGAGAAAAACTTTGTTTTTTCTTTAGTTGTATTATTTTTTCAAGTATTTTCCTTCAATACTATATAGGTTAAGAGCGTATTACTAAAAAAGTATTTGATTTAGAACTTTATTATACTTCAGTAACGATACTTGTGAAGTAGGTATTTTTTATTTTGTCTAAAAATATATGCTTGTATATAGAAATTAAAACCGGCCAAGTGCGAGTGGGATGGCTTCCCTCACATTCCCAACTAATATTATAAATGCGAAAGTAACTCTGTCTGCCTGTCTGTTACGCTTTCACGCTAAAACTACTGGACCGATTTAAATGAAATTTGGTACCTACAAAGAAAGTCTGGAGCCCGAGTAAGGACATAGGCTACTTTTTAACCGACTGCAAAAAAGGAGGTGTTCCATGCGGACGATCTATAAAAATGCCTGAAAAATTATGTCTTTTGTATTTATTTCATTTCAATATTTATTTTATTCTGTTTAGTATTTTTAAAGCGGCAACAGAAATACTTATCTCAGAATATTTCTACTGACATTACGGTTCATGAGAAGCACCCCAGTTTTAACCCCTCAGGGGGTGAATTTCCAAAAATTGTTAAACATTATAAAAGGTACCCCTGTGCAAAATTTTAAGTTTCTAACCCTTATAGTTTAAGCCCCAGTTTTTTTAACTAGTACTTAGTTCCTGAGATTAGCGCGTTCAAACAAACAAACAAGCTCTTCAGCTTTATAATATGTATTAGTATAGATTTTATACATAAGTCTTTATGTACCCATGAATATCCCTACTAATATTATAAATGCGAAAGTAACTCTGTCTGTCTGTCTGTTACGCTTTTACGCTAAAACTACTGGACCGATTTAAATGAAATATGGTACAAAGAAAGTCTGGAGCCTGAGAAAGGACATAGGCTACTTTTTAACCGACTGCAAAAAAGGAGAAGTTCCACGCGGACGAAGTCGCGGGCAGAAGCTATAATAAATAACTGATTAAGCTCTCTGCTAAATTATTTATAAAATTTTCGCAATACAAATTGTACATCAACAAATTATTGTGCACATTTAAAATTTAATAATTATTTTATCGCTTTGTCTGACGTTAATCCTCACCTATTTTACAAATAACGATTTAAATTATTATTTTATCAAATTACGTATCTATCCTTTCGGTTCAATGAACCCTTACTCGTGTGGCAATTCCATAAATAGCTAATATTAAATAAATTATTTCAACTGACAAATAAAAGGCATGTAAATCTATTTTGTTTTGCGTATATTTAAGTCACTTTAATGTTAGTCTATTATTACCTCAGTAGGTTACCAATATGGAGACTGTAAAGTTAATAATTTCTGATGCCTTCGCGGTTATTATACATTAGATTAGATTAGATTTATTTATTTCTCAAAATTCATATAGTATAATTACATTATAATGTCAAATTATATGCACTCATATTGAGATACATTGGAATGAAACAACTTTAACGAATTTTACTCGCTTATTTATTTCATTGGCTGACGTTTCGGAGCCTTCACAGATTCCATAATCGTAGCACGACTGAGCACGACTGAACATGACTATACGACTATAAAAATAAAATACACGAGTTAAATCCGTTAAAGTTGTTTCATTCCAATGACTGTAAAGTTTTCGAAACATTAATAAATTATGTAAGTACTTAAGTTAAATCCATTATAGTTTTTTTAATTCGTAATAACAGCAACACATATTATATATAAAATAACATTTTTTGATTCGTTAAGCCAAAACAACTGTGGCCCAATGAAAAGCCTTTTAAAATCAACTTTTTTCAACAAAAAAGGTATTTAATTTCATACCAAATCCTTTATTATCCGTTATAGAAGGCAACGGGGCGTTACTCAAACCTGAATTTCATGCCACGTCGACCGGCAAATAGGCTTCTAAGTTGGTCTGAAGAAACTTCACTTTGTAGGAAAAAACGTTAAAAAGCTACTGTGACGAGACATTTTTATTATGAACTAGCGGTTCACCCCGGCTTCGCACGAATCCCTAATTTTTTAAAGTATTCTATAGCCTATGTTACTCAGGGTGAACGTAGCTTCCCAACAGTGAAAGAATTATTAAAATCGGTCCAGTAGTTTTTGAGCCTATTCATTACAAACATACAGAAATAGGTACAAATATTTCCTCTTTATAATATTAGTAAGTATAGATATATCATTTTAGTCTGAACTTTTAAACCCCCAACGCAAAAACGACGGGGTGTTATAAGTTTGTCGTGTCTGTCTGTCTGTCTGTGTGTGTGTCTGTTTGTGCCATCGTTCTTCCTGACGCATGAACCGATTTTGATTCTGTGTTATTGAATAGGCTCCAGAACGGATGGACCGATTTCAAAAATTATTTCACTGTTGGGAAGCTACACTATTCCCGAATGATGTATCGGCTATAAAAAAAAGATGATCCGTGCAAAGCCGGGGCGGACAGCTAGTTTTTTATAAAATGATTAGGTACTTAATCTCATGCGCATTCTCTGCCTGTCAAATTTTAAAGTAGAAAACATATTATTACAAAATTAAATTGTGCGTTTTTTTTTATATGTCGACTTTCTTAATTATAAATTATCTTTTAAAAAATTAAAGGATTGCGAGTCCCTTAGGATTGTTACGTTGAAACAATTGTGACAGACGTGTTTGTCTATATGGTGACAAAAACATACTTATATATCTCGAGGTACAGTCAAGCCCACATTATTGGCTTATGGATTACTATAAAATGGATTACTAATTTTAATTCAATTAATTTAATCAAAATATATTAAATTATATTTATTGTTTCTTAATAAATTTCAACCAAAACTAGTGACTAAAAATTTTTACCGTTAACAGGTGTTTATCGTGCGCAAACGAAGTCGCTCGCAGAAGCTAGTGCTTTGTATTTATATATCTGAAACGCATTTGTTCATACAGTTTTATATGTAAATTGAGGATTTGTTGTTAATATATTCCATTTTGCCCGAATTTTATGAGAGTCAAATTAACTTCCCAATTTGATTGGATCCTTTTTGTATGAAATACGGTTAAAAAAACGTATTACGGGGTGTAAAGAGAGCCCTTTGTGACGTTATTAAATTAATTAATACCAAAATCCTGTATATTACAAACCTTAATTGTTACATAAATATATTTGGATAATTTATATCTAGTCTTTAAACTAAGCAAAGCTATTAAGTTTTGCTTTATTGTTTTAGTGTTAGACTATTGTCAGCTTAGTCGGCTACAAATATACGAACTGTAAAGTTTTCGAAACGTCAGCAAATAAAGTAAGATACTCGAGTTTAATCCGTTATAGTTGTTTCATTCCAATGTGTAATAACCGCGAATTCTAAATGAAAAATGCGTTAGACTTAAGGCAAAAATACCCGAATGGATATATATTTTTCTAATAGTAGATGCGTTACCTCAGCTACCATTAGTGCTTACTAGTGACCCGCCCCGGCTTCACATGGGTGCTATAAACCTTCCTCTTGAATCATTCTATCTATTAAAAAAACGCTTCAAAATCCCTGCCGTAGTTTTAAAGATTTAAGCATACATACGGATAGACACCGAAGTTGTTATACTATGCAGTGATTCTACATAGATGAAGTCACAGGTAGAAGCTACTTAGATATAAATATATAATATACTAGCTGTCCGCCCCGGCTTCGCTCGGATCTCTTTTCTTTATAGCCTATGTCACTCGGGAATAGTGTACAGTGAAAGAATTTTTCAAATCGGTCCAGCCGCTTTTTAGCCTATTCAATCCAAACATACAAACCTTTCCTCTTTATAAAATTAGTATAGATGTATATCGTAAAGAGAGTCAGTTAATTCTGAGACGAACTACAATATAATTCACATGGGATAAGGTTTTCATTGCGCGCCGGTTTCAATGAATTATCTCTTGTGGACATTGGAGGGTTAATTACGCTGCGTTTTCATTTTTTTTACAAAAAAAATTGGTTAAGGTGAAAAACGGATTTATGAAACGCAATTGGTTTGAAGTCAAATCGTGACGTGACATGAGTGTCTGTTGCAACGTTTTGAAGCAAACCAATTGAAATTCGATTCAAACCAATTGAATTTTATGTTTAGATCTCTGGTTGTTTTTATATGAATACGATTGTAGTGGAAATTGGTTTCTGCTTACGATTAAGATTTTGGCGTAAGTATTATAAATTATAATATGAGTGTAATGGAACGGGGGAAGTAAGTTAGAATTGGGGCAAGTAGAGAGTTATCTCTCATTGACCCAATTCCTGCCACGGCTTGATTAAAAAGTAAGAGAGGTGTGTCATGATCATGGGGATAATTTAAAGCATTAGATTAAATTTATTAAAAGGCTTTTTACTATATCGATGCATCGTAACCTGTAGGTATGATCCAAATACTGTCAGTGTCAAACTCTTTAGATGTTATCAAATTGAGTAACAAAATTCGTTTTGATTTTTCGCAATTTATATCTAGACCAGCTGAAAAAGCGAGCTATTTTCAAAAACGTTAAATTATAAAATGCTCGTTTAAAAGGGATTTTTGTCGATTTTAGCAACAAAAGAGTTTGAGCTTTTTCGTCTTTTAATAGATTCCAGTGTATATAAACGCCGGTGTAAAACCAGTAATACACATTAATGAATAACGGCCGCTGCGGCGGACGGCACTATAAGTCAGTACCGACAGCAGCGAAACAAAACGGTGTCAACGGATTTATGGGTGCTTTGTTTTGTTAACTGTACTCGGAAAAAGCTTTGTTATTGTTAGTTTTCTTTGGAAACGTGCTGGAATTATCCTATTCAGGTTATGCTGTTTTATTGCATAATGGATAAAATATTGCAGGTAGTATTGCATTTGTTGTTAGTGTCACTGCTGAGTTATTATATAACCACCTGACGACTGACGTGAGTCTTTTCTTGATTATGATAGATGTTTTATTTCTAAAATAATTTCTTAAAGTGAATAGGGAGGTAAATTTAACTATGAAATTGCAATACCTAACTAATCTGCTAACTAAATGACAAAATGGCAGGCTGAAACTAGCTTAAGATAAATTCATACATTTTCTACCACGTGTTATTGACTATTGCCACCCAATTCAAAATCGTATTGGAAAATGGTGTCTGAAATTCATTTGTAGCAAGTTTCCCGCCCTAGGGAAATTCGCTCTTTTATTCTATATCCAATCTATCTTGTGAAACAATATTGGGTGTGCCGTGTATTGGCAGATTTTAGGGATCCCAATGTGCAAAAGGATTTTTCTTCGGAACTGCTTTTCAGGAATTTTGGTATGAAAATAATTGGGACCTAGGAAATGAGATAGGTCACTTTTAATCCTTCCTACCTCCGGATTATTGAATTCCATGCCGGAGAAACTGTGAAGTACAACTAGTTTATTAAAAACGGTTTTGGTTGTTGTATTGATATTTTTGTTTCTTTCCATCTCTTTATTGTTTTTTTTTTAATGTCAACTATATTATGATGAATAAAAAGATAATAATTATATTAGATTTAAGTAAGGAACCATAACAGTTTTTTGCCGGCATATCGTTTCCGGTAGTTTTTCTTCGGCTGTCTTTCTATATTTCATAATATTGTTTCTCGGATTTGTTTTATTTGTTTTATAGGAGGCCTCGGAAAATATTCAAGAACTTGATTCTATATATAACCGTATATTCGCCTGCCGCCTTTCTTGAAAAACATAAGCACTTAATCAATTTTCTCAGTCGCCTTATGTACATAGAAAAATGTCTGAAAGAAAAGTCCAATCTTTCCTAAAAAAACACGAACGTTACACAAACATTATACCTAAGTATATGATCATAAATACGATTTGCTCATTTGTTTGTTTTATAATAGACCGGTCAAATTAGGAATTCACCTCGGAATTCGAGATACCCGGCTGTAATTTTGTAAATAGTTGTATATTGACATCCTTAAAGTTGTCTCAAAACCTACATATGGTAGGGTGTGAGCTACTATTAAATTTCAAGGTCAAAGTGTCAAAAAATCGTTATTTTTGTAAATTTCTCATTTCCTATGGGTTTTAGCTTTTTATCTTTGTTGGCAATATTGTAGAATACAAAATTCTCTACAAATTTTGTTTAAAAATTTTTTTTATACGGTGAACCGTTTTCGAGGTAGGGGCCTTAAAGCGCGCCGTCACAGCCAACAGGTGCCACGGTCGAAATCACGACATATACAGTTGATGAACTACAGATATTATTAATTGTTGATGTTTACGCATGCTACTGTGTAATGCTTATACTTATATAGTTATATGGAAGTTTTTCACTATATATAAAATGAGAACATAATCATACTTACGTAATATTATAAAATCAAAAGCAAATGATCAATGTGCATAATTTCTTTAATAAGGTTAATTGCACAGCACTAATTAAAGAAATAAACATTTTTTATGCAAACTATTTACAAAATTACAGCCGGGTATCTCGAAATCCGAGATTCTTATCTAATATAAGCTAAAATGACCGGATTATAAATCAACGAATTTAATCCGACTATTTAAGGTTCCATCTATTTTTTACTAGAAATAATTAAATGACACAGTTTTAAAAGTAACGACGTGAAAATCGAATAAATTTTCTTATTTATTATTAGAAGAATATATGCATGACACCTATATATTATGTAATAATTATTATATCACATCTGGTCAGCAATAACAAGCTATATTATGCCACAAATTTAATTCACTGATTATGAAACAAGCAATGAAGCGTACCCAACGATCTAAACATAATAACCAAAGATAATTTTTAAATTGTGTTTGTTCGCCCGTAAAATTGGCAGGAAGTTGTCGTGTCGTTATCGCTCTGTGTAAACAATGGCTTTATTAAATGGACCTGCATGTACATACATATAAATAATGTACGTAATGATTATTTGTATTGTATATTGCACAGTCCCAAAAGACCTTATCCGCTTACCCCAATACATATTTATACTCACGGTAGATCGAGAGAATTCTACGCTTGCCCCAATTCTGATTCACCTCTCTTGCTTTATTCACATTTAATACTCACGCTATCGTTTCCCCTAGGGTAGATAGCATTCTGCGCTTGCCCCCAATTCTAATTCAAATCTCTTGTTTTGCCCCAGTCAGTATAATATTATTTACTCTCAGGCCACAGGTCCTCAAAGTTAGACCGAGACAATTCTTCACTTACCCCAATTCTAACTTACCTCTCGTTTTTACACTAAATTGTCACGCTAGAGTTCCACTAGGGTAGAAAGAGACTACTTCGTTTGATAAGAGCCTGACACTTTCTCGCTTCCTTCTCACTCTATTCATTACTACTACTACTACAGCATACTTAAGATAACATCTCAGGGGTAATTAGAGATCATTCTCCACTTGCTACATATCTGACACTTAATTTTGAACATATTTTGACGGCCTGCTGGTCTAGTGGTCAGATGCCCTGACTACGAAACAGGAGGTTGCGGGTTCGAATCCCGCTAGGCAGATGTCAGTGTGATGAACACTGGCATCTGTACCTACCTGAGTCTTGGATGTCTTATATGTATTTATGTATGTTTATCCTTTGTCTAGTACCCATAGTACCAGCTTTGCTTAATTTGGGACTAGATCAATTGGTGTGAATTATCCAAAGATATTATTAATAAATTATATTGTCTATTTAATGGTCTATTTTGAAGATGTTTTTTAATGGAAAACAACTAACTAAATTTTTTTAACTAACGTTACTCATAACGCTGATATCTGCCCTAGCAGGATTCGAAATCGCAACCTCAAGTTTTAGTCAACCAACAGGCCGTCAGATAAACTTGGATTTTATGTAATGCCATACATATATTATTATAAATCGACTGTCACATAAAAGAGTCGACCACCCAATAGGAAATGGTCTTACATCCGACAAAGCTCTGAAGAACCATGTCGTAATGGTGTTATAGCTCGTTATTATGGCATTTCGTTGATAGATTGACGCCGCTTAGTGCGATATGGGTGTATCTTTTGGGTTGATAAAGAATTTGTTTGTGCTAACTTTTAGATGGGGTATATTTAAAATTATGATGTGTTAGAATTGGGGTAAGTTCAGAATATGAATCCCTACTAATATTATAAATGCAAAAGTAACTCTGTCTGTCTGTTTGTTACGCTTTCACGCTAAAACTACTGGACCGATTTAAACGAAATTTGGTACAAAGAAAGTCTAGAGCCTGAGAAAGGACATAAGCTACTTTTTAACCGACTGCAAGAAAGGAAGAGCTCCACGCGTACGAAGTCGCGGGCAGAAGCTAGTATAGAATATAGAAATTATGTGAAATTTGTATTTTTTTCAGAAGTAGCTTAATTTGGATGAAAAGTTGCCAATGTTTCTTTCCTCATTCCCACCTAGGGGATTCCTAGATTTAATCCAAATTGGTTTAGCAATTGTGAAATGAAAACATTAACATTTATAATATTATAAGAAGGTTTATGGGATCTGCTGGTTACGTGGAATACCTATTATACCAAAAAAAGCAGTAAAATAATAGTTTTTATTACTATTTAAATTAAATTTAGCGTTATTATTTAATTCTTACTCAAGTTTTACTTAGAATGCTTTGACATATCAAAGGTTCTTTTTTAATATAAACAGAAAATTCTCAAAGGTTAAATTAAAAGATGTTTGACTTTTATTTTTAATTTTAAATATTATAAAAGAAATCTCTATTGTTTTAACATGGACCAGCGTATTTATATTACAAATATATTTAATGAATTTCAGAGCCTTTTTTTACAATTTCCAAATAAGCCCTAATTTTATGTGATTAATGATTATAAAACACAATTCTCTGCTTGTCTATACTAATATGATAAAGAGGAAAAGTTTGTTAGTTTGTTTGGATTGATTTTTTTTCAAAACGACTGGACCGATTTGAAAAATTCTTCCACTGTTGGAAAGCTACACTATTCCCGAGTGATATAAAAACAATCCGGACGAAGCCGGGGCGCGCCGTTATAACAAGAACGTCACACAATAAAAAATTACGAAGGTATGCAAACCGGTTGTACGGATCTTATGCAATTTCTGCAGTGCATTTGCACACAGACCGCATCGTGCTCGATGCACTAGCTCTAGGAATCTTGTTAGGTGGCCTAGCTCGAAACCTGGCAACCGGCCAAGTGTAACGAAAAATAGAGAATTTCGCATCTGAAGTTTTATAAACATTGTGCATTGAAAATTGCAGTGATTAGTGGATAGTGACTAATTGGAATGAAATTATAACGGACTAGCTGTGACCGCGACTTCGTCCCCGTGGAATAGTAATTCTTCATAAGGCTTTATATTTTCACCGTTTTTTACACATTTTCCACTGTTCCTTCGCTCCTATTGGTCGCAGCGTGATGTTATATAGCCTAAAGCCTTCCTCGATAAATGGTCTATTCAACAAAAAAATAATTTTTGAATTCGAACCAGTAGTTCCTGAGATTAGCGCGATCAAACAAACTAACAAACAAACAAACTCTTCAGCTTTATAATATTGGTATAGAGTTAACTCGCATATATTATATTGGAATAAAACAACTTTACGGATTTAACTCGCGTATTTATTTCGTTGGCTGACGTTTCGGAGTTGTCTTTTACAGATTCCATAATCGTAGCACCACTGAGCTGACAGTCTTATGCTACCAATATGGGAAATGTAAAGCTTTCGAAACGTCAGCCTTGTTTGCTTGAGGAAACGTAAGAATGTTATTAGTCATTTCAGACTTATAATTTTTTTATAGAACTACTTAGTTAAGTTATAGATAACCGTTAAAAAAAAGGACGAAAAAGTTTTTTGGTCACCATAACGTAATTTTCTCACGTCACTTGTGCCCAGTAAAATATAATTAACAAAACGCCTTTGTCACCGAAAACGTCACATTTTCTCTCCCCTTTGTGACAAAATAAAATTCTTTGAGTGAAAAACCTTTCGGTGCATTTTCATGAAAAATGCAGTACAGTCAGTAACGCTGTTAGCAGACTATCGAGGGGAAAAAGTACAGTCGGATTTTTTTGAGAACGGTGTATTTTATGTGACACCAGTTTTCGGTCATATGCCTTATTTCCTAGGCTTTTGACAGATCTATGACTGGAAAAAGCCTTAAATTAAAGGTCAACTTTTAAAAATACCCTAGTACCTTCTAGATTTTGTATTGAAGTTGGTAGTTCGATGCAGCGTAACTCATATTTTTTGGACAGCGGTTTCTTTAATAATGTAGGGGAACACTAAGAAAGGCCTTTCGAAGATTCACCCCCTATGGAGGTACATATCGTGCGAAAAAGAAGTCTAAATAAACCTTGAACTTAAGATCAACGCAACATATCGACCCTTCAATCAAATTGTCATACAAAAAGTCCCTTTTGTCGATAAAATAGCAACTATTTGTCGACAATTGACATACATATCGACTGGATACAACACAGTGGGAGAAGTGTATCGCATTTCTTTTTTTTTTCAAACCGTTTGCCTCGACCACTACTGTGTTTGACATCTTTGTCATATTAACACAATACAGTAGGTTCATTTGTAACAGTTTTACTAGCAGTATATAAATTGACAAAAGTCTTAACACATACGACATAATTATGTTATTCCGGAGCCTCTACAGTTTCCATAATCGTAGCACGACTGAGCTAACAACAGTCTAGACTATTGTTTAAACGTTTAAAGTTTTCATTCCAATGTATAATAACCGCGAAGGCATCAGAAAATATTATTCTGATTTTGTTAAGTTAGGAAGATATTCATTGGAATGAAACAACTGTTAACGGATTTAACTCGCGTATTTTTATTAGCTGACGAATGTGTATTGTGTAATAACCGCGAAGGCATCAGAAATTATTAGGAAGATATTATTTTTTTCTGATGCCTTCGCGGTTACAACTTTTTGCGTAAAATGTAACATTAATATTTCATAATTTTGAATAGGGTAGTTTTTCAAAATTTGTAATTTAGATATACTTAAGGTAGTTTGCATAACTGTATACATCACTCTAGCGTTAGACTATTGTCAGCTCAGTCGTGCTACGATTATGGAAACTGTAAAGAATCCGAAACGTCAGCAAATAAAATAAAATGAAAATATGCGAGTTAAATCCGTTAATAGTTGTTTCGTTCCAATGTGTATCCGCGAAGGCATTAAAAATTATTAAAATACGCGAGTTAAATCCAATGTTTAATAGTTTTGTTAAGTTAGGAAGCAATTCCTACTGCATTTTTCTCCTGTATATCTCGAAAGTCGGCCTGTTCTGACCCACATTTGTCGCCGGCTACGTGCGCCGCTGGTTTTTAGCTTTTGAAGTTCCACTTTATTCAACAGATTTGGGTTAAAGATTTTATAATATAAATGTAATTTTTACAAGTGATGCTACTGGCGTTTCAACCGCTGTCATCTTGCCCTGAAAGGAATTAGCTGAAATAAGGTTTAAAATTGATTCATTAAAGCAGAAACATTAGTATTACTTCGTTGTACCTAAGAGTAAAATAAGTATGTTGATCAATATAATAAACTAGCTTCTACCAGCGACTTCGTCCGCGTGGTATAGTTATTTGGAAAACTTTCATAAGGCTTCATATTTTCCCTGTTTTTTACACATTTTCCACTGTTTTCGCTCCTATTGGTTGCAGCGTGATGTTATATAGCCTAAAGTCTTCCTCGATAAATGGTCTATCCAACAAAAAAAAAAATTCAATTCGTATCAGTAGTTCCTGAGATTAGCGCGTTCAAACAAACAAACAAACTCTTCAGCTTTATAATATTAGTATAGATAAAATTAAGTAAGTACTTAATGTCATATTATTTTTTCTTACGAACAACTAACGTAGGTATTTAATACTATATCACAGAATATATTATAATAGTATGTATTATTACGTAATATATATAATTTAAAATTATTTCTTCGTGCTCGCCTAAGTTATAAAAGGAACCCCTAAAATAAAAAAATACATTATTAATTACTAAAATTTCAAGTTTCTAACCCTTATAGTTTTAGCCCTGTTATGTCAATCATTAAGTCAGCTTCTCCTTATAGGTAGGTATATATAGATAATAGCTGTGCCCGCGACTTCGTCCCCGTGGAATAGTAATTCTTCATAAGGCTTCATATTTTCCCCGTTTTTTACACATTTTCCACTGTTTCTTCGCTCCTATTGGTCGCAGCGTGATGTTATATAGCCTAAAGCCTTCCTCAATAAATGGTCTATCCAACAAAAAAAGAATTTTTGAATTCGAACCAGTAGTTCCTGAGATTAGCGCGTTCTAACAAACAAACAAACAAACTCTTCAACTTTATAATATTAGTATAGATTAACATCTGCTTATAATAAGTCAATAGAATATTTACAAACAGACAGCCAAGATAATGTAGCTCATATTTAACAACAAAATAACCTCGACAAATATGTCTAGGAGCTACAGTGTAGTGGTAGCGACATATGGCGCTAGTCGACACACGCCGGATACGTGACGCGCGAGAGAGAGACAAATAGACTTATTTATCTCACTTGCTGTTATTGCAAGGCGCAAGAGTGCAAGAGGCAGCGACGAATCAAAATCGAGCTTTAGTTAATACTAGCTTCCGCCCGCGACTTCGTCCGCGTGGAACTCCTCCTTTTTTGCAGTCGGTTAAAAAGTAACCTATGTCCTTTCTCAGGCTCCAAACTTTCATTGTACCAAATTTCATTTAAATCGGTCCAGTAGTTTTAGCGTGAAAGCGTAACAGACAGACAGACAGACAGAGTTACTTTCGCATTTATAATATTAGTAGGGATAAAGATATTCAATATTCGCTATCGTATACAACTTGTACCACAAAAAAAGGCTATTAAAAATATAACATACAGCCTGTTTTATCCGAGTTCAACGAGGATTAATTGTGAGTTTCCCATTTATTCGGGCACGGCTTAAAACGAAATTATTTAGTAAAAACGTAAATCTTTTAAACCATTTCATTTAACAAATTGGCGGTAAAATTAATTGAGTCTTCATTAAAATATTGAATTTAAGAAATTAAATCGACGAGAATCTTTTACAGGAAAATCAAATGATTTAATTTTGTTTACGTCGAATAATTTTTGGAACTTGGCGGTCGCACTGCCGCGTCTAGATTAACTCATTTTTGTAGTAATTCTCACCTCAAAATTTTGAATGTTCGTAAACCTATTATTTTTATAGTCTATTAAAGTCAACTTTGATAACTAAAAATGATGAGCGAATTACTTTATAAACACACCAATTTTCTTGTCTGCCTTATAAAAGATATAAACAGAAATATACCCTATTTTATTAGAGATAAAGTTGAATTTGGTCCAATTTTGAAAAATCATCGTACCATGAAATAATGAAGGAAATGCTCACTATTTAAATGGCCGAATCAAAATTCGAAATTAACTGTCAGAAGTATAAGGAATTATTGAAATTACCATTGTGACCGTGGGAACTGTACTGTGACTTTAGAAAAATTTGTTGTACAAATAATGTCAAATGATAATTCTTGCGGTTTGATATTGAGCGTAACGAGGTCTCATAAATGGATAATTAAGGAAGTTTTTTTTATCAAAATCTTATAATCAGCTTAAATATTATATTTACCAGATAAGTGATATCTACTAATTTATGTTCATTAATTATATTAAAATATTTTCTGCATTCGTAATGACGTCACAATCTTGTAGGTGTGAAGTCATGAAGCAATAATTATTTAGTACCTATTGGCATTATTTTAAAGTTTTTTTAATTCTATTTTTGTAGCTTAAAAAATATAATTAGGTATTCCCTAATTTTTTCTTTGACAATTTTTTTGTTATTTTATTTTAAACTTTAACCCTTCTATCGTCAACCCCTATTTTTTCATAAAAATTCGCGGTACGAAGTACGCTAGGTAAGCTAGTAGACAAATGTATATTTTTATTAGCGTGCGGTGTTAGCCTCGGTCTTCCAGTAGGTACGAGAGGAAACAACACGGTCCGTTGTCTTCGAAAATTACACTGTTATGCTCGACTCGCGCTTAACTGGGAATACTACATGTGCTTAATAATAGTGCGTTGGGTTTTTTTTGCCTATATAGTCTTTTAAATTGTGAGATTTGACGTTTATGCTTACAACGTATGGAGCTGGATTATCTATACTCTATACTAATATTATAAAGAGGAAAGATTTGTACCTTTTTTTGTATGTTTGTAATGAATAGGCTCAAAAACTACTGGACCGATTTTAATAATTCTTTCACTGTTGGGAAGTTACGTTCACCCTGACTAACATAGGCTATAGAATATTTTGATAAAATAGGGATCCGTGCGAAGCCGGGTCGAACCGCTAGTGTAGTATAAATTATACTCATGTACTATCAACTGTGCTGGCGATGTTACACCTTTAAGGCAATAATCGCTTGAACGACCCTGGTACCTGGCGGCTGTGTGTGAAGCAACAAGTGCAAGCAATTTTTTTCTAAAATGGCGTACCCCGAAAGCATCCGATAGTACTTACCTATATTACAATAATACAACTTTTTAACTCTATTTTTAGTAAACTTTACAGATCACGCATTCGTAGCCGAATGATTTCACGATAGGTTACCTATAACTAAAGCGATTTTACCTTATGCAAACTATTATTAATATTTTAAAAATAGGTAGGTAGGTACCTAATATAAATTTTAAGCATAAAATTCCTTACTAATATTATAAACGCGAAAGTTCGTAAGAAAGTATGTATGTTACCTTTTCACGCAAAAACTACTAAATTGATTTAGATGAATCTTTACAATAATATAGCTTGCACATCAGAATAACATATAAGGGGCCCTAGACAAGTGCCCAACGTTCAACGTTAACGTTAAACGTTAGGACCAAAATGTATGGGATTTGACATCCGCGAACGACTGTCACGTACGTCACAAATGTCAAATCCCATACATTTTGGTCCTCACGTTTAACGTTAACGTTGAACGTTGGGCACTTGTCTAGCCCCCAAGGTATATTTTATAACGATATTGTGTAAAGTACTCATCGTGCGCAGACTAAGTCGCAGTCAGAAGCTAGTATGTTATAATTGCTTAGTCAAAATATACTTTTAAAAAAATGGCTACTTAAAAGTTGTACGCTTATTTAGAGTGCGTGTTTCCACCGGTAGTAATATTACCCGTTCTCTTATAACTGTTATAGCACCCTAGCCGACCATTCCGACACGGCCTCGCTTTCGGATCACGTGTATGTATGTATGTATACAAACATACTTGGAAAGTAGAGCGTTATCACATAATTGACTGTAAAAAAAAAGAGCATGGTTTTTTTTTTAAGCTGTTAACTTGTTTAAGAGAATATATAAATAAAAATAGCGAGTGAAGAACAAGTAAATGATTTTCATTTATTTGTATTTGTATTTTTAAGTATATATGTTAAGTAACAAAGTTTTTTCTTATGAAGTCAAAGATCAGATAGCGAAAAATGGTACTTAATAAAAAAAAACTCGCTTTTAATCATTGTTGCCAACTCCTAGAAATTCGAGTCGCTAAACTCAAAGTCAAAAGTCGCCAGAAAGTAGCTAAAACTAAAACATAATCATAAAAAGTTCGGGGACCCGCCCCCCCCCCCCCCCATAATGATATACAAATGGAACAATTAAATAAAGTTTGAATTTGGTGCGCTATCGCGTTTGTCGTTTTCCATATTAAGTATCTCTTGGCATGGAATAATTCTGTGTCGATTTGATAGAAAATGTATCTATTATTGGCTCTAGAACTGTTTTAATTTGTACTCCAAAAGTCGCCAGATAAGTCGCTAAACTATTTTTGTCGTCAAAACTTTTTTTTGGTCGCTAAGCCTTAAGCAAAAGTCGCTAGTTCTAGCGACAAAATCGCTAAATTGGCAACACTGCTTTTAATTATTTATTTTTTATTAAAATGAAGTAATAGGTAGTCGTAACACGGACAAAGAGTTTTGTATCAATGTATAACGACAAGATGTTTAAATATAAGAACGCCATATTTTAAAAATCAAACTCCATTCGAATAAAGTATAGATATAATATAATATAAAGCACTCTTGTATGTCCAATTATTATGTTAAACGGCTAAACGGAAAACCTAACACATGTCAAACAATACAAAACAAACAAACAATCCAATCTGCCTAAATTGAAAAATTTTCACAAAACAAAGAACAATAGAAAAATTTCAACACCAGCGGGTTCGTATTATTTAACAGTTGTTCTGAATTCCACAAACTGAAGTCATAAGGGAAATCGTCTGAAGGAAAAGTGCTGAAAATTTGATACCGACTGAAGTAAGATATTGCCTTGACAAAACCTAATTTGGGATACATTTTTATCTTAAAGAGAAAACTTTTAAAATAAAACAATTATTACAGACTAGCTTCTGCCCGCGACTTCGTCCGCGTGGAACTCCTCCCTTTTCGCAGTCGGTTAAAAAGTAGCCTATGTCCTTTCTCAGGCTTCAGACTTTCTTTATACTAAATTTAATTTAAATCGGTGCAGTAGTTTTAGCGTGAAAGCGTAACAGACAGACAGACAGACAGAGTTACTTTCGCATTTATAATATTAGTAGGGATAAGCTTTTGTCTGTGACTTCGTCTGCTCACGATTAGTTTTACCATTTTCAAAAAATCTTTATACTAATATAATAAAGAGGAAAAGTTTGTTTGTTTGGATTGAATAGGCTCCTAAACGATTGGGCCGATTTGAAATTTATTTTCACTGTTGGAAAGCAACACTATTCCCGAGTGACATGTATACTAATACCAATAATATAATAATGAGGAAAGGTTTGTTTGTTTGATTGGATTGAATACACTCGAAAACGATTGGGCCGATTTGAAGAATTCTTTCACTGTTGGGAAGCTAGCCAAAAAGGGATCCGTGCGAAGCCGGGGCGGACAGCTAGTTTGTAATGAAATTAAGTTTCGGCTGAGTTATTCAATTGTTATTTATTCGGTGTCAAATGTTGTCAAATTACGTTGTAATTTTTTTAAAACTTCTCAAGAACTTACAAAGTTTAATTTATTTTTTATTTACTTTACGACTCCAAACGCAGCTTATTTACTCCCTTAGGGTCTCGAACTTGACCTTATTTTTATGATAAGAAACTTTTACCATAAAAAAGTAAAACTATACTCATAATTTCAAAATACAATTAAAATGTCTTATTTATTTTTTAAATTTAAATATGTGTCTTTCGTGTATAGACACGAATATAAAAGTAATTGTTTTTAACGTTAGACTGTTTAGCTCAGTCGTGCTACGAACATGGGAACTGTAAAGTTTTCGAAATGTCAGCCAATAAGAAGAAATACGCCAGTTAAATCCGTCAATACTTGTTTTATTCTAATGTGTAATAATTCTTAGATTATAAATACAAAACTAGCGACCCGCCCGGCTTCACACGGGTGCTATAAACCTTCCTCTTGAATCACTCTATCTATTAAAAAACCGCATCAAAATCCGTTGCGTAGTTTTAAAGATTTAAGCGTACATAGGGATATAGGGACAGAAAAAGCGACTTTGTTTTCTATACTTAATATTATAAAGAGGAAAGATTTGTACCTATTTTTGTATGTTTGTAATGAATAGGCTCAAAAACTACTGGACCGATTTGAAAAATTCTTTCACTGCTGGGAAGCTACTTTCACCCTGAGTAACATAGGCTATATAATATTTAGAAAAAAAAATAGGAATCCGTGCGAAGCCGGGGCGGACCGCTAGTATACTGTATAGTGATGTAGCCGTTAAAACAATGCACGGTAAAATGCGGCCAAGACTAGAACGTTACTCTTTCTAATTCACTTTTATGGCCACTCACTGAAGTTACTTCTAGAGAAATTAAGATGAAATGACTTAAAAAATCAAGACTTGCAGTAAACCTTTCTGTCGTCTCAGTCCGTGAAATTTTACTCCATTTTATGAAAGTCGACATAAAATTTTGTTACTTACATTATTTAACATTTTTTCGTTGAAATTCTGAGAGCAATGGCGGCAATTATGGGCAAGAGTCCTCGAGTTTTCATGAGGTCTGTTCTGACTTTTATACGTTAATTATGATGTATTGAGAGTTTAACTTGTTTAAACATTTACGCGTTTTACGCTTTTTTGTAAACATGTCTATATCTATACTAATATAATACAGAGGAAAGGTTTGTTTGTTTGGATTGAATAGGCTCCAAAGCGACTGGACCGATTTGAAAATTTCTTTCACTGTTGCGAAGCTACGTTTACCCTGAGTATCATAGGCTATAGAATTCAAAAATTAGGGATCCGTGCAAAGTCGGGGCGAACCGCTAGTTTCTAATAAGTGAATGGTTTTAGAAGGTCTTAGCTTTATTTATCAGTTTTGATTTAGGTAATGTTATAGGCTATGTTTTATGTTGGCTTATTTTTTTTATTGTCTGGCCTTAATTGAAATATTTTACGTGTTGTACTAGTCTTTATTATTCTCTTCCGAGAATTTTCATTTATTGTTTTGATATTGTATTCATAAATTTTCTTATGCTTAATTTAGTTTACCATAAATTAAGTAATCAACATAGTTAGATACCTAACTTTTATTTTTGTAGTCGTAACTAATACTCATTAATTTATTGAAATTTTAATAATTGATCAACTTCCTTTTATTTCAAGTTTTTTTAGTCCCCAAATGAGGGTAAATTATTCCATATCCATTTATTTAGCAACTTATTACAATAACAATCGCCCTTTTTTAAGAAAAACATCTATTAATATTAATTATTATCAGATTATTACATTCACTCCATAAATCACGGGTTGTTAAACGCTTTTTTTTCACGGTGAAAACAAAGAATGATTAATTTGTTTTGAACAATAATTTAAATGCGCCCTTTTAGAACTTGGCGCATTTTTTATTATATTTTATCTAACCAAAAAAACATCCCTACTAATATTATAAACGCGAAAGTAACTCATAAAGAGGAAAGGTTTGTTTGTTTGTTTGATTGAATAGGCTCTAGAACGACTGGACCGATTTCAAAAATTATTTCACTGTTGGGAAGTTACACTATTGCCGAGTGACATGACTGACATCCCTATTAATAATATAAATGCGAAAGTAACTCTGTCTGTCTGTTACGCTTTCACGCTAACACTACTGGACCGATTTAAATGAAATTTGGTTCAAAGAAAGTCTGGAGCCTGAGAAAGAACATAGGCTACTTTTTAACCGACTGCAAAAAAGGAGGAGTTCCACGCGGACGAAGTCGTGGGCAGAAGCTAGTTTTTTTATAAGAATTTGATTTGACAATCTAATTTGCAGTTGGCAACACTGTTACATTAAACCTTATAAATTAGTAGGACACAGGTGAAAACCATTCAGCCAATTACTGAAAAAAAAATCTTAAGAGTTTCATTTTATAAGTCTGAAAGAAATGAGAAAATGTAGTCAAATTCGCATAGTAAATTCATTCTTCCAAAGGATCATCGCCCTTCCATTTCATTTCATTTATCTTAGCGAAGTATCTCGGAATATTTTTATTTAATTTCAACGTTCTCTCTGCGAGTAATTTAGCTGGCAACGGAAGGCAAAACAATAAAAATGTGCCCAGTCCGGGAATCGAATTTGAGGCCCTGCCTTCCAATTCCGCTAACTATTCGTACAGAAAAAACAGTATTTTTGGTCTGTGTGCGTCGAGCTAGCGGGGCTTGGTTTAATAAGTTTTTTTTTTTAATTTTGACACCACTTGCTATGTTTTTTTTTTAAATACTGATTAATATATCTATACTAATACAATAAAGAGGAAAAGTTTGTTTGTTTGGATTGAATAGGCTCCTAAACGACTGGACCGATTTGAAAAACTTTTATATGATATGGTCCAATATCTTAGTCATTTAAGGAAAGATCTTTTTTAAGATCTCTTTTAACGTCTCTTATCTTTTCAAGAAGAATTTTTTTATAACCGCGAAGGCATCAGAAATTATAACATCTATACTAATATTATATAGTTGGAGAGTTTGTTTGTTTGAACGCGCTAATCTCAGGAACTACTGGTTCGAATTGAAATTTTTTTTCGTTGGATAGACCATTTATCCATAAAGGCTTTAGGCATTAGGTACATCACGCTGCGACCAAAAGGAGCGAGAAAACAGTGGAAAATGTGTAAAAAACGGAGAAAATATGAAGCCTATATGAAGAATAACTGTTATTATTATACAGCTAGTATTATTATATTAAAACTTGGTTGACCAAAAGCCCCGCTAGTTTCTTGATCATTTGGGAGGTCACTTGGAAAAAAGTCGGCGTGCGGCTTGAATTATTCATTAACGACTCTGAAGGAGAGACTATAATAATACCTATATATTGACTGAATAGAAACTCGAGAATTAAGACATAGGCTTTGTCATAAAAAAACCTTTAGCATTTTGGAATGAATGAATTCTAACGGTACTGGCGTATTTTATTCTATTCCAAAACAACAGTGCTCTTATTGGAATGAAACACTATAATGGATTTAACACTATTATTATGTACTAGCGGCCTGCCCGCGACTTCGTCCGCGTGGAACTCCTCCTTTTTTGCAGTCGGTTAAAAAGTAGCCTATGTCCTTTCTCAGGCTCCAGACTTTCTTTGTACCAAATTTCATTTAAATCGGTCCAGTAGTTTTAGCGTGAAAGCGTAACAGACATACAGACAGACAGAGTTACTTTCGCATTTATAATATTAGTAGGGAAGTATGGATATAGTGTTCTCTTAAGAATATGTGCTGGAAAAATTAAACTGGTGCGGATTGGCAATTACATACTTGATTCTCTTAACGCGCTCGTATCTCCTTACAACACCGCCTATTACGCAATTATGAACCTACCTGTTATATCACTACCTTTTCGAAGGTTTATTAGTTGCCCTTCGGGTTGAAAATGCCAACCCCTTCCCCCCCTTCTCCCTAAAGGGCGCGTGTCATGAATGGATATTAAAAGGGTGATATAAGGACACCAGAATACTGTTTCAATATAGATAAGGTATTTTACCTTAATACCTACAATGAAAGATTTTTTACGGAGGGTAAAATGTTATGTAAGTAATTTTATTGGTTTTTATAAATTATTTTCATAGAATTTGATATCGTTAGGTTACTTTACACGAAGTCTGAGTAAGTTATTTTTATAATTACAAATAATAACTTAAAGTAAAGTATTAAGTAGGTAATCATATTCATATACAGTACAAAAAAATTAGGGATCCGTGCGAAGCCGGGGTGAACCGCTAGTCTAATATTTATTGTTTATTTATTTTTGCACATCAATGATTAACCTTTGCGCCCCCGAAATGAAGCCTTTACAGGAGACACAAATCTATTATATAAAAATAAGTCGGGTTTTCCTCCCTGACGCTATAACTCCAGAACGCACGAACCGATTTGGTTAATTTTGGTCTTGAATTATTTGTGGAAGTCCAGGGAAGGTTTGTAGGTAGAGAAAATTTAAAAAACATCTTGAAAAAGTGTACAATCAACATCTTTCTATACCCCATATACAAAGTGGTTGACGGTAAGTGACAGAAGACTTTGACAGATCTTTGACGAAACAATCAGACGGGCAGGACGACGTCTGCCGGGGCCGCTAGTATTGTATAAAAAAATTGCTTTTTTAATTTGCTCTTCGTACTTTGATATTGTTTTAAATCCGCCACGTTGTGAATTAAAAAAAGTTTGACGAGAAATTAGTGTTGTATTTATTTTGAATTTTACCTTTTAAAAAAATATTTAAAAAAGGTTATTAATTTGTATATTATCAAAATTGGTCTCAATTCTTTTTTTTTTTAATTTCCAAGTGGTAAAACGTACCTACATTAAAGTATATATTAAATATGCTGACTGTTCTTCAGTCTCAGTCTGCTAGGAATATGGGAACTGTAAAGCCTTAGAAAATGATTTTATCAACTTGAATACGTGCAATTACCCTGGATTTACTCGAACGTTATGAAATATAATAATAATATAAAAACAAACGATAGTTATTGCAAATAAAGCCAAATCATTATTTTGAATTGCCACAATAATTAATTTATCACAATGATTAATTACCTCACTAATAATATTTAACCATAAATCAATTGCTCGAAAACGACAAGCCGATACAAATAAATTGATTAGGTATTACATATATAATATGTATGTTAATTTATCTAATACTAGCTGTCCGCCCCGGCTTCGCCCAGATACCCCTGATAATGTAGCTTCCTAATGAAAAAAGAATGATTAACACGGTGCCGGTACTTCTTGAGTATATTCGTTATATACAAAATAAAATAAATAAAATAATAAATATCTTTGGACAATTCACACCAATTATCTAGTCCCATTTTAAGCAAAGCTTGTGTTATGGGTACTAGACAATGGATAAACATACATAAATACATATAAAACATCCAAGACTCAGGTACAGATGCCAGTGCTCATCACATTGACATCTGCCCCTAGCGGGATTCGAACCCGCAACCTTCGGTTTCGTAGTCAGGGCCTCTGACCACTAGACCAACAGGCCGTCCAAAATACAAATACAAATCTTTCCTCTTCATAATATTTGTATAGATATAGATATATGTTATTGGTTTAAATCAGTTTCAGTAATCTAAGGACTTGAAAAAGTTATCGGTAATTGCGATTACAAAATTACAAGTTCGATTACAGTAGTTTATAACGAAAGTAATCCTAATCCTTACCAATATTATAAATGCGAAAGTAACTCTGTCAGTCTGTCTGTCTCGCTTTCACGTTAAAACTACTGAACAGATTTAAATGAAATTTGGTACCAAATTTCATTTAAATTCGTTTAGTAGTTTTAGCGTGAAAGTACCTACACGATAATTTCTGATGCCTTCGCTGTTATTACCTAAACATTGTAATTGAAATGAAACAACTATGAACGGATTTAACTCGCATATTAAAATTTGACCTATGTACTTACCTATATTAAAAAAATATTACACCGTTGTAATATTTTATTGAGAAAGTAAAACTTGTGATTAATTTAATAAAGTGGGTAAGTACCTATGTTTTCTTTAAACATACATAATTTGTAAGATAAATTAAATTAGGTAAGCTATCAAATTTTTCTCGGAAATTTTATTAACTGAGAATTTGAAAATCTACTGCCTGAAGGTTACAATTAATATTAATTTCAAGTTTATATTTAAATTTATTAATTGAATAACTAGTAGGTAAATATAATTTATTAAGTTATTATAGTATATTTTGAGTAATTAGTCATTTTACAGAAAGGTTGTTAGTTCTCTTTACATATAGGTTTTGCTGATTTTGATGACGAAATTGAAATATAATTTTGAGATCAAATAAATCATATTAGGTTAGTAAGTACCTTAGTAGGTATATCATTATTTCTCATTGCTGAAATTTAATCTTATTGTACTTACATATTTTTAAGCTGAAATATAAAAAATACTTTTTAAAATATTTACACTTTAACAAATCACTAGTAACAAAAAACCTTTTATAAAATGTGAACATTTCGACCTTAAATAAAATAATGACACGAAAAGTTTAATAATTTCAGAAATCTCGCGATTATTACACATTGAAATGAAACAACTATAACGAATTTAACTCGCGTATTAGACTTTGCAGTTCCCACATTCGTAGCACGACTGTGCTGACGATAGTACGACTATAATTCTAGATAGGTACTGTAAACAAGTTGCGAAGTTAAAGAGGATCTGTATCAATTATTTTGTTACGGCGTTGGTTTTAAGGACAGGTGTGTACTGTGTATAGATGCAATATGCACTCTAGTGCACTTAGAGATTGTACCGCATTGCAGGGACTAAAATCATTGACATCTATCTTAGTTACAGCATTTACACAATACACACGTTTTGTGTAGAATCAAGATTAGAGTGACATCGCTGACGTATTTATAAACAACAAGCGGCCCGCCCCAGCTTCGCCCGGGTCCCTTTTTTTGAAGCCTATGTCACACGGGAATAGTGTAGCTTTCCAACAATAAAATAATTTTTCAAATCAGTCCAGCCGTTCTGGAGCCTATTCAATCCAAACAAACAAACAAACAATCCTTTCCTCTTTATAATATTAGTATAGATAATTAGATAGGGTATTTTGACTTTATTATAATAAGACCTGAAGTACCTAGACGCATAAAGAAAGCTACGAATAACATATATAAGTATATGTCTATAATAATTTCAGATGCCTTTGCTTCCAATGTTTCTACGATTAATGTCATAGAAATATATAGAATGTCAAATTGTCTAGCTTTCCAGATCTGGCAGATTAGAGGTTTTGTTATCATAGAGGAAAAGATTCCAATGTTTCTACAATCGATAAAGCTAGTGGAATACTTTGTCTAGTTAAGGTAGGCAGATTAGGAATCCAGGTCAGATTTTTGATAAGGTACTGGAGACAGCCCATGTCCTGGGTTCTTACCCCAGCGAATCAGCTGTTCTTACGCCAGCGGGGGTAAAACTTGTATTTCGCGGTAACAATCAGCTGGTAGTTGTCTCGAACGCCGAATCAAAGTGACAACTCTGAGCACAGCGTAGCTCCGACTAGCGCGCCAGTTCGTCGTTGGGAGGGGTACAATCAGTGACCCTAGTTAGGTCATAAGGGTAACGGACCTATAAAAGTTAAGAACAACCTACCAAAACATTCAAAAGAATAAGATTATTTTCCACTGTTTTCTTGAGTAAATTCACGTTAAATCTTACATTTATCAACTCTTTCGTAACGTCTTAATGGGCGAAGCTCCAAGGTAAATAATAGGGGTCATTAATTAGAATTTTCCCAAGGATCGTAAATTGAAAAGAAAAACGTCGGGTACCCTTTTACGGGCCGGCAGGGAACCATACAACTTGATGTATGGGGGAAGCTTGATACGTAGGTATTGTTAGTAACGCTTATTGTCATATTTGTTAAGCGAAGTTACACGATTATAAGTGATAGCTTCTGCCCGCGACTTCGTCCGCGTGGAACTCCTTTTTTGCAGTCGGTTAAAAAGTAGCCTATGTCCTTTCTCAGACTCCAGACTTTCTTTGTAACAATTTTCATTTAAATCGGTCCAGTAGTTTTAGCGTGAAAGCGTAACAGACAGACAGACAGACAGTTACTTTCGCATTTATAATATTAGTTAGGATAGGATTAGTAAGGTATTTGCCACTTATTTAACGGATAAAATATTCATGAAATGGTTTCGAAACGTCAGCCAATAAAATAAAATACGCGAGTCAAATCCATCCATAGTTGTTTCATTCCAATATTCATGATTGTTACTGTTTAAGTTTGTTGTATGTGTATCTTTAGTTTTATGTAAGATTAGCGGTTTGCCCCGGCTTCGCACGGATCCCTATTTTTTTTTAATTTTCTATAGCCTATGTCACTCGGAAACAATGTAGCTTCCCAACTGTGAAAGAATTGTTCGAATCGGCCCAGTCGTTTCGGAGCCTATTCAATCCAAACAAACAAACCTTTCCTCTTTGTAATATTAGTATAGACTAGCGACCCGGTTTCACACGGGTGCTATAAACCTTCCTCTTGAATCACTCTATCTATTAAAAAAAACATCAAAATCCGTTGCGTAGTTTTAAAGATTTAACCGTAGGTACATAGGGATATAGGGACAGAAAAAGCGACTTTGTTTTATACTATGTAGTGATTAGTATATTAGTACCTATTAATATAGACTAGCTGTGCCCGCGACTTCGTCCCCGTGGAATAGTAATTTTTCATAAGGCTTTATATTTTCCCCGTTTTTTTACACATTTTCCACTGTTTCTTCGCTCCTATTGGTTGCAGCGTGATGTTATATAGCCTAAAGCCTTCCTCGATAAATGGTCTATCCAACAAAAAAAGAATTTTTGAATTCGAACCTGTAGTTCCTGAGATTAGCGCGTTCAAACAAACAAAAAAACTCTTCAGCTTTATAATATTAGTATAGATAAAGGTAGATTACATACCATAAGTAACTGAAAGGTACCTCTTGTATTTAAGTATTAACGGACCTCGTTACGTCATAGCGGCCATCTTGGTTCCATGTCACGATTCATGCATAAATCAGTTATACAGCTATAGAGGTAATGCAGTAATTAGGGGAACTAGGAAGATGTGACGTATTAAAGGTGCTTTAGGGGCTGTTATACAGCGCTTGGCTGTATATAGGTAACTTAGCTTATAGAGTAATTAGTATTTCGTTATGCATTTCTGGATGGTAGATAATGCCTTAAGGTATATAATGTCTTTAATGACATGATTAAATTCCAATTGTACTAAAAGAGGAAAGGTTTGTTTGTTTGGATTGAATAGGCTCCAAAACGACTGGGCCGATTTGCAAAATTTTTCACTTTTGGGAAGCTACGTTCGCCCTGAATAACATAGGCTATAAAAAGGAACCCGTGCGAAGCCGGGGCGAACCGCTAGTTTGTTATACATTATTATGATAAAGCTTTGTATAGGAATAGGTATAGTTAAAAAAATCGGTTTAATTACTAAATGTTTTTTTTAATAACGTAACTTAACCGTTACTTTTGACCTTAATTACTTGTTAACAAGAAAATAATTAAGTTTATCTTAAACAAACCATACCTAGTAATTAACACACATACGAATATACATCAATCAATATTACATACTTATTATAGCTGTTGTAGAATTTTGATTTTTGATACTTTCGTTTCTCCCGAGGATTATTATTTTTTAATAATTTCTGATGCCTTCGCGAGCTGACAATAGTCTAACGCTAAAGTTTGACTTTAGCGTTAGACTATTGTCAGCTCAGTCGTGCTACGATTATGGAAACTGTAAAGAATCCGAAACGTCAGCTAATAAAATAAAAATACGCGAGTTAAATCCGTTAATAGCTGTTTCATTCCAATTTTTTTTTTTATTTTATTTATTTTCGTTTAATTTGATGATTTAAAATATTATCTGTCTATGATCAAAGAAAAGAAATAAGTCTGTCTGTCATTAAATTGACATGGATTAAAATGGAATGCTTTTATTTATAACGGATTTAACTTGCGTATTTTATTTGATTTGCTAACATTTCGAAAACTTTACATTAAGTACCCATATTCGTAGAACGTTTTATAATATTACAAAATATTTAATTTTAGAAGAAACTAAAGATTCAAAAGAACGAGGCGTGATTTGCTTATTTGCAAAATATACGAATATCTAATATTACCTTAAACATAAAGCAAATAAAACCGCAAAAAATACACAGTATAATATCTGATGCTTTCGCGGTTATCTCAATTTTTAACTGACGTTTCGACAACTTTACAGCTCGCATATTGTTGGCTGAGATAACGATAGTACACTTAAATACAAAAACAGTATGTTAACAAAACATATTATTATGATTAACTACGTACATTAGGGCGCCTTCAAACGAGACGTTTTAAACGCCCCGTAATAGATTTTAATGAGGTAATTTATTTGTGTCAAGTAACGCGTGAGACGTAACTAAGTGGTAGCGGACTGGTGTTCGTGAGGTCACGGGTTCAAATCCTGGAGGTGAAAATACTTTTGAACCATCCTAATGCATATCTTATTGAAGGATTGCATTATAAAGACTTGCATTAGATGGTGATACCTATTTATAGGGCTTATTAAATTTGATCAGCCGAAGAACCGATAATCGTTGGAGTAAACGTGTTCTGGAGTGGAGACCGCGTCTCGGCAAGCGTAGTGTAGGACGTCCTCAGGCAAGGTGGTGTGACGATTTGCGTAAGATGGCTGGCAGGAGCTGGATGCAAGCAGCCGAAGATCGAGCACAGTGGCGTGCAATTGGAGAGGCCTATGTCCAGCAGTGGACTGCGATAGGTTGATGATGATAATGAAATTTGATTATCTAGTTCGACTGGAAGAGATTCCTTAAAGGTATAAGTTCACCAAGCCAAATTGTATTTATCATATCTAAGTAGGTAATGTAATTTGTTTTTAATAACGACTTCTAAATACTCTTTTTTCTTTTTCAGGTAAGAATTTCAAACATAAAAGATGGTAGCATGAACACGTAATTAAAAGTAAGTATATAGTAAGTATAATATATTTAAAAAAGCCATGAAATTTGTAGACTTCGTGGTCGCTGGTATTTAATAAATAAAACGCCATTTTAATTGTGGACTGTATATAAATTATTTAGTTTTAAATAGCGGATGAGTAGCCTCATCTATACTAATATAATAAAGAGGAAAAGTTTGTTTGTTTGTTTGTATTGAATAGGCTCCAGAACGGCTTGACCTTGAAATGAATTTCAAAAAAATTTTCACTGTTGGGAAGCTACACTATTCCCGAGTGACAAAAGCTTTATAACATTTTGGAAAAAAAATCCGTGCGAAGCCGGGGCGGACCGCTAGTCGCATATAGGTCAGAACAGTGTTGCCAGAAATGTATGGATCGTACAAAATTGTAATCGTATAAACATAAACTCGCCTGTAAACTGAACAAAGGTTTTCCTGTATCAAAATAATTTAATTATTACGATACGGGTTGAGTAATGGCAACATTGCCCGATGCCGCGATTACAACACCCTTCAACACCTTTGTGGGAGTTTTTATTAGTATGGCAACCCTGTTATGTGAATATAAGAATAATTTGATACGGTGTTTTTGGAAATACTTTGCCTCGTTTGCGAATTTGTACTATATCTTCAACAGTCCGCCCCGGCTTCGCAGGGATCCCTATTTTTTAAATTAATATATGCCTTGTTACGATACTAGTGTAGCTTCCCAACAGTAATAGTACATTACGCACCAAGGCCAGTAAAATAAAAAATGTCTCATATCACATGTAATTGTCGTCCGAGGCGAAGCCGAGGTTGACAAAAATGTGATCTGAGGCTTTTTATTTTTCTGGCCGAGGTCAGTATACTATTTTTCTGTTCGACGAAGCCAGAAAGCTTATGTTGTAATGAAAGAACTTAAACGGATTTACGGGTATTTTATATTACTTGATGACGTTTCGAAAACTTTACAGTTCCCATATTCGTAGCAAAACGCTAGCCTGCTGTACATAAGCACCCCCTTTTTGAAAAGAAAATATTTTTAGGTTTTACTCAGCACTGACTTCGTTAAATAGTTATTGAATCAATCAATCAAATATTATTTTTTTGATTACTAGTAACCCGCCCCAGCTTCACACAGCTATATACCTTCCTCCTATATCACTCTATCTATCAAAAAAAACCGCATCAAAATCCGTTGCCTAGTTTTAAAGATTTAAGCGTACATAGCGATATAGGGGCAGAAAAGCGACTTTGTTTTATACTATGTAGTGAAGATGACAAGAATTATACCACATCCAATTATTCTCACACCCACCTACCTCTTAAGAGGGTGTGTTCGCTATTTAAGAGATAACATCTCGACGCGCTGCCTCTTAAATTATTCAAATAAAATCCCACTGTATCTGTGATTGTAAATTTTGGTACGCAGCTGTATTTTGTACACTGGCGGGGAAATATGTGTATGCAATGAAAATAACAAATATGAAATATTTTGAGCCTAATTTTTTTTTTTTTTTTGCTTAGGAGTGTAGTCTAATATTTGGAATCGTTATCTACAATTAAATATAATACTTAACAAAAAACAAACATTTTCTTTAAACTCAGTGTACCTAATATGTTCAATCAATACCTTTATTTTTCTCCTATTTTAAGCACTTGTTTTTTTTTTAACAAACAATTATAACGGATTTAACTTGCGTATTTTATACCTTTATTTTTCTCCTATTTTAAGCACTTGTTTTTTTTAACAAACAATTATAACGGATTTAACTTGCGTATTTTATTTTATATTATGTACACATTGTCATGTTATTAAAATATTAGATACTTACCTATAGATAATTATTAGATAATTTTTAAATGAGTCTTAAATATATTATTATGGTATTTACCTACGTCTCTCAACTAGAGTAAAAAAAACTTTACTTTAAGCAACTACTTTACTTCTCTTAGCGCCATAATTGCAACAAAATCAACGAAAGTTATTGTTATATATTTTTTTCAAAGCGTACACTTCATCTGAGCCATAAGTATACACCTTTGTAAGACAAAGGGCGTGTTCTTGACGTCATCTGTTCTCGTAATGTACTTTGTTTTGGACCTCAGACAAATAAGATATATTTGCTATATTTTTCTTGATTTATTTCGTGTGGTAATTATTTATTAGTAGCACGCATCATTATTTTCTCGTTGTATTTTGGTAGAAATGTATTTTTCTTTGGAATGAAACAACCGTAGATTTAACTCGCATATTTTAATTTCTGATGCCTTCGCGGTTATTACACATTGGAATAATACAACTATTAACGGATTTAACTCGCGTATTTTCAACTGTATAATTACTTTAGCGTTAGAATCTAACGGTTAGACTATTGTCATCTCAGTCGTGCCACGATTATGGAATCTGTAAAGACTTCGAAACGTCAGCTAAATAAAATACGCGAGTTAAATCTGTCTACAGTTGTTTTATTCCAATGTATAATAACCGCGAAGGCATCAGAAATTATTATATTTTTCTTTTGCGCCGACCGTGTGTTTTTTATGTTACAAACATGTATAAAATATTTCAATTTACCTAATGTACTTAGAACTTATGGTCTGTAAATTTTGCATTACTTTAACAGAATTCTGTTTGTGGAAAATGTACGAGATTCTTAATAAGCTCAGCTTAGTTTCTCTTTCATACAAAATTCTTTTATATGATGATTGTAATATTAAATTTTACTTTTTTCAACAAATTTTTCAATTACCTTGAGGGTTTTTATAATGTAAGGTTTTGTCGACTTCGCCCCCCTATTTTGTAATCTTAGGGGGTGAATTTTAATAAGGCATGAAAAAATCCATCCGAATTGGCTTAGCTGTTTATGAGTAAGGTGACAAACACACATTAAGAAAATTCTGTATATATCTTAATATTTTAAAGAGGAAAGGTTTATTTGTTTGTTTGGATTGAATAATCTCTTAAACAGCTGGACCGATTTGAAAAATTCTTACACTGTTGGAAAGCTAGACTATTCCCGAGTGACATAGATAGCCTATATTATATTAAAAAAAACCGAGTGAAGTCGGGGCGTGCAGCTAGTACATACATAATACATATATAAATAATACATGTATAAAAAGAAAAGCTGACTTAATGACTGACATATCAACACAACTAAACTTAAGGGTTAGGATTTTTGAAAATTGACCCCCTAAAAATGGAGGTGCTTGTGGCGGGCGGAAGCTAGGAGGAAGCTACAAGGATATATAGATATAGTATATCTTCGTGCATCTGGCACGTAGTGGTATGTTCGAATTGAATCCCCAATAGGCTCGACATCGTTATAACCGATTAGTACCTCCTTGAATAACGACTAGCATGATTATTATATCACTACTTACATAGTATAAAACAAAGTCGCTTTTTCTGTCCCTATATCCCTATGTACGCTTAAATCTTTAAAACTACGCAACGGATTTTGATGCAGTTTTTTTTATAGATAGAGTGATTCAAGAGAAAGGTTTATAGCACCCGTGTGAAGCCGGGGTCGCTAGTTAAATACTGAATGCGATCGATTTAGTTTAATATCAGTTATTTAAAGTGACGTCATGTTATAGTATAATTTATACAACAACGTGACGTCACAAGCCCGAACTTTTGAAGCGCTTATCTTTGTCTTTTTAGCCAATATTTTGTTGGTTATTTAGGTAGGTACTTGATGGGCAAAAAAATGTCGTCATTCTATCATGATATTTATTGTCTTATTACCTAGATATTGTCTGTACTAATATTATAAAGAGGAAAGGTTTGTTTGTTTGGATTGAATGGGCTCCAAACCTACTGGACCGATTTGAAAAATTCTTTCACTGTTGGAAAGTTACACTATTCCCGAGTAACATCCTAACTTCCTAACTAATATTATAAATGCGAAAGTAACTCTGTCTGTCTGTCTGTTACGCTTTCACGCTAAAACTACTTGACCGATTTAAATGAAATTTGGTACACAGATAGTCTAGAGCCTGAGAAAGAACATAGGCTACTTTTTAACCAACTGCAAAAAAGGAGGAGTTCTACGCGGACGAAGTCGCGGGCAGAAGCTAGTAGGCTATAAAAAAATGGGATCCGGGCAATGCCGGGGCGACCAGCTAGTACACTATAAAAATATTTATATGAAACCGTGTCTTAGATCAGCAAGCGTAGTGTAGGACGTCCTCAGGCAAGGTGGAGTGACGATTTGCGTAAGATGGCTGGCAGGAGCTGGATGCAAGCAGCCCAAGATAGAGCACAGTGGCGTGCAATTGGAGAGGCCTATGTCCAGCAGTGGACTGCGATAGGCTGATGATGATGATGTGTCTTAGATATAGCTGTTTGTTGTATATGAATTTATGCTAGTCGTATTACACTACAAGCTAATGCAGACTTGACGTTGTTATCCGTAACTACAGCCTGATTCAGGTTACATCCTCCAATTATACTAATAACACCAGTAATTAAGATATTGAAATCAGTATCAAAAATATATTTCTTCAATTTAGGCTTATACAAGGTCTTATAAAGGATAGAAGATATTGTTTCCAAAAAATCTTAGATTTTATCATTTACTAGCGGTTCGCCCCGGCTTCGTACGGATCCCTAATATATATTTTTTTATATATTCTATAGCCTATATTACTCAGGGTGAACGTAGCTTCCCAACAGTGAAAGAATTATTAAAATCGGTCCAGTACTTTTTGAGTTTAATTCATCACAACCTAACAAAGTTATCTCTTTATAATATTAGTATAGATGGCCTATTTTCATTCAATTTTATTTTATTGGCTGACGTTTCGGAGCCTTTACAGATTCCATGATCGTACCACGACTAAGTTAGTCTTATGCAAAACTTTGTCGGCAAAACTTTTTTTATTAATTTATCTGACAGCTGATTACAATTGAATTCCATCAGTTATAAGTACATTGCCTCATCGGTGACGATAAGTGGAACCGTCACGCGCGTGACGTCACTAATTTGACTTGAGTGAAACTTGTTCAGCGATTATTGGGTATCTGGGGACGTAAGTTCGAGTCTGTGGTATATTGCTTTAGGGTTCCGTACTCGACAACGGGACCCTATTACTGAGGCTCTGTCCGTCTCTCACTAGGTTCATGATAGTTAGCTTAAATGTTCACTGATGATGTATTTCGGTTGCCACTTACAACAAATACTAAATATTTAATGAAATAAATATTTAACGCTCTAATAAAATAGACGTGATTTTTGCCATTTTCTTTCTCGCACTTTGCCGGTTTACGTTTCCGATTAAGGTGACCTAAAAGTGACCATTATGTGTTTTTTATTCCAAACTATATAGGTACCTACTTACCCTTATTTAACGACTTGATCTACTATGAAAAAATGTATTTATTAGTACCTAAATATTTTTTTACGCTTCCGAAGTTCAACAAATCTGTATTTAGTTGTAAAATGGTTTGGATTTTGCCTGACATTTTGCCATTTTGACTAAGTCTTATGCTAAAATCTATAGTTGTTAATTTTTTTTTTATTGGTATCACGGAGCCGCGCGTTAATGCTAAGGTGTGGGTTCAAGTCCCACTGGGGTCTCGATTTTTTCTACTCTTGTCTTTGTACAAATGTCATCCTTACTAATATTATAAATGCGAAAGTAACTCTGTCTGTCTGTCTGTTACGCTTTCACGCTAAAACTACTGGACCGATTTAAATGAAATTTGGTACAAAGAAAGTCTGGAGCCTGAGAAAGGACATAGGCTACTTTTTAACCGACTGCAAAAAAGGAGGAGTTCCACGCGGACGAAGTCGCGGACAGAAGCTAGTTATCTATAGTTCTGTCATCCCAATGTGTAATAACCGCGAAGGCATCAGAAATCATTCCGTTATAATAATTTAACAAAAACCTTTCTAATTTAAGTCGATAAGGTATTATTTCCGTTACGTCCAAATCCCATTTGGTCACGTCAACTCCGATAGCGGCATTTAAACCTAACTTCTGTTAAGTAACTGCGTTACGGTGAGGTGAGGGTAGTTGGTAACACTGTTACAAAGTTACGCAAATTTGACTTGACTTAAGTCTGTTTACTGGACTTGAGACCTTTTAACTACTGACTTGAGGCCTATTTGGTTAGTTAATTTTGTTATGGCTTCACGGTTAATGCGAATATGGGAAGTTTGAAGTTTTCAAAACGTCAGCAAAATATGCGTGTTGAATGTGTTATAATTGTTTCATTCTAATAATTCGTTATTTGATTTTTTTTACCAATTTCTTTAAAGTAACGTTATGGTTATCTCTGGTAACGGAGTGGTAAATTTTTATTTCAAAAATACGATAAGTGCTTCTATGAATCCTATGTCAAATTAGAATTCGGACGGTGTAAAAATAAAAAAAAAAATGTGGGACAAGTATAAAAAAAAAAACAACCCAAAAAAAGAGTGCGATATAGGTTAATACTTAGTAAAAACGACTTTCAAGATTCTATCAACACTGGTATTTCATCGGGAAGTCAGAGGAAGACAGGAGATGAGCTAGGCTTGTGACAGGAACCCTAACATATCCTGTACCCATGTGGGAAATAGACAATGACAGTAGAACAAAGCAAATCTGTTCTATAAATATACTTATTTAAGACGCTTATAAGAAATATTGGCAGAAAAATTTACACAAGTAATATAAACTTAGGAGCTATTTTAACTTTTTAATCTATACTAATATAATAAAGAGGAAAAGTTTGTTTGTTTGTTTGGATTGATTAGGCTCCTAAATGACTGGTCCGATTTGGAAAATTCTTTCACTGTTGGAAAGCTACACTATTCCCGTATGACATACCTACTTCCCTACTAATATTATAAATGCGAGAGTAACTCTGTCTGTCTGTCTGTCTGTCTGTTACGCTTTCACGCTAAAACTACTTGACCGATTTAAATGAAATTTGGTACAAATAATGTCTGGAGCCTGAAAAAGAACATAGGCTACTTTTAACCGACTGCAAAAAAGGAGGAGTTCCACGCGGACGAAGTCGCGGGCAGAAGCTAGTAGGCTATAAAAAGAAGGGATCCGGGCGAAGCTGGGGCGAACCGCTAGTATCTCATAAAAAAATACGAAATCCAGTATGGTCAGAAAATGTGATTCTATGTATCAGTTAGGGTAGTCATTATAATTCGTCGTCGATATGTTGAAAATGGTAGGTAATATATATTTTACCCAATGAACAATAATAATTCTATTTCGGAACATATATTCACGATATTACCGATATAAATCTTTGTTAGCCAGCGCGATATTAAGCTGAGGAAAATGTACCGGCTATACGAAATTCGGCTCGGATTTAATATATTTTCCTTAGCAACATATAAATAAGATGCTTATAAGATAGTTTTTGAAAATCGTTTTTTATCAAAATCCTGACTCTGAAATTCTATAAAGGCAATTCCAAATTAAAATTAAACTATTTTTTGTCCTACAGGTAAATTACCAAAAATGATTGGACACGTATTTGTTTTGCTCAATAGAATAATAAATGACAGAGATAAGCGATTTCACAATCAATCGTTCTGGAGTGGAGACAGCGTCTCGGCAAAAATAGTGATCTGAGTACGTTTTACTGGCAAGGTGGAGTGACTATTTATCTGTTCGACGAAGCCAGAAAGCGGAAATTTATTTAGCGCAGCGGCCACAAAGTTGGCGCTTTCTGGCCGGAGGACGGAAAAAATTATTATACACGTATTTTTTTGCCCAATAGAACAATAAATGACAAAGATAAGCGCTTTAAAATTTCAGAATTGGGGAACTCGTGACGTATAAATCTGTATAAATTTATAACGTGACGTCACTAGCCCCCACTCTCAGACTTAAGAAGCATTTATCTTTATCATTGTCTGTTAAAGTGTAAAGTAGTCTAGTATTGGAATGAAACAACTATTAACGGATTTAACTCGCGTATTTTTATTTTATTTTATTAGCTGACGTTTGACTTTAGCGTTAGACTATTGTCAGCTCAGTCGTGCTACGATTATGGAAACTGTAAAGAATCCGAAACGTCAGCTAATAAAATAAAATAAAAATACGCGAGTTATATCCGTTAATAGTTGTTTAATTCCAATGTGTAATAACCGCGAAGGCATCAGAAATTATTAGTCTAGTATGTTTTTTTAAATCAACAAACTTAAAACCGATTTTTATATTTGTTGATTTAAAAAAAACATTTTTTTTGCAGTTCGGGCTAAGACCAAAGATGTTAAAGAAAACAATCCTATTGTTAACCCAACAACACGTAGAGAAATGCGAGGCGACTAAACAAACAGAAATAAACTACAATTATCCCGATCTACCTAATTAAGCAAATCCAGGCTTTGTTGTTAGTCTAATCGTACACATGGAAATTGAAACCTGTGTCCGACCGGGGAATCGAACCGATACCATATCGTTTCAATGCTTCGGGTTAATTAAAAACTATGCTGGTTATAGGGTTGTCAACTTAGTTTTACTATATTTATTTACTAGGTAGCGACTTCGTCTGCGATAAGAACCCCCGTTTTACCCCCTTAGGGGGTAAATTTTTAAAAATCATATTATTTTCTTAGTGCTCTTCTACGTTATAAAAGGAACCCCTGTGCAATTTTTTATGTTTCTAACCCTTATAGTTTAGTCTCTACGTTGATATTTCAGTCATTAAATCAGCGTCTCCTTTGATATAATAATATAGGTATATTTATATAGATTTACTGACTGTTCCAACAAACTCTAAGTTTTATTTCTTGTATTTCTTAAAGTTTTCTCAACTTATTCCATTAATATCCACAAATATTTTAAAACATTGGCCTCGCTATCCTGTCCTTTTAAAAACAGCGAGACAAACAAACAGCTGTTAATTTCGATATCCCTACTAATATTATAAATGCGTTAGTAACTCTGTCTGTCTGTCTGTCTGTTGCTCTTTCACGCCTAAACGGCTGAACGGATTTTGATGAAATTTGGTATGGTAATAGATGATAACCTAGAAATGGACATAGGCTATAAATAATCATGCCATCGTTCTTAGGGGGTAGGCAGTAGGCAGATAACTAAATTGAGATAGTGATTTTTAGTCGTTTTGGTTGGGACTTTTGCTCTATATATTATAAATGCGAAAGTAACTCTGTCTGTCTGTTACGCTTTCACGCTAAAACTACTGGACCGATTTAAATTAAATTTGGTACAAAGAAAGTCTGGAGCTTCAGAAAGGACATAGGCTACTTTTTAACCGGCTGCAAAAAAGGACGAGTTCCACGCGGACGAAGTCGCGGGCAGAAGCTAGTAATAATATATATTAGGTATAGATTTTCATTATAATGAATTGATGTATTCTAAATCGTTACGAATATTATTGTTAAAAAAATCATGGTAAATAGAATTAAAATGTCCTGTTGTTTTGTTTGTTATAAACAACTTTTATTAAATTTATTTGTCACCAAAACTAAGGACATTAGACCTAAATAGTTTTCATTCTTGTGTTAAGAAAAGGGGAAATTCTTTTCCCCCAAATGTACGGTTTTTTAAATTTTGTCCGGGTTTAGCAATTTAGGTGATGGCAGCCCTGTGCCTAAGAGATAACATCCATTTAAATACTCCCTTAAAACTAAATCTAAACTTCACGCCTTAAGGTTGAAAATTGATTGAAGGTAGATTAAAGGTACAACGGTAATTCCTATTGTGAACTCGGTGCTAAGCTAAAACTGGAGACCAAGTCCTTGGTAAAGGAAATTGAATCTAATCCAGTTTGAAATAAGGCACTTATTTCAATACCCGAGAAAAAGGCATTACTCGATTAAAGAATCCTAATCGAAGCCTCCATTCGGTTGCATTTTTAAATTCCAATCTATCCACCTTATGTCGTACGTGGCAGAGTTGAAAACGGCTTGCAGTTTAATTTGAATTTACCCTGCATTTTCTCTGCTGCTCAAATAACGTGATTTTTAGGAGAATATTCCTCGAATTATGTCTCTTTGTGATAAGAATTCAATATGGCGCTTAGTTCGATAGTAAAATTGGCGGTTCATGACAAATTGGAGTGTTTGTTGATAAAATATTACTTTTTGGTAAAACGAAGTAAATAAATAGAAAAGTATTTTCTTCCTTACTTTAATGCTCATGTTATAGTCTACGCACATTGTTGTCTACTGTGTTACCTTTGCAATTGTTTAGTTTAGTTTAGCAGGAACAATTGTAAATATATTATGTTTAAGCTGTGCCCGCGACTTCGTCCGCGTGGAATTTAAGTACTGGGACATAAGTATGGATAATTAAAGATTTTTTTCTAAAATGAGTTACTCTTTATTACATAAGCTATCTGCCAGTGAAAGTCCCGTCCAAATCAGTCCAGCTGTTCTATAGATTAGCCGGAACACACAGATAGACAGACAAATAATATAAAAAATATAATATAGGTATGTATTTAATATTTCAAATGTAAATTATAAAATGTCTTTATAAACCACATTAACAGTTTTTCCTTCTGGGGCTAATATGAAAAGGTTATCCGCATTACTAACCCGCGAGCAAGCCACGTATAGTTGGCCGTGTGAAAAACAATTCGACCTGAGATCAACTCCAACAGCCTTTAGCGTCTGCCCCTGAGACTTGTTAATTGTCATAGCAAAGCAAACGGACACTGGAAATTGTGTCCGTTTGAATTGGAATGGGAAATTGTTGGGGATGATTGGTATTCGTGGTATGTATACAGTTTCACCTGCACTACATCCAGTAAGAATCTCAGCTTCGATTAAGTTTCTTTGTAAAGAATTTACTCTAAGTCGGGTTCCATTGCACAATTTAGGCGGAGTAAGATTTCTCAATAGCGATGCGTTGTAAGCGTTTCGTCTGGGCATTTTTAAAATCAAAGCAAATACATACAATAATACATATATTTATGTCAATAAATGTACGTAGGCAATATTTTTTTAGATTATAGATTATATCCGATATTTTTCAACTAATTCACAAAGCAAGTTCAGAGTCCGTATTTTCATATCCAAGTATAACATCAAAATCATCAACTAACCGAATCGCAAGACAAACAAAATTAAATAGTTTTAAACTTAGAGAAACAACCAGTTTGTATTTATACTTTTCAGAGAAAAAGCTATAGCGCGTTTTAATTGCCTTGAGGCGCCATCTAGTACTATATTATGTAACTATAAAATCTCCTATAGAAAAATTACCTTTAAACTTTAAAAGACGATAGCTTTTTTATTTGACATCCGATTTTGATGAAACAAAGCCTATATGTTGCTCAGGAAAGAGCTTAATCTATTAGTGAAAGCCGCGTCAAAATCTGTTCAGTAGATTTCAAGATTAGCGAATACATACAGACAGACAGACAGACAGACAGACAGACAGACAGAAAAGAAAATCTAAAAAATCATTTTTGTGTTCTGTTACTCTTTTATTATTGCCCACACCCATTTTTTGTTAAAAATTTCAATTGTACAGACACGCGGTTTCTACTGTTTTATTATATGTAAGATTTACTGGATAGCCTTAAATATTTGTTTATTTATTTATTGCATTATTCATCATTAAATATGTACGTGTTCTGTTAGTATAATACTAATGTAAATTCTATTATGAACCTCTGGTCTGTTCTTAAATTATATAAACTTCTTAATAATGATGACTTCCTTATTTTTACTTAATATATGGATATTTTAATTCATATGTATATAACTGAAAACCCGAAGTTTATTCACCAACATACAAGTATGTCCACTGCGTTACCCAAATAAAAACGACATGCACTCAATTCAAGATCGAAAGGGCTTATACTGATACTGCCTCTCTATAAAAAAGGACTATACTGTTTCGTTTATTATTCCATGCTAAATATTTCCTTTAGTAAACTATAGACTATAGACCACGCTACATAAATCTAGGTCCTTAATGATAATCGATCAACTAGGCATTCGACCAATTCAACGCCTAGTGCTTCAGGCGTTCTCACGGTACCTAAATCAGTACCTAATTCAAAATACTTACTAATGCTATAAATGCTGAAGTAACTCCGTCTGTCTGTTACGTCTTCATCACTTACTTGAGATTTGATATGTCAAGAGATAGCTTAAGTAACATGGGGCGATTTATTACTAAATTGCGTTTTTTTTTTCTTAGTCAAGATTTTTTATTAAAAATGAGGTTGACGGTAGATGTGTTAAAATTATGGTTGTATGTATATTTAAATAAATGCTGAATCATAAAATTTAAAAAACGTAAAAAAAATAAAAAATGGGTGGTCACTTATATGCGCACAACATTTCATAAAAATCGGTCCAGACATTTCGGAGAAGTTTAGTAACAAACTGCGACGTGTTATTTACATAATAATAAATCGATGTTTTGACATGTCACCTGCGTTACCCAAAATACTAATCGCAGACAAAGTCACAGGCAGAACATATAGTATACCTTGTTTCTTATTTTCTTATATCTTCACTTATATTTTTATAACCGTCAATTTTATGCCGTTTATAGGCTTGTACATTAAGGCCATCCAAATAAGGACTAGAATGCGGTGATTTTAGCGTTACTTTGTTATTTAGGTTAAATGCAGGATCGTGTTTTGAAAATCGTGTTGAATCCAATCAATATTAATTTTGTAGGTATAGGTATATTTAGGTGCCTATATTTTGTACTGCACAAAAAAAACAGGAATTAAACAAGAACGGATTTAAATTTATATTACCTATACCTATAAAATTTACGCTGACGTTTCGAAAACTTTGCAATTCCCATATACGTAACAATATAAGCTGACGATGTTTTATTATTGTCTCAACTAAGTAATCTATAGTATGGGAACTGTAAAGCTAGAACATAAGCAAAAATCAAACAAATGCGTTTTATATTCTTTATATATAGGTAAGTACTTAATTAAGTATTTTTATTGTTTATTGTGTCTTGTAAATCACCCCTCCAAGGGGGTAAAAATATATAATAATAAGCTTTCCAAAGTAGGTATTCACTCTATACAGACAAAACCGCGGGTTGAAGCTAGTACACATATAATATTAATAAGTATATATTTGTGAATATTCACCCTTTATACATCTTGGCTCGGTTCATATATCAAACTGACTGTACCTTTCCCTTTGAAGGACGAAACAACCTGGGTACCTTTTAAGTAAACAATAAGGCCAGTCCAAAATGAACCCTACCCCATTGCAATAAGACACTATTTCAAATGAAAATTCGAGATCAATTTTATTATGATTGCTTCGCCTGTAACCATAATTATTGGATAGAACACCTGCCTTCTTATTGTATGCGAGTGTATTAAAACCAGATTGCTTTGAACTTGCTAAAGTTTTTGAAGTCTATTGTGAAGGTGGTAAGAGTTTCTTAGATGAGTAGTCTGGTTTTGGTTTACCCGCATAGAGCCCCTAAGGGAAAATTTGCCTATAAGATGAAATGTAGGTATTATTAAACAAGGTATTGGAAATATCTCTAAACGGCATTAGTAAGTTATTTGGCAAATTTAATTAATTAGGATTTATAAAATTAAATGATATTATTAAAATCTTCCCACAAACTTATTAATTAGCCTTTGTTGAGAGACAAGCTAGTGGCCAGCGATAAGAAAAATAAAATGAAAAACTGTTATATTAATTCGAAAATGTTTTAATAATAAACTTCACATAAAATAATACTCTTTGTCATTACGCGTGCGATACTCAATTTGCGGAGTATCAGGCAAAATCATGACCCCGTAGTTGTATTTTATATATGTCATTAATTTATCTATGACTTCCTCCATTAACATATCCTTCTTATAGACCTCTGCTTCAGCACTCACTAAAATACTTTCCAATTCCTCCCAATAACTCTTAGGTGCCTCTAGAGACAAATTAGATAATTTTTGTTTGACTGTATCAATCCCTTTTAAATGCGCCCCTAATTCAATTTTCGCTTTCTTCAAAAGTGGCTTCAAATAATGCATATCAAGAGTATTTGGCATCAGTACTACCGTATGACCATAAGCTTGTATTATATGCTCAACTTTCGACAACACTTTGTTATTCGCTGCATATTTTTGAATCAGTTCATACAATTCTGCCCTATGCACCGTAGGATCATGCGGTATTTCAAGTTCTTCTAACCAATGTACCATTGCTTTTTTAGAAGCAAATTCATTGGGTGTTTCAGGAAAATTATCATATATAACCGCTTGGAAGATAATCACACTTTTAGGAGGTAGTTCCTGGACAACAGAATCTTTAAGCCAATGTATAAGATACTTATTCCTACCACCATTACGATGTAAAGAGCTTATGTAACCCAATTGTGGAGACGCGGCGATAACCAAAGTGTTTTTCTGCCACTTCTCATCTCCATCAGGTTTAGGACCGTTCATAAAAATCTCGTCAACATAAACGATGATTCTACCATCTTCTTTAAACATAAGCTTGTTGTACAAATACCTATGTCTAGCCATAACGTGTTCCGGTCTCTCTACAATAACTCCAGATTCCGTTTCAGATAAAGGGTATAATATTTGGTAAAGAATGTAATGTTTCCTAAAATATCTTAGCAGGTTGTTTCGTTGATCTGGAAGGTCGCAGTTGAAGAACTCAAGCATATCCTTAACCTTTGGTATTTGTGAATGTACCACGTAGCTTTCGTAGAGGTATGTCCGCAATTTGAAATAATTTGGCGTGTTGTAGTTGTTTTTTAGTTCGGCTAACCAATCAGCTGACTTTCTGGAATCATCCTCGGTAGATTGGATTCTGTCCAATATCATCATTGTCACCCCTGTGTAGTTTTTAACTCTTTTTAACACATTTACTTCGCCAATTTGAAGTGTTGTGCGTTTTTGTTGCTCCTGTTGACATGTCCTTACGACGTTCTTCACGACGGCCATTTTCTTTTGTATATCCAGTTCCTGGCATGTTATTGTCATTTTTTCTATTTTTTTAAGTCCAGACATCCTTATTCTGCAAGGAAATTAATTTTTTTAATGTTGATTTCTCATGGTGACTTCGTCGGTACTTGTATAGGTAAATATCCTAATAAGCAATGAATTTATCTAAATACTAACACATACAATTATATATGTAATTTAATATAAAATAAACTCAACAACATGCAAAACCATCATCTTCAAAGACATAAAATTTCATAAAAACCAATACAAAACTTAATATACTTAAATAAAAAAGTTTGTAAGAATGTATGATTGTTATTATTCTCATAATAACATAATTATTATTAAAATTACCTAGGCAATCTTTTAAAACGATATCGTGTAAATAACTCAGACAAAGTCGTGGACAGAAACTAATTCAAAATAAACCTACCAATGACCCTTTATCAATTTTTACGTTTATAAATAATAATAGATAAAAAACTGACAGACAGAAACCAAAATGGCTGCACTTACTCAAAAAACCTACACTTTAATTTTAAAAAATATTAATACTTACTTTATTAAGTAAGTAGGTACATTCTTTTTTCGCTTCTGTATTTGTTTCGTTGTGCACTAAGGCGTTTATATAAGTACATAAATATCTATGTAAATACGTATGTAAACTCTCATACTTAAATACTAAGTATGTAGGTACTTAGTACTTAAGTAAGTAAGTACATTTATTTTAATACATGAACGAAACCAAACACAATAAACAATATTTATGTAAGTACCTAAGTGATGAATTTGTATTTAACGTAGACCAGGTACCTAATATAAGTTGGTACCTATTTACATAAATCACATAATTTCTACGAAATAATACAATTACAAAGCACATATACACAAATAGACAATAATGTAATATACATTAATTACATAATCATACTTACAGTTTTAAATCACCTTATTCTATACAAATATTATTGAATAAAAACACAACATAACTCTGTAGCGAAGTGACGTGAACTGGTCAAAATGGCGGCGAACGCTTCCCCTCCTCCCGCCCCGCCCCGCTCTCGCCGTGCCCGCGTTAGCTTGCAAGATTGAAGTGCGTCAATTTTGATAAAGATATTATTTTGTTTTGAGTTTGGGTTTAATTTGTGTATGTAAAATAAATACTAATTTATTTTGTAGGTATACTGAATCTACTAATGTTTAGTAAGTTTTACGCAGCAATTTAGTAGATATTTTTTATGACTCTTAGGTTGGTAAATACCTATATTTATGTAAGTATAATGTTTATTGAAACTTTGTGGTTTTGTAAATACATATATAGGACATTCTATAATGAGAAACAATTTTCCCTATGTATTGTGGTATAATTTTATTTAAGTACCTATGTTACTTTCTTACCCACTTATCTTCCATTAAAAAAAACTTAATAAGACTAATTTTATTGAATTAAAATAAAATGAAATGGGTAATCAAGGTTTAAAAATGTATACTCTATGTATTTTATTGTAGGTACTTACCTATTATGTACACTAGGTACTTATGTACTCGTTACACAATACGCCTTTATCTTGTCTATTAAAAGTATGTAAGTACATAACATGCAAATCTCACATTTACGTTTTATGAAATTAAACTCGCACCTCAATTCCGCGCGTACACTATAGCCAAGCGATCACGCGCGTTCGATACAGGAGTGGGGGAACGATATATCCGTCTCTTTCACTTACATCGTAAAAACATAATTCTGTCTCACTACCCCGCGTCCCGCGCCAGTCGCCGTCCGCTTCTCGTCGAAGACGGACGTATGTCCAATTAATAAGCAAATCGTGCTTTTATTTTAGTGTTGTGCAAAATGGAGTCAAAACCTTCTACGTCTATGCAGACGGATCTAGAACCGAGTATCAGGAGTCAAACGAGCAATATAGAATCGGCACGGTTGCTAAGGCGTGTTTTACAAAAAGTCAAAGGAGACACAAACCAATTGGTAGAATCGGAAGATATACTACAACGAGCGGCGCGGTACACCGGAATGAACCCAAAGGTATTACTAAGCTTGCAAGCAAAATTAGACTTTAGTGTAGAAATCCAGGACATAGACAGAACTATGATACGCAATGAGATCATAAGGTTCTATTTAGAAGAACATAAGATGCCGACCACTAATGTTTTATTTGAGGCTTTGTACGGGAAAATACCACCTTATGTAGACATTAGATATTTTCGAAAATGTCTAGCTAAAATGGGGTACGTTTGGAAGAAACTACCACACGCTTATGTCATAATTGAAAGACCAAGTGTCACATTTGAAAGGTATTATTATCTAAGAGACATCATCCGTTACCGAGAGGAAAACAGAGAGATATTTTACGTAGACGAAAATGTTTTCGATCAAGACTCTTCCTATTTCGATTTGAAGAAGTACCGATATTTAAAAAATGCCGGTCGAAATATCAACGAAAGCGTACTGTCTTTAGTTATATACGCGGTATCGAAAACGGGGGTATATGCGTTGAAGAGGTTAAAAGATTTCAACGCTAAGACTTTTAAAGAATGGATGCTAAATGATCTTCTGCCTATCCTACCGGCAAGTAGCGTTGTAGTCATCAACAACGCTAAACACCACGCTAAGGATTTTGTTAAGAAACCAAATTTGTACAGTCTTAAAGAAGAAATGATAGATTGGTTGGATCGTAACGACATACCTTACAATCATGACATGTCGAAATATGAACTTGTGACGTTAATAGAAAGATACTCAGATGATAAAGACAAAATTAATACAATCGAAGATGTTTTGAAACTGAATGGTCATATGTTACTTCGGTTGCCTAAATCTATATATAAAATGCGGGTTAGTTATGAAGTTTTTGAAATGGTTAAACTTAATGCTGTTAATCTTGAGAAGAATACTTTTGAAGGTTTGAAAGATGTCTTAGAGATGATTACTCCAAAAGAGTTGTTGGGTTTTGATGTGATGATTGCTGAAGCAGAAAAAGCTTGCATGGATCTTGATAAACTGGTCGATGATGCTGTGGACAAATTAATTGAACAAAAGGTTAAATCAGATCATTTTGATGATGATTCTGAAGTGCCTATCAGTGATAGTGATTGAGTTTACTGTTATTTTGTAATTGATTTTGATTTAGCGTCTAAGATTTAATGTGATGATTATTTTAAGTTTTTGTTAATAAATGTTTCTATATTGAATATTTTTTTTATTATCCTTCATTATCTCTTTTTTTGATTAAGGATTTTATACTTTCGCGATATAATAAAATGAATATAACGGATTTAACTCGCGTATTTACCTATTTATTGATTTCATCATAATTTCCATCTGCTATGAATATGGGAACTGTAAAGTTCTCGAAATGTCAATATTAAATTTATATACGCGAGTTAAGTCCGTTATAGTTGTTTTGTTATAATAACAATAGTAATGTGGTTTTTAAAAATTAATGATTTTCGAAAGAAGACTCGCAAAAACACATTTGCTAAAATAATAGTTTTGTACCTGAAGTAACACATGTTTTTTAAATATTTCAATTCTTTAGGGACAAAACACAAACGTAATTTTGTTTTCAAAGCCCACGTGTGTAACAAAAATAATAATATGTATTTCTAAATTTCGTAACAAGTAATATTAAATAAATATTTATGGTATTGTTAATGTAAAATACAATTTTACACACAAAATTACACATAAATGAATTACATTATTCGAATTTCCCAGAAGAGTTGAAAACGAAGGAATGTGTGTGACTAGTTTTATAATAGATTTTACTTGTGTAAGTAAATATTTTACCATATTTTTTAAAATAGGTAAGTATGAATAAAAAAATCTCATAATTTCTGATGCCTTCGCGGTCATCCCGTGGAGCAGTAACGGCCCCAGGGCCAACTGTAAAAGATCACACTCGAAAAAAAAAAAGCCTTCGCGGATACTTCACATTGCGTTAGATTATCGTCAGCTCAGTCACCAATATGCGAACTGTAAAGTTTTCGAAACGCCAGCAAATAAAATAAAATGCGAGAATTAAATCTGTTATAGTACCTACTGCTTTGGGACTAGAAAACTATAGTACATTACGCACCTAGGCCAGTAAAATAAAAAATGTCTCAGATCACATGTAATTGTCGTCCGAGGCGAAGCCGAGGTTGACAAAAATGTGATCTGAGGCTTTTATATTTTACTGGCCGAGGTCAGTATACTATTTTTCTGTTCGACGAAGCCAGAAAGCGGCAATTTCATTTAGCGCAGCGGCCACAAAGTTGGCGCTTTCTGGCCGGAGGACGGAAAAATTAATTACAGTAGTTTGTCGAAACGTGGGTGTAAAGAAGCCTTAAACCCAATATAAAATGATAAATTTAAAATAATCAAACAAACATACAATTAAATGGGAATAATATGTCTACAGTTTATATCTTTCGAAATGTTAACGATTTATCGTAAAATGATATTCGAGGAGTATCGAATGACACAACCCACGGAACAGCTATATCAATGTTAATAAAATTATTTATGAACGTTATAAATATTGCAATGTTTTTGTACAATAAGTAATAATAATATACTTATGTTTTAATTAGGTATGTATAAAAATGGAAAGTTTGTATTTTGGTTTGTTTATTACTTAATTAGGTAAAATGGCTGAACCAATTTGATTGAAGTTTTATACCTATGACGATTCAGCACATACTTTTAATACTTGTTTCGTATGGTATAAAAAATAATTTAAAAGTTATTGAATAATCTTGAGAACCAAAACCATGTGAGAAAGCTAGTAAATTTATAATTACCTATGGACTTATAGAAAATGTTCTGATGTAATTTCAAAATAGGTACCTACATAATTATTATTGTTATGTTTAGGTAATTCACATTTTATTGTATTATAGAAATATGTCGTTCTTTAAACTACAAATGTTTTTATTTTATTTAAAATTGCATTATTACAAATAATAACTTCACAGATATAAATATGATTCCATTAAATAATCTTAAGCATCGAAAAATGATCTTACATTATTTTACTATTAATACGATTATTTTAAAGCATCTGCGTTTTATCAACTAGACACGCTTCTAAAGTATTCGTAATAAAAGTCAATGAATCTTTGTCTATCCGTCTCTTTCTGCCTCGCAGCATTCATATCGCTGTCTCACTCGGCATTATCAACAACGCTGCGTCGGCGCAAGTTACTTTTACACGTAGCTCCGCCACATACAGCTGTCTCGCTCACTCTTAGGCGTTTTTAATATTTCCCCGGTATTATTTAATATTAAGTAGGTGTTTCGTTACAGAGCTATCTGCGTTATTAACTGATATTTCGTTTTATTTCCTGTTACTTTGTTGATTTCTTGTTTCAACGTTTTGTTTTGAATGAGAGCTTTGTTAAAGAGGTTTCTGATGCTTTCTCGGTTATAACATAACTAGCGGCCCGCTCCGGCTTTACCCGGACCCCGTTTTTATAGCCTATGTCACTCGGGAATAGTGTAGCTTTCCAACAGTGAAAGAATTTTTCAAATCGGTCCAGTCGTTTTGGAGCTTATTAAATCCAAACAAAAAAACTTTTCCTCGTTATAACATTTTGGGTGATAGGTCAGAAATGAAACCACCTGTGCTTCGATAAATTCCACGTATAATATATTTAGATCACAAATAACATAATCCGCGTTGTCAACTCAATAGGTCTATTCTCATCCGATGCTCTCTGCTGGCTGCTCGTGCAGCCAGGTAACCCAATCCTCGTCCCCCGCAACCCTTCCCTCCTACCGCCTAAGCAAGAACAAGTGACGTAGGTAATACGTCACTTGTGTTTCCGTTGAAAGTCATTTCACTATGTTCTATATAAAGCTAATTCTATAATAACCTTATATGACTAATTACATGACTAAATAATCGATATATATTTACAGAATCATAATAATCCTTACAAACATTAGTATGGATATACAAAAATTAAACATACTTATTATTAGCTACAATGTTGAATATTATTACTTAGAAGGTGCTTTCGCCACATGATTACTATCAAATGAGTCCAAAATATTGGAAATTTTCCAATGTGTAATAACCGCGGAGGCATCAGAAATTATTTTGAGTCCAAAATATTTTAATAACCCATATATTTTAGTTACTGTCAAACCTGAATGAAACCTTAAGACGTCGTTAACTTGGGTACGAAGGGCAACACGTAGGTCCCCAATTAAGGGTACCCTCGTCAGGGTACCGGATATTGCTACTAGGCTATCGTACCTGACTTTGTTTTTCGGATCTTTAGTAAGTATTCAGAAGAGCACCTAATAATCAAACAAGTAGCCTAAAATCCCACATATATACCCTCAGCTCTTATTTATTAGTGATTAGCAATTCGCCTCGGCTTCGCACGGATCCCTAATTTTTTTGCAAAACATTTATAGCCTACTAGCTTCTGCCCGCAACTTCGTCCGCGTGGAACTCCTTCTTTTTTGCAGTCGGTTAAAAAGTAGCCTAAGTCCTTTCTCAGGCTCCAGACTTTCTTTGTACCAAATTTGATTTAAATTGGTCCAGTAGTTTTAGCGTGAAAGCGTAACAGACAGACAGACAGACAGAGTTACTTTCGCATTTATAATATTAGTATGGAGTATGGATTCTTCCCAACAGTGAAAGAATTTTTCATATCGGTCCATCTGTTTGGAGACTATTCAATCCAAACAAACAAACCTTTCCTCTTTATTATATTAGATATATAGTAGATATGAAATATATGGCTGACGTTTCGGTGCCTTCAGATTCCATAATCGTAACCTAACGCCAAAGTCCACTATTGTCAGCTCAATCGTGCTACGATTATGGAAACTGTAGGTAAAGACTCTGAATAAAATAAAACAAAGATATGCTAGTTAAATCCGTTAATAGTCGTCATGTGTAATAACCGCGAAGGTTGATACGAGACACACAAAATACTTATTTTTACTATCAACTAGCTGACTGTTTGGGGTTAGTAGTATGTAGTATTAGTTCAGAAGTGACGGATAGATGGCGCTGTACCGGTCTGGGAGTTTTTCTGTATCGCGCTATAGAGATTTCCCTCAGTATTCATATATAGGCTCTTTATATTTATTAAATGTGCTTCCAAAGTAACGAACGGGTTTTATTTTCAAGTGAGATGAGAAGATGAGAAGATGAGAATGAGAATCAACATCAACACAATGCCTCTTTTTGATGTAGGAAGTACATACACTGACCCGGCGAACTTCGTACCGCCCTATAATCAAAATCTGTTACCTTTTTATCTGAATGAAAGATTCTTTTTTTTTACATAAGAACCTTCTCCTAATAATCAATACATAGTATAAAACAAAGTCGCTTTCGCTGTATGTCCGTATGTATGCTTAGATCTTTAAAACTACGCAACGGATTTTGATGCGGTTTTTTTTAATAGATAGAGTGATTCTTAAGGAAGGTTTATAGCCCCCGTGCGAAGCCGGGGCGGGCCACTAGTAACAAATACAACAAAAAAAGAATTAGATATTATCGGTCCAGCCATTCACGCGTGATGTCGTGACAACGGAAAACTAATTTTTATATATAAAGATGAAACAAATGTGGCTAGTCCAGAGATATACCTACCCACATTCTCAAGGGGTATGTATATATTAAAACGGCACCCTTAATGCTGAATCATTCCACCACAAGTATTAACAACCCCGTTGGGAAATTAACTAGTAATTAAAACAAAGCAAGCAATTACTCAAAACGACTTATTTAATTAGTGACATTAGAAAACCACAGGACGAATTCATATTAAACTTATGTTTAAATAAATGTAATTAAGTTAGAAGCGCATATTTAACGAGACTTCATTATTGGAATGAAACAACTATTAACGGATTTAACTCGCGTATTTTATTTTATTGGCTCACGTTTAGCATACTATTGTCTGCTCAGTCGTGCTACGATTATGGAATCTGTAATGGCTCCGAAACAGCTAATAAAATAAAATACGCGAATTAAATCCGTTTAAAATTGTTTCTTTCCAATGTGTAATAACCGCGAAGGCATTAGAAATTATTATGAGGAAAGGTTTGTTTGTTTGGATTGAATAGGCTCCAAAAAGACTTGGCCGATTTGAAAAATTCTTTCACTGTTGGGAAGCTACACTATTCCCGAGTGATATCCTTACTAATATTATAAATGCGAAAGTAACTCTGTCTGTCTGTCTGACTGTCTGTTACGCTTTCACGCTAAAACTACTGGACCGATTTAAATGAAAATTGGTACAAAGAAAGTCTGGAGCCTAAGAAAGGACATAGGCTACTTTTTAATCGACTGCAAAAAAGGAGGAGTTCCACGCGGACGAAGTCGCGGGCAGAAGCTAGTAGGCTATAAAAAAGGGGATCCGAAGCTACTTCAACATATATACCTACATATATAATTATGTTAACCAACTTACTAAAGCGCAGTCGAGTATAAGTAATTAGTAGGTATAATTGAACCCAAATAAATCTCGCCTGAGACCAACCCTCGCGAGATGACAAGACGAAACAATTAGGGCTGCGGTCTAGGGTTGTCACCTACTAGTAATATTAAAAACAGAAGCTTGGCAGAATGATGATAATATTATAATTTCTGATGCCTTCGCGGTTATTTTACATTGGAATGAAACAATTTTATTAACGGATTTAACTCGCGTATTTAGTGTTTTATACTATTGTTAGCTCAGTCGTGCTATTATTATGGAATATGTAAAGGCTCCGAAACGTCAGATAATAAAATAAAAATACGCGAGTTAAATTCGTTAAAGTGTTTCATTCCAATGTACTATCGGATGCTTTCGGGGTACGCCATTTTAGAAAAAAATTGCTTGCACTTGTTGCTTCACACACAGCCGCCAGGTACCAGGGTCGTTCAAGCGATTATTGCCTTAAAGGTGTAACATCGCCAGCACAGTTGATAGTAGGTACCTATAATAACCGCGAAGGCATCAAAAATTACTAGAAGAGTTAGTTAAATCTTTTTAGTGGGGTTTCGCTTTTAGGAATTTGTGTAGGTATGTACCTCAAACCTCTAGGTGTGCGAATTATTATAATTATTGTTATATAATTAAAATTTGAAGTGGCAACCCTGGGTTGGCTCGAGATGAGTAGCAGTGCCCGCACTTTGATAACTTTGAGGAGTTTACCCGAATGTGCTCACACACAAACAGAACGTATTTACACTTTAATCATACATATTACTTGAGTACCTAAATAACTAGCTGTGTCCGCCCCGACTTCGCACGGATCCCCTTTTTTTATAGCCTATGTCACTCGGGAATAGTGCAGCTTCCCAACTGTGAAAGAATTTTTCAAATCGGTCTAGTATTTTTGGAGCCTATTCAATACAAACAAACAAACCTTTCCTCTTTATAATATTAGTATGGAAGTATGGATAAAACAATAATAACAGATATAACTCGCATTCTTTTAGTCATGGGAATCGTAGTTTTCGATACGTCAGCAAATAAAATAAAATAAGTACTCAAGTTAAATCCGTCATAATTGCTTAATTCCAATGTGTAATAACCGCGAAGGCATCAGAAATTATTAAGTTAACAAATACTTGAAAAATTCCCAACAGCTTCTAAAATTATCTCAAAAAGCTTATCAATGGCTCTTACTCGTTCCAGCTCGTGTTTATACAGCTTTGTGATCCGATAGGCTCCCTAGGGCTTAAATTTAACATTACTGAATAACCGTTTTGAAATTTAAATTTGAAGCCCTTGCATTGAATCTGGGTAAGGGAGTGACGTCACTGCTTATAAGCGATAAGCGAATACGATAGGTATTAAAAAAATAGAATCAAAATCGGGTCATGCGTTAGGGAGCTATGATGCCACAGATACACACACACACTCACACACACACACACACACACACACACACACACACACACACACAACGCACGCACACGCACACGCACACGCACACGTACACGCACACGCACACGCACACGCACACGCACACGCACACGCACACGCACAAACACAGACAGACAAGTCAAACTTATAAAACCCCGTCGTTTTTGCGTCGGGGGTTAATAAACACAAATAGAATTTCATAAAAAGGGAATAACTTTAGCAATTATTATCGAACTAGCTTCGCACCGATCCACTTTTTATAGCCTATGTCACTCGGGAATAGTGTAGCTTCCCAACCGTTGAGAATTTTTCAAAATCGGTTCAGTAGTTTTTGAGCCTATTTATTACAACCAAACAAAGTTCTCCTCTTTATAATCTATAATCTATATCTATCTATATATCTATATCTATATCTATATATATAAAAGAAAGTCGTGTTAGTTACCCCGTTTATAACTCGAGAACGGCTGAACTGATTTGGCTGAAAATTGGCGGGGAGGTAGCTCGAATCCAGGAAAAGGACATAGGATACTTTTTATCACGTTCCAGTAAAAAAATAAAATAAAAAAATATTAAGCTGATTTGTTAAAAATAGTATAACAAAACGCAACAATGACAACTGTCAAGTCGACATTGCCGGGCGGGACGAAGTCTGCCGGGACCACTAGTATTAGTATAGATGTCACTCGGGAGTAGGTACATTTCATTCCAATGTGTAACCGCGAAGGCATCAGAAATTATTCTTTGTAAATCGCTTGTTTTTGCACTACGTCCGGCCCTGAACCCACTGCCGGCCGCGTTAATGTCTCGCCCAGTTCCACATTTGCATGCGACACGAATTCTGGTTACATATTTTTTCATACATTTTCTTTCTTGACCTAAAAGGGGAATCAATTGACATAATAATTTCTGATGCCTTCGCGGTTATGATACACTAGCTTCTGCCCGCGACTTCGTCCGCGTGTCCTTTTTTGCAGTCGGTTAAAAAGTAGCCTATGTCCTTTCTCAGGCTCCAGACTTTCTTTGTACAAAATTTCATTTAAATCGGTACAGTAGTTTTAGCGTGAAAGCGTAACAGACAGACAGACAGAGTTACTTTCGCATTTATAATATTAAGTTATGATTGGAATGAAACAACTATAAACGGATTTAACTCGCGTATTTTATTTTATTGGTTGACGTTTCGGAGCCTTTACAGATTCCATAATCGTAGCACGGCTGAGCTGACAAAAGTCTTATGCTTTAGCAATCCAATTGACATGTTTTTCCAACTCAGGAACATTTTATTGGAAAATCCATTTTATTCTGTTGAGGAATTCGTTCAAAAATATAAATAAATTATTAAATTTCTGTTTAATAGTATTAAATTGTAATATATAAATTATACAGTCTGACAAATTGTATTCACGACTAATAAGAGAAATCTATAATAGTTAATATATTTGACATTATATATGTATAACTTATTGTAATTAAATTGTAATTTTGCTGTTAATTATTGTTTAATCTTTTTGTTCTTTATATTTGTTTTGACGATCTCAATATGAGTAATTGTAATTTGACATAATAATGTAATTATATTGTATGAATTTTGAGAAATAAATAAATCTAATCTTATGTTATCTTTTTTTTACAGGTAAGTTCCGGGTATTATCGGCGTTAGCGAATAAAAAAAAAACAAAAACCTCCATTCCCAATGGGAAATTCAGGTATGAAATAACAAAGCTACATTTGTGGAACGTAACACAAAGCCTAGATCTAATCCGGTGACCTAGGCAAACCTAATCCTGCAGATAGCACTATGCACTAGGCAAGGACTAGGTATCCTAGGAAACCTTATCTGATTATGAAGGCTTTAGTTTGAAAACTGAAACAGGTATGTACCTATGAAGTTATGTTCAATTTATTTTTTTGGTAATAATGTTGGGATTGCGGAAGTAAGTTTGTTTGTTACTCTTTTAGACCGTAATTGCTGAATCTACTTTGATAAAATTTGGTTTAAAGTCAGATAGGATCTTGGAGAAACACGGGATTATTTTATGTAGGAAAAATATTAGAAACTCGCTTGATGTTAAAAAGTATGTACCTAATTTAAAAAATATATATGTTTATATGTTTTGTACACGTGTATAACGTAGCAATTAAATTGTATGAAATATTCCCGAAAACGGAAAATATAAAAAACTATTACAGACTTTGTTCACGTTTATTAATAATTTCATGCTGAAAATCATAATGACAAATGACTAGGTACAAAGTAAACTTAAATATCAATGAGAAAAAAAGTTCAGTTTCATTTAATTAAATGCCAAACATATAACATACTTAATACCGATTTTTCTCGTTATTCGTCTTTACTGAATAAAAATAATTTTCCCTAAAAAACTAATTGAAATTGGTATCGTTTTTCAAACCAATCACTGAAATAGTAGTTTGCAATTTTAGAAATTCTCATATCAAAGTGAAAATCAATTCGAAGCTAAAATATCTTTTCAAACGATATCTTACGGGATCATTTCATTACCAGATTTAAATATCAAAGGAATACATTTTATATCCGGTGTTCAGCTCTAAGTCTAGATTATTAAATGAGAAGCGTCGATTCCTTGAAGAATAGCCCAAACCGCAGTTATTTTTACACCTTTAATTTCTGATGCCTTCGCGGTTATTACACATTGGAATTAATTGTTTATTTATTTACACATTATTGCACAATAAAAACAAATGTATAAAAGGCGGCCTTAATTAATTAATCAACTATTAACGGATTTAACTCGCGTATTTTATTTTATTTGCTGAAGTTTCGGCTTAGCTAAAATGAAACAACTATGAACGGATTTAACTCGCGTATTTTATTTTAATCGCTGACGTTTCGGATTCTTTACAGTTTCCATAATCATAGCATGACTGAGCTGACAATAGTCTAACGCTAAAGATACTGAACAAAACTAAATACTTATATGTTAAACTAGCGACCCGCCCTGGCTTCACACGGGTGCTATATATAAACCTTCCTCTTGAATCACTCTATCTATAAAAAAAATAGCACCAAAATCAGTTGCATAGTTTTAAGGATTTAAGCGTACATAGGGATATAGGGACAGAAAAAGAACTTTGTTTTATACTATATATATAGTGACGATAGTTAATGTAGGTAAATTAATTGTTACATAATATATTATACTAGCGGCCCCGGCAGACGTCGTCCTGCCCGTCCGATTGTTTCGTCAAAGATCTGTCAAAGTCTTCTGTCACTTCTTCATTAGGCTTCATATTTTCCCCGTTTTTTACACATTTTCCACTGTTTCTTCGCTCCTCTTGGTCGCAGCGTGATGTTATATAGCCTAAAGCCTTCCTCGATAAATGGTCTATTTAACAAAAAAAGAATTTTTGAATTCGAACCAGTAGTTCCTGAGATTAGCGCGTTCAAACAAACAAACTCTTCAGCTTTATAATATTAGTATAGATCAGTGTATATATTCTTTGACGGCAAATTCATTACGAGGATTCTCAATAGTTTTTGCCCTATTTCGATTTTCACCCACTTTGAATTTCATTCTGCAGGGCATCACTCATTTCCATTTCAATTTCATTTCCATTATTTTTATTATCACCATTATCATTATCACTGTCGTTATCATGCCAGCTGATGATATTATTCGGCCAATGACAGTCTAGAAATATTATATTATACTAGGTCCACTTTACGGTTTCGCCCGTACGGTACTATATATTTTTTATTGGAATGAAACATCTATAACGGATTTAACTTGCGCAGTTTATTTTATTTGCTGACGTTTCGTAAGCTTTACAGCTTCCATATTCGTAGCACGACTGAGCTGACGATAGTCTATCGCTAAATTGATTTTTACAATTTGCAAAGTACTTACCTTTTTTCATAAAAATACAAAATGTGGCTATTTACCCTGTTTTAAAATATGAAATCTAGCTGTTGCCTGTGACTCCGTCCGCGTTTAAATGTAGCCTATGTCCTTTCTCGGGCTCTAGACTATCTGTGTACCGAATTTCATTAAAATCGGTTGAGTAGTTTTAGCATGACAGCAAGACAGACAGATTTCCGCATTTATAATAGTAGTTAGGATTACATAACAACAACCCAAAAACATCTTCAGATGCTCAAATCTTCATATTCTCAAAGTCTGGACTCTTACTTGTTTACTAAAACTAAAAAAGCTTAAATTTTTAAGAGAGTACATTAATCATATTGTCAAGTTTTTGCTGGCTACCCCGATGCATCATTATAGCGTGATGGTGCGGAATTTCCCCGCATCACCCCGCCAAATGAACTGAAAATTGGCCAAGGAAAAACATACTTTCTCTAAACTTTATATAAACTGAGCTTGTCTTATCAACACTATTATCTTTACTAATCTATATCTATACTAATATAATAAGCAGGAAAGTTTTGTTTGTTTGGATTGAATAGGCTCCAAAACGACTGGACCGATTTGAAAAATTATTTCACTGTTTGGCAGCTACACTATTCCCGAGTGACAGGCTATAGAAAATAGGGATCCGGGCGAAACCGGGGCGTGACGCTAGTACATATATAAAATAATAAAAAAAGCTTGTATTATTTTTACCAACAACAACTATTATACATGCATAATTGTCTCTGCCTGCCTGTCCATCTATGTGTCTGTCTGTCAAAAAGCAAGGGTGAAATTTACAAATTCTACGCGGAGAAGTCGCGGGTAGAAGCTTGCTTCTCATTACTCATTACATCAACAGAATTTTGATTTATTTGTAATTGATTCCTATTTCAATTAGACATAATATGAAACTTTTTGAAATCATTTCTTTTTCATATCATTAGCGTATTTAATGAAAAAAATCTCAAAAAAACCGTCGCAATTCCAAACGCAAAACGCTCCCTTACGTTTCCCAATCACCTCATCTGCCACAACGTCCACTTTACCCAGACCTCCTAACGCTGTCAACTCTTCTCTTATCCCCTTTTCACCCCCAAGTCTAGGGGTCAAAATATACTAGCCACTCTCTGAAGATATTACCTGTAGGTTGGTACCGCCTTAATGTCGTGTAATGTACAAACATAAACTCTATTTTTATGTAGAAATGTAGGTCGAATAACAACTTTTCTGAGGATCTAAAAGGTACCTGGTATTATATAAAATACTAGCTTCCTTCGACTTCGTCCGCGTGGAACTCCTCCTTTTTTGCAGTCGGTTAAAAAGTAGCCTATGTCCTTTCTCAGGATCCAGATTTTCTTTGTACCAAATTACATTTAAATCGGTCCAGTAGTTTTAGCGTGAAAGCGTAACAGACAGACAGAGTTACTTTCGCATTTATAATATTAGTAGGATTTAAAAAAAAAGTCTAATGAAATCAGCGTTACCCACTTCACCATTTCGTTACCTTTAATCCTTTACCTAACTGTAAAGGCTTAATACCCAAAAGAGCAAAACAAATCCAAACAGAAATCGCTTTTAGTAATAAGTGAGAATATTTCCAACAAAGATAATATGAGACGCGCAATCCAACTATGTGGGAAACTGACGGCCAATAAGGACCGGGCGAAACTGTTATAAACGACAACGGTATTTATATCTGGATGTGCCCAATTTTCATATGAATAAGGTGCAAAATCATTTAATGAATTGGATAGAGAGAGAGAAACAGACACACACGCATACATCCACACACGCACACATATCTACACACACACCCGCACGCATACACACACACACACACACACACACACACACACACACACACACACAGAGAGAGAGAGAGAGAGAGAGAGAGAGAGGGAGAGAGAGGGGGGGGGAGAGGGAGAGAGACTGAGTGTGTGTGCGTGTGTGTGTGTGTGTGTGAGAGAGAGAGAGAGAGAGAGAGAGAGAGAGAGAGAGAGAGCGATGCGAACTAAGAACTGTAGGCATATTTATATTAACTTTATAACCGCGAAGGCATCAGAAATTATCATCAGCTGCAACAAATCACATCGCGTACACACACACACACACACACACACACACATCACTTGAGGTCCCACTGAGTGAGACCTTTCCGGCTATTAATTTAATTTAATAATTTTAATGCTTTTCACTTAATTAACCAGCGAGGCTATGATGAATTGTCGAGTCGACATCTCGTCATGTCGATAACGTCTTATTCTCGCGAAGATCTGTCAAAAATCAACGTTGTCGACAACGAGAAATCTTGTCATGTCGATGTCGTCTCTTATTTCTACATGTCGATAACAAAATAATATCGTAACGACGAACCTTTTGCTTGTCGACAACATTAAAGAAATTACTCTAAGAAGTTCGCCGGAACAGCTAGTAAAGTATAAACTTTTTTTATTACTGTCTCTTCCATATAATCGAAATCCTTTGCAATACTCGTGTGGTTGTTATTAAAAAAGGCCCAGAACAATCCGAGTGAGGCCCGCCGCGCTCATTCCAGCCTCGTATCCAATTACAGAGAGCGGACTTACGGCCCAAAGAGATATACTCAGACATTCGGCGAAGGTAGCTAATCGTAATACGGTCAAGTGTTTTGTTATTGTGTTGGTAATACACAATTTTGGTGAATTGGACTTATGAAAAAGATGGTTTGTTATTGGAGTGAAGCAACTACGGATTTTACTTTGGACAACTTTGCAGTTCCCATATTCGTAGCACGACTGAGCTGTCGATTGTCTGACGCTAAAGCTTGGTGAATAAAATTAAATACGTGAATTAAATACATTATAGTTAATAGTTTCTGATGCCTTTGCGGTTATTACACTTGTTGGTCGTGCTACGATTATGGAAACTGTGAAGATTCCGAAACGTCAGCAAATATAATAAAAAAAATACGCGAGTTCAATCCGTTATAGTTGTTTCATTCCTATAAATTATAGTTGTTTTATTTCAATGTGTAATAACCACGAAGTCGTCAGAAATTATTAAATGTTATGTTACGAAAAAATGTTTTCTGTCAGAAAGCGCGTCAAAGTACCCCGCTCGTGACGTCACATTATGGTACAATTTTTATACCTTAACGTGACGTCACCGGCCCCCACTCCACAACTTTTTACCCGCGCTCTTTACCCAATCCGTCATCCCCATCGTATAGATTTACGTAGATTTCGTAAAATTGTTTTTTCCTGGAATATCAATTTTATTGGCATTTTCACGTGAAATGTAATATCCTGGTATAGGTGTATGACCTGTATCACAAATATTGTTTCTAGGAAGTTCCAATAAATGTTTCAACGATATTTGTCATATATATCTCTACTAATATAATAAAGAGGAAAGGTTTTGTAATGAAACAACTTAACGGATTTAACACGCGTATTTACTTGCTACGATTATGGAATATGTAAATGCTCCGGAACGTCAGCCAATAAAAATAAAATACGCGAGTATAATAACCGCGAAGGCATCAGAAATTATTTAGGAAAGGTTTAATAATTTCTGATGCCTTCGCGGTTATTACACATTGGAATGAAACAAAAAATAAAATAAAATAAAAATACGCGAGTTAAATCCGTTAATAGTTGTTTCATTCCAATGAGGAAAGGTTTGTTTGTTTGGATTGTATAGGCTACAAAACGACTGGGTCGATTTGAAAAAAAAAATACTTTTGGGAACCTACAGTATTCCCATGTGACATAGGCTATAAAAAAGGGATCCGTGCGAAGCCGGGGCAAAACGCAAGTCATTAATATAATCAAGTGAAGAGACGTTGTAGCTTAGTTAATGACGACTCGATGTCGTGAGGTCGCGGGTTGAAATCCTGTCAGTGTTAGTTATAAAAAAAAAATGTCACGAAATTAGAATGGTTCATGAAATACAGCCTGGTGACAGACAGACAAACAGCTGAGTCTCAGTAACAGGGTTTTTATACATCGGGTACGAATCCCTTGATAAAGTGGTATTTTAGGTTTCAACAATATTATTATGTTGTTTTAGGTTTTAACAATTAACTGTACAAAAATGGAGCTCAAAAATACACAATGCACTAGACACTGTCGATCGTAAATTAAGAACTATGACACAATACACACACAACACGCTACCTCACTCACTAACTATTTTTTTTATATAGGTACTTACAAAGTTATTGAAACTTTGTGAAATCAGTTTACACGTCTTCTTATGTATATATACTGACGTTTTGAAAACTGCAGTGTCCATATTCGTTGCCGACTGAGCTGATGATATCATTTAAAAGATCGAGACGGGGAAGGCAGCCCGAACTATATATATAACTAGCTTCTGCCCGCGACTGAGTACTTTCACAATACCTACAAACTTTCGCCTTTATAATATTAGTGTAATCTATATAAAATATATAAAAATTAATCGTAAAATGTGTTGGTAAGCGCATAACTCTACAACGCTTGGACCAATTTGGCTAATTCTTTTTTTTAGATGTTCGCTGAAATCCAAGGATGGTTTATACGACAAGAAAAATTCAAATGATTGCCGGGAAAACCCTAAAATTAGCCCTTTTCTTTTCCCATACAAACGTTGTCTAACTAAAGTAAATTTGAACTTCGAACGGGCAGGATGACGTCTGCCGGGACCGCTAGTCTTTTATAATTTTTTGTCACGTGATTCAGTCAATTTTGCAAAAAAGGCACGTAATTCAACTATCATTAATTTTAATAATTTCTGATACCTTCACGGTTATTAGGTATACCTAATATCCGTTTGTAGTTGTTTCATTCCAATGTATACATTGCAAACGGATTTAACTCGCGTATTTTATTTTATTGGCTGACGTTTCGGAATCTTTACAGATTCCATAATCGTAGCACGACTGAGCTGACAATAGTCTCATGCTAAAGATGCTATCATTAATTTTTGCAAAAAAAATATCTGTAATGCAACTATTATTTATTACGCTGTACCCAAAGACACGGTGGGGCGCCAAATTTAATCAAGCCCAGCGTAGTTGGCAAAGCACCTATAAAACACTTCCAGTACCCATGTAGGTACACGTGTACCCATAATAGTTAAGCCGTTTATATGCCGTGTCTACTTTTACACTAGTCTATGTAGCTAAGTCTATATAGATTTGTGTAGACGTAGAATAGGCATACGTTAGAATTGTCATTTTTTTTTAAACTATAGTGATTAGATTAGATTCATTTATTTCTCTAGCTAAGCTAAATCGGTTCAGCAGTTTTAGCGTGAAAGCGACATAACTTACAGACAGAGTTACCTACTTTCCGTTTATAATATTTTATAGTTAGGAATAGTTAGGATTAGAACAATCACATAATATTATTACATTTTGGAATAAAGTAGTTATAAGGGATTTAACTCCCATATTTTATTTTATTTGCTAAAGTTTCGAAAACTTTACAATTCCCATATTCGTAGCTGATTGAGTTGTCGATAGTCTAACGCTAAAGTGCGCTAAAAGTGGTATAAGTATATAGCGATTGCGATTTTTTGAAAAATAGATGTTGACCGATGCTCAGACCTATCCGATATGCTCACAAAATTTCATAAAAACCGGTTCAACCGTTTCGGATAACTTTGGCAACAAACACTGCGACACGAGAATTTTATATTATTAGATTTTTTTATTTAATCGATTAAAAAATTTGAAGAGACCTTTCGAAAAAAGTTATTTGTGCTTAACAAATATGGCCGCCGTATAGAAGGTACTCACATCACGCACGTTATATTCTACCCGAGCATATACCTATTAGGGCGAGCATCCACACATCGGCTCGGTAATGTTAGGGCGAGATCCCATCGATTTGTTTACAGGTTAATGCTAAAACGATTTAGGTGGGTGTCTGTTACACCGTAACGAATTCTAGAGGGAGAATTTTTGAGATTTTTAATATATACTTAACATGTTTATGTAGATACCTATTTATTTATATTATGGATTTGTATACAAACCACAATCAAAATACTAAGTATTAAAAAATAACATATTAGCTTAACATACATACTCGTAATAGATACGTAGGTATATTTCTTTATGTTCCGCTCTAGTCATTGAAATTCTTTAATTTATAATTTTTAATGGTTTCGCGATTATTAGGTACAAATTATGACTTAATTGAGCATTGTAAAAAGGCCTCAAAAATGCTCAGTTATTTACTAAGGATTTGAATTAAAACAAATATAACGGAAAAAATCGAAATAATTTCTGATGCCTTCGCGGTTAACGCTAAAGCTCACTTTAGCGTTAGACTATTGTCAGCTCAGTCGTGCGATTACGGAAACCGCTAATTAATCCAAAACTTAAATAAAATAAGATAAAAATTAAATCCGTTGTTTTATCGTAATTAATAAATTCCAAAAATTAATATATTGGTGTGACACGCGTTCCGAAAGAAGTGCTTTTCGTCTAGTATTTTATTTGGTCCCAGTTAACCGGTAATGGGCTATAATGGACCCCTTGTGGTCCCAAAACATGTCCCGTACTAAAAGGTATTTGTGACGGTACAATTGATTTGGCGCTAATTTAGGGTCATTTCGTTGTGACGTCACACAAGCTCTATATAAGCTACAAAGGCTGAATAACAGCAACCTTTGTACAGCCTTTACATCACTACATAGTATTAAACAAAGTCGCTTTTTCTGTCCCTATATCCCTACGTACGCTTAAATCTTTCAAACTACGCAGCGGGTTTTGATGTGTTTTTTTTAATAGATAGAGTGATTCAAGAGGAAGGTTTATAGCACCCGTGTGAAGCCGGGCGGGTCGCTAATAACTTATATAGAACTCGTGTGCTAGTTGGGAGTGAGACCTCTGTGTAATACACACTTAATATAAAGTATGGACTAAAGTCTACCTTTCACTATTGTCATAGGTACCTCCAATAGAAAAAATAAAAAAAATATACAATATTGAAATACAGTGATAAAGTTTTTTTATGTGTTTTTAATATGTAAACCCAGCGGCGTACAACCGCTCAGTGAGACATTGTAAATCAGTGCCTTTGTAAAACATAACTATAATGAAATGTAATATTTTTAAGTAGAAGGAATAAATAAAATGAATAATAAGAAGGTAACATAATATTATTATATACTTACTTAATTATTTTAATACCTACATGATCTTCTGTTTACTTTAATAATCGTTGAATAACTTGTTTAATAAATTATTAGATGTATTCCATTAATACTTCATTGTAAAACAAAATGGCAATTATTTCAAGAGACAGTGCAGTTATAAAAATGTATTTAAGTATCGTAGTCCAGTAGGTTCATATTTTTTTACTGTATTTATTGTTAATTTATTTATATATTTTTAAACGTTATATAATTATTTAGACGCCATTTTTTTTATGATAAAACATTTTTTTTTTTATCTGAACTCTTCATTTTTGACGATTTGGCTAATTCTATAATGTCGTATGTTAAGCTTACTTCTTGAAGCTTTATTATTGAATTCTGTGGCAATAAAATACTAAGAAATAATTTGTTTTACATTCCTATAAATTTGTGTAGGTATGTTTGTTACATGTTTTTACTTCTTCTATCCGAAGGATTTTAATATAAATTACAAATTAGGTACATATAAGCATGTAATTTTTGGTATGTTTGAATAAATTATCATCTAAAAGTTAATAAATTTCTTACAGCAATAAAAATTGCAATTAACTTTAGCGTTAGACTATAAAATTAAAGTTTTCGAAATATCAGCAAATAAAATGAAATAGATACGTGACTTAAATCTGTTATTATTGTTTTTTAATGATCCATTAATTCGTTACCGCAAATATGTTAATTTAAAACCTAATTCCACTGGACTATTACCTAACAATGTTGTTACGAGGCAATTCAAGCGCAAGAAAATACTATTTTCTTGTATTCCTTTTATTTTTATTTTTACAATAAACTTGCAGTCGGAGCCCAATCGTTGAAGAAACGGACGAATCTCATTAAAAAGCTGTTCCCATTCTGAAATAGGGTTGGCATGCCAGTCATTATTTAAATAATAAAGTAAAGGAATAGTACATTACGCAGTATACTATTTTTCTGTTCGACGAAGCCAGAAAGCGGCAATTTCATTTAGCGCAGAAAAAATACATACATAAAAATATAGACGATCAAAAGATACCATGAGGTTATTGAATGGTATTTTTACCATCCACTAATTACCGACTAGACTTATATACCCTATTTTTCAGAAATAGATATTTTATATATATTAATCACATTTTCTTAGTACCTCATCTCAAATGTAGTTTAGTTTTATGACATCTGGAAACCTTATTCTAAACATCTTCATTTTTTTTATTTATTTATTTTGAAAAAAATATACCTTATTAAGTTTCCCGTCGTTTCTTCCCAAGTAAAGTTTTTTTGGTAACGGTGATACCTGCTTAAGACCTTGTAAAGGCCTAAATTGAATAAATATATTTAGATTTGAACCATTTGACAACCCTGGACTCAGACTTGAGACTAAACAGAGTTCTCGAGACCTCATTTCGAAAGGACCTCATCTTCTCCATCTCAACTAATTACACCGAGAATGATAGAGATAGAAAACATATTTGTATTATGTACCTTGAGACTTAGACAAGGTGCCAACGTTTAACGTTAACGCTGAACGTTGGCACCAAAATGGGATTTGACATCCGCGAACGACTGTCACGTACGTTACAAACGTGCCTAGACCTTGTCTACCAACTTTATAGAAATATATCTTATTAGCTTCTGCCCGCGACTTCGTCCGCGTGGTACTCCTCCTTTTTTGGAGTCGGTTAAAAAGTAGCCTATGTCCTTTCTCAGGCACCAGACTTTCTTTGTACCAAATTTCATTTAAATCGGTCCAGTAGTTTTAGCGTGAAAGCGTAACAGACAGACAGACAGACAGAGTTACTTTCGCATTTATAATATTAGTAGGGATAAATCAGAATAACATAAAGGCTATATTTATTGTGTAAATTACACATCGTGCGCAGAAAAAGTCGCGGCAATAGCTATTATTTAGGTATATGAATTATGAAGTTTTGAAGTTGTGAAATATTGACGTTTCGGAGCTTTTACAGATTCCATAATCGTAGCACGACTGAGCTGACAATAGTCTTATGCTAAAGTCTATAAAGGCTCCGAAACTTCAGCCAATAAAATAAAATACTTGAGTTAAATACGTGTAAATTTGTTTCATTTCATTCCAAGAAATTATTATGAAGTTTTCGTGCATATTATTAGGCAGGTTTATTTTTGTCGTTAGATATATATTTTCCTCAGAGGATCCCATTCACGTGTTTTGGTAATTCCGTTTCTTTACTTTTCCTGTAATTCTTGATACTTTTGAAGCTTTAATATCTCTATGAGAGACATCCACGTGTATTTTTTATTAAAAAACGGTGTAAATAACACGTGTTGCCGTTTTATTTTTGGATTTCTTACAAATATTTTTTCAAATTGAAATTAATTTATCAATACATAGTATAAAATAAAGTCGCTGTCGCTGTCCGTGCCTATTTATGCTTAAATCTTTAAAACTACGAAACGGATTTTGAAGCTTTTTTTAATAGATAGAGTGATTCAAGGGGATGGTTTATAGCACCCGTGTGAAGCTGTGGTGGGTCGCTAGTTGTATATATATATATATATATATACAGATACACATACCCTTAACGTAGTTACCAAACTAGCCTATACTAATATTATAAAGAGGAAAACTTTGTTTGTTTGGTTGTAATGAATAGGCTCCTAAACGACGGATTTTAAAAATTCTTTCACTGTTGGAAAGCTACACTATTCCCGAGTGACATAGGCTATAAAAAAAGGGAACCGAGCGAAGCCGGGGCGGTAGTATATAACTTATTAGAATAGATTTGCTAGATCTACCTATCACATACGAAAACGCAAAGAAGCTCCTATTTTTCAAATAAAATATATTTAATAAAAATTCCCAGCATTTACTGGTGATATTGCTTTTCAAATATTTTCCCAATATTCCTTTCTAAAATTGTAAAATATAAGTTCACGGTATTAATATAAATATGGGTGCATGTGCATTCGGGTGCATACAGCCCGCAGTCCGACTGCACTGCTCATAATGTCTTTTACGAAGATATTGCATTGAAGATACCTACTGGAAATAACATAAACAGACAGAAGTTTTTGTGGGAAAAACTTCAATTAATTAGGACTGCCGATCGGAATGAAACAACTGTAGACGGATTTAACTCGCGTATTTTATTTTATTGGCTGGCGTTTCGGAGCCTTTACAGATTCCATAATCGTAGCACGACTGAGCTGACAATGGTATTATGCTAAAGCAATAAAATAAAATACGCGAGTTAAAGTTGTTTCATTCCAACAAACAGAAGTTTTTATGGCAAAAACTTCAATGAACTAAACTACCTGAAATTAAACAAATATCTATAGACAGATTTAACTCGCGTATTTTATTTTATTGGCTGACGTTTTGAAACATTTACAGATTCCATAATCCATAAAAAATCCATAATGTTTGAAACAGTAAGTAGGACAACATTTTGTGTACCCATACCAATTCCAATTGTTTGTGTAGGTATGTATCCCTACTAATCCCTACTAGTCCCTACTATCCCTACTAATATTATAAATGCGAAAGTAACTCTGTCTGTCTGTTACGCTTTCACGCTAAAACTACTGAACCGATTTAAATGAAATTTGGTACAAAGAAAGTCTGGAGTCTGAGAAAGGACATAGGCTACTTTTTAACCGACTGCAAAAAAGGAGGAGTTCCACGCGGACGAAGTCGCGGGCAGAAGCTAGTGTTTGTATATATTATTTTGTCACTATTCATAATTCTATATCTCCGTGTTTTATGTTTTTAGTGGAGCCACAGCGGGTTTCCCGTTCCGCTTCTTATATATTCTCCAAGATCGTTTTTTATCCACCACTACCTTGGTTTTGTATGAAAATATTAAATTTGAAGTTAGTCTATTTTGAACTTTCAAATACTTAAACAAATCCTTACAAAGTGGAACATGTAAATTTCTACTTTCAATTTTTATATTAGTGTTCTGTACCCAAAGGGTAAAATAGGACCCTGTGACCAAGGAAGAGAACTATTTATTTTAATCTATATACTAATATTATAAAGAGGAAAGGTTTGTTTGTTTGGATTGAATAGGCTCCAAAACAACTTGACCGATTTGAAAAATTCTTTCACTGTTGGGAAGCTACACTATTTCCGAGTGACATAGGCTATAAAAAAGGGATCCAGGCAAAGTCGGGGCGGGCCGCTGGTATTTTAATATAATTATAAAGATTCCCTTCGTGAGCGAGTCCGACTCAGACTTGGCCATTTTTTGTATATTAAAAATCACATTTAAATTGAGATTTTTTTTGTTTAGTAACTTGATGACGTCACAAATACAACCATAACGTTAAATAAAAGCGTATTAAAGCCCAACTAACCGTTCAAAGCCGAAGTGGATTCGGTAAAAACACAATAGAAAACCCTAAACCAATTAATATTACGCTCAACCGAACCGAAAACCAATTTTTGGGCTACGCACCCCGTCCGCGGTTTACGCTTGACGCGTGACGAGGGCTGAGTTACTTAGTTTGTTGATTTACGGACATACAGACGGAGAACTAGCCTGTCCTAACTAATATTATAAATGCGAAAGTAACTATGTCTGGTACACAAATAGTTACCATGAAAAAAGGACTACGACTTAAAAAGGGTTGCAGAGGGTTAAAAGGGGGAATGAAATGTAATTACTGATACTAACCGGCAGAGTCGCGGGCAAAGCTAGTTACTAATAATAATATTATTGGACAGTTAATTTTTGGTTATTAACGGACTTAACTTGCAAATTTTATTTGATTCGAAAATATTATCCCTACTTATCCCTAATAATATTATAAATGCGAAAGGAACGGAGTAACTCTGTCTGTCTGTTACGCTTTCACGCTAAAACTACTGGACCGATTTAAATGAAATTTGGTACAAAGAAAGTCTGGAGCCTGAGAAAGGACATTGGCTACTTTTTAACTGACTGCAAAAAAGGAGTTCCACGCGGACGAAGTCGCGGGCAGAAGCTAGTTAGTAGCTACTAATAATATCCTTGGACAAAATATATACTGATCGTTTATTATACTTTGATAACTCAATATCGTTTTAAAAAATAGTCCATATATTATTCAGATATATTATCGTAAAGCTTTATAAAATCGATTCTGTAGTTTCGCTTAAATTTTCGCCTTTATAATAGGCAGACCAGAATTCGAACCTGCAACCATAGGTTTCATATCCTAACTAATATTATAAATGCGAAAGTGACTCTGTCTGTCTGTCGGTCTGTCTGTCTGTCTGTTACGCTTTCACTCTAAAACTACTGAACCGATTTAAATGAAATTTGGTACAAAGAAAGTCTGGAGCCTGAGAAAGGACATAGGCTACTTTTTAACCGACTGCAAAAAAGGAGGAGTTCCACGCGGACGAAGTCGCGGGCGGCCGCTATTAATATATATATTAGTTCGTTGGAATAACAACTATATCGGATTCAACTCCCTTTAAATTATATTAGGCTATTTTATATTAGAAGATAACATCGTTTAAGCTTTAAACGTCTAAATTAATTATGTCTAAGTATAAAAAAACTTATTTCAGTTATTATTATTATTATTATTAAGTATTTAATATAATAGTTTTAAAGTGCGACAATCGCCACGGCAGTGTGTCCGCGGTTAGTTTTGCTCGACGCCGTGGCCACAACGTTTTTGCCCCGCGTAATAAATTATGTAGAGGTATTGTCTTGCGATGTTATCTTTACTTTGTGCTCGGTGTATCCGTTGACATTCAATTTTGTTTAGCATCCATTTTGTCTGTGTGTCCGGTGTTTTATTTAACTTTTGAATAAAGGTTTGATGATAATGATATTATTGGTTGTAAAGATTGTGACTGAAGCTGACATGCGGGTAAGATGGTATGTCATTTTTTTTTTTTAATTTTGCACTGAAGGGAGGTTATTTTTTTTATTCCTACTTATTATATAAATGCGAAAAAATCTGTCTGTCTGTTACCTCTTTACGCTTTAACCTTTGATCTGATATGAAATAGTCGTTTTTACGCAATAGGGTAAAAAAAACTTTTTTATTTATTTCCGGTGAAAGTTTGTATCGAGTTTATATAATAACTTATTTAATGCATCATTATTTATTTATTTAAAACAACTTCACAAATAATATTGTCAAGTTATATAAATGTCTCATTCTATTACGAAATGCATCAATTTGGATTTTTCAAAAATTAAACATGACTTAAACATTTAAGTATTTCTCAATTTCCCTTCAAGCAAAACAAAGTAACACATTGTAATTATTCTAATATTTCTAAACAAAGAGTGTCTTTGTTGTAATTTTTATTATACCTTCAAACAAAGTATTCTTTGTTGTGTTTTGAACAACTAAAATACGTCATCAACATAAAACTAGTTGTTTCAAACCAATTAGAAGTTTGTAACAAGCGCAACTATGTTACGGTAGTTTACAGTGTTTGTTAGTGAAGCAACATAGCTTTTGACAGATATATTATATGCGGTTGAATTAACTTTTCCCGGTTCATATTACTTAAGAAGGCTTAAGTTTGCATAACATATTTAATTACTTTAATTCCGAATGCTCCCAAAACTTTGTTCAGGCAGTTCAGTGTTCATGTAATAGGTAGACAGTCCACAGTGCCTTTAGGTAATGCACGCCATTTTACAGACTGTAGAGGCGACCACGAATATGTAGATGCCTTTTAAAAGGTAGTCATTGTAAAATGATAATGTTGATGAAAGATTATTATAACAAATCTGTTGTACAGTTGTAATCTACAGTAAGAAGAAATATTTTTTTTTTTATTACTTTATATAAAACGGTCGCTTTTTGCTGATTGTCTGTTTCTTTATATGTATAGATCTTTAAAACTACGCTATGTTTTTTTGAATAGATAAGAGTGGTAGATAATGAAGAAATACATGTATGAAATAGTATAATTTTGCCGAGCGAAGTTGGGTCAGGTTTCTAGTTAAAAATATAGACGACTTTACCCCATTTACATAACTAATATGATTAATCTTATCTCAGTAATTTATTGTTTGATTGAGAAAAGACTACATAGTATAAAACAAAGTCGCTATCGCTGTCTGTTCGACTGTATGTATGCTTATATCTTTAATAATACTAAACCGATTTTAAAGCGGTTTTTTTAATAGATAGAGTGATTCAAGAAGAAAGTTTAAAAGAAAAAACAATCGTCATTTTCTATTAGTTACTAGTTTCTGCCCACGACTTCGTCCGCGTGGAACTCCTTTTTTGCAGTCGGTTAAAAAGTAGCCTATGTCCTTTCTCAGGCTCCAGACTTTCTTTGTATCAAATTTCATTTAAATCCAGTAGTTTTAGCGTGAAAGCGTAACAGACAGACAGACAGACAGAGTTACCTACTTTCGCATTTATAATATTAGTTAGGATTGTCAAATATATTGTCAAAGTGTATGTATGTTTGTAACACAGAGACGTGGTAGAAATTATCAATACAGTTATAGCGATGTGTTGTCGTGAAGGCTTGTACAGACCGGCGATTGATTTGATTTACAAACACAAACCTACTTCTAATCACAGTACGTTTACTAACAAAGTAAACTTACTAGGTTATACAATTTTCGTTTAGTTTGTGCCGTGACTAGGGAAATTGTTTTGAATTGCAACCATAATTTCATTTTTATATGGTTACCTGGTTAAGCTGTATAATATTTTAGCATAATATTATGTGGAAATAACTAATAAAGAATTAACTACTTGTAGCTTCTTCCCGCGATTTCAGCGCACAATAAAATCGGGTAATTTAAAAAAAAACTATTATTAAGCCTGCTAGTTCTTTCATAGTCACTGCTCCGTTTGGTCTTGAATTATGAAATATAGCCTAAAATACGCTAACACTCAAAAAAATATAAAATCAGACCAGTGTTTCCTTAGATTAGCGCGTTCAAGCAAACAATTGTAATTGTCAAAAATAAAACTTGATTGGTAGTTAACCAATTACAGGCGCGTGCGGTGAGAGTCGCGAATGTACTGCGTCAGGGTAGGCACTCCATAATATCATTGTGCCTATATGGAATGCACGCCCTTGAGTAATTATATTATATTATTATAGTGGCTAGTTGCTAGCTGGGAAAGTAACGAATACTATGGATACGCAAAAAAATAGATCGCACACCTAGATCTAAAGGGATCTTACTCAAAAACCGGAAGATTTGAGTTATGCACACCATCGGATTCCAGCAAAACCCACCTACACTAAAACAGATTTCAGCTAATATAACTCTGCTAGCTTTATTATAAAAAGTATAAATTTATACAGACAACTCATGCGTGCATATGGACATATTAATCAGTTTCTCGCCTCTCCTGAAAAAGTACCTTTTTTGAGTTAGATCTAGGTGTGCGATATCTTGATTGATCTGTAAGCAATATATTGTGGATATTATATTTATATAGTGGATATTTTTGCTGAAAAACATGCCTACTATTACAGATGACCAGCATCCTTACTAATATTATAAATGCGAAAGTAACTCTGTCTGTCTGTCTGTCTGTCTGTTACGCTTTCACGCTAAAACTACTGGACCGATTTAAGTGAAATTTGGTACAAAGAAAGTCTGGAGCCTGAGAAAGGACATAGGCTACTTTTTAACCGACTGCAAAAAAGGAGGAGTTCCACGCGGACGAAGTCGCGGGCAGAAGCTAGTATCTTAATAATTTCTGATGCCTTCGCGGTTATTATACATTGGAATGAAACAACTTTAACGGATTTAACTCGCGTAAGTATTTTATCATATTGGCTGAGGTTTCGGAGCCTTTACAGATTCCATAATCGTAGCACGACTGAGCTGACAATAGTCTTATGTCTCTTTAGCATAAGACATAAGCATATTTTACTTAGACCATGGTCGTTAGTGTCACTGATCTGTCCGTCTGTGTCGCGGCCGATAACGAGTAGAGACGCTACGTCATCTGCTTTATATATAGATTCAGATCATTTATTAGTAAAAATATAGATTTACAAGTCAATATCTTAATTCTAGCTTAATTAGCTCTAATGAGCACTGCAGCACTTAAATACGCTTCTCTTATCGAAGCCAAAATGACATATTTGCTAGCCGCTGGATGGATCTTTGTCGGGAGTGTATGACTCTTTGTGAGGCGTTGGTTGTGAGAGACACATCAGTCATTTCGTAATTGGGTATTATTTTTTCTGTCCTCCGACCAGAACGCGTCAACTTTCTGGACGCTGCGCTAAATGAAATTGCCGCTTTCTGGCTTCGTCGAACAGAAAAATAGTATACTGACCTCGGCCAGTAAAATAAAATAGCCTCAGATCACATTTTTGTCAACCGCGGCTTCGCCTCGGACGACAATTGCATGTGATCTGAGACATTTTGTCTCGTTCTAGGTACGTAATGTAGTATTAACTACTTGTATTATTAATTTTACAGTCCATTATTTTAACACTGTAATACTGTAAATTTGTCTATACTAATATTATAAAGAGGTTTGTTTGTTTGGATTGAATAGGCTCCAAAACGACTAATTTGAAAAATTCTTTCACTGTTGGGAAGCTACACAATTCCCGAGTGACATAGGCTATAAAAAAGATGATCCGTGCGAAGCCGGGGCGGACAGCTAGTATTTGATAAATATATAAATGGTCGTTAGTGTCGCTGGTCTGTCCGTCTGTGTCGCGGCCGATAACGAGTAGAGACGCTACGTCATCTGCGGGCACTCGCGGCTTGGAACGAAGCCAGGGCACGGAGTGTTGTTAAGAGGGGGTTTTGCTGGTCCGACTGTGCGACTGCGACTTTTAGTCGGTGTGTTTTTGTCGCACAAATAATATAAAACATTATATTACGTTTTCAAGAAGTGTTACGTTCACAGTCAACTCTAAAGAACAAAAAGTTTAGCGTGATGTCACAATACAAAGTAAAGTTTTTCTATTCTATACACCCTGCGACTCATTTTACGTCACGGACTCTAAAATGTGACTGGTACCTACATATTTTGGACTTTAAGTAATGCCGCGTTTTTTAATTTTAAAACATTTTAAAACTAGCTTCTGTCCACGACTTTATCTGGGCAGGATAAGCACCGCCATTATAATCCCTTGGGCTTAGGTGAATATTCAAAAATCCTTACATCATAGTGCAATATTTTAAACTTCTATCCCTTATAGTTTATTTCCTGTTTTGATGTCAGTCACTAAATCAGCTTCAATTATGTAGGCACATACTCAAGGGCGTGCATTCCATATAGGCACAGTGTCACTAATGTATGGACTGCCTACCCTGGCGCCATACTAACGTTCACCCCACTGCACGCGCCTGCACATACTTATATAGATTTTATTTTAAAAAAGTTTTACCGCAAACCGAAAGTACCTATGTATATAGATTTTTTGAACAAAGATAGTGTTTTGCCGTAAACCGACACAAAATATTCGCTTCAACGAGACCCCCCCTTAAAAAGTGTCAACGTGTAATGGATACATTTAACCGGAAGCTGCAATTTATGCAAGAGTTTCAGCATAAATTCCGGCGCCGGATCCGGTCCGGAGTTACGATCGTTTCTGTAATTTTAATGTTTAACAGATTTCGTTCTGGTGCCAATTCTGTAACGATTTTATGGTAAAACTTGGATCCGGTGCGAAGGACCATTTTCTTTTTTGTTCAGTATGTTTGTAATGTGAAATGCACAGCAGAATAAGACTATTGTTAGCACAGTCGTGCTACGATTATGGAATCTGTAATGGCTCCGAAACGTCAGCCAATAAAATAAAATACGCGAGTTAAATTCGTTAAAGTTATTTCATTTCCAACTATAGGATTTAACTCTCGTATTTTATAGATTGTCTCAAATACTTTACAATTTCCATATTCGAAGCTCGACTGAGCTGAAAATAGTCTAACGCTAAAGTGTGTATCAAAAAATATTATTTTTGTAAGGCATTTTGAAATTAAGGTTAGTAACTGTAGCAAACTAATATGGGAACTGAAAAGTAATGGAAAACATCTGACATTATTTTAGATCTTTGTCTTGTCTATAATATCAATAGACTATGAAGGATGGCGATGTATTGCCCTTTTTGAGGGGAATAGATTTTAGGGTTGTCACTCAAATTAAAACATATATAATATTATGTTTTATATTATATATATGTATTTTTTTATGAATGTTACGAATATGGTAACTGTAAGTTTAGGAAACGTCATCAAATAAAATAAAAAAAGCGAGTTAAATCGGGTATAACTGATTCATAAAAAAATCTAATATTTTTAATTTGTTTCATTCCAATATCACTACATAGTATAAAACAAAGTCGCTTATTCTGTCCCTATATCCTGTACGCTTAAATCTTTAAAACTACGCAACGGATTTTGATGTTGTTTTTTTTATAGTTAGAGTGATTCAAGAGAAAGGTTTATAGCACCCGTGTGAAGCCGGGGCGGGTCGCTAGTACATTATGATAACCGCCCAGTCATCAACATTATCAATTTTTATTTTTACGTATCTTTACGACATGAAATAAACCTTTTTTTATGTGTTTGCCAACCCTAGCTTGACCCAACTATCGTCGATCTTTCCACTTATTTGAAAATTGTCGCCGTTTCATTTTCCGAAACATTTCACAATCATGAGTGACTTTTGTAAGGGTCAGTGGGCTGCGCTATCAAATATAAATTATGTATTGAAATAATATTTTTTATATGGCTTTCTAAAGTCCTGAATATAATAATAATTACTAGCTGTGCCCGTGACTTCGTCCCCGTGGAATAGTAATCTATACTAATATTATAAAGCTAAAGAGTTTGTTTGTTTGTTTGAACGCGCTTATCTCAGGAACTACTGGTTCGAATACATAAATTATTTTTTTGTTGGATAGACCATTTATCGAGGAAAGCTTTAAGCTTTATAACATCACGCTGCGACCAATAGGAGCGAAGAAACAGTGGAAAATGTGTAAAAAGCGGGGAAAATATGAAGCCTTATGAAGAACTAGCTGTGCCCGCGACTTCGTCCGCGTGGAATAGTTATTTTCGCAACAAACTCTTCAGCCTTATAATATTAGTATAGATGAGCACTTAGAATAAAATAATACGTTATATATAAGTTTTAATGCTAACGTTTCCTTATTCGAAGTTGAATGAACTTATGATAGTCTAACACTAAAGTAATTTTAAATTTTGTAAACTACCTTATTTTAGAAAAACTGGTCAAGTGCGAGTCCGACTCGACCACGAAGGGTGTCTATCTATATCTATACTAATATAATAAAGAGGAAAGGCTAATTATCAAGGTTCATAAGATACAGCCTGGTGACAGACCGACGGACGGATGAACAGTAATAAAGTCCCCTTTTAAAACCAAAAAAAAATATTATAAATTCGAAATAAGAAAGTCACAATCTATCAAATTGCCAATTTTCAAAAATCCCATAACTTTCCAGGTAACATCTATTTTTTTTAACCAAATGACAGTACTATAAGTGCAGATTAAAAATATTTTTAACCTAATCTCTGACTGTCCCTACTATACAGATTAAAAATATTCTAAACTGACTTAGTCTATGCTTTTATGTTGGCATGCTTGGGACGCGGCAGTAAATCCCACCCCCTCGGGACCTTAATGTTGGCATTATGTTTCTGCTTACCAACATTCAGAGAAAACAAGGAAAAGGCGTAAATAATGACGTGAAATTGTATGGAGATGTGTGTGAAATATCATTTCGGCACATATGTTTGTTTTCTTAAGTTACTTATATACCAGCAAGCAACGATGTAGTACTTGCGTTTTCAACACTTTTAATTTTAATTTCTGCCTTCGCGGTTACACTTTAGTATGAAACAATTATAACGGATACAACTCGCGTATTTTGTTTTATTTCCTGACCCGAACGCTTTACAGTTCTCATGTTTGTAGCCGACTAATTTAGCGATATCTAATGATAAAGTACCTACCAAAATACCTACGTTTTCAAAGACATTTTCATTGTCAGAAACTTGTCACGTGCATTAAAAAAGGACATTGGAATGAAACAACTGTAACGGATTTAACTCGCGTATTTTATTTTATTAGCTGGTTCAAAGTTTTATGTGAATGGATGCGTTTATGTTTGTTACTCTTTCACGCTAAATCTGCTGAATGGATTTAAATTAAGGTTTTCAATAATATCCATACTAATATTATAAATGCGAAACTCTGTCTGTCTGTTACGCTTTCACGCTAAAACTACTGGACCGATTTAAATGAAATTTGGTACAAAGAGAGTCAGGAGCCTGAGAAAGGACATAGGCTACTTTTTAACCGACTGCAAAAAAGAAGGAGTTCGACGCGGACGAAGTCGCGGGCAGAAGCTAGTAGCTTATATATCAGAAAAAGATATAGGTATGTTATATAATTTACAAAGATATCGTGTGAAGCACTTATCATACGGAGACGAAGTCACGGACAGAAACTAGTGTAGGATAAAACTATAATTCTGCTTTTTATTGATTTCATATTAATACCTATTTTTTTTGTTACAGGTACGTTACTGACAATTATACAAATATAATTGCCCATCGCTGGAATCGAACCCAGCAACAGCAACACTTACTGTGCGAGCGTGAGGGCACTATTACTACGCGCGTGTGACAGAGACAAATAGAAAAAGGGCAACGTCCGATTTTCGCTGTGCTCCGCGACCTTCCTTTAACCCGTCACATTAAAAAAATAATCACATGACACATTTTGTAATGAGTCACTAGTCGCAATGCGCTTATTTGATGCCGTAAAAAAATTCAAAGGTGTACCTATATCTTTGGAATGGCTATATGTAATAAAATATGTAGCTGTATATATTTATATGCGCATATTTAGCATATTTCACTATGTAAATAATAAAAGGGATCAGAGCTGAATCCTTTGTGCCCCATTATAAGTGATTGGGGCACATATATATAAAATATACAGTAGGTTTACTTACAAGTTCATAAATTAGTTCGCCCCGAACTGTGACCTTTCATTTATTTGTATTTCTGAACTCACAACTTTCTTCTTTTTTATTTAATATCTCACTTGAATGTTCTAACATATTTTTTTAACTTCGTATCTCTTTAACCGATTTTACATTTTTTTTGTGTTCGCAATTTTTTGAAACGGCTCTATCGATTTAAAATAGTAATTTCTGCGAGCCTATTATGAACTGTCGACAACATGTTGTCGACAAGCAAAAGGTTCGTCGTTACGATATTATTTTTTTATCGACATGAAGAAATAAGAGAAGACATCGACATGACAAGATTTCTCGTTGTCGACAACGTTGATTTTTGACAGATCATCGCTAGAATAAGACGATATCGACATGACGAGATGTCGACTCGACAATTCATCATAGCCTCGCTGATGCCTTCTTTTAGGGTCAGACAATTGTCAACTCATTCGCGCTACGATTATGAAAATTGTAAAGTTTCCGAAACGTCAGCCAATAAAATAGAAAACGCGAGTTAAATCCGTTTATAGTTGTTTCAATGTGAATTGGATTTTTAATAATATTGTAAGATTATGATGACCTACTGTTATATTATACTTTGATAACATTGTTGACCTAATTTTATATAGAAAAGTATTTGATGCCCATAAAGATATATTCCACATAAGGAAAATGGCCGCCACGTGATCATCCGATATATTGTGACAAATATTATCGTTTATATATTGACAGATAGACAAACATACTAATCGTTTGAGTAGACAGTATCTTCACAGGTTGTTACAATATATTAAGCAGTGAGAAAAAAAAAAAAAAATAATAATAATAATATCTTTGGACAATTCACACCAATTGATCTAGTCCCAAACTAAGCAAAGCTTGTGTTATGGGTACTAGACAACGGATAAACATACATAAATACATATAAGACATCCAAGACTCAGGTACAGATGCCAGTGTTCATCATACTGACATCTGCACCTAGCAGGATTCGAACCCGCAACCTCCGGTTTCGTAGTCAGGGGCTCTGACCACTAGACCAGCAGGCCGTCAAATTATTCTTATACATTTGACAACTATATTATGATATTGTTTTGTGTAATTATTAAGATAGTAGAAACATGGTTTTGCGTCAGTATTAACGAATTATCAACACATTTTGTTTTGTGCCACTATTGACGTAGTAACGACGTAAGTAATTATATTTTATATCACTGTTAATTTAATTTCATCCTAATTGATTTTGTATTACTGTTAACATAGTAGCTACATATTTGTTTTGTGTCACTTTTAACCAAAATAATTCGGGACTGACTATTAAAGTCGTAGAAACATATTTTGTTTTGTGTCACTGTTAACTAAATAGCAACGCATTTGTTTTGTGTCACTTTTAACATACTAGCGACACATTTTGTTTTGTGTCACTTTTTTAAAACTGTCAGATTTTTTATTTTTTAACAATACAACCAGTTTTTAATTTTCTATACCGATTAAATAGGAACGAATACGGACTTTATCATATATATTACTTGAACAAAAGCCTCTTGGACCGTGTAAAATCCTCTGCACTGCATTGTCACTTGAATTCTTTCTCACACTCACCTCACCTTATTAGATCTCGTACCTGCACCCAAAACACAAACGAAAAACGACCTTAGCGACACCTAGAACTGATACGATATACATTGCTGCATTACTTTTTGGACTTACACTTTACGCATGCTCGAATAAGGTGCGTTGGTGCCTAGAGTCACTTCTATACTAGCGCTCTTAAATTGGATCTTAACCATTTTAGGTCCGTTACCGTTATGACCTAACTAGGGTCACTGATTTTACACCTCCCGACGACGAACTCGCGCGCTAGTCGGCGCTGCGCTGTGCTCAGACTTGACACTTTGATTCGAATTATATCCAGGTTAGGAACTCATAACTTAGGGAGTAGGAAAGCATGATAACGTTACGAAAACTGTGATCGGGTGACGCGAACGGAAGTTGAGAGGGAGATTAAGTGACAATAAAAAGAGAGTCAAGTTGGCAAAAAAGGGGCAAGAGAAAGAGGCACGACGACACATTTTCTTCGCCTCTTTCTCTTTCTGCCATTCTTTCCTCAAAAATACATACATAACCTAGTTAAATTCGTTTCCTATGAATATGGAAACTGTACGGTAGTCGAAATGTAAATATCTATTACAGTTGTTTTCTTCCAGTGCGTAATAACACCAAGCTATAATTTTATAGGCCTTTAGCATAAGACTATTGTCAGCTCAGTCGTGCTGCGATTATGGAATCTGTCAAAGCTCTGAAATATCAACCAATAAAATACTCGAGTTAAATCCGTTTAAAGTTGTTTCATTGACGGCCTGCTGGTCTAGTGGTCAGAGCCCCTGACTACGAAACCGGAGGTTGCGGGTTCGAATCCTGCTAGGGGCAGATGTCAGTGTGATGAACACTGGCATCTGTACCTTAGTCTTGGATGTCTTATATGTATTTATGTATGTTTATCCGTTGTCTGGTACCCATAGTACAAGCTTTGCTTAGTTTGGGACTAGATCAATTGGTGTGAATTGTCCAAGATATTATATTATATTATATTATTCCAATTATACAACTTTGCTAAGATATTCCCGTTCTGACTTCCAAACCAGCAATGGATGCTATTTGGTAAAATTCGTATAAATATCTCGGTACAGAAACGTCCTTCCGACTCTGATTGTGTTTGGAGAGTACAAGTCAATAATAGTACTTAATTTTCTCGTAGCTTTTCATGCTGTTTTATTTGTAACTCTGTCGCAATAATAAAGTGGGACCGTGTGACGGTTTTAGTTCATTGTTGTTGTGGAATTTTCGGCAGGTTAGTGAGGTAAGGTTGTATCTCGAACTATTTCTATTGGATGGCGTTTAATACTTTTGCGAGCTTATTGTACTCACTACATAGTATAAAACAAAGCTTTTTCTGCCCCTATATCCCTATGTATCCTTAAATCTTTAAAACTACGCACCGGATTTTGATGCGGTTTTCTTGAATAGATAGAGCGATTCAAGAGGAAGGTTTATAGCACCCGTGTGAAACCGGGGCGGGTCCCTAGTATATATATATATATATATATATATATGTATATATATATATATATATTATAGCCGCCTATAGGCATTGTATATATATATATATATATATATATATATATACATATATATGGAAGTTAATGTAGTAGCCGGATTGTAGGTATTATTCGTTATAGTACATTACGGCTAGCTGTATTACAAAACAGGGCCGTTTTGTACGGCGGCTACTGCACGATAAGCACCCCTGTTTGACCCCCTTAAGTGGTGAATTTTCAAAAAACCTTTTTAAGTGCGCTCCTACGTAAAAAAAGGAACCCTTGTGCAAAATTTCAAGTTTCTAACCTTTATAGTTTAGGCCCTGAGTTGATATATCAGTCATTAAGTCAGCTTCTCCATTTATATATATAGACTAGCTGTCCGCCCCGGCTTCACACGGATCCCTTTTTTTATAGCCTATGTCACTCAGGAATAATGTAGCTTCCCTACAGTGAAAGAATTTTTCAAATCGGTCCAGTCGTTTTGGTTTCAATCAAAACAAACAAACCTTTCCTCTTTATTATATTATTACTAGCTGACCCAGCGAACTTCGTACCTTCCAATTTTTTTACCGTATAAACCTTCCCTGGAGTTCCACGAACATTTCAAGACTAAAATCAGCCAAATCGGTTCAGCCGTTCTCGAGTTTTAGCGAGACTAACGAACAGCAATTGATTTTTACGAGTATATATGGACCGTGTTTAACATTAGTGTGTCAACCCACAAAAAATCGGGTTTTGAGTTATGAATGCAGTTTTATTAAATAGATCATGAGGAATACGGCAGTGCAATCCATTTTGTTAAAAAAAAATCGTAGAATATTCTAGAGCACAAAATTGGTTATTGCTTTTTTCCTATGTCAGATTTGTATTTTTGCATTAATGTGTTAAGCCACATATAACGCATTATTGCTTATTTCCCATGTCAGATTTGTATTTTTGCATTAATGTGTTAAGCCACATATCTATTACATTAATGCAAAATTCTAATTTGTTGTTTTAAAACGAATAGGTACCTATACATAATTATTATGCACTAATTTTTAGAAAATGTAATAAAATAAACAACTAACGCATTAAAACTTTAATGTAAATACTTATTTATTTAAAGTTTTTATTGTTGTATAACATGTATCAAATAACATTATAAGTTCTGCTAAAAATGAGAAATAGGTACAAGTTAACACTAACTTATTTTTTTATTACTTATTATTATTTTTATCATATTAAATAAAATATTTTAGGGTTCCGTATCTTAAAAGGAATAAAAATTAACCCTTACAGGATTACTTTGTTGTCTGTGTGATCCTTTACCTCAGTAACGCGTGGAGGTAGGTATCAAACAAAAATTCATAGTAATATCAAATACTCAGGACTACCGTCCCTTGAAATTGTAACATAATTACAAAAAAATCGCCAACGCAATCAATAGAGCCGCCGTTTATGCCGCGATTGATAAAAGTTTTTAACACTCGCTACCGAATCAAAACCTACAGGGTACTCCTCGTGAACTCAGGATCTTGAATTAATTTAGTAGGTGCGAGGTAACGTCATATAGCACGGATAAAGAAAAAAATACGAAAACCATACATTTTAAATGACATCATTAAAAAAATATATACCTACAGGTTATTTATAGTACGGAACCCTTGGTGCGCGAGACTAACTCGCACTTAACCGGTATTTTTTTATAATATACATCATTAGATTTAAACGTGTGTGATAAAAATTAGAATATTATAATAAATAATAATATTAAAGAATGTACGAATTGTCGCCACAATTTATCAACTCTTCGAAAAATGGTTTTTAGGTGGTTTATTAACATTTTAGGTACGGAAGTATATATTATTGGTTTAATTCAATATGATAAAATAATAATAATAAATCAATTTGGTTGAGCTTTTAAGTAATTGAAATAATATAAGTGTTAACTTGTTGTACCTAATAATTTCTGATGCCTTCGCGGTTATTACACATTGGAATGAAACAACTATTAACGGAACGAAGCGCTAGTAACGCCCCCTATTAGGTTTTAATTGTAATGTATAATAGTAAAATATTTTGCGTAAAATGTAACATTAATATTTCATAATTTAGAAAAGGGTAGTTTTTCAAAATTTGTAATTTAAATATAAGGTAGTTTGCATAACTGTATAAATCACTTTAGCGTTAGACTATTGTCAGCTCAGTCGTTGCTACGATTATGGAAACTGTAAAGAATCCGAAACGTCAGCTAATAAAATAAAATAAAAATACGCGAGTTAAATCCGTTAATAGTTGTTTCATTCCAAGTTGTTGTACCTATTTCTCATTTTAAGCAGAACTTATAATGTTATTTAAAACATGTTATAACAATAAAAACTAAATAAATAAGTACTTACATTAAAGTTTTAATACGTTAGTTGTTTATTATTTTACATTTTCAAAGAAATAGTGTAAAATATATTCATTATAAAAGAACAAATTAGAATTTTGCATAGTGTTATGTGGCTTAGCACATAAATGCTAAATGTAATAAACCTTATAGCCGATAAGCATTAACCATTTTTCTGCATTTTCTATTTAATTATGAATTTATTGAAATAAATACATTTATATCCTTAATCTATGCACTTCAACAAAAAAAATGATACCACATAACAATATTTTTTTGCTTAAAATAAGCGGAAAAAGAAGAATGTTCTCAAAAAACTTTAAGCGCCGATATCTCAAAACTAGCTTGGTGTGGGTTGAAACACTAATGCTAAACACGGACCATATATAGATAGTATCTATAGATTAGTATAGATTAATATAGATATTAGAGATACATTAAAAAGGAAGTGCAAAATGTTAACGCTTAACTTAATGTAAGTAATCTCATTTATATGTTTTGACGTTTATGAAGATAGAAACATACAACGGAAATAAATTAAACATATTAAAAACCGGTATTAGTAACATAGCATCCGTTAGTTCGATGAGATATAAATAATTTGGTTTTTTAGAGATCAGTATTTTACTACCTACTAATTCCTTATGTTTTTTTGTTAAGTATCTAAAAATTATTATACCTACCTAAAGATACTTATATAGATATTTATACAGACTATGGATACTAGACAACATAAAGTTAAAAAGTTAAAAAAAAAAAACATAATTCAGTAACAAGACACAGGTACAAATGCTCGCGCTCACCACGATGGCTTCAGCCTCTAGCGATTTCAACTCACAGTTATTTGCTGACGTTTCACTGTTCCCATATTCGTCGCCGATTGAGCTGACGTTAGTTTAGCACTAAAGTATATACATATAAAGAAAATAATGTAAATATATTTTTGTATATACGGAACCCTTAATTTTTGATACATTTTTAACAATTTCTCTTGTTAGTATGTTTAATTAACTAACAAAATCACTTTCATATCCGAAACATCATTTTAAAGTCACAAATCAATTATACAAAAGTGGTAATACGATATAATAACTTTTACTAGGAGGACCTATTACGGCAAATAAGTAGTTTTTGATATTGAAATGGTTTCTTTATTACACAGGTAGTTTTAACGGTATTTTTATTTGTTGAAACTTTATAGGTGTCGAAATGAAACGATTATGTATAACGGATTTAACTCGCGTGTTATTTCCGATGCCACTCCGGTTATTACACATTGGAATGAAACAACTGTAACGGAATTAACTCGTGTATTTTATTTGCTGACGTTTCGAAAACTTTAGCACTTTAGCGTTAGACTATCTTCAGCTCATTCATGCTACGAATATAACTGTAAAGTTTTGGAAACTGCAAATAAAATAAAATACGCTAGTTAGATCCGTTATAATTATTGAATTTCAACTCTTTAAAAAAATCTTGGCTTAATCTTTAAAATATATATATATGTATTTTTTTTTTTTTTCGAACTGAATACTGAAGCGCAGTTGGCCAGCTAATGGGCCTTCACTGCAAAACCGGACGGGTGGCGAGACTCCTGAAAGGAGACTCTTAAGCCTTTTATTAAAATATAAGATAGTAAACAGCATATTAAAAAAAAGGTATCCCAAAAATGTGTAAATTTGGGAGTTCCGTAACACTCCAAATCCCTTCGAAAGTGTCTGTCCGTCTTCTACTGCAGTGGGTTCGACCCCTGTCATACCGTTACGTGCCATCTTTGATATATTAACTTGTTACTTGGAAAAACCTTCACATAAACATAAAAGAAATTTCAAATAACAGAAACGAAAATTGGCGAAAGGTTTTGTTTTGTTTTTTTTTGTTTGATATTTTATTTCGTTGTAATCTACACACTTACGTAAATACATATATATAAGACATCCAAGATGGTACAGATGCCAGTGCTCATCACATAAACATCTGCCTCTAGCAGTATTCGAACCCGCAACCCCAGGTTTCGTAGTCAGGGACTCTGACCACTAGACCAATAGATCGTCATAACTATGCTATTCTATACTAATATAATGAAGAGGAAAGGTTTGTTTGTTTGGATTGAATAGGCTCCAAAACGACTGGACCGATTTGAAAAAATCTTTCACTGTTGGGAAGCTACACTATTCCCAAGTGACATAGGCTATAAAAAAAGGGATCCGTGCGAAACCGGGGCGGACTGCTAGTAATTCATAATTCCTTATTTCATTATGTTGTGCAAATAGCTTCAACATAACCGTGCAAGGTCACTACAATTTAAATATGCATATTATATTAAAATATAAATAAACAAACAAACAAATAAGTAGTATAGATATTAGGTATCATTTATCATAAATCTGCTAAAGTATAAAAAATGTCTATTATATATTTTTTCGAAATTCTATTAAATTTAAATTCTATATTTTTTATTTCCTTTATTTCGACCTGGACTTTATTATATGGGCCATTATTTCTGTTATTTATCTGAGTGTACCTCAGTTTTCCAACTAGTCAAACAAGGCACGTGTAAGCTTTTATTAAGATTAGACACGTGCCTTAATTATTTGTGACTGAAGAAACAAACTTTGTTAATGTATAAGTAATTTCAACAAACTTACTAAAACTTCAGTTCTGTGGTTTTGATACCCTTGAATAGGTTTTAACCGACTTCATAATAAGAGGCTTCCTATAGAACTTGCTAACATGTTATTATCATTATATCTGGACACTTTTTACAACTTTATTTAGGACTAGCGGTTCGCCCCGGCTTCGCATGGATCCCTATTTTTTCAAATCGGTCCAGTAGTTTTTGAGCCTATTCATTACAAACATACAAAAATAGGTACAAATCTTTCTTCTTTATTATAATATTAGTATACATTTTTTTTTTTAGGTTTTTTTGTTCATTATAAGACATTACATTTTATCTCTGTAGATAAAATAGTTGTTTCTAAACGATTAAATTTCTCAATTTCACATTTTAAAATATTACATAATAAACGACTTATTTCGCTTACTTTTAAAATAACAAAAGAACTCAATTTTCTTTGAAAGCCAACGTATCAAAACTCTAAAAATCATTTCATTTTCAAAACCGACTGAATGTAGTAAGTGGAATTTAACAAAATACGTGAAATAATACTTTGATATTCCGGGATCAATTTTAAATTGAACGATTCCGCGGGATCGCACTTACATTTATTTCCGCCATTTTGTTTTTATCCCGGATTTTTGCCCCGTTTGGTTGAATCCCGGATTTTGTGTAATACGTTTTCATTATAACACCACTGTCGATTTAGCTTGACTCTAGCTCCTGCCCGCGACTTCGCGTGGAATAGTTACTGCTCCGCTCCTATTGGTCTTAGCGTAATAATATATAGCTATAGCCTTCCTTATTAAATGAGTTATGTAACATTGGAATAATTTTTCAAATCGGACTAGTAGTTCCTGAGATTAGCGCGTTCTAATAAACTCGTCAGCTCTATATATTAGTATCTATAAATTGGGTATATTTTGTGTTTTTCTCAAAGAGAAAGATTTACTTTTTTATATTCAGTTTCGATATGAACCCAAAATAAAATAAAACACGCGAGTTAAATCTGTTATAGTGAATAATTTATGCTATCGTCTCAGTCGGCTGCGAATATAGGAACTGTAAAGTTTTCGAAACGTCAGCAATTCAAACAAAATACGCTAGTTAAATCCGTTATAATGGTTTCATTTCAGTAACCTCTCTTGTTCATATATTATTTTCATAGTCTGGTATAATATAATAAAAAATGCTTTTGAGCTATTAAAATACTTATAAATTGGAATGAAACAACTATTAACGGATTTAACTCGCGTATTTTTATTTTATTTGATTTGCTGACGTTTCGGATTCTTTACAGTTTCCATAATCGTAGCACGACTGAGCTGACAATAGTCTAACGCTAAAGTAAAATCCGTTAATAGTTGTTTCATTCCAATGTGTAATAACCGCGAAGGCATCAGAAATTATTATACTTATAAATGTTAAAGTATTATAATTCTATTCATTATTTTATAGCGATATTAAATTCCCTCGTAGTTTCGTTAGCGATATAATATATATTGCTCCTTTGAAATTTATCGTATTAAAGTTAATAAGGTTAACTTACTTAGATTTTTCAATATTTATTTTTTAATAATTTACTTCAATTAACAATTTCTGCTCTAGCTGCCAACTAGAATTAAATAATTATTATGGATATAACTCGAGTACTTTATTCATTTCTCATACCGCGGTTATTACTCATTGGAATGAAACAACTATAACGGATTTAACTCGCGTATTTTTTATTGCTTGCGTTTACAGTTCCCATATCATCGTCAGCTCAATCAGTCTGCGAATATGAATATGGGAACTGTAAAGCATATAAAGCAAAATACATTTCAAATTCGTCATAGTTGTTTCATTCCAATATACGAATTCAAAATTAACACATTAAAAGATAATACAATATTATAATGACTTATTTAATAAATTTAGTTACATTTTTCATTAATATAAATAAAATCACACACCTAGATCTAAAGGGAGCTAACTCAAAAAAGTTACTTTTTCAGTGAAGGCGAAAAACTGATTAGTATAACATGCACGCATGAGTTTTCTATACTTATAGATTTACTAACGGTTCGCCCCGGCTTCGCACGGATCCCTAATTTCAAAATATCATAATATAGCCTATGTCACTCAGGGTGAACGTAGCTTCCCAACAGTAAAGTTTTTTTACATCGGTCCAGTTGTTTTGGAGCCTATTCAATTCAAACAAACCTTTCCTCTTTATAATATTAATATAGAATAGATAATGAAGCCAGCAGAGTTAGCTTAAATCTGTTTTATTGGTTGGTAGGTTTTGCTGTAAGGAATTCGATGGTTTTCATAACTCAAATCTTCAGGTTTTTCAGTTAGCTCCCTTTAGATCTAGATGTACTAAATATAAAATTAAATTTTACCGAATCATTAATCCTTCAGTTAAATCCAAACTACGAAAATTATATATGACAGCTGTTGAAATTATTTTACTTAGTTTTCGTAAAGTTTTTTAATTGGCGTGAAATTGAATCTGATTGTGATGAATCGACTTTACTTAAGTTAGCTTAGTTATTAACTATTTGCTGAAAAGTTTAATATAATTATTATTAAGTTATTTGGAAAATTATTTAAAGTACGAATTTACAACTTGTTCGTGTTCAAGTTAATTATAAAATTTTGTTCAAAGGTTGCTTAATATATGATTTTTTTAATCCATTTAAAGTTAATAATTTCTGATGCCTTCGCGGTTATTACACATTGGAATGAAACAACTATTAACGGATTTAACTCGCGTATTTTTATTTTATTTTCTGACGTTTCGGATTCTTTACGATACTGGATACTGGATACGATACTGAATACGGATTCTCTACGATTATGGAAACTGTAAAGAATCCGAAACGTCAGCAAATAAAATAAAATAAAAATACGCGAGTTATATCCGTTAATAGGTAGTTGTTTCATTCCATTTAAAGTTGTTTAATTTCAATTCATTATTGTATTTATTTATGTATATCTTTGCTATTTCATATTTATATAGTAAGTCCTTATTATTTTTGTTATCCTGGTAGAGAATGCTTCAAAATTTTGTACACTTACTTCTGTTAAGTTTTGTGCAATAAAATATAAACAAATTTTGTCCACTGCGTTACCAAGCAATACTTTAGCGTTACTTGGTAAATTACAAGTTATATTGCTTCTCAGAGTTTTGTTATTTCAATTAACAAAGTGGTATTTAACTCTTCCATTATATTCGTAATAATATAGAAATACTTGAAACCTTAGAAAATCCGTTGTTTTCGAAGAAAATCATTAAACGTGTACGTTACTAAATACGTAGGTGCTTTTGTTGAAACTAAAAATAAAAGCCTTTTGTGTGGGTTTTCTAAGATGTTTAGATGGAATTTCTTTATTGTATTTTTCTAAAGGACTTAGATTTTGCTTTGATACAGTTTGGAGTTATTATATAAGACTAGGTTCTGCCTGCGATGTCGTCTGCACGCGATAAGCATTTTACTCTGGGGGTGAATTTTCAAAAATCCTTTCTTATTGCTCCCCTACGTTATAAATGGAACTAAAATGTTAAAAATTTAAAGTTTTTAATCCTTATGGCTTAGGCACTGCTGTGATATGTGTAATTAAATCAGCTTCTTTTATATAAAAAAGTAGATTTTGGGAGTACGTTTGTATCACTGCATAGTATAAAACAAAGTCGATTTCCACTGTCTATCCTTAAGTATGTTAACATGTGTAAAACTACACAACGGATTTTATTATTTGCTGATCAATCAAAATTATTTATATAACGTACCACTGCGTTGTATAAAATGCCAGCAGTAAAATTTATGCTTTTGGCCAAAACAAAAGTTCCGTTTCTCAGCGAAATATAAAAACATTTCACAAGGCGCTTTGCAAACTTAAAGTAAACCGAACGTTAAATAATAAATAAAAGAAACAAAAAAATATATAAAAACAATAAATCTGTGCTATCCTCCGAAAGGAAATGGGACCTACGTAAAAGTGCTAACTCGCAAGAATGGGCAATACTTAGGGTTGTCTCTTCTCATGGCTTCTACTTATTTATTTTGACGTGGATACGTCTTTAAAATTACGTGGCAATCCAAAATAACTAATGATAACAAAATCGGGGGATACAGTTTAGTGTTGTAGCTACATATTATTATCTATCATCTCCATCCAAATTTCAGTTACACCACTGGATAGCTAAAGAATCAAAGAATTTATTACGCTAAGTAAGGACTGTATAAATAATAATATTTTATTTAAAAACTATTACCCGTTACGAGACGTATTCACGTACAACAATCGGCCGTGTCCATAACACAGCCACAACCCGTTTTTTCTGACAGTCTGGTGACGTCCACTATCCATCAGACAGGCTCCCAGTAAACTGGCTTTCAAGCATATTGTGATTCAATAATATTCATAATTGTAACTATTTATGTATAACGATTTTTATTATCTCATATTCATATAGTTTATGGCCTTATAGTATTTATTTGTCTTTATTTCGTTTTTAGTGATTGGTTGCACTTTTAAATCTGACATCTCATAGTTATTTGTTTTTTTTATTTTAAAGAAATACGGTATTTCATATCTGCCTGTTTGAACATATGATTGTGTATTTTTCTTACAGTATACTTATATATATATTTTTAAGTTGAGTGCTGCTACATTTTCGCCAACCCTACTAATATTATAAATGCGAAAGTAACTCTGCCTGTTACGCTTTCACGCTAAAACTACTGGACCGATTTAAATGAAATTTGATACAAAGAAAGTCTGGAGCATGGGGACATAGGTTACTTTTACTGGCAAAAAAGGAGGAGTTCCACGCGGACGAAGTCGCGGGCAGAAGCTAGTAATTTATATAAAACGAGATTTTTCATATTAACAAATATTTGGTGTCAGCCCTAGGTCTCAGTAAATAGGCGACATCGCCCGTGGCGCCCCGATGCAACAAACGATACTACTAGCTTAAAACTATTCTTCTTTATCACCGTTTTATAATGTTTCCTCATAAACACAAAACTTTGTCAAAATAGTATTTTAGAGCTGTATGAAAAAATATATAAAAAAAATTGGCTATACGCGATTCAATTTTCATTAGATGCAGAAAGGTAACAAACAGACAGACAATCTTAATAGTGTCCAGTTTATATCCTTTTGGTATGGAACGAAAATCCTATTATTGTTATAAATGCGAAGATTATAAGAATGTATGGAAGTCTGGATGTATGTTTGTTCCTCTTTCACGCAAAAACTACTGAATGGGTTTTGATGAAACTTTACAAATATATAGCTTATACATCAGAATAATATATAGGCTAGATTTTATTGGGACATTGTGTTAAATACTTCTCGTGCGCTTGATAAACTGAAGTAACCCAAATTCAGAACAATCTATGTACCTGAATTTAGGATGCTCCACTGCGTTACCTTTTATATTTATTTCTTTTCATATTCCTATGTAATATGTTATCTATACTAATATTATAAATAGGAAAAGTTTGTTTGTTTGGATTGAATAGACTCCTAAACGACTGGGATTTTAAAAATTCTTTCACTGTTGGATAGCTATTCCCGAGTGACATAGGCTACAAAAAAAAGGGATCCGTGCGAAGCCGGGGCAGACAGCTAGTATCAATATAATCTTATTGTTTCACCACACCTTACTAGTAACTGGTTATAAACGTAACAGATATACGAGTAATGCCGGTACTAAAATCGTAACTAGGTAATTGAGTTGTAACTACTAAGCTGTCAAATTATCAAATGGGTCGAACCCAGGACCTGCGGGATTCGGAAATTAGCCGAATAGGGATAATTCTATGTCCGATTAATTAGATTCAAAGTCACAACTAAGCGAACGTTTTTTAGAGTTTTTTTTTTGGTTCACTTTTTGGAAGACAATATGATTTCTACAGTATAAGTAGGTAGTCTTTCTAATGCCCTAAATATTTTGTTTTTTGCTATTGTACTAAATGCTTAAATTTTGGAGTCAACATTTTAACATTCATTTTCTGAAATAGCTAATTGCGTTCTGTCGTTTCTTGCGGCGCTGATAGTTTTTCAGAAACGCTAGTAGACTTATTGGATGTATTTGATTTGAAAAATATGTTTATTCGTATTTTAAAACAGAAAGTTGTTAAATTTATAGTTTTCTAAAATAAGGTAGTTTGTCTAATGTAAAAAAAAAAACACTTGTTAGGCCATCGTCAGCTCAGTCAAAGTTTTTGAAAGATCAGCAAATATAATAATAAATACCCAAACTAAAACCGTTATAATTGTTTTATTCCATTGTGTAATAACCGCGAAGGTATCAGAAATTATTAAGTGTCCTTGGTTATTAATGGTTATCTTTGCACGCTCGCTACGGTGTAATTGCAGCCTCGTGTTCATTCATCCATTGAACGATGGCATAATTTACCGAATCACATAATTGCATTCGACCGCATCAAATAGTGCAATTATGATAAATTGCACTTCGTTTAATTGGTCTAATCCTCTTTATAGCAACTCCAGCTTAGAGGAAATCATACCTATATAAAATATTTTTTTACTAAAAAAATACCACTGAGTTACCAATGGCGTAACTTTCAAGTACTGATGATATTATTACATGTATTATTTTTTGCATAACGATACTTTAATGCAAAATTAATAAGTAGGGGTACTAGACATCGTATAAATATATTAACACAAATACATATATTATAAGACATCCAAGACTCAGGTATAGATGCTAATGCCCATCACACTGACATTTACCACTAGCAGGAATCGATCCCGCAACCTCCGATTTTTACAGTCAGGGGAGCAGACCACTAGACCTAGACCGTCAAAAAAAAGTATGACTACTAATTACATACTTATTACTTTCATGAAAAGGCATGGTAGGATTTTTCAACTGGTAAACTAAAGTACCTATTCTCAACACCAATCGAAGAGCAAGTTTCGAACAGTGAAATAATTCCCACTACTAATGGCGGCAACGCTAAGAGCGGGCGATAAAATTCGAACAACGCTCGTAATAGTCGTAAATAACCTCGAGTGGTAACAACTTATGTGCTTTTTAAGTTTTCCCCACATTCAATGTGTATTTTGTGGTGATATTTTATCGTCCATTTTCATATTGTACGCTTTCGTTTAACACTTTACAGTGGATTTGTTGTTAAATAATGCTTAGTAGATTGTAATGTAAATAAATATCTTTGGACCAATTGATCTAGTCCCAAACTAAGCACAACTTGTACTATGGGTTCTAAGCAGCGGATAAACATACATAAATACATATAAGCATCCAAGATTCTGGTACAGATGCCAGTGTGTAGCTGGAATTGAACCCGCAACCTCCGGTTTCGTAGTCAAGGCCTCTGACCACTAGACCAACAGGCCGTATAATTATGATAATCAAACTCTGTAACGGAACGCATCCATTCCTATTAAAAAAATATAAAACGTCACTGTCACTCTCTCATTTACTGGATCTCATAGCTACAACGTATATTTAAAGACCCAACTTTAAAATGACTGTCATACAGAGAGACGATCCTATAAGATCGATCCTTCTTCTTATATTCGGAAACAAATATTCAAAACAATGCTATCATTAGCATTTCAAGTAACAAAACCGATAAGTTCCAAACCAAGCTCCGACATTAAATTTCGACGTTTAAAACAACAAAAGCAGCCACAAAACTACAATACGGAACGAACAAGTTCCGAATTCAAACAATTATTACTACCACGTCGTTACTTCCGAACTGTCCCGAACGTCGGCGGAAATTGCCGAAGATGCGAATTTTATTCACTATTTACTCGAACTGTCGGCGAACTATTGAATAAAATGGAATTCGAATTTCGAGTGGTTTTGATGATGGAACGTTTTATCTTTCGAAAATTTTTCGTGTAAAATTGATGCAAGTAAGAAGTGTCTATCTTGAATAAGTTTGTATAATCTACCTATGAAATGTCGGATTATTATGAGATACACGCCACGACTGTGTTAAATGTGTAACGATAATTATGCGGCAAGTACGTGTCCATCGTAAATCTTTTTTTTTTTTATATATATACTTTTATAATACCGAAACCGAAAATTTTTGTGATTCACTTTTTGTTAGAAATGTGTATTTACTTAAGTTAGTACCGTGGAATGGGGTGACTTTAGTAAATTTTAAAATTCAAATGTGTTTTTCTCCTTATACAATAATGTAAAAAAAATATAAAAAAAATGGGAATATCGGTTTTGTTCATACTACCGAATCCGTTACTAAAATATTTTTTTTCATCAATACATTTCGAGAAAAAAAATAAAAAGTTCGTGATCAAGTTTATACTATGATTGGGGTACTTTGATACCCCCTCTTTTTATTATGGGGTTCGATAGTATCCCTGATTTAGAGTAAATCATCCGAAGAAACCAAATTAATCCGTCCACAGGTTTGGAATTTAGAATGATTTTTATCTGGTTGGGGTTACTTTGACAAAGGAAAAATAAGAGCATTTTTAGAAAGATTTAATTTGTTTTAAAGAATTTGTTCGTATGCCCTTAACTTCTATCTCTTATACTTGTGGACCAATTTGGCCAATTTTTTTTTAAATGTTCGTTAAAGTCCGAGGATGGTTCTTACAGAAATTATTTTATTTATTTTTCAGAATGGTTGCCGGGAAAACCCTAAAAACAGCCCTTTTCTTTTCCCATACAAACGTTGTCTAACTAAAGTTACCTACCTAATTTGAATTTCGAACGGGCAGGATGACGTCTGCCGAAAATACCGCCAAAATAAAATAGTCGTAAAGGTAATCGTTTTTGATGAAATTGATTATTATGAGATACACGTTGAATGTGTAACGATAATTATTCGGCAAGTACGTGTCTATTGTAAATCTTTTTTTTTATATATACTTTTATACTTAATACCGAAACCGAAAATTTTAGTGATTCACTTTTTGCTATAGTTTAACGACTACTTTAGAAGTTATTCATGGTATGAAAATAACCAAAAACAACTTCTTATGTTTTTTATTTTTTTACTATCAAACCAGAAGCACGATCGCGCTACAATAATTCACATGGTTGTAGTGTCTATCGATGCTGCTAAATGTAAAATAAAAATGTAATAAATGCGTTCAGAAATAGTAGTAGTCCCAGTGTTAGTAAGAAAAGAAGTTTTTATCAAAGTAACCCCAGGACTCAAAGTAACCCCATTTTACGGTACGATAAAGTAAAAAAAAAATCAAAACAGTATGATAATAAGTAAAAGTTAAGCAAGAGGTAACGCAAATGATATAAGTTTGATACAGTCGCAGTTTTATCTTAAATTGCACTTATATAAAAGGATAAAGATAAGATTTTGTGACTTTCATCTAATGTCCCTTTTAGTCAAATATATTTAAAATAAATTTGCGTTATGAAAATAAAATGAAATAATAAGCTTGACTTTATTTAACTTAATACTTATTAAAACGTGATGTATTTACGCAGAGTTCTTAATTGATTCCGTGCAGTTTAATTTATTTTGTTATACTTTATTGCATGAAACTCAATGAAGGTTAATATTACAAACTGACTTAATGCCACATATTAAATTTTAAAAATACATCTCTGATATTATCAAGTGTAGTCGGTAACGCAATAGTAAAAAATACACTTTATTCAGATTGGTTTAGAATACATACTATTTATGATGAATGAGGATAACTTTCATAGCTTCTAGCTTTTTGAAAATATACTAATTTTCATGAGTAACGCAGGGGACCTTGGTGTTCCAACAGAAAAATTGAAATAAGTAGTATATCATATACTATAGCAATATATACTACCTATAACTAAAACATTACTTATATAACTGACTACCAAAGTATTTATTTATTTGCTTGTTTAGTTTTCAGTACCTACACCAACGTTACCGGTTACGAAAAAGTAACGAAGTGTATTTTTTAATAAAAATGTCCATTCGAAGTTCAAACAGTGCCAAGTCGTTCGTTAGCCAATCCGGAGCCGTAAATTCAATTTTGCGTCGCCGGCGCAGGAAGTGACATTTTAGAGATGTTGTCTGAAAGAATTCTTAGTTTGAAAATAGGTGTTTTAGTTTAAATTCGATTTTCAAACACGATGCATAAAGATACAGATTTTTTTTCACATAAACACACACACAGAGACTTATAATAGTTTGATGGAAATCGGTTCAGTCTTTTAAGTTATCCCTACTATCCCTACTAATATATATCCCTACTAATATTATAAATGCGAAAGTAACTCTGTCTGTCTGTCTGTCTGTTACGCTTTCACGCTAAAACTACTGGACCGATTTAAATGAAATTTGGTACAAAGAAAGTCTGGATCCTGAGAAAGGACATAGGCTACTTTTTAACCGTCTGCAAAAAAGGAGGAATTCCACGCGGACGAAGTCACGGGCAGAAGCTAGTTACAAAATAAAATCAAGCTAAATCGCAGGTTAAATCCGTTATAGTTATTCCATTCCATCTTTATTTATATTTATGTCAAATTTATTCAAGGCAATATTCATAGTTCAACTCGGGCTTGACGATATTTTTTGCTTATTTATAAAAATCGGAACACGAACCCGCGACCCGGAATACCGCGGGCATTTTTGCGGTGATTTCAACGGAACCCAACCCCGAGGCTGTTTTAGGGTTCGGCATTTTTGATATAATACCTTTGTATATACTTTGTTTCGAATTTGTTTCTGTTATTTATATTTTGGGGACCGGGGTCAGTGACCTTCATTAGCATAGGTTCGAATACTGTATAGGGCTGTTTGTATTACATTGTAGTATTATTTTTTTTGTTAGACATTGGAATAAAACAAGGAACTCGTAATTTTTAATTTAGGCGATTCTGACTAGAGCAACGGACCGACAAACAATTTATTTATGTGATAGACTATCAGTCCAGCTACGAATATGGGAACTGTACAGTTTTATAAACGTTAGGAGATAAAATTAAATCCGCGAGTTAAATCCGTTATAGCTGATTCATTCCAATGTGTAATAACCGCGAAACCATCAGAAATTATTACTTAACTAATAATTCAAACTCGAAAACACCCAGCTCTAACAAGGGCGTGCATTCCATATAGGCACAAAAGTGTGCCTACCCTGTTTCTTCTATCTCAAGCCACCGCTGCATCCACAATACAAAGATACGATTGATTCATGATCACAATTACCTTAGGATCTCGCTGGGACAGTACCAGCTGCCCAGTTTATAAAGACCTACCTCGTCCCTCAATTTACATACAAATGTAGACCAAATAGGGGTTTTGTGACGAGCGACGCAGGTCTTTTGTTCTGGTTTTACAGACATGTGCCCAGATCAGGGCTTTCTTTGGATTCCCTCGTTGTAACGTGATTGATGTAGTTTTGTTCCAACTATATATAAATCAGCAGTGCCGTTGATATATATTACTGGGATTTACTATGCTTGTTACGGATTGATAGGTTTTTACTTTACCCGATTGTGTGGAGGGTGGTAATGTTGTATAATGATTTCACGTTTACAAAGTTTATATTGATTTTATGCTGACGTTTCTAAAAGTACAGTTTAAAACGTCAGTCTAGAATTTTCGAGTTAAATCCGTCACAGTTATTTTATTCTGATACTAGCTTCTGCTAGCGACTTTGTCTGTGTGATAAGCCATTTTACCTAACCATAGAGTGAGAATTTTCTCGAAATATTTTCTTAGTGCATCTCGTTATATAAGGAACCCCTATGCAAGCTTACTAGACACCATGAACGTGAATTCCATATAGGCACAATGTTGTAAATGCCTACCCTGCCAGAAATGACACTGCACGCACTTGCTCGACTCTTATGTAAGTTAAAATATAAAATAAATCAAGACTAGAATTCATTTAAAATTTTCTTCGACAATTAAAATTATGCCCAAAATTACATATAATAAATAAACTGGGAATCGAATCGACGACCGCATATCGAATGGCGATAGAAATCCAATGTGCAATGGGATTTGCAGAAACTTTTATTGGATATTACTTGCACAAATAGAGCTATTCAATTAAAATCATTGCATTGGTGCAGTGTCGGACAATATTAGATATACGCCAAACATTATCTGTTTATAAGTAACTAGCTGTCCGCCCCGGCTTTGCACGGATTCCTTTTTTTTATAGCCTATAGATGTCACTCGGGATTCGGGAATAGTGTAGCTTTCGAACAGTGAAAGAATTTCTCAAATCGATTAAGTCGTTTTGGACCCTATTCAATCCAAACAAACAAATAAACTTTTCCTCTTACATTAGTATAGACTAGCGACCCGCCCCGGTTTCACACGGGTGCTATTAAACCTTCCTCATGACTCATGAATGATTTAAGTGTACATAGGAACGGACAGACAGCGACAGCGACTTTGTTCTATACTACCTATGTAGGAATAAACCCAATAGTTTCACAATAGTGAACTTTTATAAGAAGTAAGTAAGTATATTATGCATTTTGGAATAAATTTACTCGCGCATTTTATTTCATTTGGTGACGTTTCGAAAACATTAAAACTTAAGTTTCCATAATCATAATCTATAGGTACTAATATTATAAAGAGGAAAACATTGTTTGGTTGTAATGAATAGGCTCAAAAACTACTGGACCGTTTTTGAAAATTCTTTCACCATTCGAAAGCTACATTATCCACGAGGAACATAGGCTATAGAATATTTTGAAAAATATAGGGATCCGTGCGAAGCCGGGGCGAACGTCTATAAATAATATAAGTTTTTTTTTTATATTTTAAATTGTTCTGCAGTGTATGGACATTAATTCCGATACATCGTAATCCTTCGGTCGTGATGTCGCATCACTAATAGCCTGCGTCCATTCTGTACCGATTTTACCGGTTTTGTCCATTTTGCCGGTTTTGTCGATTTACCGGTTTTCAATATACGCCTTGTTTGTTTTTGAAGGATATTGCAATAGGGTAACGTTACCGTTCAACTGCCACCAAACGATACCTAATAGGTTGTAACAAAAAAATTAGACGTATTTAACTCGTGTTTATTTTCTGATTTTGGCATAATGATTTTATAATATCATTTTAGTGTCAGACTAACGTCCAGCTTAGGCTACGAATATGGGAACCGTAAAGTTTCCAAAGCATCATCAAATATCCTACCCTGCTAGCGCCTACATGCTTTATGTTTGCTTCAAAGGTTGACTAGCAGAGAATCATAGCATTAAGTCCGCCTTTTGTACATTTTGTTTTTTTGTGTGCAATAAAGTATAAATAAATAAAATACGCGCGTTAAGTCCGATATTTTTGATTTATTCCAATCTATACTATATACTATAATATTATAAAGCTGAAGAGTTTGTTTGTTTGAACGCGCTAATCTCAGGAACTACAGGTTCGAATTCAAAAATTCTTTTTTTTTTGGATAGGCCTAAAGCCTTTCTCGATAAATGGTCTTATATAACATCACGCTGCGACCAATAGGAGCGAAGAAACAGTGGAAAATGTGTAAAAAATGTGTAAAATATAAAGCCTTACGAAGAATTACTATTCCACGCGGACAAAGTCGCGGGCACAGCTAATAATAACCGAATATCAGAAATTATTTTTAACTTTACAATACGTATCTATGTAAATAAGAATAAGTACACAAGTTTACTTGGTAAAGTTGTTAATAGCCAACTATAAGGCCCGGTCTACACGCGCGGAGTCCCTGACATTATGAACTTTGAATTTAACCGGAGCTTATCAAGTTTACTAGACTTAAAAGCTACTGAAAGTTATTGCCACTGAGGTTAACTATCTTTTGGCAAAAAATATGAAATATTTTTCAAAATAAATATTAGAAAACACGAGGTATCTTATAATAATAATATTATTATGTTATAAGTAACTAGCTTCTGCCCGCGACTTTGTCCGCGTGGAACTCCTTTTTTGCAGTCGGTTAAAAAGTAGCCTTTCTCAGGCTCCAGGCATTCTTTGTACTAAATTTCATTTAAATCGGTCCAGTAGTTTTAGCGTGAAAGCGTAACAGACAAACAGACAGACAGAGTTACATTCGCATTTATAATGTTAGTAGGGATTTATGACATATTTATGTCAATTTATATTACTGAAACTGTTGTATGTCCGTCCGTCCATCTGAGACCGTATGTTTCATGATAACTATTTTCAACTACTGTTTGCAATACTAATTTAAAAAAACTGTCAGATTTTCATAATGAAGTTTATAATGTAGTATAAAATCCCTACTCCCTACTAATATTATAAATGCGAAAGTAACTCTGTCTGTCTGTCTGCCTGTCTGTTACGCTTTCACGCTAAAACTACTGGACCGATTTAAATGAAATATGGTACAAAGAAAGTCTGGAGCCTGTGAATGGACATAGGCTACTTTTTAACCGACTGCAAAAAGGGAGGAGTTCCACGCGGACAAAGTCGCGGGCAGAAGCTAGTATCATATAAAACCATATACAATTATAAGAGGTTAAAAGGTTCGTCAACAACTATGTTATTAAAAGATTAAAATTTTAATAAATTTGTAAATATTTTAAGGTGGCCAGTTACACTGCTATTTACCCTACATATTTGCCTACCTTTCGGATACTGCGTGCCAATTAAAGGATTTGCTCCAAATACGTTATATATTTTAGTTATCTGTATTTTCTTTTTGTGTTAAAATTTAATTAAATAAAATTTTGATTTGATCAAACAAGTATAACGGATTTAACTCGCGTATTTTATTATAATTATACTAGCGGCCCCGGCAGACGTCGTCCTGCCCGTCCGATTGTTTCGTCAAAGATCTGTCAAAGTCTTCTAACTGTCACTTAATGAATAGTAATTCTTCATAAGGCTTCATATTTTCCCCGTTTTTTACACATTTTCCACTGTTTCTTCGCTCCTATTGGTCGCAGCTTGATGTTATATATCTTAAAGCCTTCCTCGATAAATGGTCTATCCAATAAAAAAAGAATTTTTGAATTCGAACCAGTAGTTCCTGAGATTAGCGCGCTCAAACAAACAAACAAACAAACTCTTCAGCTTTATAATATTAGTATAAATTAGTATAGACTAGCGGCCCCGGCAGACGTCGTCCTGCCCGTCCGATTGTTTCGTCGAAGATCTGTCAAAGTCTTCTGTCACTTACCGTCAATCACTTTGTATATGGGAATATAGAAAGATGTTGATTTTACACTTTTTCAGGATGTTTTTTAAATGTTCTCTACTTACAAACCTTCCCTGGACTTCCACGAATAATTCAAGACCAAAATTAGCCAAATCGTAAAGGCGTTGTTAAGTCATAAAATTACAACGAAAAGTGGCATTGATTTTTATATATATAGATAACAGATTAAATAATATAATTATTATGTATTCTTTCAATTAACTTTGACTTGTTTTCCATTAACAAACACAGTGCTATTTTTTCCACATTTGAGTGTTTATTTCATTTTACTCGCTAAACCTTCCGCGCGGTTCCGACGCGAAATGTCAACCGTTTGACATTTTGATAGCGTAAACGTCATTTTTCCACGTCGCTCCATTGTGCCGCGACATAAATCATATGTCGCACGTGTCGCCCCCTGATCGATGTTTTGACTGTGCGACTTGTATTGATGATTTTTTAACTATTGTCAAATGTCAAAATAATTGTCGTTACATTTGCATTCAGTTTTTTTGTGTAATGTCTGGTGGCTTTGCTATTACACATTGGAATGAAAACTATAACAGTTTGTGTTTGATATTTTGAAAATTTTACAGTTCCCATATTTGTAGCCGAATGAGCTGTCAATCTATCACTAAAGCCCTTAATGCCTAATATGAATAGTTCTTTATTAAAATAAAAAAAGCGAATTGAATTTGTTATAATTCTTTAATTTGCAAAATTATGTAAAATCTCTTCAGAGTTGAACTATTATCAGTTTAGTCTGCTACTACTAAAAGAACTGTAAAGTTTCCAAAACGTTAGCATAAAATTAATATACGTACGCTAGTTTTGTTGCGGTTCAATTCTAATATTTATTCTCTTCAATATTTTTGCTCTAGGTAGAATACCTTTCAATTCTCCTTATTGGCTAAACAATATTATTTTTCACTAAAAAAAGCAACAATTCGGCTATTGTTTTTATTCCATACATAAGTACACTGCAGTTTAAAAAAAAACATCGTTGCATTTTTTAAAAAATGAAACAAACCTCAAAAAATTGATGGTCTGTTAAATTGCTAGAACGCAAAAATGTCTACATTGCAGTTTTTTGTTATTTTTGTATCGGCGGTTTTGTCCAATATTTTTTTTAATAAAAAAATCTGAACACTGTGCACAAACTATAGTGTTAGACTATCGTCAGCTCAGTTAGCTACGAATATAATATTTTTTTAGTATTTTATACATAGAGTAGCAAACTTCAAAACGCGATATATTAAGATTTAAAAATAAAAAGTGATGGTAGAAGAAATTGTATGTATTTTTCAAAGACGAATCTTGAAAAAAAAATCACCCTTAACATCAAAGGTAGGTAATAAAAAAGATGTTGGTCGATATGCACACAAAATTTCATAAAAATCAGTCCAGCCGTTTCGGAGGAGTTTGGCAACAAACACCGTGACACGAGAATTTTATATATTAGATAATACGCTAGTTAAATCCATTATAGTTGTTTCATTCCAATGTTAATAATAAATAATCCTAAACTAGACTAAAAATAGAAGAAAGAAAAAGGCGTGAAATCTGTCTCGTCACACTAACTAATATTATAAATGCGAAAGTAACTCTGTCTGTCTCGCTTTTACGCTAAAACTACTAAACGATTAAAATGAAATTTGGTACACAGATAGTCTAGAGCCTGAAAAAGAACATAGGCTACTTTCAATTGCCAAAAAAGGAATGTAATTTTGTATGAAAATCTATTATATTATATTTGGGTAAAAGCTAGTCTGTAATAACCGCGAAACACCAAAAATTATTAACTGGTACACGTCATTATTTAATAACTAGCTTTTGCCCGCGACTTCGTTCGCGTGGACTTCAGGTTCGTCCCGTCTAGTCTAGTGTCAAAAATTGTAGCCTATGTGTTATTCTGATGTATAAGCTATATTGTGGTAAAGTTTCATTCAAATCCATTCAGTAGTTTTTACGTGAAAGAGTAAGAAACATCCATACATCCATACATCCATACTTACAAACTTTCGCCTTTATAATAGTATATATAGTAGGATTAGTGGAACAATAGTTAAACCTAATTTATGACGCAGGTATATCGAATTAAGTTTAAGGGTAGCGGGTTCGAATCCGTACTTAGCATTTTGATTAAATTGCGAAGATCAACAGTGCTTAGTAAGATTGTGTGTTTGTAAAGGACAGCCTTATGTTAATTATTTTATCTTAAACTAGCTAAATACTCCGACTTTACATATACATATATTTCCCAGTTACTTCGACCAAAGGGTTAGGTACATAAACCCTTTGTTTTGACTATGTTCTGTTACCTCCTAGGTAAAATTTAAAACGATACGTCACAAACTATTTAAGCGACAGTTGATATTTTTTTTATGGATTAATTTGATTATGTGAATTTATAAAAAAATATAGTGTCACATTTCATTGTATAAATTAATTAACTAGGTACTTTAAAATTGTATGTAAAGTACATACTTGACGTTAAAGAGACAATTGTGATAAATAATAGTATCTATTGGAATGAAACAACTATTAACGGATTTAACTCGCGTATTTTATTTGCTGACTTTAGCGTAAGACTATTGTCAGCTCAGGCGTGCTACGATTATGGAATCTGTAAAGGCTCCAAAACGTCAGCCAATAAAATAAAATACGCGAGTTAAATCCGTTAAAGTTGTTTCATTCCAATGTCTGAATAAATATGTAGTCCAAAGTGATTTAATTCATATATACATATATATATGCAGCCCCTAACGGTCGCAGTTGAATAAACAAACGCAATTCGCTATAATAAGGAAGTTATTAAAGGAACCAGGGATTTTCAATAGTGGCCGAGCAATAAAGTGGGCATTCCGAAGTGTCTGTAAGGGGGGGGGAATTAAACTTTTCCAATCCACCCCGGATTGTTCGACGGAAAACGGAAATCTATTTTATGAGGGGTTTTTTGAAATTCTGTCTTTAGGTATAACTAGCTTCTGACGACTTCGCCTGGATTAGATATATATAGTACTAGCTTCTGCCCGCGACTTTGTCCGCGTGGAACTCCTCCTTTTTTGCAGTCGGTTAAAAAGTAGCCTATGTCTTTTCTCAGGCTCCAGACTTTCTTTTTATCAAATTTCATCTAAATCGGTCCAGTAGTTTTAGTGTGAAAGCGTAACAGACAGACAGAGTTACTTTCGCATTTATAATATTAAGTAGGGAAGTAGGGATAGTAGGGATTATATATAGACTATCTTTCAAGTTTCAACCACTTTTTAAATCTATGCTAATATAAAGAGGAAAAGTTTGTTTGTTTGTTTGGATTGAATAGGCTCCTAAACGACTGGACCGACTTGAATAAGGCTTTCACTGTTTGAAAGCTACACAAATCCCGAGTGACATAGGCTATAAAAAAAGGTAGGTACTTACACGGACAGCTATACTTAATCAAAATAGTCTCTTACTCGTTGAAAGTATATTTTTAAAGTGATTTTTAAGGAAATAACAAAACAATATCATAAACAATTATAAAATAAAATATACGTCAGCCAATAAAATAAAATACGCGAGTTAAATACGTCTTCAGTTGTTTCATTTCAACGTATAATAACCGTGAAGGCAACAGAAATTATTATAAAATACATTTAAGAAAATTATATTTACTAAAAAAAATATTTAGCAACCAGTAAGATGATGCGATGAAAGGACTTAACGTAAAATACAAGAAGTTTCAACCAATTGCGGTATAAAGGGAACTATTTTAAAAGAAATTTCTTTGAGGAAAATTTCTATAGCATTTTTTAAAGATGTTTCTTAAGATTTCCCGCAAGAGCCTTCCGCAAAACTATAGAAAATATATTAAAAGAGAAAAATATGCAGGTTAATATTTTAAATAAATCGCTCACTTAGATCTAAAGGATTTAAAAAAAGTTCTTTTTAAAAAAAACTGATTTATATGTCCACTAGCTTCTGCCCGCGACTTCGTCCGCGTGGAACTCCTCCTTTTTTTGCAGTCGGTTAAAAAGTAGCCTATGTCCTTTTTCAGGCTCCAGACTTTCTGTGTACCAAATATCATTTAAATCGGTCCAGTAGTTTTAGCCTGAAAGCGTAACAGACAGACAGACAGACAGACAGAGTTACTTTCGCATTTATAATATTAGTAAGGATTTGCACTCATAAGTTTTCTGTATAGATTTATGTTTTTTATATGAAGCTAGAAGAGTTAGCTTAAATCCATTTTATTGGTAGGTAGGTTTTGCTGTAAGGAATTCGATGGTGTGCATAACTCAAACCTTCAGTTTTTGAGTTAGCTTCCTATAAATCTAGGTGTGCTAGGTGTATACTTTGAGTAGATTGTCTTTAGTCAAATAAAAGTAAAAAGAAATATGTATTTTTCGAGTCGAGATTTTTATGTACTTTTTTGAAATTTTGCATAAACGTTTTTGAATCACCCCATAGTATAAAACAAAGTCGCTTTTTCTGTCCCTATATCCCTATGTACGCTTAAATCTTTAAAACTAGGTACGCAACGGATTTTATAGACATAGAGTTATTTAAGAGAAAGATTTATAGCAGCCGTGTGAAGCCGGGGCGCGTCGCTAGTACAAAATAATTAAAAAATAGTTCATTATTTAAAAGACATTTTTTACTCCTCACAGGGGTGAAAGTAAAAGACCTTATTGCTTTCATGGGTTGAATGTGACCTATATTTGATCACTTAAGGGGGTGAAACCGTGCGAGGCCGTAGGCCAAGCTTTTTTATAAAACTAATTAAAAACCAGGGTATTTCTTAATCGGTCCACTCTCGCTTGCCCCGGGCAGATTGGCAATTATAAAAAAAAACGGCCCAAAATTGTCCCCGATAAAAGGGAGATTGTTAACTTGAGGGACGGACTGTGCGTACAGATTTTGATACCCTTGGATTTTTTTATTAAAATATTGAATAATATTTGATACTTTTGCGACACATTGGAATAAAACAACAATAACGGATTTAACTTTGGGTAGGTATAATCTGATGCCTTCGCGGTTATTACACATTGGAATGAAACAACTATGACTTTAGCGTTTGACTATTGTCAGCTCAGTCGTGCTACGATTATGGGAACTGTAAAGAATCCGAAACGTCAGCAAATAAAATAAAATACGCGAGTTAAATCCGTTCATAGTTGTTTCATTCCAATCAGTTATAGTTGTTTTATTACAATGAGTTTTGATTTTTTTTTATTCAGGTTTTATCTAAGTACATATAAAAAAAATATATAACGTAATGCAAGCGTAACTAATTTTCTCATTTATAATATTATTAAGTATGTTACGTCTTTACTATGCTTTTACAACCTTCACTAATTTGTTTTAAATTACTGTTTTTAGCTATTTTTGCCATACTATGTAGGTACCTACCATAAACTTTTAGTACGATTTTACGTTTTATATCAAATTAACAATAATAATTTCTGTTGCCTTCGCGGTTATTACACATTGGAATGAAACAACTATTAACGGATTTAACTCGCGTATTTATATTTTATTTTATTTGCTGACGTTTCGGATTACAGTTTCCATAATCGTAGCCCGACTGAGCTGACAATAGTCTAACGCTAAAGCAAATAAAATAAAATGAAAATACGCGAGTTAAGTCCGTTAATAGTTGTTTCATTCCAAATTAATAATAGTTCTTTAGCGTTTTTTAACGACATATTTTTTTTGTGTAAAAATACCTTAATAGTCCTACATTTAGCAACTGATAATTATTTAATTGACTAGCTGTTCACCCCGGCCTCGCACGGATCATATTTTTTACCTATGTCACTCGGGAATAGTGTAGCTTCCCAACTGTGAAAGAATTTTTGAAATCGGTCCAGCCGTTCTGGAGCCTATTCAAACAAACACACCTTTCCTCTTTATAATATTAAGTATAGATTTACCTGCGTAGCTTTATGTCTATTTTTATCTATAATCCTTTTCCGTATTTTCTATACTTTTAAAAAGAAACCTCAAGATGCAAGAGAGATCTAAGTGTGAACAAGCCGCTAGAACCTTCAGCTGAAGTTTAAATGAATATTACGTATTTTCGTATAAGTTGTAAATTGTGTTTTTGTGTAATACGATGACTTTTAAACTTAATCTGAACTTTAATGGCTTATTTTGAAAGTACCGAAGCTGTGTTGGGTTTAAAAAAGTTTTTGACAACTTTTTGTCAACGTGATTTTGGAATGAAACAATTATAAATTAAAAAGTATTTTCATCATTTCTGTGGTTATTACACATTGGAATGAAACTATCGCAGCACGACTGAGCTGACAATACCTAGTCTTAACGATTATGGAAACTGTAAAGAATCCAAAACGTCAGCAAATAAAATATGCGAGTTACATCCGTTAATAGTTGTTTCATTCCATGGCGTATTTTATTTTATTTGCTAACATTTTGAAAATTTTACTCAGTCGTGCTACGAATATGGGGACTGTAAAGTTTTCGAAACGTCAGCAAATAAATAAAAATACGTAAGTTAAATTCGTTATAGTTTTATTGTACAAAGTGAATAAAAGAGCGATACCTAACATTAAATAACAATATTGCATATTATTATATCTTTGGATAGGTACTATAAATATTATGATTTCAAAAACTAAGCCAATTTTGTTATGAATTTAAAGCGAGCATTTATAATCAATTTTCTATGCACCGTTCCCTTTCAATATATTTTATTTTATACAAATTTTATCGGTCACGCGTAATATTTGGCCGCGAATATCCAATAACCACGTTTTGTAATAAAATATTTTATTTCCCCAACTTTTATATTTAACCCCGAGGGGTACAGGTTGACAAAATGTTATTCACGGAACCCTTCTCTTGTTTCAGGTAAGGATTTCACCCTTTTACGGAATCCCAAATTCCCCACGCATCCCATAAATATATGCAGGCGAAATTTTAAACCCAAAAGGATATGGAAATTATTTAATTATTAACAAGGTAAGTAAATTAGTATGAAAGGGGCAATTTAGGTACAGTTTGTGAAAATCCAAAAAATAAAAAAAACTCTTCTCATTTTTCTTATAAATACAGGAAGCATCAAAACTAATCTCGGAATAGGTAGAGCCTCTTACTGGACGGCTAAAAATTAAACAGTAATAAATGTCGATTTTAGAGTTACAACGTAGGTACCTATTACAATTGTTTCTCATTAATTATTTGTCCCCATGTATGAATGAATCGCATATGTATTGGAATAACGCAACTTTAAACGGATTTAACTCGCGTATTTTATTTTATCAATAAATATATTAACCGCGAAGGCATCAGAATTATTTTATTATGTATTTATTATCTACAATCCTGAAAAATCCCGGGATTATTAAAAAAGAATCATTTTTGGTAGTGTCTCTTTTAATTACGTCTACCCGCCAAATTTAGATAAAATAGTCTCTACCTATTCCGAGTAGCTAATCAATCAGGCCATACAATATCTTCAATCCAATCCAAATATTTAAAAACTCTAGTATACACTCCAGGAGACATCTTTCTTCCACAATCCCTCCCAAAACTGGTCACTCCCACAATGACATGTAAAGGAAAACTATTAACACAATCAATCCTTTCTGGCATATACTGCAATGGCCCTCCAGAATCACCTTGACAAGTATCTTTACCACCTTTCAAATAATCCCCAGCACACAATTGATCTGTAGTTATACCTTTTTCAAGAATCTTCCTCTTCATCAAAAACTTCATACTTTTATTGCAAATCGCATTGTCTACCACATCGACGTCTACCTTCATTAGAGTCTGACTACCAGCGGCGGCTCCGGATTGTGTAGTCCCAAAACCAATTGCTGTTAAAGTGTAATTACACAATTTCTCATCTGCTAGAGGTAGACACGCTATTCTTATATCTCTGGTAAGAATAAATGGAGCATCAGCTTTCATTAACGCTATATCATGGTATTTTGATGGCGGTTTGTAATCAGGATGTATTATTATATCTCCAACAGCTCTTTCTTGTGCTATTTCATCTACTTCATCAAATTCAAAGGTTGCTGTACCAATTCTTAGAGTAGTAGCAGGTCCTTCGATAGGATCTTCAGCGCAATGAGCCGCAGTCAACACCCATTGCTCACTAAGCATAGACCCCCCACATTTCCATGATATATCGTGACTTATGGAATTCGTGAAACCGATCAACACCATATGAGGGTATAGGAGTAAGTCTATAGGAACTCTTACTCTAGCCGTTGGGTAGAACACGTTGTGGCATTCAGGCATTTGCTGTCCGTAGCTTTTGCAAGCGTTGTACGCTTTTTCCCCAGTTGAGATCACAACGATAATGTGCCGTATCGCTATTGTAATAAGTACCTTGTTAGCGTGCATTTTGATGTGATGGTGGTTTTTTAACACGACCGATTGGCATTGCTGCTCGCTTATCACTAATTGGTCTCGGTCGTACTTAAGAAATTGCGTGAGTTTAATCTAAGTTTATTACTTGTTCATTATAACTATTGGCCATTCTTGTTAAATTGTTGGTTGGAAATGGTTTTGTATTCATACTGATATTGTGTGTGGCAGTACGTTTGTCTGACTTAACCGGTTTAGATGAAATTTTCTTTAGGAATAGTCTAAGCCCAGGGCTTGGATGTAAAATAGTTTTTACCCCGGATGACAATAAACGTTAACCCGATTTAGATGAAATTTGGTGTTTAAATAGTTTGACTGCCGGAAATCATTACTAGGTACGAAAATAAGTGGAATTTACTATCTAAGACTAATTTTACGTAGACGAAATCGCGGGCAGAAACTCGTGGGAAATAATTGAAAAGCGCATCTCGTGATTAACCCTTTTCCTTATCTTAATGTGTTTCTAATCAATTAATTAGCTTATTTATGCGATTTTAACATTTTTCTTTATCCATCAATTGGATTATCTAAAAAAATATAGGACACGTAGGATTTTTTTTATTTCTTAATAGAACAGAAAATTTCCAAGACAAGCGCTTTGAAAGTTCGAAAGAGCTGGAAAGTTCATCACCATCATCGTCATCACCGTCATCGTCATCATCATCATCATCATCATCATCATAATCATCATCATCATCATCATCATCATCATCATCATCATCATCGTCACATCTCAATACAATTTATATTCAGACGTGATGCGCGATCAGATCAGAGGTCAGCTCAGTCGAGCTACGATTATGGTATCTGTAAAGGCTCCGAAACGTCAGCCAATGAAATAAAATACGCGAGTTAAATCCGTTTAAAGTTGTTTCATTCCTACATTAAATTTGTCATATTTCTGTGAATAGCAAGTTAAATAAGGGAGGTAAAGTGGTTTATTCGTTCAGGTTTCTTGAGATCCTTTTATTTGCAGAAGCCGTCAGCTCTTGGAGACAACCTGGACATACTTATTATTTGTGGTCACCATCATTTAAGGAAAACCCAGGACATCAGAATCTATACTAATATATAAAGAGGAAAGGTTTGTTTGTTTGTTTGTAATGAATAGGCTCAAAAACTACTGGAGCGTTTTTAAAAATTCTTTCACCATTCGAAAGCGAGTAACATAGGCTATAAAATATTTTGTTTTTTTTTTAAATAGGGATCCGTGTAAAGCCGGGGCGGACCGCTAGTCTTATATATAAAAAATCTTTTGTCCTCAATGACCGCTGATCGTAGAGACCTGAAACTTGAAGGGTGCGTTCTTTGTATGACGTAGGCATCGGATATTATTATAATGGATTTTCCGAAATTTTACCCCTAATGGGGGAAAAGTTCATATTGGGCAACGTGATTCTTTGGTGAAATCTATTTAAAATGTAGCATAAATGTTCTTTAACAGAATCGATGAGAGACGTATCGTCTTGGAACTAAACAATTATAACGGATTTAAACATTATTTTTCTTAAGTTTTTTTTCCTTCAACTTCCTTCAATCCCACACATACATATCGCACACCTAGATCTAAAGGGAGCTAACTCAAAAATCTGAAGATTTTAATTAAACACACGCTTAAAAAAAGGATCCGATTCCTTACAACAATTTCGCCTCTCTCGAAAAAGTTACTTTTTTTGTTAGCTCTTTAGATCTAGGGGTGCGATATGGTACACAAATTTGTACATAATGAAAACAGTTACATAACGAGACTTGTCCTCAAAATTTTCCCAATAGCTACCCACCCTACATGTAGCCTCGAAAGTGCAACGTACAAATAACCTGCCGCGGTGCAATCAGTGTGCAAACTTTAATCTCGCCGACTGCGCATTTGAGACGTAGTCCTGTTTAATAACTTCTCAGCTATTGTGGTAACGCAGTGGAGAGTAACGGGAGAGGTGTTGAGGAGTGTAACGATAGTGATACATATATTGGAATGAAACAAGTATATTGGCGTATTTTTCTTTTATTTGCACGACTGAGCTGACAATTTTTTGGGACAATGATGTCCTACAATATAAGAAATATTTTGTACACAAACAAAAGCACAATCAAAGTAAATAAAAAAATGGGGCTGTAAGAGTACAGTGTGACGGGAGGTTTTGTGAAGTGTAGCCACAGGGGCATTCATGATAGTAATACAGTGGAGCCAGTGGAGAAAATATTTGTTGTAGTGTATAACGGCAGAAGTATGGTTGAGTAACGCAGTAGAGATCGTGGAGTGTATATTATCATGAATATTGTGGTTAAGTATTAACGGAGGTTTTGTGAAGTGAAACAACAGTGGTATAGTTGATGATAGTAACATAGTAAAGCATGTGGAGTGGATATTTGTTATGGTATATAATAAGAAATGTATAGTTGAGTAACACAGTGGAGTATGTGTAGTGTATGGGTACTGTGAGGGGTAGTAACACAGTGGAGTGTAACGATAGGGGTATTTTTTATCTTATTCTTAGGACAATTCACACCAATTATCTAGTCCCATTTTAAGCAAAGCTTGTGTTATGGGTACTAGACAACGGATAAATATACATAAATACATATAAGACATCCAAGACTCAGGTACATATGCCAGTGCTCATCACATTGACATCTGCGCCTAGCGGGATTCGAACCCGCAACCTCCGGTTTCGTAGTCAGGGCCTCTGACCACTAGACCAACAGGCCGTCATTGAGTAACACAGTGGAGCAAGTAAGTGTGGAACATGTTAAACAAATTATTAAAACGTCACCTACGTTACTCAAAATACGTCAGGAACTAGTTTATCAAGGGACCGAACGTCAAACGATGCGTCTGAACGAATTCAAAATTTATCCCTCTACTCGTTTGGACGACATGACGTCACGAACGTTCGCGGCTGTCAAAACACATACATTTTGGTCGTTTCGTTTAACGTTAACGCCGAACGTTGGCACCTTGTCTAAGCCTCAAGGACGCATATTCGTCATAAGTCCAATATTACAAGTAGTATAAAAGCATTACCAAGATGTTATTCAGTGGAAATTAAATAGTTTTAGGCAGACAGCCAAATGTCGCTATTACGCGCTAATGTCTGTAGGTACCGACAGCAAAAGAATTAAAGTGATTTAGATTATCTTCTTTACTTTGTCGGTTTTACGTTAGTTTAACTTTTATGGGAATTGGTGTTTTATTTTATGGTTTGATGAGGTGTTTTTATGTTAATTATTAAATATTTGTCACTAATTTAAGTATAATACGAGTATGCCAAATTAATATGTTTCATATAATGTCATCACGTAAATAACAAAAGTGGGTTCGTGAGTTAAATAAAATGCTGATTGTTATTAGGTAGGTTGGACGGCCTGTTGGTCTAGTGGTTCTGACCACGAAACCGGAGGTTGCGGGTTCGAATCCTGCTAGGGGCAGATGTCAATGTGATGAGCACTGGCATCTGTACCTGAGTCTTGGATGTCTTATATGTATTTATGTATATTTATCCGTTGTCTAGAACCCATAATACAAGCTTTGCTTAAAATGGGACTAGGTAAATAATTGGTGTGAATTGTCAAAAAAAAAAAAGATATATAATTATGTTTTGACCAACTAGCTCTTCTACATATATATTTAATATGTATACCAACTAAGATGAAAGTAACTGTCCGTCTGTCTTACCAGTTAACACATAAACCTCTGAACCACTGACAATGTATACAATGAATTAACTTCTGCCCACGACTTCGTCTGCATAAGCATCTTTATTCACCCTTTTAAGAAGTTATTTTTCAAAAATAGTTTCTAGTCATTTAGTCAGCTTCTCCTTTTACATATATAGGTATTATATAAGATATTTATATATTAATCCTAGCATACGTATATATTATTTGTTTTATCGCTTTTATGTCATGATAATTGTATATTAATAATATATGACAGCTGTGAAAAATGATACTAAAGATATTATTCACCTAAATATCCATTGTTAAAAAATGTATGGATATTTGTTTGTTACTCTTTCACGCAAAAACTACTGAATGGATTTTGATGAAACTTTACAATAAAATAGCTTATCCATCAGAGTAACATATAGGCTATATTTTATAACGATATTGTGTAAAATACTCATCGTACGCAGAAGTCGCAGGCAGAAGCTAGTCTTTATCTATATCTACACTAATATTATAAAGAGGAAAGATTTGTACCTATTTTTGTATGTTTGTAATGAATAGGCTCAAAAACTACTGGACCGATTTTAATAATTCTTTCACTGTTGGGAAGCTACGTTCACCCTGAGTAACATAGGCTATAGAATATTTTGAAAAAAATAGGGATCCGTGCGAAGCCGGGGCGAACCGCTAGTAGTATATATGTCTCATCAAATTATGAGAACACAATTCATAACTAAAGTAATTTTATCTTGACATAGATATAGTATGATACGGTAAATATAATATTTATCACATTTCTTCCCCTCAGACGTCATCACGTCCCAAACTAGCGAGAAAGCTGCGTCATACCTTTTTAATATTGTATGCCGTTTCTATTATCTTTCTGTATTATTTATTTATATTGAAGTATTCTTTTTTAGGGTTTCGTACCTCAAAGGAACAAACGGAACCCCTATATTATCACTATGTTTTCATAATTACAAAAAAAATTTTGCAAAATGCGCTAAAGACGAATTTTGTTGGGTCAGATAGTCTACATTTCTATTATAAAGAGAAAAGATTTGAATTTGTGTGTGTGTTTGTAGTGAATAAACTCAAAAACTGAAACCTATACAGTTTCCATAATCGTAGCACGACTGAGCTGACGATAGTCTAACGCTAGTCATTAAAATAAAATACGCGAGTTAAATTCGTTTATAGTTGTTTCATTCCAATGTGTAATAACCGCGATGGCATCAGAAATTATTAGCCATAATATTGTATGTTATCTATACCTACTAATATTATAAAGAGGAAAGGTTTGTTTGTTTGTTTGTTTGTATTAAATAGGCTCCAAACGATTTAAAAATTCTTTCACTATTGGGAAGCTACACTATTCCCGAGTGACATAGGCTATAAAAAAAGGAATCTGTGCGAAGCCAGGCGGATAGCTAGTTATCTTATATACCTACTAAGAGTCTCAAATAAAAACGTCTTGTAAAAAGTAAAACGGAGTATCGGCAAATTCACGACTCACGAGAATCAGATCCGCGTACGAGCAATTTCCCAACAATAAAACTGAACTGTCGAATGATAAATAATTTAATTTTGTTCCCGTGTATTTGTTTGCGGAATCCAATAATTCGCGCGAACGATTTCCGGGTATATTTCGGGAGGAAAGACGTAAGTGATGCGAGTTGTGTGTGGCTTACGACCTTCTTTTGACGGTTTCAAATATTCATGTACCCTTGGGAGGGAGTATGCTTGCCTGGTAACTGGGTTTTTGGGGTTCCGTAGAAGTAAGGAACCCTATATTCTTTCAGTTGAATGTAGCCATCCTCGAAAGTCAATAAATAAAAAAAACATAATTTGTGATGCCGCGGTTATTACACATTGAAGTGAAACAACTATAGCGTTTTTTATTGTATTTTCTGACGTTTCGAAAACTTTACAGTTAACATATTCTTAGCACGACAAAAAAATATGGGAACGTAGGAACTTTAAAGATTTATTTATTTATTCTTTATTGCACAATAAAACAATAGTACAAAAGGCGGACTTAATGCCATACGGCATTCTCTACCAGACAACCTTTAAAGCAAACAGAGAGCATGTGTAGGCGCAAAAAGAATAATACATATAATATAATAGAAACAATATATATCAGGATGATATTACACTACATAAATACATACTTACATAAATATACTAAGATATATATAGATAGGTATACAAAAATATATAATTAACTACAATGACAGAGATTTAACGTTAGCAAATAGAGTAAAATACGCGAGTTAAATCCGTTTTCATTGTTCCTTTACAAGTGTACCTAATAACCGCGAAGGCTTCAGATATTATTAAAATAAATAAGACAAATCTATACTAATATTATAAAGCTGAAGAGTTTGTTTGTTTGTTTGTTTGTTTGAACGCACTAATCTCAGGAACTACTGGTTCGAATTCAAAAATTTTTTTGTTGGATAGACCATTTATCGAGGAAGGCTTTAGGCTATATAACACCACGCTGCGACCAATAGGAGCGAAGAAACAGTGGAAAATGTGTAAAAAACGGGGAAAACATGAAGCCTTATGAAGAATTACTATTCATTAAGTGACAGTTAGAAGACTTTGACAGATCTTTGACGAAACAATCGGACGGGCAAGACGACGTCTGCCGGGGCCGCTAGTCCATTATAATTGCTTCAAAAAAGCTTATTGATTTTTTTTGTATATTTAGCGTTCATTTGTTGTGGGAGGGGTGTATGACCCCCCGTCGGACCGAGCTTGTACACATATATATATATGTAAACAGCATAATGTAGGTCGGCTATATATCTTTGTTTGCCGACAGTACCGGCGATGCGTTTTGCTTAGTGGTCTGCGGCTGCTGACGCTACGGAGTGTCATAAAATAATTAAGATATATTTGAATCGAAAAATTGTTTTTTTTTTTGTCAAATTGTTACTTGAGACTTAACTAGTGGATATAAAAATATTTGCGTTTTGCAACCGTCATATTATTGGGAGACACGTCATATAATATACTAGCTGTGCCCGCGACTTCGTCCCCGTGGAATAGTAATTCTTCATAAGGCTTCATATTTTCCCCGTTTTTTACACATTTTCCACTGTTTCTTCGCTCCTATTGGTTGCAGCGTGATGTTATATAGCCTAAAGCCTTCCTCGATAAATGGTTTATCCAAAAAAAAAAATTTTTTTCAATTCGAACCAGTAGTTCCTGAGATTAGCGCGTTCAAACAAACTCTACAGCTTTATAATATTAGTATAGATGTTGACGCTTCGAAAACTTTACAGTTTCCACATTCGTAGCTGAATTTACCTATGAGTCTTTTATTAAAGTAGGTTATAAATTATAATATTTTGACAAAATATATTAATCTTATTGTAGAATTTCAGACTACAGTACTGTAATGTCAGTAAATTTAAAAATACAGAACATAAATTGTAGCTTTTTTATATTCTTCAAAACACCTTTTTCTTAAATTTATTGCCCTACTTGATAATTTATTTGGAGGAAATCTTTGGAATATTAAAGTAGGTCAATGTCCCGGATATTTGGTATAATATGTATAATAATATTATAATAAAGGTATGTTTTGGAATGAATCTAACGGAACAACTTCTGATACTTTCGCGGTTATTACACATTGGAATGAAACAACTACTTATGATTAATTATTTTTCTTTTTGAAAACGTTACAGTTCTCAAATGGACTAGTTTTAAGCTCTGCTACAAAAAATAATTGATATACATATTCCTACTAATATTATAAATGCGAAAGTAATTCTGTCTGTTACGCTTTCACGCTAAAACTACTGGACTGATTTAAATGAAATTTGGTACAAAGAAAGTCTGGAGCCTGAGAAAGGACATAGGCTACTTTTTAACCGACTGCAAAAAAGGAGTTCCACGCGGACGAAGTCGCGGGCAGAAGCTAGTAATAAATATCTTATGTTTTTATATAGGTACAGCAAATGTCAATCAATCTTGCTATTTCAGCTGAAATAAGAAAAAACTTTGTCAAAACTATTTTTCTTTTTGGACATAAATGCTGAGCTGGTATTATGTCTAAACTTTCTTAAAATAATATAAGTTTTTGTGGTCACGATATAAAATTATTTTAGCTTTGAGAAAGTTATGTTTTACGAAAATATACATTGATAAAACTTTTCATAATACATCAACTTTTCTAAATAAGTATACAGTTTTATATTATTGTTATATTATTCATTAATTTAATGTAAAATATTTTATAACTAGCTGTGCCCGCGACTTCGTCCGCGTGGAATTTAAGTACTGGGACATAAGTATGGATAATTAAAGATTTTTTTCTAAAATGAGTTACTCTTTATTACATAAGCTATCTGCCAGTGAAAGTCCCGTCCAAATCAGTCCAGCTGTTTTATAGATTAGCCGGAACACACAGATAGACAGACAAATAATATAAGCAATATAATATAGGTATGTATTTAATATTTCAAATGTAAATTATAAAATGTCTTTATAAACCACATTAACAGTTTTTCCTTCTGGGGCTAATATGAAAAGGTTATCCGCATTACTAACCCGCGAGCAAGCCACGTATAGTTGGCCGTGTGAAAAACAATTCGACCTGAGATCAACTCCAACAGCCTTTAGCGTCTGCCCCTGAGACTTGTTAATTGTCATAGCAAAGCAAACGGACACTGGAAATTGTGTCCGTTTGAATTGGAATGGGAAATTGTTGGGGATGATTGGTATTCGTGGTATGTATACAGTTTCACCTGCACTACATCCAGTAAGAATCTCAGCTTCGATTAAGTTTCTTTGTAAAGAAGTTACTCTAAGTCGGGTTCCATTGCACAATTTAGGCGGAGTAAGATTTCTCAATAGCGATGCGTTGTAAGCGTTTCGTCTGGGCATTTTTAAAATCAAAGCAAATACATACAATAATACATATATTTATTTCAATAAATCTACGTAGGCAATATTTTTTAGATTATAGATTATATCCGATATTTTTCAACTAATTCACAAAGCAAGTTCAGAGTCCGTATTTTCATATCCAAGTATAACATCAAAATCATCAACTAACCGAATCGCAAGACAAACAAAATTAAATAGTTTTAAACGTAGAGAAACAACCAGTTTGTATTTATTATACTTTTCAGAGAAAAAGCTACAGCGCGCTTTAATTGCCTTGAGGCGCCATCTAGTACTATATTATGTAACTATAAAATCTCCTATAGAAAAATTACCTTTAAACTTTAAAAGACGATAGCTTTTTTATTTGACATCCGATTTTGATGAAACAAAGCCTATATGTTGCTCAGGGAAGAGCTTAATCTATTAGTGAAAGCCGCGTCAAAATCTGTTCAGTAGTTTTCAAGATTAGCGAATACATACAGACAGACAGACAGACAGACAGACAGACAGACAGAAAAGAAAATCTAAAAAATCATTTTTGTGTTCTGTTACTCTTTTATTATTGCCCACACCCATATTTTGTTAAAAAATTCAATTGTACAGACACGCGGTTTCTACTGTTTTATTATATGTATAAGATAAGATATAAGATAAGATAAGATAAGATAATGCCCGCGACTTTGTCTGTCAATTTATGTTAGTTTAGTTAATCCATCCCCTTTTTCACATTCTTAAGAACTATTTTCATATTTTACTTTTTAAAACCCTTAGGGGGTGAATTCCAATAAACCTAACACGTCGAATACTAATATTATAAAGAAGATAACTTTGTTTGTTTGGTTGTAATGAGTAGACCCAAAAACTACTGGACCGATTTAAAAAAATCTTTCACTCTTGGTAAGTTGCACTATTCGTAAGTGACATAGGATATATTAAATTTTGAAAAAAAATTAGGAATCCGTGCGAAGCCGGGGCGAACTAAAATATGTTAGTGCTGAAAGTGAGTATTCTAAGTTTTTTTGATCTTAAGGGTACAATACAGCTTCATACCAATGTAAGTCACAGTCCCTTACATTAACAATTTTTGGTGTAAGTCCTGAGTCATCGCGTCGGTCCTTTTCGGGTCGAATTAGCATCACAATACAGAGTTACCAGAAGTTTTATTTAAAAAGGAACTGTTGACGCGTATCGAGTCCTAGTGAACGACGTAACCGCCACGAGAGCTGGACGACTTACGACGTTGTTGATTGTTTATTTTTTGTATTGTTTGCGTTTTGTATGTGATAAAAGTTTATTGGGGTATTGTAAGCAGATGTGTTTGTGCTAGTGATACTGGGTTTGTGGATAGTTGAAGAAAGTAAATTTCATTTGTTGAATTTGTAAAACAGTTTTGATATTTTGGAATAAAACTATTAACGGATTTAACTCGCGTATATTTAATTTATTTTATTAGCTGACGTTTCGTATTATTTACAGTTTCCATAATCGTAGCACGACTGAGCTGACAATAGTGTAACGCTAAAGTGATTTATACAGTTATGCAAACTACCTTATATCTAGAAAGCACAGTTTTGATATTATTTGTAACCCATAAATATATGTATAGTATCTTTATATCTTATTGAAATTAGTTTTTTTGTATCCTGATGTTTTTCTACCTTGCGCTATGTTTTTTTTAATTATTGTTTGATATACCTAATCTTTATAATATACCTACTTATTGCGTCATTTTCTGTAGATTATTTTAACTTTTTCAAATTTGTCTTTAGCAAAATAAATTTGTTTACCTGTTATATTTTAATGAACAGGATGATAATGGTAAACGAATTTATTTTTTAATAACGTGGATCAATTGTTTGAACTTATAATTAATCTTAATTTTGTAAGAGATACTTCAAAGCCATTAATATTAATAACCAAACGAGAACGCTAAACAAAGCCTCCGGAGGCTATATTGAAAATTCGACGTCTTGTATCGCAATTGATTAAAACCAATTTAATTCAATTGGAAACCCCTACAAATTAATTGGTTATCAGATTATGGATTGCCTTGACACGGTAAACGGAAACAATTATTTTGTAATATTATTTGACATACATTTTGAGTTTTAAAAACTCATTTTCATAAATATGTACTTACCAAAGTTTTTTTTCATAAAGCCGTAATGATTACATTTTTTATTTTATTTAGATATTAAATCTTTGACTTGTAATTACAACGTCTTATAGTCTAAATGACAATCAATTAAGTGCACTATTTATATTGTTAAAACTAGCGCCCCGGCTTCCTACGGATCACCATTTTTTTTTTAAATATAATATAGCTAATGTGACTCACGAATAGTGTAGCTTCCTAACAGTGAAAGAATTTTTCAAATCGGTTTTTAAGCCTATTCAAACCAAATAAACAAACCTTACCCCTTTATTATATTAGTATAGATACAATATGGTAAGATGTAAAATATTAACAACTAGCTTCTGCCCGCGACTTCGACCGCGTGGAACTCCTCCTTTTTTGCAGTCGGTTAAAAAGTAACCTATGTCCTTTCTCAGGCTCCAGACTTTCTTTGTACAGAGCTACTTTCGCATTTATAATATTAGTAGGGATATCACGAAGTATAAAACAAAATCGCTGTCGCTGTCTGACCCTTATGTATGGTTAAATCATTATAACTACGCAACAGATTTTGAAGCGATCTTTTTAATAGATAGAATGATTCAAGAGGAAGGTTTATAGCTGTGTGAAGCCGGGGCGGATCGCTAGTTACATACTTATTATTAAAACGTTCAGTGACTCAGTTTCCAAAAAGTCGAGTGATATTTATGCACTTCGACATAGAGAAAATAAACTTGGAAGAGATGCAGTAACAAAATGCAGATTGCAACAATGACATGCAGGTTCTCGAGGCTTGCTTCAAAAGATTGTCGCGTGCTTGCAATTTTATTCGATGTACATACATTGACGACGTAGTGCTTTGAGCGTTGGAATACTTGCTTAGAAATAACGTAAGTGACTATTTTGTCGCTTACGTTATATGAATAGAAATGGTTAAGAATTTTGGAAACAAAAATTATATAGATTCTATAATAGGATTTGTTTTTTAATTGGGGTTAAAGTAACGCCCATGGGCACCTTGATAGTATTTTTCATACATGTTGTATTTTGTTTTAGTATTTTAGTATCAATATTACTTCAATACACTGTTTTCACATAATAAACTTAAAATAACATTTTATTCCTAGTTCAGAATAATCATAAGTAAATACATGATTTAGAGTTGACCTTTAATTTTAATGGTTTAAGACATTTATTTTCTCATAAAATTTACAAAAAATCGCTTACTGAGAAAAAACTATTATTTAACTTAATTCTAATGAGTAAAAGAGGGTAGCATGCAGAAACGGCCGAACAACTCAATACAATGGCGAAGTAAACAAGAGGCCGGTTAAACCGCGTAGGTACACGTTTTAACCGACGATTAGCACTATAGATATAACTTAAAATTAAAAATACTAAACATACATAACTATAATTACTATAATATTATACGTGTTTAACAAAATTATATATTTACCTACTTATATGTATTTATTTACATTCACACTTAGTCTTAATAATATTATATTTAACGAAACTATTTTAATGAGGAAGCCGAAAAAGATGTAGGTACTTTACGAAGTTTAGAATGAAATACATATATATATTTTTGTATTATTTTTTTTATATATATATATTTTTTTTATTTATTTTTTTTTATTATTATCCTTATTATTATTATTAGGTATTATTTTTTTTTTTATGTACTTTTACATATAATGGTATACTATTATTTCTATTATTATTTATTTATATATATAATATACGTATTTTGCATTTATATTTCCTTTGTTAACATATGACATTTAAGTGCTTTTTTGAAAACCGTTAAAGATTTAGCATCCTTAATGTCTGTAGGTAGTTTATTGTATAGTTGTGCTCCTTCATATATTATACTCCTTTTCCCATAGAGCGCTTATTGATTAAAAAAAAATTTTAAGGCTTATTGATTAAAAAAAAATTTTATCCTGACCAAAAAGTCAGGTTAAAATGATCTTTTTATACTTTAAATACCTAACTCTTTAATTTTAAAAGCAAAGCTGCTGTTATCTCATTCTTCTCGTATCAGCGTATATAGCGCTGTCTCGCTCATATCTACATTAGTGTGAGTATGACTGCATCATAACAGCTCTTAATCTAGTTAGGTAAAAAGAAAAAATATACTTCTATCTCTTTCATCTGGCGTTAACGCGTATAGCGCTGTCCCGCTCACCGTTGCACTAGTATAAGTACAACCATATCTATACATTCCAAATACACGAGAATAATGTTTCGAAACTGACATACAAAGACTAGCACATTAACCTGAAAGCGGATACGTGGACCGTATTACGACCGCGTAAGGTGCATTATCCAACGAATAATTATTTCTTTGACAATGCAGACAATGTTATTTGCATACAGATATTAGGGCCACCCGGGAATAGAATCTGCGACCGTTCGTTAAATAGGCTTTGCTGTGTGTTGATCTAATTTGCTTTGAAATGAAGACAATTGGGTCTATTCAACTGTGTAATTACGAATGCTAAGTTTATGACTAGCTTTCACCCCTGGGTTTGTACGTTTTTTTTTATCCCTTGTTTTTTATTAGGGATGAATCTCCAAAAAGAGGTTTTTTGTCGCTTACATCAAAAACTCAGATATTTGGGTGTTGATTTAAGTCAATGAACTTAAAGTTTTAAAGTTTAGTTTTATAATATATAATAAATAGATGTTTCGAAAATTTTACAATTCCCATATTCGTAGTAGAGTAAGTTGACGATTGTATATACAAAAACTTTACAGACTTTTTAGGTTATAAGGTTCTGTAAATACCTAGTTCTACAATGTAACCTGTTTTAAACTAAAGCAGGTGTACATTACCCGCCATATTGGTTTGTTTTTGTTTTTATCTTTTGTTAATCGTAAACAATTTATCAACTATGGAATTTTATGTTTATTAGTCTGTCCTCCAAAGTTGAATCGACAAAAAATGTAACGGACGTTCTTAAAAAAAAACAATACTCCTTAAATTATGTTTGTAAAAAATGTCAAAGGTTTTTTTGACTCTTCCAGCTAAAACCCTTGCCCTAATTATAAGCCAAACCTATGTTATTATATTAAAAAAATGTCACGCTATCCCTAACGTTTTATCTAACTTGTGTTTAAATTTGACATTTACTGCCAAACACCTGTTTTTAGTCACGGTATGTGACCACAGTCATTTTAAACATGCAAAAACATATTCAATGTGGCGTGAAGGTCATTTCGATTCGTTAGTAATAAGGGAGCTTTTTTTATTTCATTCATTTATTGAATAAAAAACGAATGCATTTTTACTTAATGTTTAGCTTTACACGTGTTATTGAATAATTTCTGATGCCTTCGCGGTTATACATTGGAATGAAACAACTATAGACGGACTTAACTCGCGTATTTTATTTTGTTAGCTGACGTTTCGAAATATTTACATATTCCATAATCGTACCATGCCGTATGAGCCGACAATAGTGTTATGCTAAAGTCAAGTAAACTTTAGCATAAGAATATTGTCAGTTAATATAGAATCACTGCTTCAATACTACCCACCCATTTTTCAAATAAAACACATACGATAAAAGTAAAGTACACACACGTTAAAAAAACTGTTATCAGCATTACAGTGCGCTCTGGTGCGGAAAATGAAAACTAAATAAAAGTGGGCCGGAACCGTCGTCAAATATCGGCGAAGCATCTGCTATCAAAACTTTACGCGATCCGCCATCATGGAATATTGACACTGGATGGGTCCTTAAATATAAAAAAAACTAGCTGTCCGCCCCGGCTTCGCACGGTTCCCTTTTTATAGCCTATGTCACTAGGGAATAGTGTATCTTCCCAACAGTGAAAGAATTTTTCGACTAGGTCCAGTCGTTTTGGAGCATATTTAATCCAAACAAACAAACAGACATACATTTCCTCTCTATTATATAATAAAGTACTAATATTAGTATAGATACTTTACATTATGATATTAAAAATGTTTATAACTGTAAAACAAGTTAATAATAACTTACCCGGACTCATAAATATTTCAATTATGTGACATTTGTCACCAAATTTTTAAACTCCAACAATAAAAGCGCTTACGTTAAACTTTAAGTCACCAATTTTTTTACTCTCACTGTAATATCGCTTACATTAAAAGTTTAGACGTCAAAATTAAAACGAACTTCACAAACTGGCTTATTATAATCTTTTCCAGTCATTCTATCTCTATTTCCCATGTGACACGCGGGTTCCGCCCAGTTATTGCTTCCAGCGACGCGACATTTTTTTCCACGACTTTTTCTTAGTACGTGTTACGTCGTTCAGGTTATGTTAGCTGTTTCGCGGGACGTAAAACCATATTCGGTCTGGGAATACACCTAATGCGTTCCGTTTCGATTTAGTTTGGTAAATAACAACGTGCCGGAGAATAATACTTATTGGTTATTGTTGTTGATTCGTCGAAGAAAAGAGAATCGATTTTATACTAGTGTAAGGTAACGATTGAAGACAAACATCACTTACAAATTACAAAAATGTAATGACGCGATTTAACGTAAATTTTCAAGTTAGATTGTTTGTTTTTTGGAAATATACACACTAGCTTCTGCCCACGACTTCGTTTGATAAGCACTCCCATTTTACTCCTTTGGGGTTTTTTTTTTTAAATCTGTTATTAGTGTTCCCATACTTTATAAAAGGAACTCCTTAATTTCATGACATTTTATACACCTACTCAAAAATAACATTTAAACTGTTGTCTATTCATTAAATTACTATCACTTGATTAGAATTTGTGTGACCCCTCCCCCCCCAAACCTGGGGGGTTTGGGGGAGGGGTCATTCCTAACAACAAATTACAGTCTTACTTCATAAGAAATAACGTAAGTGCACTTACGTCAAACGTATGTCCCATACAGTAACTCAGCTCTGTCTATCAGAAATAAGATCGTATTTTTATAGAGTATTATTGTAATATTGAATTGTTATTCTATTATTAATATAACAATAACATACAAAATATAGTTTCGTCTCCAGTTACCCAATTATATCGCATTTGTATTTATTTGTATAATACCTTCGGGTAATAATATAATTTGCCAGATATCCAATTTCATTGCAATACAGAATAATGCCACTCAAGTGTTATTAGATGGAGAATGGAGTAACCGACAAAGGTTATGAATGGGCTTACGTCTTTTTGGAATGTATTGGGTTTGCTTTATGAACATTTGTTATAATAAAGACCCTTATTTTCTTATCCGCTTCTGGATAAATGGGTACTGTTTGAACAATGTCCACTTGTGGTTTGTTATTGACTTTTTTTATGATAAATTTGCTTGTTATTTATTAATTAGAAGTAGTGTCAAAGGATTTGGTATTTAAAAAAAACTTTTTTTACAAAGAGAGATAAACGTGATTGAATTTCAATAAATTTAATCTATACTAATACTAATATACTAATATACTAATATAATATAATATAATATAATAATAATAATATAATAATAATAATAATAATAATATTATAAAGAGGAAAGATTTGTATTTTTGTATTTTTGTATGTTTGTAATGAATAGGCTCCGAAACTACTGGACCGATTTCAAAAATTCTTTCACCTTTGGAATGCTACATTATCCCCGAGTAACATAGGCTATATAATATCACGCTAGGTCTTATAGTTGCGGAGCAGTAACCGAAAATGTTTCAAAAACGGGGGAAAACTATCGTTTCTGAGGCCTTCCGTGGCGTGCGCTGAGCATATAGTTAAAGTTATACAAAAATGCTTTATGGGTGAATTGTTCATCTTAACATTATCTTTAAAAAAGTCCGCGAGAGCATATGTCTATCTTTTATAGTTTACCCATAACAATCGTAAAACTATGAAAAAAATCTTAAGTCCCCCCGTGCGAAGCCGGGACGGGCCGCTAGTCTGTAATAAAATAATTATCATCTTAAAATAGCGCCGAAATATTTTTTAAATTCATTATTTGAGACCATTGGCGACATTTTTTTTTTCAATTTAATAGCACACAAAGACACAGATTATAATCTTAAAGCTATTTGAAGAAATCAAATTTAACACAATTTAATAATTTCTGATGCCTTTGCGTTATTACACTTTGAAATGAAACAACTATTAACGAATTTAACTCGCGTATTTTTATTTTATTTTATTTGCTGACGGTTTGGATTCTTTACAGTTTCCATAATCGTAGCACGACTGCTCAGTAACGATAGTCTAACGCTAGAGCAAAATTTTAGTTAGGTACTGTTTTTAAAAGCTAGTATATTAAATTACATAAAAGCTTTTGTTAAAATTATTTTTACGTTTTTATTTTCTACTATATATATGAAATTAATATTTCCCTTTGTATTCACTATTGTTTACAGTTGGCTATTGTCTTTTTTGTTTATATTTGACAAATATGATATCTGTTTTATTTGGACAAATAAAAAGGAGATAAGACGCTAAAGCAAATGAAATTAAATTTCGGCTAATTTAGCTTATTTTTTATATTATATTTAATTAAAGAATTCAATTTGAAGAACGACATTGCCCGTGTGTTTAATTTCCAAGTAAAATACCTATATTATATAGATTTAAATTAAATTTTAATTCATTTGATATTTATATAATGATCCATAGATATTAAAAAAAAAAAAATCCATTTCTTTATAATACAAGATGGCCGATGGAGTCGAAACTTTTTTAATTTACAAACAAAAGAACAGATTATATTCTACCAGCTGTTTGAAATTGTCAAAAATGTTCATTTTCGAATAAAACAACTATAGATAACGTATTTTACACGAGTACTTATTTTATTTTTATTTGTCGACGTTTGGGAAACTTTACAGTTTCCATATTCGTAGCCGACTGAGCTGATAGTCTAACAGCTTTGAATTCGTTTCGTTTGATTGCTAATAGCATGTCAGGTGCCCAGGTAAGTACATCATTTTATATATTACTTTTATTAGGTATACTCAGGTTAACATTTGTTCAGCACAAACGAAAACTATTATAAACATAACATTGATTATTTTCTAATCTCAACCGCTCACTTGTTTGTTCAGTTCCTAAATCAACCAAGAATTTAATTCTGCTGTGTTTATTTTCCATTATGACTTGGGGTGCATTTATTGTACCTCATGTGGTAGTTATATTTCACTTTTGCATTTCATAATGGAGGGCGGTTTTGCAACCTGCGGCCATCTTTTGTTATTTTTGATTTGTCTATGAATTAAGTTTTTGAGCTTTCATTTTTTTATTTTTATGTGGGTATTGCGTTGGGGATTTTAAATTTAAATGCTATTTTTCAAGAAAAATTTGGTTTTTTAGATTGATATGATAGGTATGTTATATTAAAATGGATAATTTAATTTTAATTTCATAATATGTATGTAAGATTTTAAACTATAACGGATTGAGCTCAGTATTTAATTATATGTCGACTTTTCGAAGTTAACAATTCCCTTATTCGTAGCTTAATTGACTATAACTATAGGAATTATAAAGCTTTTAAAACGTTAGTATATAAATGTATTCAGTACACGAGTTATGTCCGTACAGTTGTCTAGTATCAATAAAAAAATAGATTTATTTATATACTGTATCCTTCTCTGGAACTCAAACTACCTCTATAACAAAGTTCATCATAATCGGGCTAACGATAAAATTCCTAATATCGATAATCTAAAAATCTTTTATTCTGGTCGCATTTAAGTATATATATAACCTAATTGATTTCCTTACCTGCTTAAAACACCTTTAATATCACCTTAACGTCTTTCGTATCTTATCACTGTAAGCTGCTTAAGCGTTGCAGGGGCATTACTCTTGCCACTCTTAAGTAACTGTAAGCTGTAAGACTGATATCCACTTACGAGCACTTAGCAAAGATTCTCGAGAGGTAAGGTGAGAAATTGAGACGATACTTATTTCAAAGGATTTTCTACCTTTTGTCTGAAAATTTTGTAACTATTTTGAAATGTATACCTACTACATAATTTACTTTAGCGTTAGACTATAGTCAGCTCAGTCGTGCTACGATTATGGAAATTGTAAAGAACCCGAAACTAAAATAAAATAAAATACGCGAGTTAAATCCGTTAATAGTTGTTTTATTCCAATATGTATACTACAATATGATATAAAGTAGGGTTAGTTACAGCTTTTGTGACAAATAAATAAATAATTGAAATATTTTTATAATGGATTGGATTTATTTCCTATCAATAGTAGAATATTTAAGCAATTAAAATATCGATAAAATAAAACCGACCAATCGGTAAAAAAATGTTTGAAGTCAACTCAGTAGGAAATATAGGAACTGTAAAGATCTCGAAACGTCAAGATAAAATCGATAGGCGTGTTAAGTCAGTTACTGAGGTTTAAGTTTTTTGTTTTCAATATACCTACGTACGATGAAAACAGAAAAAAATTATGTTATCATGAAAAATATGCTCAACTAATATTATCAAAGAATTATTAAAATTTGTTTTTATGTAGACGATCACAGTGATGTCAAAAACACGAAAACGTCGGATTTTTTTCTTTTACACAAAGAACTAGTGAAAGCTTTTGTAGTTCAAAAAATTATGTTTTCTGTCATACCTACTTCTAAATCAAAAGATTTGTAAATTTTAATAGCAGCTATTGTTTAAAAAGAAAAAACATTTACTAATTTCATTAAAAAATGTTCGTAATTATTACGGGCTTCTATGGATTTTAGATATTTTACTAAATGCTAGTAACACGTCAGAACATGCTAGAACTCATTAAAATATGTCAGAACTTGCTAGAACACGTCAGAACATGCTAGAACACGTCCGAACACGCTAGAACACGTCAGAACATGCTAGAACACGTCAGAACATGCTAGAACTCACTAAAATATGTCAGAACATGCTAGAACACGTCAGAACATGCTAGAACACGTCAGAACATGCTAGAACACGTTAGAACATGCTAGAACACGTTAGAACATGCTAGAACACACTAGAACATGCTAGAACTCACTAAAATATGTCAGAACACACTAGAACACGTCAGAACATGCTAGACTCTGGATATATGTTTGTTCCTCTTTCACGAAAAGACTACTGAATGGATTTTGATGAATTTTGACGATAGTTAAGCGTACACATCAGAATAACATATACTTAATCTAGGCTTATGTTATAACGATATTGTGAACGAAAAAAATACTGTGTAGTGTAATCGTTCTTAGACGAAGTCGCGGTCCAAAGTTATAACTATATATCTCATCTATATCTAGAATGCGACAAATATATCGCACGGACACTAAGATAAACAGTTCGTTAGTATAAACAGGTCGATAAACACGGACAATACGTAATCCTGTGGACAAGTAAATTAGAAACGTAGTCTGCAAATCAAATTTGATTCCTAACGGACCCCGTTTGAGGGCAGTTTGGTTCTGGCAAGTTGCTTGAATTTAGTCGCTGTGAGTATAAAACAAAACAGAGAACACGTAAAATTAAGACTACAAGTTTTCAAAATGTCATTATGATTTTCTCTTAGTCAAGCTATAATCATTGTCAATAACAGCTGTCAATTTAATGGTATCTGTCAGAGTATGAGCTGTGTGGCCTATAAAATAAATATCTTTGGACAATACACACCAATTGATCTAGTTTTAAACTAAGCTTGTACTGTGTACTAGACTAAGGATGTGTTAGTGATGTCGAGGTAGTGTTTGAAGTGTCGATATCGTGTATCAACGATGTCTAGGTAGTAATTGAAGTGACGATATCGAGTCAGTAGTGTCGAGGTAGTCTGAATTGACGAGATCAATTGTTTGTAGTGTCGAGGTAGTCTGAATTGACGAGATCAATTGTTTGTAGTGTCGAGGTAGTCTGAATCGACGAGATCAATTGTTTGTAGTGTCGAGGTAGTGTTTGAAGTGACTATATCGTGTCTTAGTAATGTCGAGGTAGGCTGAAGTAGCAAGATCGATTCTCAGTGATGTCGAGGTAGCATCTAAAGTGACGAGATCGAGTATCAGTGATGTCGAGGTAGCATCTAAAGTGACGAGATCGAGTATCAGTGATGTCGAGGTAGCATCTAAAGTGACGAGATCGAGTATCAGTGATGTCGAGGTAGCATCTAAAGTGACGAGATCGATTGTCAGTGATGTCGAGGTAGCATCTAAAGTGTGTTCGAGTATCAGTGATGCCGAGGTAGCATTTAAAGTGTGATCGAGTATCAGTGATGTCGAGGTAGCATCTAGTATCAGTGATGTCGAGGTAGCATCTAAAGTGACGACATCGAGTATCAGTGATGTCGAGGTAGCATCTAAAGTGTGTTCGAGTATCAGTGATGTCGAGGTAGCATCTAAAGTGTGATCGAGTGTCGAAATTTAGTGTTAGCAGTGCGCATATACCACGCCAGATACCTTTATCACGTCTATAAGGATGAATGGTTGTGTACTAAACGAAGCTCAGTCATCACCTAGTCAGGAAATTTCACCGCAAGTATAACGCATGAATTCATTATCGGTGAATATTCGGCACTTCGATAATAGTCGGTATCCTAATAGATATGTCCCGGTATTCAGTGGGAACCGCAATTGCCTCTATTGTGGCAAATATTCGTCCTCCATGTTTTGCGGTATTTGAAAATTACTATTTCGCCCCGATGAATATTTGACGTGTTTAAGCTTGAATTTCTGTGCTGTTTGACGAGTTTTATTAGTTCGGTTTGATGTATGTCAGGCTTATTAAAAACTAGCTGTCCGCCCCGGCTTCGCACGGATCCCTTTTTTATAGCCTATGTCACTCGGGAATAGGTAATTTGGCAAAGTAACATTTTCCGTATCAATTTTGAAATTATTCCATTATTGTTGTAATGTAAACACATGGCTACTTCTTAATTGGTTTGCTATATTCGCACCAAATGATCTAGTCACAGACCAAGCTAAGCTTGTACTATGGTACAACGGGTAAATATTTGTGTACATAAATATATGTATAAGGCATATATTATAAAAAGACAAGAGAAGGATAAAATCCCGATTTTGATACAATAATTGAAAATAACACATAAAAACTTTTTGACTATAAATAAATAAATATCTTTGGACAATTCACGCCAATTATCTAGTCCCATTTTAAGCAAAGCTTTGCTTGTGTTATGGGTACTAGACAACGGATAAATATACATAAATACATATAAGACATCCAAGACTCAGGTACAGATGCCAGTGCTCATCACATTGACATCTGCCCCTAGCGGGATTCGAACCCGCAACCTCCGGTTTCGTAGTCAGGGCCTCTAACCACTAGACCAACAGGCCGTCAATACAATCTTATTTTTCATATATATAACCTTTTTAAAATTCAAAATACTGAACATTTAAAACTGCAAAAGCCGTAAAATGGTTCCGTACAATGCGAGCTGCATTTTAAATATAATATGAAAACTTATGCGACATGTTCAGATCTTATAAATTTTCGAAGTTTTTCGTATTAAAAAGTATTAACACTTTGTACCTACGTTTACCCCTTTCAGGGGTCATTCACCCCTCACTGTGAAAACATATTGAATAAAGACCAATATGTGAAAAAAGACAAGTAAACTTCTAAAATAGTACTTTGTTTTGTTCTTATTAGAGTTTGTTTTCCATTGTTCTTTGTATTTATTGAAGGTGGATTTTGAATAATATATGTATTGGATTCTATTTCAATATTATCATCAAGCTTTAATGTACTACATAAACTGATTTTGTCATTTAAGCTTGATACCAAGTTTTTATCAGCGTCATTATTAAATTAATCATTGAAATTTACTCAAAATAAAATATGCCTCTAGTTTTAGTAACGTCATTTATTTGCATCTATGTTAACAAAACTTTTGTATGATTATCTGTGGTAATAAATTCAGTTTGTTCTATTCTTCCGTTGAAATAAGCACGCATTTTCATTTCGTAATTTAGTAATACCTAAATTATAACAATCTTCATCCACCTTTTTTTTTTTACCCTTACTTATTATTTGCAGTCAGACAGTACGTTATACAGTATATTACAAACCATACTATTATTACTCGTACTTCTGGAACCAGATTTAGTAGCAGTACCTACCACTACTATTTACTTGCTATTACTTCTTCTATGACTACTTTCACTACTACTAATTCTTCTACCACTACTTCTACTACTACTAACTCTCCCACCCTACTTCTACCACTACTTCTACTACTACTAATTCGTCTACTTCTACTACTACTATTACTTCTATTACTTCTTCTTCTTCTATTACTAATATTGTAATGTCAGTATTACTAGTATAGGTTACGACTGTATTTTTTTACAAAGGATCCAATAGGATTTATGTCAACTTTTTTTGAAAAGTGCTTGCATAGCAGTCGATTCTAAGAGTCCTAGAATTAATTAGCCGTCTTTAGTCTCTAATCGTCTTTGTACGTATTCCTGAAGAAATGGAACCACTATACTAAAACTGAAGCAGAATAACTATTTTATAATAAGCTTAAATTACTAATAGCTTAATCGTGACTTACTTGATTATTATAATTTCTGATGCTTTCGCGGTTATTACACATTGGAATGAAAAAACTATAACGGATTATACTTGCGTATTTCGAAAACTTAACCGTTCCTGTATTCGTTACTATAATCTAACTAAAATTACTTGGATATTGTTATAAATTTTCAGTTACATCGAAACTGCCTGAAATACGAAATTTTCCAACAAATTACTCCAGAAATAAATTGATTTTGATTCTCGGTAAATCTTTCAATAATAAATTTTACCCAAAATTGTTAGTCATTTTCGAAAATGCATTCACGAATTTACACACAATTTCAAAATGGAACATCCCAAAACTGAAACATGGAAGACTGAATTTAATAATTTCAGATGCTTTCGTATTTCAGGTCAGTCGTGCTACTATCATGGAATCTGTAAAGATTCCGAAACCCCATCCAACAAAATAAAATACGCGATTTAAATCCATTTATACTAGCTTCATTCCAATGTGTAATAACCGCAAAGGCATCAGAAATTATTAAATAAAAGTTTTTAAAAATTATCACGTTTCACCTGAAATTAAATGCATACTTCCAACATTAACAATAGTTGCACACAAAATGCACCTTACTCCGACGAAACAGAGTCGCACAACGCTGCGCTCGTTACGTCGTTCTTGGAATCGAAACTCTATTCCTGTTGGAAGCATGCATCGATTAGATCTATTGGTTTAGGGTTAATTGGATCGTCCTCTGTCACCATGAATAATTGATAACACCGTCTTGATTAAGCATTTGATCTGGGGCAAGAAAAATACGTGTTTTCCTGCAAAATTAATACGGCTTATTGTCTTCTGATTTATTCCCATTGGTTTATTAGAGACTACGTATAAGTATATAAGCAGAAACTATCATATTCATAATTTATAATCTATACTAATATAATAAAGAGGAAAGGTTTGTTTGTTTGGATTGAATAGGCTTCAAAGTGACTAGACCGATTTGAAAAATTCTTTAATTGTTGGGAAGCTACACTATTCCCGAGTGACATTGGCTGTAGGACATTTTGTAAAAAAAGAGATCCGTGCGAAGCCGGGGCGAACCGCTAGTAGGTACAATTTTATGAGTCAAGTAATAATAGAGGCTAATTAGTTTTATTAGTATTAAGCTATTGGTTTCTGATCTAATTAGATCACCAGGGTTTTCTTACGGGAGAACTAGATTTGTTTGTGATTGGAAATACAATTGGGGGGTGAATTTTCAAAAATCATTTGTTAGTGCTCCCCTACGTTATAAAGTTTCTAACCCTTATAGTTTAGGCCCTACGTTGATATGTCACTCAATAAGTCAGATTCTCCTAATAATATCAGATGCCTTCGCGGTTATTACACATTGGAATGAAACAACTTTAAACGGATTTAACTCGCGTATTTTATTTTATTGGCTAACGTTTCGAAACTTTTACAGCTTAAATACGCGAGTTAAATCCGTTTAAAAATGTTTCAATTTAATCAGCTTTTCCTCTTATATAAGTAGGTTCTTATATAATATGTTATATATAAGTAGATATACATAGTTCCTCTTAATTTAGCACTGAATTTTAATTTTCCAGTCCAAAAGGATTTCAGCACGTTACGAATACTTTGTTGTTTTGACGTGACCCAATTTTGAAAGTATGATAAAATACTCTTTCCTCTGTTTGGCGCTTATTTTTATTTCATTTTGGATTTTAGTTTATTTGACTCGTGTTAAATGATTCACTTTTTAGACAATCCTAACTAATATTATAAATGCGAAAGTAACTCTGTCTGTCTGTCTGTTACACTTTCACACTAAAACTACTGGACCGATTTAAATGAAATTTGGTACAAAGAAAGTCTGGAGCCTGAGAATGAACATAGGCTACTTTTTAACCGACTGCAAAAAGGGAGGAGTTCCACGCGGACGAAGTCGCGGGCAGAAGCTAGTAAATAATAAATGTTTTTGGACAATTGTTACCAAATGTACTTGTACTTGGAGAGGCCTATGTCCAACAGTGGACTGCGATAGGCTGGTGATGATGATGATGATGAAGCTTGTACTATGGTAACTAGACAACGAATAAACATACATAAATATACATATAAGACTATCAAATGCAAGTATTTGTATTTATGATTCGGCCCCACATTAAATTTAACCAACTTAAAAGAGGAGGATGTTATCATTTCGCCAGAATTTTGGTTTTCAAGTCTTTGTGTATATTAATTTAATTATTAAGATAAACTTCGAAGATCAAACTGCAATTCCTGGGAAAATCTTAAGGTCTAACTTGAAACCTAAATAATCACTTACCCGATTAAAGTTCCAAAACAAATTAAATCCAAAGTTTTCTAAAACCAATTAACCTCAAGTTATTTTACACACTTGAAATACTCCTGAAAAGCCTTTTTGATGTTAAGAGCACCAATTTAAATTCCCTTGTTTCATTACTTACAGGAATAATTAAATCAATTGGAATATTCGGTGAAGACATTTTTCGGAGAAGTTTCGGATATTGAAAATTCGGTTAACGCTAAATGGGTAAAGGAAAGGTTTCGAAACGGGGCTTTAATCTATAAATCGAATTACGGGACGTTGACCTTTTTTGATAGATTCTGTTAAGGATAGTAAATATTAGAGTACTAGTAATATAGGAATATCCTTGAAAATTTCCCACCAATCGATCTAGTCCCAAACTAAGCAAAACTAAATTTATGGGTACTATTAATATAGGTACTTACTTACATAAATACGTAATAATTTCTGATGCATAAATACGTAATAATTGCGGTTATCACACATTGAAATAACACAACTAACGAATTTAACTCGCGTATACTAATTTGTATGCTAACATACTTTACAGTTTCCATATTCGTAGCCGGCTGACACTTTCTTATTGAATTTATTATTCTAACATGAATCGGTATTGGTCTTGCATAATATATATAAGATAAATATTTACCTCAAGCGGGATTCAAACCCAGGCTATCCAATTCTTATACAATATACGATACCTTCTTAATAATATTTCAAAACATACCTATTATCTTTTACTTTCACAAAAAGCTTTTAGTATACTAAAATGAATTAGGTTACTTTTGTTATAGAAAAACATTATCTTTACAGACAAACTGATTTAACTCGTATTTTTTGCTGACGTTTAATTTTTCTTACCATCGAAATTCCATACAGATCTCGACCGCTATTCAGGAACAAACCGTCATATTAAAACTATATGACTCTTTACATAATGGTACCAAATTCGGTCAACAATGAAAGTTAATATTCTCACTAGTACTAATATTAAAATAACGAGCATATACAAAGTAGCACATTTCAAAACCGCACCGTAATTACAGTACAAATACATTATAATTTATTTTTTCCAACAGTACAAGAGGCGTTCTAACAAACATGCAACTCTTTACGATACCTACCTACAAATTTACCTTACAATTTCATAAAACCGCTAATTATACGCTACACCTAGCAGTCACAAAGGGTCAGACTTTATTCTGTTCTTCAAAATACAAGTTAAACTAAAATAAACTTTATGAACTAGAACAAGACTATTAAAATAGCATACACTTACTGCACTTATGGCGTTTTGTTTAACGATGAAGAATGAATGCGTTCTGAGGGATGTTCAGATGCAACCTTACTCCTCGATCAAAACAGACGTAACTCAATTTCGTGTTTAAAGAAAAATCGACTTAAATTCAATGATAGAAGTCTCATCTTCCTTCATCGTGTCGTGGGGTAAACTGCATAATGGTTACCCATATACCTTTGGGACGTTCTATTGAACCCTGTTTGTTATATCCGCCCTTTTTTCAAAGCACCAGATGTCTGAAAATACGGTCGTTCGCTATTGTGAGCACAGCTCGACCGAGTGCCCAATTATATTGTTAATTTTACAAATACCGCTTTGAAATTGTACACGCTGTGTTTGAATAATAAGCCATTATGTGTTGTTGGAAACGGTTCGCAGTGTCGAGTTACTTGCGAGGTGAGAATTGGCACAAAGGTTTGGTTGGTTTTTTAAGTTGGATGTTTAATTATGATTAGACTTAATAATTTCTGATGCCTTCGCGGTTACACACTAGCGGCCCCGGCATACGTCGTCCTGCCCGTCCGATTGTTTCGTCAAAGATCTGTCAGTCTTCTGTCACTTCTTCAAGGCTTCATATTTTCCCCGTTTTTTACACATTTTCCACTGTTTCTTCGCTCCTATTGGTCGCAGTGTGATGTTATATAGCCTTCCTCGATAAATGGTCTATACAACAAAAAAGATTTTTTGAATTCGAACCAATAGTTCCTGAGATTAGCGCGTTCAAACAAACAAACTCTTCAGCTTTATAATATTAGTATAGGTTGGAATGAAACAACTATTAACGGATTTAACTCGCGTATTTTTATAATGTAAAGAATCCAAAACGTCAGCAAATAAAATAAAATAAAAATACGCGAGTTAAATCCGTTAATAGTTGTTTCATTCCAATATGATTAAACATGTTCGTTGTAAAATTTTAACAAAGCCACGGCGCCATCTTGTATTGTGGTAAACAATATTGTTTTTCGAATTTCAATTAGTTGGTTATGTTTTTTTATAATTTATTGGACAAAACTAAACAGGAGTAGGTAAGTATAAAGACGAACTTAATGCCGTGTGGCATTCTCCATCAGTCAACCTTAGAGTCATAAAGGAAATAACAGTTCGTAGGTGTCAACAAAATAAAAAAAAAGTTAAACTGTTTTTTAGTGCAAGGATTTAGTTTTATAAAAACCTGTTGATATGTCCGGGTTTTAAGCTCTAAAATCCGATGTTTTAACATGTTTTGTCCTAGTTGCCAAATTTTACAGATCGTAATTTCTGATGCTTTCTGATGAAGTTTTGAAAACTTTACAGTCCCCATATCTGACGCATAGCAGACGATAGTCTAAAAAAATACTCGAAATCCGCTATACCTAGTTGTTTCATTCCAACCCTGTTTGGAATTTTTAGCGATGTTCTGTAAAATCTTTACCGTATTGGTTACTTAGTTAAATTGTATAAATTTTTACATTTTACGGTTATATTCGATACGCGTACAAAATACTTGTACACCTGGTTGTTAAATTCGTAAATTATTACGCTATAAAACGCTTCAATGAAATATTAAAACGATATGTAGCGTTGGGTTGTTTAAAAACTGTTGAAAACACGAAATTCGGTGACCGGAATACATGGAAAATATTTGATTTTTCATTTATATTTAGGAGTTATTAATACGCGGACTAGTTTATTGTTTTTGTGACAAAGTTGTTTTTATTTGTAGTTTTCACTTGGGTGACTAACGTCAGCTTAGTCAGTTACGAATATGGGAATTATAAAATTTTAAAAACGTCAGCAAATAAAATGAAATACACGTTAAATCCGTTATTGTTGTTTTATTCCATTTTGTAATAACCGCAAAGGCATCATAAATTGTTATGATTTTATCTGTCTTTCTGTCTCGTATGTCTGTTACCTCTTCACGCTTAAGTTAGCCGTTTAAGATAAATATTGGTATGAAGGTAGTTTGAGATCAGATAAAGATATTTTTTATAGCGATGCAATCGCGATACATTATCGATTCAGTTGCAGATTATAATTATAATAAGAATAGTTACTACTCTGCATTATTTGCGATACAATCGCACGTAAGTAGCGATAATGCATCCCAGCCTTAGCAGCGATGTTGCATTGATACAGCTCATTGTGCAATAATGCATATAATTTGACATGATAATGTAATATAACGTATGACTTTTGAGAAATAAATGGATCTAATCTAATCTGTTAGTAGCGATGCTATATAGATACAGTATCGCTACTAACGTGCGATGTTATCGCAAATAATGTAGAATAGTAGCGAGTAGCGATTGACATTTTTAACCCCCAAAGCAAAAACGACGGGGTGTGTGTGTGTGTGTGTGTGTGTGTGTGTGTGTGTGTGTGTGTGTGTGTGTGTGTGTGTGTGTGTGTGTGTGTGTGTGTGTGTGTGTGTGTGTGTGTGTGCGTATGTGTGTATGTCTGTGGCATCAGCACACACATAGCTCCTTAACGCATGAACCGATTTTGATTATTTTTTATGTTAATCGATGTATCGCGACTGCATCGCTAGAAAAGTAGCCGTGTCCTTTGGGAGCAAGCGCGTGCAGTGGGGCCAGAGTAAGTATGGCGCCAGGGTAGGCACTCATATATTAGTGACACTGTGCCCATATGGAATGCACGCCCTTGCTCGGATGCTAAAATATTTATTCTCCTAGGTCAGACACCCCGCATTTCTCGTCTCGCTGAAAAGCCGAAGTTGTTACATTCTCCAACTGAGAGGAATTAGTTCGGAATCCTTTTGTAGCGAGTTTGTTCATTCAACTCATAAATTTCTATGAATAATAGATTTTATTCGGAATTGTTACGACTGGGAATGCGTTACTTTTGGCCCCCTTTCACAATTTTCAAATAAATCTTAAGAAACTTGTATAATCATTTCTGATGCCTTCGCGGTTATTATACACTAGCTTCTGCCCGCGACTTCGTCCGCGTGGAACTCCTCCTTTTTTGCAGTCGGTTAAAAAGTAGCCTATGTCCTTTCTCAGGCTCCAGACTTTCTTTGTACCAAATTTCACTTAAATCGGTCCAGTAGTTTTAGCGTGAAAGCGTAACAGACAGACAGACAGACAGACAGACAGACAGAGTTACTTTCGCATTTATAATATTAGTAAGGATTGGAATGAAAAAACTTTAACGGATTTAACTCGACTTTAGCATAAGACTTTTGTCAGCTCAGTCGTGCTACGATTATGGAATCTGTAAAGGCTCCGAAATGTCAGCCAATAAGAATAAAATACGCGAGTTAAATCCGTTAAAGTTGTTTCATTCCAACTTGTATAATGTATAGCTTACTCAAGATTTGGGTATTTTAAAATCATTTCATAATTATGTTAGCATTTGAATATATAGGTAGTAATATTTAGAATGAAACAACTATAAACGGATTAAATTTTTTTTATAGGTGTTTCGAAAACTTTACAGTACATATTTGTAGCACAACTGAGCTGACGATAGTCTAAAGCTAATGTTTATAGTTGTTTCATTCCAATGTATAATAAACGCGAAGGCATCAAAAATTATCACTTTTTGGAATTTGGTAAAAAATATTTATCTACTGGTAATGTCCCAAATAGCTAATTCAAAACTTACTTCTGCATTGTGAAAAAGGTCATTATGATAATTACTTGTTACATTTTAATATTCTGCAGAGTATTAAAAACTTATTTAAATTCCTAACCAGCATTTAAACATAGACGTTGACCTTTTTTTAAATCGCCTTTCAGTCAGATTATTTATTTTTTGAATTAGAGTAAGTATTTAAGATTTATATTTTAAAAGTTAAGTGGTAACGATGTGTAAATTAGAAAACGACCACTTAGATTTTTTATTGCTGCATAGTACAGGTGGATGCTTTTAAGGGTCAGTACCCTATGGACTAACAAAAGTAAGCCGTTAAAACTAAACTTGCTAGGCACACTTGTAGGAATGATGACAAATCTTATAATTATAGACTAAAATTTGACAGCTGAGTAATTCATCTATAAAAAAGGCAAATCATGTTTGTTTTATTGAAGCCTAATTTATTTTAATATTTTATTTAGTATATAAATTGTATCTATACTAATATTATAAATGCGAAAGTAACTCAGTCTGTCTGTCTGTTACGCTTTCACGCTAAAACTACTGGACCGATTTAAATGAAATTTGGTACAAAGAAAGTCTGGAGCCTGAGAAAGGACATAGGCCACTTTTTAACCGAACGCGGACGAAGTCGTGGGCAGAAGCTAGTTCTAAATAACTCTGATTTTATATAATATATAATAATAATATATAAGTTAATATATTAAGTGATAGGTACGGAACTCTTCATAAACGCAAAGACCGATTTTGATCTAACTCTGTCTTTCAATCGATCGTAAATTTTTAATATCGATCAAGATCAAATTTAAAATGATAACTAATTTTGTTTCAAGCTGAGACGCCATTATAACGTTTTTTGTTTTGTAGTTTACTCCACGGGGGTTAAAAACCCAAAAGCGAGTGAGACCGCCAATAACGGGTTCTGTATAAAATTAATTCCATACGTTTTCGATGCTAACTAATATTATAAATGCGAAAGTTACTCTGTCTCGCTTTCACACTAAAACTACCGATTTAAATGAAATTTTGTATGCAGATAGTCTATTTTTAATTGCAAAAAAGGGTTGTAAGGGGTTAAAAGAGGGTAGGAAATGTAATTACTAAGGACGGAGTCACGGAGAAGAACTAATTAAAATATAATCTCACAGACTGATCAGCTGACAATTATGATATCTGTCAAATTTTGAGCCGCATGAGCTTATATTTGATGACACATTTTTGTGGGCACAAAAAATTTACTAGTAATAATTTCTGATGCTTTCGCGGTTATTACACATTGGAATGAAACAATTATAATCTCTGTAGTATAATCTGTAGTCTGTAGGTATACCAAATTTCATTTTAATCGGTTTAGTAGTTTTAGCGTGAATGAGACAGACAGAGTTACTTTCGCATTTATGATATTATTAAGATTGAAAACGTCTTACGAAATTCATCTGTCTTATTTTATTTTTGTACAGAACCCATGATTTAGAGTCTAACTCGCTTTTGACAAATTAGGATGGACAGCGTTCTTAAAGCGGTTTTTGATAAGGAACCCCAAAAACAGGCTCTTTTGTACCATTAACGTTTGTTACCTTTTTATTACCCACTTTTACCATTTGTCAGATCAATAAATGTTTTTTTTATTACCTCCGAATCGGGTTAAATGTTTGTTTTACAAATTTGGAGGATTCTATATACGTTGAAAAGTTTTTTGTTAAGTTGCTTTTGAATAATGCCTTCGCGGTTATTACACATTGGAATGAAACAACTATAACCGTTATAAGTCGCCTTGAGTCGGAGACAAATATGGGAACTGTAAAATTTTTGTTTTGAAATACGCGATGGAATAAAACAATTATAACGGATTAAACTCTTGTATTTTATTTTATTTGATGATGTTTCGGAAACTTTACAGTTCCCATATTCGTAGCACGACTGAGCTGACGATAGTCTAACGCTTAAGTGACATAAAATAAAATACGCGTGTTAAATCCGTTATAGTTGTTTCATTACAATTACTTTTAAATATAACTTTATTTATATGCACAGCATATACCTATTATATATTTACGAAAAAAAAAACAATACTAATAAACTATTTTTTTGTTTCAGGTAAGAAATACTAAAAGCGTAAAGGACCAATAATAGGTATCAAAATAAATTTTAGAAAAATATAGGGATCCGTGTAAAGCCGGGTCGGGGCGCTAGTATCAAAATAAGCTCTCAAGGAGCGATTGACCTCAAAGTAGTGCAAATTCGTGAACCATACAAATCGTGCTTACATCGGGAATTGAACCCAGAAACCCTTGGCAGGAGCACAATGGAAACTAATACTCTGCAATCCGGGGCAGTATCCTACATATCTAGTTACTTTTAGAAGTTGTAAGTGTGTTGTGTGTGTATGTAATAAGATATATTATACTAGCTTCTGCCCGCAACTTCGTCCGCGTGGAACTCCTCCTTTTTTGCAGTCGGTTAAAAAGTAGCCTATGTCCTTTCTCAGGCTCCAGACTTTCTTTGTATCAAATTTCATTTAAATCGGTCCAGTAGTTTTAGCGTGAAAGCGTAACAGACAGACAGACAGACAGAGTTACTATCGCATTTATAATATTAGTAAGGATTATTAATATAGCTCTCCGCTTCGGCCGCGCACGGATCCTTTTTTAAAAAAAAAAAAATCTATAATAGCCTATGTTACTCAGGGTAAACTTAAGTTAGGATCAGCCTGCGGCCTTCCCAACAGTGAAAGAATTTTCCAAATCAGTGCAGCCGTTTCGGAGCCTATTCAATCCAAACAAACATACAAATTTACTCTTTATTATATTAGTACCTATAGATAGCTATTCGTAAAAATAGGTATCTTTATAGATCAGATTGCACTTTATTAGATGTTGAAAAACCGAGCTCGGAAAGTGAAAATCACAGACAGACGGACGGACAGCGGAGTCTCAGTAAGTCCTGTTTTACCCCCTGGGTACGGAACTAAGGTTACAAAAATAAAAAAAAATCTCGATGTATTTTTGTTATTACACTTTTTGGAACTATAACGGATATAACTCCCGTATTCCATTTTATTTGTTGACGTTTCGAAAACTTTACAGGTACCTGTAATCGTAGCCGATGTTACGATTCTAACACTGAACGATTTCCAAACGTCAGCAAATAAAACAAAATGCTCGAATTGAATCCGTTATAATTGTTTCATTAAAATGAGTAAACTATTTTCGGTGAAGTGAAATTCGGACAAACTCGAAACTGATATATATTCAAAGACTAAACCCTTTATCTAAGGGTTTTACTTAACTGTATATGGGTACTTGTGAAGGGCAAATTCCTTAGTAAGAATGTCCCTTATAACCCAACTACTTGTACCTAGATATATAATGTATATATTGCTGATTATTCCTTCTATAGTATTGTAGTGACACAATTCGAAATAGGTCGTTACTCCAGGATTCAAAATCGACACATTTAAATTTAAATTCGCGTAGTTAGGTACCAGCTCATTTTCAGTTAGGTTACTAATATTATAAAACTGAAGAGTTTGTTTGTTTGTTTGTTTGAACGTGCTAATCTCAGGAACTACTGGTTCGAATTCAAAAATTTTTTTGTTGGATAGACCATTTATCGAGGAAGGCTTTAGGCTATAATATAACATCACGCTGCGACCAATAGGAGCGAAGAAACAGTGGAAAATGTGTAAAAACGGGGAAAATATGAAGCCTTATGAAGAAGTGACAGAAGACTTTGACAGATCTTTGACGAAACAATCGGACGGGCAGGACGACGTCTGCCGGGGCCGCTAGTACTGTATATAAGCGATATTATCACTGTAGTGAAAACTTTTCAGCATCAAATCGAGACTTCAAAATTATTTTTATTTTTACGAAAATTACAAACACATACTTTTTATATTATATTCTAGCTGCGCCACTATACGGATACCTTCGTTAGTTTTTTATTTTAAATTTGAAATAATTTATTAAAAACATCTCAAAATAGAGTATTTGCAACTTATTTTATCAGAAAAATGTGAAGAAGAGATACCTACATTAAGAAATATTAATAGTTATTCAAAGGATAGATAATAATAAATGAAATAAGGTTACAAACTAATATACTCTTAAAACATATATGTGCTATGCCCTATTAAGTACCACCTACACATGCGATACGCAAAAAATCCGACATCTGGTGTGTAGTCATTAATCTTACGGCAAAGGTGCGGAAAGGAATTGTCAATAGACGACAGAATTAGGTCACGATAGATTACGTACTTGCATAGAGGTAGTATGGTATAGCGCTTCCATGCTTAGTTTTACTTTAAGAAATAGAGAAGATACTACCTACCTACTTTTAACCCCTTTTGTATAAATATTAATGTGGTAAATTTTGTCTGTTATTAAAGAGTATACTTGTTCATTTTTTTTTATTTCCTTCTAAATCGATAGAATTCGTCTTTTCGATGAAAGCTTTCATACAAGATAGAGGATACAAGATGATTTTTGAGATCTTTAAACTTTTGTATGAAAAGGTACGTTCTTAGGATAAAAAAAATATATTTAGGTCTTAACTTTTATCAACTTTTTTTATTAACACTAGCCGTTCCTGTGACTTTGTACACGTATTATTCTTTAAACCACCTCTGTATTCAAGTTAAGCTTTTGAGATTTTTTATTATAAAATTTAAATATAAATATACATTTGTACCTAGTACCTACCTACTTAAGTACATAAAATGTCAAATCATCAAAAAAATTTTTTCATTCAAATTTCCGTAAAATTTTTCAAAGACATTTTGCGAAAACATTTCATAGTTTTCTCCATAATAAAAGCTAGCAAAATATTTCCGTACTATAAATCTTTTTCCACAACCAGCATCACAAATGACATATTATAAAACGATAAGTAGTTTAGACTCCTGCGCAGTGAAGCGTAAGGGCGTGTGTACACGCATCAGCTTTACATAAGGCTGGCTTTATAGGACACGTCTTAGTCATTTAGTTCCGATATTGTGTGGGATGATAAATTTATATTTTATCTATGGCTAGCATTTTCTTGAAGACTTTAGTTTCATATATCGCACACCTAGATCTAAAGGGAGCTAACTCAAAAATCTGAAGATTTAAATTAAACACACGCTAAAAATAAGGATCCGATTCCTAAGAACAATTTCGCCTCTCCCGAAAAAGTTACTTTTTTTGAGTTAGCTCCCTTTATATCTAGGGGTGCGATATGTTCACTCACTTAAGGGTGCAATTTTTTACATTATTATGATGGTCATCAAAATGAAACAATTGTAACTGATTTAACTCGCGCATTTTATGTTGTTTGGAAACTTTATAGTTCCTATATTCGTAGCCAACTGAGCCGACGATAGTCTAAAAAAAGTAATATTTTATGTATTGTTGAAATTGGAGAGGCCTATGTCCAGCAGTGGACTGCGACGGGCTGATGATGATGATGATGTATTGTTAAAATGTAATTTTTATATTATTATGTAGGTAGGTACCTACTTATAAAATTTCATCAAATATTTTCTTTTTTTTCCTTAGTTGAGTCTTATTGAAGGACCTATTTTAAAGATTATTTTTATATGTGGCAGCTGTCGATTTAAAATAACAAGAATTAACAATATCATAATTAAATATGTAACCACAATAATATTACGAAGGCAATTTAAAAATACACCCTAACAATCGAGCATAAATTCACTCACTATAAAACAACATTAATGACACATAAATAATAATTCAATTATTTTGAAATTGAAAAAAAATTTATGACCGTAGTTAATTCAATTTTGAAAAACATAAAAACGTGTCGGAACACAATTAAACACTGTGTTAATATTCATTTTAGCAATACTCTTGTATTCTTATTGTGTTTTTATTATACTGTGTACTTATTCTCATTTTGTAAAATATACTTTAAGTATATCACGACAAAGCATATTTTGTTTTGAATAAAACTTGTACTTATTTTCTTACTCGTAATTATATTATTAAAAATGAAGGTAGGTGCGAGCTACGAATGTTTTTTCGTTTTTTTTTTTTAATACCTATGTTAAGATTGTTAATGAAATTGACGTAAGTTTCGATCGACATACATATTTCGGGCAAAATTTAACTTTTTTACATTATTTTTAAGCACAATTGAAATATAAATCTTACATTTTAACTTCCTACTACCTTCTGACATATTATTATAAACAATGGTCTCAGTACTTTAAGGCATTCTCAACTACAAAAATATCAAACTAAAATTCTATATTTTTTAAAAAATTAAAAAAACCCATTTTAATAATTCACTAACCCGTTCCCAGTTCAACCCTAAAACGCGGTCGCAACCTGTCAATATGGCTTCTGGATCGCCTTACACACTTGTACGTCTGCATGTCTGTCGCCTAACTACCACATGCACTAAATATAGGTAAAATATATATACTTCCGTTCTTATGTCATTCTGTACAAATAAAATAAAAAAAAATCGCTCCGGCGAATCTTGAATTGTACAGAGTAGCTTGTCTCATCACAGGCGAATAGCATGTCTCTCATTACAGGTCAATAGCTTGTCTCTCATCACAGGCCAGTAGATTGTCTCATCACAGGCGTCTCACATCACAGACCATGCAGTAGCTTGTCTCTCATCACAGGCCAGTAGATTGTCTCATCACAGGCGAATAGCATGTCTCACATCACAGACCATGCAATAGCTTGTCTTTCATCACAGGCCAGTAGCTTGTCTCATCACAGGCGAATAGCATGTCTCACATCACGGACCATGCAGTAGCTTGTCTCTCATCACTGGCCAGTAGCTTGTCTCATCACAGGCGAATAGCATGTCTCACATCACAGACCATGCAGTAGCTTGTCTCTCATCACAGGCCAGTAGCTTGTCTCATCACAGGCGAATAGCATGTCTCACATCACAGACCATGCAGTAGCTTGTCTCTCATCACAGGCCAGTAGATTGTCTCATCACAGGCGAATAGCATGTCTCACATCACAGACCATGCAGTAGCTTGTCTCTCATCACAGGCCAGTAGATTGTCTTATCACATGCCAGTAGCTTGTCTTATCACATGCCTGTAGCTTGTCTCTTCATGGGCCAGTAGCTTGTCTCCCATCACAGGCCAGTAGCTTGTCGACTTCTTCTGCGCACGATAAGCATCCACGTTTTACCCCCTCAGGGGGCGAATTTTCAAAAAATCCTTTCTTAGTGCTCTCCTACGTAATAAAAGGAACCCCTGTGCAAAATTTCAAGTTTCTAACCCTTATAGTTAAGGCCTTGCGATGATGTCAGTCATTAAGTAAGCTTCTCCTTTTATATAATCTATACCTACTTATCAAATAGTGCCTATATGGTATGCACGCCCCTGGAATAAATTTCGGTTAATACCTAATAAAAAATAGTTAAATTGGACTTTTAAAACAGCTCTAATAATTTATAATTCCGACGAGGTTATTACACATTGAAATGAAATAACTAACGGATTTCACTCGCATATTTTATTTTACAACTGAGGATAGTCTTTTACTAAAGATTTATAAAATGGTATACATAATTGTTTACCGCGAAGGCATCACAATGATTATTAATAATAGTTAATAAAAACTGTTTTCTCATTCGTTTTAGAAAATTCTTGGTAGATTTTCGAAATTCTACATATCACAGATCCAATTTGGTTTAATATAACGCTTGTAAAGCTAAGTGGAATGGTACACGAGAAATAAAACTAAAAATATAGGAAACGACTGCCGAGTGATCTCATATCATATTTCCAATTTAAAAATAAAATATGACCGGTTTTTCATTCGAAAATGCTGGAAATGACTCTCAATTATTAAATATATTATTTTTAAAAAGGTGGATTCACAAATTCAAATGGATGTATGTGATTTGGGTCTGTTTGCGAATTAAAAAAGTTTGGCGTCGCTATTTTTATATTAACACACTAGCTTCTGCCCGCGACTTCGTCTGCGCACGATGAGTACTTTACGCGTCGTTACAAAACATAGCCTATATGTTATTCTGATGTATAAGCTATATTGTGGTAAACTTTCATTCAAATCCATTCAGTAGTTTTTACGTGAAAGAGTAACAAACATCCATACATCCATACATCCATACTTACAAACTTTCGCCTTTATAATAGTAGCAGGATTAATGCTATTTTCAAAAGTGAACTTTTTTATTTATGTGTAGAATGAAATATATAGGTATAACATAATTTTAAACTGGGTGTTGTTAAATTCTGAAATAGTTTGCATAATTTATAAACACTAATGTTACACTGTCGTCAGTTCAGTCGGCTACGAGTATAAGAATTTTTTTTTTAATCATCAGCAAATAAAAAAACCGATTTAAATCCGTTACACTTTTAGTTTAAGATTATATTGAACGTTAAAAATCAATGTCCGCGTACCGGCATAAGCAAGCAAAGAGTAAATTTGTAACTCATCCAATATATTTTATATATAAATTAAGTTTAGTGTTGGAATGAAACAACTATTAACGGATTTAACTCGCGTATTTTTATTTTATTTTATTTGCTGACGATTATGGAAACTGTAAAGAATCCGAAACGTCAGCTAATAAAATAAAATAAAAATACGCGAGTTAAATCCGTTAATAGTTGTTTCATTCCAATGTGTAATAACCGCGAAGGCATCAGAAATTATTAAGTTTAGTGTGTTTTCATTATTCACTATTCACTACTATTATAAATCACTAGCTTCTGCCCGCGACTTCGTCTGCGTATGATTAGTATTTTACACTATATCGTTATAAAATATAGCCTATATGTTATTCTGATGTATAAGCTATATTGTGGTAAAGTTTCATTCAAATCCATTCAGTAGTTTTTACGTGAAAGAGTAACAAACATCCATACATCCATACATACAAACACTCGCCTTTATAATAGTAGTAGGATTAACATCCCAGCTTTAATACTTACATCAAAGTAACACAACCTGAAATACTAAAGCCAAACTGCCAAAGTTCTAACACAAGAGTATTTAACTTGAGAAGCCATTGCAAATTTATATTTCCGTCCAATCTCGAGACATAAAATATTACTCGCACTCAAGTCTTATTAGAAATTCTGGTTCGATGGCAATCGATAGCTCATTGCATATTCTCGTTTTAAATGACGGCAGGTCTCGCCGCCGCCGCGTCTCGCACAATAGTGATAATGAAACATGCAAGATGGCCTTTTTATACTTCCCCCTCCACGCCGCCAATATGGCGGCTTGAGCATGAATGTTAGATGTTCCTTTTAAAGTATTGTCGACTAAAGAGTGCATTTTCAACCGACGAATAAAACGGAGGAGGTTCTCAAGTCGACGCGTATATATTTTTTTTTGTTTTTTTTTATGTGAGTGAGATTTTAGTTTGGCTAGGAAGTCTGAGCATTGTATGTTTGTATTTAAAAACCTCTGATCTAATATTATAAATGCAAAAGTAACTCTGTGTATCTCGCTTTCACTAAAAACAGGTTTAAATGAAATTTTCCGTCCTCCGGCCAGAAAGCGCCAACTTTGTGGCCGCTTCGCTAAATGAAATTTCCGCTTTCTGGCTTTGTCGAACAGAAAAATAGTATACTGACCTCGGCCAGTAAATAAAAAAGCCTCAGATCACATTTTTGTCAACCTCGGCTTCGCCTCGGACGACAATTACATGTGATCTGAGACATTTTTTATTTTACTGGCCTTGGTGCGTAATGTACTATTGGTACACAGTCTATTTTTAATTGCGAAAAAAGGGTTGTAAGGGTTTGAAAGAAGGTATGAAATTTAATTAGTACCGACGGAATCACGGGGAAAACTAATCTATAAACTAATCTATAATAATCTATATTAATAATATAAGAATTTCGGAATGAAACAACTATTAACGGATTTAACTCGTGTATTTTTATTTTTATTTTATTATATTTGATGACGTTTCGGATTCTTTACAGTTTCCATAGGCGTAGCACGACTGAGCTGACAATAGTCTAACGCTAAAGTGAGACTTTAGTCCGTTAATAGTTGTTTCATTCCAACAATAAATAGTACATTACGCACCTAGGCCAGTAAAATAAAAAATGTCTCAGATCACAGTCATGTAATTGTCGTCCGAGGCGAAGCCGAGGTTGACAAAAATGTGATCTGAGGCTTTTTTATTTTACTGGCCGAGGTCAGTATACTATTTTTCTGTTCGACGAAGCCAGAAAGCGGAAATTTCATTTAGCGAAGCGGCCACAAAGTTGGCGCTTTCTGGCCGGAGGACGGAGAAAACATTTTATTGGGCATTCTCGATATATAAAGGAATCGAAGATTGAAATGAATAACATTGTTTTACATATGATTGACCTATTTTTGTTTATTTTAGTGCAATTTCTGTTTCCGTATATTTACTGATATGCAAAGGTTAATTGGACTGGAATTTTCATTGACGTAATTTAACAAAGCTTTGTTATATTATATGTCGAAATATTTGCAATGGCTACCTCTGTATGTTTATATACCTATGTATATAAACAGAAATATGCATTTTATTGAACAAAGCGATACGTAATAATATATTGTTTAACAAAGGAAACTAAATTTAATGTCAATATTTGACGACACATCGCTACAATAAAAAAAATGTCTTTATTTCATAATTTATAATGGCTTCGCGGTTATTACACATTGGAATGGAACTACCTATAAAGGATTTTACTTAAGTATTTTATTTTATTTGCTGACGTTTCTAAAACTTAACAGTTCCCATATACGTAGCACGGCTGAGCTGCCAAATCTAACGCTAAAGTCTTAATTATACAGCCTTAGGTAAGTACATTGTTTTTGTATACATAATTAATGAATATTAGTTTAAAGGATCCGGCTCGAAGGACCTGGTCCTTCGAACCGGATACTGAGCGTAATCACATTTGCAATTTACACCCGCAATATACATATTAATTGTAAACACCCGAAATTCGGACAGACCGACCAACTAGCGTTGATTATAATTTGTAAGTTTAAATTAAATTTGTGGGTTCCGTTATATTTAGAATCTCTTAATGTAACGAGCTTTCTGCTGTAGCTTCGTAAGTATACTAAGATTTCGTTTTACCCGCGACTTCTTCTGCGCACCCCATTTTACCCCCTTAGGGGGTGAATTTTCGAAGATAGGCGCAAATGTCTACTTCGTGACATAAAGCTGAGTGGTAATCATAGGTACCTAATTTTTAGTTTTTGTATGTCAAACTGATATGTGGTTCTTACTTAGTTAACCTATTTTTATTTTTTTTCTACTTTGTTTCTGCTATATACAATGTACTTTTGTCTGTTGAAGTATTCAGTGCAAGGGTCCTATGTATTTAAATAAATTCTTTCTTTCTTTCTTTCAAAAATCCTTTCTCATTTTCCTACGTCATCAAAGGAAACCTTGTGAGAAATTTCAAGTTTCTAACCCTTATAGTTCAGACCCTACGTTGATATGTTAGTCATTAACTCAGCTACTTGTTAGATATACCTACCTAATTATATGTAAAAAAAAAAAAAAACATTTCAGTAAAAACATTATTCAACATTATGGATTGATTAAAAGAACACTTTGGAATGAAACAACTATTAACGGATTTAACTTGCGTATTTTTATTTTATTTTATTTGCTGACGTTTCGTTATTTTATTTTATTTGTCAGTTTAGCGTTAAACTATTGTCAGCTCAGTCGTGCTACGATTATGGAAACTGTAAAGAATCCGAAACGTCAGCAAATAAAATAAAATAAAAATACGCGAGTTGAATCCGTTAAGTAATAGTTGTTTCATTCCAATGTTTAACAATATATTTATACATTTAACATTGATGTTCTCAAAAATAACGCTTAAATATATGAAATGAATATAATGTAAGGTAACTTTTATTACGAAAAAAGTTAATATTGTGAACTTTTATCAAAAAAGTTTCGATACAGTCTAATATTAATATTTAATTCATAAGTTCGGTATTTATCAAATATAATTAAGAATCAGCTTCTGTTTTTGTGAAATCCGATTAAATTATCTTCATCCTAAATAAAGCAAAGGGAGAAGACAAAGGAATTCCCGAAAGACATTAAAGAAAAAAACTTATAAATAAGATATTATATATGTAATATTTTGTGAAGACAGTCTCACAGATATCGAACTATGCTATATCGCATCGCAGATTTACTAGCTTAGATTAGATTTATTTATTTCTCATTATTACATACATTATAATTACACATTATGTCATATTAAATGCACTCATAGTGAGATCGTCAAAATTTTACATTATAAAATAAACAAACACATAACAAATAAAATTAAAACTATTTTAGAATTTTACAAATGTCATTATTATAGTTTTTCTCTTTAGTCGTCAATATTACTATAATCATAATATTATTATCAATCACAAGGCAGGCAGTATTGTTGACAAGGGCGTGCATTCCATATAGGCACAATGGTATAAATGTATGGAGTGCCTACCCTGTCGTAGATACGCGACCCTCACTGCACGCGCCTGCTATTGCTATAGTAGTTTTATGGTGATGATAACCAATTGCGCGATTACATGTAATCACAACTACGATTGATTACTTTAAGAAATTAGTAGTTTGATTATCAATTACTTTAATCGCAATCGTTATTTGTAACTGTAGATTCTGATTACGTTATCGATTTGGTGAGCTAGCTTACGGAGCTAAGCGCTGAAGAAAATATGAAGATTAAGGTACTTACTGTAAATAGATAATAAAAGAATCCAATTATCCAATAATAAGAATTCTTTCGTTAAAATGTATTGTAGCCGCGAAGGCCTCAAAAAGGATTACTGAGTAGGTATAATGATTACTGGGTATAGTAGTTTCAATTACTGAGTAATCTAATTACATAGTAACAGATTACTAAGTAATCAGATATGTAATTTGATTACAATGGTATCTATGTAAACCTACTCTACTCGTATTTACGAGTAAAAACGTATATTTATATAGCTTCGCTCCTAATTATCTTGGACTATATAAATTCCTAATCCTATTGTTTAGTTTTCAAAGTAGATTCTACATCAAAGAGGAATTAATTATAATTAAAAGAATTATGCCGGCATTTTATAAAAAATCCCGAATTGGACGCCATTTTGATTCTTTGTATACAGTTCGGGGAATACCTTTTTGCTCTTTTTTTTGCCGTTTTTCAAATAAGGTTTGATTTAAAAGATATTTCGGGACTTGAGTAACATTCTAGAGGTTTTAAGTAAATTGGTTTTATATATAAAATATACATTTTATATATGCTGGAGTCTCTATTAGTCTTAATTTAGGTTTGTTTGTTAGATTAAGCTTAAAACATAAGTAAAGTGTTTTTAAAAGAATAAAAATAAGTAATAATATTAATAAATTTAATCGAAGAATTCACACTGATTAATTTACTCCGATTGTAAAGATAAAGATAATATACATAGTATATTACTACTGTTCGTGCGTCTATATGTCTGTGGGAACTTCTCCTTTTATATATAACTAGCTTCTGCCCGCGACTTCGTATGCTCACGATGAGTATTTACTTTACTCAATATCCCTACTAATATTATAAATGCGAAAGTAACTCTGTCTGTCTGTCTGTTACGCTTTCACGCTAAAACTACTGAACCGATTTAAATGAAATTTGGTACAAAGAAAGTCTGGAGTCTGAGAAAGGACATAGGCTACTTTTTAACCGACTGCAAAAAAGGAGGAGTTCCACGCGGACGAAGTCGCGGGCAGAAGCTAGTGATTATATAAAATAGTCTATATGTTATTTTAATGTAGAAGCTATATTATTATAATTTCTGATCGCGGTTTTGCTATATTATTGTTAAGTGTCATCATAAACCATTTAGTATATTTTGCGTGAAAGAGTATCAAACATACATCCATAATTTTTTACAAACTTTCGCATTTATAATATTAATAGGATATACAATTTAGCGTTAGACTATTGTCAGCTCAGTCGTACTACGATTATGGAAACTGTAAAGAATCCGAAACGTCAGCAAATAAAATAAAATAAAAATACGCGAGTTAAATCCGTTAATAGTTGTTTCATTCCAATGTGTAATAATCGCGAAGGCATCAGAAATTATTAGGATATAACATTTTAGGCAGATACAATGTAAACAAAACAAAGTCATAATCCTCCGCGATTGATAAAATTTATAATTTCCAAAATGAGATGGAAATGGGGGTGCAATTCTCCAACCGAGCGACATCCCTTAATACCGAGATGTCACGGGCGAGATCGAAATCCGACCGAACATAATTAGGACCTGGCCGTCATTAAGGCTTGCTACTCACATGCGATTAGTCGCACGATTTAAAGTCGCATGGAAATAATAGATTAGATTATCAGATTTATTTATTTCTCAATAATCACACAATATAATACCATTGAAATGTCAAATTACATGTAATCATACCGAGATCGTTAATACAAAAATAATAAGATTATAGAATTAAAACACAAATGTCAAATAAAAAAAAAATACAAAATAGGTTTTTTCATTAGTGACAGATCACTAGTAATTATTAATTAATTAGCGACTTTTATGACGTAAGCCATCCTGCACGGCACTTAAGGTTCTTGTCGCGGGAGAAAGAAAGTGACAGATGACAGATCACTGTCATACTTTTGCAATGAATGAAAATGATATATATTATCTCGCGCGACAATATAATATGTCACTCCTGTAAGCCTAACCTATGATGATGACTTTAGCATAAGACTATTGTCAGCTCAGTCGTGCTACGATTATGGAATCTGTAAAGGCTCCGAAACGTCAGCCAATAAAATAAAATACGCGAGTTAAATCCGTCTAAAGTTGTTTCATTCCAATGTATAATAACCGCGAAGGCATCAGAAATGAATATGATGATTTGACACGTCGACATGTCAAGATATTCACTTTTGACCTTTATGTCGTCTTTAAACGTCAGAAGTAGACAAAGTATACAAGTTGACTTTTACTAGACGACATAATGTCTTTAATATGTCAACATGTTTGATGTTTAATAGACGGCATAATTTGTCGACGCGTGACAAAAGAGTTTATCATCTTGCTGCAGCGATGCGACTGATACGCGACAGAAATCCGCAAATTGTAAAAGTCGCAACGATTATTAATCGCACTGTAATAAATTCTTATTGCGTATTCGCCAAAGCTAATTGGTCATTTTAGACGGAGTCATTTGCATTGAATAATGACTTGACTCTTTGATTGATTTCAAATTGGATGTCATTTGCATTCAATTACATACCTAATACCTTTACGGATTCAACCTGGGTTTACTCGTAGAATAGGCATTACCATTTTTTTTTCTTTTGTCCATCAAGTAGGTAGATTGGCAAAAAATATTGGACACGTATACCGTTAAAGGTTTCAAAACGACAGCAAATCATTTAAATCCGTTATAATTCTTTCATTCCAATGTGTAATAACCGCGAAGGTATCAAAAATGCACACTTTCAGCCTATTAATATAACACGGGCGTGCTTTCCATACAGGTACTGTACGGAGTGCCTACCCTGGTGCCATACGTATGCTGCCACTGCACCTACAAACACTTTAATAAGCTCTCCTAGTGCTATAGTAGTTTATACAGCCTAGTAATCACTCAGGTAGGGAACCCATGACGGGCATCAAATATGAGCGAGGCCGCAAGCCGAGCGCGCGGGTGACTGATTAATCCAAGCTTTGCAAACGGACAGAGCAAATAAGATGCTATGTATTGTAATTATTTTTAGCTAGAACTTTAGTAACTACAATCTTTTAATCGAAATTCGATTAATATTTTATTTTTTGGTTCAATACCATTAGTTTTTAATTATAATGAGAATGAGTCGATTCCCATAGTGTAATGGTTAGCACGCTGCCGCTAGTAAAGGCATAAGCGTGGGTTCGAATCCCACTGGGGGTCTAAGATTTTTTCTACTCTTGTCTTTGTACAAAAACATCATTATATATTTTTTTTTTTTTTTTTTTCGAACTGAATACTGAAGCGCAGTTGGCCAGCTAATGGGCCTTTACTGCAAAACCGGACGGGTGGCGAGACTCCTGAAAGGAGACTCTTAAGCCTTTTATCATTATAATTAGAACTTTAGTGTTGTAGTCAACACGCCGCGCGTATAGGCATAGGTGTAGGTTCAAATCCAATTGGGGTGTCGATTTTTTCTACTCGTGTCTTGGTAGAAATATTATAAGTAAGTAATTAAAAAGTAATGGTAAATACGTAGTTAATATTTAGGACTTTAGTGTTAGACTGTCGTCAGCATATACGCGTGTTAAGTCCGTTATAGTTGTTTTATTCCAATCTATACTAATATTATAAAACTGAAGAGTTTGTTTGTTTGAACGCGCTAATCTCAGGAACTACTGGTTCGAATTCAAAAATTATTTTTTTGTTGGATACACCATTTATCGAGGAAGGCTTTAGGCTATATAACATCACACTGCGACCAATAGGAGCGAAGAAACAGTGGAAAATGTGTAAAAAACGAGGAAAATATGAAGCCTTATGAAGAAGTGACGGAAGACTTTGACAGATCTTTGACGAAACAATCGGACGGGCAGGACGACGTCTGCCGGGGCCGCTAGTGTGTAATAACCACTTAGGTATATTATTATTAGCTGTAATAAATTTAAGCATGCGAGGTAAATTGGTCCAAAGTCAATAGAAAGTGACCCACAACCATTGGAAACATTTGTATGGTCTCCAAAATTAATGACTGACTGAAGGATTACAAAAAAGCAGCTTCATTTTAATGAAATAAAAAAAGGTTTATTATTTGAAGAGCAAAAAGGTGCTAATGATTAATTAATTATCTCATATCGGGTTAAATTAATCATTTAATTTTTTTTAAATTAACGGTTCATTTGCTTCGGCATAATACTCCAAAAGATAAAACAAGAATATTCCGTATAATTAATTTTATTAGCAAATTAATTAGTGATCCCAATTAATTATTCTCCGATGTGGGCATTGTTTTCATGAATAAATTCCACTTTCCGGAACAAAAGCTGTTTTAATAAAACAAAAATGTCTAGAAATCACAATAATTGCCGTCTTCAATATTTTTTTAGGGAATTCGGTAATTAGTGGACTTGTACGGAATTTAATTAAAGGAAAGGTCGAAAGGGACCTGGAAAAGGTATTTTATATACATATAAAAGTTGTATGTATCTCTTAGTGCGCACTGAAAACAGAACCCTTTGTTCCGGGTGCGTGCAGTGAGAGGTTTCGGGGTAGGCACTAAATTAATCTGTGAGTGTGTGCACTGAATACATAAACCTTTTGTTTCAGGTGCGTGCAGTGAGAAGTTTCAGAGTAGGCACTAAATAAATCTATCATCTGTTTGGAATGGATTAGTTTTTTATTATACTTACGGTTTACTTACCTACATCAAAGACAATAGGTATTACTTAATGAGCGTCCCAAAGGATTGAAATGTATTATGTATCTACTTATTTTTTTTGACCATGTCTCGTTGTTAATAACAAAAAATGGAAATTCAAACAAAAAGTGCAATATTTTAAAATTATTAATTTACTCTTCAATGAATTTAACACAAATATCTAAACACAGTATGAACATATCATAATATTATAAGTAGTTATCTATACTAATATTATAAAGAGGAAAGATTTGTACCTATTTTTGTATGTTTGTAATGAACAGGCTCAAAAACTACTGGACCGATTTTAATAATTCTTTCACTGTTGGGAAGCTACGTTCACCCTGACTAACATAGGCTATAGATTATTTTGAAAAAATAGGGATCCGTGCGAAGCCAGGGCGAACCGCTAGTTACAATATAAACCTATTACAATCGCTAAATATTTAAATCAATAACTTAAGTTTTAGATAAACGGGAAAATGGAGACAGAATACCCAGTTTATCAATAGAAACGGTTACACACCCGCAAGTATTTAACGTACCAAAATACACCGAACAAAACAGTAACAAACTTCGACTGTATCCCCATTAAAATAAGGTTCAAATTCATACACGACAAAGAGTCCATTCATAGACAACACATTATTTCCAAAACAGTGCTACCACAAGAACAAAACAGTATTTGTTAAGTTCGCAGAAGGATGGCAACACTAAACGGTTAAAAAAAAAGTGATAATTACTTTGAATTGCTTTGAAAAAGGAACGTTTCGGAATGACAGATTTATTGTTTTTGGATGTTCACAATTCGAGTTGTAAATTAAGTTTTTTTTTTTAATTTTCAATGGCATTGTTCGTTTGCGTTTCGTTACGCGTTCTCTTTTTGAATATAGATTTAAGTTTAAGGAACTTTTGAATTTTATGCTCTATTTTTAAACTTTCGCGTTTCGTTTTGTAAGTAAAATAATGATGTAATGTGTTTTTTATAAGTATCAGTGAGTAGTAAGTATCACTATTTTTATACATATAAAATAAAGAAAAAAAACTATTTAGGTAGGTCTACATTTTTCTATTCTTAATACAATTATTTTACTGAGATTTAAAAAAAAATACTTAAAGAAAGTGCCTATACATATTTTAATATACCAAAGTATACCTACCTTTTACAAAACCCATTTTTATTTACCTTCCGAAGGAAATAGTGACGTCACATTTGATTTCATACGATTTGACACCTTATTTCTGCGTATCATAAAAAGACCAAATTTCCCTTCAAAGAATTCACACCTAGTGAATCCTTCATTTGAGAGTTAATCGACTCTGATCCTTATGCTGTACGGATAAGGTGCATATTTTGTATAATGAGAATATTATTCAGATTCCTTACATTTGGCCCGACAGCAAGTCGGAAGAGGAAATTGTGCATGTGTGCGTACACAAAATGGCCGAATGTAAGAAAGACGGATATGGTATGGAGATTTTAAATGGCTATAATATTTGATAATGATATTTGTGAATTGGAATGAAACAACTATTAACAGATTTACTCGCGTATTTTTATTATATTTTATTTGCTGACGTTTCCGATTCTTAACAGTTTTCATAATCGTAGCACGACTGAGCTGACAATATCACCAACAATATTTTGCCAAAGTTGGTAAAATAAAATAAAAATACGCGAGTTAAATCCGTTAATAGTTGTTTCATTCCAATGTGTAATAAGCGCGAAGGCATCAGAAATTATGATATTTGTGAAGTTAGGAAAAATAGAGACCCCAGCTGGACTTGAACCTATGCCTTAACGCGAGGCATCGTGCTTCCCATTTTACCATGGGCGTCACTGATTGAGTTAATGAAATGTTTTACTACTTCCTACTTCTTATCATTCAAACAAATTATTGGTAGGTACCTAACATAACTGACAGATAAAGAAATTGATTTCACACTTATCGAAAACAGCTACCTAAAAATTGTTTTTTTCTTAAATAAATTAGTAACTCGAATATAATGCAAATAGCCCTAAGTATATTTTCTTTATTTTTTTTAAATACTGGCAGAAAGCCGACTACCTAACTCATAACCTTTTCAAAAAGCAACTTGAATTTAAAAAAAGAATAAATATTGTTTGTGATTTGATATTGAGCTTTAAGAATTCTGCGCTGTTTGAGTTACATTTATAATCGCGCAATTGTAAAATACTTTCATTTGACAAAACATTGTAGGAATAACGTAGGTTGCCTCGTCTTTCGCAAGGGTGTTTAATGACGTCACGTGGAAGATTTATACGAATTCCAAGAACAGTGAGCCTTGATAATAATATATTATGACAAGTATATATAAGGCATGTATAAATATATATTTAATAATATAATTATTTGCACTATCTGTCTGTGATATTGGCAATTAATAAAATATATAATTTTATAAAGAAAGAAACCTTAAAATGTGAATAAACAAATTTATGTATAATAATCTATGTAAAATCGTTTTAGTGCTAGAATACCGTTAGCTCAGTAGTCTACGAGCATGGGATCTGTAAAGTTTACGAAACGTCAACAAATAAAATATAAAACGCGAGTTAAATCCTTTGTAATTGCGTCATTTCAATGAAATTCAAAAAAATAATTCCCATGCATTCTCAATTTAATTCCAACATTTCTAGAACAATGGAAATTTCTCGAAAGACTTAAATATATTATCAAAATATGTATTATATTTCTAGTTGGCAGGTGAAATAGTTTCCCTAAACACCTGACACCCTAATAATGGCCGCCGCAAAAGGGTGTCGCAGAAAAAAGCATTTTCCCCGATTCTTACATGAATATGTTTTGAAGTTATGAATTGGTTATGTAGTTTTACTATTCGGGAGTTATATTGGCTTAGGTGTCTTCTACAAACGACTAAAGGATATAAGAACTCATAATTCTCAACAAGCAAAATCAGTACTTAAAACGTTCTCAAGACTTTAACGTCATACTCCCCCTCCAACACACATCCAGTACACACAGGCAGCTGCCGCGCGGCATGCGGCCTCACCCACACCTAGCATACTCGATAGTGTTACAGCGGCCCCGCCGGCGGGGACCAACACACACACACACAGGCAGCTGCCGCGCGGCATGCGGCGTCACCCACACCTAGCATACTCGATAGTGTTACAGCGGCCCCGCCGGCGGGGTCGAACACACACAGGCAGCTACCGCGCGGCATGCGGCCTCACCCATACCTAGCATACTCGATAGTGTTACAGCGGCCCCGCCGGCGGGGTCGAAGACGTCCACATTTCAGTTATTCATCCGTAGATATAGGTAATATAATAATATCTAACTTGAGGAAGGAGTTAAACACAATACTTTTATAAGAACGTTATTAGTAATCCAATCTTATAATTATTTTTATTACGACTTTGCTTGTGACTGTATTTTGAGTGTCGTAATATGGAAATTAAACTTACGCTAGTTAAATCCGCTATAGTTGTTTTCAAATAATAATTATTGTATCTACTAATAAAAAATATTGATTTTAATTTGCAATAATGTAAATCGAAGCAAAAGCAATCAGTGTATTTCCTAGAATGCAAAACAGCGCATAATCTAGATGCAATCAACTTTCTAGGTTACCTATGTCAACGCATTATGAGAATGCATAGTGCATCCTTGTGCAGTAAACGCACCGGATTGCATTCCCGATATGCAATCCCGGTGCATGTGGATTTTATATTAAGTTACGCTGTATTTGAAATCATTTCTGTATGCAATTTTTACTTTCTTGTCGTAATGTAAACATCCGTTGATGAGAAAGGAAGTAGCATAGATGCACTTCTAGATGCATAAATGCACGTGTCAAGATTTGACAATAGAAAATTGTCACTTGTTCAGATATTGATGGTATATTTTTGAATAGGATGATGTGAAACTGCGTATGTATGTGCCTATCGTACTAATATTTACTTGTGTCTAATAAAAACATTATAATTTCTGATGCTGTCAAAGTTGTTACTAACACACATAGCATAAAAATTATAACTCGGGAACTTGGGGGACGGCCTGTTGGTCTAGTGGTCAGATGCCCTGACTACGAAACCGGAGGTTGCGGGTTCGAATCCTGCTAGGGGCAGATGTCAGTGTGATGAACACTGGCATCTGTACCTGAGTCTTGGATATCTTATATGTATTTATGTATGTTTATCCGTTGTCTAGTACCCATAGTACAAGCTATGCTTAGTTTGGGGCTAGATCAATCGGTGTGAATTGTCCAAAGATATTATTATTATTATTATAATTTTGACAGATTTGTTTTTTTTGACAAAAATGGTATTTAAGGGAAACTGCGGAAGCATATAAATTAAAGAAATATATTCACATATATTAAGATACAGTTATTGCATTGTGCAAGGTAAGTTACATTAATAATAAAGTATATTATGCAACTGCATTGAATAATACAGTTTTATTAAAATCAAGAAAACTTGTGCATTGTCACAGATTTGTATAACAAGCTACATCATTGTCATTGAAATATTGAGGAACAACATATGTAAATATTGTCAACTCAGTGTTTTTATAATGTTTTAATAATTTCTGATGCCTTCGCGGTTACTTGTATACATTTAGCATAAGACTATTGTGAGCTCAGTCGTGCTACGATTATAGAATCTGTAAAGGCTCCAAAACGTCAGCCAATAAAATAAAATACGCGATTTAAATCCGTTTTAAGTTGCCTTCATTCCAATTTATCTCATTTAAAATTTATTGACAGTTGACACTAGTTGTCATTATTATATGGCAACCACATTTGTATTTTTGACACAATGTAACTAGGCATTGTTTATGAAATGACAATGAATGGTTTAGTTCGAAACTTAGAACTCATAAAAAAAAACAAAAGATAAAAGATTTGTATTGTATTTGGTAGTTTTTTGTTACCGGGTAAGGTTTAGAAATTTCGTTGTCAGAATCAATAATAATATTTAATTTGAAACTCTCCTGCTTTAATTACAAGGTTCAAAATGTAATTAGTATTTATAAATGAAATTTAGGAGTTTTTGCTGTTGAGTGAGATCTCAGTCATGCCAAACTTACGAGATTTTAGAAAAGATGAAATTTTTAGGATTTGCAGTATAAAATAAATATAGAAAGGAAATAAAGGAATGGATACTCGCTAAGCTGAAAACGGGACCGGGATGGAAAAAAAATCACGCATTTTTTTTCCACAGGAATGACATAAAAATTAACCAATTTCCGTCCCTGTTTCTCAGTTACCTCGCAAATTTTCAACCAAATTGGTTCAGCCATTTTTGTTTTATATTACTTTAACTAAAGCTACTATCTTTATACATATCCTCCTGCCGCCCAGCACATTTTGGTCAAAGATGGGATAGCAGCCCACATCCCTTTTTATAGGTTTACATGGTTCCGGCCCACGACTTTCGGCAGATGAAAACTTGAGTTATCGTTGTCGTATGAATGTATTGTTTTTATGGTATCATAAGTGATATGTATAAAAGGCTTTGAGACTAAAAAAACACCGAAATTCGATGTCTTTTTTATAGGTATCTGGGTTATAACAATAAAAAATATGAAAATATGAAAATCTATATTTCTGTGTTTATTCCGATATCTTATATGCCTACGTGTTGGCCTTTTACGCTACTATAATGTATTTTTGTTAAATTGCAATAAAAGTAACTCATTTTATATATTTTCTTAAAATATATAATTTTTTTACTACGTCTGCCACTTGTTTACCGTTAATTTTGGCCATATACTGGTAATTTTTCGTTCATGACATGCAAATTCTATGACTAGAGTATGTCTTTATTACCGGAAACGGAATGGAACATTAATAAAATGGAAAATGAGCTGACAATTAGGCACCAAACTTGACCATATCGAAGTTTTGGCTAAAAACGGGGTAACCGCCCATAGACCTTTATAAAATCCCATAGAGTCATAACAACTAATTCGAGTGGAACACTAATTTATCATTATGATTAGGTTATAATGGGTGTGAATTGTGAAAACAAAACAATAGAAACACTTTTGTTTTACAAATTGTTAATAAACATAGCAAAAAGATCAGAAATCAAAACAAGAATAGCGGTTATAACCCGTAGACCTATTAAAAACTTTGAATACCTTGGTGCTCATATGCCTTTTAATAGGTCATCCGATTATTAGTTGTTGTATTTATAATGATATCAACTGAATGAATAAAATAAATATGCTGAAACAAAGATGAACATCTTAGGCAACACTCACACCAAAAACTCATACGCAATCTGCCGAGATAGCTAAGAAAATCACAGATTTACTTACCCCTTCTTCGACCTCTCGACATTGTTTTGAATATTACGCCAAAACTAACAGATGATGTTTAACAGACTGACATCTAGTGTGAACGTTAAATATGACGTATGCGTTTTAAAATAATTTAAATGTAATATGCGGTAAATTTAAAGTTCTATGACAAGTCAAAGTTGAAGACCTTTTAAAAGGACGTTGGGCGTCAAGCTATAAAAATCAGCAACACGCTTGGGCCGGAACCACTACTCAGCTGAAGACCTTTAAATAGGTCATTGGGCGGCAGGAGGATATAGCAGTACACGGATCCTTATTTTTTTAAAATATGATATAGCCTATGCTACTTGGGAATAGTCTAGCTTCCCAACAGTGAAAGAATTTTTCAAATCGGCCCAGACGTTTTGGAGCCTGTTGAATACAAACAAACAAACAAACCTTTCCTCTTTATTATAATAGTATAGATAAAAGAAAGTTGTATTACAAAATTAAGTATTTGTAGTACTCTTCTACAGAAGGTTAGTGGTAAGTGAAGTAGCTTCCCTTTTGCATCTGTGACATAATGTACCTGCGTTTGTTTTGAGTTTATTTATAACATTGCAATAAAACAGCTGTAGACAGATTGAACTCCCGTATTTTATTTCATTGGCTGACGTTTCCGAGCCTTTACAGATTCCATAATCGTAGCACGACTGAGCTGACAATAGTCTTATGCTAAAGTGAGAGTTAAATCTGTAATAACCGCGAAGGCATCGGAAATTATTATGAGATAAAAACCCCCGTTTAACTCCTTTAGGGGGTGAATTTTTAAACATCCTTTCTTAGTGTTCCCCTACGTTATAAAAGGAACCCCTGTGCAAAATTCCAAGTTTCTAACCCTTATAGTTTAGGCCCTGCGTTGATATGTCAGTCTTTAAGTTACAGTTTATGTATAACTTTGAGTCAGCTGCGAAAATAGGTCTGTGACAAAACCTAGTAAAATGAAAATGTATCAGCTATATTAGCTGTCTGGAGATTATTTATAACAAGGTTTCTAGGTAATAACCGATAACTCTAGTTGTTTGTGTACTTTTTACTTTTCATGTTTACTTAAATATTTATTGAAAACATTGTTGGTAAGGTTTCGATGAAGATTTGTGTCTTACTTAAAACGATATACTTACGTCAAGATTAGTATATACTAATACTAGCTTCTGCCCGCGACTTCGTCTGCGTGGAACTCCTCCTTTTTTGCAGTCGGTTAAAAAGTAGCCTATGTCCTTTCTCAGGCTCCAGACTTTCTTTGTACCAAATTTCATTTGAATCGGTCCAGTAGTTTTAGCGTGAAAGCGTAACAGACAGACAGACAGACTGACAGACAGACAGACAGACAGACAGACAGACAGACAGACAGACAGACAGACAGACAGACAGACAGACAGACTGAGTTACTTTCACATTTATAATAAAATATATTAGTTGGGATTAGTAGGGATTATCTACATATATCTATCCTACCTATACTAATATTATAAAGAGGAAAGGTTTGTTTGTTTGTTTGGATTGATAAGCTCCTAAACGACTGGACCGATTTGAAAAATTCTTTCATCGTTGGAAAGCTACAATAATCCCGAGTGACATAGGCTATAAAAAAGGGATCCGGGGCTGGCCGCTAGTAGCAAATATTCATTTTAACGTTAAAATTAATTTTATCAAACTATTCGGCACTTATCAAAAACTTGTGACAGACAATTTATAAAGCCGCTGACAGATCCCGTGTACAAAAAAAAAGTAACTTTCTTAAGTAGTTTCGGAACTTTTTGCCAATGAATTCAGACTGCTTCAATATACAACCTTAAGTCAACGTAGTAAGTTCCAATTTCGTGTAACTTTTTGAACAGATGGTATTTTAATCCTCCTTGTAATGTGATATTTTGAAAAAATACTTGATTTAAAATAACGGAGCCGTGAAATGTATGGGATGTTTATTTTAAACCGTGTATGTGGGATTAGTGACAAAAAAGTGAAGGTGTTTAAGTAATAGTTCGTACTTAAGATGTTTTTATACTGTGATTTGAAAGGACACCGCTGACGATCTCAATATGAGTGAATATTGACATAATAATGTTTTAGGTACTTTATGAATCTTGAGAAATAAATCAATCTAATCTAATCTAATTTAATATAATTTAATATAATTATATTATTATTATGTAAGTATAGTCGGGATCCAGTACCTATTTATATAATACTAACCAGGTACTGAAATAAAAAAAAAAAGCGGATTTAACTCGCTTATTAATTTATTCTTTAACAAATAAAATAAAATACTTACGCATCCGAAAATTATACAAGTCCCATATTCATGCTCAAAATGTAACATAAAAAAAGTATTTTTTGGCGTTACAGTCAGCTCAGTCGGTTACAAATATGGAACTGTAAAGTTTCGAAACGTCAGAAAATAAAATACAATACGCGAAATAAAACCGTTATAAGTACCTAATTGTTTCGCTTATTTTATTCTATACTAGCGGCCCCGACAGACGTCGTCCTGCCCGTCCGATTGTTTTGTCAAAGATCTGTCAAAGTCTTCTAACTGTCACTTAATGAATAGTAATTCTTCATAAGGCTTCATATTTTCCCCGTTTTTTTACACATTTTTCACTGTTTCTTCGCTCCTATTGGTCGCAGCGTGATGTTATATAGCCTAAAGCCTTCCTCGATAAATGGTCTATCCAACAAAAAAAGAATCTTTGAATTCGAACCAGTAGTTCCTGAGATTAGCGCGTTCAAACAAACAAACAAACAAACAAATGAACAAACAAACAAACTCTTCAGCTTTATAATATTATAGTATAGATGCTGACGAATATAACTTCCTATATTCGTAGCTTTATCGATAGTCCAACGCTAAAGCAAAGAGGCCATTTCTCAAAACCGAGTTTGTCCGAGTTCAAATCCGATATTAGCAATACAAACCGTAAACCGTAAATTGTATCGCCTAGATTGGATTGCCCTCTAAGTCGAGGTGTCGAGTTCGATGCTCGGTTGTGGCAAAACTAATTAGTGCTTTGAGGTGTACTACGGAACCAATTTAGATCTAGGTTTTAGACTAGGATTTCTGTTTTGACTTAGCGCTAGGTTTATTATGACCAACTAGTCTAGTTAGTTAAACTGGTTAACTAATATAAACATAAAATAAAATAATTAATCTATATAGATAACTAGCTGTCCGCCCCGGCTTCGCACGGATCCTTTTTATATATAGCCTACTAGCTTCTGCCCGCGACTTCGTCCGCGTAGAACTCCTCCTTTTTTGCAGTCGGTTAAAAAGTAGCCTATGTTCTTTCTCAGGCTCCAGACTTTCTTTGTACTAAATTTCATTTAAATCGGTCTAGTAGTATTAGCGTGAAATCGTAACAGACAGACAGACAGAGTTACTTTCGCATTTATAATATTAGAGGATTAACGATTAGAGGGATGTCACTCGGGAATAGTGTAGCTTTACAATAGTGAAAGAATTTCTCAAATCGGTCCAGTCGTTTTGGAGCCAATTCAATCCAAACAAAAAAACCTTTCCTCATTATTACCTATATTAAGTACATACCTATATGAACTGCCTACCCTCACGCGGTAAAGGCACGGTACTAGCATCTGACAGCGACTTCGTTTGCGTGAGATAAAAACCCCCGTTTAATTCTTTTAGGGGGTGAATTTTTAAACATCCTTTCTTAGTGTTCCCCTACATTATAAAAGGAACCCCTGTGCAAAATTCCAAGTTTCTAACCGTTATAGTTTAGGCCCTGCGTTGATATGTCAGTCATTAAGTTAGCTTCCCGTTTTATATTATATCGATTAAAGTGACCTAATTTCAATTGTGTCACTACGCGACTGTAAATTTAAATATTATGACTTCCTTTATGGAATGATGACATAAGTATTTTGAATTGAGTCAAATTAATTTCTGATGCCTTCGCGGTTATTACATATTGGAATGAATAAACTATAGACGGATTTAATTTGCGTATTTTATTTTAATGGCTGACGTTTCGGAGCCTTTACAGATTCCATAATCGTAGCATGACTGAGTTGACAATAGTCTTATGCTAAAGTCTAGCAATCAGGACGATATCTATAGTACAAATATCATCATCATCATCATCATCATCATCATCAGCCCATCGCAGTCCACTGCTGGACATAGGCCTCTCCAATTGCACGCCACTGCGCTCGATCTTCGGCTGCTCGCATCCAGCTCCTGCCAGCCATCTTACGCAAATCGTCACTCCACCTTGTACAAATAAATTTAGCTTAGTTTGTTGAAATTTCATTAAATATATTTTTCTAACAATAGATTTGTTTGCTCTTTACTCAAAATTAAATCATCTGGCGTCTGTTAATGAAAGGAAATTTAATAAAGTCCTTATTTACCGTGACGGCCATTGTTGTGTGAATTCGCAATTTTATTTAGTTTCCTGTATAATTTTATATTTCGTGAATAGCATTTACCTATAAATAAAAAACAACTATAACGGAAGTCCGTTAAGTCCGTCAAGTTAAGTAACTTGCGTGTATAATTTTTATGTTTTGGGAACTAGTTCCCATATTCGTAGCTGACTCGATGGTACGTTTTTTGGATTGGCAGTTTGAAATAAACTTAAAAAGGAATGCATTCTTGTTAAGCTGAAAGCCCCGTTTTAGAGGATTAAAAAAAAATCAATACGCAAATTAAAGAGCGAAAAAAAAATATATTTTAGGTATGTCTATCTCCTTGTTCTGAGCTATCCTCCACCAATTTTCAGCCAAATCTGTTCAGCTGTTCTTATATAAATATATAATATAATCTTATATCTTAGACTACTAGTCCTAAAAAAAATCATCATTCCTAAAATCACGTAAGTTTGGGGTGACTGGGATCAAAATCAAATTAAAAAATATTATTATGCTTATTTAATTTTGGCTCTTACAAGCTCTTATAAAGATCTGAGTCATATTAGATCTAACATGAGAGCTGACAATAGTGTACAAGGGCGTGCATTCCATATAGGCACAATGATATAAATTTATGGAGTGCCTACCCTGACGCAGTACATACGCGACCGTTACTGCACGCGCCTGATAGTGTAACAGTTCTAACACTACACTATATGAACTACCATCTGTGAGATATCTTATCTTATCTTATCCACATAAATCGATCGTAACGAACCAATTATCAACTATTTTATTTCTATTCGAAACTCGAACGCAATTAAATTCATAATTGCATTGAATTTAAAAGAACTGATTTTAAAATTGGAACGTGTTTCAAACCACAGAATATACACGTAAAGACGGTTCGAGCGCAGTAAAAACACGTCGCTTAATGTGATTGGGCGGTAAAATTGAGAGCGAAAATAAAATTTACATGATTGGCTGTTTGTTGCTTTTTAACGCCTTTTTAACTAAGTAGTTGACAATTTCTGAACGAGTTGAGGTGTGTCATTGTGACATTTCGCTGTTTAGTTTGGTCTTTGAACGTCTTAGTTGATAGTCATTTTGACGTATCGATGAAGTATCGTATAGGTGCCCTTTTATTAACGAAGTCAAGTCAGTAAATTTATTTCAAATAAAAGATTTTTAATATTGATATGGTTACAGAAAGACTTACGGATAAAGAATCCGAAACGTCAGCAAATAAAATAAAAATACGCGAGTTAAATCCGTTAATAGTTGTTTCATTGCAATGTGTAATAACCGCGAAGGCATCAGATTATTATGTATAAATTGCCTGATTTGGTAAGCATTCTTAAAATCAAAATTCATTCTTTGGCATCTCACAATTTTTTACGATATAAGAACTGAGTTGCAAGTTTGTTGCAACTTTTTTTACAAGTTATATTTTAATGGCATCATCTTTACATTTGACCCTAGCGGGATTCTACCCCGCGACCTCCAGTTTCGTGGTCAGAGGACCACTAGACCTACAAGCCGACTTATTACCTACTATATTTAAGGTAGATCAGGCGCGTGCGGTGAGGGGAGGGTAAGTATGGCGACAGGGTAGGCACTCCATACATTAGTGACACCATGCCTGTATGGAATGCACGCCCTTGGTAGATAGACCCATATCCGGGAGTTAAGTGGTGAATAAAACATGAAGGTTCGACATCACCCTGTTGCTAATTGAATGAGACAATAAAAATGTTAATGAATCACCCCTTAATTGGTTTGTGGGACCTTTACGGGGATTTAGGTCACTTATCAGCCACTTTACCGACACTTTGTGATTTAAATGTCACCATTTTCTTATAAATAAATTGATTAATGATATTATATTATGTATTACTAGCTTCTGCCCGCGACTTCGTCCGCGTGGAACTCCTCCTTCTTTGCAGTCGGTTAAAAAGTAGCCTATATCCTTTCTCAGGCTCCAGACTTTGTACCCAATTTCATTTAAATCGGTCCAGTAGTTTTAGCGTGAAAGCGTAACAGGCAGACAGAGTTACTTTCGCATTTATAATATTAGTTAGGATGACGAAATTAAATATGCCAAAGTATTTTTTAAAAAATAACACTTATTAGGGTTCTGAACCCATTGGGTATAACGGAATCCTATCACTGAGACTGTCAGTCCGTCCGCCTGTCACCTTGCTGTTTAATATGATCCGTGATGGTTCGCAAGTAAATTAAATTTGAACAGATAATGTATTTCTGCTGCTTCTATAATAACAAATATGTATTAAAAAGCCATAAATATTTAAGAGGGGCTCCCGTACAATAAACTTATTTTTTTATTATAATTTCACTGACGTTTTAACATATATCAGTATACTAAGTGTGTGCATTGCAAACATGCCCGTCATAAGTAAAGAGTGCCTACCCCGGTGCCATATTGCTGCACGCTCCTGCTATAGGTTTTAATATATATTTCAATGAATTTTATTATTAGACAAATAAGTGAGTAAATAATGATTAAATTAATTAACCTTTTGTTTGTTTCAGGTAATTTAGCGAGATGTACCGCGGCTGAGTTTAATGACCCTAATTACAAGCACTTAGTATCAAGAATAATCCATGATTTTCCATTTCAAACCTTAATTGTATGACCGTAAGGTTGATTTTAGATCGCATTGGGTTAATGCTTGAAAGCAAGGAAAAACCATTTTCCGGTGTTTTCTTGGAGAGAAGAAAACCTGCATTGTAAATTAGTAATCATTATTAGTTATACATAATAGAAATATAATATACTAGGTACGTAATAATTTCTAATGCCTTAACGGTTATTGTTTTATTCCAATGTGTAATAACCGCGAAGGCATCGCAAATTATTACTACTTTGGCATAATCTGTTAATATGTTCTTCTGTAATGTTCTGAAAATTAAATCCCTACTAATATTATAAATGCGAAAGTAACTCTGTCTGTCTGTCTGTTACGCTTTCACGCTAAAACTACTGGACCGATTTCAATGAAATTTGGTACAAAGAAAGTCTGGAGCCTGAGAAAGGGCATAGGCTACTTTTTAACCGACTGCAAAAAAGGAGTTTTACGCGGACGAAGTCGCGGGCAGAAGCTAGTGATTACTAATTTGGCATAATTTGTTAATATGCTCTTCTATAATGTTCCGAACATGAAATAAATAAATATTCCTTACTTTGCTTGTCGTGTAGGCCAAAGTAGGATCCTTTAGTAACAACAAAACAAAGTAATTTCACACAAAGTACAATATCAAGAGTCTACGCATCTATCAACTCGCGTCAAGGAATGTGACAGAAAATTATTTCTACGCATAAAAGGCTGTCATACAAACAATGATAAAAGTAAAGGAAAAAGGCCAAAAAGCGGAAAATGACGTGAAAAAAAGAACGGTCAAAGCCTAAAAGGTTCTGTCGGGAGATAACCTCACAATCGCATTTGTAAAAATTGTGTGTCTAATAATTTCTGATGCTTTGTGGTTATTACACATTGGAATGAAACTGTAGTCGGATTTAACTCGTGTATTTTATTTTATTTGATGACGTTTCGGAACCTTCACAGATTCCCTAATCGTAGCACGACTGAGCTGACAATAGTCTAACGCTAAAGTGATTTAATATTCCTCTTCTTAATGGAAAAAGAAAGAACTCTATTCTAATCGTAGTCTCTTTTCTAGACGTCCAGAAACCTGAAAAAAAAACTATTTATAAATAAATACGAAATGCAAACATAATAAAATTTTGGAATGAAACAACTGTTAACGGATTTAACTCGCGTATTTTTATTTTATTTTATTAGACTTTAGCGTTAGACTATTGTCAGCTCAGTCGTGCTACGATTATGGAAACTGTAAAGAATCCGAAACGTCAGCTAATAAAATAAAATAAAAATACGCGAGTTAAATCCGTTAACAGTTGTTTCATTCCAATGTGTAATAACCGCGAAGGCATCAGAAATTATTATAATAAAATTTCCCAATCTGAAGTTTGATAATAATATAGCAACATGTATTGTCTCGTATGACACCAATTATTTATGACAGTTCTCCTTACAGGAAAAATATTTTTTTTTTATATATATGCTTGTGACAGATCGCAACGTCACTCAACACGTCACGGCGAAATTATCTGTCAGTTTGTCTCGTTATATAACTTCCAAATAGATTAACACTTCCCTGAAAATATAAACAAAAAAATCACATTTATATATCTAAAAATCGATTGAATAAGTAAGAAATATCTATACAAATTTTCACTTCCTATTTCCGTAACTTACCTACTCTAAAAAATAGAATAAAATTTTTCAAACTATTGAAAATTGTTCAAAATGGTCATGCCCCTGACTAAAGGACGGTCGCGGAGCACAGCGAAAAACGGACGTTGCCCTTTTTCTATTTGTCTCTGTCGCACGCGCGCAGTAATAGTGCCCTCACGCTCGCACAGTAACCTTGAAGGTTACTTATTTCGCTGTCCTCCGCGACCGTCCTTTACGAAACCGAGGTTGCGGGTTCAAATCCTGCTATGTAACAGGTATTAGTGTGATGAACACGAACAGCTGTACCTGAGTCATATATCTTATATTTATTTATGTAATTTATCCGTTTTTCGCTACCTATAGTTTGGTAGTAGATAAACAGCTGTAAATTGTCCAAAGACATTTATTATTCTACTAGCGACCCGCCCCGGCTTCACACGGGTGCTATAAACCTTCCTCTTGAATCACTCTATCTATTAAAAAAACCGCATCAAAATCCGTTGCGTAGTTTTAAAGATTTAAGCGTACATAGGGATATCGGGACAGAGTAAGCGACTTTATTTTATACTATGTAGTGATTAAACAAAATCACTTGAATAAACACAGTTTAACAAACTGATATCCAAAATGAAATTAAAATAACCATCAAACAAGAGGAAAGAGCATTTTATCATAATTGGAGGTTGAATTTCACGTCAAAACAACAAAGTGTTCGGAACGTACTGAAAATCCTTTTGGACTGTAAAATTAAAATTCAGTGCCAAATTAAAAGGGAATTTTAAATAAGGCGAAAGACTTCAGGCTAGGGTTGCCAGTACAATAATTCTTAGTTTATTATTATTAATATTTTTAGTAAAGATTGTGGACCGTCTTTTGTTTTTTAGACAAACTTTTGAGGATAATAAAATCATATAAAGGTACGTACTTACCTTTAGTCATTAGCTTAAAGATTTATCATATATAACGGATTGGAATGAAACAACTATTAACGGATTTAACTCGCGTGTTTTATATTATTTAAAATATATTATGAAATAAAAATACGCTAGTTAAATCCGTTAACAGTTGTTTCATTTCAGTGTGTACTAACCGCGGAGGCATCAGAAGTTATTAACTATAACGAATTTAACATTTAACATTTTTAGATTAAATCATATTGAGGTGACAACAGTCTAACGCTGAAGTGCTACGAATATGGGAACTGCTAAGTTTTCTTAACGTCAGTAAATATTAATACTTAAGTTGAATCCGTTATGATTATCTTTCCAATTTGTAATAACCGCGAAGGCATCAGAAATTATCATAAAAATATTATTACAATATTTTAGTTGTTTATGGCTGCGTGTGAAAGTGTCAACCCTATTGTAAACCGCTGACTTGAGTATTCAAATATTTGCTTGAGCCACCTCCGACCGTCCGCGAAACCACACACAGTGTATAAATATGCACCAAATATCTACTAGTTGGAAAACTGAGCTACTCTTAAAAACATTAAGATTTAACTACCTTGCTCAGTTTAGATATAAGCAACGCTACTTAATTCCGTCCGTCTGTCACCCGTCACCCGCGGACATATCACGTACACACACACATGCAGCTGCCGCGCGGAATGCGGCCTCACCCACACCTAGCACACTCGATAGTGTTACAGCGGCCCCGCCGGCGGGGTCGAACACACACAGGCAGCTGCCGCGCGGCTTGCGGCCTCACCCACACCTAGCAAACTCGATAGAGTTACACTATGTAAGTTTGCATATATTTTAAAACCTTTTTTAACTAAAAATTCAAATACCGTTGCATAAATTTAGCTTCTTTTTATATATATTCGAGCCGATACACCGCAGTCTATAAATATATTTTTTATGCCTATTGACGTATCAAAATTTGTTTTATAACTGGGGTTTTGTATGGGTAGTATAACAATGAGAAGAGCTTTATGACATTGGATTAAGGGCGATTTTCGCTTGTTCAACTAAGCTTAAATCTACCTGAGCTAGGGTTTCACTTTACATTTGAAGATTAAAATCAATGCTTATCTATATTTGGGTTAGTTTATTGTTAATACGGTTTACGTTTCGTAAATTCTAGTTTTAATAAAAAAAGAGCATAAGTGTAATACTGCTTGTATAGAACTTGTACCCTTTTTCACTGGGAAACCATAATTCGATATCTTGTTTTTTACTCTCTACATTATGGTAATGGTTATTGCTTATATAGAAACCATTACGTGTCGGTTTGCTGAATAGTCACTACTAATGATGATGAATATTTTTGCGATGATTCTCCGAGGAGGTATGCGGGAGACTAAACGACAATGATGGCGTCTCAAACACTTGAATATCTCACCAACAGGCCGTTGAGGATTTTTGTCCATAAACTATCATAAAGGAGTCTGCCCACTACACCGTATCATACCATGACCGTGCTATGAACGTATCAAGCACGGAAGGTAATACGTAAGGCGGTACGAGTCGGTGACGGAACGGTCTAGTGGACATAGTATCATGCTTTTCTATACGAAGAATATTTTTTTGCCTGACACGTTCATAGCACGGTCATGGTATGATACGGTGTAGTGGGCAGACTCCTTAAATCTATACTAATAAAATAAAGAGGAAAGGTTTGTTTGGATTGAATAGGCTCCAAAACGACTAGATTTGAAAATGTCTTTCACTGTTGGGAATATACACTATTCCCGAGTGACATAGGCTATAAAAAAAGAGATCGGTGCGAAGCCGGGGCGGGCCTCTAGTTTATTTATAAAGTAAAGAAGAAGAATAGTAAAAAGGTCCCACAGTAAAAGAATATAGCAAATCTGAACGAATCTACTTAGATTTAAGACGATTTGTTGATCGCGGTGATAACACGCGTTCTCGATCTGATGTTGTTAAACGAAGCGTGTGTGAGTTTTTATTAAGAATTGAGCATATTTTTGATTTCGTTTTTAGGGGTCCGATTTAGTTGAAAACGTTTTTAGTTAGATTGATAATTGAGAGCATTTTTGTGGCGTACTTTTTTAAAATATCCGGTTAGTTTTGAGAAATAGACATCATTTTTATATTTTTGAGTAGTAGTAAGTACTTAACTAATAGTAATTATTGTAAAAAAAATGCATTTGCAGCATTGAAAAAAAAATCAGTGGATTGTGCTGTATTAATAACATTTTATGTGGAAGAAAGTAATTGTAAAATATCTATAGATATTACGTTGTATAAAAAGCACCTAATGTTGGCATATGCGGTATGAATCTTATATTTACAGACTTAAAGAACTAAAATTAAATACCTACCAAAAAGAGACACAAATAAAACCTTAATTAGGCTGTCTTATTGCTAAAAAGCAATCTCCCCTATCATATACCTAAATATACCAGATCTTAATTTATTAAACTAAATCAATTCAAATCCCAAACTCTGTATTTAATTACCTAAACGTGCCTTAATAATTGATGAGAAACCACGGAGGTATCAAAACGACCAAACTTCAACTCGATAGCTAAATGTCAATCGAGATTAAATACAATTAGTTTCGTGAAACGGTAGTTACACCGCAGCTTAACCGACAGATACAGAGGGGATACGACACCTGCCGAAGTAGGTTAGGGCTAATAGTCCAAGTAGGTTAGGGTTAAATCTCCAAGTAGAATAGGGCTAAAACTCCGAGTAGGTTAGGGCTAAATCTCCAAGTAGGTTAGGGCTAAATCTCCAAGTAGGTTAGGGCTAAAACTCCAAGTAGGTTAGGGCTAAAACTCCAAGTAGGTTAGGGCTAAAACTCCAAGTCGGGAAATAAATTGGGGCTGACCTAACTAGAAAGAACTATGAACGTATTAAAAGTCATAGCGTTAGGCTATTGTCAGCTCAGTCGTGCTACGATTATGGAATCTGTGAATGCTCCGAAACGTCAGCCAATAAAATAAAATATGTGAGTTAAATCCGACAGTTGTTTCATTCCAATGTGTAATAACGGTAAGGGCATCAAAAATTAAAGCACCACGTAGCTTACTGTCACAAATTAAAGTTAAAAAAAATTAGGATAAGTAGTAAGTAGGTATTTTATTTGAGCATGTTCGTATGTAAGTCAACACAACCAAGATAAATTATATTTATAACCTTTTTTCATTAAAATCTTAAGACACCTATACGTTCAACCAGGCCAGTATAAGACCTATTTTATCGTACGAGACCTATTTTTTTACTTGGACAATGTAACACCTATTTCTCACTAGTGACATTTATTCCGTACTACACCTATTTTTTCACTAAGAATGACACTCAATTTTCACTAGTATCACACCACACATTTTTTTATTTTTATTATTGGCTCACAAAACAAGTTACAATCGTTTTCTTATAATTATAATAGTGGCTAATACAGAACTGAGCTGGATTGTGACTCTTAACTATGTGTGCACACTATGAACTATGATTTATGGAATGAATTACAATAATATGTCACTTATTTTTGCACTGGGACCTTAATAACATATATATATTAAAGCATACATTTTACCTGGACTCAAATTTGTCGTTTTAAATCTATAAGGCGGTCCCGGATAGTCCCAGTTGGTCCCAGGGCAGCCTTGAATGGTCCCAAATGGTCCGCTATTAGGCGCAGGGCGGAGTACAAATTTGCCCAAACTAGTTCTTGGACACTTTGGTTTTATGCTGTGTTTAGGCTAGTTTAGTAACTTTGCTTCCCGCCCTACAAAAGTGCCTAATAAAACTGTATGTTTCTAAAAGTTATTTTTTTTTTAAGACTAGCTTTTGCCTGCGATTTCATTTGGGCTTTATAAGTATTTTACATAATGTCATTATAACATATAGCCTACATGTTATTCTGAAAAAAAATCTGATCAAGAACCACAGTTCATATTTTCGTCAATATCTCGTTTAATATTATTAATATTTTTAGTCCAAATTACAAAATAAAGAGGCATTTATCGATAAAGTTGTTTCCCGAAAGGATGCAGGTTACTCCTTCTATTTCAATGCACTTTTCATATCACTTAATAAAATTTAACTCTTATAAAAATACGATAAATTTACAAATAACCAAAACGAAGAATGTAACAAAACACTATGTCTCCATTGGAATAACTGCGAAGGCATTAGAAATTATTAAAAAAAAAACTATGTCTCCAGTCAGATTTAGTCCCAAAGCAAGTAACTCACTTTCCAAGCAAGCTACTCAACTAAACAAACAAACGAGGCATCAAAACCTTACTCTTGGGGGACCTTTTGACTTCGACAAATATTTAACTTGAGACTAAACACAGCCTTGCATATAAACAAGATTGACCTGGCTATGTATTGAACTCTATGTACTAGTAATACATAAAAAAAATGTCCTGAGTGACTGACGGATAGACGCACAGCCTAAACCGTTGATCGTGAAAACACAATACTTAGTTTTTTTTGTGGGGGGGGAGTTTGTATGGGACGTGATTTTAAATTTTACGTAAACATTTTTAAAAAATTAATACACGTGATTCGTATTTTATCGTGATCATCCCCAGATGAGATCCGAGACTCAGGTACAGATACTCAAGTTCGTCATAATGACATCTGCTCCTAGCAGGATTCGAACTCGCAACCACCGGTTTGGTAATCAAATCTGACCCATAACACTAACAGGCCATCCATATTCTTATAAAAATAAAATGTTTATGAACATTTTATACCAATTGTGAGTACGAAATTGAACTTAACTTGAACTATGGTACTTACTCTACTTGCATATACTTTAATATTCAAGAACACAAATGCCCCTTTCAGGATTCGAATCTGTTTACTTGACCGTAAACCAGGCTACAAAACTATCGTCATTTCACTTAAAATCTGTTCGGTAAATAAACTTTTCTGTCCTCCGGCCAGAAAGCGCCAACTTTCGGGTCGCCGCGCTAAATGAAATTTCCGCTTTCTGGCTTCGTCGAACAGAAAAATAGTATACTGACCTCGGCCAGTAAAATAAAAAAGCCTCAGATCACATTTTTGTCAACCTCAGCTTCGCCTCGGACGACAATTACATGTGATCTGAGACATTTTTTATTTTACTGGCCTTGGTGCGTAATCTATACTAATATTATAAAGCTGAAGAGTTTGTTTGTTTGTTTGTTTGAACGCGCTAATCTCAGGAACCACTGGTTCGAATTCAAAAATTCTTTTTTTTGTTGGATAGACCATTTATCGAGGAAGGCTTTAGGCAATATATAACATCACGCTGCGACCAATAGGAGCGAAGAAATAGTGGAAAATGTGTAAAAAACGGGGAAAATATGAAGGCTTATGAATAAATACTTTTCCACGGGGACGAAGTCGCGGGCACAGCACCAATTATATGCCAAATTGATGGCAGTTTCGTGGATCCAGTAGCATATCTACTTGTATCAATGCCTCTTATCCGGTAGAAGACAAACAACCCCACTAACTAACCGTTTTACTACAGGAAACACAAATGTCCCAATGATATATAGATATAATATAACCCTTATGTCCAGGGGTGGGGTCTCAGACCGACATGTCACTTGGGGGGTTAAAACAACGGATGTCAAACTGTTGAATAATTTCTGATGACTAATTTTGGAATGAAACAACTATTAATTGATTTAATTTGAGTTGCTTCTCTTAAGCTAGCTTTAGCGTTAGACTATTGTCAGGTCAAGCTACGATTATGGAAATTGTGAAAAATCCGAAACGACAGCCAATAGATAAAATACGCGAGTTTATTCTTTTTATTCCAATTACTGTATTTTTTTTTCGTAATATTGTAATAAAACAGCACTTCTAGGAAAAAACTCATTTACGAAAAATATTTCAAAATCCATCTAGTTATCTATACTAATATTTTAAGGAAGAAAGATTTATATTTTTGTATGTAACAAATAAACTCGAAAAGTACTGGACCGATTTTAATAATTCTTTCACTGTTGGAAAGCTACACTATTCCCGAGTGACATAGGCTATAAAAAAAAAGGATCCGTGCGAAGCCGGGGCGTACCGCTCTAGTATTTTGATAAAACTATAATAACAAATTACAAACAGAACTTCTAGGAAAAAGTCCTCGATTCACAAAATATGTTTCATAGTCTATTTAATTATTCCTTTTTATAATTAAAACAGTTTAGGCAACACAGCAGACGTGAAAGGGCGCCGTGCATAGTTAATTCTCTGTTTAGGGTCTCTGTAATCTTAGGCAGGTTGACTTATTAATTTTGTAATAGGTACCTTTGAGAGGTCTGGGTACAAAGGCTAGCTTAGCGCTAGTATCTAGTAATATAGCTCAGAATTTAATTTAATATTAGGTAGCTAGGTGTTATGAGAGAGTATTTGGAATTAGATAACATGAATATTATTTGAGACGTTGTTGTCTATCTATAACTAGCTGTTCCCCCCGGCTTCGCATGGATCCCCTTTTTATAGTTTACTAGCTTCTGCGCGCGACTTCGTCCGCGTGGAACTCCTCCTTTTTTGCAGTCGGTTAAAAAGTAGCCTATGTCCTTTCTCAGACTCCAGACTTTCTTTGTACCAAATTTCATTTAAATCGGTTCAGTAGTTTTAGCGTGAAAGCGTAACAGACAGACAGACAGACAGACAGACAGAGTTACTTTCGCATTTATAATATTAGTAGGGATGTCACTCGGGAATAGTGTAGCTTTCCAACAGTGAAAGAATTTTTCAAATCGGTCCAGTCGTTTTGGAGAATATTTAATACAAACAAACTCTTTCCTCTTAGTGTAGATTGTTGCAAATTTATACTTGTATAAATAAAATCACGGAAATGTTTATGCATGTAACTTTAGATCGACTGCACTAAATTGGACAATTCTTTTTTTGTTGTTTGTTGTAGTCATGACAAGGTTTGTAAGCTTGTACCTATAAAAAAAAGGATATTTTTTAAAATTCAGAATATTTTTATGGCAGTGCGAATTTTGCAATAATTTCAATATTATGCTGTTATTTTGTTTTTTAAATAAGTACCCACTTTATTATAATTATATAATATATTATGTGTGTTTTTCTTTCAAGTCTTACAAAAAGGAAATCTGGGTAAGTTGCATTTTTTATTTATTATAAATACTTACTTACCTATCTAAATGTCTTTGATCAACATAGGAATGAAACAATTATAACGGATTTAACTCGCGTACCTATATTTATGTTTTGAAAAATGCAATCAGCTACTAATAAAAGTTTTCGAAACATCAGCATAAACTTAATATAAATGTTAAATCCGTTATGTTTATTTACTGATTATTATCCTTAACATGACATTAATTAGTGAACAAGTACCAACATACAAAACAAAAGCTTTCTCCCATTGTTGCCAATATTACTAAATACCATCCATTCACGTCAAATATTGTCCGTGAATGGACGTCGTTAGGAATCCTTATTGTCTATGGCACTGTTGTTTCCTTGTCTATGACAGTTTTTACTTTCATAGCTTTATCTGTGGGTATTATGACGTCACGATGTAGGTACCTACTTCTATTTTTAGCTTTTTTAAGGAAGCTTTTCTTTTTTAACGTTATTATGCCCTTACCTAGACATATTTTTAACTTGTTTTTTTTTTTTGAAGTAACGTAAGCTATTTTATTTTTCATAATGGTAAATCTTATAATTATTTTATTCCGAATGAAATCGTGATAATACCCAATATAATACAAAAAAAATAATGAAAGCTCGGTCTTCTAAATTTAATCAAATCCATCCCTTTTAAAAGGGAAAAACTAACATTCCGCCTAGTTAGCAATGATTTGCCAAATCTATTGTACGTAAAATACTAATTTTACAAAATCAAATATCGACTCTATGGCTATAATTATAAAGTTCATTATCAAACGAGTACATATTAAAAGTATTTCACTTTGAACTTATTGATTGGTATTTCATTCGTGAATGATATTGGAAATTGTGCTCTATATATTTGTGTTAGGGTTGATTTTAGTTTGACCTGGTTTCATTAAGGGAGCATTATTGAATTTGTAGTAATGGGTAAGGTGGCATAAGTCAACATCTGTCAGTATGTTTGTTGGACAAAAATTTTTGCTTAAATTTATATATTATTTTAGTGAATTTTATTATTTTATCTGACAATTGTCATTTTATTAACTATGTACATATTTTAGTGTTAAAATATCGACTGCTCAAAGTAATATGAGAAGTAGATAATAAAGTTTTTAAAAGGTCAGCAAATAAAATAATATAAGTACGCTATGATTATTTTATTTGCTGCTTTGATTATAAAAAAATGATTTGCTGTTCGTTTGTCTCGTTTTAACTCAAAAACGGCTGATCCGATTTGGCTAAATTTGAATTAGAAATATTCATAGTTTCTACTTACGGCTACTTAATTAAAAAAAAAAAGGATTCTCTAAAAACGTGGTCAACTTCATTATAAACAAAAACAAATCCGAATTGTTTTGTTTTCAATAGTTCCAATACATATTTTATTCAGTTTGGCCCGGCGCCATATTGTTTTCAGTCTACCGAATGTAGCAAGATGCCAAATTCAACAAACTACTTTATATTTTTAAACTCTAAATGTGTTATATTTTTTTATTTAGGTTTACCAACACTTACAATGGTGTTTAGATATCTATATCAAACAAACAAACCTTTCCTTTATTATACTAGTATAGATAATTGTAAACGTAACAAACAAGAAGAAAACTAATTTTCATTTGTGACACTTAATTTAACCAAATAATTTAATAAATTGTACTTGTCAGGTTTTGCCATTAGGGCCTTCGCTCGGCGTGCGGCCTTGCCCACTGCTTTTTATTAAATAATGTTATTTATACTAATTAAATTAGTGCATAACTATTGGAATGAAACAATTATAACGGATTTAACTCGCGTATTTCAATAGGAGACGTTTGCTGACGTTTTGAAAACTTTATAGTTCCCATATTCGTATCAGTAGTGTTAGACTATTGTCAGCTCAGTCAGCTACGAATATTATGATAAAATATAAAAATGCGTTATAGTTGTTTAATACCATGTGTAATAACCGCGAAGGCATCAGAAATTATTATTACGTTGTTTTAGAAATGATTTTAGTTTACTTATCTATATATTATAAATAAATGCTAAATTTCTAGAGTAGATAATTGAACTACTATTTAATTAAATGTAACCTAAACTTAGTGGTATGTTAATTGATTAATCTACAGTATCACAAATTACATCTAGATTTAACCAAAGATCCTTAATCAAAATAGTTAATATTTGAAATTCTGAAGTCCTATCTATTTATATAATTACTTTGTAAAATGCTTCACAGCCTAAAACAGCTACATCATATTGTACTAAAGTGTCTTTTTATGATTTACTAGCTGTGCCCGCGACTTCGTCCGCGTGGAATAGTTATTCTTCATATAATAATTTTACCCGTTTTTTACACATTTTCCACTGTTTCTTCGCTCCTATTGGTCGCAGCGTGATGTTATATAGCCTAAAGCCTTCCTCGATGAATGGTCTATCCAACAAAAAAATATATTTTTTCAATTCGAACCAGTAGTTCCTGAGATTAGCGCGCTCAAACAAACAAAAAAACTCTTCAGCTTTATAATATTAGTATAGATAATTCAATAATGACGATTTATTTGTCAAAGAACATATTATCTAATCCAATAATGTACAATGTGGTATTAGACTATCGTCAACTCTAGCTATGAATATGGGAACTGTAAAGAATCCGAATCGTCGGCAAATAAAATAAAATAAAAATACGCTAGTTAAATCCCTTCATAGTTGTTTCATTCCAATGATATAGCTGTTTATGAAGGCTATGTCTAAGGGTCTCACTAACTATTCCGGTTCAGATGAAACTATTAAATTCAATCAGAACTCGACTAAGTATAACGAAGTATCAAAACGTAAGCCAAGTTTATGTCTCGAGTGTATTTGGATAATTTTAACATAGTTAGAAAATCATATTTATTACTGATCCCTTTATGTTTGACTAGTTGTCCGCCCCGGCTTCGCACGGATCCCTTTTTTTATAGCCTTTGTCACTCGGGAATAGTGTAACTTCCCAACAGTGAAAGATTTTTTTAGAATCCAGTGGTTTTGAGCCTATTCAATACAAACAAACAAACAAACCTTTCCTCTTTATTATATTAAGACTAGCTTCTGTCCGCGACTTCGTCTGCGCACGATAAGTACCTACTTCGCACAATAACGTTATAAAATGTAGCCTACTAGCTGACTCAGCGAACTTCGTACCGCGTTTACTGTTTTTTTTATTTTTTTCCAAGTTTTCTAACCTTTTAAACCTTCCTTGGTTCCACAAACATTTCAAAGCTAGCCAAATCGGTTCAGCCGTTCTCGAATTTAAGCTAGACTAACGAATAGCAATATTATGCATAAGATACGTACATATATATTATTATTGTAAAGTTTCGTTTTAGTTGTTTCATTCCAAAGGTATGATATTACTTTTATGGTAATAAAAACCTAATAAAAATTACATCTTTTTGAAAAATAAAGCATAAAATTTTATAAAGAAGAAGCTTCCCCTCCGTTACAATATCAACGTTAATTTTAATGACAATGGAAATATTTTTCTTTGACAAACTACCCTAAGGACAAAAGTGCACAAATCCTCTTACAATTAAGCAAAAGTTGCTGGAAAACCGCTCTTATTACAACTCACTAAGGTATAGATAACATTTGAAAATTCCGAGTTTATAATACCTGGTTATCTTACCAGTACAGTGTTGGTATAATTTTTACCGTGAATTTTAAGACTCGATTTTATATAAAAGCTAAGCTTCCTATGAAAGCATTGGTAATATACTATGCGTTGAAATGAAACAACTATTAACGGATTTAACTCGCGTATTTTTATTTTATTTGCTATCGTTTCGGATTCTTTGCAGTTTCCATAATCGTATCATATCTTTGGCGTTAGACTATTGTCAGCTCAGTCGTGCTACGATTATGGAAACTGTAAAGAATCCGAAACGTCCGCAAATAAAATAAAATAAAAATACGCGAGTTAAATCCGTTAATAGTTGTTTCATTCCAATGTGTAATAACGGTGAAGGCATCAGAAATTATTAATAAGTATACTATGCGCCTAAAAGTGTGCCGTCAAATATAGGCTTTTAAGGCTCAACATTTGACAGATACTAAATAATTGACAGCTGTGTATTTAGACACTGAGGGTACTTATATTTATGGGAAAGAATAATAGTACAAATGGATAGGTTACTCGTATAGTGCAGTCATTGAAGCGAAAAATACGGCCTTACCTCCGAATTTTTTTACTGTGAACCGATTTGCATGAAATTTTTGGAATTAGGCACATCTTAACCTTCACTTCAAAAGTGAAAATGATCTGAACTCCGCCTATTATTTTTAAGGGGTGTAAACAACCCCTTAATGGAAAAATTGTAATTGAGCCATTTTATCGCTAGAAAACATGTCTAATAGTAAGTGGTGAAATGGTAAAGTATTTTCTAACATAATTACCTCATATTAAAATTATTTTCAACCCCTTGAAAATCTTACAACCCCCAAATTGAAAAAATCTGAAAATAATACTTTGGTATGACATAAAAAGATGTAAGTATAGAGTAAGTAATATTTTATATTCTCTATAATAATTATCAAATTTTTAACCCCCTTTCAACCCTTGAATACTACCCCTTGATATTTTTTTTTTGATAAAATAAAAAGGATTTAAATATTATTCCACACTCTCGCAAACGATTATCATGTTCTTAAGCTTTTCTACCCTTTAAACTAACCTAACCTAACCTAAAAAAAAAATCTAACCTAACTTTTTTTTTTTTTTAGTGGGGAAATCCTCATTGATACCTTATGCCCTGGGGAAGGCAAAAGGTTTGCCAGACTCATACTGGCTCGCGGAAGCCTAACCTAACCTATGTCTTAAATGTTTTACATTTCCGATTGCGATTTTAGGAATTACATACATTTCCTAGGAATTGTATACAATGACGGATTATATACATTTCCGTTAACATATACACATTACAATAGTCGTGGGTCTATATTATACTGCGTACCTTCACATTGCTCCAATTATTCACACTCCGAAATTTTCAGTTACTAAGTAGAAAAAAATATGATAAGTTTTTGGACCATAGCTCCTTTAATTTTCACGCTATCACAATTTATAAAAAACCATTGTAAAGGTAATTAAAAGAGCTACAACATCCTGTATTGCAATATATAGTAAAAAACCTTTTTCTAAAACGGGGAAGGGTTAAAGGGCTTAAGAGAGGCAGTGATTGCGCTGCCACGCGCTCTTTAAACAATCACATTTCCGTCAATTTTTGTTTGTCAGAAAAAACAAAAAAACCAAATTGTTTGTCAGAAAAATACCTACATTTTTTATTCATTCACTTTTATTCTTATCTGTCGTCATTCTTGAAATATTATGAAATAAACGTGGGATTTTTAAAAATTTTAAATTTTGTTTTTTTAGTTAATCGTGAGTTTTTTGAAAAATATGTGTCCTGAAGCAGCCAAACTGATACTATCTAACAAACTCTTCATAATGAAGTTAATTCTAGGCGGAATACGATTAATTTTAATTATGGTGGAAATGGCACTTATGAAACCCATTGATTTTAAAGAAAAAACATTAGTTGTTCCCCTTATTTGCAATACAGCTCTCTTATTTTACGTGCAAAAGACTTTTAATAGTGCTCATTTTAAAGCTTATTTCAAGCACTACAAAACCATTTTGTATTAGAATGCATAAAATGCATCTGCTCGCCGCTAGATGGCATTGACCACATCGATTAAATTTCAGGCAACATAAAAAACCGCTTTGATCTTTAATTTATAGCTTAATATTGCACTTAGAATACTGTATAAATAACCAAATTGTTCATTGTTTTGCCTGCTACAATTTTGTTTTTTATAATTTTTTTGATAAAACGTATATTTTTGGAGATTTTTGCAAAAAACCGATGAAAAAGGTGAAAAAATTGCGAATTTTCAATTGCAAATAACTTGAAAAGTATTGGATTTTTTGAAAAACTTTATAGACGATTTTTTCCTTAAAATTAGGCCTTCTATCGATATCCGAGGTTATTTTGAAAAAAAAATAATTCACCCCCGAGAAGGGGTGGCAATCACCCCCCGGGTGGTAGCGGAGTTCAAATCATTTTCACTTTTGAACTTAAGGGTAAGATGAACCTAATTCCAAAATTGTATGCAATTCGGTTCACAGTAAAAAAAATCGGACCTATAATGCTTCAATGACTCCACTAGTACACCTAAAAGTGTATCTAATATACTTACCTATAAACAGCATCTGTTCACGAGTATGACGTGAATCTTATATTGAGATTAAATATGTGAACTTTGAAAAAAACTATACCTACACGGATTTAAGTAGCATATTTTATTGGATGATGTTTCGGAACCTTTACAGTTTCCATAATCGTGGCACGACTGAGCTGACGATAGTCTAACGCTAAAGCAAACAAAATAAAATACGCGAGTTGAATCCGTTTATAGTTGTTTAACTCCAATGTGTAATAACCGCGAAAGCATCAGAAATGATTAAATATTATATGAAAGAATCCGCCAGTTTCCTGATAATATTAAATTTATTAACAATTGAAATTCATGTGTTCATCATCAATGTTTTTTTTCAACATGTAGTATACCTTATCAAATATAAACATTGGCATTTATTCTCAAATCGGCTGAAATGAACAGTACCATCGCCTCGTAGTCTAATAAAAAAAAGGAATCCTGAACAGCGAATTTCCAAGCGATTCCCAAACCTTAATATCCGTTCGAAAACAAACAATCCTAGAATTTCATTCATTCACTCGATTCGGAGATTGTATCGAATGAACGGATCCGAATGAATCGAATAGACGACCGATTTTTCCAAAAGCACGTTTTATTAAAAAGTTACATTGAATTCGGACGTTTATGTTGTTTGTGGATTTTTTGGTTAACTTTTGAAAAACTATCTACATTTTTAATCCATGTGACATACAGAACACAGTTCTGTTGCCTCATTCTCCGTAGTTAAAAGAAAATACATCCTACTACTATTATAAAGGCGAAAGTTTGTAAGTATGGATGTATGAATGTTTGGATGTTTGTTACTCTTTCACGTAAAAACTACTGAATGGATTTGAATGAAACTTTACCACAATATAGCTTATACATCAGAATAACATATAGGCTATATTTTATAACGATATTGTGTGAAGTACTCATCGTGCGCAGACGAAGTCGCGGGCAGAAGCTAGTAATAAATATTTGCGTATCAATCGATATTTGATCCTTCATTTTAATGATAATGTTTGAACTACGATAAGAGTAGAAAAAATCGAGACCTCAGTGAGGACCTCAACCCATGTCCCACACCTATACCTTAACGCGAGATATCGTGCTTAATCCAATTGCACTATGGGTGTCACTGATCGAGTCGACGAAATTAGCCACCATCTTGTCTTTGTATTTTTTTTACAAGCAATATGTCGCTTCAGCCCCATCTGAGTAGTGCTTGCAAGAAAATAATTAGGTACTATGTACTTAAAGTTTATTTTTACTTAAATGCTTTTCGTCCGCCATTTTGTAATCTGCAATCCACTAAAATGGCGGATATGTGTCCGACATTTTGTTTTTTTTATCATTGTATGTATCAAATTAATTTTACTATCTATAAATCTAATGATTTATAGATAGTAAAATTAATAGTATGTTTTCTAAATAGTAGTGTTTTCTAAATAGTTTGTGAAGTTGGATTTCAAAACATACAAACGAGAATTTGCAGTGTTATTATAAACCGGTTAAAAGGCCTACGTCGGGATTCGAATTCCCACCTGTCGTTGCAATTTCCATGTACTTTTAACACTGCATTTTTAAACGAGATAAATATGACTAAATTATTACTTGTGTTATTATATTAAATGCTAGTTCACAAGATCTCGTTTTTAATAATAAGGTCTAGTTTTCTTACGTATTTTAAAAAGTCTTTAAGTGGCTATAGAATTACCTTAGCCAATAAACTAAAATATAGGAAAATTAAAAACCAACTAAATAAATACCAAACTAAATAGACATATCAATTTCTGCTACTGCGGTTATTACACATTGGAATGAAACAACTATAACGGAATGAAACAACTATAACGGAATGAAACAACTATAACGGAATGAAACAACTATAACGGAATGAAACAACTTTAACGGATTTAACTCGCGTATTTTTTTTTTACTTCAGCCAATAATAATAAAATACGCGAGTTAAATCCGTTAAAGTTGTTTCATTCCAATGTGTAATAATCGCGAAGGCATCAGAAATTATTAACTATAACGGATTAAAGTCGCGTATTTTATTGGCTGACGTTTTGAACACTTTACAAACTTTACTTTGGACTATCGTCAGCTCAATCGTGCTACGAATATGGGAACTATGTATGTATATCCTTGACTCAAATTAAGTCCATACAAAATTTCATCTAAACGGCACTTGAAACATGTAACAAGCAGACGGACAGATAACTTTCACATTTACATTAGTAAACGTGACAAAGATCCGTGACCCTCGACCACGGCCTCTGACCATTCAATATAAGTCAGTCGTGGTCAGATCAACCTTCGACCAGCCTTGCCAAGCATTGTGAGAGTTTAACCACTTATTAAGGTAAGTAGATGTGTTTGGCATGTAACTGTGCCATCGAATATAGTTTTGACAAATCAAAAAGATTTGTTTTTGATGTCTTCGCGGTTATTATATATTGGAATAAAATAATGATGAATCAAATTCGCTTTTATTAATTTTGTAAAAAATAGGTATCTTTGAAAATCCCCAATAATTGATTTGGTCCCCACTAAGCGATAATTTTATTATGGGTATTAGACAACGTAGCTATAAACATAAATACATATAAGACTTCCAAGACTCAGTGTAGATCAAAATGACACCTGCTCTTAGCAGGATTCGAACCCTCAACCTTTGGTTTCGTAGTCAGGGACCAACAAGCTCAAAAAGCTCATGATCAGAATTTCAAAAATTTCACACTTCCTATAATCGTATCAGATTGAGCTGATAGTCCTTATTGATAGGTACTCGAGTTAAATCCGCTCAATTTGTTTTATTCCAGCGTATTAATAACCACGAAAGCATTAGAAATTATAAAATTAAATTGATTTATTGCGTAAGTATAATATTTATCATACGCAACACAAGTTTTCATTTAATTCTAAAGTCAAAAAGTAGTAATTAGGAATAATTTCTAACGCCTTTGCGGTTATTACACAAATATAAAGTTGATTTTAGCGTTAGGCTATCATCAGCTCAGTCGGCTACGGATATGGAAACTGTTAAACTGTTTTCATAACATTATCAAATAAAATAAAATACGTCAGCTAAATCCGTTATAGTTGACACACATTAGTATTGAAATGAAACAACTTTAAACGGATTTAACTCGCGTATTTTATTGCCAGACGTTTCGGAGCCTTTACAGTTGTTTCATTCCAATGTATAACAACCGCGAAAGCATTAGAAATTATTAGTCCATTAGTAATTAGGAACCTATTACAAATCATTCTAAGAATCATCAACCCAAACACGTCATTGTACTTTGATAATAGGACCCAGGTAACTTTCTGCTAAATATGCATTATTTTATCAATGTGAGTAGCCGGTAAGTAGGTCGCAAGTAACCTCATGACTCATGACTCAGTGACTGATAACCTAAGCAGTCAATAATACTGATAAGGAATCATTAGGCAATATACAAACCCATTTCTGAGTAATTTGTATAAAAATGTTTTATATTTTGACTCATTAACATATAACACTAATGTTATAAAGGTAAAAGTTTTTGAGTGTGTAAGTTTGTTACTCTTTTACCAAAAACTATTGAATGCATTTTGATGAAAGTTTACAATAATAAAGCTTATACCACAGAATAACATAATATAGGCTAGGCGAGCTAGTTACCCATAATTTTTGATACTATCGTCAGCTCAGTTGGCTATGAATGTGGAGACTGCAAAGTTTTCGGAACGTCAGCTTAAACTGGTGTGAATTGTAATTAAACAACTATAATTATAATAATTATTTGCTGATGTTTCGAAAACCTAACAGTCCCATATTCGTAGCCGACGTAGGTGAGGATAGTCTAACACTAAAGTGTTTTTACCTTATGCAAACTACCTAATAACAAAAAAAACGGCCCTGTTTAAAAATATGAAATATTGATGTAATTACGTTATATACATTCACTACATTCTAATTCAAATTAACTATAAATTTACTACCAAAGATATTTATTTAAAACAGGCTATTGTTATATATGAACGAAAGTCTTCCATTGTAAAAAAAGGAAAATCTTATGACATCCAATCATTGAAATATCTTCTAATTAGGTACCTATATATTATCTATAATAATGATCTAATATTTCTTACGGAAGTTGCGTACGGCGAGACGAATTGATATGAATTAGGTAAGTTTGTATTATGTATAAAAAACGAATTGCATTGTATGTATTTTTATGTAAAGCTTAACTTTGGAATGAAACAACTATAGGCAGATTTAACTCGCGTAATTTATTTTTATTTTAATTAGTACTAGCGGTTCGCCCCGGCTTCGCAAGGATTCCTATTTTTTTCAAAATATTCTATGACCCATGTTACTCAGGGTGAACGTAGCTTCCCAACAGTGAAAGAATTATTAAAATCGGTCCAGTATTTTTTGAGCCTATTTATTACAACCAAATAATCAAAATTTTCCTCTTTATAATATTACTATGGAATAAAAAAAAACATAAAATAATTAAAATGATAAATTAAATCCGCTTAAATTTAGTTATGTAGGTTCATACATTGCCCAGTACCTATGTATAAGTAATAAAGTAATGTACCTACATAATTCACTATTTAATACATGAAGGATTCTGACCATATGTCAGAAGTGCATACTGCACACTGCACTCTGCAGGTGCAGCGTCAGTTGAATGCGTCGCGTGCGCATAATCTCGACCCAACTTAGTACTTAAGTAGGGTGGCCTTTATATATGGATAAATGAAGACTAGAAAGATATGTCTTTAAATATATATAAGTACATATATATTATTATGCTGACCCAGCGAGCTTTGTGCCAATTTTTGAGGTTTTTTTTACAGTAAAAAGATAAAAAATTTGAATATATAAAAAGGTAATTCGATGCTGAGCTATAAAATAATTGAAACAAAACATACCAAACATTTTGGCCGATTCTTAGACCTACACGATATGCAAACAAAATGTAATGAAAATCGGTCCAGCCATTTCGGAGGAATTTGGCAACAAACACTGCAACAAGAAAATTTTATTAGATACATATATACTTCTAAGATCGGTAAACAAACCACATACAAAAAAAACTAAAAATAATAACATGTGAACTTACATACATTGGCCGTTTACGTTTCAATGATTACTCTATCCTACTACTATTATAAAGGCGAAAGTTTGTAAGTATGGATGTATGGATGTTTGTTACTCTTTCACGTAAAAACTACTGAATGGATTTGAATGTATAAGCTATATTGTGGTGAAGCTTATACACCAGAATAACACATAGGCTATATTTTATAACGATATAGTGTAAAATACTAATCATACGCAGACGAAGTCGCGGGCAGAAGCTAGTAAATATATATGTATGATACTTATACATACATAAGTCATACAACTTAAATTTCATACAATAAATGAATCAAATTTGGTCACCCCATGCCTTCATGGTAGCATATGCCAGACGGGCTTCGCTCACCTCATACAAACCAAAATTACCATCATAAATATGGAGTCATACAAAAAACACGAAACCCGAGTCATTAACGGACATAACCGCGGTTTTGTACATGTACAATAATGTATGAGAAGTGAGAAAATTATATTAATATTAACTGTAATATATTTTGAATGGTATGTATGAGTCTCAAAGCTGTTCGGAAACCTTGAAGTCGCGTGAGAATTTTTTGCATGGGTTTGTATGAAATCGTATTTGGAAAAAAAATTGAGAAAAAGTTAAAGTACATACATACATACCTATGTAAGTACGTCAAAAAAAACATAATGTCTACTTTCACATTAAAATAAAACAACTATAACGGATTTAGGCCACTTAATTAGGTATATTTTTTTTTTGAATCAGAACTATCTACATATAGTTTAATCGGCGACAAATATGGAAACTGTTAAGTTTTCAAAATCTCTTTAATGTAGGTACGCGACTTCGCGAAAGCATCTGATATTATTATTTTTTTTGTAATTGTCCTTCTTTCTTTGTAATATTAACAATGAGACAAAATAAAAAAACAAGATTAATTTAACACAAGAGCCTGAAGTTTTAATATAAATTCGCATTTGACAGCAAAAAACTGAAGCCATTTTTTACTATTTCAAATTGCATACAATCAAATATTAAGTGTTAAATCTTTGACAAAAAACAGCTTAATAATCGCTGATGTCTTCGCGGTTATTATACATTGGAATGAAACAACTACAACGGATTTAACTCGCGTATTTTATTTAATTGACTGACGTTTCAAACCTTTACAGATTCCATAATCGTAGCACGATTGAGCTGACAATAGTCTTATGTTAAAGTGATTAATAAAGCTATGCACACTAACTACCTTATTTATTAAATTACAACATTTTTAAGTTCTACCCTGTTCTAAATCTATACTAATATTATAAAGCTGAAGAGTTTGTTTGTTTGTTTGTTTGAACGCGCTAATCTCAGGAACTACTGGTTCGATTTGAAAAATTATTTTTTTGTTGGATAGACCATTTATCGAGGAAGGCTTTAGGCTATATAACATCACGCTGCGGCCAATAGGAGCGAAGAAACAGTGGAAAATGTGTAAAAAACGGGGAAAATAACTATTCCACGCGGACGAAGTCGTGGGCACAGCTAGTTATAAAATATATATGTTAAAAATTGACTATTATACACTACAATTAAAACCTAATAGGGGGCGTTACTAGCGCTTCGGAAAGACCAACCAAAATTCGGAAAGATTCTATAATCGTAGCACGACTGAGCTGACAATAGTCTTATGCTAAAGTCAAGCTTATCAGCTCAGTCGAGCTAACGTTAAAAGTTTTTTCATTACAAAAAACAGTTTTTATCCGACCTCCATTACGACCTTAATTTTAACACTTCCAGCGACATTGTCTCTGTTTTTTATCGATTTATAATTTAGTTGTATGCAAACGCTGTAACGGGTTAAGTCATTATGTTGTTATTACTTTTTAATGAATTATAAAAAAGTGATTAAGTTTTTTCTTTTGTTTATTATTTTATTATTGCTGCGTTTAACATTTAAGATAACTGACCTGGTTTTAGTTACTAGTTGGTATCGTAGAATGAAACAAGTATAACGGAATAAATTCTGATGCCTTTGCGGTTATTATACATTGGAATGAAACAACTTTAACGGATTTAAATGTAAAGGCTCCGAAACGTCAGCCAATAAAATAAAATACGCGAGTTAAACCCGTAAAGTTGTTTCATTCCAAACTATACCGGATTTAACTCGCATATTTTATTTGCTAAAGTTACTTTAGCGTTTATCGTCAGCTCAATCGTGCTACGAATATGGGAACTGTAAAGTAATGTAAGCAAATAAAATAAAATAAAATAGGCGAGTTAAACCCGTTATAGTTGGTTCATTCCAATGTGTAATAACCGAGAAGGCATCAAAAATTATTTAACATTTTATGTTAACCTTTTGCAAGGAATGAAAAACGAGCCAAACTCTCATTTATTTTTTACATATAAAAGAACATTCAGTTATAATTATATTAAACACAGACAAGCTGACATTATGAACTTTTTTATGTCAATATTGTGACTAGAAAAATGAGATCCATTTAATAAATAAAAGTGATAATCGACTATAATTTAAATTTTAGGAATATAATAAAATATTTCCATATATACTTATGTTATATTTAACAAAGTCTATAATTCATCCTTTATATGCCTATTTTCAACGGGTCGTATATTTTTATAGCTTTTGCAGTTTAATGTCAACATAATCAAAACGTCAACGCGTGTTTCGTAAAATATAATATATTTTTGAAACTTCTGTTATCGTTCTGTGAGAACATAAACGACATTCTGCATTCATCAACGGAATAAAATAGAATTAAAATCGGTCAAGTGTGAGTCGGACTCTTTTATTAAAGTACTTATACCTACTAGCTGTCCGCCCCGGCTTCGCACGGATCCTTTTTTTATAGCCTATGTCACTGGAGAATACACTGTAGCTTCCCAACAGTGAAAGAAAGAAACCTTTCCTCTTTATTTAAGCCATATAATATATTTTATAACGATATCGTGTTACCTTTGCGCAGACAAAGTCGCGAGCCGAGGCTAGTTACCTATCTATAAAAACTGCACATCATCTTTGTTGTATTTCCTTTTAAATATGGGTATTTAATTCTGCTTTTTGAGTGATATGTATGCCGAAGTAACAAATATATTGTATGTACACAAACTAGCTGATTTAGCGAACTACCGCGATTTTTGATATTTTATATCCTAACTAATATTATAAATGCGAAAGTATGTCTGTCTGTCTGTCTGTCTGTTACGCTTTCATGCTAAAACTACTGGACCGATTTAAATGAAATTTGGTATAAAGAAAGTCTGGAGCCCGAGAAAGAACATAGGCTACTTTTTAACCGACTTGAAAAAAGGAGGAGTTCCACGCGGACGAAGTCCCGGGCAGAAGCTAGTTAAATAATAATTTAGAGGTTGATGGTAGACGAGTGAACATTTAGGGATATGAAAAATAGATGTTGACCGATTCCCATACCTACCATGCTCACAGAATTTAAAAAAAATCCAGCCGTTTCGGAGGAATTTGACAACAAACACCGCGACAAGAGTTTTTTATATTAGATGTTTGGAATATAGTGGGCATTGACTTATGTCCAACAGTGGGAACGACCCCCAGCAATCAGAACTCGTTATGCAATTTCACACTTCATGCGTTGACAGCTGCATGCAAATCAGATCTTATTTGCATAATTAGCTGCACTTAATGAGGTATGCACATTGTAATATGTTTGGTACCTTTTCTAGGTGGAACACAAATTATATATTTAGAAAACCTCGAAAATTTATTTAAGTCGCAAGGGTAAGAACGTCTATAATTGTTTTGGTTTTACCCTAAGGGTAAAACTGGACACTATTAATGAAACTCCGCTGTCAAACACATCAAAACCGTTACGTACTTTTAAAGATCTAAGCATACATACGGACTGACAGATATCGGAAATCAATCAATATATTTTATACTATATGGGTGTTAAATTATTATTTAGTCTAATTGAGGGCTATTTAGTTGTTAATATCTAGTCTGGTATCAATAAACTATTTTCTATTCTATTCTAAATCAAACCTGGCTAGACGGGTGGGTAAAAATAAAACATAATATTAAATTCAATTATAAAAACTATTTAGATTATTACTTATTGAACGGTATTAGTGGAGCGAGACTCTATTGTGTCGTCGGGGTTTGAACCGGCGACCTCGCGGTCTATGAGACAAAGACCGGATGCGCAATAATTAAATTTAGATTAAGAATGACTTACAAAGACAAAATAACTATTATATGCAATTAATCATAAGTAAGACATTTTTGTATTAAAAATAACTAAATTTGAATAAGAATCGTTTTTAATATGCAGAATGGCAGACATTGATATGAGAATTGTTATAAAATATATTGCTATCCAATCATTTATTTCGATATTTTTTATTTACCTACAAGCAAACTATAAAGACTCTATCTATGTTTTTTTAATAAAGCTAAGTTTTCCGTAAATACCTATAAAAATATATATCGGAAATATATATTATTATAATCATTGCTTCACACTACATATATGGACGTGCAAAAAGCCTACTTAATAAATCCATTCTCACTCAATTTGCATTTAACAAAATCTTTTAACGAAACCGGCGCAAAATCTGCGTTAATTTTGAAAGCGTGTGTTCATTACTCGCCACACATTGCGGTTACATTGTGTCGGTGAATCATTGGACACAAATAAAACTGGGACACTTTCGTGTGATTCATGAATATACTAGATAGTCATAACTTGGTGTACGCCTTTACCCCTTATCATTTGTATACTATCTTTCCCTATTATACCCTTTTCTTTCTTTGACCTCGCCGGCGGGGCCGCTGTAACACTATCGAGTTTGCTAGGTGTGTGTGAGGTGGCTTGCCACGCGGCAGCTGCCTGTGTGTGTGTGTACGGGATGTGTATGTGGGGGTGATTGAAATCATACCCTACAATAAGCAAAAGTTTTTTTAAATACATATTATTATCTTTTTTCTAGTGTTGAAAAATCAACAAAGTTTTAAAATGATATTTACATAATCACACTGAAGTCAACATAAACCTAGTACATACACGTATTCAGTCACAGCTAACATTAATAATAACAATTATTTACTCGTAATTTTCAAAATAACGTATAATTCAACGAACATCGCAACTTTAAGAAAGTTCCAATCTAACAGTACTTAGTTCAAAATTCGAACGCCATGAACAACGTTCCACAGATAAATCATTCTCTCGCTTCATAAGGATTTAGTGCTCTGTGACGGATAGAAATTTTATGCGTGTTAAAATTAGTACCAAATTCTCTATGGATCTTAACAGTGGCGCCACTGTCGACGTAAAAACATCTGTTATAATAGATTTATGGTTAGTTCCCTATTTTATCGACTGCATTTTTAATTTTGTCTTGTGCACGTTGTTCTATTACCTGCCATTGTTATTTTTTGTCCCTTCTGCCTCGCTTTTTTTCATAGAGAAATATAGAGGCGTTCTTACTAATCGCATACGATTGTCTATGCCGTGAAATTCGGAAGAAAATTGTTTTGGGGCGTTTTGGAATTTATCTGTAATTTCTTATCAGCCATTTTGATTTGTTGTTAATCGAGTTTTTTTATAATGATTGATTTTAGTTAATTGATCATTGAAGTGTGGTTATTGCCTCGTTAGATCTGTTTAATTGGCTGTGTCAAGTGCTTAATAATTAATTACCTACCTAGGTACCTATATCTTAATGTTGAATATAATTAATGTTGGTCTATTTCTCAGAGTCCCTAGAGACTAAGAAAGCTAAGGTTGCGGATTCGAATCCTGCTAGGGACAGATGTTAGTGTGATACAAGCATCTTTACCTGAGTCTTACATGTATGTACATATATGTATGTTTATTCGTCTACTACCCATAGTAAAAACATTGCTTATTTGGGGACTAAATCATTTGTTCGAACTATCAAAAGTTTCTTAATAATTTCCTACGATGTTATTAGGTACCTAATACATATTGGAATAAAACAACTATAACGGACTTAACTCGCGTATTTTATTTTGTAAACTTCACAGTTCCCATATTCGAGTATCCGACTGAGCTCACCGTGAACTCATTCCAAAAGTTATTTATAAATTCTAGCTTTCTAAAATTATATTTTTTTATAAGTTTTCTGTGTGGTCTTGTGAAATGTTAACTTTATCACTTAGATTTCGATTGTTACAGCCAATTATCAATGTCGTGTCACTTTTCCGTCTATCCGTCTGTATGTCGCATTCTTTTCAATATTTATTGCACTTTGCACCTTATCTCGTTTGCCTTAAATTTTATCAAGGTGTCCAATATCAGAAACATGGTTTCCGAATGTTCCCTCAATTATAAAAACAATATTAAATTACCTAACTTTATCCCAAAACAAACAATTTTCAACCTTATTTTGTTTGTAATAAAAGATTCCCGTTTCTCCCTAAACGCAGTCTTATTTTTGTTTTTTTAGGAGACTGGTCAAAAACGTAATGTTGTTGTTAACGAGTTTTTTTTTAATTTGGGGTCTGTTTTTCGGTTCGATTTAAACATAGATTAGGGTGACCCATTTTTTAACGCTGGGGCGGTTTGAGATTATTTTTTAACTTCTGTTGGCAGCATCGATCTTCATTCTAAAATTTTAACCTTATCTGTGCTTTCGAAAGCTTTGTTCTTAAGCTAGGGTTGCCAACTGTCAGAGCCGGTTGGTTTTTAAAGAACAAATAGGTAACAACAAATCTAAAAAACCTAAAAAAAAGTTAAGGTTAAGTACCTAATTTTATCCCTAAACCTAATTTTTTTGACGTTTTAGTGACAACTTCCCTAACCCTTCGAGCACAAACCCGACTCGCACTCGGTTCTTTAATCTAATCCTAGGTATTTAAAAGTACTAGGCAACCCTAATTTAAGCTTATAAGCTTTTATATTTCGCAACGTAAGCATATCAAAGTCTTAACGTTTAGCATTGTCAGAGATAAGATCGACTAAGCGAAATAACTGTTGAAATCAGTTTGCAATCAAGAGTAAAGGTTAAACTTCAATAAGTTATATCTTTTAATACGTAATTTAAACGATATTTATATCAAAACTAGCTTCTGCCCGCGACTTCGTCCGCGTGGAACTCCTCCTTTTTTGCAGTCGGTTAAAAAGTGGCCTAAGTCCTTTCTCAGGCTCCAGACTTTCTTTGTGCCAAATTTCATTTAAATCGGTCCAGTAGTTTTAGCGTGAAAGCGTAACAGACAGACAGAGTTACTTTCGCATTTATAATATTAGTAAGTTGTAAGTATAGATAAGTTGAAAAAATCGAGATTACCTACAATGGGACTTGAACCCACACTTATACCTTAACACGAGGTGTGCTTTTATCCAAAGACACTATAAGTAAGTACTGATCAAGTGGAATATTTCCTTTATTTTGTCTTTGTTTACTTTTTTGTCTACCCCTGCCTTGGTACGAACATCATTAGGTATGAAGTTCGTTTAAACTACACTACCTAAACTTAATATTCATACTTCTAAATCTAAACTTAATTACGCACCGTCAAGGTAGTGAACAGATTATTCAAATTTCAGAATTCAATAACATCAAAAGCTTAATAATAATTGAAGATCGTACCTACTGAGGAACCGATATCTCATAATAATCGGTCTCGGCTGAACACCGTAATGCCTGTGCGTTTACCTGTTTTTTTTTCTACTTCAAATTTGGAACGCCCGAGCAAAAGAGAAGGAAGATTCAGAAAGTGAAGCATCTCTTATTGTGAAAACGAACGGCCAAGAGGGCGACGCCACCAACAATGCACGACTGTTTCTGGTTCTGACACCCGACTAATTCAAGATGTCACGGGTGTCTTACAACTCGCTCGCAGTTAACGCCTCTCCAATTTATCCGGGTTAACTCGACCGGAGTCGGTGTGGCAACCATGCGCGGCGCATTCCTCACCAATCCCGAACAACTTCACGCCAGTTGCGACCCGACCGCCATTGACGACGGACCGCTGCCGCGCGTCGCTTAAAACTATCGTGTAATAACAGAAAAAACAAACATAAAGTGTGTGGATGTTTTAAAAGTTGCTCCTTTAGTGTTAATAACTAGAAACAGTGATGGGAAGTGATCAGTGCGTGAGTTTCGACGACGTACGATGACCGAAACTAAGTTGGACGAACGTAAAAAGTTGTGGTCCTTCCAGTGAGCGGTACAAAAAATGCCCGTAATGTAGTGATGGGCTAATGGGATCGCAGTGCGGCCGAATTCGAGTAGCTAGTGATGTGTACTGTGATATAAAATACCGACAATCGGGTAGATGATTGTCGTATGTGCGTGTGATATATTTAGTTTATTAGTTACCAAAGATTCCTGATGGTCTTATATATTAACTTGTGTTTCATATTGGTAGTTTTAGGTGAGTAAATTACTTTCTATCTGATTTATTGCGATGTACTGACGGTTGAATAATTACGGCGTTGATTAATTGAAAAGCGAGTTTAAAATTAGTTGAGTAAATTTATAATGTAGTTTCAAACTAATTATAGGTATGTAGATATTAAGAACAGTCCATTAAGGCAATCTGTTATGATTAAAAAATGAAAAGCAAACTAAATTGCACTTTTATGACTTAGGTAATAACTTGGCCTTATTACCTAACAAGTTTGAGAATCAATTTGCGATATCTAAATTGGCTTGGTTAATTCGTTACACCTTTTAAGCGATACCAATTTTTATTGTATTTTAATAGTCTCAATTAGCGACTAAAAAGTGATATAAAAGAGATATAATTTGTAAAACCACAGATAAAGATGTTTTTTTTTCTGCGTTATATTTCGGATCATAGATAACTGTTCCAAGTTTAAATTCACCATAAACTTAACCGTACTAACCATGGCCGGCACAAATTCGTTTAATGTGACATTATGGTCGGATGTCAAGTATCGCGTCAATTATGAGCATTTTAATGTGAAACCATAGACCACACAGATTGTTTTTATTTTTAAATTGTAACTAATTAATTAGAAGAGTTTTTTTTTTATTTGTGGCTCCTAACAAATGGACTTAGGTATTCTCCCTGAACTCATTTCATCCCATTAAATCTTATTTGGGCACTGAAGAGATGTATTTTTGTGGTCATTAACCTAAATTTTAGCAAGATAACAATGAGCTTATTTTCATACTTTTAATAATACTCGGCGAAGTAATGTTTTTGTTTGAAAATGAAGCGTAGCTATTTTTTCGGTAGGTTATTTTGTTTTCCATCACGGAGTCTGAACAGAATACATATACGTAGGTAAATAAAGTATGTTATCTATAGAAATAAACCTAGTAGGAATGTGGTATGTTTTTAAAATTGTGAATGATACATTACTAAAAGAGTGAATCTAGTAATTTTCTTTTTTTTAGGATTTTACTTTATTTCTCTGGATTAGCGCCAAAAAACCTTCTGTTATTATTAGAATTGCTAAGTGTTTGACCTCCAAAAAACTACTACATAACATATACATTTTGGGATATGCAAAAGACTTAAGATATAAATAAAAGATATTTTACCTACTTGTTTATTATGACGAAAACCTATGTAAATTAATATAATTTATTATTACTAAAAACTCGTTAATTATAATGTTTCACATAACGATTATAACAAATAAAAAAATAATGAATCACGATGGAATCACGATGGAATCACCTATAGAACCCGTTCGTAAAAATTACATAAAAATTATATCGATATCGTCTAAAATGTACCTATTTAATATTCATTTACTGGACTATCTTATGACTAAAAAATAATTAACTTAGTAAAAAGTGCCAATTGATATAAGTAGTATAACAATTTTAGTGAAATATCACTAACGAGATATAACGATAGTGTAGCTTCACGGGGTCAGCTGAATTTTTAATTTATAATAAAGAATACAATCTATTTGTTATTATATTTTTAAGCTAAAAATAAAAATACGTAGATACAGATACACTAAATTGCAATGAAAATGAATAACTGTTTTGTTTGTCTCGCTAAAACTCGAAAACTGACCGATTTAACTAAATTTGGTTTTAAAATATTCGAAGAAGTCTAGAAAGGTTTATCTGGATCAGCTGGTAAACAATAAAAGTACGATTCAAAACCACTACAATGTGACAAGTACAGTAAATATAATAAAAATATATCGATAACTTTTTAATAAAAACGGAACGTCCCATTTATTTTTCTATCTGTGGCAGGATATTTTTTAGAAAGTGGCCAGTGCCGTGGCCAACTAAATTAGACGAACGTGACCGAACCGCACGATTTCTGAACGTTACTTCTATTTTTCTACTCGTCTGGAAACGTATTTTTTCGTCGAGTACATGTTTTCATCGTAAAAAAGTATATTCTCAAATATCTAACTTAAATAATATAACGAAAGCATTGTTTATTTTGAATTCGATCAAAAAGTTTTGTTATGAAAAACGCCTTTTCTAGTTACAGCTAATTTCATAGTGTATCAACATATCGCTAATATTATTAGCGTAATGTGTGCGAACTTCACACCGCCAGCGCCATCTGTCGCGGAGTAGCGGAACCTTTCATAAATTTCTCTCTGAATAGCCGCTAAGCGAGCCTTTTTTTGTCGCTCCTGATTAAGCCCTTTCAAATAATTCCCTTTTGAATGTTCTCGGTCATTTTCATATTCTTTATGAAGTATTCTTGAGTGGATTCTCTGAGCGGGAGTGGATTACTGGGAATTCTTTAGCGTTCGTCTGACTTGACATTAATGCTGAGATTGCATTAGCTGAAGTACGTTTCATAAATCATGAAGTATTGTTCGGGTGAACTTAAAGGATTTTCGTAATTCACTTTGAGTGTTCTTTTGGGATTGTCAAAATTTTCTTTAATCCAGCTGTCAATTTGGCGTCATTAAAATTACTTTCTAGAGTGATTTAGATTGGAATTTAAAAAATCTTTTTTTTTATTACCTATTTTTAAGTAAATTTTCGAGTATGTTACATGTCTTTTTGTATTATAGATATTTCAAGAATACGATTTTTTTTTCTAAATAATATTATAAAGTATTCTACGATACATAGATACTTTAAATATCGAGCATTTGTGTCTAAGCCTCGGATGACTTATATGTATTTCTGTACGTTTATCAGTTGTTTAGTACCCAAGTGTTGTGCCTATATTAAAAATGTTATGTCATAATTTAAGTACAAGACCTTTAACATTTCACACCTGCCATATTTCATGTTATTAAGAACTCAAATTAAACATCCCAGGAGATCGTAAAAAGACTATCTAAGAATCAATAAAAAAGTTAGAGCGTTCGTAACGCTTCCGTAACACGTAACATATGGTATGACGTCACATCCTACGAGGTGCAAAATAAACTTATTTTATAAACAAAATTAAATTTATGCTTACACTTGAGCAAAATAAACTTAACTTTGATTACCTGTCTGTCGGTAAACCGTTTATGTTCTTTTGGGGTTCTTGTGATAGATACCTACTTCTCCATATTGTAAGAAATAGCTTTAGTTCGCGACTTCGTCTGTACATGATTAGTACTTTACACAATCCCTACTAATATTATAAAAGCGAAAGTAACTCTGTCTGTCTGTCTGTCTGTCTGTCTGTTACGCTTTCACGCAAAAACTACTGGACCGATTTAAATGAAATTTGGTACAAAGAATGTCTGGAGCCTGAGAAAGAATATAGGCTACTTTTTAACCGACTGCAAAAAAGGAGGAGTTCCACGCGGACGAAGTCGCGGGCAGAAGCTAATCTGATGATAATGTTAATCTGATGTGTAAGCTATATTATTGTAAGGTTTCATCAAAATCCATTAAATAGATTTTGCGTGAAAGAGTAACAAACATACATACAATGTTCTGGTATGAACCAACGATGCAAAAATGTGACTGCTATTATTTTGTAGGTTTCTTGATATTATTATATCTTATTAAGTGATCGACGTCATTTTCACTTAACATTTTCCTAAATAATATTTGTGTCAAAATTAAATTTATAATTATAAAGATAATTATATCTAATATTCTTCCACAATAACGAAATCAGTTACCTATTTAATAGATATAAAAATTAAAAAGTAATAATAATGTTTGCGAATATTCTAAAAATACCCAAACTTTCCGTAATATATAATAAAATAGAATTAATTATGTGAATGGGATGCATAATAAAAAGGGTATTATACCCTTTTCCCTTCTATTTTTAATCATTACTTACGCGTTGTTTGATTACAAATCACCCAGTAAAATACCGCCCATAAAATTTACGGCTGTTCTCCAAATAAACGAAGTACTAAAATTTAAATTAGTATTTTGCTCTCACCCATTTTACTGCTGTGTAACTGATTTGACAAGCTATTCCGATTATAATCGATTTGTGTTTACCGTTCTAAAAGATTGCTAATTTTGCTATAGTAACGCCATCTGTGGTCGAGTAGCGGAAACTTTTACAAGTGTGCGTACATATTTAAAATTGTTTTTTTAATAACTTGTAGTTTTTTATGTTTGTTTTTACATATTGAAATTTTAGAGTCAAATATCTTTTTTTTTTACTTAAATAGATTTTGTTTTATTATGAAAACTAAAGGTTCCGTAACGTCGTTCAATAAAATAAAAGACGCAAGTTAAATACTTTTATAAATAATATTTGTTTCTTTCCAATGTGTAATAACCGCGAAGGCATCAGAATAATTATTTTATTTTATTTCAAAATCATGCTTCAAGTTATTTGGTATATTTGCTAATGTCAAAGTTGTCTAATTAAAAAAAAATACGTATCCACTCGTTTGACATAAGTTAAACCCTTAAGGTAAAGGTAAGATCAGTCATGTGTCCCCGTTTGGGTCTCCAGGGCCTTTGGGTCCCTTTTGGGTAAAGTAGGACATATTTTATATGGACAAGTACTTGCCCATATTGGCCCGACCTCTCTTGAAATGTAATTTTTTGCTAATTTACGAGTTTTGCGGTTTTGTGAAGATTTTTTTACTAATTATCTCACGGAATTCATTGTATTTTATGGTGTAATAATGAATATTCTTACTGTTTTTACGTTGTCATGTATATTTAAAAAAAATATAAAAAAAAAATGTTAAAGCGATTATTTGATTTTAAGTCATTTTTATTTAAAAACCTTCTTATTTTGAACATTGTTGACGACGCGATCTCTTTAAGTAAAATATAATATTACTTTTTTGTATTCTGAATGATTATGTTTTAGTAGTATATGTTTTTGATATATTTTTTTTTAAATGTCAATCTTTTAATACAATCTCAGCTCGAATTTAAGATGTTTTATTTCTTACGCATATTTTAGTGAGTGCAATTATCTAGCCTTTTTTTAAACAACACACGAAAATTTTGTCGTAAAACCCTTCACAATTCACGCCAGTATTCATATCCACGTCAAAAAAAAGAGGGTGCCATGCTTGTTTATTTAAAATAAACACGATATACCAAACTGTTAACCGACATCCCTGTTTAGTAAAAAAAAAACTCCCAAATCACTAGAACTTCCGCTCTTTCTAATTATAGGCATGTTGGGGGTTAGGTGCATACGATGCAGTCAACTTTAACGTGTTATTTATGTGAAGATAGGAATGCATTTGGGGAGGAAGGGGTGAAATGGTTTTGAAAGTGTTTTTAGGCTTATTAATAGACGGTTTTAATTGATCCAGTCTTAAAATGTGACATTATATCCCTGCGATGATGAATTGTCGAGTCATGAATTGTCGAATCTTGTCATGTCGATATCGTCTTAATCCCGCTGTGATCTGTCTAAAATCGGTAACGTTGTCCACAACGAGAAATCTTGTCATGTCGGTGTCGTCTTTTATGTCGTCAACGAAACAATTTCGACACGACAAACCTTCTCCTTGTCGACAACGTTCTTAATATTATGACGACAAGATGTCTACTCGACAGTTCATCATAGGCTCGCTGCAGTATCTCATCATAGTACTAGTGTACTCGATATTTATATAACGGAGTAACATACATAAATACTCAAATTCAAGGTTCATGTACAAATGCTTATGCTCGAAAATCGGTTTCGTAGTCGAACCAGTTTCGGATAGCCGATTTACTTATGTCAAAATTAATTATCAAGATTTTCTTTTGTCATTTTTCTACTTTTACACGATGAATTCTTGAAGACTACGCCCAGTTGATGACATATATAAATGATAATTTCTGATGCCTTCGCGGTTATTACACATTGGAATGAAACAACTATTAACGGATTTAACTCGCGTATTTTTATTTTATTTTATTAGCTGACGTTTCGGATTCTTTACAGTTTCCATAATCGTAGCACGACTGAGCTGACAATAGCTCACTTTAGCGTTAGACTATTGTAGCTCAGTCGTGCTACGATTATGGAAACTGTAAAGAATCCGAAACGTCAGCAAATAAAATAAAAATACGCGAGTTAAATCCGTTAATAGTTGTTTCATTCCAATATATAAAATGGTATATTTTACTTGTATATGCTTTTATCATATAATATGATAACACTAGAGAAGAGGCACTTTTATTTTATTTCCTGTGGTGCATTAAAATATAATAAAAGTTTATATTCCGTAACGGTTCCGCTGTTCAGCACATTTTTATTAACACCATATTAAATAAATAAGTTATTATTTAAACATTTTGATGATCATTAAGTAACTATAAACTTTTCATTTTTACTTACGTTTAAAATTATTACATAAAATTTATTTCTACGTGAAAATATATTGTGTAATATTTTTAACACTTCATTTCACAGATTTTTTGCACATTCGGCCAAAGCATCATATTACCTATTAGTGTTTTTTTTAATAACTTAACCTTAGGCTAATAATTTCTGATGCCTTCGCGGTTATTACACATTGGAATGAAACAACTATTAACGGATTTAACTCGCGTATTTTGCATAACTGTATAAATCACTTTAGCGTTAGACTATTGTCAGCTCAGTCGTGCTACGATTATGGAAACTGTAAAGAATCCGAAACGTCAGCTAATAAAATAAAATAAAAATACGCGAGTTAAATCCGTTAATAGTTGTTTCATTCCAATTAACCTTAGGCTTCAACTCTAAATTCCTAAAAGATCATATTTGAAAGTTAAATTTGACTCAAAATACAAGATTAGACCCTTAGCCAAACTCACCCTTGTCTCATTTAAACCTAAATCTGCCTACACGATAACTTTTTTAAACTCCCAAAGTACTTGAAACTTGGAGAAGGCTATTGTGGGCCAAGTCAAGGATATCAGGGGTTATCATCAATTTGCGAAACTTGGCAAAACTTGAAACGACCCAAAATTATTAACTCCGCTGTACTGATAAAATAACCTTTAAACGAAATTCAAAATGTATTAATTTTATGTTTGTTACTGATAAGTAATTTGTAATCCGGCAAAGTTTTAAAGTTTATTTTTGGACGGTAAGTGTTTATTTCTTACACTGGTCTTTTTAGGTTTGTTTATAACCTCATTCCTAATACAAACAAGTGAGTAGAACTGTAGAGTTTGAGAAAACACGCGTGTGTCTTATCTTATCTTATCCGTGGGGTTCTTTCGGATGCACTTCAACGCATTAGAATCATTTGTGCCTCTTAGCTTACTTCAGGTTCTCCATAACCGTGTGTCTATCTATACTAATATTATAAAGAGGAAAGTTTTATTTTTTTGGATTGAATAGGCTCCTAAACGACTGGACCGATTTCAAAAATTCTTTCACTGTTCGAAAGCTACACTATTCCCGAGTGACATAGGCTATAAAAAAAAAGGATCGGTGCTAAGCCGGGGCAGGCAGATAGTAAGTATATAAACGTAGACACTAGCGCCATCTACCTCCGAGTAGCGCGAAACTAAACCATATCGTAGTCATCTCAAATCTAACTGGATTTGCGTCTTATCATTCGCAGACAATCCATTTGCGCATTGTTCCTTCACGTAACGGTAAATGATTCAAGTTTACCCACAGTTATTCTTATCTTAAGGTTTAGCAGGAATCCTCTGTGTTCGGTTTAAGTACAAGATTTATAAGGTTTCAGTTTCGAGTCTGAACAAGGTAGCGAATACGATATTTGTAATAAAACTGAGTTAACCTGGAATTTGATATTGTTGTTATGTTTTAAGGGTCTTTCTTTTACTGATCTTTTTTCGTTATGACAATAGATAGACAACTGTCAATTGTAACGTTATTAGACAGCTATGTAAGTCACGTATTATATTAATCTTATAATATAAATGATATGCATTAAAATGCACATTTTTTTGTATCCAATTCGCTCATTTTTTCACATTTAAAGAGTTTATTTTATCGTACATAAATACACACTGAATGTGAAAGCATACATACCAAAAGATAGATTTTGTTTTTAAAAAACCGTTTTAACGGTTTTACAAAACCGAACTATAAGCTCGCCAGCTAAGATGCACATAAATCCGTCATAATTGTTTCATCCCAAATTTTTTTTTTAAATATTTCGTTTCCTGTATCTAGTCATTAACGCCATCTAAGAGTGAAAGCGGGACTAATTATCCATTGTCACGACATTACCCCAAACAACAGAGAATACGTTAAGTGCCAACATTTCCCTGGTCTACTAACGATAATTGTCATTTTTCTGTACCGCTTAAGTGGTACTTTAGCCTGGTTTGGGGTAAAGGCATCTTTATCTAAGTGCAGAGTGTTATCATTAAAGGAAGTGGCGTTTAAGGTGTTCTTACCTTAGGAAAGTAGATAATAAGTGTCAGATAAGTTAACCAATAAACTGTCTTTATTGGCAGTTTTGACAGGATTTTGTTGTTAAGTAATGCTTTCGTTTTTTATTTACGAATATTGATATATTTTTTACTAGCTTTTGCCCGCGGCTCCGTTCGCTTGGAATTAGTAAAAAATTACAGCAGCCTATTTTTTTAACTTTCATACAACATTTCATAACCACTTTTAACCCCTAACAACCCTTTTTCCTTAATTAAAAGTAGCCTATATCCTTTCTCAGGCTCTAGACTATCTGTGTACCACATTTCATTTACCTAAACGGTAGTTTTAGCGTGAAAGCGAAACAGACAGAGTTACATTCGCATTTATAATATTACTTAAGATTTTTTAAATTATAATATCATTTATAAATTCGCTCAATAGCCTAATACGTTTGTAAAGACTTAATTAATTAAAAAAGTCATTAAAAGAGAATTTTCACCGGGTTTTCCTCAATTTCTCTTTTTTCACGTGTTTTGCCATTTTTTTTCTTTTACTCTCCCATAAATATTTAATGGTTTTCTGGAGCGAATGCGAAACCATTCAGAATATTTGAACAGGTTGGAGAGGAAGGTCAAACGGTTTCAGGTGTTCCTATTTACTTATTCAAGATAGGTTAGGCAGGTTAAAGAGAAACTAAAATACTGTTTAGCTCTTTAACCGTATTGGGCGGTTTAATTTTAAATTGTGCACTTATAAAGTAAGCTTCTGCCTTCGTCCGCGTGGAACTCCTCCTTTTTGCAGTCGGTTAAAAAGTAGCCTATGTCCTTTCTCAGGCTCCAGACTTTCTTTGTACCAAATTTCATTTAAATCGGTCCAGTAGTTTTAGTTTGAAAGCGTAACAGACAGACAGAGTTACTTTCGCATTTATAATATTAGTAGGGATTTAAACGTCTTTCAAAGTAGAGAATTTCCCAGGATTAATGTTGATGTGAAATTTTGTACAAATTGTCTTTTTGCGTGATTGGCAGACTATGACATATACTTTCACATGTAGGAAATTATTCTAAATCAGATTATAATTACCGTTTTACATTACGTACGTTTACAAGTACTTATGTAGTTTTATTTTTTTATGTTCTCCAACAGAATTTGTACCTGTCACAATCTCGAGTCCTCTATTGCACTGTACTACACAATATAATAAAGAGGAAAGGTGTTTGTTTAGATTGAATAGGCTCCAAAACGACTGGACCGATTTCAAAAATTCTTTCACTGTCGGAAAGCTACACTATTCGTGACTAACATAGGCTATATTAAATTTTGATAAAAATAGGGATCCGTGCGAAGCCGGGGCCGACCGCTGGTGTAACATAAAACACTTTGTCTCAAAGCAAAAGCATTTGCCTATCTCCTAAGTCCTGCAAACCAGACCTCACAAGCAGCTGTTCACGAGCATCCCAAATAACTCTTAATCAGCCTATGACTCTTATGGCTTTATGACAGGTCAACGAACATGCCCCATTTGTTTTCAATTAACTGCGTCAATTCCAACTTGGCTTTAATTGGAGTGTTCCGTTTTTTACCCACCGCCCCTATTCAGTGGACGTTCAGTAACGGGTTTGTTTTTTTAATTTTTAATGTCGTTAAAATAGTTCCCACGAATTTTGCAATGTTTGGACTGGAAATTAATTTCTGGAGTGTTAAATTGTGTTTTTGGTATAGCGGCTGTGTTTTCGTTAATATATATACATCCTAACTAATATTATAAATGCGAAAGTAACTCTGTCTGTCTGTCTGTTACGCTTTCACGCTAAAACTACTGGACCGATTTAAATGAAATTTGGTACAAAGAAAGTCTGGAGCCTGAGAAAGGACATAGGCTACTTTTTAACCGACTGCAAAAAAGGAGGAGTTCCGCGCGGACGAAGTCGCGGGCAGAAGCTAGTACATAATAAACTTATAAAAAGTTGTCATAAAAATATACTATCGATTTGTTGCTTTTTAACGGCGACACAAATAAGATATTGTTTTAATAATTTCTGATGCCTTCGCGGTTATTGCACATTGGAATGAAACAACTATTAACGGATTTAACTCGCGTATTTTTATTTTATTTTATTAGCTGACGTTTCGGATTCTTTACAGTTTCCATAATCGTAGCACGACTGAGCTGACAATAGTCTAACGCTAAAGTACTTTAAAGAATCCGAAACGTCAGCAAATAAAATAAAATAAAAATACGCGAGTTAAATCCGTTAATAGTTGTTTTATTCCAAGATATTGTTTTTATTAAACATGTCTGTTTTTTCCTATTTAGTTGCGAATTCGTCAACTCTGAAAAGATTGTCGTGTGGTATTTTACCTTACCTTTGTCCTTACAGTATTTTTTGATTGTCTTTCATGTTATTTTTAGTCATGGATACCTACGTAGATATATTTCTGTACCACTCGTAAGATGAACTGATGGAGCATTCTCTAATACATTAAATTCGTTTTGTAAACATAATTCTGTTTAGTTTTGTCCCATTATTTAATTAAATTATGTCCAAAAAACATTGCCAATAATTCCCCTACCTCCTCTCCCTTCAGTAAAGTGTTCAACCAATATTATCCTTACTAATCCCTACTAATATTATAAATGCGTTAGTAACTCTGTCTGTCTGTCTGTCTGTCTGTTACGCTTTCACGCTAAAACTACTGGACCGATTTAAATGAAATTTGGTACAAAGAAAGTCTGGAGCCTGAGAAAGGACATAGGCTACTTTTTAACCGACTGCAAAAAGGAGGAGTTCCACGCGGACGAAGTCGCGGGCAGAAGCTGGTCTATAATAATTTCAGATGCCTTCGCGGTTATAACATGCAAATGAAACGACTAGAATAGACGGATTTTCGCCAAACGACAGCCATTATAACACGAGTTAAATCCGTCTATAGTTGTTTCATTTCATTATTGTATACTAGCTTCTGCCCGCGACTTCGTCCGCGTGGAACTCCTCCTTTTTTGCAGTCGGTTAAAAAGTAGCCTATGTCCTTTCTCAGGTTCCTGACTGTCTTTGTACCAAATTTCATTTAAATCGGTCCAGTAGTTTTAGCGTGAAAGCGTAACAGACAGACAGACAGACAGAGTTACTTTCGCATTTATAATATTAGTAGGGATAGTAGGGATTTTAAGTCTATGAATCACATCAACCTTGCGGTTGGAAACTCGTCAATTCTTTCAATAATTACTCAACTCTGATTCACCGATACCTGACCGCTTTGTTGTTTTTAGAGATCCTTCCGATAAGCTGTATAACAGGTATAAGGAACACCCTTATGCAGCCTGAGACGTAGGTTTGGAGTGAATAGAATATATTGATTTCTATAAGTACTAATATAATAAAGAGGAAAGGTTTGGTTGTTTGTTTGTTCTTACACTATTCCCGAGTGGCATAGGCTATAGGTATATTTTTTTGCAAAAACTAGGGATCCGTGCAAAGCCGGGGCAAACAGCTAGTTTATTATATTCTGAATGGACCTAATAAAAAAGAGTTAGGAGTAATATTAACTTAGTTTTTAATAAAACAACTACGTTCTACTACGTTTCGAAAACTTCATTGTTCCCATATTCGTAGCCGACTGAGCTGGCGTTATAATAAAGTCAAATAACTAAAATGCCAATTTTATAGTTTTTTCTTTCAAAAAAAATACTACGGAACACAGAAACGGCTCAAATTAAACCTTTTTTTATATAGTACCTATCGATCTTTTTTATATTTTATCATACCCCGTCACGTTCCATCGAAATATTAATTAAATCTACCCGGTCAGCGGTTTTTGTTAATTTCTTCAAATTGCCGGTTCCTGTGAGTTTTTATGATGGTTTTATTATGTTGGTAGCTTCCCACATTTTTATATCATAAATATGATTTAGATCCTTTTTATCTTTTATAGTTTTTGAAGATGAATCTTGAATTTTTTGTATTCTTAATAGGGATGACTGGGTATATCCTACTACTAGTATAAAGGCGAAAGTTTGTAAGTATTGGATGTATGGATGTTTGTTACTCTTTCACGTAAAAACTACTGAATGGATTTGAATGAAACTTTACCACAATATAGCTTATATCAGAATAACATATAGGCTATATTTTATAACGATATTGTGTGAAGTACTCGTCGTGCGCAGACGAAGTCGCGGGCAGAAGCTAGTAATTGTATAGAAAACGAATGTTGTATAGTCCGTTAGTTGAATAATTTAAATTATTAAACACGTATTGACAAAGATAAGCTTCTAAAGTTCGGGAGTGGGGGCTAGTGACGTCATAGTACAATTTATACCACAACGTGACGTCACGACTCTTATAACAATAAAATGTCAAATTTTGAATACCGGTTGGTTTATTTATTACACTAGCTTTTGCCCGCGACTCCGTCCACGTGGAATAAGTAGCTAATTTAAATAGCCTCCTTTCTCGGGCTCTAGACTATCTGTGTACCAAACTTCATTTAAATCTGTTCATTACTTTTGGTGTGTAAGCGAGACAGACAGACGTAGTTAGGTAACCACGTCTGTCTGTCGCTTTCACAAGAGGTACCTGCTTTTGCATTTATAATAACTCTCAAAAAATAAATATCGACAAAGTAAGCCTTCGTCTATCCATATTAAATACTAGCTTCTGCCCGCGACTTCGTCCGCGTGGAACTTCTCCTTTTTTGCAGTCGGTTAAAAAGTAGCCTATGTCCTTTCTCAGGCTCCAGACTTTCTTTGTACCAAATTTCATTTTAATTGGTCCTGTAGTTTTAGCGTGAAAGCGTAACAGACAGACAGACAGAGTTACTATCGCATTTATAATATTAGTAAGGATAAGGCATTAAGTCTCAAAATTAAGGGGTGAAAGTGGAATTTCATTAAAAGCGTAGTAAGGTAACGGGGTAAAAAACTTAGAACTAAGGGTACAGTGTCCATTAGTTGACATACATACCTACATATTGACAGTGTCATTACCGTCTTGACATCTATTGTGAGTCATTCACCTTATCTTGTAGATAATATCCGAATAATGGCAACGAACTTTTATGATAAAGGGTCATTGACCTCTGTAGGTAAAGTATGTTTTCTTAAGATTATTACTTTCCGCGAATCCTGTACTTATTCCTTTTGTATATTATGTCTGCCTGTCTCGCTTTCACGCTAAAACTACTGTACCGATTTAAATGAAATTTGGTACACAGTCTAAAGCCTGAGAAACTACTACTTTTCATTGCGAAAAAGGTTTAAAAGGGGGATAATTAATAATTCCACGCGGACTGCGTCGCTAAAGCTAGTTTTTATATAAAACTGACCGATTTTAAAATCTTATTTGTCATCTATTTATAAGGAAACTTAGTTTAAAACGGTTTACAAGTTATAAGACTAGCCGACCAGCGGACAAAGTTTGCGTACATTTTCATAGTGCAAGTTTGTTTTAAATAATTTTGTTACTTACAAATAGTGAAGTAGGGCAAATAACAAAGCAGAAACTTTGAATGAGAGGTTTTATACGGAGTAGGAAGAATATTCGTGTGACAGTCTCGCTATGCAAAAGCTATGTGCGAGTTTGTTTGTTGTAACGATAAAATCAAAGTTAACAAAAATCGGTCTAACTGTAGCAGTAGGTACCAATACAGAAAAATACAAAAAGTGATAAAAATTGAATAGTGAGTTTTTTTAGTTAACTTTACCATAAGACTATTGTCAGCTCAGTCGTGCTACGATTATGGAATCTGTAAAGGCTCCGAAACGTTAGCTAATAAAATAAAATACGCGTAAATCCGTTTAAAGTTGTTTGATTCAAATATACTCGAATTCTATCTGTTTTAGTTGTTTTGTTAAAATGTCCTTTATTAACATAGCGCGACAATAAATTAATTCTTCCGTCCTCCGGCCAGAAAGTTTGTGGCCGCTTCGCTAAATGAAATTTCCGCTTTCTGGCTTCGTCGAACAGAAAAATAGTATACTGACCTCGGCCAGTAAAATAAAAAAGCCTCAGATCACATTTTTGTCAACCTCGGCTTCGCCTCGGACGACAATTACATGTGATCTGAGACATTTTTCATTTTACTGGCCTCGGTGCGTAATGTACTAATAAATACTCTATAATCTGTAATGAAATAGGTTTGATTTATCGTAAATAGCAAACTCAACGGAATTACATATTCCGGGTATCGATTTCCATCATAATCAAATCATACCTAATAAAGTACCCTTTAATAAACAGAATTCTAAACTGGCAACACTATCGTACAACTTAACAATGGCGTCCGATTCCTTTGAATTTCGAATTCGATATTAACGAACAATACGTGATTGTGAACAATGGAAAAGCAACTTTAACACAAAGCGATAGGGTGTTTGTTCACAGTGAGCGCATCGTGGGAAGTGTAAACAGCCAGTTTGATGAAATAAGAGACTGGACGCTTTTTGGAAGCAGATAGCGTAATTTGAATTTGGAATGTGCTCCGTTTTGTTTTTTTTTAAATATTGGAACGGTTTTAAAATATGTTTGCTCGGATGCGTGGTTTTTTGCCGGAATCACAAATAAATGGATTATTTTTTATAAATATATGCGTGATTAAATTAATAAATGTATTATACAAATATTTCACATTCTACATAGTATCGTTTGTCATTGAGAACTATTCTTGTAATATAAATAAGACTAATATTTTATTTTCAGTCTAAGTACATATTCCGTACCGAGTCAATTTCTTAGAAATTTAGACATCTAAGTCGATCTTTATTTAAGCATATTAAACATTCCAAGTAGTCTAGAAAGGAAATTAAAGTACTTACCTACTTAATAAAAATGAGATGTTTTAATATGATTGTATTACAACACCGTTTTCTTTATATTTTATAAATTGGAATAAAACTACAACAAACTAGATTTATGCCATTTCTATACTAATGTAATAAAGAGGAAAAGTTTGTTTGTTTGGATTGAATAGGCTCCTAAACTACTGGACCGATTTGATAAATTCTTTCACTATGAAGCTACGTTTTTCCCGAGTGATATAGTCGATATTATATTTGGAAAGACATCCGTGCGCAACCGGGGCGGGCCGCCAGTTTGAAGATAAGACGGTACCCATCGTGCACAAGTCCGACTTACACTTGTTTTTTTTTTTTAATAATATTTTTTTTTTGTTACAGCGGACCCATTGCCAGGCAAGCATGTCCCGCTTGAAAGCTACGAGAGCGAGCTGGAGCGCGAGCACGCGCTGCCCACGTCCGTCCCCAACGCTGACATACTCAAGACTAACAGCAACCCGACGTACCACAAGCCCAGGTGAGACGCCATCTTGTTTTTGTGACCAATCAGAGCGGCCCCGCCGGCGGGGTAGATGGGTTCAATTTCAAACCAATGATCTTAGAGCAAATTGGAAACCTGATTTCGCTGTTATATAAAAAGCTTATTACTTTTTTATTTGGGAGTAAAACAAGATTTTCTAAAAAAACATGTTAGGGTTATTGTTAGTAGGCAACATTTCCTACTAACAAGTAATATGTATTACTTAGGAGACTCAAATATGACTTGAGTTTTTATTACATCGAGAACATATTACATAATACATAAGGTACCTACGGGTTTTCACAAATCCAAAACAGAAAACGGGTACCTTGGTATAAGTAACGCCCCGCCGGCGGGGTTTAATTATAGCCTAATCTAAACATAACATATTGGACTACAAAAAACTTAAGCATAAATTCATTTAATCAAGTAAATTACGCATAAATAAGTAATTTGTTTGCTATTTATTTAATATTCAACGAATTAATTCGCAACATTGCCATCTCGTGTTGTTTTGCAATCAAATATTCATATTTCATGTCATGATTTTATAATGATTTAATTAATTCATGACAGAATGAAATTATTAATTTCATAAATCATACTGATAAGCATATTATTATTATGATAATTGCAAATGTTACGCTTTCATACTAAGACTGTTGAACCGATTTTGATTAATATTGGTAAGAAGATACTACGCAGAAAAGCTAATAAATATACACATACAAGATTCGGGAACAAATGCTCACGCTTATAACATTAAGTCAATCTTAATTTCTGATGCTTTCGTGGTTATTACACTTTTGAATGAAATAACTATAACAAAACTCGCGTATTTTATTTTATTTGCTAATCTTTCGAAAACTCTACAGTTCCCATATATTTGTTGTCTACTGAGTTTTACTTCAGTGTTACATTATCAGGAGTTTTAGTCGGTTACGAATATTGGAACTGTTAAGTCTTCAAAATATCAGCAAATAAAGTAAAATAAGTACACGCTTTTCAATCTCAATTCCTTTATTATAATCATACTAGCTGTGCCCGCGACTTCGTCCCCGTGGAATAGTAATTCTTCATAAGGCTTCATATTTTCGCCGTTTTTTACACATTTTCCACTATTTCTTCGCTCCTATTGGTCGCAGCGTGATGTTATATAGCCTAAAGCCTTCCTCGATAAATGGTCTATCCAACAAAAAAATATTTTTTGAATTCGAACCAGTAGTTCCTGAGATTAGCGCGTTCAAACAAACAAACAAAATAACAAACAAACTTAATAATATTAGTATAGATTACTGATTTAGAACAATAAAAGCTCAGAAATAAGTATAATTATATGGAATTTTCAAACATTTTAATAGGTTACTAAAACTCTCTTATACAGCTTGTAGCTTATCTCTAATTTTATTTCATCTCATTATTTGTAATCGTAAAGTTATTTTATTACGTATTAAAAACTTTAGCAAATTTGCTTTGGGATATCGTTAAATTTCAACATTATGACATATTAATTCGTTTTAGTTGAATTTCATTTTTAGTCATTATAATATACTATTAATCTTTTATTTAATACTAGCGAACCACCCCGGTTTCACACGGGTGCTATAAATCATCTTCTTGAATCACTCTGCCTATTAAAAAAAACGATACAAAATTCGTTGCGTAGTTTTAAAGATTTAAATATATAGGGACGGACAGACAGATACTTTGTTTTATACTATGTATATAGTCATAAAACACTAACTGCGACCCGAGCCACGATTATAAATACAAATAAATAAAATTATTTAAAAAGGTTTACATCAAATTTTGACGTCATAACTTGGGTACGTAATTTAGTGTTAGACTATTGCCAACTTAGTCAGCTACGAATGCGAACGGTAAAGTTTTAAAAACGTTGGCAAATAAAATAAAATACGCGAGTCAAATCCGTTATAGTTATTTCATTCTAATGTGTAATAACCGCAAAAGCATCAGATTTTTGATTGCAAATATAAGATACTAGTTAGCATTGTAAATGTAGTAATTTATTTAAAACGTAGGTGTAAACTATCAAAACATAATCACTAAATAAAATGGCGGAATGTGTAAAAAAAATTAGCCAACCGCTTGCCGTTTAGATTCCGAGATAAAACAACTGGTTTGCAAAGCAATATCAATTTTGGCTAAGCATTAGCCACCCACGTGTAGTTGCTTGAATAATTTCTGATGCCTTTGCGGTTACCGAATTTGAATTTGATTCGCGTATTTTTATTTTTATTTATTTGATGACTCCGAAAGCTAGGTATATTAATTATATGCCGCTTTTTTTTAAATAAAGTCTTTTATGTATTAATTCATATTATAACGCACTCTCCTAGATCTAAAGGCAGCTAACTCAAAAATCTTTAGATTTGAGTTATACGCACTATAGAATTCCTTACACCAAAACCTACCTTCCAATGAAACAGATTGAAACTAATCCTTCTGGCTTCATTATAAAAAGCATAAATCTAAACAGAAAATTAAACACTTTTTCGCGTCTACTGAAAAAAAAAACTTTTTGAGTTATCTCCCTTTAGATCTAAGTGTGCGATACAAAGAATTATAGCTACGTCGTGTTGTTCATCACACTAATATCTAGCCTTAGCAAGAGTCGAACCCGTAACCCCCGGTGATGTCACTAAAAGGCGGTATAATATATTTTTTACCATAAATAACTGAACAGGTAGTCATAATATTAAAATTCATAGCGACATGAAAACCATCTTCAACAGATTTATCGATCATAATAAATTATCCACACATACAAACATACATTATTCATATATGTGCGAATCGCTCTAAAATCTCAACACAGCTCTACTATAATTAAACTCATCCCAAACTCACGCGACACTGGAATTACCATAATAATAGTTGCACCGCAACCATAGGCGTACAAATAAATAGAAGTACCTAACTGACTTAAATGTTCTCAAATGAGGTTATTTTTAAAACGATGGTAGATTCTGATTTTGTAAGAGCCTGTAAAAGCCTAAATTGAATAATACATTTTTGATTTTAATTTGCTGACGTTTCGAAACTACAGTTTCTATGTTCGTAGCCGACTGACCTAAAGTAATTTTGCAATGCAATCTTATTTTAAAAATTAAAAAATTTAAATACTACCCTGTTTTAAAATATGAGTTACTAGCTTATGACTGCGACCTCGTCTATTTAACACAATATCTTTTTAAAATATAGCGTATATTATGTTATTCTGATTTAGGTATTTATAAACTATATAAAAAAAGAAGAATAGACATCCATACATTCTTACGAACTTTATAATATTATGCCTTTATAATATTTGTGTGATAGGATGATTTATTTATTGCTCAAAATTCATACAATATAATTACATTATTAGGTATGTCAAATTACATGTACCTACTCATATTGAGATCGTCATTCTACGTATAAATTAACTATTTTAAACCATATTACATTATTTATTGTGTTTATTTTTAGGTCTGCGTAATGATGTAATGTACTCCTAAGTTTGAAAGCATCACGTATTTTATTAGAAGGTAGATTAATCTTGAACTAGGTTTTAATTACGGTGATTAGGTCGATACAATTTGAATTGACTTTGGTATTAGGCAAGTCTTTAATTAAATCAAAGTTCAAAATTTAGTTAACTATTTTGTTTTTATGTGAGTTTTGTAAATAGTGGTGAAATATAATGGTAATTTATCTAAATATAGATCTATACTAAAATTATAAAGAGGAAAGGTTTATTTGGATTGAATAGGCTCCAAAACGGCTGGACCGATTTCAATGTAAAAAAAAAATATTTCACACGGGAAGCTACACTATTTCTAAGTGACATAGGTTATAAAAAAATATGATCCGAGCGAAGCCGGGGCGGACAGCTAGTCACAACCAAAACATAGACTACATTATGTAGAATTATTATCATAGATTATAAATCAACAAAACAATATGGGTGTAATTTTGATCACTTATGTTGTTATTTATCGATTGTTGCAAGGGCGTGCATTCCATACAGGCACAGTGTCACTAATGTAAAAAATGCCTACCCTACCGCCATACCTACACTCCCACACTGCACGTGAGTGCCTTGACAATTGGCTCAGAAAAATTTAAAGATGGCAACACCATTATTGAATCCGCGCGTTCAATTTTAGAAAATTGAATATTACCAGGCAGAAAAATCACGAACACAATAATAATCGTAACAAAAGGCAGAATTGTGGGTACAAAACTTCCTCAATTGGTTAACTTTGTTTTTATTCAAATAAGGCTGTACAATGAACTCGATTGCCTTTCCCCGGAACTTGCGAGGAACTTCTGATTGATAGTAAAGAATTAGGGGTTTGTTAATGTGTTTTTTTCTTTCTTTGATTGAAAGCTTTCGAAAGAAATTTAAGTATACTTTTTAGTAAGATTGTATTGCAGTAAACGTGGTATAGGGTGTCTCGTATTATGACACGCAGAATATTATCGTAAATTCACATTAAATATTTATGTAGGTCAGTAAGTATAAAAAAAGTACTTTTGGGTAATACAAGTTATGTAAGATTGTTTTTATCCAAGTCAGCAATTTACCTAAATTAGGTATACTACCACGTAAATTAGCTAAAAAGCGATTATTTTTAGAATCTATGTTTTTAATAATCTTTCTTATTAACAATAAGTACTTTATATCTAGATTAAATTCTTTTAAACATTACTTTCTATACATTTCCTACAGAACCGCATAGCAATATTTATCGAATCCTTTAAAAAACAAACAATTTATACCCCTAATACCGAAGTGTCCATTTCTCATCGCGTGGAAAACAAATAAAAAACACCGCAAACATCTTACCCGCCGCGTAAGCCGAAAAAAAGTAATTTAACATGAAATATTATTCACCCCTGGCAACATTAATATAAGCGTTTAAAAAGAAAAACAATAAAGCGGTTGTTACACGTCATTTTTCAATCACAGCCCCGCTTAAGCGTGATTGAAACTTGGCTGTCAGGCCTGTCTATACTCTCGACGGGTTTTGTAACGGCATCCATACGAAACACGTCGGATGTTGTTGTGGACTACGTAATCCTGTTAAATACGTTTCCTTTGATACGTAATTATTGTAATGGAAAGATTTCGGATGCGAGCATTAGATAAATGGGACAGTTAAAATACGCTTTTGTTGAGTGTTTGTTTTATTTGTTGGAGGTGTGTGACGCCATCTGTTATCGAGTAGCGGTACTAAATTACAGTTCTCAATTTTATGACTACGATTTATACCTAGCCGTGACGTCACGAACTCCCACTCCCGAACATTGAAGCACTTATCTTTGGCACTTTATTCGTTTGAGAAAAGAAAAAATAATACGTACGTCTCGAATATTTAATAATCTAACTGCAAATTAAATAAAATTTAATTTTCTTTACCCAGTCTTCATCCCTATTAGGTCTATTACATTTATATATCGAAGCTAACTTCTGCCCGCGACGCCGTTTGCGCACGATAAGCACCCCCTGTTTTACCCCCTTGGGGGTGAATTTTCAAATATCGTTTCTACATTGTATAAACCTTTATATATAGGCCCTACGTTGATGTATGTCAGTCATTAAGTCAGCTCCTTTTTAACCGACTTCAAAAAAGGAGGAGGTTATCAATTCGTCGGGATGTTTTATATATAAATATATTTATTATATTGTATACATATAACAGTTCATTTTGAAATTTTGTAAGTTTAAAAGATATTCCTCTCATTGGAATTCGACTCCACGACCCCGTTTATACAATAGCCACTTAGTCAACATAGTTAATACAATTTACCTATTTCATATTCAAAACAATTTAACATAACTATTCTAAAATCTAGATTCCTAACTTTCCAGCCTCGGTCAAATGGTCACCGAAGTCAGGACAAAACTAAAAGTACTATACGACCTGAAAACTTGAATTTGCAAAATTTATTTCTAAATAGAATTTATGTCTAACCCTTTTCAAGACTAAACTTTAATACTGGGCTATTGAAATTACCCACTCAAGTCACAGGGGCATAGACCACGTCCCCTTATCTCTTGAAATACGTGTTAATATTTATTTAAACTAATACAAATTGGGTACAAGACAATTTTAAAAGAAACCTTTTTAATGTACCTAATAATTTATGATGCCTTCGCGGTTATTACACATTGGAATGAAATAAGTAACTGCAAACGGATTTAACTCGCGTATTTTATTTTAGCGGATGACCACTTGATAAATCACTTTAACGTTAGACTATCAGGGTAGGTAGTAGTAATAGTAGGGTAGATAATTTTCAAAACGCCAGCCAATGAAGTAAAATACACGAGATAAATCTGTTCATAGTTATAGTTGTTTCATTTGAATGTATACATATACCTACACAGGCGCGTGCAGTGAGGATCGCGCGTGTACCAGGTCAGGGTAGGCACTCCATACATTCATAACATTATGCCTATATGCACGCCCTTGCCTACAAATTTAAAAAAAAATTGTTAAAACTTAAAATATATACTTACCTATTTATTTTTTATAATATTTCAAACTTACATAGCTCTTATAAATACTGTACATCAACAAAACAATTCTCAAATCGAAACCAGATTTTTCTACCATATATTCTTTAAGTCATCGACCTATCACAACCAACATAAGCTGACACCAGCTGTCCCACAATTTACTAGTACCAGCAGGTCTTTATACCATATTGATGTGACCAGATAACGCTGAGCCGTGATTTGCTGTATTTTAAACGTGGGTATGGGTCTTTTATGTTATGGAAATGTCAAAAATTGGCATACTGCCCGTTTCGCTATTCGGTTGAGTTTATTTTGAAACGTACATAGCATTTTAATGAACGGAAACAAAAAGAAGTGTTTAGCGGATTTAGCCAAGCTACGAGTAACATTAAACACAAGTAGGTATTAAGTTTTCAAACGTACTGTCGTAACTGTATAAATTACTTTATATTGCAAACTAGCGGCCCGTCCCGGCTTCGCACGGGGGGACTTCAGATTTTTTTAAGGCCTTAGAAACGATACTTTTCCCCCGTTTTTGAAACATTTTCGGTTACTGCTCCGCAACTATAAGACCTAGCGTGATATTATATAGCCTATGTTACTCGGGGATAATGTAGCTTTCCAAAGGTGAAAGAATTTTTGAAATCGGTCCAGTAGTTTCGGAGCCTATTCATTACAAACATACAAAAATACAAAAATACAAATCTTTCCTCTTTATAATATTATATTATACTAGCGGCCCGTCCCGGCTTCGCACGGGGGGACTTAAGATTTTTTTCATAGTTTTACGTTTTATATATGACATTACTTTGGAGCAAACATCTAAATCATTAAAACGATTGTTATGGGTAAACTATAATAGATAGACATATGCTCTCGCGGACTTTTTTAAAGATAATGTTAAGATGAACAATTCACCCATAAAGCATTTTTGTATAACTTTAACTATATGCTCAGCGCACGCCACGGAAGGCCTCAGAAACGATACTTTTCCCCCGTTTTTGAAACATTTTCGGTTACTGCTCCGCAACTATAAGACCTAGCGTGATATTATATAGCCTATGTTACTCGGGGATAATGTAGCTTTCCAAAGGTGAAAGAATTTTTGAAATCGGTCCAGTAGTTTCGGAGCCTATTCATTACAAACATACAAAAATACAAAAATACAAAAATACAAATCTTTCCTCTTTATAATATTAGTATAGATGTATTCTGCTCTAAGATATTTTGAGAATAAGATGCGACATAATTCTTAAAAATGAGTTTGAAAAACTTTGCGTGAAATTTTGAATAAGTTTACAAATTAAAAAAAAAACATCCCGATGCCTTAAATTTTAATTGACATTGTCATTTTGAATATTACTATTTGTGTCGTTCTTTATGTAGGTAATTATATAAAACTAGCTTCTGCCCGCGACTTCGTCCGCGTGGAACTCCTCCTTTTTTGCAGTCGGTTAAAAAGTAGCCTATGTCCTTTCTCAGGCTCCAGACTTTCTTTGTACCAAATATCATTTAAATCGGTCCAGTAGTTTTAGCGTGAAAGCGTAACAGACAGACAGACAGACAGACAGACAGACAGACAGACAGAGTTACTTTCGCATTTATAATATTAGTAGGGATTTATTTCTTTAAACACGATGCCAAAAGACAAGCCTTTTCTTCTAAAACACGGGCGTGCATTGCATAAAAGCACAGTGCCCACACTGTGCCAACATGTGCAACAGGCCTTTATCTAAAACATGGCGTGCATTGCATAAAAGCACAATGTGATTGCCTACCCTGTGCCAACATGTGCAGTAGCAGACCTTTATCTAAAACATAGGCGTGCATTGCATAAAAGCACAATGTGAGTGCCTACCCTGTGCCAACATGTGCAACAGCCCTTTATCTAAAACATGGCGTGCATTGCATAAAGGCTCAATGTGAGTGCCTACCCTGTGCCAACATGTGGAACAGGCCTTTATCTAAAACATGGGCGTGCATTGCATAAAGGTAAAATTTGAGTGCCTACCCTGTATCTACATATGTACACACGCCTGGTATGTATAAACCAACGTACAACGTCTCATGAGATCATTGCAACACCGCATAATGACGGGCCGACCGCAGAACAATCTCCCAGATTATACATTCGGTTACGACAGATCTAAATTACTTGCGGTCTGTCTGAATTTGATGGTTTTTAGCGCGTCTACCGTTGATTACGTGTAAATTAGCTTTATGACGAATACGTTTTCGTATTATTACTTGGTTGGTAAAAAATAAGATTGATGATAATGATAATGATATTTATTATTGACTAAGATTCGATTAAACCAAAACCTTCAATTCTACATGTCTATGCATAAGTTGAGCCCGCTCCTTTTGCCACACCTAGAATAATTAGCTATAATAATTATCATAATATTACTAATTAGGTTATTCAATTTAGTTTTTTTTTATAATTAGGTAGTAATGCTTCTAGGTTACGTTGTAATTTATCGGTTTAAATTTTGTAATTTATAAAATAAATTAACTTACCTAATGTTAGACTATTATCAGATCAGTTCGTTATAAACGTTTTATATTATTATTATACCTGACAATAATATCATTTCTCTTTTCACATCTGACCTTTTGTAACCTGTCTCGTTCTTTCGCAGACCACCGCAAAACTACGGGACGTCGGTGCTGGCCCGCGTGGGGGACGGCGCCGTGCCCTCGTACGCGCCTCCCGGGAGAGCCTTCTTCACGCCCCCCCTTCCTCCTGAGTACAGGAACCCGTTCGCTGACAAGCCGACACTTAGAGGTAAGGATTCCTTGGAATCCCTCAGATTAACGTTTGTTCGCAATAGTCACTTTCTATCAAGGGCGTGCATTACGTAAAGGCTCAGTGTCACTAATGTATGTAGTGCCTACCCTGGCGCCATACTTACGCTCCCCCAACTACACGCACCTGCTTTCGATTGAGAATTACACAGATGATCCGTTAACATTACTAGTAGTGCCTAATGCAGTTAAGACCGCAAATCAGCCCCTGCATCTAGAAGCAGATTTACTTAAAATCTTTTCATATTATTATGCTATTTAGTAGATTTTTCCTATATCGCTGCTTCTCTGGAATAGTGTCACAACTCGAAATGTGTTACCATTCTGAATTGAAATTTATAGGTGACGGTTCACAGTCTTAAATGGAGTAACAAATTATTTCGAGTTGTGACACTATTCTAGAAAAGCAGCGAATTATGTACAACATTCTAATTAAACTGTTTTTTTAGGCACAAACACTGACGGGAACAACTATCTCAATAGAAGACCGATCCCGCCGCCGTCGCTGGGCCCCGGCCACGAGCGGATACCGATCAGACCTCCTGGACAGGTAAATGATCATCATCATCACTTTTACCATTATTATTATTATCATCGTCACTTTGCCATCATTATTATCATCACCACTTTTACCATCTTTATTATCATTAGCACTTTCGCCATCATTATTATCATCATCGCGTTTACCATCCTTATTATCATCATCATTTTGCCATCATTATTATCATCATCACTTTTACTATCATTATTATTGTCGGCTAACCTTTTTATATAGAATGTTTATTTTATAATTGTTTATGGTTTTTTATGATATTGTTTTGTTTTTAGTATTAAGTCTGTCTTTAATATATCTTTCAACTAGAATGTACTATTTTATTGTAACATTGAAGTAGTCGTTGAAAATTATCATTATAACATAATAATATCCACTGCTTGCCTTACCCAAAAGAAATCCACAGTACCAAGGGACCTCTTTAATGAAAAACAAATATTGGAACCATAGATTTAACACGCCTATTTTATTTGCTGATTTCTAAAACTGCAGATCCCATATTCCTTATCGACTTTCTCAGCTCAGCTGCGATACTAAACGAGTTCAATTTATTTAGGTACTTGTTATATTCCAATGTGTAATAACCGCCAAAACATCATATATTATCAAATTAAAGATTTTATTTGTTGTATTATATTTGTACTTACACAGAGATTTGACTATACTTTGTACATCAACATCTTGAGTCTCTCATCACCACTTAAAGTCATCATCATCATTTCAGGAGACATCATCGCCTCAAGTGCCGGCGCCGCCGCCTGCGCCCCCTCTCCCCCCAGCCGGTATCGAGCCGCAGAAGAAAAAACCACTCAACACACCTAGCCATAAGGTATATATTTCTTTGTATATTTTAGGCTAATGTTATGAAATGAAGAGTAATACATCTAGCATAAAAGCATAACTTCTAAAGAAAATAAATAATTATTAAAGCTTTGATAATGTGGACATGATAGTTGTTAATGATTTCGTCATAAGCAAGAATTTTAACTAAGTGTATATCTATAATTTAGATTTTTTCAAATAAGATTACTATTTGTTACATTTTCTAGGTGACATCTCTTGAAATATTTCATAAGACGTTATCAAAAAAAAACTATAAATAATTACATTTTTAATTTACAAGTTCATAGAAAAGAATATTTAATATCAAAATGTAAGATACACAGACAATATTAAAACTTTCAACAGTACTCACCCAATTTTATTTCCATTCCAGCCTGATGAACTAGACGAGAAACCGCACGGCAGTGACCAAGCCAACTTCACAGATTTCGTTCCAAACTCCATCAACATCCCGACGATATCCAGAATCCTGTCCGGATCCAACGGGAGGAAGGAAGACATCCCCGACGTCCTGTTGAGGACGGTCACAGCAAAACCACAACATACGGAAAAAACTTCCAAAAGTGATATATATATCACTAAAGACGCAGGTGTAACGTTAAGTGATGCAAACAGGGACAGTTCCACTGAAGGTGTTCTAGCAGTGCTAGACCCAGAAATGAACAATTTAGATAGACCTCTAATCGTAGATCAAAACGGTGAAACGAATACTAGGAGAAACCTCCAATATTCCACCAACAAAGAAAGAAATGACAGCAAGAACGATAGGAATGATGAATTCACTCCAGCAACCACTGTACATTTCGAATTGAAAGATCCAGAGATGTCTACCGAGAGATACCATAATCTTGCCAACGTCAATTCAGATAAGAAGATCTTAAAACAGGACTCTAAAAACGGGCCAGTTCAGAGACCAGGAGTCACCTGGCCGTTTGCGTGGAACGTACACATTTACCTGGCAACAGTAATTTTCACGATACTAGCGGTATTCTCTATATTCAAAATAATATGCTACAATAAGTTCACACACTTGTTCACGCAGTATTACTTCATCATTTTACATTTGATCCTCGTATTCGTGTGTCTTATGAGGATATTCTACATGTGCTACGATCCTTACAACATCAACAACTCATTGCCTATTTTCATCAGTGAAATTCTACTTCACGTCCCTGAGATCTTCTTGAGCATAGCGTTCGCTTGCACCATCCTCTTCCTTCTAACCAACAGCATAAACTTCAAGAACACCTGCTGTTCTTTTCTCTTCCGTTCTCGGACGATCATCATCGGAGGCGGAATTCATCTTCTATCGTGTCTAATGTTGCATATCTTCGAAAATAGTAATACAATATATAGAACCCCGCAGGGAGTGGAAAAAAGGGTATTAGGTCTAACTTGTCAAATAATATTTATCATGGCGTGCTTAACTCTAGGACTATGCTATCTATATGTATATAAAATGCTTAAGACTATACTGCAGAAGAAGAGCCACACGTACATACACGGCTTCCAGAACTTGTACCAAGCGATCCATATAAACTTGGCGACGGCGCTTCTATTCGTTCTGATGGCTACATTACAAATATACGGCATCTTCGGAATAAACCAAGTGAACATGACGAAGTTCAACTGGCTGCAATGGGGTTACCAGTTCTCGCTGCGGCTGATCGAGATTTGTATAATCGGTCTTATTTCCTGGGTGATAAGTCTCAAAGTGGGCATCGTAGCTTCTCTACAGCATGAGAAAGCGGACGGTCAGAAGATCTCAGGGCTCGGTCTGTTCCCTTGCACAGCTGGCTCCAGCAACGAGCAATTCGAATCAGACTACCCTGCCATTTGCAATACCAACACAAACCTCCATACTTACACATTGAGGACAGGGAAACCTATATACGAAACTGCTGGTCATCCGAACATGCCAGAACAGTGTTGTGGGCCAGTGATCGACCATCCGAGGTTCCAACTGAACACCCTAGCGGCGGCCTGTGACAATAATTCTGGAACGGAGAATTACTCTGGACACAGCTCCATTGCCAACGCTGGACACAGCAGTTCCACGGAATCTAGCAACGCCACTTCAAGCCAAGGTGTGACCAACCATTTGATCAAACATCACCCAAACATGGCTGGGTATAACGGCATAGAATCCGCTTCAGACGACCACTACTCCAATTGTGACCCGGCCATACAGTCTCTGCAGGGAGACGACCCCTTGGATCACGAGTACAACGTCATCCAATACGGAAGCAACAGCGATTTTATCAGAGACATAAAGAACCAGAACTACAACGGTGGTTCTAATCGGAGTTCCCACAATTTCAAGCACATGTCCTACGACAGGGTGTCTTCTAGAACGAACAGCAATCCTCGCAAGAAGCACAGAGCGAAAAACAAGAACGTGCAGAATTGCATGACGATGGGCTACGATTCTTCCATGGGGCATCACTACCATCAGCCGCATTTGCCTGACGAGTACGGAAATTATAACACAGAGAACGCGTCGTACCATGCGTCTGGTATTCAGACGTTGAATCCTAACAGGAGTTACGTGGAAGGCTGTCAAGGAAGAGGGTCCCAACGGCGCAATTCTCCATCCACTTCAGCTGCCTACTCCAGCGGGAGTCAGAAACGTGGAAAGAACGGGTTCCCTGATAGACCGAAGTCTACTGATTTATACGGGTTCTCTGAGGACCCTAACGAGAGGAACTACCCGCAACCGGCTCCGAGGAACTGCGGCTACGAGGCTTCCTACTCTCAGCCCCAGGACGAGATTCCCCATGATGAAGGGAACAGTATGCTCGTGGCCCAGGACGGCTTCGTCAGGTTCCGCCCGCTAGAGGACGGACCCTCGCAAACCTGATTCACCATTAACCTGTCGTCCGCGGCAGAGAACCTTAGCTTCTGAACAATAAAGGCTGATTTTGCGTGAGCCTTTGGGCCAGTTATAATCTCAGTGACACTGACCATGTATAGACAATGTAAATTTTAGGTTATACGCGATTATTTAAGTATCGAACGGCCTCGTGTAAATACGCTTTTTAAGTTTACGGCCTTTTTATAAGATAAAGTGATTTTTTTATTAGTGACCGAGTGGCGAGCCTCAGATATCAATAATTAATAAGCTGACTATACGAGCGTGCGAACGTGTTTTACCGAAATTCATAATTGCCAATAAATTTTAGGGAGAACAATTTATAAAATCGTGTATAGATTTTTAAAGATCGACTGTTGGAAATTTGTATTTGTCATAATACGTTTCATATGAGTATACCTCAAATGTTTTGTCCTACTAAAATATTATCTATAACCTATTTCATTCTAAAAAATGATGCACATAGAAGTGCGTTATTTAATTATGAAAAAAATAATACGAATAAATATCTTATTGTACCGATAATCCCTGGTTGCCATTTGTTATAGATTTAGTACCAATAATGTAAAATATCCGAATAGATGTAAGTTAATGACAATTTTAACTATAATGTGATATTGTTATAAACATTTTGTTTCAAACAAATCTGTCCATAGATAATGTAAAAGGGCACGCGTCAACACAACAAGCAACACTTGTTATGTTCAGTGTTGCCCTTTACGTCCACAATTTCAGTCCATTATAAATCTCAAATTAATTATATTAATTATAAAAAATGTTGTGTTTCTCCTATTTTTACCCTCGTAATTTATGTGTCTATATAATCTGTTGTAGCTTACAATATTTAATATCTGGATGTTTTAAGTGTTACCACATTATATAATTAGAAAACACATAGAATAAAAATGATTTCGTGAAATACTCTTAAAGGATTTCCACTAGTCAGCACAACACGCGACATAACGCTGCCATTTTTTAAACACATAGAATAACAGAATTTATAAGGAGTTGACGAACAGAATATATAAAAGTAGATTTGTTATCTACTAATTGCATGTTGAACAAAAAATATACAATTAACTTGATATATTGCATAATGAATGTTGGCACTATGAATAGATAGGTAAAAATAATTGTAAAAAAATATTAGACAAATACTAAAGAATATTTATAATCGAAAATACAATCGGACAATTTTGTGGGCGATTTCGTACGTTACTTAAAACTGTGCTCATATAATGTAATTCCTATGTATATAGATCTTTATAAGCATGGTAGGTTTCGTATGCCGCCAAAATGCCACTTTTTAATTTTATTTTTTACATTCTAAGCCTGTGTACATACTATGGGATACAATAAGTACCCAATCTATGAATGAACGACCGCGTTCGAATTTGTTGTAAATTTATATTTTTTTTTAATATTTCCAAGACTGTACTTTATCATTTAACAAAATGACAACTGACATATTACTATGTATAATAAATAAAAACGGTATTGAATTTGGTTTGTTTCATTTCGTTACCCAACACATTGAGGAAAGTTGTGATCCAATAAATAAGAAACATTTTATTGATGGGATGGAATATTATAGTTTCTTTATAAAAATATCGAATCTATACTACTTAATATTAGATAAGGTTTGTTTGATTGGATTGAATAGGTTCCAGAACGGCTGGACCTATTTCAAAAATTCTTTCACTGTTGGAAAGCTATACTATTCCCAAGTGACATAGGCTATAAAAAAAATTACCCGTGCGAAGCCGGGGCGGACACCTAGTCAAATATAAAATCCTTTGTCCTGATACTTACAAATCGCTGATCGAAAAGACCTGAAATGTAGATAGTGTATTCTTTATATGACGTAGGCATCCGATAAGGAAGGATTTTCCAAAATTCTACCCCCAAGGGTGCAAAGTTTGCATAGGACAACGATCCAGTCTATTTCTAATTTTTCATAAACATTAAACATAATTTTATTATAAAATATATATATTTATTATTCATCTATTAACCCTTTGGGCGCGCATGATGCACATGTGCATCATGGGTTTACAGTACCTGGCACGCGCATGATGCGCATGTCATCATCATCAGCCCGTCGCAGTCCACTGCTGGACATAGGCCTCTCCAATTGCACGCCACTTTGCTCTATCTTCGGCTGCTCGCATCCAGCTCCTGCCAGCCATCCTACGCAAATCGTCACTCCACCTTGCCTGAGGACGTCCTACACTACGCTTGCCGAGACGCGGTCTCCACTCTAGAACACGTTTACTCCAACGGTTATCGGTTCTTCGGCTAATATGGCCAGCCCACTGCCACTTTAGCTTGCTAATCCGGTGGGCTATGTCGATGACTCTGGTTCTCTGCCGAATCACCTCATTTTTGATTCGATCCCGCAGAGAAACGCCGAGCATAGCCCTTTCCATAGCCCGCTGAGCGACTTTAAATTTGTGAACCAGCCGTACCGTCAGTGTCCACGTTTCGGCTCCGTATGTCATGACGGGTAGGACGCACTGATTGTAGACTTTCGTCTTCAGGCACTGTGGGAGTGACGATATGAAGACTTGACGTAGCTTCCCAAACGCTGCCCAACCTAACTGAATTCTTCTATCCACCTCATCCTCGAAGTTGTTTCTACCTAACTGTAATGTCTGTCCAAGGTAGACATATTTTTGAACAACTTCGAGAACGGCGCCGTGTACCGCAATTGGTTCCGGTAGTACATGTTCATTGAACATGACCTTGGTTTTGTCCAAGTTCATCCGTAGGCCAATGCGTACAGAAGAGTCAGCCAGATCATTCAGCATCTGTTGTAGGTCCTGCAGCGTTTCTGCCACGATGACGATATCGTCAGCAAATCGCAAGTGAGAGATGTACTCGCCATTTACTTTGATGCCACGTCCTTGCCAGTTCAGCGTTTTGAACATATCCTCCATTGCATTTGTGAACAATTTCGGGGAGATAACGTCCCCTTGTCTCACACCGCGATGCAATTGTATAGGCATTGTTTGCTGATTCTGGACTTGGACGGACATGGTAGCGGCTTCGTATAAACATCTCATCACTTGGATGTATCGCCAATCGACTTGGCATCGTTGCAGGGACTCCAGAACAGACCAGATCTCGATCGAGTCAAAGGCCTTCTCATAGTCCACAAATGCTAAACACAGGGGCTGATTATACTCTTCGGTCTTCTGTATAATCTGCCGCACTGTGTGGATGTGGTCTATGGTGCCGTATCCGCTCCGAAACCCAGCCTGCTCCGGTGGTTGGAATTCGTCAAATCTTCGCGCAAGACGGTTCGTGATTACTCTTGAGAACAGCTTATAGACGTGACTTAGAAGGGAAATGGGTCGATAGTTCTTCAGCAGGGTTTTATCTCCCTTTTTGAAGAACAAGACGACCACACCTCTACTCCACATCTCTGGAGTTCTCCCTTCAAACAAGACGGCGTTAAAGAGTTTTTGGAGCTCCCTAAGTATAGGTTTACCTCCTGCTTTTAATAACTCTGTTGTAACGCCATCTTCTCCAGGGGCTTTTCCGTTTTTGAGCTGTCCAAGAGCGATCTCGATTTCGCCAATACTGACTCGAGATGCGCATGTACTACATCACAAAAATTGATTTTGCCATAGTATTTTGTTTAATAGGGTTAAAAACTTACGTAAACGATTAGTACATAATTATGAACATACATAAAAAAAGTATTCCTGTACTAATGGTTGCGTAAAACAATGGTTTAAAATCAGTAGAAACGTAACAGGATTTGATATAAGGATTCTGCATAATAATACACATGAATTAGGTATTAAAATTATATAATGCCACATTATAAAATACACAATTAATTATTAATTACAATTTACAGTATTAACAACGCACATATATCCACAAATTCATTTCTGGAATTTAGAATCGTATTCCTATAATTTTTTTTTTAATTTTACAATATTATCATACCGAAATCGGAAGCATATTGAAATAAATTCCTAATAGTTGCACATTTTTGAGAGGCCCCGTTTTACAATGTCCAATTAATAATTTCTGATGCCTTCGCGGTTATTACACATTGGAATGAAACAACTATAAACGGATTCAACTCGCGTATTTTTATTTTATTTTATTTGCTGACGTTTCGGATTCTTTACAGTTTCCATAATCGTAGCACGACAGCTGACAATAGTCAAACGCGTTTTAGCGTTATAGTTAGAATCCGAAACGTCAGCAAATAAAATAAAAATACTCGAGTTGAATCTGTTAATAGTTTTTTCACTCCGAAATGTCCAATTAAATATTGAGTAAGTAATTAGGAATTTGTTTAACGGTTAATTCATACTAGATAATATAAACTAGCTTGTAACATGTTATCTACTGGAAAAATCTAATATATTAGAAATTTACTTGTTCCTTGTAAAAATTGTTCACATTAAGATAATAAGTAATAATTACTTCTAAATTAAAAAAAAACTTGTAACCAGTACAAAGTCTTATCGATATTAAGAAGAAGGTACACTCAGTCTCATATTTATAAATATTAATAAATAATACTAATTAAAAAAAATCATGTACACTTACCTTTCGAAAAAGCTTATATACCTGTTTTACAGTGTCTCAGAATGAGGGCCACCGCGTGTCAGAAATCCGCTAGAGGCAATGAGGTCTAGCTGTCATGTTCCACCAATGAGAGGCAAGCTACTGGCCTGTGATTGGTGGTACATGACAGCTGGACCTCATTCTACACTAGCGCATCTAGCGGATTTCTGACATGCGGTGGCCCTCATTACTTACTCTGACATTGTAAAATATATTATCAGTCTTAAAAATAATAAATAACGCTAATTAACAAACTTATGTATACTTACCTTTATAAAATGCTTAAATACCTCTAAAATATCTAAATATTTTGCCTTAGAGGAATATATTTCACCAAATAATTATGTACAAATGTACAATTATTGTCAAATAGTTTTTTTTTATATTTTGATTTAAAAATACATAATATACTAGTGCTTACTGCATTGTCCAAATTACATAATTATATTTAAAAGACATATTTTGCAATAAATAGAAAAACCTCACAATTTTTTTTTGCTGCATTTTTGGTTACATTTGAAATTTTCATAATTCCAAAAACAACCAAAAAGTACATACAGACAACTAAGTCCTTAAAAATGAAATGATTCAATGCAACAGTCTCAAACAAAAAATGACAAAGACAACCGCTTCTAAAGGTCAGGAGTGGGGGCTCGTGACGTCACGTTATGGTAGAAATGGTCACTCCTGAACTTTTGAAGCGCTTATCTTTGTCATTTATTGTTCGATTCGAAAAGAAAAAATACGTGTTTAATATTTTTAGCAAACAACTTGATGGAAAGTCCAATATTTTTTTGGTCACACTTATTCAAGAAATATCTAAATTTTACCACGGGATCGTTCAAGTATTACGTAAGCAGGTTTATCACAATTATTTCATCATTTCCATTATTTAGAAAAAAATCGTTGCCTGACCCAAGACAATGCGTCAATTGCCATTTGTGTAAAAAAGTACATAAATTAATCATGACATAATCACCATATCATCAAAACTAAGCATAGCAGACCCCCCCCCTTAAATTACGTAATACTTGAACGGCTCCCAGCTCCTAAAACTACTCTAAATTTACACTACGTGGCACTTTCTTAGCTGAGAACTGCTCACCTAATATCTTCATGACTTGGGCATGACTTTTGGTACCATCTTTCATGGTACCATAATTCTCTTTGACATACTTGGCGAAGTCATTGACCTCGCCCTTGCGAGCGGGCGTTGACACCACGACGCCATCTTTGTTCTTCTTGTTCACTATAACCTCGAAGGTACCACGGCAGTACCCGCAACACTTTTTGGTGACGTCAATCGATTTGGAATGGCGCTGTATGCTGTGGAAATTATTTAATAAATGTTAATACACATACACACACAGAGAAAGAGATAAACACAACACACAACACACACACGCACACGCAGACACACACACACACAGACACACAGACACACACAGACACACACACACACACACACACACACACACACACACACACACACACACACACACACACACACACATAGAGAAAGAGAGAGGTAATATACACATGCACACACACAGACTTTGAGACTCTTGTTGTTCTGTCTAGACATTTATTTTGAACTTTCTAAAATAAGTTTGCATAGTCTAAATTCACTTTACTGATTCACTATAGTCAGCTCTGCCGGCTACGAATATGGGAACTTGATAAACGCATATAATCTTAATCTATATAAGCGAACCTGACTGATTGATCTATCATCACAGGACCTAAACTATAAGGATTACAAACTTGAAATTTTTCACAGGGGTTCTTTTAATGACGTAAGGAGGGTAAAGAAAGGATTTTTAAAAATTCACCCCCTAAGGGGGTAAAATGGGTGCAGGTTAGTATGAAACTTTGCCAGTGCCAGAAGTCACGAGCGTAAGCAAATTATAAACTACTAGCGGCCCGTCCCGGCTTCGCACGGGGGGACTTAAGATTTTTTTAAGGCCTCAGAAACAATACTTTTCCCCCGTTTTTGAAACATTTTCGGTTACTGCTCCGCAACTATAAGACCTAGCGTGATATTATACATATAGCCTATGTTACTCGGGGATAATGTAGCTTTCCAAAGGTGAAAGAATTTTTGAAATCGCTCCAGTAGTTTCGGAGCCTATTCATTACAAACATACAAAAATACAAATCTTTCCTCTTTATAATATTAGTATAGACTTACCAGTAACCACATTTGGTGCATTTGTATGAATATTTGAAGTGTATCTCTAAATTGTGACACCTCGATATCTCGCCGAGTTCAGGGAGCGCTCGCAACGCTCGGGACGCCCTGCAAATAAAAAAATAATATACAAGTATTTTAATGCCAAAGGTCTATGTCATTCCATTTTGTTTTTTTTAGTCAAAATGCGGACGCACAAATTAGCAACGATTTCGATAAAACTTGAGTATTTTACAGAATTTTACTTGGCTTAAAATAAGTTCAACAATCTTTCCAACGAAAAAAAAACAGATTCGAAATCGGTTCATCCGTTTTGTACCCCCAATGCCACAGACACTCACTCTCTCTTACACATATACACACACACCCACACACACCAAACTTATAACGTAATTGGAATGAAACAACTGTTAACGGATTTAACTCGCGTATTTTTATTTTATTAGCTGACGTTTCGGATTCTTTACAGTTTCCATAATCGTAGCACGACTGAGCTGACAATAGTCTAACGCTAAAGTGATTTATACAGTTATGCAAACTACCTTATATATAAATTACAGATTTTGAAAAACTACCCTATTCAGTTGTTTCATTCCAATGTGTAATAACCGCGAAGGCATCAGAAATTATTATAACGTAATGTTTGGGTGGTCAAAACTGGAAAGTGGTAAGTGTTGCCAGCCTCACCACTTCTTCCAGAGCGGTCCGTGGCCGGCCCTCAGCTCTGCGTCCACGAGCCACGTGGCGGCGTGGCACAGCTCGTGGACCAGCGTGTCCCGCGCGCGCTGCGCCGTGTCGAGCACCTTCACCGACAGCTTCACGCTGGACGCGCGCAGCCGGTCGCCGCGGGCCGTCTTTATTAGACGGTTCGTCGTTGTGCTGGGGATTAGATTAGATTAGAATTATTATTTATTTCTTAAAAGCCATCCTAATCATAATTATAATGTTACTAGCTTCTGCCCGCGACTTCGTCCGCGTGGACCTCCTCCTTTTTTGCAGTCGGTTAAAAAGTAGCCTATGTCCTTTCTCAGGCTCCAGACTATATTTGTACCAAATTTCATTTAAATCGGTTCAGTAGTTTTAGCGTGAAAGCGTAACAGACAGACAGACAGACAGAGTTACTTTCGCATTTATAATATTAGTAGGGATAGAGCAATAGAGCAATAGAGCAAAAATCCCAACCAAAACGACTAAAAATCACTATCTCAATTTAGTTATCTGCCTACTGCCTACCCCCTAAGAACGATGGCGTGATTATTTATACATACCAAATTTCATCAAAATCCGTTCAGCCGTTTAGGCGTGAAAGAGCAACAGACAGACAGACAGAGTTACTAACGCATTTATAATATTATAGTAGGGATATAGTAGGGAAGTAGGGATAGTAGGGATAAGTGCGAAAGTAACTTTGACTCTCTGTCTGTTCCGCTTTCACGCTAAAACTACTGTGTTCATAGGAACGGAGGTAGTATACTTAAATCTATAAAAATACGCAACGGATTTTGAAGCGGTATTTTTAAAGAGTAATTCGAGGGGAAGTTTACAGCAGCCGTGTAAAGCCGGGGCGGGTCACTAATAATTTATATAATAATATTCAATACGATAGTAAGTTTACTATCGTATTGAATATTATTATATAAATTATTAAAATAAATTATTAAAATTAAAATAAATTTATATTTGTATATAGTTATATACAAATACAAATTTATTTTTTTTAGATTCATGTTCATGGGATAATTAGATCTTGATTCCCTTGCGAGTGTCGTAAATTTGTGCTAATTTGCGGCATAAACAGCTGTATCTTTTGACCGTGTAGCCTTAGAACCTAGGTTCTTAACCTGCGATTACCCTCGCGGCGGTAAAACTTGTATTTCGTGGTAACAATCAGCTGGTAGTTGTCTCGAACGCCGAATTTCAAAGTGACAAGTCTGAGCACAGCGTAGCGCCGACTAGCGCGCGAGTTCGTCGTTGGGAGGTGTAAAATCAGTGACCCTAGTTAGGTCATAAGGGTAACGGACCTAAAAAGGTTAAGCGAACGTCTTAGAAGATTGATCAACTTACCCGGCGGTACTTCTGAGCTTAGTATCCCACACTATAGGCATGTCGTTGTCTAATTGGTTGTCAAAGACTACTCTGTTGAACTCGTCAAAAAGCCTGCGCGTGAGTTGATCGCGCAGCTGCTTGTAGTTGTCCCTGTACTGAATCGCTTCGGGATGACACCGCCATGACGGGACGTTATCTGAAATATGTTGTATATCACTACATAGTATAAAGTTTCAAATTCTTTACAGTTTCCATAATCGTAGCACGACTGAGCTGACAATAGTCTAACGCTGTCAGTAAAAATACGTGAGTTAAATCAGTTAATAGTTGTTTCATTCCAATGTGTAATAACCGCGAAGGCATCAGAAATTAGTACATAATTAAATTAATTATGGCATTTTTAAGGCCCCAAAATAAATTACCTGCCAACGAGCCCATAAAACTCAATCTCTTGATATTGTCAGGTGTCACATTGACATTTTTGACTTGTTTCACCAATTTATCCACATATGTATCTTCATTTTCCAAATATTGCACTAATTCCGTCACTGATTTTCCTTTGGGCACCTTTTTCGTTGTGGAGTTGACATTCCTCTTAACCGGCTTCGGTTTCGGAGGTTGCGGTGTACTTATAACTTTCTCGGTGTATAATTTCTTCTTAGACCTCCTTTCTAAGTCTTCGTCAATGTTAATCTGCCGTTTGACATCTGACCCCGTCAAATAAAGCTTCTTATTTTCTTTCAAATGCGTCCTTACATTCTCTTTGTCACTCTCATCATCGTCAAATTGCAATTTCTTTGATACACCGTCAAAATCATGTTTTTGCGTTTTAAATAATTTAGGAATAGATTTCCAGATCTCTCCGTAGATATCGTCAAGTAGTTTCTTTTGAGAGTGATGTATTTTTTTTATTGAGCATTTCTCTAGTGATTCGTTGGCTACGTCTTTTGGCGTAGAAGGTGCAGGATCGACTCTGGGAGTGGCACATAGTATGTTTTGAGCTGGTGACCAACCTCCTATACTTGGTCTTGAGTTTACATTTTCTTTTAAAGGAGATTTTTCTGTTGAACAATTGAAAGATACCTGGAACACAATGGTGAATAAATAATTATTTTATGTAAGTATATTATTTATTTATTTACAGCTGACTTCAATAAGTTTATCATTATTAAATTAAATATTAAAATTATATACGTCAGCTTTTCCTTTTATATATTAAAATATAGCACTATAAACTAGACATAATAATATCTTCAATGATACTGCAAAATGGATTAATCAGTTAACAATAATTATCAAATTTGTGTTTTCATGGCAAGATAAACAAAAAATATTTAATTTTATGCTCCCTGCACAGTCTGTTATATCAGTTAAGTGGCTGTAGAAATTGCAGTATCATCAACAAAATGTATAATTTTAAATATTATAAAAGTCTGTCTTATCACTTACATTTCCATTTTGGCTAGGTTGCCGAGGTGTCAATTTTGTTATGGGTTCTTCATCAGGGTCACTGTCATCACTTGAGTCATTTATCACTATAGGGGAATAAATCTTTGGAGTCAATTGCACCTGAAAAAATAGTGGCATAAAACAATTATTATCATGAAGTGATATAGTGAATTAGCTTCTGCCCACGACTTCGTCCGCATGGAACTCCTCCTTTTTTGCAGTCGGTTAAAAAGTAGCCTATGTCCTTTCTCAGGTTCCTGACTGTCTTTGTACCAAATTTCATTTAAATCGGTCCAGTAGTTTTAGCGTGAAAGCGTAACAGACAGACAGACAGACAGAGTTACTTTCGCATTTATAATATTATAGTAAGGAAGTAAGGATTTACTGCTTTCTATAGTTACTTACTTATGCACAAATATTGAAGAGGTTGAATTAAAGGAAATTCAATGCCTACTTACTAAGTTTAATTATGTATTTACAGTTAATTTTATGTACTGTTTAAAATAGAACAAAAATAGCTACTTACATTTGGAAAATTCAATTTCAGTTGTTCAAAAGATTCGTCAAGAATTACAACGTCGGAGCTGTAATTCGATTTATTATTGTCTGTTTCTTTTATTATTTTATTCTTCTTTAAAGTCAGTTTCGGAAATCCTGTAAAAAAAGAAAGACATATATTATATTAAAATGCATTAATAAATTGTTACATGGTGAAAGATAAATGTTAATACACTTACGGTTTCTTTGGGAAGATTGTGTCTTAACATCCATTTTAAAATAAAAATATAAAGTAAAAACACAAAATATCTACGGGCATGGTGTTCGAAAAATAGTCCGTTAACAGATGAAAGAAGAAATGTCAAATATATTTCCACGTTCTACACTCCTTTTCACACCGATAATAATGTTAGTGGACTGCACGTGCACTATACTCTTTATTTTTTGGACGACATTTAGAATGGTTTTACAATTTAAGCATAAATAACAAGTCAAATATATGCATTCGAAAAATATTTTAGAGCTACGATTTGGCTACCAGATAAATAATATAAAAGGAGAGACATTCGGACTTAACATTGTTATTACGTATAATGGAACTGTGTTGAAGTATTGACGTATGAACAGCTTTTACAGATATGACATTTTGGTTAATGTTGCCATGTTCTATTATCATCGTAGAATAAATGATGATAAAATTAAGGTATGTATTCCTTTACTCTATTATTTTTAGTTTATGGAGTATAGTATCAGTAATTTGGTGATAAAGAAAAAATAGACATTGATTGACCCGCCATCTATTATTATTTTTGGAAAGTAATGTAAGTAGTAGTTTTGATAAACATCGCTAGATGTCACTAGTGGCATAATTTAACTTAAAAAATAAATATTTCTCGAACAAACTTATTTTAAATAAAAAAATATGTATGTACTTACACATATCTATTAAATAGTTGTCCTAATTTTTGAAGTAATGTATTGTAATAATTATAGTAACAAATATGTAAGTACCTCGGTCATTCTCAGGAGAGGCGAATTTCTATCGTACAAGCAAATATTTGTGAAACGTATGGATATTTTGGCCATTTCTTATTTTTTATCGCTAATACTAGGTCTCTTCTATTTGATATAACAGGCCTTTAATGAATTTGAACCCTATTAATATTTTTCAAAAATTGTTAAAACCCATTTTCATAAGCTCCATTTAGCGAGCAGACTCCCGAATTTGGTATAAAATCATCGGTATTTTATAAACTTCAACCAATAGCTCGTATTTAGTATTTTTTATTTAAAGCTCATTAGTTAAACTATTTATATAAAAATATACACTGTTTTAAAACGTTTTTATCAATTAAGTATGAATTATATTGTGCGCGAGCAAACATGCGTACAAAATCCGCCAACGCGTACAAAAGTATCGATATTACTCTAACCCATAAGGTTACACGCAACCTTAGTGGCTAGTCGGCTAGTGTTTAGCTGTGCCTAGGCATTAGAGAAGGAACGATACGCGAGACGCATTGCCGAACAAAATTACAAACACCTTTACCTACGTTCCATTTACGTGGATTCCATTTCCTATAAACTCCGTTCAGCTATTTTATTTCTTAATTAAGTGTTCGTTAAACTTGTTCTTTTATTATATAATAGAGTCTTCTAATATGTTTACAATACTTATGCTGTTATAACTTTATCTATTTTCAAAACCATGATAAAAAATAAAAAAAGGCTTTCTCCCCTAAGCTCCATCAACTAAACTCCTATTGGAGTTTAGGCAATTCGGTTTTTATTTACTTGTGGCGTCTTCATTAAAAACAAAATGAGATCTTGATTAGTGTTTTTAATATTTTAGTCGGTTAGATTTTAACATATTTTGACGTTTTCTATTATTTTCAGAAGTTTTGAAAAAAAATTTTTTTTTTCATTTTAAAATTTTCCATTGCTTTTATAACAAATATAATGAGATATTAATGTACAACATTAAAGTATTTTCTCGTTTTTTAACCTTTAATTTTTATTTTAGTATGAAAGTCCTACAAGTTTTCTAAGCTCTGTCATATATATCCTAAACTCCGTATTTCAGAAATCTTAAATTATTTTTAACTTCAAATCTACTTGGTATATTTGATGGAGAACAACACAGGCCCATTAAATTTTACCTAATCTTTAATGTTTTATTATAATTGTAGCCAGAAATCCAAATTTCAAAATGATGATGGAGTTTATCCTGAGAACACCTTTTCGTGAGAATGACCGACCTACATTAGCACGTAGCTTTCTATTTAGGTACCTACTCTGCTTGTTTCGTCTAGTCTAATCCATATTGTAATAATTATGTTATGATAAGTACTTTATTTAATAGGTATCTTGATCGTTTTTAGCGCTGTACCTACATATTATTATAAAATGTTGCGTAAGTAAGTACGTAGTTATGTACCTACAGATATAATGTATACGTAGTAAGAAACCGAAACAAACATGGCTTAGAAACTTACGAAGTACCTAACTTACTTTTAAATTAAGTATTTTTAAACAAGTAGGTAGGTATACCGAGAAGTACTTACATACATACCACAGAATAGATAATAGTACAAGTACTAACACTCTAAGGGCTATTCATGGGTAAGTAGGTATGTTTTCCCAATCAAATAAGTATCATTATTGCCCAATTTGTTTATTCCGATTAAACAGTATTGCCAGCCGAATAAATAATCAAACAAATGATTAGGAAATCGAATACTCGCTTATAAATTTAGAATAGAATTTCATGGTGTTTAGTTAGCAGCCAGAACCTTCGGCGCGTACCTTTCATTTTACGCAACATTTTTAACGTGCCAGTGCACCGATGCGCATCGAGGTCAAGTTGTACTTACACTTTTATTTATTAGGAAACATAACAGATCAGATGCACAGATATAACCTAGAAAAATTTGAGGTTACGCGGCCATAACTATTTGCTCTTATACCCTTCCAACCCTTAACCACGCATGCGTAGTTATCAACACGCGCCGCGAGACAATGTAGTGAAATGGCGTAAATAATCCAATTTTCGCTAATACTTAAGTATTCCTAACACGTAAGAGTTCTAAAAATAGTCATAAAGTTACAAATTTTTATATTTTTGTAAATGGCAACGTTGATGCCATAAAAAATAGAAATTGTAATTTTCAGTGCGCGGCAGTGACCTCTGACACGGCGGCCATTTTAGCTAGACCCCGTGTCGTGGCTTCTTGAACCGTATTTCGAGAACAATAGGGTTTTTTACGTAACAAGTTTGTCTGGTCTCAGCTGTTTTCAAAAATCGAATGTCTGCGTTAAAAAAAAAATCATAGTTCAGTTTGACGTCAGCTCTTGAAAGGTGTAGACGGGTTTTAAATAACGACCATGTAATGGTGAGTCTACACAGTGATGAAAACGTGAAATTAGTTCGCGTAGTAGTGTTTTTTTTACTTACAGTGGAATGAAATGAAAATGTGCTTCATTAGAATTAGAACGGTGTATAGTGAATGTCGTGTGTAGTTTTATGTTTTTTTTAGATCAATGGGATATGTTTTTCTTTTTAGAATGTTTAGTTTTCTAGAAATTAGATGTGCAATATGAAAATCAATAGTTTGTCTTAACCGGCGCGACCACGTGATAACTACAACTGGAGATCAAATAAGTTACTTTTAAAATGAATTTGGGAACAAGTGGACAAATCATGGTAAAATAAATAAAAAAATAACTTGCCATGTTACTAAAAAGTTATTTAGATTTTAAATTACTAACGGGTGTCGTTTTTACGATAAAAAATTGCGTTATCACAATATTGTGCAATGATGTTATAAGTAGGTAATCATATTTCATATTATTATTTCTTAGCGCAATATAAAATAATAAAAAAACGTAATATACCTAAATAATAGTTATTTATCAATAGAAATTTAGTAAACTACATTATTTACTCTCTTGTTTGGATACATCTTCATGTATAATAATTAATATTTAAATAGGTACAATATAATTTAAAATAACATTAAAAGGAAAAAATAATAAAAAAGTATTGGCAGCGGTGGGATTCGAACCCACGCCTCCGAAGAGACTGGTGCCTTAAACCAGCGCCTTAGACCGCTCGGCCACGCTACCACTTGCAAGAATGATCAAAATTATCAATTTGCTCCTAAAACGTTTTACGTTGTTTATTTTTAGCGTAATTTTTATAGTGAGAGATACAGAACTCTCTATGTATGTAGAATACTTATACAATGGTGTAGTACATATGTATTATGACTATGACGTCATAATATATGTTAAGTATGTAATAATAATATTAATATTACTTATCTAAGCCCTAATGAATGAATGAATTGCCGCTAGATGTCACTGTTTACAAGAAATAATTCGTGAAACTCGAAAGCTTTAGAAATCATTTAGAAAATTCTAATAAAATAATCCTTGAAGCATTTGGAAAATATTTTATTTACACAATATGTGCTTACCTAAGTTATAAATTTATATTTTATAGTTTTTTAACAATGCGGTTTTTACTATAGCTTGCCGGGGGTTTTAAAGCTATGACAACATTCACTATTATTCAGGCCAGTATAAAAAAGGGGAAAAACCTGATAACCTATAAAGTGTCCTAGTTTAAGAATTCTAGTAACGATAGAAGTGGGACTAAGTATATAAATGTATTACATATTTAACAGGTCCTTGTTTAAAACAATTCAAAACCTATATACTTCCTTACGAGTACCTAACTAAGTATCTAGTTATGTAACCTATTTACTTACATAAAACAAAGTCTGATATTTCTTCTTTTCTTTATCAAACGATCGGGGTAAAGTTCTGGAGTGGGGGCTAGTGACGTCACGTTATGGTAAAATTAAACCTTTCTAGCAACCCGTCCCAGCTTCACACGGGTGTTATAAACCCTCCTCTTGTGTCACTCTGTCTATTAAAAAAAACGCTTCAAAATCCGTTGCGTAGTTTTAAACATAAGGTCAAGGCTTCTAATTCCGTCTCCGGGGCAATTCCATCACGTACACGTTTTTGGCAAATCTAAGCACAGTTCGCCGCTGCCGGTTCAGTTGGTAAAGCAGTAGGGTTTTCTAATTCAAACTAAAAGACACCAATGACGCTGTGCAATGAAGGAAGAAAAATATCTGCTTTCAAATTTCAGTGGCGTTTCGAAGTCGAAGTACGAGTATAGTACTGTGCACTTTGATCGAAGATAAATATGAAACAGTTAGACTTCTAGGTTTATTTGTGTGCTTATTACAACGTCTATGATATGTATAAACGTGTCTGCCTGTTCGTGATGCGTAAAACTCCGATAGTTTTTAGTAATTCACCATGAAAAATTAACAACTTCAAAATAGACAAGTGGGAAATTCCGTCTATTTTTTAAGGGGCAAAGCCGTCATACGCCGGTATTTCCCGATTCCAGACATCGTCAACATTTTTTTAGTGTATTACATTTTAAAATAGGTACACTTGTCAATCTGGCAATAATAAGCTTAGCTGTGACGAAATATATGAGTAGGTAATTCAATAGAACGTAGTACGAAAATACTCCGGACTGCAAAATGCATAAATCCTAACTTTATGAAATAATATATATAAAAAAAATATATATTAGTAAATTTTTAAAAGGTTGAGCTCATCTGATTAGCAAAACATGCCGGAATAGCCCAAAAAAATTGTGTTTGGGGATAACTCCTATTGTAAATCTTATATCTAAGGTCTAATAACACATATTTGATTGAAATCGACGTGTCTTCATTTTCCGCTAGCTAAGACTTGAAAAAACTGCGTAGTTCTAGGGAAACTGCTTGCATGACGGAATAGCCCCACTCAGGCGGGAAACTCCGTCTATCTGACTATTTTTTTAAAAAAATATATAATAAATTAAGCAACCTAGATACAGGTAATATTATACTATTATTTGGTTGCCAAGTAAATTGTTGGTCTAATACATACGCGCCATGGGTAAATAGTTAAAAATAAACATCTCAAAATTTTAACCAAAGTTGATCTAGCTCAAAAATATGCCGGAATTAGAAGCCTTGACCTTACCTACATATGGACGGACAGACAGCGACAGCGACTTTGTTTTAAAAAAACAAGATAGTAGGATCATTGTGCCTATAGGTATATATTTACTTTGTATACACGCTGTAGATATTCAAAACCTCAGATTTTCCTCGAAAGTACATGCTTTGTATATAAATAGCAGTAGGAAAACTAAATCTACTTAAATATAAATCGATATTAGTCACTTGGCTTTTATTACAGCCACTTATAAATAATTATAAGTGTACTTACTTACCTAAGGTGTAATTTCAGATTTAGGTACTTATAAGCTGTAGAAACCAAGCCACGCTCGCAAATATTTAGGTTGGATAAAAAAAAATAATATACTTAATAGATCTGCTAAACTACGGGCATTATAGAATGAGGTCCATCTGAGGTCACCAATGAGAGACAAGCTGGCAGCAAGGCCTGTGATTGGTGAAATATTTCAGCTGGACCTCATTTAGACCTCACCTCACCTAGATTTGACATTGAGAACTTTAAATGGCTGGCAAATAATAATCTGTGCCTGTGCAAATAAAAAAAACGGTTAGCGCTGGTGGTGGCCATTTTGAATTGTGTCTTCATACCTACTGAAATTATTTTAAAGAAAATAAATTTCACAAATGCTTATAAATTAATTATTTTTAGTATTAGCAATTATAATTATTTTTTGATAGAAAGTATAAAATGAAATGTTAATATTAGTCGTAGGTATGAATTCTTCGAAAATAGGCATACTAATTAGAAATAGCAATTTAAAAATATAAGGTACCTACTTACCTACAGCTATTTTCATTACTACGGGGATTTTTTCAAAATTGCCTATATTTCAAAATGGCTGGGAAAATACGAGATTGTCATAGATTATTATAATTATAGATAAACCATGATATCACATAAGTATTATACTTACCCATTAAAAACCCATAAAAAATCTTTATAGTTACCATGAAAAGATACCTTTGATCTTTCAAACCATACTCGGGAAAATCATTTATAATTAAGTAAATTTTACGGCCTGACATATTTATATTAATTATTCCAGTAAGTTACTTTTAGCAGATACAAATACTTTGTAAACTAATTATATTTGCAACTAGCTGTCCGCCCCGGCTTCGCTCGGATTTCTTTTTTTTTATAGACTATGTCAACCGGGAATAGTGTAGCTTCCCAAATATAATAAAGAGGAAAGGTTTGTTTGGATTGAAAAGGCTCCTAAACGACTGGGCTGATTTGAAAAATTCTTTCACTGTTGGGAAGCTACACTATTCCCGAGTGACATAGGCTATAAAAAAAGGAATCCGAGCGAAGCCGGGCGCTAGTATTAATATATTTTGATGCGCCAAATGTAACAATAACCTTGGCCTTTGCGATCGATCTGCGCAATCTGCAAGGTCGATGGCCCCGCTGCGATAACACATAGGTACCTACCTACATTTGCAAAGAAAAAAAAAATGAAAATTCAATCACAATAGCCAGCTTACAAGCACGATACATAGCATCGATATCAATATTAAATAATTAAATCCAAACAAGCAAACGAACTTTTCCTCTTTATTATATTATTAGTAGGTATTCCTAGATAAAAAAAAGAACTTTTAAATTTTAATTATAATATTTTTGTACCAAGACAAGAGTACAAAAATGTAACAATCCCACTGGGGGGATTCGAACCCACGCCTATGCCTTTACTAGCGGCAGAGTGCTAACCCTTTTCAATGGTGAAAGAAAAAAAAATCAGCGCAGCAGTTTTTGACACACAAAAATACAAACTTTTACTCTTTATAATAGTAGTGTTGGTTTATATGAATATCTGTTAGTTTGTCTCGCTCAAAACTCTAGAACGACTGGGCCGATTTGGTTTTAAGATCCAAATTAGATTTTAAAATACACGTGGAATTCCAGGGAAGGTTTATACTTACTGGAGGAAATATAAAAATAAAAAAAATCTCAGAAAACACAATTTTCAATTAATAAATTATTAAGTAATAAAACTGTAACAAAATGAACACATTTATGTTTATTACATTTAGATCTCCAGTTATCATAATCGTAACAGAAAACGTGACTAAAAAACCCCTCGTTTATTAAGATATTATTTTATGACAATATATAATCATCATATATTATAATCATTAGTAATTAGGAATGGCAACGGAAATTGTTACGCATTTTAGATTTACAATCACTTTATTGATTAATATCGAGCATCGATTAGGTACCTACAAAAAATTCTAAGAATCATAAAAAAAAAACTTTCCAATCAAGTTGAACTTTATCTGTGACCTCTGTCGATCAATACTTGGATATCGAAAAATATAGCCAGGCGCGTGCAGTGGGGGTATAATGCCAGGGTAGGCACTCCATACATTAGTGACACTGTGCCTGTATTGAATGCACGCCATTGCATACAGGTCATCAATTTTATAGTCAAAATAAAACTTTTTTTTATTTATTGTGATGAAATAATGGAAATGACTGAGTTTAGTAAACGAAATTCTATTTAGTCAGAATTAAAAATTACTGGACTCGTATTTTTTTCTCAATCGAACAATAAATAATAAAGATAAGTGCTTCTAAAGTTCTAGAGTGGGGGCTTGTGACGTCACGATATGGTATAAACATACCAAAACGGGACGGGTTGCTAGCTTTATATATAAATGATATCATATAATTAAATATAACACCCAGACAAGTATGAAATATTTTTTTAAACTTGTGTTTATATAATACTTCAGGTTCTGTACTATGGAATTTCATAGTATAGAACCTGAAGAATTATTTAGTTATTTACCAGGGACAGCCTCGATTTGAACTTTGACCGTGACCTCAGCGGGTCGATAGTGGATGCGCGGGAATTCAGCATAAAGAACCCGCTAGCGAAACTAACACAACCTTTTATTGCTAAAGGACTGTCGCCGAGCACAGCGAAAAATTCGCTCGCACAGTAACCTTGATCAAGGTTACTATACTGTGCGAGCGTGAGGGCACTAACACTACGCGCGTGCGACAGAGACAAATAGAAAAAGGGCAACGTCCGTTTTTCGCTGTGCTCCGCGACCGTCCTTTATTAACGTAATCGTAGCTTAGTGGTTTGTAAGAGGACTAACGATCGCAAGAGCATACATTCCATAAAGGCCACTGCCTCTATGGAATGTACGCCCTTGCGATCGTCACTAATATACTTAGTGCCTACCCTGGCACTAACGCTTCCCTCACTGCACGCGCCTGATTACAATAGTTAGGTCGCGGGCTGTTGTCGGTAAATAAAAAATAAGTAAAGAAATAGTATACATTTTTTTTTGTAGCAATGAAACAACTATAGACGGATTTAACTAATACGCTAGATAAATCCATCTATGTTTCATTCCAATCTATGAGGATGATAATTAGTAGATATAAACAAAATCAGAACCTCCTTTTAGATAATATCGGTTGAAATCTCACGTTGCGCGAACGCATGTGAATGAGATACAATCAAATAATAAATAGATAGGTAATGATATAGAATGACTAATTTTTGATTTGAAATTTTATCTTGATTCTAGATACAGATTATAAATTAGGTGAACTAACACGAGTTTATTATTTCAGGGCGGAAAGCGTGTTTTTAGGGTTCCGTATCTAAAAAACGGGACCATATTAAGTAGGCACCGAGATTTCGCCGTCCGTCCGTCTATCTATCACCCAGACGCGTGCAGTGGGATGTGCAGTAGTATGGCGCCAGGGTAGGCACTCCATACATTTATGACATTGTGCCTATATGGAATGCACGCCCTTGCTTTCACCAGGCTTCATCTTATGAATCGTGATAACTAGCTAGTTGAAATGTTCACAGATTATGTATTTTAGTTGACGCTATCCAACCAATCCCTACTAATATTATAAATGCGAAAGTAACTCTGTCTGTCTGTCTGTCTGTTACGCTTTCACGCTAAAACTACTGGACCGATTTAAATGAAATTTGGTACAAAGAAAGTCTGGAGCCTGAGAAAGGACATAGGTTACTTTTTACTGCAAAAAAGGAGGAGTGCCACGCGGACGAAGTCGCGGGCAGAAGCTAGTATTAAATAAGATTGGGCACGTATTTTCGCACGTATAAGCGCGTCACATTTCGGGAGTGGGGGATCGTGACGTTATGCTATGGTATAAATTGTACCATAACGTGACGTCACCAGCGCCCACTCCCAAACTTTAGAATCATGTATCTGTGTCAGTTTTTGTTTGCTTGAGAAAATAAAAATTATATTTTTTGATAATCTACTTAATAGACAATGAACAAAAAGCAGTCGGCGTACTTCTTTAATCTTGAAAACTTAATTGCCAATATTATCTTAAAAAAGATAATATTATATATAAAACTAGCTTCTGCCCGCGACTTCGTCCGCGTGGAATTCCTCCTTTTTTGCAGTCGGTTAAAAAGTAGCCCATGTCCTTTCTCAGGCTCCACACTTTCTTTGTACCAAATTTCATTTAAATCAGTCCAATAGTTTTAGCGTGAAAGCGTAACAGACAGACAGACAGACAGAGTTACTATCGCATTTATAAGTAATATTAGTTAGGATAATATTATCTTTTTTAAAATGATGTGAGCATTTGTTGTGTCGTTCTTAAGATTCATTGTATCTTCGGATTGATTTGTAATGACGTGTTCATTTACATAAAAGAAGTCCCCGATATTAAAAAAATCGGGTAAGTACTTCCCGATGACCTCATATTTTTAAATTTTTCGACTGACAAAAAATCGTCTATTAATAAGACACAAATCGGGCCAGTCCCGAATAGGAACATATATAAACAATATTGAATAATTAAAACTCCTTGTCCAAATAAAGGAGTACTTAGTCCATTATATAATAATAAAAGAATAATAATTTCTGATGCTTTCGCGGTTATTACACATTGATACAAAATAATAATTATTATTAAGTAATTATGTATTACTAGCTTCAAGTAGCTTCTGCCCGCGACTTCGTCCTCGTGGAACTCCTCCTTTTTTGCAGTCGGTTAAAAAGTAGCATATGTCCTTTCTCAGGCTCCTGACTATCTTTGTAGCAAATTTCAATTAAATCGGTCCAGTAGTTTAAGCGTGAAAGCGTAACAGACAGACAGACAGACAGACAGAGTTACTTTCGCATTTATAATATTAGTATAGAGTATAGACTAGCTTCTGCCCGCGACTTCGTCCGCGTGGAACTCCTCCTTTTTTGCAGTCGGTTAAAAAGTAGCCTATGTTCTTTCTTAGGCTCCAGACTTTCTTTGTACCAAATTTCATTTAAATCGGCCCAGTAGTTTTAGCGTGAAAGCGTAACAGACAGACAGACAGACAGACAGAGTTACTTTCGCATTTATAATATTAGTAAGGATATTAGTAAGGAAGTAAGGATAAGGATTATTATTAGGAAATGAAATAGCAAAGAATTACAACGCAAAGTGAAAGTAAAAAAAAAAATACACGTCCATACCATCGAGTTTGTGTACCTACACGTTACATTTTGTATGGGTAATGATTTAACAGCTGCTATGCGTCCCATGCGTACTAATAGTCCAGGTACCAGAGGCAGCCGTGTATGGTGCTAGGGGCAGGCACTCCATACTTTTATGTCTATAGAATGCTCGCCCTTGGTAATGAACTTTTAAGTCATAAAATTGAAATGTAAACAAATGGCTCAGTGACGTTTGAAGCATGATTTCCCCCTTTGACATGACCCTTTGTCATCGGGTAAGTCATAAACAATGACGGTTTTAAAACCGCGTCATCGCGTCATTGGGAGAGAAATCAAATATATTATGTTAATAATAATATACTAATATCTGCTTACGTATTCTTATTATACATTGGAATTAAACAATTTTTGATGCCTTCGCGGTTATTACACATTGGAATGAAACGATTATACCTAAAATATATAACTTGCGTACTTTATTTTATTTGCTGACGTTTCGGAAACTTTACAAATCCCATATTCATAGCATGACTGAGCTGACAACAGTCAGCAAATAGAATAAATTACTTAAGCGTTAAGGGCATAGCGAGGTACGGGAAGAGGTTTTGATTCCCTTGCGAGTAGCTGTAGGTTTTGATTCCCTTGCGAGTGTCGAAAATCACCTCAGATACTGTCTTAGTTCATCTATGCCCTTGACTATTTTAATGTCATCGAAATTCAATACCTACTAATAGGGTAATTTTCATTGTGTGAAAACCGTTTTATGCAAGGCTGTTAGGGAAAAACTGCATTGCTAATGGTGCATTTTGTATGCAATACGCGTTTAGGCGTTACTATGGAAACCCATCACATTGTCACTGATGATAAACGGAGTAGATGTGGTATTAGATGCCTAAAAGTGTGCCATCAAATATGACCTATAAATACAGAATCTATGAAAAAAAGATATGAATGTAATTTACATAATTATATTAAAGGAGAGGCTGACTTAATGACTGACATATCAACGCAGGGCCTAAACTATAAGGGTTAGAAACTTTAAATTTTGAAGGGGTTCCTTTTATAACGTAGGGGAGCACTAAGAAAGGATTGTTGGAAATTCACTCCCTTAGGGAGTAATTTTATTGTGCGCAGACTTTAGTATGACATAAGACTTAAAGTATAATGTAGGTACAATTAACATCCCTACTAATATTATAAACGCGAAAGTAACTCTGTCTGTCTGTCTGTCTGTCTGTTACGCTTTCACGCTAAAACTACTGGTCCGATTTAAATGAAATTTGGTACAAAGAAAGTCTGGAGCCTGAGAAAGGACATAGGCTACTTTTTAACCGACTGCAAAAAAGGAGGAGTTCCACGCGGACGAAGTCGCGGGCAGAAGCTAGTACCTAATAAAAAATAAATTAATATATTGGACTAAAACAGCAATAACGGATTTATCTCGCGTATATTATTTTACTGACGTTACAAAAATATTAATTTCCCATATTCGTAGCCGACTGAGCTGACGATAGTCTAACACTAAAGTCCGTTAAAGTATTTTTTTAATAATTTCTGATGCTTTCGCAGTTATATTTTTTTTTTAATCGAGTTTAATTCGAGTTGGAGAAGTACAATAGTAACCAGCAAACTCCCTACAATGGACAAGGAAAATGTATGAAAAGCAATAATAACATACTTACTGAAGTTTCAAGGCAACCACGACAAATATAGTCTTTGAGTACGGTTAAATCCCGATTTTAATAATTTCTGATGCCTTCGCGGTTATTACACATTGGAATGAAACAACTATTAACGGATTTAACTTGCGCATTTTTATTTTATTTTATTAGCTGACGTTTCGGATTCTTTACAGTTTCCATAATCGTAGCACGACTGAGCTGACAATAGTCTAACGCTAAAGTGATTTATACAGTTATGCAAACTACCTTATATTTAAATTACAAATTTTTAAAAACTACCCTATTCTGAATTATGAAATACTAAAGTTACATTTCGCGCAAAATTTTTTTACTATTATACATTACAATTAAAACCTAGTAGGGGGCGTTACTATCGCTTCGGAAAGACCATCATTACTGAGAAGAAACGCCGCAAGAAACTCAGTAGAAAGTAATTTTATTAGGACACTTATATATTTACAATTAAAAAATATATTATGACATAAAATTAAAATTATACAAAACCAAAGGCAAAAAAAAAAAAAGGAATTTTTTTTTTCCTGATTTTATTTGATCTTTCCGTCATCATTACCTTATCTTATCTTATCTTAACTTCGACCCGGTGGGGTCTGTGCCTACCCCTCCTAAAGCTTACTCCTGGGGGCGTAGACAAGGCGCCAAACCGATAACAAACATCGGCAAATAAAATAAAATACTTGCTTACGCGAGTTAAATCCATTTGTTTTATTCCAACGTGTAACCGCGAAGGCATAAAAAAAAAGAAATATTTCTTATGTTATTGAATATCTTAAAAATGCATTAATGAACTTATTTTCTTCGCCAGAGGTAAAACATTAAAAACAATTCATAAATTAGAATGAGGGCCACCGCGTGTCAGAAATCCGCTAGATGCGCTAGTGTAGAATGAGGTCCAGCTGTCATGTACCACCAATGAGAGGCAAGCTACTGGCCTGTGATTGGTGGAACATGACAGCTAGACCTCATTCTACACTAGCGCATCTAGCGTTGGAACAAATCTTAACGGATTTAACTCTCGTTTTTTATTTAATTTGCTGACGTTTCGGATTCTTTACAGTTTCCATAATCTACAACTGAGCTGACAATAGTTTAACGCTAAAGTCCGTTAATTGTTGTTTCATTTAAATGTGTAACCGAGAAGGCATCAGAAATTGTTTTAATACTAGCTGTCCGCCCCGTATTCGCACGGATCCCTTTTTTTTATAGCCTACTAGCTTCTGCCCGTGACTTCGTCCGCGTGGAACGCCTTCTTTTTTGCAGTCGGTTAAAAAGTAGCCTAGTATCTAGTCCTTTCTCAGGCTCCAGATTTTCTTTGTAATTAATTTCATTTACATCGGTCCAGTAGTTTTAGCGTGAAAGCGTAGCAGACAGACAGACAGAGTTACTTTCGCATTTATAATATTAGTAGGGATGTCACTCGGGAATAGTGTAGCTTCCCAACAGTGAAAGAATTTTTTAAATCGGTCCAGCAGTTTTGGAGTCTATCAATCCAAACAAACAAACCTTTCCTCTTTATAATATTATTAAAGACTAGTGGTCCCGGGCAGACGTCATCCTGCCCGTTCGAAATTCAAATTAGGTAGGTAGGTAACTTTAGTTAGACAACGTTTGTATGGGAAAAGAAAAGGGCTGTTTTTAGGGTTTTCCCGGCAATTATTCGATTTTTTCTCGCCGTAAGAACCATCCTTGGACTTCAACGAACATTTAAAAAAAAAAATTGGCCAAATTGGTCCAGGCGTTGTCGAGTTACCTATGCGCTTACCAACACATTTTGCGATTCATTTTTATATATAAAAAAGAAAAGATAATAAGGATAGAAAATTAACAAAATAACCTTCTTATCTTTCTAATAACGCACATGGAATCCAAAAACATATTCGTTACATTGCCTCTTCAGTTAAAAAAAAAACAATAAAAAAACAGCAATGTACTTATACAGTTTTATCAATGATTTGTCCACCTGTCCTCTGATATACCACTCACAGCTTTAGCATACCTTCAGTCGACACAAGACCGTCGAACGGAGCGGACGTAAAAAAAAACACGACATAAAAAAAAATGTAAATATTGCATGGGAATGGAATAGTGACTTTTTACAGTGATTTCAGTGTGTGTTAATTTTTTTTAGTTTTATTTATAAAATCCTGTGATATAGTTTTAAGTGGGACCAGTGAATAGAAGATACAAGTGAGTATTTTTGCATGTTTTTTTTTAAATTTTTGTGTTTGTTATATAGTTGTTTTAATGTGCTTTTTTTAATAGGTAATTATTTATCTATAAGAACTATACTAATATTATAAAGCTGAAGAGTTTGTTTGTTTGAACGCGCTAATCTCAGGAACTACGGGTTCGAATTCAAAAATTCTCTTTTTGTTGGATAGACCATTTATCGAGGAAGGCTTTAGGCTATATAACATCACGCTGCGACCAATAGGAGCGAAGAAAGTGGAAAATGTGTTAAAAACGGAAAAAATAACTTTTCCACGCGGACGAAGTCGCTGGCAGAAGCTAGTTGGATATATTTAAAAAAAAATTGAAAGAATATTTAGATTATAAATGTTTTAATGTGTATATTTTAAGTACCTATAGGTAAATAATTTAGAAAAATAAACATAATTAAAAACTAATTTATTAAACAACTAAAATGACAGTTAAATTAATAATTATTCATACATAAGTACCTACACAATAATATACTATTAGTGAAATATAGAAGTTGCTGATTCGAATCCCGAAGAAGGTATATATTATGATAATAATTTTTATATATTTTTTATACTTGATGAAATATTTTTAAATAAATACCGACTACAATAGTACATTTACTTAAACATGTAAAATTTTATCGTTTTTTTTATCGTTATCATAAATTGTATTTAAAATAATCATATTAAGGTATAAGAAATTTATTTTGTCACCAAGCGTGATAAAAAAAATAGTTTTAATTGTTTAATTAATAGGTATTATTTATCGATATACCTACTTATAGACTTTTTTTTGTACTTAAATTGATTAATCTATTATTTTCTGTTAATTATTTAAAAAAGTCATTGCTCTAATTTAACAAGAATTAAAAAACCTAAGGTACTATTAACTGTGCTGGCGATGTTACACCTTTAAGGCAATAATCGCTTGAACGACCCTGGTACCTGGCGGCTGTGTGTGAAGCAACAAGTGCAAGCAATTTTTTTCTAAAATGGCATACCCCGAAAGCATCCGATAGTACCTAGATAGGTACCTAATTCAAATTATATATTAATACAATAGTGACACAAACCAAACTATGTCATTACTCTATTTAAATTGCAATTCACGTATGACACATTTTGAGTTAAGTCACTTTTTTATCAAAGCAATGAAAAATTATCAATTAACACTATCTAGCTATAATAACATTGCACAAATAATTACATCGTTATAATCAAAAAATAAAAAAAAAACACGTACAAAATGTCATAATCTAATAGAATGACATAAAACACTAAAACGGATTTAACTTGCTTATAGGTAAGTAAGTATTAATTTCTATAATGATATTTCGAAAACTTTACGGTTCCCATATTTCTAGCCTATTTAGCTGACGATGATCTAAAGCGTCAGAAATTACTAAAATAGTAAGAATTAAACAATTATAACGCATTTAACTCGCATATTTTATTTGCTGACGTTTTGGTTTCGTAAAATAACTTTAGCGTTACATCACTTTCTCCTATCATGCTCCGAATATGGAAACTAAAGTTTCCGAAACGTCAGCAAATTAAATTTCATTCCAATGTGTAATAACCGCAAAGTCATCAGAAATACATACTAATATAGTTTTTTTAATAATAATAGTAATTCAAATACCCGCCCCTAGTCTCAGACAAATAATGAGATTTAAAAAAAAACTGGTTCAAACTCAGACATACACAGAATACATCAGCGAAGGCATTTGTAATAAACGCGCGTTTCGACCAAGCTTTAAAATCTCTTAAACTACAATTGTGTATTTATAAATGCTTTACAATTATCTCTATTCTACAGATACTAATTTTTTACTTTGTTTCTTGTTTCCTAACAAAAGTAATATTTTGCGTAACCGGTGGCAAAACTATGCATAATTTCGTTTTTTATTGAATAAAAAAAAATCTGACTTTAGAATGCAACATATTTTATGTGAATACGTCTTTATCACTTTTATAAAGTTAAAATTACCAATTTAAGAATTATCTTTTAAATATTCTGCCTTAAATTTCCATATTAATAAAATTACAAAAAAAAATCCCAAAAAATGTCTTTTAGAACACATCTATATATTAAACACTACTGCTATTTTAAATTTTATTTCTATATTGGAATGAAACAACTTCAAACAGATGTAACTGTATTTTATTTTATTAGCTGTCGTTTCGGAGCCTTTACAGATTCCATAATCGTAGCACGACTGAGCTGACAATAGTATGCTAAAGTGATATAATAATTATTATTGTATTTCTATATTACGAAAGCGATATGACGTTTATATATAACAGTGAACTAGCTCTTTCAAATATATATCTGAATCCTTGACCGCTCACCGTCTGTACTCCTTTCAATACAAGTTCAAAAGGGTTAACGAACCCCAAAATATAATATATTGTAAAACTTAGTTTTCTAAAAGTCTAGACTTAATTCAACCTAAGACTGCTAAAAGGTCTTATAGTTTTGAAGTTATATAAATAATAAAATTTCAGCTAAATCGGTTGAGGGCAAGTGCCCTAAAATTAAGTTGCAAGATTCCACCCGAACAAACATCCATACATACATACACCGCAAGTTAAATAAAAGCTTTTAAAATAGAATAGTTTCGTTAATAGTTGTTTCATTCCAATGTGTAATAACCGCGAAGGCATCAGAAATTAAAATAGTTTCTGTTTGCGTATTGCAATTTTTTTAAGCGCATTAATTACCTATAGTACTAATAATTTCTGATGCCTTCGCGGTTATTACACATTGGAATGAAACAACTATTAACGGATTTAACTCGCGTATTTTTATTTTATTTTATTTGCTGACGTTTCGGATTCTTTACAGTTTCCATAATCGTAGCACGACTGAGCTGACAATAGTCTAACGCTAAAGACTTGACTTTAAAGACTTGACTTTAGCGTTAGACTATTGTCAGCTCAGTCGTGCTAAGATTATGGAAACTGTAAAGAATCCGAAACGTCAACAAATAAAATAAAATAAAAATACGCGAGTTAAATCCGTTAATAGTTGTTTCATTCCAATACCTATAGTACTTTCATATTAATTTCCACCCCCTTTTTCACCCCCTTAAGGGGTCATATCATTCATTTTAGTCAGACTAGCTCTAAACCAAATATCATTTAACCTCCTAATGAAATATTAGGTATTACAATTAATCATTAAAAACCTAATTAGTTGCAATTAAAAGCTAATGATATTGTTATTTTGCAACTAAATATCATTAATGGTAGTTATATTTAAGTTTTTTTTTTGCATTAAATTATATAACATACTAGCTTCTGCTCCCGTTTTACCACCTAAGAAGGTGATTTTTTAAAAAATCCTTTCTTGGTGCTCCCCTGCGTTATAAAGGAACCGCTGTGCAAAATTTCAAGTTTCTAACCCTTATAGTTTACGCCCTGCGTTGATAATATATCAGTCATTTTCTCTGGATTAATATATAAATACATATGCACCTAAGACTCAGGTATATATGCTCGTGTTAATCATTAGTCATCAATAGCTAACTGCCTAAAAAGGGCAGGTCATTGAAATTTAATACAAGTAGGTCACGCGATCGAATCCCGGTCGAGACACAAATGATACTTATAAGGAATCCTTATTTTGACATACTTATCGTTTTTAGGTTATTGATCACATACAAGATTTTGAAGAAGTAGACATTATAATTTGACACCATCTTTTTTTATTTAATCGACTGTTTTATAAAGTTACCTTAGGTATATTACTTGCCTATATCATATCACATATAATATAAAGGTTAACGAGCTAAATATAATCACACCTAATATTGTAGTCTACAAAGTATTTGATAAAATAAACATTAGGATAAGTACTTCGGTAGGTGTATATAATATATATATAATTATATACTAATTGTTACTGTCCTACTCCATTGACAAATATAGTAAATTGATACTTTGTTACAAAATATTTACCGATATTTAGTTGCCGTGTAACGTAAAATTAGGTCCAGCTGTCATGTTCCACTATTGAGAGACAAGCTACTGGCCTGTGATGAGAGACAAACTACTGGCCTGCGATGAGAGACAAGCTACTGGCCTGTAATAAGAGACAAGCTACTGGCCTGCGATGAGAGACAAGCTGTTGGCCTCTGATAAGAGACAAGGTACTGGCCTGCGATGAGATACAAGCTGTTGGCCTGTGATAAGAGACATGGTACTGGCCTGCGATGAGAGACAAGCTACTGGTCTGTAATAAGAGACAAGCTACTGGCTTGCGATGAGAGACAAGCTACTGGCCTGTGATGAGAGACAAGGTACTGGCATGTGATGAGAGACAAGCTGTTGGCCTCTGATAAGAGACAAGGTACTGGCCTGCGACGAGATACAAGCTGTTGGCCTGTGATGAGAGACAAGCTACTGGCCTGTGATGAGAGACAAGCTACTGGTCTGTGATGAGAGACAAGCTACTGGCCTGTGACGAGAGATAAGCTACTGGCCTGTGATGAGAGACAAGCTACTGGCCTGTGATGAGAGACGAGCTATTGGCCTGTGATGAGAGACAAGCTATTGGCCTGTGATGAGAGACATGAACACTATAGTGTATACATACTCATTCTACACATCGCGCCTTATTTTTTATTATCTATGCTATTGGTGCTATAGAGAGCTATCTATTTAATTTAAATTACCTTTGAAGGGTTCCGTGATGAAAGGCACGCGACTATAAAAATGTAGGAGTCAGACTCATTATTTATCATAATTTTATTCATTCTAGTCGAATACAATAGTGTAATTATCGTTTACTTTTGAAATATCAGGAAAATATTTAAATGATAATTATTTTAACCGCTTTGCATAATTTCCATTTTGTATAGAAGTTTATTTTAAATAATAAGTAGGTGTAATACCTACCTGTTTGTTTTGTTGAACTTGGCGGGGGCACTACTGAACTCCCAGATAATAAATAAATAAAGATATATCTTTGGATAATTCATACCAATTAATATAGTCCTAAACTAAACCAAACTTGTGTTATAGGACAACGGGTAAAAATACATAAATACCTACATGTACAACATCCATGGCTCGGGCTGATACTCATCACAATGACATTCGCCCCTAGCAGGATTCAAACCAGCAACCCCCAGTTTCTTAGTCAGGTGATGTGACCACTAGACCAACATTCCTTTATGTTCACACTAATATATGCAAATTTTAATTTTCGGACCCTCTTTTGCAATGTGTATAAATTTGCAAGATAAAAACATTGTTTTCATTCTGAATATTATTTTTTATCGCTTATCTGATGGATAATTAATTTAATTATCTATTTAGAACTTAATTGTCATTTTTATCAGCTAGAAAAATGACAAATAACTTATTTTACAATGTAGGTACCTTTAAGAATCTCGTCAAGGTGTTTATGATCGCAGTCCTATGTAACGGCTAAACCGATTTTCATAAAATTCTGTATGTTCATTAGATAGGTAGTTGATTAAGTGAATAGAGAACATAACAGACTGCTGCGAGGCTATGATGAATTGTCGAGTCGACATCTCGTCATGTCGATATCGTCTTATTCTTGCGATGATCTGTCAAAAATCAACGTTGTCGACAACGAGAAATCTTGTCATGTCGATGTCGTCTCTTATTTCTACATGTCGATAACAAAATAATATCATAACGACGAACCTTTTGCTTGTCGACAACATGTTGTCGACAGTTCATAATGGGCTCGCTGGTGTAGTGGTCAGAAACCCTGACTACAAACAATATAAAATTATGTTTACCCGTTGCCCAGTATAGTTTTGCTTAGTTTGATACTAGATCAATTAATTTATTGACATAAAGTCACTTAAAATTTATCAGATTTGTCAGTCATTTAAAAAGAAATAATTTTATTCAGTGCAATGAAGATTTATTACAAATCGTGCCATTGTATTATTACTTAGTAATAAATCATAACCTTAGGAATGCCCTAGAATTGAAATATGCTAATTACTATCGCCTACTAATTAATTATCTCTTTTCTTTTGCCTAATAACTTTGACATTGTCTGTAAACGTCTAGATTTTTTTAAGACTACCTAGGTACCTATATAGCTGTTATTTATTAAGACTTAAGAGCAGTGGTTCTTAACCTTTTGCAGTCCGTTACCCTTATGACCTAACTAGGGTCACTGATTGTACCTCTCCTCCCAACGACGAACTCGCGCGCTAGTCGGCGCTGCGCTGTGCTCAGACTTGTCACTTTGAAATTCGGCGTTCGAGACAACTACCAGCTGATTGTTACCGCGAAATACAAGTTTTACCCACAGGTTAGGAACCCATGCATGCATTTTTAATGTTGAATCATAAAAAAAAAATCCATAAATTAAAAAATAATACTTACTTTGGTGTGAACCACCCGTAAAGTTTCTTACAAAGTTTCTCAGACCTGTGAATATGCTATGCACAAAAAACATATGAAAATCGGTGCAGCCGTTTTGAGGAGTGTCAACAAACACCGCGACACGAGTATTTTAAATTGATCGCACGCGCCATTTATTACATTGACTATAATAATAATTTATTTCACCATTGTATCATAAAATATTGTTTTACAATGAAAAATTATCATAAAAATATAGTTTGTTAGTTTCTTGACAATAAGCGGTTACTGTCAATATTATAATGAAAACATTACGCTATTATTCTCTAAATATATACATACATTTATTTAACTGTTGAGCTAACTGTCGGTTTGTTTGTCATACTATTGCATTGTATTTTTTATTAAAACATTTTATTTATTGGAAAGAAACAACTATTAACGGATTCAACTCGCGTATTAATATGATGATTGCTGACGTTTCATAAGAATGGGTACAGATTGCTGACGTTTCGGATTCTTTACAGTTTCCATAATCGTAACACGGCCTGTTGGTCTAGTGGTCAGAGGCCCTGACTACGAAGCCGGAGGTTGCGGGTTCAAATCCCGCTAGGGGCAGATGTCAATGTGATGAGCACTGGCATCTATACCTGAGTCTTGGATGTCTTATATGTATTTATGTATATTTATCCGTTGTCTAGTACCCATAACACAAGCTTTGCTTAAAATGGGACTAGATAATTGGTGTGAATTGTTCAAAGATATTTATTTATTATTATTTATTTATATTTTTTATTAAAAGTTTTTATTTATTGGAAAGAAACAACTATTAACGGATTTAACTCGCGTATTAATATGATGATTGCTGACGTTTCATAAGAATGGGTACAGATTGCTGACGTTTCGGATTATTTACAGTTTCCATAATCGTAGCACGACTGAGCTAACAATAGTCTAACACTAAAAAAAGCTTTTATTTAACTTGCTTCAATGTACTGTTGAAATCTTGGTACTAAATTTTTAAGTAGATAACTTTAACTGAGTTGAAATTTTGTACAAACGTACAGTTTGCATATACAATGCATGGTTAACCCTGTTACGTCATTCTAAAACCACATAAAAATGGGTACAGGGATGGAAAACAAAAATTCTATAAATATACCCGAGTGGGGTATCAAACGAAAAAGGATCACATGTAAGTATAGTTATTTTCTTATTATGTATTCAATTCGCGTTCATAGCAAGTACTTATAAGGTCATACAACCAAATGATATACCATTAGCGATGCGACTCTCGTTTTCGATAGGTACCTACTTAATCGGCTGGAGCGTGTGGGTACTTCCCTAGGAAATAACTTTTTAGTTCCTTGTGACCGTGAATTTTAAATTATGGTGTTACTAGCTTCTGCCCGTGACTTCATCTAGGTAGAATTAGTAAGTAAACTGTACTAAATTTTATACTATTGTTAGGTAATTTTATAACAAGTATAGGTATTTAATTTTAGACTATTGTCAGCTCAGTTATGCTACGATTATGGAAACTGTAAAGAATCCGAAACGTGACGTCACGAGCCCCGAACTTATCACTTTATTTCATTGAAAGAAGAAAGGGCGTGCATTCCATATATAATACTAGCTTCTGCCCGCGACTTCGTCCGCGTGGAGCTCCTCCTTTTTTGCAGTCGGTTAAAAAGTAGCCTATGTTCTATCTCAGGCTCCAAACTTTCTTTGTACCAAATTTCATTTAAATTGGTCCAGTAGTTTTAGCGTGAAAGCGTAACAGACAGACAGACAGACAGACAGAGTTACTTTCGCATTTATAATATTACTTAGAATGGAGTGCCTACCCTGACGTAGTACCTACGCGACCCTCACTGCACGCGCCTTGCTTAAAACAGTATCAAGACCTGTCTGTCTATCCTACCCTGTGACTTCTAGTGCGCGGTCGCCAGGTCCAACTCAATACAGTGCTCAAGTAGCAATTCTCATAACACACATTGTTTATAAAATACGTACCGTCTGTTTTTCGTTACGGATGTCAATTGTAACAATGTGATAAGCATATGAATATACCCTATAATATCATTTAATGAAAGTAAGAATGTTAAGAATTTATTATTTACTAGCTGCCCGCCCCGGCTTCGCCCGGATCCCTTTTTATAGCCAATGTCACTCGGGAATAGTGTAGCTTCCCAACAGTGAAAGAACTTTCAAATCGGTCCTGCCGTTTTGGAGCGTATTCAATCCTAACAAACAAACCTTTCCTGTATATAATACAAGCGGTCCTGGCAGACTTCGTCCCGCCCGGCAAAGAATCGATTTGACAGCTGTCATTATATTTTTTTTTCACTGGAACGTGATAAAAAGTATCATATGACCTATTCCTGGCTCTAAGCTACCTCCCCGCCAATTTTCAGCCAAATCGGTTCAGCCGTTCTTGAGTTATAAACAGAGTAACTAACACGACTTTCTTTTATATATATAGATTAGTATAGATTATATTATTTATTTATTAACATCTCTCTGCAACCTTATCAGCCTAGATTTACGGGTTAATTTTGCAGTCATTCAGTAGGTACCTTGTCTCTCATCACAGGCCTGTAGCTTATCTCTCATCACAGACCAGTAGCTAGTTTCTTATCACAGGCTAGTAGCTTGTCTCACATCACAGGCCAGTAGCTTGTCTCTCATGACAGACCATTAGCTTGTCTCTCATCACAGGCCAGGAGCTAGTCTCTCATCACAGGCCAGCTTGTCCCCTGTCTCTTTGTGCACCGTCAAATTCTCGACACGTGCCCGGTGATAAGCACGTGCCGATAGTAAAACACCTGAAATATTACACGTTTTATAATGCACATGCAAGATTCATCATCATACAAAGAATATACAACCTTGTCATTATAATCAAGCGCTTGCAGTGCCTACCCTGGTTTATACACAATGCACGCGCTTGCAATCAAGAATAGGTACTTTGACTTGTTGGTTCGCTGTTAACGTCTTTTAGCAAAGGTTTTTGTCGAGTGCGATAGCATCTGTCATTTTCGCTCTTTCATTATTTGCAAATATATGACAGTGACAGATGGTTTGTCGCACGACAAAAAGGTTATGCTTTGCTACCTAAGCTGTGCTAGCGATCGTAAGGTAGCATGTTGGAATCAACATATTATGGCGTGTGCATTTTAGAACCTTATTCATTCAACTATATAGACTAGCTGTGCCCGCGACTTCGTCCCCGTGGAATAGTAATTCTTCATATAGGCTTCATATTTTCCCCGTTTTTTACTCATTTTCCACTGTTTCTTCGCTCCTATTGGTCGCAGCGTGATGTTATATATAGCCTTAAGCCTTCCTCGATAAATGGTCTATCCAACAAAAAAAGAATTTTTGAATTCGAACCAGTAGTTCCTGAGATTAGCGCGTTCAAACAAACAAAGAAACAAACTCTTCAGCTTTATAATATTATAAGTATAAGTATAGATAACTAAGTATATATTTGTTTGTATGTAAACTCTTTTAAAAGGTTAAAATAAAGTTGCATTAGTTATTTTTAGAAACTTGGCCCTTACACAAAACCTTTCTCATTGTAAATGGATTGCAAAAGCGGCAACCAACCATAAAGCTTGCGACATTGCTATTAATTTAAATTTCTGTCCTAATGAAAAGGGGTATAAGTGTAATACAGGTCTAGTGAAAAAGGGTGTCAATATATTTTACTTGTATCCAGGCGCGTGCAGTGGGGTGAGTATTAGCTCCAGGGTAGGCACTACATACATTAATGACACTGTGCCTGTATGAAATGCACGCCCATGCTTGTATCTTTTTTTAACACCCCAGCCTCTTTTAAATTAGCACTAAGAAAGGATTTAAAAAAAATTACCTTCTTAGGGGGTAAAGGGGTTAACATCAATTGATATAGTCCCAAACTTGTACTATAGATACTTAGCAACGGATAAATGCATATTATAAGACACCCATCACTCAGGTAGTGTCTCTAGCGAGATTTGAACCCGCAACCTCCGGTTTGGTAGTCCAACGGGCCTTGTGAATAATATGACTATTGTCAACTCAGTAGGCTACAAATATTGGAACGTCAGCAAATAAAATAAAATACACGAGTTAAATCCGTTATAGTTCCAACACACCGGGAAAGCAGAAATAACTCTTTATGATGTAAGTTTTTTGTTATGTACGTCTATTATTATCATTTAATTGATTGATAAAAATCTGATACTGGGTACAAAGTAATATAAAATGTAATAATCCTTAGAATAAACTACAATGTTCTGATACGTAAAAACACTTTATTGCATTAGATATAATTATATAAGTACAATGTACATGTAACATAAGATCTTCCATGTGACGTGTGAGACGAAAAAAATCATGAAAAGAGATTACATGGCTTTTACTTTCGTAACCAAATATTTAAAAAAAAAAGTAATAAGACATGTGTGCACACGTCTCTCTCTCAGTTGGTGTGTGTGTGCATAAAACAGCAGCAAGCGCAAGTAGCCTGCTGTGCCTACCCTTTGCCCTCTCCACTGCACGCGCCTGCTTATAAGAAATTTATCTTTTAATACTTAATCAAGTACGTGGCGCAAGTAGTCTACTGTGCCTACCCTTTGCCCTCTCCACTGCACGCGCCTGCTTATAAGAAATTTATCTTTTAATACTTAATCAAGTACGTGGCGCAAGTAGTCTACTGTGCCTACCCTTTGCCCTCTCCACTGCACGCGCCTGCCTATAAAAAAAATATCCTTTAATACTTAATCAAGTACGTGGCGCAAGTAGTCTACTGTGCCTACCCTTTGCCCTCTCCACTGCACGCGCCTGCTTATAAGAAATTTATCTTTTAATACTTAATCAAGTACGTGGCGCAAGTAGTCTACTGTGCCTACCCTTTGCCCTCTCCACTGCACGCGCCTGCTTATAAGAAATTTATCTTTTAATACTTAATCAAGTAAGTACGTGACGCGCGACGCGTATCATTAATCGATATCGAACCGAATCGGTTAAATGTTTATAATCGATTAATTCACACGCCAAATATTGTGTTTAATTGGCCTTGGCGCTAGACAACTGCGAAAATATCAATTTTATCGAAAATAGCAATCGAATAAAACGAAACCAATATTGTGTGGAATTGACATACGCGAACGAAAACCACGTGATGTTTCGTTGGTACATGTCAATCTAATTTATATAAATAAAAAATTATCACCGAAATGTATGTAGGTACGCGGATAATTTCCAAATAAAAAATTGTCTGTCCAAATAAAAAAAAAACATTTTTTGTCGTGCTCGTGTGTGTTTTTAAAATTTATACTAATACTAGCTTCTGCCCGCGACTTCGTCTGCGTGGAACTCCTCCTTTTTTACAGTCGGTTAAAAAGTAGCCTATGTCCTTTCTCAGGCTCCAGACTTTCTTTGTAGCAAATTTCATTTAAATCGGTCCAGTAGTTTTAGCGTGAAAGCGTAACAGACAGACAGACAGAGTTACTTTCGCATTTATAATATTATTATTAGTAGGGATTATAAAACTGAAGAGTTTGTTTGTTTGTTTGAACGCGCTAATCTCAGGAACTACTGGTTCGAATTCAAAAATTCTTTTTTTGTTGGATAGACCATTTATCGAGGAAGGCTTTAGGCTATATAACATCACGCTGCGACGAATATGAGCGAAGAAACAGTGAAAAATGTATAACAAACGAGGAAAATAATCACCCACGCGGGCGGGCGGGCGAAGTCGCGGGCACAGCTAGTTTTTGTATAAAGGTAATTTTTGCATGGGTGCACCCATGCAAGGTAAATTACAACAAACAAATTTCAAAATAGAAAATTAAATACATCATTAAACACAAAACATATACTACTACATATCATCCGATAAACGAACTAAAACGAGCCACGTGACTTTGCGTGAGGGCGTTTAGACAACCGTCGATCGTTAGCTAATTATCGATTGCGAAAAACGAAACCTGACCACGTGGTGCTTTCTTCCATACATACATACATTTCGATCGCTATTATTTATGTCAATTCGTTATAGTTTCAACAGATTTTTTTTTTTTTTTTTTTTTTTTTTTTTTTCGAACTGAATACTGAAGCGCAGTTGGCCAGCTAATGGGCCTTCACTGCAAAACCGGACGGGTGGCGAGACTCCTGAAAGGAGACTCTTAAGCCTTTTGGGTTGGTTTAGGGTTTTTAGCCCTGACCGACCCGAGGGCCCCCCAAGGTGGGGGTCGCACCTCGGCTCGGGCCGTCAGGAGGTGTGTTGACACGACTATTTTGTTGCAAGGGGACAGAAGGTCCCTGCGGATAAGTCCGACGCGCGCCGGGTGTATGTGGACGTCTTCGACCCCGCCGGCGGGGCCGCTGTAACACTATCGAGTATGCTAGGTGTGGGTGAGGCCGCATGCCGCGCGGCAGCTGCCTGTGTGTCGGTGTTCGGTTTGTGTCCGTGGGAGGGGGCGCGGCGGCCGCTATGGCGGCCGTGATCGAATCGGGGGTTTCAACAGAGACCTTGACGATAAGACAGCGAAGTATTGCACGGGCGTGCATTGCATAAAGGCAATGTAAAAAATTGCCTACATATTAGACGAGAACTTTTTATGACTGTATACTTTGCTGGTTGATAAATCACACTCACAATACTTTTCCAATCTTTATTCGAGCTCGTACAATTATAGACTGACATTTACAATAAAAAAGGAACTACTAAAAACAAAATCGGCATCAAATTTATAAATTATTAATAAAATAAAATGAGCCTAAAAAGAGGTCGAACCGTCGCTAACAATGACTATATATATAATTTTACTGTATGTCACGAAATTCCTAAACGACTTGTCCGATTTGTATGCTTTTTTTATGCGTTTACCCGGTAGATGGTAGATAGATGTAGGTATTCTTAAAAACGCAGTGCGAAGTTCGCCGGGATAGCTAATATTAGGTTGATAAAGATTATCATTCAGACAAAGGAAAAACATTAGTGACAACGGTCAATAACTTCAAGAAAACAGCTGAATCGTAATTCATTTGTCCTTGTTTTAACAACTGTTACAATTTAGCTAATAAGCCATTATCTCATTGATAACACAGGTAGGTTCCTATCAGGTAAATAACGTGACCATTTACTTTTTGTAACTCAAAACGGGACATTTTATTTTGGTCAATTTAACAGGTAGTTAAAGAAAAATACACTTTAAAAATCGGTCAGTGGGTTAATAGTTATTGGGGGTGAGTAACAGGTGCGTGCAGTGCGGGAAGCGTAGGTATGGCGCCAGGGTAGGCACTCCATATATTAGTGACACTGTGCCTTTATAGAATGCTCGCTCTTGGGGTGAAAATGGGGATGGAAAAACAAATGCCTACAAATACATATAGGTAACTAGGTATCCGAGTGGGTAGGTGGTGGTATCTAAGAAAAGAGGATCATTTTCGCTTTACATAATCGAATGAAGCTGAAATTTGCGCGCAGTTTTTGAACACCGTTTTCGAAAACTGAATAAAAGTATTCTGTTTTCCAAAAACGGGACAATTTTGCGTCCCGGAGATTATTTCGGGGGCACCGGGACTAATTACAAGAAGGGACAGTCCCGTTCAAAAAGGCACAGTCTTGTTCCAAAAAGGACAGTCCCGTTCAAAAAGGGACAGTCCCGTTCAACAAGGGACAGTCCCGGCCAAAATGGCTCAGTCCCATTCAAAAAGGGACAGTCCCGTTCAAAAAGGAACAGTCTTGTTCAAAAAGAAACAGTCCCGTTCAAAAAAGGAATAGTCCCGTTCAAAAAAGGAACAGTCCCGTTCAAAAAGGGACGTCTGGTCCACTTTAGGTAAACCACAGTTTTCCTTTTCGTGGCTTCGAATTTTCATTGAATGAATGCAGTCTTACTTTGTATTGAGATTAAGTTGACACAAATGTATGTATTTTTAAATAGTCAATATATAATTTAAATATGTTTTTAGTAAATAATTATATCGGAATATTAATGTGTCGTCACGCGGAATACAACGTGCTATTTTATTGTAATTTTTGTTGAAATGACAAAAGAAAAGGTCACCTTATTGCTATGACTCCTCTGTCCGTCCGTCTGTCACCAAGCTGTCTTATGAACCACTAGCTTCTACCCGCGACTTCGTCCGCGTGGAACTCCTCCTTTTTTGCAGTCGGTTAAAAAGAAGCCTATGTCCTTTCTCAGGCTCCAGACTATCTTTGTACCAAATTTCATTTAAATCGGTCTAGTAGTTTTAGCGTGAAAGCGTAACAGACAGATAGACAGACAGACAGAGTTACTTTCGCATTTATAATATAAGTAGGGAAGTAGGGATGGTAATTAGTCAGTTGAAATTTTCATAGATGTTCTGTTCCCGCTTTAACAACAAATACAAAAACAGAATACTATAAATATTTAAGGGCCATACATTTTTGCCATTTTTACAGATAACTAGCTGACCCAATGAATTTTGAAGCAAGGGCGTGCATTCCATACAGGCACAGTGTCACTAATGTATGAGCTGCCTACCCTGGCGCCATACTAAAGCTCACTCCACTGCACGCGTCTGTTTTGAAGTGTCATATTCTGATTTAAAATCAAATTTTCTTCTATACAAACCTTGTCCTTACAACAACAAACACAAAAAAAAAACAATTTGGTGCAATAGGTAGTCATGCGCGTACAATTCGGTGATTCATTATTATTTATCAAAAACAGATGATGCGGAACTCTTTAGGCGCAAGTCCCACTCGCACTTAGTTTTTAATAATCTAACTGAGGTCCTTATTACTATAGTCAGCTCAGTCGTGCTACGATTATGGAATCTGTAAAGGCTCCGAAACGTCAACCAATAGAAATAAAATACGCATGTTAAATCCATTAAAGTTGTTTCATGTATAATAACCGCGAAGGCATCAGAAATTACGAGGTCCTTAATAATATGTTTTTTCAGCCATGATTCTCTTTTTATCGAGTTTACTCGCAGTGCAATCTATTTTTGGTCTCAATGCAGGAAAATCCAATTACCGCCGTCTGACGGATAGGAACTCTTTAAAGCAAGGAAATACGGAAATGTGTGATAAATTTACCTCATGACCTTAGTTAATAACACCTCTATTGCTTTAAGAATAAACGTGTTTTCAGTTACACTGATACGGTTTTTGTATACTCGCATAAACCCCTAGATTCAATTCGGGGTTAGCGACAGTAGGAATTATACAGCTCAGATTATTGCATTATTTAAAGGAAAATGTGTTTTTTATGAAACTTGTGTGATTATGGTTGATAATAAAACGTGAAAATAAATTGCTGGTCTTATAATAACATATAGTTATGTTGCATTGTATCTTATGTTTTTATGGCACATGAGAATATTTCATTTTATGTTCATAACTCTATTTCACTGTTTATTTGTTTTCTTTGAAATTTTTTATTTGCTAGTGAAATCGTTACCACAGTGACGTAGTAAATTAATTTACGTATTGTTTTTAAATGTAAAATTGTATGTAAACGTCAGTCAATAAAATAAAATAAAATAAGCGAGTTAAATACGTTAATAGTTGTTTCATTCCAACAGTAAGATAGTTTACTCGTACATACGAAATAGGCCCTAAGATAATTTTAAAAAACCTGTCATAAATATCAGTAGACAAAAATAATGATAAATTATTTAATTAATCTTTTATCTTTGCTAAATTTAGAGACAAGCGTCCTTAACAGATAAGACGATGTCGAACTGTATGCTTATCAACTTTTATTTATCAACAAGTAAACCTTCATATGAATCTATCAGACTATATTTGTACTAAACAAGAGTAGAAATAATTGTAACCCCAGCGGGACTTGAATCCATACCTTAACGCAAGGCACGTGCTTCCAATTACACCAGGGTTTCTTAACCTTTTTGCAGTCACGGACCACTTTTACAATTTAAACTATACCACGGACCCCACCCATAAATATTTTTGGAAATTAAAAAAAGCCTTATTTATATCAATCAAAAATTATTTTATTGGCACTTTTTTTACACTTACTACGATTCTAATGAGTTTACTGCACAATTTCCTAATAAATATGTTTAGACTGACTGACCTACTGCGGACCCCTGACACACAAGCTACGGACCCCTAAGGGGTCCATGGACTCCACGTTAAGAAACCCTGAATTACACCATGGGCGTCACTGATTGAGTTGACGAAATATTCTACTATATTCTCAATTATTAGAAAAAAAAAACGCAATACGAAGTTCGTTTATTTAGCTAATACACAATTTTATAATTTCTGATGCCTTTCTGGTAATTACACATTGGAATAAAACAACTATACAAGCTTTACCCCCGCGGGGGTAATTATCCCCAGGCAGGTGCATGCAGTGGAGAGATCGTAAGTATGATGCCAGGGTAGGCAGTAACAATGTGCCTATATGCAATGCACGCCCTTGCCCCCAGGTTAAGAACTTAGTGGTTATTCTAAAATGTGTGTTTTGTTGTTGCAGGCATGGTCGGTGCCCCGGATTCCATCAGACCACCTGAGAAGCTAGACGACTACTCTCCACACCTCCACGGGAACCCCATCTTCACTATCAGCGGTAAGAACATCATCATCATCATCATCATCATCATCATCATCATCAGTGGTCCAAAGTTCGGTATATAAATTACTAGCGACCCGCCCCGACTTCACACGAGTGCTATAAACCTTCCTCTCCAATCACTCTATCTATTAAAAAAACGGCTTCAGTATCCGTTGCGTAGTTTTAAAGATTTAAGTATACATAGGCACGGACAGACAGCGACTTTGTTTTATACTATGTAGTAAATAAACTGGCGCGTGCAGTAGGGTGAGCGTAAGTATGGCGCCAGGGTAGGCACTCCATACATCAGTGACACTGTGCATGTATGGAATGCACGCCCTTGGTAGTAATTTAGCAGTAATTACTTTTGTAGCACGGATGGTAAAGTAAATAAAAATGTACCAAAGTCACCATCCTTTGTATAAATCTATACTAATATTATAAAGCTGAAGAGTTTGTTTGTTTGTTTGAACGCGCTAATTTCAGGAACTACTGGTTCGAATTGAAAAAAAATTTTTTGTTGGATAGACCATTTATCGAGGAAGGCTTTAGGCTATATAACATCACGCTGCGACCAATAGGAGCGAAGAAACCGTGGAATATGTGTAAAAAACGGGGAAAATATGAAGCCTATAATTATGAAGAATAATTATTCCACGCTGACGAAGTCGCAACAGCTAGTGTATAATAACCGTGAAGGCATCAGAAATTGTTACCTACTTTTAATATTTTAAAGTACCTAATTAAATTATGTACCCAATGACACTCAGTGCACCCGTCTACCGGTTTTAATCCACACAATAAAGATAAGTACCTCCTTGTCTTTCACTCAATTATTTGTACAAACCAGACAATTGAACAAACAATCTAGCAGAATTACGTTTCTAATTATTATTAAGTACTTAAATAAACATGGAATTTTTAAGTAGCGTCGCAACGCAATAATTTTACACATCCCTACTAATCCCTACTAATATTATAAATGCGAAAGTAACTCTGTCTGTCTGTCTGTCTGTTACGCTTTCACGCTAAAACTACTGGACCGATTTAAATGAAATTTGGTACAAAGAAAGTCTGGAGCCTGAGATAGGACATAGACTACTTTTTAACCGACTGCAAAGAAGGAGGAGTTCCACGCGGACGAAGTCGCGGGCAGAAGCTAGTATTATTATATGTCGCAATTGCATTAGCCGGATTTTCATTGAAATACACTTAAATAATTGTATTAATAAACAAAAGAAAAGAACGTAGATTATAATGATACGTTGTACTTACTAAGACAAGAGTAGAAAAAAATTGAGACTCAGTGGGACTCAAACCATTAAGTACCATTAACTCATTATAATAAAAGACAAATGGTTGAACCAAAAATATCGATTGAATTTCGATTGATAGATCGTACTTAATAATGTAGATTAGGTTAAGCCTGCGACCCTCGTGATATTTGTATAACTACCAAAAAAGTAGGTTACCTAGGTTATAATTGCGACAATCCGGCTAATCGTTGAATCGTCGTATTACAAAACGGCCCTTTTTGTAAATGCTAGTCGTATTCACATATCTATACTAATATAACTAGCTGTCCGCCCCGGCTTCGCACGGATCCCTTTTTTTATAGCCTATGTCACTCGGGAATAGTGTAGCTACCCAACAGTGAAAGAATTTTAGAAATCGGTCCAGCCGATCTGGTGCCTATTAAATCCAAACAAACAAACAAACCTTTCCTGTTTATAATATTATAGTATAGATAAAGAAGAAAGGTTTGTTTGATGTTGACTAACTGATATTAGCGCCATCTATAGTCACTGAAATAAATGAACTAGGCAGGAACTAGTGTCTAATCTTAAAAATATATCCTTAAATAATGTTTATCAAAGATAATCATTACAAATCTGTAAAAACGCACATAATTAAGGAAAAAATAGAAATTATCAAATTAATCCTAAAATTTCAATCAATTTTAGGATTTGCGAAGAATCCGGATTAATTATTATAATAATCTCATTAGGTTATGATTGTGATTGGCTATTATCATAATTAAGTTAGGATTTTTATCTGATTCATTACGTGGTCTAAACATAATATATTATTACTAGCTGTGCACGCGACTTCGTCCCCGTGGAATAGTAATCCTTACTAATATTATAAATGCGAAAGTAACTCTGTCTGTCTGTCTGTCTGTCTGTCTGTCTGTTACGCTTTCACGCTAAAACTACTGGACCGATTTAAATGAAATTTGGTACAAAGAAAGTCTGGAGCCTGAGAAAGGACATAGGCTACTTTTTAACCGACTGCAAAAAAGGAGGAGTTCCACGCGGACGAAGTCGCGGGCAGAAGCTAGTTCTTCATAAGGCTTTATATTTCCCCCGTTTTTACACATTTTCCAATGTTTCTTCGCTCCTATTGGTCGCAGCGTGATGTTATATAGCCTAAAGCCTTCCTCGATAAATGGTCTATCCAACAAAAAAAAAAAAAGAATTTTTGAATTCGAACCAGTAGTTCCTGAGATTAGCGCGTTCAAACAAACAAACAAACAAACAAACTCTTCAGCTTTATAATATCAGTACCTATCTTAGATTGGAATTAAACAACTAAAGACGGATTTAACTCGCGTATTTTTTTTTATTTGCTGACTTTTCGGAGCCTTTACAGATTCCATAATCGTAGCACGACTGAGCCGACAAGTCTTATGCTAAAGTGATTAATACAGTTATATAAACTACCATATTTACTTATTTACTAATTTACAACTTGAAATGTGCAAATGCCGCGACACGAGAAATGTCTATGGTACTAATAAAAGAAAGAGGAAAAGTTTGTTTGTTTGTTTGGATTGATTAGGCTCCTCTAGGACAGGACCGATTTTAAAAAATCTTTCACTGTTGGATAGCTACACTATTCCCGAGTGACATTGGCTATAAAAAAAGATTATTAGTATATAAATTTATTTATTTTAAAGCTAGATTTTCCATCTAGATTTGTTGTTTATTTCTTAACGACTTGACCTAGTTACGTAGGATCAAGTTAATTGTCATACATTGTAGTATCAAATAATTTCCTTATATTTCTATTGCTATTCTTATCCTTATCACTAGTATAATTGAAGTATGTCAATATTATCACTATACTTGTGTTAATTATAATATACTAGCGGTCCCGGCAGACGTCATCCTGCCCGTTCTTCAAATTAGGTAACTTTAGTTAGACAACGTTTGTATGGGAAAAGAAAAGGGCTGTTTTTAGGGTTTTCCCGGCAATTATTCGAATTTTTCTCGCCGTAAGAACCATCCTTGGACTTGAACGAACATTTAAAAAAAAAAATGGCCAAATTGGTCCAGGCGTTGTCGAGTTATACGCTTACCAACACATTTTGCGATTCATTTTTATATATAGGTAAGAGAAGAAGAAGAAGAAGATTATGTTGTAATTTTATTTTTCAGTTGCCAAAAAAAAAACCAGAAAACGTTGTATCTTAGTGCTCCCCTACGCTATAAAAGGAACCCCTGTGCAAAATTTAAAGTTTAAAAAAATAAGTCTTAGTGCTCCCCTTCGCTATAAAAGGAACTGTGTAAAATTTCAAGTTTCTAACCCTTATAGTTTAGGCCCTGCGTTGATAGATTAGTCCTAGATTATTTTTAGTCCCTAATAAATCTTTACTACTGCTTATTGTATGACTGTTACACTTTAACGCCTCAAGCACTGAACCGATTTTGATGAAATTTGATGCAAACATAGTTTGGGACTTATTCCAAAAGATAGTTTTCTCCTTCGTCAGTCCGTCATTCAGTCAGCTTTCGCTTATATCTAGATTTAAATTATTAATATTACCTCCTAAATCTACTAACATCTGTATTAAAAACAGGATTGGATTTGAACCCGCGACCTCACAGTGGCTACTCCACTATTCTTATGAAGATGTTATAGAGTAAGATCCCAGAGCGATCTGACGTAACTTATTTTCTGACGAATGAAACCTTAAGATATCAGTAGCGTCTAGAGTGCCTTGAATATCTACGGGCTTGTGAAAACTGTCAGAGTGACACCAAGGCTGGTACCAGGTGAGAAAGGTGACTAAAAATAAGAGTTATCTTACTTATTTTCTCATGGCTCATTTTTATATATATCATGTAGAATATTATTTTAAAGTTATGGATATAAGTGTCAGACACTTGAGATTGACCAGAACTTTTGTCAGACACTTTTAAGCTACCCAAAAAATGGATCTCAAAGATGGATGAACATAAGCATATCATGTTTAGGCTCATTCGACTCGGTATGACGAGCACTTTCTAAACAGAATATGATGATGGTAGTGTTGATGATGAATCCTGAAGACTACTCCGGATCTCGAAGTTGGATGATCATAGGCATATCATGTTTAGGCTCATTCGACTCGGTATGACGAGCACTTTCTAAACAGAATATGATGATGGTAGTGTTGATGATGAATCCTGAAGACTACTCCGGATCTCGAAGTTGGATGATCATAGGCATATCATGTTTAGGCTCATTCGACTCGGTATGACGAGCACTTTCTAAACAGAATATGATGATGGTAGTGTTGATGATGAATCCTGAAGACTACTCCGGATCTCGAAGTTGGATGATCATAGGCATATCATGTTTAGGCTCATTCGACTCGGTATGACGAACACTTTCTAAACACATGATGATAGATACCCCACATGTAAAGGTCTGATGAAAAAAAAATGCTGAGTTTCAGTTCAATGTATGGGGAACCCCTACTACCCCATAAATTTTGTTTTTTTTTCTGATTTTATTTTAAAATCTTAATGCGGTTTACAGAATAAATCTACGCACCAAATTTTAATAATGTAGCTCTTATAGTTTCGGAATAAACTGGCTGTGACTAGAGTACCCGATTACTTGAGTAATCGGTTACTGAGTAATCAAATTAGTAATTGGATTACATTTGTAATCGATTGACGCCAACACTGATTGAAACAGATAATGCTCGTCATAGCGAGTCGAATAAGCCCAAACACGATATGCCTATGATCATCCAACTTCGAGATCCGGAGTAGTCTTCAGGATTCATCATCAACACTACCATCATCATATTCTGTTTAGAAAGTGCTCGTCATACCGAGTCGAATGAGCCTAAACATGATATGCTTATGTTCATCCATCTTTGAGATCCATTTTTTGGGTAGCTTAAAAGTGTCTGACAAAAGTTCTGGTCAATCTCAAGTGTCTGACACTTATATCCATAACTTTAAAATAATATTCTACATGTTATATATAAAAATGAGCCATGAGAAAATAAGTAAGATAACTCTTATTTTTAGTCACCTTTCTCACCTGGTACCAGCCTTGGTGTCACTCTGACAGTTTTCACAAGCCCGTAGATATTCAAGGCACTCTAGACGCTACTGAAATCTTAAGGTTTCATTCGTCAGAAAATAAGTTACGTCAGATCGCTCTGGGATCTTGGACCATTATCCGCAATTCAGAAATAAAATATATTACAATTATCGTAAACATATAATAATCTTGATATGTATGAATACTGACTGAAACCAGTCAAAAAGTATGTTTTGCACACGATTCTGTCATCAGATACCTACATACAAAAGATAATCGTAATTAATTGCCATTCATCATTTTAATTAATATTGTGATAACGATTTGTAACTGATTAAATTAAAAGTTACGTTTTTTCCGTGACGTCATTTCTCTCAAACTCCAACCCATTTTCACCCCTTTGAATTATATGCATTTTTTTGATACCGTGACCACTTGACTTCGATAGCTTATTTTTATTTATTTACTAGCTGACCCAGCGAACTTCGTACCGCGATTACAATTATTTTTCAATTCTTTTTTTCCAAGTTTTCTCACCTTTTAAACCTTCCCTGTAGTTCCACAAACATTTCAAAACTAAAATCAGCCAAATCGGTTCAGCCGTTCTCGAGTTATAGCCAGACTAACGAACACCAATTCATCTATACTATCTATACTAATATTATAAAGAGGAAACATTTGTATTTTTGTATTTTTGTATTTTTGTATTTTTGTATTTTTGTATGTTTGTAATGAATAGGCTCCGAAACTACTGGACCGATTTCGAAAATTCTTTCACCTTTGGAAAGCTACATTATCCCCGAGTAACATAGGCTATATAATATCACGCTAGGTCTTATAGTTGCGGAGCAGTAACCGAAAATGTTTCAAAAACGGGGGAAAAGTATCGTTTCTGAGGCCTTAAAAAAAATCTTAAGTCCCCCCGTGCGAAGCCGGGACGGGCCGCTAGTTTTTATATATAAGAAGAAGAAGAAGATTTATCTATACCATATCATTATTTTATAATATGATTTTACAATCACTTTATGACGTCACTGTGTATAATAATATGTATCAGAGGCTAAATCAATTTCCTATTGGTTAATTTCAAATTAACAATATACCTAATTAGTCAGCCTACGTACCTTATTGTACACTAGCGGTTCGCCGCGGCTTCGCACGGGATCCTATTTTTTTTAAATATTTTATAGCCTTTGTCACTCGGGAATAAACTAGCTTCAAACAGTAAAAGATTTTTTCAAATCGTCTAGTCGTTTTGGAACCTATTCAATCCAAACAAACAAACCTTTTCTCTTTATTATATAAAAACCAAATAATTCTCAAGCGCCTATCAACGTCACTCTCGGTGTCATAGATGGCGCTGTCTTCATTGAAAATAGCGCCATCTATTGACGATATTCATAAATTTTATCCTAAATTAATCTTTCTACAGATTTTAGGTTGAACTATGTAGACTGTTACCTCTTTCGTTATAATTTTATTATATACTTAGATATAAAAGGACATCTAGTGAAACGTAGTAATCATGTTGGTACAAAAAAATAATCATTTTTATCTAAATTTTGTATGGAACAGCTTTTTAATGATACCTACTTCAAAAAGGCGGTACAAAGTTCATCGGGTCTTCTAGTTAAAAAAAAAAAATCAAATAAAATACAGCAAAAACCTATACTATCCTCCCTTCCACTGAACTGTTTACAAAAAGCAATTATTTATGATAATTATATAATAAATTTACTATTATCAGAGGTTCATGGTCCCTTCATTACAATGTAGATATGAAATAAAGCGTGGACACACGGTGTATGCAAATATATTATTTATTTATTTAAGAATACCTAACTTCACAATAAAAAAATATGTAAAAACGGCTGAGCCGAATTTGATGACCATATACACACTTTGGCTATTGTTTTACATAGCGCGGGTAAAACCTCTGAGCAAAGCTAGTTAATATTAATCACGGTAATGTTAATCCATAGGTAATAAGTTACTTATTACATAGAATTATAAACAATAGAAGGAACCAACTTTTTACCTACTCAAGAAATAATTTTAATTGTTAAATATTGTATAATATATAACAATAACAAGTGCCAAATAAATAAATCCACTAAAACAATCGTAACTAATAATAAAAATGCGAAAGTAACTCTGTCTGTCTGTCTCGCTTTCACGCTAAAACTACTGAACCGATTTATATAAAATTTGGTACACACATAGTCTACGGCCTGAGAAAGGACATAGGCTACTTTTAATTGCGAAAAAGGGTTGTAAGGGGTTAAAAAACGGAGAGGAATGTTATAATTATATAAAAACCTTCACCCCTTGTTTTCACATAATATTAGGAAGGACTAATACGAATTTATAATATTAGTAAGAACTAGTACCTACTATTAAAAATATCTACTTACTAGTAGGTACTAGGTAATTAGATAAATAAAAATCCTGTTTATTATATTAGTAGGGGTTAATAATTTTACAAGCACATCCAGTACTCTAATCCTGGGTAAAACCTTGGCATACAAGATCAGTATCAAGTATTGAGATGGGTATATCAACATTTCAATATACCCACATAACTTATTAATCTACATTATGGCCAATGTCTCAGCTTAACTCAGACGTAACTCGAAATGTAACCTTTAAAATGAATTTAAAATGTGAGTGGATAGCCTTACAACATACTAAAACGTCAAAAGTGCTATGCGGTCAACAGACAACAGACCTATCCCGCGTTAATTATTCTTTTGTTAACGTTATTTTTTTAACGTTTACGTTAAACTAGGAAGTCGCAGTTCCGCAGTTTTTAGCATTCTTCGGCTGAATGCAATCGTGGCTTAACGTTTGTTTAATTCGATTTAACGAAGTGTTAAAATATATTTGTTATTTAAAGTGCAGTGTTGTGATTTAAATGGCTTTTTTGAAGATGAGTGCGAGATTGGAAATGTTGTTTGATGGTTATTTCAACAGGATGAACGGATATATTGTTATAGGTAAATATATATAGTAATAACAAAATGGAATGAAACAACTATTAACGGATTTAACTCGCGTATTTTTATTTTATTTTATTAGCTGACGTTTCGGATTCTTTACAGTTTCCATAATCGTAGCACGACTGAGTGACTTAATAGTTGTTTCATTCCAATGTGTAATAACCGCGAAGGCATCAGAAATTATTATAGTAATAACAATTTAAATTGTCATTGTCACGGATTGAACCTACTACGAATTATATGTACTCGTAGGTACGTTGTTTTTTTGTGTACTAAAATAAATAATTTAAAAAGATATTGCGGCTATTCTGCTAGAATGTGGGATATATAAAGTGCTTGAAACGTCAGCAATAAATGAATGTACCTAAACAAGTTATAGTTCTTTTAACCCGGAATGCTGCGGTTAAACCGCGAAACTTATTAGGTAATAGGTAGTAACTTATTTAATAGGTAGACCGTAGTAAAAAATATTTATATATTAATTTTGAGTTACTGACTTAAATTATCTCCATAGCAAATTTTCACCTAAATAGCTTCAGTAGGAGAAACGGTTACAAACTTAATTACGTCATCATTTACAACAATATGGTATTTTTAGTAGTACAGATATGTAACTAAGTAAAAATTGTGTACTTTTTTGATAACAATATCAATACCTATAAGTAAGTTCAGTATGAAATTTCATCTATATATATGTAAGTATATAAAAGGAAGAGCTGACTTAATGACAGACATATCAACGAAGGGTCTAAAATATAAGTACCTACTTATTTATAATAATAATAGCTACCCGCCCCGGCTTCACCCGGGTGCTATAAACCTTCCTCTTGAATCACTATAAAAGAAAACCGCTTCAAAATCCGTTGCGCAGTTTTAAAAAAATAAGCTTAGGTACATAGGGACGGACAGACAGCGACTTTGTTTTATACTATGTAGTGATCATAACACGATCGATAGTTAACAGTCAAGCAAAAATGTAACCTACTTTTTATTATACTTAACTATTACGTGACGTAAACAACAATACAGAACTCAAAAACCTTGATGTCTCGACCTAGTTCACTTTCACAAGCCACGTACAGAAAAACAATAATAAAAAATATCTAAGTGATATTCTATCAGTACTTAATCAATTTTTAAAATAGACTTTGTAAAATACCTCTATTTAATCACTATCACTACATAGTATAAAACAAAGTCGCTTTTTCTGTCCTTATATAGGGATAACGCACATAGGGATGTACGCTTAAATCTTTAAAACTACGCAACGGATTTTGATGCGGTTTTCTTTAAATAGATAGAGTGATTCAAGGGGAAGGTTTATAGCACCCGTGTGAAGCCGGGGCGGGTCGCACGTTAACCATAAAAAAACAACCAAGTGCGAGTCGGACTCGTGCACAAAGTATTTCGTACCTTCTAATATATAAAATTATATTATCTTGTCGTGGTATTTATTGCCGAAACGGCTGGACTGATTTTTATAAAATTTTGTGTGTATATCAACTATATCGGGTAGGTCTGAGAATCGGCCTCTCTATTTTTGATACCCCTAGATGATAAGAGAGGATCCACCCCTAAGTTTTTCTTAAAATTTTTGAACAAACTTTATTTTTTATTTTGTTATAATTCAGCATTGGAAAATACTTACAATGCCTTATTTTCACCCTTATACAATTAAAGTTCGCCGCTGTCTAGTTACCCAAATATATTTTTTTTATTCTGTTTTTAGTACTTAAGTACCTATTTGTTGTTACAGCGGTACCTAACAGAAATAAAAAAAAGTAAAAATAATAATACTTAAAATTAAAAAAGTATGCAAAGTCAGAGTTCTCTTACAAAATGTATATGTGATTGACATTACTTAAATATATAAAAAATATGAGTCACTTTAAATATTAATATTAATAAACGTTGACGTATTTCATAGCGAAAACAATTTAATATATACAAAATATGCGATTTTACACGATCCGAATAAATTTAATTCAATACGTAAGTTTATATATTATGAATAAGGGGACATTATATTATTCCCATTGTTATTGTATTGTATGATAAGTAAACATACGTACAATATACATATATAATATATATTCATTATATATATCAATATAATATAAACTAGTATCGTTACGGTGTTCTCACTCTTAGTATTAGGTAAACATTCTCGTGTATTTTATTTTCCGATTTTTGGAAAACTTGACATTTCTCATCACTTCCCATTGTATAACTGTAAAGTTTTCGAAATGACAGTAAATTAAAAAGAATACGTGAGTAAACTCCTATAGTCGTATTATTTAAATTTGTAATAACTTGATGACTGATGCCTTCGCGGTTAATACATATTGGAATAAAACAAATACAACGGATTTAACTCGCGTATTTTATTTTATTTGCTGACGTTTCGAAAGCTTTACAGTTCCCATAATAGCACGACTGAGCTGACGATAGTTTAATACTAAAGTGATTTTACATTATGTAAACGTAGGTTCTAGGTTTCTCAAGATCAAAAGAATATCTACGTAGTTAAGTACGTTTCTTATAATTAAAAGTCACGATTTATAATACCAACTAATTAACAACACGGCGTCAATTTATTTTATAAATATAAACAATAAAACGTACTTCCTACAACATAGTCATTTTCAGTTTTTAATAATTTCTGATGCCTTCTCGGTTATTACACATTGGAAAACAATCCCTACTAATATTATAAATGCGAAAGTAACTCTGTCTGTCTGTCTATTACGCTTCCACGCTAAAACTACTGGACCAATTTAAATGAAATTGGTACAAAGAAAGTCTGGAGCCTGAGAAAGGACATAGGCTACTTTTTAACCGACTGCAAAAAAGGAGGATTTGCACGCAGACGAAGCTAGTTACCTATAACGGATTTAACTCGCGTATTTTATTTTATTGGCCAACGTTTCGGAAACTTAACAGTTCCCATATTTGTAGCATGACTGAACTGACGATAAACTAACTATAGTACTAACTCCTTTTAATCCGTTAATAGTTGTTTCATTCCAATGTGTAATAACCGCGAAGGCATCTGAAAATATTATATAGTACTAACTGCATATTTAGTAACTAGCTGTGCTCGCGACTTCGTCCGCGTGGAATAGTTATTCTTTATATAGGATTCATATTTTCTCCGTTTTTTACACATTTTCCACTGTTTCTTCGCTCCTATTATGAACTGTCGCAACATGTTGTCGACATAGCCTAAAGGTTCGTCGTTACGATATTATTTTGTCTATCGACATGTAGAAAAAGAATTTTTGAGATTCGACATCGACATGACAAGATTTCTCGTTGTCAAACAAACGTTGATTTTTGACAAACTCTTCAGCTTTATAATATTAGTATATTAGACTTTATTAGAGTTAGACTTAGTGAAATTTTCGAAACGCCAGCAAATATTTGTTGTTCGATTGTTTTATTCCAAGTTCCACTGTCTTTGTTTATACAACATGGAATATTACAAATCAACATTGTCTGTTAATCCGTTTCTACGATAACATTATCAGGTTAACCTTACTACGTAAACTAGTAAATAATTGTTGACTCATGAATGTCAGTGTTTTCCTACAATCATTTATAAATATACTCACGTAGTAATAATGGGGTGTTGCACCATTGCAGTCATTATCAAATGCATTTGTAGTTTATTTTTAACTACGGTTCTACCCAACCTACGTTGGGTACCTACGTACACAAAATGAAATCGATTTACACCGACACACAGGCAGCTGCCGCGCGGCATGCGGCCTCACCCACACCTAGCATACTCGATAGTGTTACAGCGGCCCCGCCGGCGGGGTCGAAGACGTCCACATACACCCGGCGCGCGTCGGACTTATCCGCAGGGACCTTCTGTTCCCTTGCAACAAAATAGTCGTGTCAACACACCTCCTGACGGCCCGAGTCGAGGTGCGACCCCCACCTTGGGGGGCCCTCGGGTCGGTCAGGGCTAAAAACCCTAAACCCAACCCAAAAGGCTTAAGAGTCTCCTTTCAGGAGTCTCGCCACCCGTCCGGTTTTGCAGTAAAGGCCCATTAGCTGGCCAACTGCGCTTCAGTATTCAGTTCGGAAAAAAAAAAAAAATGAAATCGAGCCTAAATTATATTAAGTGATAATTGTACCTAATGCAAAAATGGTAAATCACTTTAGCGTAAGATTATTGTCAGTTCAGTCGTGCTACCATTACAGAAACTGTTATTGTACGATTGAGTAAAGAAAAAATACGTGTAAGTATTGTGTCCAATAAATATGAAATAAATATACCCTTTAAAGCCTGAATCTCTTACGCTGTCCATGTAAAGAAATAACGTTAGTCTATACTATTAATTCAAATTCAAATTCATTTATTAATAAAAAGTACAAAATTACTACAAATTCCAAACATATCCGTCAGTGACCAAACTAGGCTGAGCCTGTATCTTGGCCATATGCGAGTGCGGTTCACATACAATTTATAAATTATAAAAACAAAATTAAATTAATTTTAAATAAAATTTATAACAAAACTAAAAACTTTTTACTAGGGAAAAGTTAACAAGATTCAGGATTAAAGGATTAAACGATTAAATTAATACAATAAAGAAGAAAGGTTTGTTTGTTTGTTTGGATTGAATAGGCTCCAAAACGGCTGGACTGATTATAAAAACTCTTCACTGTTGGGAAGCCACGTTCACCCTGAGTAACATTCAGCAGCATTTTGGACATTTTCTAACATTTTGGAAAAAAAAAATAGGGATATATGCGTACGACGTGTGACGTGTCACCTGTCAGATATACATCTTAAATAAAAGAGAAATGGCTACATTTAATTTTACTACCTAACACTCAGCCTTATCGTTAATATTAGATTAGAATGCCGAGATTTCGATGAGATATTGTAAGATTATATCGTTTTAGGGTTCCTTACAAAAAGGGTAAAACGGGGTCCTATTACTCGTCCTTCCGTCTCTCACTAAGTTGTATCTTATGAACTTACAAGCGGCCCCGGCAGATGTCGTCCTGCCCGTCCGATTGTTTCGTCAAAGATCTGTCACTTCTTCATAAGGCTTCATATTTTCCCCGTTTTTTACACATTTTCCACTGTTTCTTCGCTCCTATTGGTCGCAGCGTGATGTTATATAGCCTAAAGCCTTCCTCGATAAATGGTCTATCCAACAAAAAATAATTTTTGAATTCGAACCAGTATTTCCTGAGATTAACGCGTTCAAACAAACAAACAAACTCTTTAGCTTTATAATATTAGTATAGATGTAATTCTGTTGTCGCTATAACAACAAATACTATAATTTAACATTTGAATGAAAGAACTATTAACGGATTTAACTCGCGTATTTAATTTTATCGTTAGATTATTGTCAGCTCAGTCATACGATTATGGAAACTGTAAAAAATAAAATAAAAATTTTCTAGCTAAATCCGTCAATAGTTGTTTCATTCCAATGTGTTATAACCGCTGAGGCATCAGAAATTATTATTAATCATTTTAATTTTGATGGTACGGAACACTTTGTGTCCGACACACATTAATCCGGTTTTTTTATTGCACGTGTCAAATTTCAATATCAACATCGGCTACCTTTGTCCTCACTGTCAAGTGTTTATCACGGGCCGATAGTGAATCTGTTTTTCGGCTTTTTGCCATTATTATATATCTTATCTTTTATATGATTGACGCATCTTTTTCATCTAAATCTATGATCAATATTTAAGTGCGAAAGTGTGTTTGCAATTTAGAAATAGATCAAGTGTTTGTTCAAGAAGTTATTAGATAAATTGTCTTTGGAAGCCGGTTTGACCATTACTAAGTATAGATTTTTGCATATTGCACTTTTCGCGTATTGCAAGCGTTGCAAGTGGTGCATATTTACCAATATGCAATTATAATATATTTTTTTGCCCGTTTAGCTTCTTTTTACCTAATGTATATTGCAATTTGGCGTTTTGTGCATTTTGTTGTAAAGGGAATAATTATTTTTAGATTTTAAAATAGAATGTCGTCATCAAAAAGATTGCAGTTAAGGCAGATTTTTTAAATTGTTATACTAAACTATTTTCTAAAGTTAATCAGTTAGTTAATCATAGAATTACGGAGATATAACCCGTCAAAGTTCCTTATGACGTCTTGTACTCTTTGCTGCAAAGTGACGTCACGGGCCCCCACTCTCAAACTTTAAAGCGTTTTGTCTTTGTTAGCTTCTTAACAAAAAAACGCACTTCAATTTTTATTAGGTACCTATATACATATACAACAGATGAATGAAGATAAATCTTGGAATGAAACAACTATTAACGGATTTAACTCGCGTATTTTTATTTTATTTTATTAGCTGACGTTTCGGATTCTTTACAGTTTCCATAATCGTAGCAACGACTGAGCTGACAATAGTCTAACGCTAAAGTGATTTATACAGTTATGCCAATCAAAAATCACTTTAGCGTTAGACTATTGTCAGCTCAGTCGTTGCTACGATTATGGAAACTGTAAAGAATCTGAAACGTCAGCTAATAAAATAAAATAAAAATACGCGAGTTAAATCCGTTAATAGTTGTTTCATTACAATGTGTAATAACCGCGAAGGCATCAGAAGATAAATCTTTTAGAAGACGTGTTTTGTTATTTTTTTAATTTATATATATTTATTGCAGATGAAAAAATCGGTCCCGACGGCGTGCTCAGCATGGGGTCGTTGAACTCCAACGGGGACCTCAAAAGTCCCGGGGACCCTCCAGATAAAAAGATCACGGATGCTGACGCCGAGAAACAACCTTTGTCTGGCGTAAGTTCATTATTCTCAAATAATCATTTAAAAAATTTTACGGCCTCACAAATTTATATTAATTATTCCAAAGTTACTTTTAGCTGATAAGTATGTACTTTACAAACTTATTATATTTATAACAAGCTGTCCCTGATCCCTTTTTTTATAGCCTACTAGCTTCTGCCCGCGACTTCGTCCGCGTGGAACTCCTCCTTTTTTGAAGTCGGTTAAAAAGTAGCCTATGTTCTTTCTCAGGCTCTAGACATTCTTTGTACCAAATTTCATTTAAATCGGTCCAGTAGTTTTAGCGTGAAAGCGTAACAGACAGACAGACAGACAGACAGAGTTACTTTCGCATTTATAATATTAGTAGGGATGTCACTCGGGAATAGTGTAGCTTTCCAACAGTGGAAGAGTTTTTTTAAATAGGTCCAGCCGTTTAGGAGCCTATTCGATCCAAACAAACAAACATTTCCTATATATAATCTTATTATAGATTTGTGGGTCTAGGCCGTTCTTAATCTTTTTAGGTCCGTTACCCTTATGACCTAACTAGGGTCACTGATTTTACACCTCCCAACGACGAACTCGCGAGATAGTCGGCGTTACTTTAGTTGTTTTATTCGAATAGATTAGGTAAATCTTTTAGTTAAGATAGTACAGATGTACCCACATATTTCAAGCTGATTGTACACTTGTACATTATTCTTTAAAAATAATTTGTTAAAAAAATATTGCTTACGTTATGCAATGACATAATAATCGGTATTATGTCATCAGTGACGTTTGTAAAGACAATTATTTAACAAATAATTGCGTTATTTTGTAACCACGTGTTATGCAAGATTATAATAATATATTGCATACTTATAATATAATATTTTAGTCATATATTGATGTAGTACTTTATTATCTTTAAAGTCAACTTTGCAGTTCTAAATATACATACGCTAAATGCTTTAGTAATTAACGGATTTAACTCGCGTATTTGATTTTATTTGCTAACGTTTCGAAAACTGTAGTTCCCATATTCGTAGCACAACTGAGCCGAGGATAGTCTAACGTTAAAGTGATGTTACATTATTTCGTTGTCATTAATTTAGTTTACCTGTAGAAAAATAATGTTTTTAAATGTCTAACAAGGAAAATCATTAAAAATAGATTTTCCTCTGCAAATCTAATGCTAGGTACTTAATATAATTATGTATCTTAAGCCTACATAATTAAAACTAGGTGCTCTAATATTTACCTGAGCTATGTAGTTAATGATTAAATTAAATACCGTAATAAAAGAAGGAAATCGATTTAAATATTATTTCCGGTTTTACTCTTGTTTAAATGTAATAATAGTTTCTATGTTTTTATTACTATTAATTGACTAGTTTTGCCCGCGACTTCGCCTGCGTACTTTTTTACCCCGTTACGATGTGAATTTCAATAAAAAACGAAATACGTATTTCGTCAATTCGGTTAAAGAATATTAAATTTTAAATATATTCGAGAGATCGACTAAAGAATCACATTGTCCCCTACAAATTTTTCACCCCCTTAAGGGTAGAATTTCGAAAAATCCTCTCTTACTAGACTCTCTACGTCATAAAGAACACACGCTCCAAGTGTCATGTCTCTACGATCAGCGGTTAAGGCTGTGTGTATCCGTCAGTCAGGACAAAGCATTTTATATGTATATATTAACTAGCGGCCCGCCCCGGCTTCGCCCGGATCCCTTTTTTTTATAGCCTATGTCACTCGGGAAAAGTGCAGCTTTCCAACAGTGAAAGAATTTTTAAAATCGGTCCAGTCAGGAGCCTATTCAATCCAAAAAAACGAACAAACCTTTCTTATATTAGTATAGATAAGTTTTATATTTAGAAAATAATGCCTAGGTACAGTACTTATATTGATAAAACCTAAAGGTAGGCTGGTTGATAGTCTAAATCCTATCTTATCTTATGTTATCCAACATGGATCTTAAATCATTTATCTTCATTACAGTGACATTTCTGTAATCCTTGATTATTTTATTGACGTATTTACAAATCAGTGCATATCGTTTTTATCTTATACAATAAGGTACTTCCTGCCGCATATAAACTGAATCAAGAAATAAAATTAAAATCTGTCCTGTCGTTCTCGAGTTATAAGTAACGAACAAACCCAATATTCATACATAGACTAGAAAATGTTCCCAATGGGATTTCAGACTTTTAAACGAGTTAAGTTGAGTTTACCTTTTTTTAATAAAATCGGCTTGTGAGTATTAATTATATTCTGATCTACTTCAACCCCGAAATTTAACCACACTAGGTAATGAATTTCAATAAAATACTAAATAAAAATTTCTGATGCTTTCGCAGTTATTACACAATAAAATGAAATAAAAATACGCGAGTTAAATCCGTTAATTTAATAGTTGTTTAATTCCTTCCTAAATACTAGGTTAAGGAATGCGTAAGCAATATTTTTAATCACACTGTCCCAAAAAAAAGTTGATCCCCTTTCGTATTGGATACCTACGATCAGCAGTTTACACTGTACAGTCATTCGACAAAGGATTTTATAAGTACCAAACCTTGACAGAGCACTTAACATACATCCATTTGGATTTCCTAACAGTAGTCTATATCATATTTACTGAGCACTTACCTATCTCATAATCATGAATGATAACGTCATTCTGTTTTATCGTAAATCTTGACAATCACAATGAGAGTTAATAATTTCTCATATTGATGTTACTTATACAATGTATTGTTCATTACAGTATTTTCTGAAACTAATGACCAATGTGTAATAAGTAACGTGACCATTTGGTTTTTGTCTCAAAACTGGACATAGGTATGTTTATTTGAAAATGCACTTTTGAACCCCAGACGTATAAACGAGGTGTTAAAGTATTTTTGAAATCCAATTAACTTAGGACAATTTCAGCAGGTATACCTAATTACCTACTGTAAGTATATACCTAATACATAGCAACTGTATCATTAAAACTTTGCTATGACTATTTTTTATGATGTTACTAGCTTCTGCCCGCGACTTCGTCCGCGTGGAACTCCTCCTTTTTTGCAGTCGGTTAAAAAGTAGCCTATGTCCTTTCTCAGGCTCCAGACTTTCTTTGTACCAAATTTCATTTAAATCGGTCCAGTAGTTTTGGCGTGAAAGCGTAACAGACAGACAGATAGACAGAGTTACTTTCGCATTTATAATATTAGTAAGGATTTCAAAAGACACTCGACACTACACTCGATGTTTATGTCTGAGTAGTAAAAGATTAGATACAAAATTTGCTCGTTAGACCTGTTTTAATAAAAAAAATGTCATAAACCAGAGTCATAAACCTTTTAAGAAGAACGATTAACTTTTTAATCACTTTCTCATTAAAATCAGTTTCTCAAAATATACTGTGCTTGGTAATCTATTATTGTTTCCAATTTTTTTTCCGTAAATTCACTATAATATTTAATGCTAAGTATAATTTAATATGCAAATAATTATGATGATCTAACAAAGCAAATACGAAACGTTGTCCAAACTGTCACAAAATGAACATGTCAAAACACAATGGAAAGAAAATGGCCGAACACGATTTGAAAAAGCGACTTCCGCCGTTTAAAATTGATGACCACCGGACGCCATTACAGCCGTTTATCAGAGCATTTGTGTTTTTAAAATACAAACTGAGATTTGACACTAGCGAGGTTAATTCATTTGTTGGATTTTGCACTATGTTATTGCTCTATTTTGGTATTTATAAGTGTTGTCGCCGTAAGTGATTCTTAACGCGGCGTAACAACCGCAAAAAGTTTTTAGAATATTCATTTGTGAACCAAAATTTAACAGTGAACTAATATATTTCGACAGCCTGTTAGTATAGTGGTCAGAGCCTCTGACTACGAAACCGGAGGTTGAGGGTTCGATAGCTTTTAAGGGCAAATGTCAGTGTGATAAACACTAGCATTATACCTGAGTTTTGGATGTCTTATATGTGATAATTTCGAATGCCTTCGCGGTTATTTCACATTGGAATTAAACTACTTTAACGTTAGTCTATCGTCAGCTCAGTCATGCTGCGAATATGGGGACTGTAAAGTTTTGGAAACGTCAGCCAATGAAATAAAATACACGAGTTAAAATCGCTTATAGTTGTTTCGTTCCAGTATTTATATATGTTTATCCGTTGTCTATTACCATAGTACAAGCTTAGTTTGGGGCTAGATTAATTGGTGTGTATTGTCCAAAGACATTTATTAATTACTAGCTGTCCGCCCCGGCTTCGCACGGATCCCTTTTTATTATAGCCTATGTCACTCGGGAATAGTGTAGCTTCCCAACAGTGAAAGAATTTTTCAAATCCGTCCAGTCGTTTTGGAGCCTATTCAATCCAAATAAACAAGCAAACAAACCTTTTCTCTTTATTATATTAGTATAGATTCATTTATTATGTTACAGAAAAAAGAAGAAAGATGGTGGACTACCTTAATGCAAGTTGCATTCCCGTTCTTCATAGCGGGATGCGGCACCATCGGAGCTGGTCTGGTGCTGGGGAGGGTCAGGGTAAGTTCTTCATCATCATGGCATTTGATCCAGCATGGGCGTGCATTCCGTACAGGCACAGTGACATAGTGTCTACCCTGCCGCTATACCCACTGCACGCGCCTGTAGGCCCCTATTTCGTCAACAAAATTGTCATATGAAGCCAACCGGGGTAAATTCTTGTCAAGTTAATACCTAGCTAGTGTAATCACAATTGAAGTTTTAGAACAAACCCATATGTTTGCATTTTATTAACGTATGAAAATAATAAAATAATCCCTACTTAAGTATATTATAGACGCGAATAAAAAAGAAGAAATTTGTAACACTCTTTCGTAAAAACGACTAAAGGATTTTGATGAAACTTTGCAATAATATAGCGTATACATCAGAATAACATATAGAGGCTATATTTTATAACGATATTGTGTAAAAACATCCCGACGAATTGATAACCTCATCCTTTTTTGAAGTCGGTTAAAAATAATTATCGTGCGCAGACATAAGCTATTAAATAAATAAACGAAAAATATAAAAAATGCCATTTTTCAGGACTGGGAGGTGTTCGTGCAAGTGTCAGCCATATTTGTTTTGGTGCCGTCTCTATCGGGATTAAAAGGTAAATAAATGTTTTATATATAGGTGGATATATATATATATTCTAATATATAAAATTTCCATGTCACAATGTTAGTTACCGTACTCCTCCGAAACGGCTTGACCGATTCTCATGTAATTTTGTAAGCGTATTGAGTAGGTCTGAGAATCGGCCAACATCTATTTTTCATACCCCTTAGTGATAAGGGTTGTCCACCCTTAATATTTTTTTGCCGGGCGGGACGAAGTCTGCCGGGACCGCTAGTATATAGTATATATATATATATATATATAATAATTGTTTTTCAAAGTCATACAGACCAATACAGCTTAAAATTTCAAAACGAATATATATACACAAAGAAACATAAAAAATAGTTTACAATTAAAAATTAACATAAAACATACAACACAAGACAAAAGTATTATCTCTAAAGTCCAGCGAAAAGGCCGGACCCCACAAACAGCACGAGTGTGCTGTGTATCTCAGTCAGTGTTGCCAACTCCTAGAAATTCGAGTCGCTAAACTCAAAGTCAAAAGTCGCCAGAAAGTCGCTAAAACTAAAACATAACCATAAAAAGTTGGGGGACCCCCCCCCCCCGAAATGGAACTTCAATAAAATAAAGTTAAAAATTTGGTGCGCTATCGTGTTTGTCGTTTTCCATATTATGTATCTCTTGGCATTGAATCGCTAAACTATTTTTGTCGTCAAAACTTTTTTTTGGTCGCTAAGCCTTAAGCAAAAGTCGCTAGTTCTAGCGACAAAATCGCTAAATTGGCAACACTGATCTCAGTTTTCTCTCTACCATGTTATTATAGAAAATGCACTGATATTACTTCTCACATATTACCTTACAACAATGACGTAATTAAGTCTCTAGTGATTTAGCAAAAACGAACAAATGACTTTGATGAGGAAGCGGTTTCTGGAGTCTAAGCTGATGACTATGTCATTGGAATGAAACAACTATGTAACGGTTTTAACTCGCGTGTTTTATTTTAGTAAAAATCACTGTAGTGTTAGACTATCGTCATCTCAGTCGTGCTACGAATATGGCAACAGTAAGGTTTTCGATACGTTAGCGAATAAAGTACGCGAGTTAAATCCGTTATAGTTGTTTCATTCCAATGTGTAATAACCGCTAAGGCATTAGAAATTATTCTATACTAGCGGCCCTCCCCGGCTTCGCCCGGATACCTATTTTTATAGCTTATGTCACTCGGGAATAGTTAAATAATTGTGAAATATTTTTTCATATTCAATCCAAACAAACAAACAAAACAACCTTTCCTCTTTATAATATTGGTATATAGATATAGATGTAGACAAGTATTTTGAAATAACTTTGATTCATTGATATATTAAAATATTACTTTCATACAAAATCGGATAAATTTCACTGTAAAAATAGATTTATCACGTTTTATCATAAATGTAAAAACGATGCCAATGATCCGTTGTTTTGTCATCGGATTGTGCTGATGATTGTTTGTTTTCAAACATGAATCAACGTAAAGTTAATCATAATTTATGTCCTCATTGATAACTTATTTATTTAAGAATGTCGTGTACCACTTCTATGAATAAATACTTAAAGAAATAGGTACTAAAATATATAATGGATTCAGTATTTTACATTGTTGCTACACTAAGAATGAACTATCTATATTTATAAAAGAAAGTCATGTTCGTTACACCGTTTATAACTCGAGAACGGCTGAACGGATTTGGCTGAAAATTGCTGGGGATGTGGCTCAGAACCAGGAAAAGGACATAGGATACTTTTTATCATGTTCCAAATCGATTCTTTGCCGGGCGGGACTAAGTCTGCTGGGACCGCTAGTATTTTATATAAGTATATTTTTTATATTAATCATAATCTATATTTCTAATTGGAATGGAACAACTTTAGACGGATTTAACTCGCGTATTTTATTTTATTAGCTGACGTTTTGGAACCTTCGATATGTAAGAAGTAACAAAACAATAGGTGTCATACAGAATAGTAAGGATTAAAATAATTAGAAATGTAATAATTTCCGATGTCTTCGCGGTTATTATACATTGGAATGAAACAACTTTAAACGGACTTAACTCGCGTAATTTATTTTATTGGCCGAAGTTTCGAAGCCTTTACAGATTCCATAATCGTAGCACGACTGAGCTGACAATAGTCTTATGCTAAAGTAAATCTTTTTATTCAAATTTGACCAACTTGGTATTACATACCCACAGGGTGGATCTTCGAGCGTTTGAGACGCCGTCATTATCCTCTACATCTATATTTAAGAACAGAGTCAATAAGTAAAGAAATTTTGAGTGATGTTATCCCCCGGTACTGTTACAAATACTATTTTAATCGATACATAATAATATTATTTGCAAACATTACAGATATAGAATAATATAGATGTAGAGGACAATGACGCGGGCGTCTCAAACGCTCGAAGATCCACCCCACAACTTTACGATAGAAGAACTGAGTAGCGAGAGGTTTTTTTTACAGATTTTAAGTGGTGTTTATATTATGTTGTCGTCTAGTAGTTTGTAGACATAAATCTGTCATCTGGCTCCATACAAGAGCGAGTGATTGCGCGAGTTCTGTAATTACCCGCCATTGTTTTGCGCACAATGACAGTTTATTGACGTTTCACATAATGACATGTCGCGCATCCTGGTCACGATATAACGGCTATTTCTAAAACATATATCTTTTCTTAATCTATACTAATATTATAAAGAGGAAAGATTTGTACCTATTTTTGTATGTTTGTAATGAATAGGCTCAAAAACTACTGGACCGATTTTAATAATTCTTTCACTGTTGGGAAGCTACGTTCACCCTGACTAACATAGGCTATAGAATATTTTGAAAAAAATAGGAATCCGTGCGAAGCCGGGGCGAACCGCTAGTAATATTATAAAGAGGAAAGGTTTGTTTGTTTGGATTGAATAGGCTCCTCAACGACTGGACGATTTGAAAAATTCTTTCACTGTAGAAAAGCTGCACTATTCCTGAGTGACATAGGCTATAAAAAAGGGATCCGTGCGAAGCCGGGGCGGACAGCTAGTTATATATATTCTATGTAAGTATATATATAATTATAACGACTACCTATGTAAAGAAAATAAGGTCATCCATATATAATATACCTTTATTATAATTGTTTTGAGCTCAGACGATCAGACTTCTTAATGGTATTACGAGAAATATCCGATTTTGTTTTGTATTATAATTGGAATTTAATGACAAGATATTTTATCACAATTAAATTAACGGAAACATGATATATTTGGATAATTCGGAAACAATATTTGTGTCGAATTGTATAAAATCATTAATCGGATAATTGGGATTTTGTATTTTTTTTTTATATTTCTCGTGATCACATTTTATGGTCTTTAAAAGCCTAGCCCAACCTGGCTTGAAAGCCTTCTCTCAGGAGGCTCGTCACCCGTCCGTTTTTGCAGGAAAGGTACAAGGTTAGCTGGCCAACTGCGCTTCAGCATTCATCTATACTAATATTATAAAGCTGAAGAGTTTGTTTGTTTGTTTGAACGCGCTAATCTCCGGAACTACTGGTTCGAATTCAAAAATACTTTTTTTGTTGGATAGACCATTTATCGAGGAAGGCTTTAGGCTATATAACATCACGCTGCGACCAATAGGAGCGAATAAACAGTAGAAAATGTGTAAAAAAACGGGGAAAATATGAAGCCTTATAAAGAAGTGACAGAAGACTTTGACAGATCTTTGACGAAACAATCGGACGGGCAGGACGACGTCTGCCGGGGCCGCTAGTTTTATATAATAAATAATTTTGGTATTTTCTCTAACAAACACATTTACATTATAACTTTCATCTGCCGCTATCAACTGTATAGACCCCTCACTAAAGGAAATAACAATAATTAAATAATAATCAAAAAGATATTTGATTATTTTCGTTTTGCTTTATCTTTGTAATTAGCAAAATAATAGACAATTAACGATCTGTTTACTTTATCGTGTCCATTTTCCAAGATTTTCTTACGATTACCTAGGTACCAATTTATCGTTTTTCATATCTTATTTATTAGAATTGTATTGAAGTAATCTTTATTATCTTTTAATTATTATTTTTACGAATTACGGGAAATTTGATTACTTAGTTAATCAAATTCCCCGTAAATCGTAATAATCATGATAAACCGAAAGGCAAAACAAAATTAAGATATTACAATTTGAATGAACTTATCATTTTATTTTCATCAATCATTTTAAATGAACTTATTATTACAATTTAAATGAACTTATCATTTTAATTGTAACTGAAACTTTTCTGTAGAATAAAATCACTACTAGTTACCACTACTAAAAGTACTAATAATTGAATTCTTTTTTTGTTATTAACAAAGATACCTACATGCTCAAATACAATCTATAATCCAATACATAATATATCGCCAACATACTCAAATTAAAAAAAAAAGATCTTGTATTGACGGCCTGTTGGTCTAGTGGTTAGAGGCCCTGACTACGAAACCGGAGGTTGCGGGTTCGAATCCCGCTAGGGGCAGATGTCAATGTGATGAGCACTGGCATCTGTACCTGAGTCTTGGATGTCTTATATGTATTTATGTATATTTATCCGTTGTCTAGTACCCATAACACAAGCTTTGCTTAAAATGGGACTAGATAATTGGTGTGAATTGTCCAAAGATATTTATTTATTTATTTATTTACCTAATTTCTTAAAAGTAATATTGCGGTAATCTCTGGTAACAAAGTGGTAAACTTTGAATTCAAAAATAGGGAAAAAATATCGGTAATAGTGTAGCTTCCCAACAGTGAAAAAATTTTTCAAACCGATCCAGTCGTTTAGAAGCCTATTCAATCCAAACATACCTTTCCTCTGTATTATATTAGTATAGAAAAAAATCTTATCCATTTAATAATTTCTAATTTCTGATGCCTTCGCGGTTATCGCACTTTGGAATGAAACAACTATAAGGGATTTAACTCGCGTATTTTATTTGTTAACGTTTGGAAAAATTTACATTTTCCATATTCGTAGCACGACTGAGCTGATGTTGGTCTAACTCAATCCGTTATAGTTGTTACATTCCAATGTGTAATAACCGCGAAGGCATCAGAAATTAAAATGTTACGTTTAAATTTAACTCGAGTAGTTTTATTTTATTTTATCTGCTGACATTTCGGATTCTTTACGGCTTCCATAATCGTAGCACGACTGAGCTGACAATAGTCTAACGCTAAAGTTAAATCCGTTAGGTAATAGTTGTTTCATTCCAATGTGTAATAACCGCGAAGGCATCAGAAATTATTAAATTGCTGTAATTTTGAAAATTATATATTTCGCAGTTTTCTTAATACAGTGCTGTTGAAATTTCCTTTGTCATATATTATCGTGATTGGGTAAAACAGAAACATGTCAATATTGTTGGAAACTCTATTGTGTTCAATGGCGATGTTGACAAAATACTTGAATTGCTATCAATTGATAAATTAATTGTATAGCAAACAGTATATTTTTTAATTATCAGAGTTAACCTGGTTATCGGGTAATAACTTATTTATTCGTGTTAAGTTGCTGCTTATATACAATCTATACTAATATTATAAAGAGGAAAGGTTTGTTTGTTTGTTTGGATTGAATAGGCTCCAGAACGGCTGGACCGAAAAAAACAAAAATTCTGTTGGGAAGCTACACTATTCCCGAGTGACATAGGCTATAAAAAAAAGATGATCCGTGCGAAGCCGGGCGGACAGCTAGTACTATTATAAAGAGGAAAGATTTACATGCACGTTTTCTGTGACTTTAGCATAAGATTATTGTCAGCTCAGTCGTGCTACGATTATGGAATCTGTAAAGGCTCCGAAGCGTCAGCCAATGAAATAAAATACGCGAGTTAAATCCGTTAATAGTTGTTTTATTCCAATGTGTAATAACCGCGAAGGCATCTGAAATTATCATCTAAGATTTACTAAATTAAATTCAGTGAACATTGTAGGTACAAATTGCGAGGCAATATATTATAATATACACTAGCTGTCCGCCCCGGCTTCGCACGGATCATCTTTTTTTATAGCCTATGTCACTTGGGAATAGTGTAGCTTCCCAACAGTTAAAGAATTTTTGTAATAAGTCCAGCCGTTCTGGAGCCTATTCAATCCAAACAAACAAACCTTTCTTTATTAAGTAGATATTGTCTTTCTTTAATTGTTAGATTAACAGTCCATTATCTAACGTGTGATAAAATTCCTTCGCAATCGTAATTGCAATAGATACTTGTGTTTTTTAATTGCGTCGTTTGATACTAGATTAAATGACTAGCGATCATTTTGAGTTTACAATCTATACTAATATAATAAAGAGGAAAAGTTTGTTTATTTGTTTGTTTGTTTGGACTGAATTGGCTTCGAAACGACTGAACCGAATTGAAAAATTCTTTCACTGTTAGAAAGCTTTACTATTCCCGAGTGATATTCCTACTAGTCTGTTTGTCTGTCTGTTCGCTAAAACTACTGGACCGATTTAAATGAAATTTGGTACAAAGAAAGTCTGGAGCCTAAGAAAGGACATAGGCTAATTTTTAACCGACTGCAAAAAAGGAGTTCCACGCGGACGAAGTCGCTGGCAGAAGCTAGCAGGCTATAAAAAAAAAGGGATCCGTGCGAAGGCGGGGGTGAACAGCTAGTAAAATATAGATTTGACTATACATTTTATAATAATTTATTACATTTGTCAAGTACCTACTTCATTTCCACATGTGTCATGATTTTTACCTGCAACTATAGTCGCTAGTCCCTTAAAAAAGTCGTGATGTCGTCGGACGACTTAATTGCGATTGTCGTCAGTCGCTAAAAAAAGTCGAGTAAAATTATGTCGTTGTGACATGCGACATTGTCGTGTCGTTCCGGTAGAGTAACTTAATTATCTTGTTTACACATATTGTGTAGTTTTTTAAACAGGAAGTACGTACTTAAGACTCGAAAAAAAAAATTATACACCGTTAATTTTATAACAAACTACTCGTAACTTAAGTTTTTTAAGTACCATAATTTATTAAAAATATCTCGCCATTGATAAATCTAAAAATACTTGCTTAAAGTTTGTCCCGAGTTTTAAAGCCTGTTGGTCTAGTGGTCAGAGTTCCTGATTACGAAACGAAAGGTTGCGGGTTCAATCTTGGATGTCTTATAATTATGATGTCAATACACATTGTAGGTAGTTTTCTTAGTGTGCATAAATATAGAACTTCCCACAGACATGGTTTTTTTTCTTGACCCATAAACTAGATTAGGTACGAAAAAATATTGGACACACATTTTTTTTTTCTCAAGCAAACAAAAAATTATAACCGCTCCTAAAGTCCGAAAGTGGGGGCTCGTGAGTCGTGACGTCACATTATGGTGTAAATTGTATAAAGTGACGTCACGAGCCTGTTACCCCAACTTTAGAATGTTTTTTATCATTTTTTCATTATCTAACTGACGGATTACTGAGTTTCTCGCGGCGTTTCTAAGCAATGGTCTTTTCGAAGCACAAGTAGACCTAATAGAGATTAAACTACTATTAAGGTACTAGCTTCTGCCCGCAACTTCGTCCGCGTGGAACTTCCCTTTTTTTGCAGTCGGTTAAAAAGTAGTCTATGTCCTTTCTCAGGCTCCAGACTTTCTTTGTACCAAATTTCATTTAAATCAGTCCAGTAGTTCTAGCGTGAAAGCGTAACAGACAGACAGACAGTTACTTTCGCATTTATAATATTAGTAGGGATATAAATAAATATTGTTTTTCTTAATTTCCATGTGTATTGTTTTTAGGTAATCTGGACATGTGCCTGGCATCGCGGCTGTCGACTCAAGCCAACCTCGGCAACATGAACTCGGCGAAAGAAGTACTCTCCATGGTCGTCGGAAACATATCATTAGTTCAGGTAACACTTCAAAGTCAAAGTCAAACTTTGACTTTGTAACTTTAATTAAGTATAATTATTTTTTACGATGTATCAATCGAAATTAGATCAATACCTAATATATCTATGGTTTGAACCACAGATAATATAGATATACCATTAGTTTTTATTGATAATGACATTTGTACAAAGACAAGAGTAGAAAAAATCGAAACCTCCAGTGGGAATTGAACCCACACCTATGCCAATTATACATTGAATTATGACTAGCTGTCCACTACGAACTTCATAGGGACCACTAATGAGTCATAGAAATTCTCCACTACCTTCCATCTTTGTACTTTGTTTACAAGCGAATTGGTCGCTTCAAATATCATAATAAGTAAAAAAGTTAATAGTAATGAAATTGTAGGATGTTTCTTTTTGACCAGGCCATTGTATATATATTTTTTTAAATCTTTTAACCTAATATACCAAGAGGTCTATACCAAAGATAGGTACGATACTACTTCAATACGGGAACGACAGCCGCGTCGAAGGGGGTGTTATTGATTTTCAGCATAGATCTTCGCTTGATAAGAACTATTGATATTCTATTGGTAATATATTGACAATTAAATGATGATTCGTCATGACGAATTTAATTATCATTACCTATTTCATAAATTGCGAAGTTGTATTGTAATCATTAATTAGGTATCTGTTATCGCTGACTATCAGTGTCACAAATATTTCACATGTCATTTGTAATTAAATCATTTCTCACGTTTGTTGATTAGTCTATTTACAAAATTATTTTAGGTATCTATCTACCTAATATTTTTTGATGCCTTCGCGGTTATTACCTACATATTGGAATGAAACAACTCTAAACGAGTCGTGTTACGATTATGGAAACTCTAAAGATTCCGAAACGTCAGCCAATAGAATAAAATACTCGAGTTAAATCCGTTTATAGTTGTTATATTTTTTGGGATGAAACTATTAAACTATTCTCTTTGAAATGTTAAATACTTACCATTATAAATATTAATTATTATATTTAAATTGACAGGTTCAAGCAATAGTAGCCGCTACTGTGGTGTCATTATTTGCTATAATAGCAAATTCAGTTACTGACAGGGCAGTCAACGGCCCTTACGTCCTTCTTCTAATCGCCTCCGCGGTCTTCACTGCAACCACCACTTGTTTTGTTTTAGGTAAGTCAAAAGAAAAAGACCTTAAGACGTATCTCACCATGAGATTCGGTGTTCTTTTAATAGGACTATAGAGTACCTGGTACTATTAAAAGAACATAGTTATATAAAGACCAGTAGTATTAAAGGTATTAAAAATATCTATAGACGCTTAAGTTTCACCATGAGACTCGATCTTCTTTTAATAGGACTATAGAGTACCTACCTAGTACCTGTTAAAAGAACATAGACACATAAAGAGCAGTACTTGTATGAATTATTGAAATTTAAAAAAAAAGATCTAAAGAAGCTAGGATTCCACAATGAGATTCGATGTTCTTTTAATCGGACTATAGCGTACCTAGTACTTTTAAAAGAACATAGAGTCACATAACAGTATTATAATATTTTTTGCAGACTTCGTGATGGTACTGGTGATATACGGGTCCCATAAGTTCAAAGTGAACCCCGACAACGTGGCGACTCCCCTCGCAGCCTCCATAGGGGACATCGTCAGTAACTCTGTGCTGGCGGTCACAGCCCAGTACATGTATGAGCAGATACGTGAGTGCTTTTCACATTAACTGTTTTCGTAAAACAAAAGAAACAAATGTGTGCTAAATGCTGCAAAGCATTTCACACAGATGGCGCTGAAGCCAAAATTCGCATGTAAACAATAAAGTACAAAGACCGAATTGAAAAATATCATTATAATTAAAAACTAATGGTATTGAAACAAAAATATTGATCGAATTTCTATTAATAGATCGTAGTTAATAAATAAACAAAATTAAGATCGCTTCAGTAGTTCAGGCTAGCCATTAACAAACAGATATACACGGCAAAATTGTAACACGATTCCTTTTTTCGGGAGGAGAGGGTATCGAAAATTCCTCTTGTTACAAATTGCATAGGTAACAACAGTTTCGGGTAGTGACGTCACGAGCTGTTTTAAAACTTTTAAAGCGCAGGTAATGCATGAGTAAAATCTTAAATTGGAAGAAAGTAAATAAAATAATAAATAAGACAGCAATTTACCATTACACAATCCTATTTTAAAAATTGCGTGAATCTCATTATATATTTTCACAAATTAAAATTTATCAGTCATCAGTGACTTGTGAATGTTTTTAAACTTTGTTCGTATTACATAAAAATAATCATTGTACTTTGCACCCATTGTGATATAAGCACGAACACATATTTAAAGAAAAAACTTGCCTACAAAATGTAGATAAAGAATTACATTCTAATCACATAGATAATTAATAATACTTTTCAAAATCCTAACAAAAACTAGTTTATATTAGGAACTAAAGAAATATCTTTTAGTCAATTTACACCAATTTGCATAATCTAGACTAGACAACTTATAAACATAAATAAATGTAAGACATCCAAAAACATTTGCCTCTAGCGGGGTTCGAACCCGTACCCTCCGGTTTTGCAGGGGCTCTGACCACTAGGCCAACAAGCCATCAAAAATCAATTGACCGATGACTTTGAATATCTTAATAATTTCTGATGCCTTCGCGGTTATTATGCATTGGAATGAAACAACTTTAAACGGATGTAACTCGCGTATTTTATTTTATTGTCTGACGTTTCGGAGCCTTTACAGATTCCATAATCGTAGCACGACTGAGCTGACAAAATTTGAGCTAAGAATTTTGAATATCTTTTTACAGAAATCTCCTTATGGCAACCGATCGTGTTGATTTGCATCTACTACAGCCTCCTTCCCATTTGGGTGTTCATCGTTTACCGCAACAAGTATACCAAGAAGGTCCTCACCACGGGATGGACTCCCGTCATCTCAGCTCTCTTCATCAGCGGGTATGTTGACTTCTTCATCATTAAACACTTCATCATCAGCATGGGCGTGACTATGAGCTGGACCTATTTCAGATTTCTCTCGGGCTGACCCTGGGTTGTTAGGCTATCCATTCGGATCTAGGTCAAATGCCTAAAAACTTTATAAATACAGGATTCGCGAAGTCCAGTGCGACCCTGGAATAAGGTCCTATACCAATGATTATCCATCTATTTGATTCCAGTTCTAAATGTATCTTCCTCTATTCTTGATAGGTACTTAAATCCTACACCAATAATCATTAATCTATTATAAATTCCAGGTGTAACTCTATCTTCCTGTATTTTTGATACTTCATTACATTTAAAACTTTTATTTTAATCTTTTTAATTAGCCTAATGAATTCATTATTTACTCGTAATCGATTCTATAACATAAAAAATGATCATTGACGTAATATTGATTTGTCTATTTATCACCTAAACTTTATGATTCATTTACTTTGTTTACAAATTAGTTGATTCTTCAACGCTTTGAATCTGATATCAATTGTATTATATACCTTCTTTATCTGTGATATCGTGTATTTTTTATCGTTCATCATCTAATAGGAATTGCGAAACTAATTAAACATAATTGTGTATTAGATGTTTAATAGCTATTACTGAATGAGTCATTCATTCTCAATGAGGTAAAATTAATAATTCCAGTTTTGATTATTCAAATAGAAATAGAGGCTGATTATCTATTAAATTTATTTGAGGAAAATAATTAAAAAGAAAATAAATTAATCAGTCATTATTAACGACGGTCTAGTGGTTAGAGCCCCTAACTACGAAACCGGAGGTGGCGAATTCGAATTCTACTATAGGGTATGAAAGGCATCCCTGTGCATGTTTCTGACCCTTATAGTTAAGGCCCTCCGTTGATAGACATTAAATCAGCTTCTCCTTTTATGTACAGATTCAATCTTCTAACCGACAAAAAAACAAGGTTCAATTCGGCTATATTTTTTCCTCTTTGTCAACTCAGAACTCTCAAATGGGTCTATTCTAATGATTATTTTTTAATTAGAAACTTCGTCCAGCCATTTTTTAAAGATCCATTTCATTTTTCCAGTATTGGAGGCATCGTGCTGGACCAAGCCGTGGATCGGTATCGAGGGTACGAAGTATTCCAGCCGATCGTGAACGGCATCGGTGGGAACCTGGTGTGCGTGCAGTCTTCAAGGTTGGCCACACATCTTCATCAGACGGCTATCCCTGGAATCCTGCCGGAGAACACCAGGCTCATCGAGTGGCCATGGAAGACTCTGTTCTTTGGAAGTAAGTAGAAAGAAAAGAGTGTGTTGGTTTAGGGTTTAATGGTAATGAGATATTGGATTGTAGTAATGGAGATTTGTGAAAACACGTGTTTGTGGATGATAAAGAGGAGTTGATTTAACTAAACAATGGAGAATGATAGCTGTCATAAAATTACATTAATCGAAATATGACTGCTTCAAAAATATTAAAGTATAACTATATAAAAGTAGTTATTTGAAAATAAAATGTAGATTAATTTACCTAATTAATTATCGCAGATCCCTTAGATTGTAATAAAGCTATCAGAAAATTGCTATCATTAAAATACAAGCCTAATACAGCATGATAAACGTAAATACATACTTATGAAGACAGCTGGTTTTTCCTTAGAATATTATGATAAATCATGCCATGTCGATCTATTGATATAAAGCATCAATTATAAAATTAAGCTGATTACAGTTGGATTTGTAATTACGACTTACTTTGAATAACTCTAAGATTAAATTTGATACCATCTAAATTACTGATATTTTGCGTTTAATTACATATCGGAATTAAATAAATTTCTGAGAACTTAACAATTTCTATTTTTGTGCGGCGCACTGAAAGTCTTACAATCTTACAATTTTTTTATGATTGCCAATATATGAGTTCTACTAAAATAACAGTTTCTTTAAATTTATAATTACAAAATAAATTAATAATTTTTAATCCAATTTTGAATTCATCGAAGATAAAGAAATTAAAATAATACGTCCAAATATCAAATCCTTAAGGCTTCGTCAATATTAAAAAAACTCTCTTACAAGGTTCTATATAATCATTCAGTGTAGCATCAACAATAGGGTATTTGACATGTTTTTAAAATCCATTTTATATTATGTAGTAGAGTCTAAGGAACCCAGCAAAAGTTGTTTTTTTTAAATCTGGTATGTATTAGCTGAAAAACATCGAATTAATAATTCAATATTTAAATAGTGTGCCAAAACGCTACTTTGACAATATGGCGCCGCAATGAGGTCGGTGGCGTCACATGCCTGTTTGACAACTAGGTAAACAAAGTTTACGGGCATGTGACGTCACGAAAAACTCGGCCCAGCAGGAGCGTTTTGTGTCACGTGACAAACGTTTAAAAAATGTAATTTTTATTTAAGGATTTTTAAATAAATCAATCATTATTTTCAACTTATGTTAATGAATAATCATTGTTTAACTCTTAATTTATACTGTTAACAGTAATTTACACTTTATTTTTCGCATTGTCAAAAAGCCTATTATAATAATCAATTTTAATTTGTAATGTTTTAAGTGTTTTAACATATCTCGATGATCTTTATCTTCAGCGCCCGCTGCCAAAGTGGCTCGCATGCTGCTAGTCCTGGCCGTCTTCGGGCAGATCATCTTCATGGTGGTCGCTGATGTCGTCTACCAAGGATTTGTCTCCATCCAGTTCGCCTTTGGTCTCACCTATTTACTCTGCTCCTTGTTACAAGTAAGTATTTTAAAAAACTGTATTATTTTCTTATAAATTAATTGGACCAAGATCCCAGATATCTTTACGTGATTTTTATTCCTTCTTATTTTTTCCAGGTAATGGTTCTCCTTTACCTAGCCTATATGCTAGTTCACCTAATGTGGAAACGGAAGAAGGACCCCGACAACGCGGCCATCCCTTATCTGACAGCTCTGGGAGATCTTCTGGGTTCCGTCTTTTTGGGCTTAGCCTTCGTGATACTGTCACTCTTCGGCATGGAATATGGTAACAACGTACAGTGAATCGATCAAAGCCTATTTTGGTTTTAATTTTCTGACTGACCGTCTTTGACGGTGTAGGATTAATGGCATGCCAAACTAGAGGTATTAAAGCAATCACGGATTCTAGTGATGACAACAGATACCAAAATGAGACATCAGTTAATGAAGTCATGCGTTTTGGCAAATGCTACTTCACTAAATCATTACTGATGTTTAGCTTGTTGTAAATTGATTTGATTTAAACCGTTTTGAGGTTTGATATCGCTTATGAAAACAGTATTGGAATAATAATTCGAAATTGCAAAAAAGTATTAAAAACATTTAAAGTGCCAATGACACTATTTGGATGATATTGTGGTGGGTGCATACATTTGAAATTCAAAGTATTTCAAATTATTTATACCCATTTCAAACATGTCAAATTATACATTTCAGCTTAGTAGTATTTTTGTACGTCTCTTTAAAATGATCAATTATGGAAGAGATTTTATTAGTTAAAGAGCATTTTCGAAATAAAATGCATTTTACAAGTATTATTAGCGGTACTGCTTGCCTTACAGCGTAATTCAAGTTTACTTGTCTTACGAAGCTATTATTGTTATGATTGTGATATTTTGCAATTTTCGCATACCTACAAATTATGCATTTCGTCTTGGAGGACTATAAATTCTTTGGACAATTTTGATTAATTTAAAATAAATTAAGCATCATTAACTTAACAATGCTTAGTGGAATAATTTTACTTAACTATGACCTATGTTTGAGTAAGTATACGAAAGAGATCAAGGTGTTTTTCAAATACCAATGTAAGTAGATAGCGTATCGAACATTTCAAGACATGTCGCACACCTAGATCTAAAGGGAGCTAACTCAAAAATCTGAAGATTTTAATTAAACACACGCTAAAAAAAAGGATCCGATTCCTTACAACAATTTCGCTTCTCCCGAAAAAGTTACTATTTTTGAGTTAGCTCCCTTTAGATCTAGGGGTGCGATGTGTGGTTTAAATACCATGTTTTCTAATGTTCCAATAGAGATATTGTATTTGAAATTAACACTAATTAACAAGTCGTGATTCTCGCACTTCTGCATACCTGTGATGAACTATAGATAATAAAGATATGTCATCTATTAAACGTCAAATATCCACAATGACGTTAGCGAGACGACATATTGACACTATGTCGTTTAATAAATGTCATCTTGGACACTTTGTCCACTTTTGAAGTCCTTGTCCTTATGGTATGACAAAATGTCGACGTGACAAATGTTCATAGGTTTGCTGCTCCGAGATAACTAAATACATTTTCATTTACTTCTATTGCGTCATTATTAGCTATCGAACAAAAAACTATTGTATTTTATAATTTAGATTCCGTGATATAATCCCTGCTTTAATAATAGTTATTCGTTGCTTTAAGATTCTGAACCTTCATAACGACATTTCGATTTGAGTCTACTATTCTGTTGAATCGGCGCTGTTTTAAATACGTATCTCTATTCGGTATAAAGTTTTAGATGTAAGTAGAACTAGTTTAGATAAAAGAGTACAATAAATCAATTCTAGCATTAAAAGAATAGTCCTATACAGATAGACAATGAATTAATCAATTAGATTTAACGTGCAATTCCTAGAAATTGTATGACTGGGTTTCCTAGGGAACATAATGGATTGTAATTAGACTATTAAGTGTTTTATTTTTTAATTAACGATAGCCAATTAAGTGATAAGGTCGAGTGGGGAGATTCCGTCCTTTAAGATTGTGTCGCAATATTCAGTGACATATGTCACTACTGATTAATAGTGACACATATTGGGTAGTAATTTCTGATGTCTTCGCGGTTACACATTGGAATGAAACAACTATAACGGATTTAACTAGCGTAATTTATTTTTCTGTCCTCCGGCCGGAAAGCGCCAACTTTCTGGCCGCTGCGCTAAATGAAATTGCCGCTTTCTGGCTTCGTCGAACAGAAAAATAGTATACTGACCTCGGCCAGTAAATAAAAAAGCCTCAGATCACATTTTTGTCAACCTCAGCTTCGCCTCGGACGACAATTACATGTGATCTGAGACATTTTTTATTTTACTGGCCTCGATGCGTAATGTACTATTATTTGCTGAAAATTCGAAAACTACTGTAAGTCCGTCTGTGTTAGACTATCTTCAGGTCAGTCGGCAACGATGGGAGCTCTAGTTTTTGAAACTTCAGCTAATTAATCTATATATATAAAAGAAAGTCGTGTTAGTTACACCGTTTATAACTCGAGAACGGCTGAACCGATTTGGCTGAAAATTGCTGAGGATGTAGCTCAGAGCCAGGAGAAGGACATAGGATACTTGTTATCACGTTCCAGTGAAAAAAAATATAATGACAGCTGTCAAATCGATTCTTTGCCGGGCGGGACGAAGTCTGCCGGGACCGCTAGTAAATTAAATACGCAAGTCAAATTCGTATAGTTGTTTCATTCCAACGTATTTGGTAATAACGAAAGTTTCGTAACGATCGCTATCGGAAAAGCCCCACTCGACCTTGTGTTAATCACTCAATTGCAAAATGATTATAGAATTTGTATTAAATTTGAATGTAAACAAACGGTCAGTTTTACAATTGAGTATTAATAGCATAATATTTATAGTTACCATTCCAGTTTTTACTTGTATCTAGGTGTTCCTCGAAAATTTTAATGACATAAAAAATCCTATTTTGAAATACACAATTTATTTTTGCAACAAAAATAAAAAACCCGACTAACAAAAAAGAAGAAAGGTGCAAATTTAAACCGTATTCTCGCGTTGGTTAAGGCATAGTTTTGAATGAATGATGTGATAAACGAGATTTTAAAAGCTATGTGTAATAACTAATAGGTAATTGTTATGTAGTACGTAATATTAAAAATTGTTACCTTTGCTGTGGAAATATCAAATATGTATGGCTTGTATTTTGAAAGCATTTTGTAAAATTCTTTGTTTTATGTCATATTTTATCCAAATTCTTTGTATTTAACTGTTTCTTTTTGACTTGACGACTGGTTTTTTGTCCATCAAGTAGATTACCTTAAAATATCGGACACGTATTTTTCATTTCCTCCAACAAACAAAAAAAATACGAAGACAAAGACTTTTAAAGTTCGAGAGAGGGGACTTGTGACGTCACGTTATGGTACAGTTAAAAAGATACCGTGACGTTACGAGCCGACTCCCGGATTTCTTTGTCATTTATTGTTCGATGGACAAAGGAAAAAATAGAGCCAATATTTTTTAATAATCTGTATAACGGACTACTCAAATAGAATTTTGATTCCTTTTCCCAGTCGGTTTCTCTTTTTTGGGTTTTCGCAAATTGTGTGAATTTACATTATAATAAAACTATTATAACGGATTTAACTGGCGTATATTAATTTAAAGCTGACCTATCAAAAACTTCGTATTTTTAGCGGACCTAAAAATAAGGTAAGTAGGTAGCTCGCATAATGTAGAAATCACTTTAGTGTTAGACTATCGTCAGCTCAGTCTGCCACGAATATGGGCACTGTTTTCGAAACGTCAGCATAATATAATAATATATACGCGAGTATAATCATCTGGTATAATCGTTTTATTCCAATGTGTAATAATCGCGAAATCTTTAGAACTTATTATCTTTTCATCTTTTTTAAGCGGGTGTTTTTTTTACTTATATGTGAAGTATTTATTTTTCCCGTTACTATATTTATATCTATTTGTCTTATATACCTAACTGCTTAAGAGGATTGTGAACCTGTTAATTTTCATACAAAAGGCGATAACGTTTTACACCCAGTAAATATAGTTAGATTTTTATAATTTTTGGATATGTTGTAGATATAATGAGAAACTACGTCTGTACGTTTTGATTTTTAAGAAATATTGCTTACGCTAGATCTAAATATAGATTTTTAGATCTATATATAGATTTTTACATGCTAATAAATTTTAGCGTAAGCAATATTTCTTAAAAATCAAAACGCACAGACGTAGTTTCTCATTATATCTACAACATATCCAAAAATTATAAAAATCTAACTATATTTACTGTGTGTAAAACGTTATCGCCTTTTGTATGAAAATTAACAGGTTCACAATCCTCTTAAGGCTAAATATTTTGGATTATATTCAAATCTTCGTTTGTTTATGTATAAATATTTTATGATTTTCTTAAATATCCAATAAATTGTAAAATATAACCATTTTATCTGGAATTAATCTAATCTAATCTATTAGCTGTGACGTTTTTTTTAATTATTTCTGTCTTATTTTAACCGTGTTAAGAGATCATTGAGTTGTACTTAATTTAAATTCATATATTTTAATTACTTGTGTATGATTCTTTATGTTCTAAATATAGTACAAAACAGAAGTCTCCAGTTCTACCTTTAACTTTATACTGACTTTGGGCCTAAATTATTCATTTCTCATAAAGAACATTAAACTTTCCTTGCGATGACAAAGTTGTAAGTGTCCTATATTTAGAACAAAAAGACCAAAAATGTAATAAATGCCGAAATGGTAAAATACTATAAAAAATTGTACTATTGACAGCATTAATACTTAATAATAATGAAATATTGCTTATAAACTGTACCCAGCCAAATTATTTTTATATAGCCAAAATATATCCAGATTATTTTAATTATTGTAAGTAAAAATATTTCTTAATCATTTTATGATGTAATTAGGTATTATTTTGTTGCTATGCAAAGTATAATGAAATTGTGAGCAGCCTTTTAAATAATTATGAATTCTGTGATAATATTGTCTTTTAAGTTATTTTGTATGACGATGTGTTTACCTGGTCTTGTTAAGTCCAGAATGTAATAATGTAATTTTTATTTAAATATAAAAAACGATAAAAAAACTTTTTTTATTCACATCCTTGTTTAGTTTTGTACTTGTACTTTTTAAAGAACCTTGGACCCGATGAATGTTGACGGCTGGGGACCAGGCCAGTTAACTGGTAGAGAATTTCTTAAGGCATTAAGTTTGCCGTTTGTACACTTACATCTGTTAAATACATTTGTGCCGCTATGTTCAGCAATGGACGTTATTAAGTATATAATATACTATAATCAAGGGCATGCATTCCATACGGGCATCGTGTCACTAATTTATGGAGTGCCTACCCTGGCATCATACTTACGCTCCTCTCACTGCACGCGCCTGACTATAGTGCTGATAAAAAACAGATATATATTTATAGCTTAGCCCTCTTGAGGATTTTCCACAAACTATTTTATTTACTATCACAAAAACAGTTATCTGAAATATGTGGCAGAAATAAGAACTAAACAGTACCACAAAATTCCGATAGATGGCATTGTGAAACAATTTTCGCGACAAGTGCGCCATCTTGAAAAGTAGCTTCGAAAGTGTCGGAAAATTGCACTAGATGGCGCTACTGGTATCTTAATTGATATATTAGATCATAAACTTCTTTAGTATGGTAATGTATTTTTCAGTTTGTTCTGGCCTTATATTATTATTTTGAAATCATTGAATTATTTTGTTTTCGTATTTAATGATTAGGAAAATAATAAGCTGGGAGTTAAGCAAATTAAATTCACTTAAGTATTTAATGATTAGATTAGATTATAATTATTTATTTTTCTATTATTGCATATTATAATTATGTATGTAGTTACTTACATTGTTATGTCAAATTACATACTTACACTCATACCGAGATCGTCTATACATAGAACATATTACCTAATTTAAAAACATATACCACATTCTATTTTTTGGTAAAAAATCAGCTTAAGTATATAAAAAGCTCAAAAGCTATTACCTATTTACTTTAAATACTGTATATTTTTAGTTATTACCAAATTTTTATTTAATTACCCATATATACCTACCATACGTCTTATATATCAAATTTGTTAATGTAAGTTTATACAAAATTGGACCAAAGAATCATGTTGTCCCATACCAATATTGCCGTCCTCCCATTTCATCTTTTTAGGGGGTAGAATTTCAGGAAACCCTTTCTTATCAGATACCTACATACTTACGTCATACTGAAAGCACACCCTCCAAGTTTTAGGTCTCTACGATCAGCAATTTAGGCTATAGGCTTATCAGTAACAACTTACCTATCAGTACTGGAAGAAAAAATATAAGATCATAATATTGGAAATAATAAACTTTAGACGGATTTAACTTGCGTATTTTGTTTTGTTTCGGAGCCTTTAAAGATTCCATAATCGTAGCACGACTGAGCTGACAATAGTCTTATGGTAAAGACACTTTATATTTTAATTTATAATAACCGCGAAGACCTTAGAAATTATTACGATAATATGTAAATTCCTTCATAAATACACCTGTCTATACTAATATAATAAAGAGGAAAAGTTTGTTTGTTTGTTTGGATTAAATAGCCTCCTAAACGACTGGACCGATTTGAAAAATTCTTTCAGTGTTGGAAAGCTACACTATTCCCGAGTGACATAGGCTATAAATAAAGGGACTCGGGCGAAGCCAGGGCGGGCCGCTACTCTATTATAAAATGAATATTTCCCAAACCTTCCTTTCCAGAACACGAGCTTTTGTAAGCACTAAATGCTTTTCTCTTTTCTTTTCATGAAGAATTATTTCCTCTACTGAGCTTTTAAGAAAAACCTTTCCGCTCCTTCACACTTGAGTATTTGTACCGACGTGCATGAAATCCTTATTAATAATAAAAATTGGATTGAAACAACTATAACATATTAGAAATCAGCCGTCTGTATATAAATTGTAACAGTAACATAGCGCAATATAGATAACTTTTAAACGGCTGAACCGATTTTCATGAAACACTAAAGACCGCCGACACTACCGACTTATTGACAATAAATAATCATTATAAGAATATTAGAGGGCACCCATATATATTTTTTTTGCCAACGGAACCCTTTAGTCGCGAGTCCGATTCAAACTTGGCCAGTTTTTACAAAAATTAAGACAGTCGGACCAATATCCTACCTACTAAAAACTGTTACGAAGTTACAAATTCAGAACCTGATAGAAAAATACATTGTAATATACCCTACACGCTACCTGTGTTAGCGTGTAACCTGTCAACCCACATCAAATCAGCGTGTCGGACATCTTCTACAATTAGGATGGCTGGTAAGGAAAAAAACTGTCATTTTTTTCCGTTAAGAAAAAGCATGGTCAGAGAATGACATAAGTACTAAGACAAACAGAAAAAACCAGGACCCTTTAGAACTGAAACCAATATCTACTTATATCCTATCAATTATATATAGACACTAGCTGCTCGCCCCGGCTTCGCACGGATCCCTTTTTTTTATAACCTATGTTACTCGGGAATAGTGTAGCTTCCCAACAGTGAAAGAATTGTTCACGATTTGAAAAACTCCAGTCGTTTTGGAGCCTATTCAATCCAAACCTTTGCTCTTTATAATATAAGTATAGATCAATGGCTTTTTGGCCTAAAACATAAACTTAATAAATAATTTTATATGATAACCTGAACCATTCAGACCTGAAAGAAAGCTTACAACGTAAAGACAACTCAAAACCGTAGGCCCTCGGCCGTCCTTGAGCCGCCTATAGCACTGTCAACTATATAAAGGGACTAAACTAATTCCAAACCTATACATAACCTATACAAACGCCACCTGTTCACGACAACCGAACTCGTCGTCGGCTCGAGTGTTAGTGTGGATCGTTACTGCAGACCTATAGCTGTCTAAACCGTTTAAAAAGTTAGAGGGAATAAGGGAATTCGTTCTGTAGGAGTGGTGCGAGGACCGAACGAGGTAGGTAGAGGTTGTATAAGGGTGGATGGAGTCGGTAACATCGTGGTAGGAACGTCGAGATGCGAAAGCGCGCTTGCGTGCGGCCGCCACGGCGCTCAGTCGGCCGCCAGCTACAGCCCGCGCCGCGACTCGCCTCGCCTCGCTCTCGCCCTACCGTCACCCGCCGTACTATTTTAAACCAGTTGAGACAGCGCATGCGAATATCGATCCACCTTACTCCAAATGGTACCAGTATCTAGGTTAACCGGCTAAAATTAAAGGTGCGTTCCGAATTCAAGGTTGAAACCGCCGGCGCAGCTCCGAAATAGAGCTATAGCGGTGGTATAATGGAAATAATGTACTCAATGCAAGTCGTGGTTAGAGGCGACAGTCGCGTGGCCCCCACGCGGTAATGGCGGTCGCCAATTATGTAAGAATCGGTCGTTGTGTCGGATAGCGGAGTGGAAGGGCCGGTGCCGGTGCGAGCTGGTCTGCGGGTCCTGGGCGCCTGGATCTCGGTCAGTGAGTACGCGGGGCCTGGGTGTGTATAACCCCAGCCTCCCCTATTAGCGAGCCGGCCACAGTGCTTCACACACCGCCGAACTGATGACGTTTGCCCTTCACGATCATTCATCTACCTATTGATTTTATTTTAGTTCAATGAAAGTGATTTTAATTCGGTAGTTATCTAGACTTAGATGATTTTGTACGATTGGTACCTTACGTATGTTCGTTGAAGTGCTAGTTTTATTTCGTAGAGAAGTGTGGTTTGAGGAAAAGGCGGTAGGAACCTAATTTTAGGAACCTAACCTAGAAAGTAGCTCGTGTTTCGGACACGGCGCCAGGTGGAGCCACCAGCTGCCAATGACTTCTTCAATTCGTACTTCTTATTTACTATCTGTGATAAAATATCATCGCTTTGGATTTTAAAAAGGATATGAATATTTCGGAAATACTTCAGCGTTTTTTGGTGATGATGTTACCTTTTTTATTCTTTTAACCTATTTATGATTCATGAAAGTGATATTTTAAATTGTCTGTTTAAGTAGGTTAGGTTTGATATTAACATATTTAAAATATAGTGAAATTATTTCTTTTTCTATATTTATTTCCGTATCGATACAACATTCAAAGACACTTTTTCTATATAAAAATTACATTAATTAGCAAGTGAAATTTATAAACGTAATTCTATTTTTTCACAATATAGTTATTCATAATATAAAAAAGCCGAATGTTAATACGATCAGCTATAAACTACTTGTGCTAAATTTCATTCCGGTTTTTGTGCAAAATAATTACAAATACGTACACGTAAATATTTATTATTTATATATTATAATCATCCCACAGTTGGGAGTCACAAGTTTCTTCAGAATTTTAAATAGGTATCTCAAGAATAGACCTGATTCACCCAATGGCATATTTCTTCAAAAAGAAAATAAGGGGGTAAAACGGGATTGTCGTATATAGCTTGCAAACGGATTAAAAGGTCACGAAAACAAATAAAATAATATTCCTCCTTACTAATATAATAATATGTGAATGTCTGTTACTCCTTGCTTAAACCACGCTGAACCGATTATGATTAAATTAGGTGTGGAGATAGTTTGACTCCAGAGAAATCCGTTAAGGAGGTGAAATAGGGTGTATATTAATCAATAAACACTGAACCGATTTCGATGAAATTTTGATAAGAGAATGATCTGACCCGGGCAAGGATAGGGATGAAAAGGGAGGGACGAATTTAATATGGAACTTAGGTTACCCTAAGTACCTACTTATTCGAAGCAGACGAAGTCGCGCAGGCAGAAGTTAGTATCTTATATTGGGTCAAAATTGTTAAATACGCAAATTTCTTTGGTTAAAAAATATATATATATATATATTATGTAATACCTGTGTTTCAGTATATTAAATACTAGCGGTTCGCCCCGGCTTCACACGGATCCCTATTTTTTTTTCAAAATATTCTATAGCCTATGTAACACTCAGGGTAAACGTAGCTTCCCAACAGTGAAAGAATTATTAAAATCGGTCCAGTAGTTTTTGAGCCTATTCATTACAAACATACAAAAATAGGTACAAATCTTTCCTCTTTATAATATTAGTATAGATTATATTGATTCAGTTGGTTGAACATGGACAGACGATTTTCCAAAAATGTCAAATGCTTTTGCAGTTTATCGTCAGCTAGCTACTTACTTACAAATATGGGAACTGTACAGTTCTCGAAACAACTAAAATTATCACTTTAGCATAAGACTATTGTCAGCTCAGTCGTGCTACGATTATGGAATCTGTAAAGACTCGCGTATTTTTATTTTATTTTATTAGCTAATAAAATAAAATAAAAATACGCGAGTTAAATCCGTTTAAAGTTGTTTCATTCCAATGTATAATAACGCAAAGGCATCAGAAATTATTATCTTAAATTAATACGAATTAAATTCTTAAAAAAAAACGTTTTTAGAATCTAGGTATATTCTAGATTTTTTTTTAATTTTACATAACGAAACAAAGAAACTAGGTAACGTAATGTAGGATTCGACCCCTGACATTTATCGAGGGCAGGGGTCGCCAACCGCGCGGCATATAGGTTCACTCGGGAAAGGTTGCGCGCCGCTGGCTTGCAATTGTATAACTTAGGCTTATAAAGTACCGAGTAAGTTACTCGCAAGTTATCTATACTAATATTATAAAGAGGAAAGGTTTGTTTGTTTGTTTGGATTGAAAAGGCTCCAGAATTGACCGATTTCAATTCTTTCACTGTTGGGAAGCTACAGTATTCCCGAGTTACATAGGCTATAAAAAAATGATCCGTGCGAAGGCAGGGCCGACAGCTAGTTTTACAAATAAAGACGCTGCTTCCACGTGTGAAATACATGCCAAGTCGAAAAATTTACAGTTACCATATTCGTAGTTTACTAAGCTGAAATAGTCTAACACTAAATGTTCCTAACGTCAAAGGCTTTTTCGTAGCAAGCTACGGAATACAGGTCTACGGCGTAGCACCGCGTAGACCTCTACAAAAAATAGGGGAAGGAATAAGAAATATTGGAATTAAACAACTAAGATTAACGGATTTAACTCGTGTATTTTTATTTTATTTTATTAGCTGACGTTTCGGATTCTTTACAGTTTCCATAATCGTAGCACGAGCTGATAATAGTCTAACTCTAAAGTGATTTATACAGTTATGCAAACTACTAAATTATATCTAAACTAGCGACCCACCCCGGCTTCACACGGGCTATAAACCATCCTCTTGAATCACTCTATCTATTAAAAAAAACGCATCAAAATCCGTTGCGTAGTTTTAAAGATTTAAGCGAACATAGGGATATAGGGGCAGAAAAAGCGTCTTTGTTTTATACTATGTAGTGATTACATTTTTTTTTCAAATACTACCCTGTTAATAATTTAAAAAAATGGAATCCCTACTAATATTATAAATACTAAAGTAACTCTGTCTGTCTATCGTTTTCACGCTGAAACTATCGATTTAAATGAAATTTGGTACAGAGAAAGTCTGGAGCCTGAGAAAGAATATAGGCTCTTTTTTAACCGACTGCAGAAAAGGAGGAGTTCTACGCGAACGAAGTCGCGGGCAGAAGCTAGTTACCTATAAAATTAAAAATATAAATAATTTAGATATAAGGTTTATAATTTAGATTTTCGTATTATGCTATACTAGCGGCCCGTCCCGGCTTCGCACGGGGGGACTTAAGATTTTTCCCCCCCGTTTTTGAAACATTTTCGGTTACTGCTCCGCAACTATAAGACCTAGCGTGATATTATATAGCCTATGTTACTCGGGGATAATGTAGCTTTCCAAAGGTGAAAGAATTTTTGAAATCGGTCCAGTAGTTTCGGAGCCTATTCATTACAAACATACAAAAATACAAAAATACAAAAATACAAATCTTTCCTCTTTATAATATTAGTATAGATAGTATAGATTAACTTGGCATATGACGTAAAAACATTTTTTTTTATATGATTGATCTCAAAAAGCGGATGTTACTATAATCCAGTAACGCATTTAATAGCTAATAAAAACTTAAACCGTAAATAGAGTAATTTACTGCCCATTAAAAAGCTTTGTATTTAAACACTCTTGACCGATTTCCAAAAAAATATATTTTATTACACATTACAATGCGAAAGACGTAAACTCGGTTTATATGTTTTTGTGTAAATAAATTTAGCAGCCTTGCCGTCTGTCTGTAGGTATTACTGGCCAATGTCATTATTGTAAACAATATATTATATATAATGATATTTTTGTTTTTGTTCTTTGTACAAAAATATCATTATTATTAAAAACTAATGGTATTGAACCAAAAATATTAATCGAATTTCGATTGATAGATTGTAGTTAATATTGAATATATTATTGTGTTTGGAATTCCATAAAAATATCCATCTATCACTAAAGTGATATATTTTATATCACTTTAGTGTTACTATTGTCAGCTCAGTCGTGCTACGATTATGGAAACTGTAAAGAATTCAAAAAGTCACCAAATAAAGTAAAATAAAAATACGCGAGTTAAATCCGTTAATAGTTAATTTCTGATGCCTTCGCGGTTATTACACATTGGAATGAAACAACCATTAACGGATATAACTCGCGTATTTTTATTTTATTTTATTAGCTGACGCTCCGGATTCTTTACAGTTACCATAATCGTAGCACGACTAAGCTGACAATAGTCTAACGCTAAAGTTACAGAAACTGTAAAGAATCCGGAACGTCAGCTAATAAAATAAAATAAAAATACGCGAGTTAAATCCGTTAATGGTTGTTTCATTCCAAACCGTTAATAGTTGTTTCATTACAATGTGTAATAACCGCGAAGGCGTCAGAAATTATTATTATATTATATATTAAATCTCTTACCATAACAATGATATAGATATTTGGAGACTATTACCACCCCAATCTCAATACAAGAAAAATGTTAGATTATAGTTGATAAGTAAATAAAAAAAATACTCAAATTTAATTTACTTATTTTTATTAGTCTTTATTGTTTATATCCAAGTAAGGACATATTTATTATAATATTAGCTGACCCAGCGAACTCCGTACCGTTTTAGAGAATTATTATTTAAAAAAAAAGAAAAGTTGATGGTTCCCAGAAGAGTGAAAATTTAGGGTTGTAATGTTTTGTTTTAATGCCGAATCATAAAAAGAAAGACTAAAAAAATTTACACCATTTAAAAAAATATTGGGGTGTCTCTTTACATTTAGGTGTATGTATGAAAAATAGATGTTGGCTAATTATTAGACCCAATATGCTCACTAAATTTCATTAAAATCGATCCAGCCGTTTCGGAGTAGTTATTCAACAAACACCTCCACACTAGAATTTTATATATTGGATTAGGTATTTAAAAATATACTTATTTATACTAACATTACTTGTATTAAGCAAAATTCTGATATTAAAAAATAACCTTATTATAAAAGACTAGCTTCTGCCCGCGACTTTGTCCGCGTGGAACTTCTCCTTTTTTGCAGTCTGTTAAAAAGTAGCCTATGTCCTTTCTCAGGCTCCAGACTTTCTTTGTACCAAATTTCATTTAAATCGGTCCAGTAGTTTTAGCGTGAAAGCGTAACAGACAGACAGACAGACAGAGTTACTTTCGCATTTATAATATTAGTAGGGATAGTAGGGATGCTTAATTTTCACGAAAATTACCTACTATTTTTTCCTCAAAAAACAGTTTCAGATTACTATCAATTTATCACGATAAAAAAATCTTATCATTAATGTAACAACGACCTCTAGCATTTCAATACATCGACTGTCAACTCGTATTCACAGAGTCGTAACTGACATTCTATTTATACATGACTTACAGCGTTTCATCACAAATGGAAATGTTACCCAGTTTATAGAGACCTCTCTGTACCCTACATACGCAGTTGTATCATTTGAAGTATCGCTGAGGCGGGGTCAGGTTACACTGGTCTTAGACAATACTAGAGGCACAATAGTATAGTGAAATGTACAAAGTTTCCTGTTACTACCATTTATTTTGTTTTGGAATTAGATTTTAACTAAATACAGTAAGAATCTTTTAACCAGCTTTATGTGATTTTAGGAAAGATGTCAATTTTAGAATTGAAAGTATAAAACAATTTTAAGTTGTCAAAGGTAGAAAAATCATGCTAAATTAGCATGATTATTACAAGGAATTTAAGTAGGTTGTATTTTTTTAATTTCTGATGGCTTCGCAGTTATTACACACTAGCTGTGCCCGCGACTTCGTCCCCGTGGAATAGTAATTCTTCATAAGGCTTCATATTTTCCCCGTTTGTTACACATTTTCCACTGTTTCTTCGCTCCTATTGGTCGCAGCGTGATGTTATATAGCCTAAAGCCTTCCTCGATAAATGGTCTATCCAACAAAACAGATTTTTTTAATTCGAACCAGTAGTTCCTGAGATTAGCGCGTTCAAACAAACAAACTCTTCAGCTTTATAATATTAAGTATAGATTGAAATGAAACAACTTTAATCACTTAGCATAAGACTATTGTCAGCTCAGTCGTGCTACGATTATGGAATCTGTAAAGTTTCCGGAACAGTCAGCCAATAAAATAAAATACGCGAGTTAAATCCGTTTAAATTGTTTCATTCCAATTAAATAGGCTGTATAAAAAATACCCACCCTTAGCATTGCCTTATATATCGCACACCTAGATCTAAAGGGAGCTAACTCAAAAATCTGAAGATTTAATTAAACACACGCTAAAAAAAAGGATCCGATTCCTTACAACAATTTCGCCTCTCCCGAAAAAGTTACTTTTTTGGATGAGCTCCCTTTAGATCTAGGGGTGCGATATGTAGGTATATACATACAAGAATTGTACACACTACTTTAAAACTATTACATAGAGTATATTCTTACTTTCAAATAAAATTATAAACGTACTGAATGGACTTTAATGAAACTTCACAATAATATATCATACATCAATCATCACATCAAAATACATATATATATATAATTAATAAGATATGATATAAAGTTGTAATCCTGCCCAGACACAGTCGCGGGCAGAAACTAGTGTGAAGCAAAGTAATAATCATTACGAAATGAATAAATCATTAACTATAATGATTTTATGATCATTGGATAAATCGGACCGGATGTCCGGTGTTTCAACTAGTATGATTCAATTTACACTTTTTACGATCACATAATTATGTTTATTTTATTAATTTTAGATAATACTAAACACAAAATAAATCCGTTATGATTCATTCCAATCTATACTAATACTAGCTTCTGCTTGCGACTTCGTCCGCGTGAAACTCCTCCTTTATTGCAGTCGGTTAAAAAGTAGGTAGCCTATGTCCTTTCTCAGGCTCCAGACTTTCTTTGTACCAAATTTCATTTAAATCGGTCCAGTAGTTTTAGCGTGAAAGCGTAACAGACAGACAGACAGACAGAGTTACTTTCGCATTTATAATATTAGTTAGGATTATAAAGCTGAAGAGTTTTTTTGTTTGTTTGAACGCGCTAATCTCAGGAACTACTGGTTCGAATTCAAAAAATATTTTTTTGTTGGATAGACCATTTATCGAGGAAGGCTTTAGGCTATATAACATCACGCTGCGGCCAATAGGGGCGAAGAAACAGTGGAAAATGTGTAAAAAACGGGGAAAATATGAAGCCTTAGGAAGAATTACTATTCCACGGGGACGAAGTCGCGTGCACAGCTAGTGTGTAATAACTGCGAAGACATCAGAAATTATTATTTATGTAGGTATTATTTCACATTACATAAAAATTACCAACATTTTGGAATGAAACAACTTTAAACGGATTTAACTCGCGTATTTTATTTCATTGGCTGACGTTCAGTGCTACGATTATGGAATCTGTAAACATTCCGAATCGTCAGCCAATAAAATAAAATACGCGAGTTAAATCCGTTTAAAGTTGACACTCCAATGTATAATAACCGCGAAGGCATCAGAAATTATTATATCGACATTTTTTAACAAGAGTTATTCTTAAAATATACATAAATATAGTAAGCACCATATTGCTTCTTATTTAGTTTACTAACGGCTCGTAGCAACGAACGAAAGCAAAATATTTGCAAAATGCATAATGTCATAGTTCAAACTGAGGTCATTGATCTTTCAGTTGCAGTGCAAGCAGGGCATTGAACTCTTCTAATAAACTAATGTATTTTGTTAAATTAAATGCACTAATATTAATAAACTCTTCATAGTTAAATAAATTGTAAAGTGGCCTTTGCTGTATTTTAACCTTTATTATATAACTAGCTTCTGCCGGCAACTTTGTCTGCGCACGATAAGCAACCCCTTTTACTCCCTCAAGGGGTGAATGTTCAAAAATATTTTACATATTTCTCGATTTCCGATGAAGAATTTTCAGTCATTCAGTCAGCTTTTGCTTATAAAGATTTAGAAGAAAATAAAAATCTATATATATAAAAGAAAGTTGTGTTAGTTACCCCGTTTATAACTCGAGAACGGCTGAACCGATTTGGCTGAAAATTGGCGGGGAGGTAGCTTAGAGTCAGGAAAAGGACATAGGATACTTTTCATCCCGATCCAGTAAAAAAAAATATCTAGCTCATTTGTTAAAAATAGTATAACAAAACGCAACAATGACAACTGTCAAATCGACATTGCCGGGCGGGACGAAGCCTGCCGGGACCACTAGTAGATTATAAAAATCACCCATACTGACCCATAGTGAAACTGGAATGAAAGCAAGGTGCTGTGCGTAGAGGCATAGGTGTGGGTTTAAGTCCTGCTGGGGTCTCGATTTTTCTACTCTTCTTGGTAGAAATATCACTAAGAAAATCAAGCTTATAATTTTCTCCAGTTAGTGTACTATAGGAACTATTGAGTTTGTCGCCGGTTTGCGTTGCTAAAGTTCTAGGTCAACCCTTTGTGACCCTTCCGCTCACTGAACCTCTTATATTCCAAAATATCTTATCTTATTTTACAACAGTAAATTTAACTTAACAATTTAACTTAACATGTTATAATTTTAATTACAATAATATTTAACTTTGATTATCTCTAATATTGTAAAAGTTAAACTTTGTAAGAATGTACGGATTTATGTCTATTATTCTTTCACGTACAAACTACTGAATGGATTTTGATGAAACTGCACAATAATATAGCATATACAGAATAATATAATATATCTGTACCTATACATTATATATATACAGATATTGTGTAAAGTAGTTATCCTGTGCGAACGAAGTCGCGGGCATAAGCTAATAGATAAATAATTTTTAAAAGTGACAATTTTGTATATAAATGGTTACGTAAATAGTATCATACATAATAATTCAAAGAATTGAAGTAGTAGTTAATTTCGTCAATGTCCCTATAGTGTAGTGATTATAAGGTATAAGGCATAAGCGTGAGTTCAAACACCACTAGGGGTCTTATTTTTTCTACTCTTGTCTTTGTATAAATATCATTACAATAATTCAATAACTTAACGAGTCAGGTTAATGAACCTTTCGTGCGCGAGCCCAACTCGCACTTGGCCGGTTTTTGGTATATCCTAACTAATATTATAATTATGCGAAAGTAACTCTGTCTGTCTGTCTGTTATGCTTTCACGCTAAAACTACTGGACCGATTTAAATGAAATTTGGTACAAAGAAAGTCTGGAGCCTGAGAATGGACATAGGCTACTTTTTAACCGACTGCAAAAAAGGAGGAGTTCCACGCGGACGAAGTCGCGGGCAGAAGCTAGTTTTTTATATAAAACGATATCGAAAATTCGTAAATTACTAAACGAGGCGTGTGACGTGTGATTTACGTTCTCCACCCCTTGTTTTGAAAAAATAATGTTTTCGACGTAAGAGAATTATAAATCATTTTTAACTGTTGGAATGAAACAACTATTAACGGATTTAACTCACTTTAAGTCAAGTCAGTCACTTTAGCGTTAGACTATTGTCAGCTCAGTCGTGCTACGATTATGGAAACTGTAAAGAATCCGAAACGTCAGCAAATAAAATAAAATAAAAAATACGCGAGTTAAATCCGTTAATAGTTGTTTCATTCCAATGTGTAATAATCGCGAAGGCATCAGAAATTATTACATTTTTAACTGCTTCGAGAAAAAATAATTAGGCCAACTTTTTTCAATATACCTACATTTTGTTTCTTACAGAATAAGTATCTAAGGTCTGGAAGGCGTAGGATCTATATTTTCTTTATAATTTAAGTATACATAAATATATATTGCATTAATAATAAGACTATTATGGTTATTAATATAGGTACCAATTTAGATTTGAGATTAATTTTGGTATGAAGATCACGAGTCCTACAGAAAAACATAATTATGACAGTTTCTATTTTTAAAAATTATTTCTTAAGGCTGCAGAGGATGCAGATGATGTCAGGGGCAGAAGCTAGTCTATACTAATATAATAAAGAGAAAATGTTTGTTAGTTTGTTTGAATTTATCCTATGGACCAATTTGAAAAAATCCTTCACTGTTGGAAAGCTTCACTATTCCCGTGTGACATACCTGGGCTATAAAAAAAAGGGATCCGGGCGAAGCCGGGGTGGGCCGCTAGTAGTCAATAAAATAAAAAAAAAACAGAGATATATTGTATATTGTCTAGATGTCTCGTCTATGTCCCAAGGCACATACCTAACTACTGTTAAATCCCGGTCATCGACCCCAGATTATCTTATCTTATCTTTAATCTAACTAAGAACCTGACCAATTTGGATAAACTCGGATAAAACCGCAATATTGCCAACCGTTTTACATAATTACTTAGTAAAATGTGTATCTATTTTTAATCTGTGCCACTCTCGAGTTGTTTCTTATTTTGACGTTTATATTATCTGTTTTGTGTTTGTGTGTGCGTTTTGCTAGTTTAACCTTAAAGAAGAAAATTGAATGTTAAAGTATTTATATATCGAAGTCTACAGTAGAATGTGGTCTAGCTGTCATGTTCCACCAATGAGAGGCAAGCTACTGGCCTGTGATTGGTGGTACATGACAGCTGGACCTCATTCTACACTAGCGCATCTAGCGGATTTCTGACACGCGGTGGCCCTCATTAGAAGTCCAGTAGGTACTTTTATTAAATCACGGCCTGATTACCAACAAGAGCTGAACAAATTAAACGGCAAAAAATACTTATTTTCATAGTTACGTAGTGTATTATTTGGGTTACATATTATAAGTGCTATATCATATTCTTTTAGGTAGATTTACAGAGTAAAAATTACTATATGCTTGATTATACTGTAAGACTATTCAGAAAGAAATGAATTTAATCTAAAAAAAATTCAAATGTCTTGAGATTTTTTTTTTTATTAGATTACCTAGTTTAAATGTCTATATACCTATATGTCATGACTCAAACGATAGTAAAAACGCGTTGTACTACCTACTTAGATTCTTTGTTTAAATAAACTAACGTTCCCTTATTTTCTACACTAATATAATAAAGAGACCTTTGAGACAAACAAACCTTTGTTTGGATTGAATAGGCTCCGAAAAAACTGAACGATTAAAAAAAAAATCACTATATTATATTTAAAAAAAAGATCCGGGCTATCTGCTAAGAATCTTATTAAGCCCAATTATAATCCTAACTATCCTAATCCTAACTAATATTATAAATGCGAAAGTAACTCTGTCTGTCTGTCTGTCTGTCTGTTACGCTTTCACGCTAAAACTACTGGACCGATTTAAATGAAATTTCGTTGAAGTCCAAGGATGGTTCTTACGAAAAAATCGAATAATTGCCGGGAAAACCCTAAAAACAGCCCTTTTCTTATCCCATACAAACGTTGTCTAACTAAAGTTACCTAATTTGAATTTCGAACGGGCAGGATGACGTCTGCCGGGACAGCTAGTATTCAATATATTTAACTAATGCTGATTACATTACAATGCTCCGGTATCATTTTAAGTAGGTACATAACATAATGCGCGTATAACCCCGAATCTAATCCGCGACCCCCGAGGGGTATATAAAGGAATTTAATCAAACACAATGTCATTCGCGCCCCGGCCCCGCCCGGAGTCGAATGTGCAGAAATAAACGATTAACTATGGCTCTCAAGATTTTTTACGTTATATGCCATTTGGGAAATAAGTAAGCTTGGTTAAATTTAAATTTTTTCCTTGTCTTGTTGATACGGTTTTTAGGATATACTCAAGGGCGAATCGAAGGGGGTGTTCTTGGGGGTCATGACATATCTTCTCTTCTTCTCTTATCTCTTATATATAAAAATGAATCGCAATATGTGTTGGTAAGCGCATAACTCGACAACGCCTGGACCAATTTGGCCAATTTTTTTTTTTAAATGTTCGTTGAAGTCCAAGGATGGTTCTTACGGCGAAATCGAATAATTGCCGGGAAAACCCTAAAAACAGCCCGTTTCTTTTCCCATACAAACGTTGTCTAACTAAAGTTACCTAATTTGAATTTCGAACGGGCAGGATGACGTCTGCCGGGACCGCTAGTTTAATATATCTTAAGTACACTTTATTGTACAAAATTTGAAAACTTGTATAAAATTTTCACCTACTCGTACGAACTGCATGTTTGACTCTAATGTTGACTCGTAGACAATGTCTCAAGGTATTAAGTACGTATTAAGTTAGGTACTTCTTTTTAGCTTTGTGCAATAAAGTATAAATAAAAATTCGTGTTCCATTTTCAATGTTTTATAAGATGTGAATAAGTAGGTATGTCTTTTTTATATTTTTGTATTTCTTGTTTCAGGTAAGCAACAAAACTCTCTATCGCAGCTTAAAAATACCGTAAGCTCTTTATTATTCTCAAACAATTTATACCATATAGTGACGTCACTAGCCTCCACCCCGAACTTTAGATGCGCTTATCTTTGATCATCTATTATTCTATTGAGAAAAGAAAGAAATACATGTAAAAACAATTTTGCTAATTTACTTGGACACAGAATAAACACATAGCCTAGGTATCAAATAGCAAAAACATGCCCTTTGTAGTATCAGCAAATCTTTGTATGATATACGAGTATATTTTCATATTTTTTTTTTTTTCGATTTTTATTAACATTGTTTTGTTTTTATAAATATCATAAAAACAATGTTATTAAAAAAAGATATATATTATATACAAAAAAACTATAATAGAAAACGACTGTTTTCTACACAAATAATAATATAATAAAGAGGAAAGATTTGTTTGTATTGAAAGCTCCAAAACGACTGGATCGATTTGAAAGCTACTTTCACTGTTGGGAACACTATTCCCGAGTGATACAGGCTATAGAATATTTTGAAAAAAAATTACATCCGTGCGAAGCCGTGGCTGGCTTTTAATTATAACAGCAAATAGTCTATGACAAGACGGAATGCAATCCGGTTCTGTAGTCCTGGCTCTGACAGCCGAGACCAATGATCATCTAATGATGATGATGATGATGATATAACGGTGATGGCGATCCCGAACACGGAAGACACGTTGCACATGGCTCCAGCTATTCCCGGCCCTGGCTGGCTGCCAGCAGAGATGTCGCGGGCTCCCGCACTCTACTAAACAGCCGATCATATCAATTACTTTTGGATTCAAACGTATGCAAAATGATGTTATTTAACGTTGAACTTATTTGTTCAAAACTAGCTGATTCAGCGAAATTCGTATCGCGTTTTTTTTCTTGTATTTTGTTAAAATTTTCTGGACTTTAAATATTTTAAAACTAAATAAAGTCAGCCGTTCTAGTGAGACTAACAAAAATCTATATTATTTTTACATATTTTATTGCAGATAAAAAGTTACCCATGTAATCGGTGTGTGAAAATTTAATCATCCCCTATTTTTCTACCCTTAGGGTCGGAATTTTTTTTCCAAATTAAAATGGGACCAATTTCGACGTATACCCTTTCCAATAAAAAAAGAATTATCAAAATCGAACCACCCTGTAAAAAGTTATGCGTGGTCATACATAAAAAAAAAAAAAAAATATATGCGTCGAATTGAGAACCCCCTCCGTTTATTTCGTCGGTTGAAAAATAATTAATATTTAAAAACCCCTTAAAAACAAAACTATACCTACTAGGCGTCCAGAAGTGTGCCATTTGGTATATACTGTAGTGGCTCAACTTTTGACAGATCCCATATGAATGACAGCTGTGTATTCAGAAATTAAGGTTAGGTATATTTATGGAAATAATTTAAGTGACACTATTATAATATTAGTTAATTTGGTCTTCAATTAGAAATCACATAAAATGGACCTGCACTTTTATTTCCAGTCATTATTTTCACAAAAATTATATACCTATACCTGTTGATATTTTTATATTAATACTAGACCCCCACTTTTTTCAAAATATTCCATAGCCTATGTTACTTATGCATAATGTAGCTTTCGAATGGCGAAACAATTTTTAAAAACGGTCCAGTAGTTTTTGAGCCTATTCATTACAACCAAACAAACAAAGTTTTCCTCTTTATAATATTAGTATAAATGTAACGTTAACACACCACAGTTTTATTCCAACACTATTTGACACAAATCTTATACACATCATCATATAGCGCTAGGTGCGTGTGCGCATCACGTGAGGCGGGCGCGCGCCAAGCATGACGCGCGCATGACGACACATGATGTCATGGACTGATACATGACTTGGGACACATTCCAGTGTTTTTTGTCAAGCGTCTAGACACTACACACTAAAGGCTACTCAGCCTTTTTAGATCCGTTACTATGATCTAACTAGGGTCACTGATTTTACACCTCCCAACGACGAACTCGCGCTAGTCGGCGCTGCGCTGTGCTCAGACTTGTCACTTTGAAATTCGGCGTTCGAGGCAACCAGCTGATTGTTACCCCGCGAAATACAAGTCTTACCCCCGCCGGGGTAATTATCCTCAGGTTGAGAACCTCGACTCTAGGGCCGCCAAGTTTCAACCAGTCTATATTTTGTGTGCTTTAAAAAAATCAATGTTGAATACACTGGAACTGTTCTGCGAAAGAAATTTTGAGCTAATGAGCAAAAACTTAAGATTTATTGTAATGAAACAACTTTAAACGGATTTAACTCGCGTATTTTATTTTATTGGCTGACGTTTCGGAGCCTTTACAGATTCCATATTCGTAAGAAGTAGCACGACTGAGCTGACAATAGTCTTATGCTAAAGTTGTTTCATTCCTATGTGACCACGAAGACATCAGATATTATTAATTAAGATTTAGTTTAATACAGTGTCCCTAGTTTGCATTACGATATATTAGTAATCTCTTATACTAAAGACTAGAATATATTCAAGCAGGATCATTTAACTTTATGAAAAATATAAGACCTTTAAATATTTTGTACCTACCTGTAGAATATTCTAAAACCCAAGTGTGACATTTTGTATTAGAAATACCGCCACGGGTTTTTTTTGATAAAAATCTGCTAAAATAATATAGCTTTTTGAGCTATTTTTATTTATTTTCGAGTTAGGTACCTATATATATATGTTAATATGTAGTTATTTTATTCCAATTTGGCATCAGAAATTATTATTCTATAAGATCATTAATCTATACTAATATAATAAAGAGGGAAGGTTTGTTTGTTTGTTTGAATTGCATAGGCTCTGAAACGACTGGACCGATTTGAAAAATTCCTTCACTGTTGAGAAGCTACACTATTCCCAATGACATCGGCTATATTAGGTATATAAGATTAAAAAAAGGGATCCGTGCGAAACCGGGGCGGCCCGCTAGTTACATAATAAAAATCATTATGACGTTAAAATAAACCGCCCATGACGGAGTCTGACGGGCTCTGACGTCATTTGGCAAGGAATCCATGACGTGGTCGATGTAAAAAGAACTTTGCAGATTTTATAATAGTCGTGAGTTATTTTAACGACTGTCTATATTGTTTATAAGAGTGACAGGTCGGGGCTAAAATAGCAGGAGTACCGAGTACGCGCGGTGTTTGACTTGAATTCAGTATTCTATACCTAGGTACTAATACTAGCGGTCCCGGCAGACGTCATCCTGCCCGTTCGAAATTAAAATTACGTAACTTTAGTTAGACAACGTTTGTATGGGAAAAGAAAAGGGCTGTTTTTAGGGTTTTCCCGGCAATTGTTCGATTTTTTCTCGCCGTAAGAACATTTAACTTGGACTTCAACGAACATTTAAAAAAAAAATTGGCCAAATTGGTCCAGGCGTTGTCGAGTTATGCGCTTACCAACATATTTTGCGATTCATTTTTATATATAAGAAGAAGAAAGAAGAAGATTATAAAGAAGAAAGGTTTGCTTGGATTGAATAGGCTCCGAAACGACGACTAATTCTTTCACTGTTGGAAAGCCACACTATTCCCGAGTGACATAGGCTATAAAAAAAGGGATCGTCATGTACAATTTAATGTCTTGTAGTTATATATATTTTTTTTTGTACATCAAGTAGATTACCAAAAATTATTGGTCATGTATTTTATTTTTTTTTATCGAATATTGAATGATACAGAAAAGCGCTTCAATAGTTCCAGAGTGGGGGCACGTGACGTCACGTTATGGCATAAATTGTACCATATAGTGACGCCATAAGTCCTTTTAGAAGCACTTAGGTATATATTTGTCATTGAATGTCTTCACAGAAAAATCGACCTTGTTTTATACTATGTAAGTATAAAACAAGGTCGATTTTTCTGTCATTATGTACTTAAATCTTTAAAACTACGCAACGGATTTAAATGCGTTTTTTTTTAATAAATAGAGTGATTCAAAAGGAAAGGTTATAGCACCTGAGTGACATAGACTGTATAATATTTTGAAAAAAATAGAGATCCGTGCGAAGCCGGGGCGCACCGCTAGTATATGTATATATACATATATTGTCACTTGTAATGTGTATTAACTTGAATATGATTAATTCATATGAAGGAGTTATTAAAACATAATTAACTGTAATCAATTTGCGCGTTCACGTGAGTAGACATCGCAATTAATCAATTAGCATTTAACATGTTCATTTAATAAAAAAATATGACCTTATCATTATTTTTGATTATTAAAATTATGGAATTACCTTATTGGAATGGAAGAAGTGTAACGGATTAGGCTCGCGTGTTTTATTTTACTAATTGACGTTTCAAAAACTTTACAGTTGCCATATTCTTTAGTGTTAGACTGTCGTCAGCTCAGTCGGCCACGAATAATCCCGAAGGCATCGGAAATTTGAAAACCTTATTTGTTACAGTTTAATAATATTGGAATAAGTCAGAATTAGCTTGATATAGTACCTACATAATATATATAGACAATTGGAATGAAACAACTGTTAACGGATTTAACTCGCGTATTTTTATTTTATTTTATTAGCTGACGTTTCGGATTCTTTACAGTTTCCATAATCGTAGCACGACTGAGCTGACAATAGTCAAACGCTAAAGTGATTTATACAGTTATGCAAACTACCTTATATTTAAATTACAAATTTTGAAAAACTACCCTATTCTGAATTATGAAATACTAATGTTACATTTTACGCAAAAATTTTTTTTACTATTATACATTACAATTAAAACCTAATAGGGGGCGTTACTAGTGCTTCGGAAAGACCATCATTACTGAGAAGAAACGCCGCAAGAAACTCAGTAGAAAATCGCTTTTTTTTCCAATGTGTAACAACCGCGAAGGCATCAGAAATTATTATATATAGACAAATTTCAAACTTAAGTAGTATAGAATAAAACAAAGTCGCTTTTTCTGTCCCCATATCCCTATATACGCTTAAATCTTTAAAACTAAGCGACAGATTTTGATGCGGTTTTTTTTAATAGATAGAGTGATTCAAGAGGAAGGTTTATAGCACCCGTGTGAAGCCGGGGCGGGTCGCTAGTTACCTATATGTTGTTTGCTTAACTTGCAAATAACATTTCACCTTACTTTTCAAAATATATATTTTTTTAAATAACTTTTACCTCTTTCCTTATAATATAATTAATTAAAAAAAATAATTATTAGAACAGTTATTCCTCAGGGTAGTCACGTGTCAGATCGTTACATATTAAATGCAACAAACCAACATGGCCGCCGGAAGTGCCGCCATGACACGCACCGCATCCGGCTTGCGGCCTCGCACAATTACCTGTTTTTTTTTAAATTATACTCGGATTTATACGTTAATTAACACATGTTTATAAACATTGTTTTTTTATACCATCCCGGCTAGGATATGTCTTCTACAATTAAAAAAGGAAGAAAAGAAAATCATTTTGCAAATATTCACATGATTTGTTACAATAAAATAAAAAGGCACTTAAGACTAATATATGATTTGAGTTTTATAGGTATTTGTCTATCATGTTAAACTATAAAAATCCTAACTACTTTCTAGCCCATATAATGTAGCTCAGCTATGTTTAAAAAAATCAAATCAAATCTTTTATTAGAAAACTAGCTTCTGCCCGCGACTTCGTCCGCGTAGAACTCCTCCTTTTTTGCAGTCGGTCAAAAAGTAGCCTATGTTCTTTCTCAGGCTCCAGACTATCTTTATACCAAATTTCATTTTAATCGGTCCAGTAGTTTTAGCGTGAAAGCGTAACAGACAGACAGACAGACAGAATTACTTTCGCATTTATAATATTAGTAGGGATAGGCCTTCTACAAGTACTTTTCCACGTCAAATGAGTCTACTAGCGCTTCGGAAAATCAAAAATATGATGTATTTTTTAATAAAGTCAATTCATACAATAACATGCTGTCCGCCCCGGCTTTGCCCGGATCCCTTTTTTTAAGGCTATGTCACTCGGGAATAGTGTAGCTTCCCAACAGTGGCCAACAGTGAAAGAATTTTTCGAACCGTCCAGTCGTTTTGGAGCCTATTCAATTCAAACAAACAAACCTTTCAACCTTATTCTATTAGTACCTACCTATAGAATAACATAATAACATAATACAAAAATATATTCTACAAATATACATACCTACAATTCAAAAAACAACACAGAAAATAGAACTTAACTCCTTCCCTCCGGACTAGAAAGCTGAATCCGTTTCCTGGCATGCTCTTGTACCTATAGTATATCTAATAGGTAAGTACCAAATAAATCTAATCTAATCTATTATAATAAAGCGAGAAGTCAGCCTCAAATATGAATGAACTACTTATTATATCCAGCCTGTAAACATCTTGCATAACACCGGGATCTTAAGGCGAAGTAAAAACTGATTAGCAGAAAATTTGCATTAATATTTGAGGGCAGTTTCTGCTCCCCAGTAAAGCTCTCTTCAGGTGCTCAATTATGCAGAACCCTTGAATTATAAAAGGGCATTCGGAAGCCCTCAGCGAATGTCTTCAAATTATTTTGATGCCGTTTTTAAACTGCTTCAAAAAAGCGAGAAGTTTTTAACTAATAATTTCTGATGCCTTCGCGGTTATTATACACTAGCTGTGCCCGCGACTTCGTCCCCGTGGAATAGTAACTCTTGATAAGGCTTCATATTTTCCCCGTTTTTTACACATTTTCCACTGTTTCTTCGCTCCAATTGGTCACAGCGTGATGTTATATCTAAAGCCTTCCTCGATAAATGGTCTATCCAACAAAAAAAGAATTTTTGAATTCGAACCAGTAGTTCCTGAGATTAGCGCGTTCAAACAAAAAAACAAACAAACTCTTCAGCTTTAATATGCAGTGAAACCTGGTTAACTGGGTCTTCCAAGGGACCTGTAAATTAGTCTCACATAAAGAGGTATTCCACTTACACAGTGTCCCAGATATCTAGGTATAAAAAAATACCTGTCTCATTTACAGAGGGTTTCATTAACAGAGGTAAGAAAAGAGGTAATCTCTGTTATAGAGGTGTATTCAATAAAGCAACGTACTTATTTTGTAAACAATTCACTATTTTCCATAAAAAATATCAAAAATGTGGTTTAAAGACAGTTCTCCTGAAACTAATAATTCGTTGTTGACGTTTACAAAATTATTAAAAGTTGGAGGCAGATTATTTTACTGATTCGGGTACTGACGTTAATTTTAGTTTTTTTTTCGTAATAATAAAGACTTTGTCCTCGTTTCGGTCTTTTTTAAATAAATACCCGATTAATAGAGAAACCGCATTAAAACTAAGTTATATAATGGCCGATTTAGAGAAGTTCGAGTAGGTAAAAGAGAGAGGAGACATCCGAGGTCCGAGGTAGCCTCTGTGTACCTACTGACTTTATCCCAGTTACAGAGATAAATACACGCGACTTCTCAATTATAGAGGTAATTATGACAAGAAAATAGAAATAACTTATCCCAGATATAGAGGTTGCTTTTGTCTTACTAACAGAGGTAATTCATAGCCAAGGTGCCGGGACCTCAGCATGTGTTCCAGATATGGAGGTTTTTCACTTATCCAGGTCCCTCTTAAACAAGTTTCACTGTATTAGTATAGATTGGAATGAAATAACTTTAAACTGAGCTGACAACAGTCTTATGCTAAAGTGATAATTTGATTGTCAGCTCAGTCGTGCTACGATTATGGAATCTGTAAAAGCTCCGAAACGTCAGCCAATAAAATAAAATACGCGAGTTAAATCCGTTTAAAGTTGTTTCTTTCCAATATTTGTTTAATATGCAGAAGAAAAAACAGGTGTCCAATATATTTTAATAATCTGAAATTGGCGTTTTTTCAGTACTAAAAGCTTTCTTTATATAATACTATAAGCGGTTCGCCCTGGCTTCGCACGGATCCCTATTTTTTTTCAAAATATTCTATAACCTATGTTACTCAGGGTGAACTTAGCTTCTCAGCCGTTTTGGAGCCTATCCAATCCAAACAAACAAACAAACCTTTCCTCGTCATCCTTATCATATTAGTATGATATCGCAGGTAAAGGCTGTATAAGCATGCCTATATAAATCTTTGTTGTACATATTTGTTTTTTCCCCCAAACCTTTTATTTTCCCCGCGTGTTCCCCTGTTTCTATACAGCTTCGGCGCTTTCGCCCCTCAGGTGTTAATTTTCTTTCACAACTTCACTTAATACTTTTTATGATCTTAAAGTCGTTTGCTGTAATGGCTCTTATTTTATGCCCCGGAAGTGCTATATTTGCGCGTCACGGCTCGATCGTAAAAACAGGGAACAATTAAATTTAGCAGAAAATAGATTACGGAATGTTACTATGCAATATAATTAATCTATACTAATATTATAAAGCTGAAGAGTTTGTTTGTTTGTTTGAACGCGCTAATCTCAGAAACTACTGGTTCGAATTCAAAAAATATTTTTTTGTTGGATAAACCATTTATCGAGGAAGGCTTCAGGCTATATAACATCACGCTGCGACCAATAGGAGCGAAGAAACAGTGGAAAATGTGTAAAAAACGAGGGAAATATGAAGCCTTATGAAGAAGTGACAGTTAGAAGACTTTGACAGATCTTTGACGAAACAATCGGACGGGCGACGTCTGCCGGGACCGCTAGTTATATATAATAGAAGTATTACGACTGTACTATCTGCATAGATTAGATTAATTTATTTCTTAATAGTCATCACAATAATATAATATAATACACTCATAATATAATAAGGTCCAAATAATATAAAAGAATAAACAGTGAACATTTTTTTAAATACTTAGGTAGGTACTAAACATACAAAATATTCACTCAACATTTCCACAATCTCGTTTCACTTAGAAATCTTCTCCATAATTATATATTACTAGCTGTCCGCCCCGGCTTCGCACGGATCCCTTTTTTTATAGCCTTTGTCACTCGGGAATAGTGTAGCTTAATAACAGTGAAATATTTTTTTAAATTGGTCCAGTCGTTTAGGAGTCTATTCAATCCAAACAAACAAACAATCAAAATTTTCCTCTTTATTATATTAGTATAGATATAAAAACCCCTAAACTAAGGATTAGAAACTTGAAATTACTTACTTTATAACGTTGAGAAGCACTAAAACATGATTTTCGAAAATCGAATAGAATTTTGTTTTCTTTACCCAATCCATATTCTGGGGTTCATCAGGATGAAAAATAGCATAAGTCCATCACATACAGTTCTCTATCTCACGAGGACCGTATGTCGCTTATAACCTTTCTCACTAGAACTCCAGAATTATTCTAACATATACGAGAAACAAAATATACAATTTGGTTCAACATTTCAAGACCTTGTCAGGACATGCGTGACCTCGTTTCTGGACAGTGGTCGACTTGTATGAATTTTTCATACATTTGTATGAGGTATTTACATACAATGTGTATTCATCGTAACCTCAAAATCAGTAAATCATTTTTTGGGATAAAACGGTCTGGAAATAAACTATAATATGTTTTATTAATTTATTAGTAAATAAGTATATATATATACATATTTATAGGTACAGCAAGCAGGTATAGTGAAAGAGTAACAAACATACATACATACATTTTTATATAGTTACGCGTTTATAATATTCATAAGGATTTAACTCGCATATTTTATTTTATTTACAATACCAATATTCTTTATCCTTTCAGTTTATCAAATCAATATAAATAAGTACCTAATTTTCATCCACCATTTGAATCCCTACTAATATTATAAATGCGAAAGTAACTCTGTCTGTCTGTCTGTCTGTTACGCTTTCACGCTAAAACTACTGGACCGATTTAAATGAAATTTGGTACAAAGAAAGTCTGGAGCCTGAGAAAGGACATAGGCTACTTTTTAAGGAGGAGTTCCACGCGGACGAAGTCGCGGGCAGAAGCTAGTTCTAAATAAAATAGCTTCTTACTCGTTGAAAGTATATTTTAAAAGTAACTTCAAAAGCAAAAAACAAAACAATATCATAAATTTAAAGTCATAAACAATCTATATATATATCTATATATATAAAAATCAATTGCTGTTCGTTAGTCTCGCTAAAACTCGAGAACGGCTGAACGATTTGGCTGATTTTAGCCTCGAAATGTTCGTGGAACTCCAGGGAAGGTTTATACGGTGAAAAAAAAAATGGAAAAAAGGGGAAAAAAGCGGTAAACAAGGTACGAAGTTCGCTGGGTCAGCTAGTTATAAAATAAAAATTGTATATAAAAAGGTTAGCCTACACTAATACTAAGTCAAAAATATTAATTTAAAAGTCATGGCCGTAATAACAATTTCAATTAGGTATTAATATTGAAGAAAAGCACGTAGGGTTTTTGTCATGGGAGAAAAGAAAGTGTCACTGTCAAACTTTGCTATGAGTAAAATGCGAGAATGACAGAAGCTGTCTCGACAAAAGCCTTATGGTTATATCTATACTAATATTATAAAGAGGAAAGGTTTGTTTGTTTGTTTGGATTAAATAGGCTCCAGAACGGCTGGAGCGACTTCGAAAATTCTTTCGCTAGCTACACTATTCCCGAGTGACATAGGCTATAAAAAAAATCCGTGCGAAGCCGGGGCGGACAGCTAGTTTTTAATAAAACAGGCTACATTAAAAAACCATATGTTAATGTATTAACTTTATATGATGTCATAGAACTCGCTACTATAACATTAATATAACTCCTATATCACTTCTACGTAATATTCCCATTTACGATAGCAACATAAAACGGCTTTTAGTAGAATGCACCCCGCTGCATTCTGCATATGGGGTGTGACTTGATTGCAGTTTCTAGCCTTCTACGTAATGGAGTTATGATTTTTAATAAAAAATAGTAATAGAAAACGCTTTTAATATAATAATTTCTGATGCCTTCGCGGTTATGTTACATTGGAATGAAACAATTGTAGACGGATTTAACTCGCGTATTTTAATAATCAATACTTTATTTGCATTCTATAAATAAAAGTTTTACAAATAGTTATTTTATTGGCTGACGTTTCGGAACCAATAATAGACAATAGAATAAAACTTAACAATACCTACACGAGAGAATTCTAACATTAAAGTGTGATCACTATCGTCAGCCTAATCTGCTACGAATAATAATATAGGAACTTTCAAGTTTTGGAAATTTCATTATTTTAGGTATTTACCTACCTAATTTACGCGAGGTAAATCCGTTAAAAGTAATATTAATGATGTTATATAAAAATCACGTCGTTCGCTAATCCGCTTATTTCCATAACTACCTACGATTATGGAAACTGTAAAGAATCCGAAACGTCAGCAAATAAAATAAAATAAAAATACGCGAGTTTAATCCGTTAATAGTTGTTTCATCCCTACTTATAAATGCGAAAGTAACTCTGTCTGTCTGTCTGTTACGCTTTCACGCTAAAACTACTGGACCGATTTAAATGAAATTTGGTACAAAGATAGTCTGGAGCCTGAGAAAAGACATAGGCTACTTTTTAACCAACTGCAAAAAAGGAGCAGTTACACGCGGACGAAGTCGCGGGCACAAGCTAGTTCCAATATAAAATATTATTATTAAAATCAAAATAGTGCGGCGTGAAACGTTTCTTCTCAGCAATGAGTATCCGAAGCTCTGACGTGTCCATTTTACGATTAAACGATTTGTATTAACTAAAGAATTTAACATATAATAATATATATATAACACTGTCCGTCGGTCGGTGGGCGCGCCGCGGAGGCGGCGGACCGCCCTTGAGCCAGATTCTGCAACCCTTCAGATGACCTGACAGATTCCACGAGGGGGTTCCGTCGACGAACATGTAAAGATTAAAAACTCAGAAATAAGAAAATTAAAAAGAGAGAAAGACTTTCGATATACGAAAGCTATCTATTATTATGTAGGTATTCGTGTCTTATTTTTTTTAATGTGTAAATGGGTAGTTAAGTGTAATGTGGGTTGTCTAGTACCCATAGTACAAGCTTTGCTTAGTTTGAGACTAGATCAATTGGTGTGAATTGTCCAAATATATTATTTACTAGCTTCTGCCCGCGACTTCGTCCGCGTGGAACTCCTCCTTTTTTGCAGTCGGTTAAAAAGTAGCCTATGTCCTTTCTCAGGCTCCAGACTTTCTTTGTACCAAATTTCATTTAAATCGGTCCAGTAGTTTTAGCGTGAAAGCGTAACAGACAGACAGACAGACAGACAGAGTTACTTTCGCATTTATAATATTAGTAGGGATTTAATTTTCAATCGTTTCGCAAAGGTTTTGTTTAGAATTTTTTTATTGGCATTTTTCGTTCTTTCACACAAAAACCATTGAATGAAATTAATTTCGGCATAGACCTGGTAGTTTAGAACTTAACACAGTAACATATTAAATACCGTAATTTCTTGTTCTCTAGTTAAAGTTCGAGTAATTTAATCAACGCCTATCTGAAACCACAATACTAATTAAATCGATTAGTATTGCAATACCTACAATTCACGTAGGTAGGTCTTTAATGGTCCGAGCCTTTGTTGCGTGTTCGAATCCTGCTAGGAGCAGATGTGACCACAACCATTTGTACCTCAATTTATATAATACTAGCTGTCCGCCCCGGCTTCGCACGGATCAACTTTTTTTATAGCCTATGTCACTCGGGAATAGTGTAGCTTCCCAAAAGTGAAAGAATTTTTGAAATCGGCTTAGCCGTTCTGGAGCCTATTCAATTCAAACAAACAAACAAACCATTCCTCTTTATAATATTAGTATAGATTTATCCGTACCCATAGTACACATACATCAGTGGGGCTGGAGTCAAGGAATTCTGATGCTTAGCGTATATGCTTAGTTTGGATCGTTTGGTGTAATTTGCCTAACATATATATATAAAGGGAGCTAACTCAAAAATCTGAAGATTTAAATTAAACACACGCTAAAAAAAAGGATCCGATTCCTTACAACAATTTCGCCTCTTCCGAAAAAGTTACTTTTTTTGAGTTAGCTCCCTTTAGATCTAGGGTGCGATATATATCTATACTAACTAAAGACGAAAGGTTTGTTTGGATTGAATAGGCTCCAAAACGACTGGACCCATTTGAAAAATTCTTTCACTGTTGGGAAGCTACATCATATCCGAGTGACATTGGCTATAAAATATTTTGAAAATTAGTAATACCTATGTGCGAAGCCAGGGCGGGCCGCTAGTATTTTATATTTCTTAATCGTTGGTGTAGCTACATGGCGCCTGTTTGTTTTGGCTTGATCGTATACGATGGTTGGCTTGTCTTCAATACCAACATTTACCAGTATAAAAAGACCTCTCTAATTGCCCAATAAAACCCCTTTTACATATAATGTGTTGGAAGTCAGAGAAGCGAAGGAGGTCACGTCAAAGTGGTTAAGATAAATTTGAACGTTTTTGCAAGAAATGGGTGTTTTAAATTGAATCAATGTTTTTCTAGTGTTAAGGTTGCATTACGGTTGCTTTTGTAATGTGATATCGCCAATGGCGAACGCGGATTGTTTTTAGAATCTTTTTCATCTTCATCTTGCAATATAAAAAGCAAGTTTTATCTGTTGACGTTTAGGAAACCATACAGTTGCCATATTCGTAGCCGACTGAGCGGGCAAGTGACGAAAGTGATTTGTCATTATGCGAACTAATTGACTAGGTAGGTACCTTATTTCAGAATTTAAGTAAGTACTTACCTCTTTTAAAATATGAAAAATATTATTCTATAAGTAGGTATAACGAAACATAAATATAATATTAATAACGACTACTGACTTGGAGAATTTTGACCCGTGTGTTTTGAGATTTTTATTAAAAAATAGGGGTTGATTTGACGATAGAAGAATGAAAATTTGAAGTAGTATGTACCTATGTTTAATACAATTTTTATATATATATTTTTTAAATCCTTAAAAAATTAAGAGTTTTAAAAATAGATGTTAGATGATTCACAGACTGCATATGCACACAAAATTTCATGAATCGGTCCAGCCGTTTCGGAGGACTTTGGCAACAAACGTCGCAGCACGAAAATATTAATATGTACCTACAATCTACATACATACCTATATAAAATAAATTAATTACAGACTTAGACCCTTTTTCACTGGGATAGAATCACGGCGTATGAAAGTAACCTATTTTATTTATATGCTGTCAGTAAAAATATGACATGATTTTTTTTCAACTTAATTGATGGGTTTTTTTGGGTTCACGTCCCTTTTGATCCTACGGAACCCTAATCTATGGAAATTAATTCATGTCGTGATAAACAAAACGTCACCATACTTTTCTCCATTTATTTATTCAAATAAAAAATATGCATAGACATTGTTTTTTTTTCTGCAAGAAACTCGGCAGGAAGTCTTTTTTTAAATCGATTATAAATACAATTTATAATTTTTCAACTTAAATAATAATAAAAATAGCCTAGAACTTAAATCGTTGCTGTGTGAAATTTCTTAATATCCGCGTAATAAGCAGTACCTAATTATTGGAATGAAACAACTATTAACGGATTTAACTATTTTACTTTAGCGTTAGACTATTGTCAGCTCAGTCGTGCTACGATTATGGAAACTGTAAAGAATCCGGAACGTCAGCTAATAAAATAAAATATAAATACGCGAGTTAAATCCGTTAATAGTTGTTTCATTCCAATGTGTAATAATCGCGAAGGCATCAGAAATTAGTACATAATTATTCATTATTTAACATTAAGCGTCATAGGTATAATTTTTGCAATTCAATTATCTATATATAATAATAATTGTAAAAATAGATAATTTAATTGGTTAATTGGAATGAAACAACTGTGAACGGATTTAACTGGCGTATTTTATTTTATTTTATTTGCCGAAATTTCGGATTTACAGTCTCCATAATTGTACCTAGCACGACTAAGCTGAGAATAGTCTAAAAATAAAATAAGTGAAATCTGTTCATTTTGAATAGTTGTTTCATTCCAAAGTATCACAGCCAAGTCATATCTACTTACAATAGGTACTAGTATATGTTCAAACCAAGGTTTATTGATCACTAAATAAACAAAATTTAATTATGTAAAAAGTCCAACCTTTTTAACTTCATTCCGTCACGAAGTTCACACACATATAAATATTAGTTTACGTACTAACACCAATTTATAGCTAAAACCGTAGTTACACATTTTAATTACCCGACTGATGAAATATCACACTATTTTATTTTTTCTTAACCAAGGTTATAGACAAAACAGACGTCTACCCACATTTTTTTTTAATTATACAATTTTAAGATTAAAAAAAGCTACTTAATGCTTTTAGAAAATATTAATCGGGAATTAGAAAGTATAAAATTAATTTGCTTATCTGTTTGCATTTGTTTTTAATTACAAAATACAGAGTATAAAAACTTATAAGTTCTACGCCGCACACTAGATGTCGTTACGAGCGCAATATAAAAGATTCACAACGAAATCGATAAAATCTTCAATAAGAACATATTAATTTAATAATAATTACACATTTACTTTATTTTACGTTTTAAAACATAGACAATTTATTTTATAAATTTAGATACAATTTTGCTTCTTATTCATAATGATGTAGTTTTATGTATCGCGGTATGGAAATCTTTGTTCCCGGTTTGGTTATATACTGTGCCCCGGGTTTGTCCTTCGGGTGGTCCGTTTCTTCAGAGGATGCTGGTTCCCGGGGAGCCGGTCAACTTCCCCGGCGCCTAATGTTTCCACAAACACCTGTCTTTCTGAATGTGTTCGAACCAACTTTGAAAAAAAAATCTGGCACTTGACCGTTTAGAGAAGTTCTCAACACTACTCGTGGAGAATAATGGACCACCTTTTTGATTTTTTTTTTACTATTTTTGATTTTGTCTTTATTAGACTCGCCGGCTTTATAATTAGGTACTACTACCCCTAGATCTAGTAATAATAGCATATATTATCTTAATATAATAATATGTTTATTTAATGACTAGCTTCTGCCCGCGACTTCGTCCGCGTGGAACTCCTTTTTTGCAGTCGGTTAAAAAGTAGCCTATGTCCTTTCTCAGGCTCCAGACTTTCTTTGTACCAAATTTCATTTAAATCGGTCCAGTAGTTTTAGCGTGAAAGCGTAACAGACAGACAGACAGACAGACAGACAGACAGAGTTACTTTCGCATTTATAATATTAGTAGGGATAGTAGGGATTAAGCCAACATGATGTGCGAACTTCTAGCTCTCCTACCTACATTTGGAATACCTAAATACTAACTAACTTCCTTATTAAAAAAAATAGCATAAACTTTTATGATACAGAATAGCAACTATAATAAATAATTAGGCACTTTATTTCTAACTGATGCTCGCAAAACTTTACTAAAACTATAAAGATTAACAGAAAAAACCTTAGCGTTAGACTATTGTCAGCTACATCATGCTACTATTATGGAAACTGTAAAGAATCCGGAACTTTAACAAATAAAATGAAATAGAAATACGCAAGTAAAATCCATTACCTATTTTTATAGTACATTACGCACCTAGGCCAGTAAAATAAAAAATGTCTCAGATCACATATAATTGTCGTCCGAGGCGAAGCCGAGGTTGACAAAAATGTGATCTGAGGCTTTTTTATTTTACTGGCCGAGGTCAGTATACTATTTTTCTGTTCGACGAAGCCAGAAAGCGGTAATTTCATTTAGCGAAGCGGCCACAAAGTTGGCGCTTTCTGGCCGGAGGACGGAAAAGTATTTTTTTTATTCCAAAACCATTTTAACTTCCTTTTTAAACTTCCAAAATTCTAACCTCAAAACTCTTTTGTTGCAGGTCGCGTATGAGGCGAGGGCACACGCTGGCAGACAGATAGTAGATAATAGTGCATTGAACATTTTGTCACAATGTGCTTGCCTTAATTCGTAGTGGGGGTAGTGCACTAGCGAGGAACCCCGACGTGGTCTGTGATGCGGCGACGGCGCGCCTTGCATGCAAACACGCCTTGCACCGTCTGACGAATCTGTTAAGGTCAGTATCCATATGCAGGTGGCACTACAGTTCTATAAAGGCTATTAAGGCTGCACTAAAGCGTCAGGCTCTTATCAGGCTATAGGCGTGTCCAGATTAGAGATGTCACAAATATTTAGCTACTATTTGGTATTCGACCACCTTTTTGGTATTCGGCCGAATAATGCGTACTATTTGGCTAGATATCGAATACGAAATCATGTAAAAAATACTTGTCATATTTATCAAGATTATATTGTATTCATTACCAATTTACAATACTTTAATAGGTAAAATTGATCAGTCGTAGGTTGTGAACTTGTGATGGATAAAAACAAGTTTTTAGCGCGCATTTTACAAAAACTCGCGCTCGATAATCAAATAGGTATGTAGGTATTTTGTGCCGAATATTCGGTTAAATCACTATTCAAGGCAACTCTGGTCTACATCACTTATTCAATAATTAGGTATCTACAATTATAAAGAACTTGTTTTACAATGTCCAATTAAGTCCCGAATAATTCTCGAAGGAGGTACTCCTATTTGACAATTTGCTATTCGCTAACGAAGTTAAAATAATAAAACAATAACTGTTACAAACTACTTTACCAAAGACAAGGATGAAATAACCAAAGACTATGGTCACACATCAGTTGTCCATCACCCTAACATTATCTGTGACAGCTAACTCTGCGGTCTGTCAAACATATCCACCAACAAATCGGGCAAATGATTCGATTTGCTAAACCATTCCCTAGAGAAACAGAGAAAATGCTAAAAATGCAATCGAGCACGAATTTAGCGACGGCCATCCGTCTCTGTCTCGTTCGCTTGTTTACGTGCGCTAGAGCAGGACGGAGAATGCCATCAATCGTGAAGTGTCAATTTGGTAATTTGTCGAGAGCTTAGTATGGATATTAAATGTCGTTTTATCATGTTAAGATGTGTGAATTTGGTATATGGGAATATTAACCGGTAGAAATAAGTGAGTTTGTAGGTAGAATACTTCTTTCCACTTGCAACACTGGTCAATCTACCAAAAAGGTTACCAAGAAATCTAAAATTCTACCAAAATAGTAGGATTTCATTTAATAAGCAACGTAACATAATTAGTTAAAATTCCGACTTATTAAAACAAATCTATTTTTTATTTATGTATTTTGCTGCATTTTATGGACTTATTTTAAATATTCTTTATACAGTTCGTACTATTCATTTAAACTATGTGATTTCCACTGCTTCTCAAACTGTTAGCATCAAACGGCACAAAATAAAGGTTAGCTCCTAGTCCCCAGGGAGACATTAATTTAGGTAGAACCCAATTTTCTCCCTTCCGAATTACAAACTTCAGTGTTCACAAGTATTTTTGCGCTCAATATAGTTTTTTGTCACTTTTTAACTACCAAAATAACATTGTAGTAAGATTGAAATGAAGCAATTATTTATAGGTAATGAAATTAACTCGCGTAAGTATTTTATTTTATTGGCTGATGTTTTAAAAACTTTACAGTCCCCATATTCGTAGCACGACTGAGCTAACGATATTCAAACGCTAGTCTTGTAGTTCTTTCAATCCATCAGAAATTATTATGTGGTAAGAAATGATACGAAATCAGCAGTGTTCTATTTATCTTTACAGAGCTTATCATTAAATCAACTTTTTTAAATTACTATTTCTTGTAGAATTCTACGATAGTATGATTATATACGTTGGCACATCGTTTAGTGTTGTTATATCGTTACCGATATGAAATCGACCAATTATCAAAAAGACAGTTGACCTACAAATTTACTACAAAACTAACTACACAATAATTCCAAGGAGCACACAATAAAACTAGAGTGCTGTAAATCAATTACATTACAACCCCAAATTACCACATTCCAAAAACACTTTTTTCATTAGAAAAATCGTCTGCGAATCCATTATAATAACGAATAACGTTTCCGCACCAACTGTCGTAACATACGAGCCGTTCTCATTAAGAATATGCACTATACTACGATCACAATAGAGTTGGTATTTCATAGTAGGTTTACGATGCTTACAACCTTTTACCGCGTTCTCAATTCTTTTTGCTAACTCGCTGTCGAAGCGCTTGTGGCCGCTTGAGATTTTAATGTCGTCTTTGGTTGGTTACGTGGAGTTTTGCTGCAGCGCTTTTAGGTTATGGAGTGGATCGATGGCGGGGTGCGCGCGCAGCCTATGACGTCATCGTCGCCGGGCGGGCCGCCATGCTTTGAACAAGAAATACAATAGATGTTAAAACATTTATAGGTTATTGGGAATTATCTTAGATGATTAAAGCTATTTCTCTCTTTGATTTTGTCTTTGAATGTTGCTAAGTGGAGGTAGACGGTTATTTGCTTAGCAGCGTAGTTTTGGCTTTATTTTGTAACTAGTTGTGAAACTACCTTATGTACATTTTTTTTATGTAAACTAAAAACCTATATACTTTATTGTACCGTGCAAAAAATAGTGCAAGAACCTTATAAAAATTAGTTTTGGTATTTTTGACATGCGGGTAGTTCCGTAACTTCAGCATAAAATACATCATTTTAGTTAAGTTAATTGCAGTTGTTTTATTTGAGTTTTTTATCGCGAAATTATGAAAATACCTCAATCGATGATGATTACTTTCCCAACATATAAAATTAAACATATATCTGTAACAGTTACCAACGAATTTAATTATACTTTGTCATACTTACTTCTATTAGTAAACTTAAGTTAGAATTTCTAAAAAGGATAATTATAGTTAGATTGGAAATTGGAATAGACTAACTCAAATACCTAACTATTTGTACGAGTTTAATTTTAAAACATACTTCAACACAGATAAATTGTTAAAAATATTAATATTAGTTATTTTATTGGAATGAAACAACTATAACGGATTCCACTCATGTATATTGCCTGACTTTTGGAAAACTTTACAGTTCTCATATTCATAACCGACTGAACTGTCGATAGTCTAACTTCTAACACAATATAGAATGCGCGAGTGAAATCTGTTGTGCTTAGTTGTTTCACTCCAATGTGTAATAACTGCGAAGGCATCAGAAATTATCCCACCCAGATACCCTAAAGCTGATAAAGTATTAAAATTATCGTTTTCACAAACACAACTAGATGGCGCAACATATATTTTTTTTTGTAAAATATTTGTCAATGTAGGTACCTAAGTTAAAAGAGTAGGTAGCCGACATTGAATTATTACTTAGTTGATCTATTTACTCTTTATTTTGAAATCGAAAAGTCTAGTGTTAAATAAATTACCGCGTTTTATATAATAACTAGCTGTCCACCCCGGCTTTGCACGGATCCCTTTTTTTATAGCCTATGTCACCAGGGGCGTGCACTGGGTTTCGTATGAGGGTAGGCAAAATAAAAAAGGCAGAATAAAAAAAAAAAACTACATTACTTCTTCATTATTTTATATATATATATGTATTATGTACAAATATTTTATATCTCTTCCCTAAACAAAACTATGAATCTACCATACCGGCACAGTGTGACTTGTATGTAATGACATACAATACAAAAAGGAATATTATACATTTAACTGTATCAAATAATAATAAGTAATCAAGATAATACCAAATTAAACTTCTAACAATATTATATACTTATATCTAAGTGAGTATATAATGGAAGTATACCACTTACATATAATGTCACTCGGAAATAGTTACTTCCCAACAGTGAAAGAATTTTTCATATCGTTCTGGAGCCTATTCAATCCAAACAAACAAACCTTTTCTCTTTATTATATTAGTATAGATACCTAACTCATCCAATAGCATGCTGTAAAAACAAAAATTTAAACTTTTTTACCTTTGACATGTTTATGATTTTTATCGATCCAATAATTAAATCTGCCCTTATTATCAATTTTAATTGAAAACCATTTACGTCAATATTCATCGAACGATGTCATGTGCGTCAATAAAAGATCTTTTTTTTATTTATCGCTTATCTGATAAGTTTAGATCTACGATATATAGATTAGTTTTTTAAGATTATTAAGTACCTAATTGCATAATAATTATTTATGGACATGACATTTATTTAGTAAAAAGTAGACTACCAATTTTATTGTTTACAATATAATTTGAAACTAACTCCGCCATAATTATCTACGTATGATACCTACTTAAAGTAGATAAATAATGTACTAAAAATATTATTTAAAAAAAAACCTTACACACTTTAAATAAGTAGTTATTTTTTACTGACGTTTCAAAAATTGCAGACTGCTTACAAAACTCGATAGTGTCTTATAATTGTTTTATTATAAAATTTGACCTATAACTAATTAACATAAAGTAAAGTTTAAAATCACAACCCTTTGCCTTACAGTAATCGAGTAAAAAGACCATCACCTGAAACAAAACACCTAGCCGTGTTCAATACGAAAACTCGTGTCAATACGGCCGAAAGTTCGTCTGTTGTTTGGCCGAAACCGATTCTTCAGCCGAAACCGGTCGAAACCGAAACTTCGGTCGTCTAACCAAAAGTCAATTTAGGAAAAATCCTATATTTGGTAACCCATATTTACCCGCAACCGCGCTTGATAAAAATCCTTACATCTTCAAGGAAATCAGTACAAATGACTAACCGTCAGTCTCGTAGGATAAACATACAAACAGTTTTATCCGGTTTCTCCAATAAACGTCTATTATTAAACAAAGACGTGAGATTGACTGTTTAGTCTGCTTATTGTTTGAATCTTATTTTGGGCCCGTCGTAATGGGTTAACACATTGCAGATTGATTTAGATGATGTTTTAGAGTTCTGTTAGAAAAAGGTATTCGTCCAATAAGCCATTAGGTATAGGTTTCATCATAGAATTATCGAGTCGATATCTTGTCATGTTGATTTCGTTTCATTCTCGCGCTGACCTGTCGAAAACCGGTAACGTTGTCGACAAGAACAAAAATTGTCATGTCGATATAGTTTCGCTGTCGAGGTCATCTCTCATAAATCGGCAACTGAAGAAACACTGACGTGAAGAAATGTTGTCATATTAAAATATTATCAGTGTTAACAATTACATTAAATTAGGAATAAAATAGTTTTTATTTAGGTACCTCCTACTTACCTACTTAATTTTAATTCATTTTATTAAGTAAAATACTATGGAGACGATATCGATATGGCAACTTTTCTTATTCATACATAAAACTATACTTAGATATATATTACTCAGTATCACGTTAGGATGCAAAGGAATAAATTGCCCTGACGCATGTATATCTATCAAGAAGTTGATAGGCGTTAATTGGAAGTTTTAATTGCTTCTGTTTCGTATCCTTGTATCTATTTATCTTATGTTATATATGGGCGTCGAATAAATTATCACATATATATACCTAAAGAATAATAATATATACCCCCTTGCACCCAAGGGCATAGTGAGTTAAGGGCGGGTGAGAGGGCTAGAAGTAACCTGAATGAAATGAAATAACTTTATTCACTTGAAATGTGGTAAACATAAAGATCTTATGAGTAAATTACATAGTACAGCACATCTCCTCAACAATACTGGCTAGCTGGGACTGTAGGATTTGATTCTCTTGCGAGTGTGAAAAATTATCTTAGATATATGCATTCTTAATTTTTCTACGTCTGCCCCCCTTTGAACAAAATCTTAGCTACGCCCTTGCTTGCACCCTCCCCTAAATTAATAATAGAGTGACGTCACACAGTTAACCATGCATCACACAGTTAATCTGAAGGTGTGTACAAAATTTCAACTCCATTATTATCATTACTTACATTGCAAGTGAAATAAAAGTTTTTAATAAAATACTACCTTTGGATAAGAATGCCAGTATACCATTGTTTTGGACCATGAGGCTCAACCACCGGCCAGTAAAAAACGTCATTATCAAAAGATGACAAACAAAAGTGTACAAAAATACTATTAAAATAAATCCTACCCTGAAAGCTGTGATAAGGATTGACGCACGACAGCTATCTGCGCGGGCGCACGGCAGATAGCATTGTTTGATCTACAATCTCTCAAGGCTCTGCCGTTAATAGATTATGCGGCAAATGGTAGTCATAGGTATTAATAAACATACCCTGTTTTACTTGTAAATTTTAATAGGTAGTAACTAGGTACACGTAGAATCGCCGTCAGTTATAAATGTATATGGTTTTTTTTTTTACAAAAATGGCAACCCAGACATTGTCTATGATTGATAACGAAACGCAAGCAATGAATACGTTTAGTTAGTCTATTCTATCTCTATTCAAAACCTTTTTCTTAGATGTATAATATATATGATCATAATTATCCTACTACTATTATAAAGGCGAAAGTTTGTAAGTATGGATGTATGGATGTATGGATGTTTGTTACTCTTTCATGTAAAAACTACTGAATGGATTTGAATGAAACTTTACCACAATATAACTTATACATCAGAATAACATATAGGCTATGTTTTGTAACGACGCGTAAAGTACTCATCGTGCGCAGACGAAGTCGCGGGCGGAAGCTAGTGATCAATAAAAAAACAAATAGATAAATGCATTTTTTTTTAATTTTTATTTATTTTGTGTCGCTATAAAAAATCGTACTTGTGTGCTTACCCTCGATTGCTGGACAAATTAGGACAGAAATTGAATTAATTTTTGGCAACTTAAAGAAGACAAAATGAAATAGTTGCTAGTTGGTCATGATAAAATATATTTACAATTATTTAATACCTATTTTTATTATCTACAAGAAAAAATTAGGTACCTATTTATTTTCTTATAAGTACTTACTTACATTTATTTGTGAATAATTATCTACAGAAGTACAGACGGTAAAACAAACAGACTTTAAAAGGGATGGAACAGAATTCGCAGCTGAAAACAGTCACACAATAATACTTGGTAAATAAAGTTATTAAGTACGATACGTGAGTTTACGTGACTAATAAGAGGTTTCAAGCATGAAATAATGAGTACAACTATGTACTGGGATTTAAATACTTAGGTACTTAAATGTCATAAAGACGATTTAAAACATTTATTCTATTTTATAACTTACCTACGTATCATTGTCTAAACCTACATACTTCAATGTAAGTAATTTATTTATTTTGTAAATTACGACACTAATGTTTGTTAACATTAAGTTATCTCAGAAATCTTATTCCCTGTTTGTAAAAGTAGGTAATTTATTTCATTCAAAAATATCACCTGCTAATCTATTATCACCCATATAAAACTAGCTATTTATTTATATAGACGGCTTAAATAACTTTATATTACGAAAATAAGTACAAAAATAGAATTCACAAACAAAACACAAAAATAGTATTGTAAAGTTTGAGATCCATTGCAAAGTTGTTCTGTTAAAAGTAAACTGTCAAAATATTAAAAGTTTTTGACGTAACGTAGAACGGTAGTGCCAACTGCATTAATATTTCAGCGGTTTTACACGCTCAGTTTTACACACGACATTTTGGTCGGACAATGTATCTAAGCCTTTACTGACATAAAAAAACAAAATCCAACGACCAAGCGAATGACCAATTAAAACATCGAATTACCCGACAGTGTATGGTGCCCTTTAGTCTGAATATGTAAATTGCATTCCACATAAAACTCATACATACCTAACTGTACGATATCTATTAGCAGTTATTGCCTCACTGCATTTAAGAATGGCATTTCATTAAGTTAGCAAGAATGTTATGCACCATCGTATTATTATGATTAAATATGCTAAGTGGAAAATGATGAATGTTGTTTAGTTTTATGTAGGTATCTATGTACTTATTAAGTTGATAAATGTATTAAAACACTTTGTTGTAAATTAACAATGATTGCAATAACGTTTGAATATAACGTCTACTATTGCGAGACAGCGGATCTGCTGCTGAACTTCCCGGGGATTTATATCTTAATATTGCCAGTGTATAAAATCGATTTAAATTCCTATGTTATTGCACGCATATGCTAAATATATTATGTTCAAGTAGTTCATACCCAAGACAACACATTTCTTTTGAAATCGATCGGTTAATACCTTGTCATTCAACTGACGTCGCGCCCGCGGAACACTGACGCATGCGCGTCTGGCTAATGTCTATCCCGTACGAATATAGATGAGTATTGGCTTATACGTATTTTCGTAGCCCGTCGTGATCTATTCAACGCGGCCGCCTTACTTTATCGCCGGAATTCTAGTTCGAGCAGTTATCTGATTTTGTCGCATCGCGACACAGATAACTTCCACTCTAGTAGTGCTTATTTTGTTAATTATGAGATAGTGGAATTGCTGCTATGCGTATTTTTATAATTGAAAATTAAACTGCGACAGAAGTATGTCGTGCGGCAGCGTACGAGTGTCGTCAGCGTGGCGCGGCAGATGATATCGCGGCTCGTGTCGGATCGTGTGTGGCGGCCTCGACGGCGGCGACCGACTCAGTCAGAAAAGCGGACTCAAACCGCGCGGTCGCGTGGCGCCGGTGCTTGTAGTTTTTTAGTTTTGACAGTTGGCGCGTTTTTCGGTTAAACTAGATAATTTTGTGAAAATCATAGATTTAAGTTCGTGTAATCTGTGTATTTTCTGTTCGCATCTAGTGCTCGACTAGTCATTTGTGAATTTTCCGTGTTGGCTGTGAATCTGTGATCGCCGCAGTGTCTGCACGAGTGTACAATTTTACATTGTGATTTCTCTTGGAATATTGTTTTTGTGGAGGTCCGACCACTGCCGGCTGCGTCAAAGGTAAACTTTCTTTGAGTCTCGGTACAGTATAAATACATTCGAAGCTCGAGTGGACGAGTTCGTGCGATTTGGGCCACTCGTTTCTTCGGGTGGTCGCGTTAGGTACCAAATATAGCTTAGGGGCGTCTGTCGGTGCGGTTCGCGGCTGGAATAAGCTAGATTACATGTTAATGAGGGATTGCAAGGTGATTTTATATCGTGTGGGAACCGCGACGCTCCTTGGCCGGGCGAGCTGTCGAGACAGCTGTGCCTCACGTAACGAGTAAAAATAAATACTGGGCATTATCGCTACAGACACGCCGGCTTGCCGTCGTGATATTATTAGTGCTTATTATAAGGTTCCACATCGGTTGAAGTTAGGTTATGTCCAGAAGATTCACCAAAATCGTTGATGTGCTCTGAACACGATTCCAATTAGACCTTTAGGCGCAGAAATGTCAAACACTGTGTTGCACTGTGCGTGAGTCTTGACAGTTATTTTTGTACCCACTTTTTATTGATCAAAACCAAGGATGAAGACATGAATCTTGACTGTTGATTTGGTCTTATTGGACTCACATAGAATGACTTTTTCACATTTTAGTATGTACAAAAAGTTATGACTAATAGGTGCCTAAAACATAATAATCTCTTAAAGAAATGTTTTTTTAATAAAAAATGAGAGAATTTCACTTATTAACATGTTTTTTTAGGTCCATTTTGATCATTTTGTACACCAAAAAGTGAAAAATAAATCATACATTAAAGGCACTGCAATTTCTGATAGAGTTACACAGTATTAACAAAAAATACAAAAAATGGAACATAATAACTAGCTTTTGCCCGCGACTTCGTCCGCGTAATTTTTAACCCCGTTATGGGGTGAACTTCATTAGAATACGGATCCATATCTGAATCTCTAACGTTTTTTAACCTATTATTGATTTCCCTAACGTTTTATGTCATAATGATTATTAACTAACACTCTTATGACCTATCTTTTGTTTTCCTAACATCATATGGATGTTTATTTATGACTGATCTATGACCTAGGCATTAGTAAGATTAACTAAATAACAAATGTAATCTCGGTACCTTTATTTCGTCCACTTCTCATGATTGTATCATCATGAATTTTGGTAAATGCAATGTCCGATGGCAATACAATAGTATGGCACAATAGTATGCCCTGATCTGTCGGTGGAACATTGAACCCCATTATGCTAAACGGTATCCAAAGCATATAAATTAGTCTTAAAACTTAATTTGAACACTAAAATTTTAGGGCTGCTGTGTATCAAAAATGATATTGATGTGGTAGTATATCACCATTGAAAGACCTACTGGTCTGTGATTGATGGAACATGACAGCTAAACCTCATCGTTATATCATGCAAAAGGTCACAATGCAATCGGAAGATTGACCAGGTTTTAATAAATGTAGACCATGTTGTATTAAGTACAGATAAATAAATGAATTATGATTTTAACAATTTTCTGCTCACTGACTATACAATTGTTTAAGTAAAAACTGATAAGATTATATGATTTGAAATGCAGTTCTTGTTATCAAATGTGGGTTAAACTTGCTACAAATTAGCTTATACTGTCAAAAATATATTTTATCATTCTAATGTTGTATACCCATCTGTTTGTAAATACATTAACCTCCTTTTGTTGTGTGGAGAGGTATATTGGAATTGTCTACTATTATTTGTGACTCTTGTTGGTAGTGAAAACTAAAAAATATATATTAGCAAGCATAACCTATTTCTACTGAAAATACTATTACTATTATTACCGAGTTAAAACTAAAAGCTATATTATGTATAGGAAGATATACCTATAAAGAAAATGTTGCTATTTGGCAGCTGTCAAATGTATGTTATTTGACAGATGTCATATGAATGACAGTTCTGTATTTCTACAGTGTAGGTAGATATATTTTATGGAATAGATTTTGAAAAGATGAACCATTTTATAGAAAAAAAAAACTTTTTGTTTTAACTGTTGTTTTTCCCCTTAAGTAATTTTTTGGTTTTTAAACAAGATATTTTTCTTGTATCTATAAATATAATATTGAGTGACATTTAATGTGTCTGGAAGAATTCTTAAGATGTTATTTTTAAGTGTTCCGAGTTTATTTGACATTTTAATGAGGTTTTTGCTGGAAGGTAAAAGTCTGGTGTTTAAAACAATGGGTCAAATAACATAAGTTATGTATTTATGAATATAAGGTCCATTTTACAATGTATGAGTCAGTCCTAAGCTATTTGATTTTTTATATATGCCATAGACTTCATTAAAGCTATATTATTATGTACAGTTAACTAACAAATATATTAGCTAAATAACTAATAGTCGAAGATAGATAGTTAAGCTAATGGTAGCAGGTTCGAATCCTGCTAAGATTAGATATTTGCGTAATGAAAAAGCATTATATGAGTCTAGGATATTTTGTGTAACATTGTATAATACACATATTATATCCTAATATCCTAACTAATATTATAAATGTGATAGTAACTCTGTCTGTCTGTTACGCTTTCACGCTAAAACTACTGGACCAATTTAAATGAAATTTGGTACAAAGAAAGTCTGGAGCCTGAGAAAGGACATAGGCTACTTTTTAACCGACTGCAAAAAAGGAGGAGTTTCACACGGACAAAGTCGCGGGCAGAAGCTAGTGTGCTATATTTAAGACTAATGGTCCCACTGCTGGGCACAGGCTTCTCTAGAAATATCTAGACAGATATACTTAATCCACAATGCTTGTCCAGGTTTCTATAACTTGGTCTTATGTTATTTTTATTTTTGCATCAGATTTTACGGTACAACAAATACATTTTTATTTTCTGTAACAATTTTTATATTCCAGCAAAATAAATTCATATATATAGTATGTAATTATATATTTTATTGACTAAGACGTTTAGATATTGGAGATGAGACCTAGACAGTAAGGTATGTTTAATAAAATCCGATACAATACTTATTTTGGTAACCTGCCAATATTTTAGAGTTGAAAGTATTCATATATTATTATCATTAATGTTATCTTTATTTGTTCTTAGCAATTTTATTGATGTTATTTGAATTAATGTTTTAGGGTAAGGTGGGGAATTTAGATGGAGGGGTAATTCAGTTTAGGTCAGATTTTGCCCTTACCCCAACCAAAAATCAATTGTTGCTAGGGTGTGCTTTAAATATAATCACAATATCGTAAATGTATGGTGTGCCTACCCTGTGCTCGCTGTGGCGGCACGCATGCGTTACGGATTAAGATATATTTTTATACGAAAATTCATACCAAAATGATCTAGTCGCAAACTAAGCTACTATGCGTTCTAGACAAAGGATAAACATACGTAAAATATTTACAAAATAACAGTTTACATGCAGTTGTTAATTATACATGCAATCATCACGAAAACATTTGCCTCTTGTAGGATTCGAACTTGCAACCAGTCATGACTAAACCTGAAATTTAAACACACGTTTAATATAATCTAAGAGCTATTACACGATCCAAGGAGCTTAGGGCCGTCTATAAGGTTCATTATCCCACAGTATTTGACTTAAGACCCTTTGAAATTGCGTCATATAACAAGTCTTTTACATTCAAGCAAACACTAACTTCGTAACAACACACACAAAGGACAACTCACACATACGCAACTTATTGCCATTGTTCTATACAGCATGTTCCACTTGGACACTGTAACTTGTACAGGGTGTATCAATCTTTTGTATGCATCTTGGCAATGCGCTGCAATTTACTCCTGCATTTGGGGTGCAAGCCAAATATGACGTAAGTGATTTCGCATCAAGGATTGTGTGTTGGGGAAGGATTTTTACGCAATAGAGTGGAAATTTATTCTATAAAAAATGAGTTATTCATACATAGTTATTAATTTAAAACTATAAGTAATACATTGTACTACAAATTTTGATATAATTTAATATTGTTATTATGTAATTAAATACTTACCTATCATTTATCTTAGTATTTAAATTAACAGTAAACATTAATTTCACGGCCGATATTGCTTTTGTTCTAATTTTAATACCTAATTCCTACGTCATACAAAGGTCATCCATTCCACTGTCAAATTGCATAAGAAACAGTTCGATACAACGTAAAATTTAAGTTCGATAGATATAGGTATGGAGATTATCATCAGCTTAGTCGGCTACGAATATGGGAACTAAAGTTTTAGAAACGTCACCAAATAATATAAAATACGCGAGTTAAATCCGTTATAGTTGTTTCATTCCAATGTGTCACCGCGAAGGCATCAACATATTATTTAAATCGACTTTGATACTTCACTTTACTCAGTTCATATTTGTGTATTACTACTGCAACCAATAAAGCAATTTTGGGTTGATCAAAATTTAAATTTTCAAAATGGCGCCTCTATTAAATTGTATCTATAGGCCAATATAATTCCGAAGGGGGGGCAACTGCAATTTGCATTGAAATATGGCGGCTAGACTCACCCCGTGACGTTCTAGATGCACTTTATATGCAACTACCAAAGTAGATAATGTACGGAGTTATGTGCCTTAAGGTGTTCTTGGTAAGAGGCAAGATAGCTTGGCAAGAAATGCTGCAGTTTCTGCTGATGTAGCTTAAACTACCACATAAAATGTTTAGAGCTGTTAAGAATTGGTGTTTAGTTGTATTTTTATTAGTAGCCCTTTATAAAGTACAAAATTGTTTTGTGTCGCTATGTTATGTAATTGTCATTATCTGTGTTTACTCAAGGTTTTTCAAAGAGCGCTCCCTAAATCTAATTTAAATTTTGTATCGTTACCTAAATCTCAACGTACTTTATAAAGGACGGATGGTTTTGTTAATTTGGACTTTACACTCACTACTATTAAGTTGAAATTCGATTGAAATAAAATGACAGACAGATATAAAGGCATGACAATTTTGGACTGATGTTAATTTGAGAATGTGACCAACGCATTGCGTTCGTAATACCCGGTTTATTTATAACCCCGTTGACATCCAGTTACCGTATCCGTCAACTCGAGTCTAAACTGTTGAAACCGGTTCCCAATGTTAATTTAAATTATGCCAAAATAATATTCTTTTAGTTTTATCTGATAAAACTGGGGCCGTTCAAGTATTATGTTAGCAAATTTATTACCTCCCCCTAAAGTAAGTAAAGCAAAGGCCCCCCGTTTCCCTATAGTGCTTAGGTAATACTTAAAATAACCCTTAAAAGTTCCTAAGTTTTTAAATAGAAAACATATTTAGCGACCGTGTATTTAAAATAGTCAGATATTTCCAAATGCATTAGAATGTACGATGCAATATTGCATAAGCTGTATTTACATCATGCACTAAAATTTCTTTGGCAATGGTTACTTGTATTTGCAACAATGTACACTTAAGAATTTTATTAAAAGGAACTTAGCAATAATGTACTCCAAAATATCCCACAGTGCTTTACAAAGTTATTAATGTTTCTATACTATATACTATAATATTATAAGAGGAAAGGTTTGTTTCTATGGATTGAATAGGCTCCTAAACGACTGGACCAATTTGAAGAAATCTTTCACTGTTGGGAAGCTACACTATTCCCGAGTGACAGGGCATAAAAAAAAAATTCGTGCGAAGCCGGGGTGGACAACTAGTAGAGAATAAAATAGTAACATATAATAATATAGGGACGTGCAAAACGCCTAAAATTCTAAAAGCGCTTGATCTGGAATCTGCACCGGCGCTTGCGCAGCTTCGTCTCTAATAAACAGTGCTAATAATTTACCCGTCATGCGCAACGTAAAGGATCATAAAGTGCATTCGGTAAACGTGCGTAAATTTAACCTGATCTAAAACTATGAGCGTAGAGGACGCACCGGCGGGCGACGTCGCGTGTGCGTCACGACACGCTTATAGAAAACTGTGACCCTGCGCGGTGACGCGACGTGCGCGACTGCAGTGAAAGTAGCTACGGGAATGTAGTTGTACATTGAATATTTGCAATTGTTAGGAGTCAGATATATATGTGTGTATACTGAGGACTGGTGCAAAAATGCAATAAAAAGTAGCGTACCTAGATGGTTACTTAAGGGATGATTTAAAATAATGTGACGATTGGTATGTGTGATAGCGGTTTGGAGATTACAGATCTGTCTTGTGTTATGAAAGAGTAAAATTAACTCGAAATTAAAAGCTATTAGGTGTGGTAGTGTGAAGTGTTTTTCGTCGTTAGAATAATATGCTAAAGAATTTGTCGAATGAGGTCAAGATCATGAATGGATTTAGTTTTTATTATTGTGGAATGCCAGAGAGGAGCCATTACTAATGACTGTTTTTTTAATTATGTAATGGAACGATTTTTTTATTCATTTGTAATATTCGATAAGATTGCTAATATTTTTTATTCGGCGAATATAATATACTCAAAGTGAGATATAAAACTGATAGAAATGGGATAAAAACGATTGTGACGAATATAACTTGTATATATGTTAATTGTATGCTAAATTATTACTAATAGATAAAGGTTCTTCTTTTACATCATTGCACATACACTCTTCGCTTAATTCTTGGAATTATAAATTTGCATCATACTCATATGTACGTAGATTAAACGAAATTGTTTATTATGAAACAATTAATTATATTTACTTTATAGTTCCTGGTAGGTACAAATATATGACGTTAATGGAATAAGACAATAGCACTCTTTTTATGTGTCATTATTTAGTTATTACGTGGCCGTACAAAAACAAATATGTGACTCAATTCTAACGTTGTGTCATTTATATTTTTATCGTTATTGTGTGTAGTGTCAAATGTCAAAGCGATAAGGCATCAGCTGATTATAGTGCAGGTAAGGGTCAATGTCTGCCTAAATTAATTATTTGTAATTCTTATATTGGAAAAAAGAACATATTATATTCGTTATAACTTATTAGATATAATTTGTGTAAGTTTTAATATGTATATGGTTTTTGACCTTTTTAAATACATAAACTATTAACAAACCCCCGACATAAAAACTAAAAGACCCTTTAAAAAGTATAACAATAATAAAATCTTAATATTAGTTACCTAAGTATTAATATTTCTACAAAGAAAACGTCATGTCGGGGGACCACTTCTCATTTAGATGTACCTACTTACTTAATATTTACAATCTACTTACCTAAACCTACGGTCCCTCCGACATGACGTTTTCTTTGTAGAAATATTAATACTTAGGTAACTAATATTAAGATTTTATTATTGTTATACTTTTTGAAGGGTCTTTTAGTTTTTATGTCGGGGGTTTGTTAAATTTTTAATTTATTTTTTTTATTTCATACTTTTTGTAAGTAGGTATTTAGGTACTTACCTACTACATATTATTATTTTTAACTAATTTCCATTTAACATGGAATTTTGTAATCTACATGTTATCCTCTTACATTTGATACCCCACTCGGGTATATTGGTCGACATTGGGCTTACCATTTACAATTTTACTGCCAATAATTTTTGAACTACTTAACCGATTTTCATTATGATTTAAATTTTGTAATGTACACGCGATCCTCTTTCATTTGATATCCCACTCGGGTATATTTGTAGACATTTGGTTTTCCATCCCCACTTTCACTCCCAATATTTTTTGAACGATTCAACCGATTTTCATTATAATTTAATTTTTGTACTGTACACGTGATCCTTTTTCATTTGATACCCCACACGAGTATATTTGTAGACATTTATTTTTACATCCCCTCTTTCAACCCCCCTAATTATTAAACTACTCAGCCGATTTTTATAAAACATAGCTAAGAACACTCCCGACATAGTCACCTTTAAAACAAAAAAAACAGAATCAAAATCGGTTCATGCGTTAGGGAGCTATGATGCCACAGACAGACACACACACACACACACACAGACAGACAGACAGACAGACACGTCAAACTTATAACACCCCGTCGTTTTTGCGTCGGGGGTTAAAAAGTAAGTAGTAACTGTTAAATAACAAGAGTCATGTCGCTAATTTAATAGAATAGTGTCACAACTTGAAAATTTTGTCAATTTTCAATTCACATTGAAATGTGAAAAGGTTGAATATAAAATGGAGTAACAACATAAGTTTTTCTTTTACAAATTTAGAAAAACGCATATTAAAATAATACAATGTATTATGTTTTTGAAAAATAATGTTTTCTATTTTAAGACTACTTTGTCCTCGCTTAAAATTGGCTACACTTCCTATTCGAAAATGGTGAAACTCATTTTAGCCCCGTAATTAATCTGGGATTATGCTAAATTGGGATTCCTTCACTTTTAGGCTAGAGCAGATATTTGTGCCTCAATTTAGAGCACTTTAAATAAGAAAATTTCATAGTTAGTAATATTACATACTTAATATCTTTTACGCAAAACTACTGGATTGTAATTAAACATTTGGGTAGCTCATATATGTATCAGAATAATACATAGTCGAATGTAGATATTGTTTAAAGAAATTTTGGTGAAATTTGGCATAGAGCTGACTTTCTGGATAACATACATATAGGCTTTTTACCCGATTAACCAAAAAAGGAAGGTAATGATTTAGATCTGCTATGTAGGGCAGGATGACATCTGTCGGGACCGCTAGTTAATAATTATTTTTTGTAATGCCTTTTTGGCGCTCTAAAATGCTACTTAGTTACATTATGTGGAGATATGTCTCTGCCTACCCCGGTAAAGTACGGCATGATCATGTTTGTGTATGTTTTATCGCAAATTTTGGTTGATACAAGTGTTATCTGCTACCCGTTTGCAATTACAGCGCGGTTTTAATTGGCCGACCTCATTTGCACTTTTAGCGTGCTCATTAAATTAAAATTTTATACTGAAATTCCTTGTGAATTTCACTTTCTATATAGAAAGTGTTGTACAGTTTCTTTTGAGTTTTCTAATAATAGACGTGTCGTACATGAAATTATTCTGCAAAACGAGTCTAGATTTCGTTGCTCCACAATATTATAATATGTATTGGAATGAAACAACTATTAACGGATTTAACTCGCGTATTTTTATTTTATTTTATTAGCTGACACTTCGGATTCTTTACAGTTTCCATAATCGTAGTACGACTGAGCTGACAATAGTCTAACGCTAAAGTCTTTCGGACTTTAGAGTTAGACTAAAGTTTTTAAATCCGTTAATAGTTGTTTCATTCCAATGTGTAATAACCGCGAAGGCATCAGAAATTATTATTATAATATGTAATTAGCTACTCCCTAGGACTTCAAAAATGGAAACTCATACAACGTTTTGAAGTGCATTTAATTTTGTTAACATTTTCTTAATAAATTATGTTTTAAAGTTAAATTCTCGTTAAAAAGCAAACGTCAGGTGGGTCGAATATATATTACTTATTATATAAAAAAATCAATTATGAAGAGTCGTGTCATGAAATGTTGAAAAATACTAACTTATAGTCTGAAATTGAACCTTATTGCTATAATCGCTAATACTACTTCATATCCTTGTTTTGTCGATTACGCCCGACACTGGCGAATGGTGTTTAATTCTTGAAAGCTTTCCTCGCTCTTAATTGTTTCTGGCTTTGTGTTAGAAAATATAAAGTTCGAATTAAAGGCAACTTGAGCACTTGAAATAGAAAATAAACTAAGAAAAGAGCAACTAATGGTGGATGTTACTAACTTTTAAGCTAATAAATCCTAAACTTGATTTTTATTCGTAATACTCGACGTTCTATTAAAAGTACGTTTTTTCATTAATGTGTGTTTGTACGCCAATTGGCAAAACTTATCGTTCCATGTATATTTTTTTTAATAATTGGGGCTTGTAAAATAACCATAAATTAAGGTCATTATGTACCGTTTATTTGCTTGATAATAATTCGTGCTTTTTATAGAACTTTGGGATGACATCTGCTTTAATCATTTTTGTCGTATGTTTGTTATTATAGCTTGAGTATCGTTGGTCAGACCTCTATGAAATTTTGGCAAGCGAGTCGATGACCTTTATATAATTTTTGAGTTCGAACATGAACGTGATCGGGCAAGAAATTACGAAAATGCATCTTCTATACTAATATAATAAAGAGGAAAAGTTTGTTTGTTTGGATTGAATATGCTCCAAAACGACTGAATCGATTTGAAGAAATCTTTCACTGTTGGAAAACTACACTATTCCCGAGTGACATCCCTACTTCCCTACTAATATTATAAATGCGAAAGTAACTCTGTCTGTCTGTCTGTTACGCTTTCACGCTAAAACTACTGAACCGATTTAAATGAAATTTGGTACAAAGAAAGTCTAGAGCCTGAGAAAGGACATAGGCTACTTTTTAACCGACTGCAAAAAAGGCAAAAGGAGGAGTTCCACGCGGACGAAGTCGCGGGCAGAAGCTAGTAGGTTATAATTATAAAAAAAAGGGATCCGGGCGAAGCCGGGGCGGACAGCTTGTATATTATAAAAATATTAATTTCCAAAAATCTTTTCTTAGTGCGTTAAATAAAAAGGAACCCCTTTGCAGAGACGATTAAAGGTTAAATGATTAAAATCATTTTGTACCCACTTGGCTACTGTCATTTGTGATCAAGAGGCCCGGAATCTCGCCAAGGTCGTGTTACATCATACTGGTGACTCATAATAACTTAACTTAAATGGCACTTATGACGTGAGCTATAGTGGGTACTATAGCTAAGATTTGTATAGCGCCGTTTATGATTAATATGTACAGAATTTTGTAGGAAGTCGAAAATTATAGGTGCAAAAATTTTATGCGTGCAGTGGCGTGCGTACCCAGGTGCCAGGGTAGGCATTCTATAAATTTTGACATTGTTACTATATGTGATATGTGCTGAATTTTGATGTTGTGCCTTGGCACATGGTCACGTTTATAGTGATTTAGATGAAAAAAACGATAAATGTTGATAATTTTGTTCTATTTTAAAAATGTTTAGAGTTTTAGTAAGAATTTTTGTTAACTTAAATTTTTGTTTATAGTAAAATTATGATCCCTGTAGTTTATTATTCTGTTATATACCTATATTGACAGCATTACTTAATATTTATTTTCACATATTTTTTTATCTTTTTGACTAACTTTATTTTTCTTTAAGTACAATTATACAATGGAAACTTTATTGAATAATTGCTCTTGGTTTTTAAGCCATATGGTATATGAAAAGAAAGAAAAATCTACCATAACGTAGATTATCTTTACTGTAGATACTATACATGGTATCTGAGCAGTATATGCTTAAAAGGCCCCACCTCAAGCGCCTAGTATAGGGTTGCCATAAGTGTAAGGACTCAGACCGGGACATTTCGAAAAAAAACGGATGAGGCTCTCAAGTCGACGCGTATTTTTTTTTTTTTTTTATGTATGACCACGCATAATTTTTTACAGAGTGGTTCGATTTTGATAATTCTTTTTTTATTGGAAAGGGTATACTTTGAAGTTCCATTTTAATGAAAAAAAAATTTAAAGAATGGACAAGTGTCAGCACTTATGTCGTTCTATCCACGTACGATTAGCCTAGCTTATTGGAGGTATATTACTGTTTACCAAGTCCAGCCCTCTATTAATATAACTATGATTTTTAAACCGGGACAATTTGCTTATCGGCCGGGACGCCGGGACACCATGCTTCAAACCGGGACGTATGGCAACCCTAGCCTAGTAACACTACTTTATTACCAGCGGGTATATACAGAAGTAAAAAATACTACAGTATCCTACAATACGAACGTTTTTTTATACTATGGGTGCTGTTTTTCGGTCGCTGTGGCTTACGATCGTTCACCTTAGTTTTTTTATATTATTTTACGTTGGCCTTGCGAGTGATGATGTTAGTATACCTATTGATTACATTACTATTTGTCTTGCCATGTTTAGACGGTGGTATTTAGCACAAATGAATATAGTGATGTTAAACTAAAGATGTGGATAAAATTTGATATAAGTACAATCAAACATAATACATACTCTTACATCTATTTTGAAATAAAGCTTAAACTTATATATATATCCTTTCGCCTAGACTCTTAATATGGCATTATCATTTTCTATTCGAATAACTTAATTAAAAATATATTATACACTGGCCTTTTTTTAGTTATACACGAATAGACTGTAACCTCCACAGAATTTATATTTATGTAGGTGTATGTAATACACGAACTTTCAATAAAAGTTGTTTTATTCGAATTTATTAATAGTATATTATCTGATGTCTTTGCAGTTATTATGTACATAGAAATAAAACAATGATAACGGTTTTAATTCGCGTATATTATTTTATTTGCTGACGTTTCTAAAACTTTCCAGATCCCATATTCGTAGCACGACGATAATATGGGAACTGTAAAATTTTCAAAACGTTAGCAAATAAACTAAAATGCGCGAGTTAAATCTGTTATTTTTTCAAAGATAACTCATTGTTAAATTTTATCCAAAAGTTTCCAGTAAATATTCAGCCATATTTTCACAGAAATATTTAGTCCCCAGGGATTACGATGCAGTTGCAGTTTTGTGCAACTCGATAAACTCCCGCCGTTCGAATGCATTTTATTCAAAATTTCCTAACAGATTGATTTTGTTTTGTCGGATTCGGCTGGTGTTGGAATGTGAACATACATTGTAGCCATCGCTAATTTCTTTTGTGACATGTAGTTATTTTTTGTGCCATTGTTTTACATTAGTTCTACCACAAAATATGTCTGAAACGTTTCTAATATAAATTTTGAATATGTATATTTAAATTCAAGGTGCTATTTTTAAAATGAAAAATAACTTAATGTTAGACCATCGTCAGGTCAGTCTGCTACGAATATGGAAATTATAAAGTACTAGCTTCTGCCCGCGACTTCGTCCGCGTAGATCTTCTCCTTTTTTGCAGTCGGTTAAAAAGTAGCCTATGTTCTTTCTCAGGCTCCAGTCTTTCTTCGTACCAAATTTCATTAAAATCGGTCCAGTAGTTTTAGCGTGAAAGCGTAACAGACAGACAGAGTTACTTTCGCATTTATAATATTAGTAGGAATTTCTGAATTCCGCTATTGTTTCGTTCAATATTATTTAAGTTTTAAACAAAAAATAATGTGTTTTTATCTTATTTCAGGTAAATAAAACCGTCCTTAAACAACAGCCGCCACTGCTTTTCCAAGAATGTGAGTATTTTATTAAAAATACTTAATTCCTAGACTTAGACGATTTACTTTTAATTGCATCTTTTTTTTCTAAGAGAATGCTAAAACGCACTTGCCTTGACTTCTTGTGGAGTGCGTAAATTATTTTCAATGCCTTTCTAAACTCAATGACATGGTTTGTTTTTGCTAATTAAATGTGAAATACACTAAATAAACACTAAACACTTAGCGATTTGAAGACGATTTTTCACTAGATAGCAGTGGCGGTGCGTGACGTGTTTCGTAGGTGGGCAGAATTGAATCGTTTTGGTTTTTATGTTAATGTAATGTTATAATTAAATCAAACCTGTACCTAATTACGTTTATATATATACTAGCTTCTGCCCGCGACTTAGTCCGCGTGGAACTCCTCCTTTTTTGTAGTCGGTTAAAAAGTAGCCTATGTCCTTCCTCAGGCTCCAGACTTTCTTCTTACCAAATTTCATTTAAATCGGTCCAGTAGTTTTAGCGTGAAAGCGTAACAGACAGACAGACAGAGTTACTTTCGCATTTATAATATTAGTATGGATGTTATAAGTAATTAAATCAAACCTGTACCTAATTACGTTTATATATATACGTTTTAATGTATAGGACTTCTATGATTATTACCTCGTACATGGTTTTACTCGGTTATTGTGAAACTGGCTCCAAATGGCAAAAAGAGGGACACAGGATATCCTAATAGATTTCCACATACGCTGAAACATAAATGTCAGTTTCTCTAACTGCATTTTCGGGAAAAACTCTCTGAGAAATTGTCCTTTTTCCAGCTTAAAAAGCGCACTTTAGTACCAAGAAGACTCCAAGGAACTCCCACCGTTGGTTTATTTCAAATTTATTGCACCCAATTGCAGGAGATCCTTTTTAGAAGGCAAAAAGTTCCCTATCTTTATATGTAGAAGGTCGGAAATTGCGCGTAGTGAAATTTCATCTCGGAAAAGCCTGATATTTTGATAGGTTACGTAACGTCGGTATCGTTTTATTGGACCAGCCAAGAATTTCGGGTCGGCCATTTTGAATTCGGTTTTGCCTGAGTTATTTACCTGTTGTTTCTGAACGGTATTTTTTTTATTAAAAGTTTCCCATGGCACAGTTTGAATAAGTTTATTTAATAATTTCTGATGCCTTCGCGGTTATTACACATTGGAATGAAACAACTGTTAACGGATTTAACTCGCGTATTTTTATTTTATTTTATTAGCTGACGTTTCGGATTCTTTACAGTTTCCATAATCGTAGCACGACTGAGCTGACAATAGCTTAGACTTAGACTTTAGCGTTAGACTATTGTCAGCTCAGTCGTGCTACGATTATGAAAACTGTAAAGAATCCGAAACGTCAGGTAATAAAATAAAATAAAAATACGCGAGTTAAATCCGTTAACAGTTGTTTCATTCCAATAAGTTTATTTAGTTCTGAATAAGTAGAAATTTTTTTTTTTTTATATATACTCATTGATGTACATAATATTTTCATGGACTACATTTTTGCACATATTATATATTGACGATTACGACCTGAGTCATTTTCTGCATACATGCAACACGATATCGGGTGACGCACCCTTGTATTATATGGAAATAAACACTGGCGTCATTCTTGAAGTTATTTTCTTTAAAAGTGTGTTATTTATTATTTATGGTACCGGCAATAATGTCGTTTATAGGTAATAACCTGTTTTCAATGATGTACTTATTGTTGTACTGATGTTACTAAGATTTTATAAGGGTGTATAAAGGCGTGCATTCCATGTAGGCACAATGTAGACTATCTACTTTACATCTCGCACTGCACGCGCCTGAATCCCCCAGTAGTAGAAAATATGTAGCGAGTTGGCAAACGAGAACAAAATGGAAATATAATTATAAAATATATTTTCTTAGTCATCGATTATTTGTAATATTGTAAACACTCATTGCTTAATTGATTCCAGCAACCAATAAAATATTATTTAACCACAGTTGATAGTCAAGACAATGAAAACGAATACATCGTTATTAAATAAAAAAAAAACTAGGATTTATTTTTTGTATTGTTCGCCTTGGAAAATCAAGCTTTGATTCTTGTATTTATATGAAATGTGAAATTTCTAGGATCATTCTAATTACCCTGTTAAATATTTGGCAGTTTTTTCTTCACCACATATTTTGACCTATTTCTCTTTACTACTAAAAATTTGGACAGTCATTCAAATTTCACCCCTTAGATTTATTCGCAGGCCACACTAATGAATTGTCTCCATTAACTAAGGAGTGTTAATGCAGTGGTGCGATAATTAGATAAATGCATGCACTGTGTAACAGCCCACAGGCACGCACAGGCAGGTACACAGGAAGTATACATGCCGTTTGATTTACATATGGAGTGCTTTTATCCTGTGACTTGTAATTATAACTGATTATGATCCTGGAAGTGCTTTTTGTATTAACTTCTGACACGACTTCCAATGCTTACATTGCACTATGTTATTTAGTCATAAATCATCAACCGTAAGATGTCCAATGTTGGATGCGGTCAGCCCTAAGGACCTTCATAGTGCCTGGTCCCTCGTCGCCCTCATCCAGATTCCAGCGACTTTCAAAAAAATATCGGGCACATGGTCGTTACTACTTTCTGTCGCTTAAGATCATGCAGAGGAAACATATTTATTAACCATTCATATTAATTCAATATACTTTAAACTTAATTATTTGCAAGCAAAACAAACAAACATTTTACCCTATTTTGGATGGGTCAAAAGGCGAGCACGCTGGCGCGTTCGGACGCGGTCGCGCGGCTTTTGGGTTGGTTCGTTATTTAAGCTCGCTAATCCGATTAACGGGTTATCTCGCTGATTAAATAATTGAACTATTAAGTCGGTTAATTTAAAGTTAACTTTTGGAATATATAATGGATTAAATATGTTATAATCGCCGTTTCACTATTTGTTTACTTTTATTATTTGTAAGGTATACTTATAACACTAAATCATTGTTAATTTGTCTTGCCAAAGCTCTTGAACGTCTGGTTAAAATAGGTTTTCAAATATTCGTAGAAATCCAGAAAATATATGGTAAATAAATTAAAAAAAATATATGTTATTTTAGTCGTAGTCTGTCAGTTAGACATTAAAAGATTATGGTTTATAATTTAAATCTTTTTCTGTTTTATTCTGCCTCTTAGCAATGCACGCCCGTGCTAAATACAACTAACTCAAAACCATACATTTTAAAATTACTTAACGGCGCCTGGCTTATCCCTACTAATATTATAAATGCGAAAGTAACTCTGTCTGTCTGTTACGCTTTCACGCTAAAACTACTGAACCGATTTAAATGAAATTTGGTACAAAGATAGTCTGGAGCCCGAGAAAGGAAATAGGCTACTTTTTAACCGTCTGCAAAAAAGGAGGAGTTCCACGCGGACGAAGTCGCGGGCAGAAGCTATATTTTATAAGAAGTCTATAGTCTATCACTGAATCATTTTCTGGATAGTCGATGCCATGGATAATCTTGGCGGATGTAAACACCGGTACATCAGCGCTTGTCTAAACATTAGCGTTAGGGTTGCCAACTGTACGGGGTTTTCCGGATTTCACTAATTTAGGGGACGCCTGGGAACCGTCCGAGATTTAAGTGTCCGGATATAAAACGGACACTTTAGAGATCGGGTTTAATTTAAAACGTGTAAATTCACATTGGATTACCAATAAACGTTTTGTATTTAAAATTTATATTATATAAAATAAAAACGAAAAAGATGAAATTAATGTAATCGTAAATATAAATGAAAACGAAATACTAGACTAAATGGATAATTATATTCCATTGTTATTTTATAAAAGTATATCATAAACAGCATCTAAGATAACGCCCGGAAATGTGTTTGTTTTCACAATGTGCCCTGAAAAATAACACATTTCTCCCAAACATCCGGGGTTTTTTGAAATTTGTTTCCGACCGTATATTTCATACTAGCTTCTGTCCGCGTGGACCTCCTCCTTTTTGCAGTCGGTTAAAAAGTAGCCTATGTCCTTTCTCAGGCTCCAGGCTTTCTTTGTACCAAATTTCATTCAAATCGGTCCAGTAGTTTTAGCGTGAAAGTGTAACAGACAGACAGACAGAGTTACTTTCGCATTTATAATATTAGTAGGGATATTGACAGCCCTAGCGTTAGACACGTTTAAGTGCATGCTAATTTTCGACGCTTTGTAGCTAAGTGGTACGTGCTTGCACTGAAACCGATGTAGCTTTTGTGTTAGTAGAATAGAGGTGCTTATTAAGTTGTGCACATGCATCACGTTAGGGTAGGCATTTCATTGTGCCTGTATGGAATGCACGCCCTAGTGTGTATCTCTAGATCGATCAGAAATTATTAAGAGACTAACTTTTACCCGCGATTACGCCCGCGTGGAATTAGTAATTACGGCAAGTTATAGTAGCCTATGTCCTTTCTTAGGCTCTAGACTATCTGTGTACTTCGTTTAAATCGGTTCAGTAGTTTTAGCGTGAAAGCGAGACAGAGTTACTTTCGCATTTATAATATTAGTTTGGTAAGTTGACGCTTGTGTTTAATTTTTAGGATACATATTACATATATGTATATTTATTGTAAAAGCTTTGATAATTTAAGAATATTTGCATGAGTCTAAGACAGTCTAGATTTCGTTATTCCTGATAAAATAGTCCAGTAACGGGGTGATTACTCGGGTCCCTCCTGTGGGAATAATTTGCTTGATTACCTTTCCTTGTTATTGCGTACTTATTCACTGGGCTACGATCTGCAATCAGTAGGTATGGTTACAGACCTATAAATGTGACTTTACGACTATTTGCTATTATAATTAAGTCTTCCTATTGAATGTTATTGTTGCGTACTCCTTGCTGTGTGTATATAGTTTTATAGTTTTACTTTTATTGGCTACTAGCTTCTGCCCGCGACTTCGTCCGCGTGGAACTCCTCCTTTTTTGCAGTCGGTTAAAAAGTAGCCTATGTCCTTTCTCAGGCTCCAGACTTTCTTTGTACCAAATTTCATTTAAATCGGTCCAGTAGTTTTAGCGTGAAAGCGTAACAGACAGACAGACAGAGTTACTTTCGCATTTATAATATTAGTAGGGATTGTTTTCTATTGTCACTTAGGTTAGTTAGTTTGATTTGGTTGAGTTGTGTTGTTTGTAAAGTTACTTATTAAATTCCTCTATTGTTTATAAACCTATTGCATTTAATTACAGTCCATTCCTCACCAACAGTTATAATAGTCTAAGATCCGAACTTACGTCTACCTTCACCTAGCTAATAATAGAATAAATTAATAATAATAAGTAAATAAATATCTTTCGACAATTCACACCAATTCATCTAGTCTCAAATTAAGCATACTTGTACTAAGGGGACTAGACAACGGATAAACATACATAAATACATATAAGACATCCAAGACTCAGGTACAGATGCCAGTGCACATTGACATCTGCCTATAGCAGGATTCGAACCCGCAATCTCTGGTTTAGTAGTCAGGGCCTCTGACTACTAGACCAACAGGCCGTGAAATGAAACGAAATGAAACGTATTATTTAATGATTTTAGTAAGTATATTATAAATTATATTAAAAATGAGTTGGCTAAATAATCCTGGACAGACTATTTTTAATTATATATATAATATATATATATGAGTGGAGGTTGATGTAGTGTCGGATCTTCGACCGAGAAAGTCAATGTAACACTTCCTCTATTTCATAACATCTTTATTAGCAGGTCACCAGCTCTATTGTATGGTCGTATCTCAAACTCATACAATGAAGTTCATACAAAGCCATACATCTCACTCCGCGTGTCATACAATTCAATTAAACCGCGAACTGTATTCAAGAGTCGAGTTGTTGTCGTTTAACCACTTATCTGGGCCCTAACAAACATATACGATAGATATACACTCGGCGTCAAAAATATCGCCCCTCAGCGAAAATCAAATTCAAACAAATCTAGACGTTAGCGAAATTATGTCACCTAATTAATATTGGTATCAATTAAAAGCACGTTTAATGTGTTTTAAATTAACAATGTTTAATTTAAACTCAACATAATGGCTTGTGAATTAGAGCGTTTCCAAAAAAAAATGCATAAATGCTCCTTTGAAGGGTCGCTAGTTGTGCCCGTTTTCAGGGGTATAAAATGCCTGTAAGATGTCAAATGTCAATTATTCGCTATCCAGACGTCGAAGAGAACACATCTAAGGAACTCAAGCAAGAAACGAACCCTCGAACATGGAGACCACCGCTGCTGAATGAGTTCAAATGGTCGCACTATTGTAAGCAGGAGTTCGACAGTGCGATGTCGCTCGGCAACTCAATTTAAGTCGTCATGCTGTCCGCCGAGTAATTCAGCGGTTCCAGGAGACTGGGGGCTACATCAGAAGACATGGGGCTGGTCGGGGACGCTGCACATACGAAAGAGATGATCGCTTCATTGTGAAATCATTGTTACGTAATCGCTTCGTCAGTGCTGTTGAGGTGCAACAACGCCTCAGAGAAACTCGGACAACATCAGTTAGTGTCCCTACGGTTAGAAGAAGACTGCGGGAGAAGGATATTGAGGTTCACAGGGCTGCTACTGGCCCAGTGTTGACCACACAGCATCGCAGAGATCGCTTGTAATTTGCCCGTGATCACGTTCATTGGACGTTTGAGCAATGGAGGCAGGTTCTCTTTACCGATGAGACGAGAGTGCGTCTTTATTGCAACGATAGGCGGGCCAGAGTCTACAGAACATCGGGCGAACGATTCGCTCAAGCCTGTATTAAGGAGACGATTAAGGAGGGTGGGCTACGGAGGTGGCTCTTGCATGTTCTGAGGGGGCATATCTATAGACGGCAAAACCGACCTTGTCTGCGTCTCCAGGACTGGAGGACCTCGCGGCCAAGGGTCCCTGACTGCTCGCCGATACATTGCCGAGATCCTGGAAGAGCATCTGATGCCATATGCGGGTTACGTCGGCTCTAGGTTCACATTAATGCTCGCTCCCACGCTGCATTAATTGTTCGGGATTATCTGGAGGAGGTCGGGATCCCCATTTTGCCGTGGCCAGCCAGGAGTCCTGACTTAAACTCGATTGAACACCTTTGGGACGAGCTTAAGCGAAGGGTTCGGTCACGATATGCCGCCCCTACCACCCTGCAAGATCTTCAGAACGCAGTCATCGAAGATTAGGGCAACATTCCACAAGATGACATCGTGAAGTTGGTGCGATCAATGAAAGACCGTTTGGAGGCAGTGATAAGGGCCAGAGGGGGTAACACTAGATTTTAAGTCAGTTTTAGGCACATTTTATTGAATTTTGGTATCCATTTATTGTTGTAAAGTTAAACTTGAATAAACTTGAATGAACTGTCTACAATGTCGTTTCCTTTAATCTTTGAACCTAATGAAAAATCTTTTTATTTTGTTATTTTTCTGAAAAATACACTTTATTACCTTTCAAATAATACCTAACAATAATATTGTTGTCCTTGATCAAATAGGGTTTAAAGTCGGTTGAAACGATTTTACGAGTAGGGGCGATATTTTTGACGCCGAGTGTATTAACTTAAGTACCTATTCTGTGTATATATTTTTTTTTCTGAAGTTCCTTTACTGCAAAATTGGACGGGTGGCGAGCCTCCTGAGAGGTTTTCAAGCCTTTAGGTTGGGTTTAGGGTTTTTAGCCCTGACCGACCCGAGGACCCCCCAGAGTGAGGATTGCACCTCGGCTCGAACACGATTATTATGTCCTATTCAATCCAAACAAACAAACTTTTCCTCTTTATTATATATGTATAAAGAGGAAAAGTATATATATATATAGAAAATAATGATCTTCAAAATCCGTTGCGTAGTTTTAACAGCTGGACCTTATTTTTGACACGCGATGGACCCCATTGCTTGTAACTCAGTCAATTTATTAATTTCTGATGCCTTTGCGGTTATTACACATTGGAATGAAACATAACGGATTTAAAGACTAGCGTATTTTATTTGCTGATGTTTTGTAAACTTTACAGCTCTCGATATTCGCAGCCAACTGTGAGCTGACAATATAGTGTTTCACTAAAAAAATATTTAAGTACGTAAGCAAATAAAATACGCTAGTCTAATCCGTTATAATTGTTTTATTCCCATGTGTAATAAATTACTTGAAACTTATTTAAATGTCACAATGATTAAGACACAGTGGCAGACCGTCCGAATGTCGTGAAAGAAATATGACAAATTGGAAAAGAAATCTGACACTGACACAAAGCAAGTAAACAACGTGCGCAGAATTTAACCACATTTGACGTTAACAGACTTACATACTCACAAGTCACTGACATTGTTTTTTCCTAGAAAGTTCATTGCCCCGGTTGGAAATTAAAAGGTAAGGGGGTGAATCCACGTGTCCCTTGTCCTGATTATTCAAGGAATCCTAAATCTATACTAATATTATAAAGAGGAAAGATTTGTTTGTTTGGATTGAATAGGCTCCTAAAGGACTGGACCGATTTGAAAAATTCTTTCACTGTTGGAAAGCTACATTATACCCGAGTGACATAGGCTGTTAAAAAAGGGATCCAGGCGAAGCGAATATGGGAACTGTATAGTTCTCGAAACGTCAGCGCAAAATTAGTAGTACTTAGTATACATGCGAATAAATAAAAGTACCTACTTACATATTTACGTATATCTGCATTTAAGTAAAAAATAGCGTATCTCATAGCATAATGATAATGACAAAGTAGGTAACATACAAAGTCATACAATTTTAAACAAGGACAATAGCATTAAATAAATAAAATTTAATGACATAGTAGAACTAACACCCAAGTCTGACATTCTAGAAAATACTACAAATATTTCCGGTTCCAACTATCATACATCTTGCCTTTGATTTTGTAAGCAGATAACATTGTTATATTCCCATTCATCTATATATAAAAACATATATATGTAATTACATAGTCACCTTGTAGAGACATGTTTATTCCGTCTATTATACAGTAAACAGCTAAACGTTTAATAGCTAAAGTTACTCATAAAATTCACTTTTCCGAAATATACAATACTAGCGGCCCGCCCCGGCTTCGCCTGGATCCCTTTTTTTATAATCTATAGTCACTCGGGATTAGTGTAGCTTCCCAACAGTGAAAGAATTTTTCAAATCGGACCAGCCGTTCTGGAGCCTATTCAATCCAAACAAACCTTTCCTCTTTATAATATTAGTATAGATTTAATAATTTCTGATGTCTTCGCGGTTATTATACATTGGAATGAAACAACTTTAAACGGATTTAACCCGCGTATTTTATTTTATTAGCTGACATTTCGAAAACTACATTTTACATAATATATTCGTAACACTACCGAGCTCTTGATAGTCTAACGCTAAAGTAATTTAAAGTTGTTTTATTCCAATCTATACTAATACAGTGAAACCTGGTTAAGTGGGTCTTCCAAGGGACCTGTAAATTAGTCTCACTTTAAGAGGTATTCCACTTACGCAGTGTCCCAGATATCTAGGTATAAAAAAATACCTGTCCCATTTACAGAGGGTTTCATTAACAGAGGTAAGAAAAGAGGTAATCTCTGTTATAGAGGTGTATTCAATAATGCAACGTATTTATTTTGTAAACAATTCACTATTTTCCATAAAAAAAATATCAAAAATGTGGTTTAAAGACAGTTCTCCTGAAACTAATAATTCGTTGTTGACGTTTACAAAATTATTAAAAGTTGGAGGCAGATTATTTTACTGATTCGGGCACTGACGTTAATTTTATTTTTTTTTCGTAATAATAAAGACTTTGTTCTCGTTTCGGTCTTTTTTAAATAAATACCCGATTAATAGAGAAACCGCATTAAAACTAAGTTATATAAGGGCCGATTTATAGAAGTTCGAGTAGGTAAAAGAGAGAGGAGACATCCGAGGTCCGAGGTAGCCTATGTGTACCTACTGACTTTATCCCAGTTACAGAGATAAATACACGCGACTTCTCAATTATAGAGGTAATTATGACAAGAAAATAGACATAACTTATCCCAGATAAAGAGGTTGCTTTTGTCTTACTAACAGAGGTAATTCATAGCCAAGGTGCCGGGACCTCAGCATGTGTTTCAGATATGGAGGTTTTTCACTTATCCAGGTCCCTCTTAAACAAGTTTCACTGTATTATAAAGCTGAAGAGTTTGTTTGTTTGTTTGAACGCGCTAATCTCAGGAACTACTGGTTAGAATTCAAAAATTCTTTTTTTGTTGGATAGACCATTTATCGAGGAAGGCTTTAGGCTTTATAACATCACGCTGCGACCAATAGGAGCGAAGAAACAATGGAAAATGTGTAAAAAACGGGGAAAATAACTATTCCCCGCGGACGAAGTCGCTGGCAGAAGCTAGTGTGTAACAACCAGAGATCGCAATAGGTAGTGCCTATTTACCTAAACTTGGCGGGAGGAGGTGACTAAGAGTGGTTACAACCACCAAAAATATTATTTATTTTTATCGAACGCGGGATTTCCCGGGATTTATAACTTGATAACATAAGTAATTTAAAATAAATCAATGTAACAAGATTTACAAGTAAAATAAAACGTATTAATCCTTTTGAGGAATATAGAAAATGTTTATATTCCTATGCCTGACGGACCACTCATATGAGTCACCTTTTGAGTTCTCAACGTAAGTTTCGGCATTAAACAATTACATTTCATTAACCATTACACCCTGAGTGTGAATCTATATCGATTATGTATTCTTATAAATCCCGGGAAATCCCGCGTTCAATAAAAATAAATAATATTTTTGGTGGTTGTAACCACTCTTAGTCATCTCCTCCCGCCAAGTTTAGGTAAATAGGCACTACCTATTGCGATCTCTGGTAACAACCGCGAAGGCATCATCAGAATTCATTTTTTAATGGTCAAAAACGTGACAAGTTCTACACTGACGATCGCAGACAAGGTCATCAGTCATCGACTGTCCAATCGGAAACATATAATTACGAAACAGAAACGGGAAGTAGGCAAAAATGTAAACTCATTGACGCATGAAACATGCGTGCAGTAACTAGAATAGTTGGTTTATGACTCATAAAAACCAAAGGGCACTTTATAGTAAGACGAAAACACCGACAGAAGTGTCTATAAAATATGAACATCACTGACTCAATTTAAAATAACAATAACAAGGAAATATATTATACTGTTAAGAGCGTTATGGCAGTTGCCTGCGTGAATCAGAAGAATTTAGTTTTACAAATCTAGTAAAATTTAACAGTTGGAATAGACAACTTTAACGGATTTAACTCGCGTATTTTATTTTTGTAAATTCTCCGAAACGTCAGCCAATAAAAATGAAATACGCGAGTTAAATCCGTTAAAGTTGTTTCATTCCAATGTATAATAACCGCGAAGGCATCAGAAATTTAAATGTAACAAATTGAAAATTCGTCTTCGTATGAGGCCACACGGGAAACACCAGCTTTCAAACGTAAGAAACACTTCGAAAGGATTTTTTTAAATTTACCCCCTAAGTTGATAAAGCAGGGGTGCTTTAACAGGCGCGTGCAGTGAGGGGAGCGTAACTATGGCGCCAGGGTAGGCACTCCATACATTAGTGACACTGTGTCCATATGGAATGCACGCCCTTTGGTACTTATCGTGGGCATGCGAAGTCGCAGGCAGAAGCTAATCTATAATATTACATACCTAATTACTTAATTACTATTTCGAGCGGCAGACGCCATTAACAAGGATCGCGGCCATCTTGCCATTCGAAAACCTACATTCGATATTTAAAATCCTTGTAACTGTGTCCTACAAGGGCGTGCATTCCGTACAAGCACAGTGCCTACCCTGGCTGTCCTAGCACTTAAGGACTTTACGACCGCTTGCCACTCCATGGTATAAAAGTAAAAAAGGTCGTTGCCCTCAAAGGATAATTCGACACCTACTACTGTGCAATTAGGAGTACTGAAGGCGCGCTCTGCGCCCACGCATAGCCTTGGACGTTTATCGTTGCGTTCACCTCTAGATCCTTTCTAGACATAGAACAATAAAGTGTTATGACCGAAGCTTTATGAAATTAAGGTAATTTATGCTGTGATGTGTTTTGATAGCGTCTTATTTTTTTAAAGCTTGTTTTAAAAAATAATTTCTGATGCCTTCGCGGTTAAAAGGTAAAAAAATACAGTCGGCTAAGGTGGAATGAAGCAACTATATAACGGATTTAACTCGTGTATTTTTATTTTATTCTATTTTATTTGCTGACGTTTCGGATTCTTTACAGTTTCCATAATCGTAGCACGACTGAGCTGACAATAGTCTAACGCTAAAGAACACAGTTTTAAAAAGTTTTTGTTTATACAAGCTTCTGCTCGCAACGTTGTCTCAGTAGATAATGATCTACTCCTGGAAGCTTTGTAAATTCCATCTAAATATGATTTTCGCGAACGTCAGCAAGTAAAATAAAATACGCCAGTTAAATCCGTTATAGTTGTTTTATTCCACCTTAGCCGACTGTATTTTTTTTACGTCAAATTACTTAAATGTTGGATTTATCCAAACACAAATAATTGACTCGCGATCCCGTGGAGTTTGTTAGTGCAAATTAAATTGACAGTAATCATGGTAAGGATGATGAGTAGAGCAAACGTGGTAAGGGCGATTTTATATTCGTTCCAACCGGCGTCAGTCCCCTGTCCTGAAAAAAGAAGGTTATTCCTTCTGCAATAAGATTTATACTCGACTAGCGATCCCTCCTTTTTTAAAAAAATATAATATAGCCTATGTCACTCGGGAATAGTGTAACTTCCCAACAGAGAAACTATTTTTCAAATGTGTTCCAATTGTTTTGGAGCCTATTTAATATAAACAAATCTTTCCTCTTTATTATAATAGTGTAGATTAATTCTGACAATATGTACAAGAGCAGGGGGGCTAGACAAGTGCCCAACGTTCAACGTTAACGTTAAACGTTAGCACCAAAATGTATGGGATTTGACATCCGCGAACGACTGTCACGTACGTCACAAATGTCAAATCCCATACATTTTGGTCCTAACGTTTAACGTTAACGTTGAACGTTGGGCACTTGTCTAGGGCCCCTGTATACCTAAAGTTGCGACCAAAATTCTCGGTGTTACTCTTTTGTTAAATTGTCTGAACTAGGGACTGATTGTGGTTGAAACGTAAAATCACCCGTATGTGATTAATGTCCAAAATACGGTTGAAGCTGTAATTTTTTATTACACCACAACACTCGTGTCACCTCATGTGGTTACGGGTGAATTAAAGCGGTTACAGGTGCGTGCAGTGCAGGGCACACCAGGGGTAGGCACTCCATGTTTAGGGTGCTTAGTTTCTGTCTACCCTGGCGCATTCTTGCAAATCACTGGTATACATGTTCAATATGGGGTCGTTCAAGTATTAAGTAAGCAAATTTATTACTACCACTCCGTCCCAAAGTAAATAACCACTGCTGACGTAATTACCATCTAGACCCCCCGCCCCTCCATATTATAATGCTTACGTAATACTTGAACAGCCGCTATTCCCAATATGTCATCAATATAATATGCAAGCACAGACACCCCCCGCCCTCCGTATAGTGCTTACGTAATACTTGAACAGCCGCTATGCACAAAAGTGTACCTTTAAACAAAAAACAAACTTTAAACAAGTTTGACTGACAGAAAAAATAACACGTGTTGTTTTAGTTTTATTTGTGTACAGTGTTATTGTTATTATGTATGGAACCATAACACGTGCGTGCATTAACACAGGTGTGGGAGACCTTGTTCTAAAATTGTGCATATTATAATACTGCACCTTAGAAACAAGTGCAATGATATATTGGCCGTGGCCATTATAATCTGTCATTTTTCTTAAGCTCGGTTAAGTTCTAAGCGTTACACTTTACCACGAAGTGACGTCACAAGCCCTCCCTCTTAAACTTTAACGCGCTTTACATTTGTTTAATTGACAATAGAAAAACGCGAATATATTCTATACTAATATTATAAATGCGAAAGTAACTCTGTTTGTTTGTTTGTCTGTTACGCTTTCACGCTAAAACGGTTTGACCGATTTAAATGAAATTTGGTACAAAGCTAAAGTCTGGAGCCTGAGAAAGACACATAGGCTATTAACTGACTGCAAAAATAGATCCGTGCGAAGCTAACAGGACAGCTAGTTTTTTATAAGTAGGTTAGTTTAACTACTTGTATTTAACAATTTGTAGTTTTAAAAATGTTTTATCTAATAAAAATTGTGAGAGGCTTACCTAGACTTTCCGAAAAAGGCATTAAAATAGTACATTACGCACCGAGGCCAGTAAAATAAAAAATGTCTCAGATCACATGTAATTGTCGTCCGAGGCGAAGCCGAGGTTGACAAAAATGTGATCTGAGGCTTTTTTATTTTACTGGCCGAGGTCAGTATACTATTTTTCTGTTCGACGAAGCCAGGAAGCGGCAATTCCATTTAGCGCAGCGGCCAGAAAGTTGGCGCTTTCCGGCCGGAGGACAGAAAAAACTATTATATATTTATAATACGTTGCAGTTTATTATTGAATGGTTAAATCTGTTAATATTAATCAGCGCTAGTAACCACTATTTGTTTACTATAACGGCTCACTGGCTCGGAATTTAAGTAAATACAGACTGACATACACTTTCAGCTTCGATGTTACAATTTGATATTTAAATTAATCTAAATAATGTTGTTTTACATTTGCTAGTGAATTAATACACTATTTTATGATTTACTTTGTTAATTTAGCATATATATATATATATATATATATGTATATATATACTAGCTGCCCGCCCCGGCTTCGCAAGGATGCCTTTTTTATAGCCTATGTCACTCGGGAATAGTGAAGCTTCCCAATAGTGAAAGATTTTTTCAAATCGGTCCAGTCGTTTAGGAGCCTATTCAATCCAAAAAAACAAACCTTTCCTCTTTATAATATTAGTATAAGTAGATATATATTGCCGAGTAGTAATGGGTTCAAATCAAATTGCGAAATAAGATGATTATACTTCATCTGCGACTTCGTCTGCGCACGATAAACACCCCCGTTTTACCCCCTTTAGGGGTGAGTTTTCAAAAATCCTTTTTAGTGCTCCCTTAAAAGGACCTATGTGCTAAATTTTAAGGTTCTAACCCTTATAGTTTAAGCACTGCGTAGAGAAGCTGACTTAATGACTGGCATCATTAAGTCAGCTTCTCCTTTTACATAATATGATATAGATTGATTAATATGAAATAATCTTGTTTTCCAAAAGGAAATATTACTAAGATCTTACACAGAATCTTCAGTGTTCTTGATCCATATCTGTATTGCAGATATAATCTTATTTGGAGACAAAAACGGAGACGTGGTTTTCTCGAGTATGAAGACAAGTGGTCTCGAGTCGCTGTGAATTGTCATCTTGACATCGCCGTACAAATATTGAACAGAAATTAAACGAATAAAGCAAAATATATCGCACTTAAATCTAAAGGGAGCTAACTCAAAAACCTATAGTTTTGAGTGACGCTTTAGGTTATGGGTAATGTAAGTATGGCGTCAGGGTAGGCACTCCATATTAGTGACACTGTGCCTGTATGGAATGCACGCCCTTGGCTTTAGCCTTAGACTATCGTCAGCTCAGTCGTGCTACGTATGTATATCGGAAACTGTAAAGTTCTCGAAACGTCAGCCAATAAAATAAAATGCGCGAGTTAAATCCGTTTGTAGTTGTTTCATTCCAATGTGTAATAAACGCGAAAATATTGCGATATGTCACTGTTATATTTGCTGACGTTTCGGATTCCTTACAGTTTCCATAATCGTAGCACGACTGAGCTGACAATAGTCTTAACGTTAAATATGTCACGTTGTTCTGAAAGACATGCGATAGGTAATAGACAAATTATTTCTCCCGCGACATAGCCTATCAGTTTTATTTTCTCAGAATCAAAATTTGTATGATTAATACGACTTTATATATTATTACACAGTCTAGGAGACATACTCATTAAAATACAGGGTTTATTGTAGACATGTTAATACCGACCAAATATTTGCACACCTGATTTATTTAATGAATTTAAACACTCCGTCGTTAAGAATAAGGTTGGATTCTGATTACTTCCTCTGTGTATTTATTGCGTCTTAAACCTATACTATTTAATATATCAGCAGAAAAATAAGTATACCTAATATAATAAAGAGGAAAGTTTTGTTTGTTTGTTTGGATTGTTTGGATTTGGATTAAATCATTGATAGTTTTATAAATTGTTATATAAATAGACCTAAAATATTTTTAATATCAAGAGTAACAAAATCACTGTAGACCAGTGTAATCTAAAAAAAATATCTAATAACCTATTATCCAAAATAGGCTTTATTAAAGTATTTTTAGACTTCAGATGAGCCTACTAGCGTTTCATAAAGACCATCATTGCTGAGAAGAAACTCCACAAGAAAACTCAACAGAAAGTCTTTTCGAATGTAAACAAACAGTACTTCCCTACTAATATTATAAATGCGAAAGTAACTCTGTCTGTCTGTCTGTTACGCTTTCACGCTAAAACTACTGAACCGATTTAAATTAAATTTGGTACAGAGAAAGTCTGGAGCCTGAGAAAGGACATATAGGCTACTTTTTAACCGACTGCAAAAAAGGAGGAGTTCCACGCGGACGAAGTCGCGGGCAGAAGCTAGTAAAGAATAAAGTAATACCTAAAGTACTAGGTCACAAGTCCTTGCTCTAACCTTAATGGGGATACGATGTTTCCCTCTTCAAAGTAGGGCAAACGCGTAATCAATATTTACTAAGCCGATTATGTTCTTAGTTCCCCCGTACGGTATTCTATTTCAGATAAATTTTACTAAACAATAAGTGATTATTTCTGATGCTTTCGCTATAGCACATCGGAATAAAGTTTGTAACAGATTTAACTTGTATATTTTCATTTTTTTTTTCTGATGCCTTCGCGGTTATTACACATTGGAATGAAACAACTATTAACGGATTTAACTCGCGTATTTTTATTTTTATTTATTAGCTGACGTTTCATAATTTAGAAAAGGGTAGTTTTTCAAAGTTTGTAATTTAAATATAAGATAGTTTGCATAACTGTATAAATCACTTTAGCGTTAGACTATTGTCAGCTCAGTCGTGCTACGATTATGGAAACTGTAAAGAATCCGAAACGTCAGCTAATAAAATAAAATAAAAATACGCGAGTTAAATCCGTTAATAGTTGTTTCATTCCAATTGTATATTTTCATTTTATTTGAGGGATGATTTGGCATTTTTGGATTTATGCTGGCTTTACGAAAACGTTACAGTTCTGGTAACATATTCCATCGAGACTATGATAAACTATCCTGTTGACATTTTGTCAACATAATATTTAGAAAGTTCTCGTGTCGATATTGTCTCGTTGTCGAAATAAGAAACGACATCGACGTGACAAGATTTCTCGTTGTCGATAGCGTTACAGATTTTTGACAGATCACCGCGAGAATAAAACTTTGAGATGGCAAGATGTCGATTCGACAATTCATCATACTAAGCTCGCAGTTCTCACTTTCTCGCAGTTCTCACTTTAAAGTCAGTCAACCCTCGGACAGTTAAGTGTAGAAAAAAAAATGATAAAAATCGAACTACTCTGTAAAAAGTCATTCTTGGTCTTACATAAAAAAAATATATGCGTCTACTTAAGAACCTATTCCGTTTTTTGGTCGGTTGAAATGTAAAACAAAGTAGGACTCGTGCTAAGCCGGGGCGGGTCGCTAGTTATATATCGCACACCTAGATCTAAAGAGAGTTAACTCAAAAAAGGTACTTTTTCAGGAGAGGCGAGAAACTGATTAATATGTCCATATGCACGTATGAGTTTTCTGTATAAATTAATACTTTTTTATAATAAAGCTAGCAGGGTTACATTAGCTGAAATCTGTTTTAGTGTAGGTGGGTTTTGCTGGAATCCGATGGAGTGCATAACTCAAATCTTCCGGTTTTTGAGTTAGATCCCTTTAGATCTAGGTGTGCGATATGTGTATATATATGTGTAGGTATTTTAACCTTACGGAACTAACTGCTGAGTACCACGTGCATCTAATCATGCTGGAGTTAATACGAATTTTTACTGTTTCCTCCATACACGCGAAACAAACTGAAATAACACAGGTCAAGGCAACTACCCACCCTAACTTTATGGGGCCGTCCCTTCCACAGCACAGAGAACACGGTAGAGCAACCAGTACCCATAGCTTACAAATATACATACATACATATTTAGTAAAGGGCCTAAGAGATCACCACTATGTTCACACTACATCCTTTTGCTTTGGGGCAAAATCTGATTTGGGACACCATAGTGTCTAATGTTATATTTTTTGTTTAAGAAATTAAAAAATAAAATAGTTAGATTTTGTTACTCGATTTTAGATTTTAAGTCGTCAGATTAAAATTTAAATTGATGTGGTGATTCATTTTGAGTTGTGTCACTATTCTATTAAAACAGCGAAATTTTGACATCACTGTATGTATATGTTCGCCTTCATTCTTTAATAAAGAGTTTACATCTATACTATCTATACTAATATAATAAAGGTTTGTTTGTTTGTTTGGATTGAATAGGCTCGAAAACGGCTGCCGATTTGAAAAATTGTTTCACTTTTGGGAAGCTACACTATTCGTGAGTGACATAGGCTATAGAATATTTTTTTTTAAAAAAAGGGAACCGTGCGAAGCCGGGGCGAACCGCTAGTATATACATATATACGGTTCCGTGTTGGGTGCAGTAGGAGAGCTTTTAGTTGAAATACCTACCTAAAAGCCTATGCCAGCTCTCGCGCTATATTATGTACCTGAAATTCAAATTTGTGACGTCATACCGTGCTCGGCATGCGAGAGCCTTTGTATCTGACGTGCCTATCAAAGGGATGTAAGTGGATATTAAATTTTATCCCTTAATGTATGTACCTAGTTCAAACAGACCCTACCCCGTCAAGTGGGAGGCTTTTTTGTTTAGTATCGAATGACGTGGAGCTATTGTTAATAAAACAAGTGCTTGTTTTGATGTAAATGTGCTGTTTGTGGAGCCCGGTCTGTTTATGTCTGCAGGAAGGACTTAAATTATCGCCACATATTATATGTAACCTACTTTTGCTTTAATATCACCACATAATATATTATACTTTTGCTTTGGGACAAAATTTCGCTGAGGATATCATAGTGTCTTATGTTCATTTTTTGTTTATGAATAATTACAGCGTTGTATTTATACTTGGATTATATATATTTTTGGTATAAGATTCCATGGTTGGTTTTTTTTAAATAAATATGACTTTTCGCTGAGCGTTCTTGCGGTGTTTCTTCTCAGCAATCTATACTAATATTATAAAGCTGAAGAGTTTGTTTGTTTGTTTGAACGCGCTAATCTCAGGAACTACTGGGTGGAATTCAAAAAATCTTTTTTTGATGGATAGACCATTTATCGAGGAAGGCTTTAGGCTATATAACATAACGCTGCAGCCAATAGGAGCGAAGAAACAGTGTAAAATGTGTTAAAAACGGGGAAAATATGAAGCCTTATTAAGAAGTGACAGTTAGAAGACTTTGACAGATCTTTGACGAAACAATAGGACGGGCAGGACGACGTCTGCCGGGGCCGCTAGTATTAAATATTGAGCCTGATACTTGTACAGTATAGCTGAACATTTAAGAAACAAAATTAATTGTGTATTCAGGCAGTATTTTAAACGGGCACTTTATTCAATTGACTCGATATAAAAAAGTAAAACTTTGTGTAAGCAAAGAACGTTTCTACTCGCTGCTAGAGGCGTTTCTGTCACTTATAACTCTTACTACGGTCTCATAATTCGCACACCTAGATCTAAAGAGAGCTAACTCAAAAAAGGTACTTTTTCAGGAGAGGCGAGAAACTGATTAATATGTCCATATGCACGCATGAGTTTTCTGTATAAATTTATACTTTTTATAATAAAGCTATAAGAGTTATATTAGCTGAAATGTGTTTTAGTGTAGGTGGGTTTTGCTGGAAGCCGATGGTGTGCATAACTCAAATCTTCCGGTTTTTGAGTTAGATCCCTTTAGATCTAGGTGTGCGATATCCTAAAGCAAGTTTAATTACTGGGTGCTACTTATATTGCGCCCTTTCATATGGATGTGTACAGTCGGAATAATTACAGTCGGCTGAATGTGTTGAGGAATCGGAAATTTTCCGCTTAGATGGAAGCGCTCGCGGTTTTGACTCCTCTGTATGTTTGTTACGTTGTTATACTTCGACAGCCTTGAAGATGTAAGTTTACTTTATCACGCAACCTCGCTTTTGAAAGACCTAGAAAGCTTTTAAACAGCCTTTTGTTATAGACTTTAAGCACTACAACAACAGGCCAAGTTGTAAGTGTTACTGCTTCTCACTAGGAACCTGGAGATGGCGGGTTGGAATCCCGCTAGGGGCAGATGTTTGTGTGCTAAGCACGAGTATCTTTACCTGAGTTTATAATGGGGACAGACAAATTCTATTCAAAAGATAGTAAGTAATTTGATCAAAAGCAACACATATATAATAAGTTTAGTAAAATATCTACTGCAATCTCAGGACCCTGAGGGTGATCATGACCCCCATTACCCCCCCCCCCCTTTTTTTTTTTTTGTTGATCCGCCTATGAGTCTCATAATTATGACAACTTTGAAGTTCTCAAATATCAGTATGACTCAATTTACGTGAAGTTCCATTATAGTTTTATTCCAACGTGTAATAACCACGAAAGTATCAGTAATTATTCTAGTACACCCGGACAAATTAATTCCCGGCACAGCTAATTAGGTTAACAGCTGTAGGGAAATTATGTTATTTACTCACTAGACCCTTGTAATGAGGCAAATTAATTATTGCCCTCATGGGACCGCAAATTTGGCACAAAAAATGTTTTAATTCCAAATGAAATTGTGGTTTTCGATATTTTTACAAACTATGCTGAATTGTAATTTCCTAATAAAGCATGGTATTTTAGCTCTCGACACATTCGAGCCAGTATTTAATTACTCAAAATTAACGCCCCCTATTAGGTTTTATTGTAATATATAATATTTAATTTTTTTTGCGTAAAATGTAACATTAGTATTTCATAATTCACAATAGGGTAGTTTTTCAAAATTTGTAATTTAAATATAAGGTAGTTAATAGTTTGCATAACTGTATAAATCACTTTAGCGTTAGACTATTGTCAGCTCAGTCGTGCTACGATTATGGAAACTGTAAAGAATCCGAAACGTCAGATAATAAAATAAAATAAAAATACGCGAGTTAAATCCGTTAATAGTTGTTTCATTCCAATGTGTAATAACCGCGAAGGCATCAGAAATTATTACTCAAAATATATATACCTACATACTAAAATACCCATTTATGTTTCTATGAAACAAGCTTAGACATATTTCTATATAAACTTACTAAAATATAGTTATAGTAGGAGAGTGAGAAGTGAACTACATATATAAACATATATTTCATATCACGATTTAGTTCAGCTCGTTTCTTTAAATCAAATTATCACCATATCATAGTAAAGTAGTAGTAGTACCTATAAAATTAATATTTATAATATTTTTCCCCAATATACGTGGATGTATAAAAACGTTTTTCCTTATACCTATATAACCATGTTTTAAAATACCGAATGATAAAAAATCGACCTTGACATAGTTCCATTTTTATAATATTTACCTCTTATTCAACCAATTTAGTTTACGTATGTTAATTTGCTTAGTAAAAATAATGTACAGACAAGCCCGGTACGGGATCGTGACTATATGTGCCTACATATATATATATACACGGCTACTTGTACGCCGGTAGTTACGTAATACCAGCCTACCTAATATACTCATAGTACACCAGACTTATATAACTTTCTCGACTCCCATATGCAAATGAGAATGTAGGTTACTTAGGTACGGATCCAATACTGATACCATCCTGATCTAGATAAAATTCTCTTCAAAAAACTACCAGTTAAATAACGATATAGCAAAATTTCTGTATAATACGTTATCTATTCAAATTCTTAATTAAATTCCGAAATTTGTAAATGTCGTAACGATAAGGCATTTCTTTCGATTCCTCTCTTTCGTATCGATTGTCGTTCTCTGGCAACCTATATTGTACGCGTGCCAAGACATATCGAGCGCCGAACTAGCTTTAGAGAATTTCGTATTGCAATCTTAAACTGCTTAGGGATATGAGGGCGCTTCGCATTCCTGATGGCAATGTCGGCGCGTGGCCGGAGTACCAGGAGTGCATGGGACGTCAGGAGGCCGCTCGGAGGGTAACCTTGGTGTGCAGTCGAGCCGCCCGCCCGCCGCGACTGCCCGGGCCGACGTTCGATTTTCACTTGGAGCATCAGCGCGCCAGTGTTTCGCCCGGGTGGGCGTGGTCTACCGGCCGGTCAATAGCACGGCTCCTACCCTCTCGCTCGCGCCCTACTTCCACTCGTCACCCCCTCTCGCTCCCACCCGGGGATGATTGAAACGTCTGATGCCGCAGGCGCCCCGCGCGCCCCCTCGCCAAGGACGTTCAGTGAATCCGTCCCTCTCTGCCGCGAGAGCACGTGTCTCCGTTACTATTTCATATAATGTGTGCCCCCTTTGCTACCGCGCGAAAATTCACAACCAATTATGAGTCGAGTGCCTGATAAATTAGGTGACAAATTTGATGACTGAAAGGAATACGGAAATCGCTTTTAGCGATGTGTGAGGAACCCCTTTTTAGAGGACAATTATGTGCCCCTGTGAAGTGATATGGAGATAAGGAGCCTCTCTAAGAGCACCTCTTCGTGTTTCCGTCCTGTGCACTCTATCACCTTGTTGCTCTCGCAACGCCTTCAGGTACGTGCGGCGGCCAGGGTCGCCGAAGGGGTCCAGTTCCTGGTCGAGTTCTCCTCAAGGACCGACAGCACGATCCACTTAACCCCATTCTCGCTTCCGCCTGCAGTTCCTAGTGGAACGTCCAACGTCATTATATTTCCATAGCGGTCGCCCGGCTGTCGCCTGGAGTCGCTCCGAGTCTAGACACATAATAATTATACATCGAGCCAACGAGGGCGGGCATTCTCGAGATGTGACTCACACGGATTCGTCTTCGGCATCGATCGTATCACATCTATTTGTCGGGAAGGTCAGAGAGTAATCGAATACCCATTGTTTGTGCTAAAAGCTATTGACACACGAGCCACCCGATACGGTGAAACTTGCCCGACTACGCGGCAAGAACAGTTATTTCGCGAATGGATTGCCGGGCTAAATAGTAATGTACAGTTTTTATCGTTTGTCGCTTTTTCATTTGGGATCGCTTCGACATCTCATTTAATGTCTTGGGCTCGATGAGGGTCGGGATCGATGAGTTACGTGAGCTCAAGTGTTGTTATTAAAGAATGTGAGGTCATCATAATGATGCACTGTTATCGAGTGTTCATCGCGTGTCTCTGGCGCTATGACATCACCGTGCCTTCCTCGGTGCAGGCTCGGCTCTGAATCACGTGTGCATTGCCAGTTGGAAAACGACAGCAGTTCGCGGCGATTTAATCATAGCCAGGGTCGTAATTTACGCAACCGACACAAACACATTGTGAGATAAAACGCCTACTATTGCGGCCATGTGGAAATAGCCACCTCGGCCAAATTACTTTTTGATGGAATCGCTCGGTTTGATGACAATCCGTCATTTGTTCCAGTGTTATTCTCGTGTTGATCCGCTTTGGTTGCTGACATAAATATACCACGCTGTATATAAATCACGTAGTGTATTAAAATAGTTAAATGTGTATATTTAAACGGTCAAGGCCGGTTTTAATTTCAAGTCACAAAACCTCCGAAAACGTAAAATATCGCCTAAATGTTATCAAAAACTCTTTTACATATTGAATATTAATGTTGGGAAAGCTGGGCGGGTGTTAATCAAATCTAATTTACTAAAGGAATTTGGGTCACACTGTTACGAATATAATTACTTTCTTGCTCCGTTTCTTCAATCGAATATTGTTAAGCCTTACAAATTTTAATTCAAGTGTAAGACTATTACGTCTTCAAACGTACCAGCAAGGAAAGTAGTCTATGTAGAAAATGCAAAAAGGATCACATGTTTGGATATTAAAATTGAATATACACGTGTATAGCAAAATTGAATGTAACTACATAGTACATAGTATAAAACAAAGTCGCTTTTTCTGTCCCTATATCCCTATGTACGCTTAAATCTTTAAAAGTACGCAATGGATTTTTATGCGTTTTTTTAATAGATAGAGTGATTCGAGAGGAAGGTTTATAGCTCCCGTGTGAAGCCGGGGCGGGTCACTAGCATATACTAAAAATAAGTCTTTTTAAATGACCTCCATAAAAGCTTGTTATTCACTAAATTTATTTTACGTACTATTCCGCTATCACTTCTATCATTTTTTATTTCTCATCGGTGTCTATTTGGTGTGTTATATTTTTTACTACAAACTCACGTACTCCATCCATTTGTATTCTCGCCACACACACTATAGTCGGTGAATATTTTAAACCGCCTGCGATGGTGTGTGACAATGGAGTCATCACATGAAGCGGTTCCGTTACTAGATTATTATTCTGTGAATCATATCCTTTTTGCGTTGAGCGTCCAATAATAATTGTGGCGTTTTTAATTTGTGAGGGATTGACACGTTTTACCTGTATCTTTTAACTGATCTATACTAATATAATAAAGAGGAAAGGTTTGTTTGTTTAGATTGTATAGGCTCCAAAACGACTGGAAAAAATCTTTCACTCTTGGGAAGCTACACTATTCCCGAGTGACATAGGCTAGTTTTTTTTTATAAAATATAAGGGAAATTTCTATAGCTTCCCAATTTGAATGTTGGGTCATTTGGAGAAATCTATTATATATTTCCTGACCCAGCGAATCACCTATAAACCTTCTTCTTCCAGCCGTTCTTGAATTTTAGAAAGACAAATGACTCCCAATATCTGCAAAAATTTCGACAATCATTCAAGTTTCCTATCATATAAATCCTACTTTATTGAAGAAAATTAAAGATTCTTTCCTACACTCTGTAGTCCCATTTTGTTCTTATAGTTTTTGAATTTAAACGAAGTCATATTTTCTCTCTCGCTCTTTAATTTAACCTCCAATATCTTCATCTGTGAAAAGATCTATCCTCTTTGTCTTTCTCAACATGAAGGATTAAGTGCTTTAGTTCCTCGCCCACGTACTGACACAAAATTCATATTTAAACAAGAACCAGTATTATGATATACGTTTTAATACTTTTGTTTACTGTCGCAGCCCTATCTCTACAATGATGACTAAAGTTAATATACGCGAAGGTCGTCAGTGCCACGAGTTTATTTTATTTTATTTTATTAAGGGATATGTAGATAATAAGAATTTTATCTGAAGTTAGTCTCGTTTCAGGAGCCTATACAAATGCTTGTGTAATTTTTACGGTTAGGAGTGATAGTCATTGAAATACCACACTCTAAATAACCTGTGGTTTTGTTTCAATTGTTTGAGGATAATTTAGTAATATCCAAGTGAGTAGCTAAATTGTCATTTACGGTTTTATCGGGATCGCTTATTTGATTTGAGGTTTTAGTATAATTTCACTCAAATCTTTTATTCGTCATTCCATGCTCATCCTATTACCTACTGAAATCTTATCTCTATATCTAATCCGTGTCTTTTTTGAGTATAAAGTATCTTGTATGATTTGATTTCATAGGACTTGTTCATTTAACTATTTAACCGTCTATCTTCAAGATTTCTGTTTCTTGTCTAGATTCTGAAGAATGTTCTGGAATAGCAAATATAACCTCAATTCAACCTTCAATATTATCCAAGTTACGTCGAATTGGCAGTAAAACTTCAGCGTCTCGTTCCCTATTTCCTCCTACCCCTGACCCTTGGCAAATATTTATTCGTCACTCACAAGCACGTGATAGTCTAATTAATTTGAGGGTAGTTTTTATTTACCCCAACGCCCTCTTTGTTCTCCTGGTAATTTAGCTTTAGGGTCAAGATGACCCTTTATACTAAAAGGACCGTAATTGTCTTCATTTACAACTTTGACCTCTTCTCCAGTTTATGTAGTTTCACGTTTTTTGTCTTTAACATTATCTACTGTTCGTACTTCAAGAGTGTTATTTGCAAAATTGTCTTTCGTGATACTATTTGGTGTCTGAATTCTTTATGTTTATGTTTTGTTAATATTCCTGGATGTCAAAGGGCATTGAACCGAGTGATTTTGTGGGTGATCGAGTCGTTACGAAAGACTTCCTCTGAAGTGTCAAGTGTAGAGAAATTGAGTGTCAGAGTAAGCTCAGGTGACAAATGTGGCAGAAAATGACGTGCGGAAGAAATTTGCTTGTTACTTAAGAATTGATTTTGGAATACTTTGTTAACTTACGAAGCAAAAAGAAGGGTGCATATGAGATATTCATTGTGATCTTTTAGTATTTGGTTCTTCAAGAATTTTATATTAACATAGTAACGTTTATTTATAAGCATACTTAAATTTTAAACAAATATTCTTATCACCCGGAACTCATATACATAAAAAAAACTGTTAACGCGACGGTTATATAAGTTTGTACCTAACAGTGATTACAAGCTTCCTAAATTGTGGTAATGTAGTCCAATTTACAGAGTTTTATGAATTTTTCCAATGTGTTTTAAATTATTAAGTTTAGGTTGGCTTTAAAATTATTTACGTGTTATGTTTCTACGTAGTTAAGTTTCAGTTTAAGGGGTGTATTGTTGGTCTCCTTAAAGTAGTAGTTGAAGGTCGATTTCAGTAAATAGACCATAAAAATATACCAGCATTTAAACCTCAAACGATTTTTTCCGGTTAAGAAAAAATATATATTAATAATTTCTGATGCCTTCGCGGTTATTACACATTGGAATGAAACGACTTTAGCGTTAGACAATCGTCAGCTCAGTCGTGCTACGATTATGGAAACATGAACTATAATACGCGAGTTAAATCCGTTATAGTTGTTTCATCACAATGAATTAGAGTGGATTACATCTATCCAGAATTGGACGCTCGGGCTGCAGTTCATACTCCATTGTCTTGTAGCTCCGGATTCTGGTTAAATGGGAGAGGAAATGCATCCGGCGCTGCCAACGTACGGGACGTGACTCCGCCATGATGGCTAACCGTTTGGAAATTCCCGGAAGATGTTTCTTTCTTTTTGATTATAGAATAGAATCCTAACTAATATTATAAATGCGAAAGTAACTCTGTCTGTCTGTCTGTCTGTCTGTTACGCTTTTACGCTAAAACTACTGGACCGATTTAAATGAAATTTGGTACACAGATAGTCTAGAGCCTGAGAAAGAACATAGGCTACTTTTTAACCGACTGCAAAAAAGGAGGAGTTCTACGCGGACGAAGTCGCGGGCAGAAGCTAGTATAATATACTTACTTTAGATTTATTGAATGGCAAGTACTTTTTTAAACTAATAGCTTATTTGAACTAGGACGTAATGATTTCTGATGATTTGCGGTTATTTGGAATGAAACGAACTATAACAGACACTTTAACGTTAGATCATCGTCAGCTCAGTCGTGCTATGATTATGGGAATGGTAAAGTTTTTGAAACGTCATAAAATAAAGTATGCTATTGGAATGAAACAACTATTAACGGATTCAACCCGCTAAAACTTTAGCGTTAGACTATTGTCAGCTCAGTCGTGCTACGATTATGGAAACTGTAAAGAATCCGAAACGTCAGTAAAATAAAAATACGCGAGTTGAATCCGTTAATAGTTGTTTCATTCCAATGTGTAATAACCGCGAAGGCATCAGAAATTATTAAAGTATGCTAGTTAAATCCGTTATTTTGTCTAATTTCAAAGGACAGATTGTAACTAATTTCGTTATTTAAAAAAATATACGTCATTATGTTTCTTGCCGTTTCTTCTCAAGTGAGATTTTTCCGGAAACGGTGGTATCTTCTGATCTTCACAAGAGCTTGTAAAAACCCAATTAGAACACATACATTTATAATTTTGATAACTGTAACTATTAAGTACTTAAACAGTTTCTTGAAATCTATACTAATATAGTAAAGAGGAAAAGTTTGTTTGTTTGGATTAAATAGGCTCCTAAACGAGACCGATTTGAAAAATTCTTTCACTGTTGGGAAGCGACACTATTCCCGAGTGACATAGGCTATATTGTATTTAAAAAACAAACAGGGATCCGTGCGAAGCCGGGGCGAACCGCTATTGTTTATGATTAGGTACGAGTTTTTTTATTGAAGTCCTCCAGTAGGTAATTCATTAAAAAGTATGCTTGAAATTAACTGTTGACACGAAGTGTATATTACCTGTTTTACGATGTGTAACTTCCAATATCGATTCGATTTTAAAACGACAATGTTTTGTAAAAGTACCATTGTGTTTGTATGTTGTTTGTGTACTTGTTACTATGTCGCATGTGACAAGGAAAACGCGACTTTATTGCGTCGTGTTAAGGTCGTCACGTTGATCGTGACCGTGCGAATTAATTGCATGTATCGTAAATGCATACTGCACTATGACATCATCATTTACAGAGATGACGTCACAGTTACGTCACTGATATTGGGTAACTCAGGGTTAGTCTCTCATATCTATACCTACTAATATTATAAAAAGGAAAGATTTGTATCTATTTTCTATGTTTGTATGTTTCTAATGAATAGGCTCAAAACTACTGGACCGATTTTAATAATTCTTTCACTGTTGGGAAGCTACGTTCATCCCGACTAACATAGAAAAAAGAAAAAAATAGGGATCCGTGCGAAGCCGGAGCGAACCGCTAGTTTCCAATATAATAATTTATTTTGTAAATTAATGTCATCTTTGAGTTATTTTTTTAAATTACAACCCAGACCGGTCATCGTAGAGGTTGTGAGCTGTTCGTAGAAACCTGAAACTTTGAAAGTGTGTTCTTTGTATGACATAGACGTCCGAAAAGAAAGTATTTTCCAAAATTCTACCCTTAAGGGGGTGAAAAAGTGGTGCAAAGTTTATATGGGACGACGTGTTTCTTTATTGCACATACTTATTTAAAATTTTGCATAAACATTCTTTAACAGAATTGATGGAAGAGATATTTCGTTTGGTATTGAAATTCACCCCCTTAGCTGGGTCAAAAAGTACGTGGATGAAATCGTAGGGAAAAGCTAACTTAGAATATAGGTAAAAGACGAACGCGGGGCACAGCGACGTCCATTTTTCGCTGTGCTCCGCGACCGTCCTTTATAATATAATATATATATGTGAAATTGGATCAGTGGACGTTTTTAATTGATTGATTTGTGTTAATAAAAGTTTTTTTAATTGTTCCAGGTCGCCGCCTGCGACATTATAGGGAACCAAACGCTGCGGCGGAAAAACGGGTGCCACACGCACTCGTGGTATGTATCGCCTTAATAACAACTGTTTACAGCGGTGTGACGTCACTAGCAACATGGCGTCCTTTCGATCGTTTACAGATAAAAGAATAATATGAAATGGGGGCCGTTCAAGTATTACGTGAGCAGATTTATTATAATTATTCTCTCTCTTCTCTCTTGTCAGCAAAAGTAAGTAATTAAAGCTCGTACGCATTTATGTAAAAAAGGAAATAAATACCTATTGCTGACGTAATCATTTAGATCCCCCCCTCTAAAACATCAAAAATAAGCAAAGGAAAGACCCCAAAGTCCCCCTATAGTGTTTATGTAATACTTGAATGTACCCTTAGTTAATTTATTGAAAAAGGTTCATTTAATTGTAACTAGTTATTAAGATAATAATTTCCGATGCCTTTGTTACAGTGACGGCCCCAGGGCCAACTGCAAACAGTCACTCAGAAAAAAAAAAAAAAAAAAAAAAAAAAAAAACCGTATTAAACTAACGGATTTAGCGTTAGACTATCGTCAGCTCAGTCGTGCTACGATTATGGAAACTGTAGCTTTTGAAACGTCAGCCAATAAAATAAAATACTCGAGTTAAATCCGTTTAAAGTTGTTTCATTCCAATGTGTAATTACCGCGACAGGGGCGTGCCCTTCATACAAGCCGAAAAGCCTGGATTGCCCTACTAAAAATATTGTCCATCAGGAATATCAACATTCGAACTGTTTAAAAGTTCGCGCTATAATATTCGATCAGTTGAATGCAATGACCTCGCTCACTCGCTCGCCGAGCGAGCCAATAATATGTTAGATCACGCGCACCAATCGATGCTCGCGAAACCACGACTGATCGCGACCTCTCGCTCGCACTAGGCTGGCTTGCATGAGGCTTGCCTTCATGTTGTCTCTGCGTGTTTATTTCTCTTTCTAACCTATAAGAAATTGATATTTCTATTGCAGTCAAATCGTTGATTTTAATCCTTGGATTGCTAATGAAACCTGCAACAAAACCGATTTGGCGCATGCGTAATAGTGTCAGTTGTCTGCTCCGCAATACGTTCAAATTTCACGTTAGTTATTGACAATTAATGACAATTATTGAATACTTGGTTGTTTGCATTGTTTTTATTAAAGATTAGCTAACTTCGTTAGGTTTCATAATGTCTGTGAGTTTTCTAATTTAACTGTAGTTTAACATTGAGTACGTAGGCATATACTTATGTTACAAAATGGAAGAAATAGTTATTTATGGGGATTTAAAGTGCGTGTGTTTTGGTGCAAGTACGTGAAGCAAAGGTAAAATACTTATTTAAATTTTGATCTGAAAAAAGGTAAAAGTATTAAAACGATCGGTACTTATATTATTATTGTATTTTGTGATTCAAACAAATTATATTGTTAGTGTTGAGTATTTATTTCGGCGGCAATAACTTATGGATTACAACGTAGGTACGTAGCTACGTAGCTACGTAGGTAATATAAGTACCTAGTTATATTATGACTGAATAACTTATCTGGCGTTATGAAAAGGCATGTCATGTATGGTCAATCGCATCCATTCCGTATTTTTTTTCGGTAGATACCTACCTACTTCAGTCTTCAACTGTTACGAATTACAATATCATACTCGTATCTTTCGGCTTGCCCTATTCTGAAACCCTAGTCCCGCCACTGTACCGCGAAGGCATCAGAAATCCCTACTAATATTATAAATGCGAAAGTAACTCTGTCTGTCTGTCTGTCTGTCTGTTTCGCTTTCACGCTAAAACTACTGGACCGATTTAAATGAAATTTGGTACAAAGATAGTCTGGAGCCTGAGAAAGGACATAGGCTACTTTTTAACCGACTGTAAAAAAGGAGGAGTTCCACGCAGACGAAGTCGCGGGCAGAAGCTAGTTATTATATAAATTACATTTTCTAACTACTTGTATCAGGTACCCATGTGATGGTACAGTTTTGTGCGTCCAATAGCACATCTACTGGTTCTATTATCGGTGAGTGTCACGTCACGTGTTTTCTCGTTTCCAATTCGGATTCCACTCTCGTTCGCTAGTTTTTTTTACACGATTCGAGGTCGTCGGCGCTGCGTTTTTTTGCAATTCATTGATTGAATACTAGACAGTTTGGAAACTGGTGTAATATTAGGTAAATAAATATACTTTGGAGCATCTAAAACGGAGTTTTTTATGCATATTCGTATGTACTGAGTTGACTGTAGACTAATTCTAAAGTGATCACGTTATTCATTTCTGATGCCTTCACGATTATTAATTTATTACACATTGGAATTAAAATGTATACCTATAGGCACTAGACAATGCATATTATTATACATACCTAAACACACTGATATCTTAGGTAAAAATGGTCGTCTTCATCACACTGATATTTGCCCCTAGCAGGATTGGAACCAGTTTCCTTCTATCACCAGCTGTTTGTGTCCGACATTGGCGACATAATACTATTCGTACTTTTTATAATCATTTTTCTTTAAAAAATTCCTCAGTTTCAATTATAAACCTATTCTCTTCTACAGGTTCGATATCTCTTTAACCCTATCCATGCATTAGGGCAGTGCAAAGTGCACACGCATTGAGTTAACCCCTCACCGGCTCCATTCCCGATGCATCCATTAAGTCGGGTTTGGTTTTTCCTTTGCCAATTACTTTTCTAATTTCTTTGTTTCTATTTTGCGGGCTTTTTGTACGTACTAGTATAAATACCTAGTTTTGCGTAACTCGCAGTCGAATAATGAAATTTTAAAATTTTCGAGAACCTTTTTTTTTTCTTGTAATTTTTCCGTATTTTCTCATCTTCCATGGATTTTTAAGAAACCAACAAATAATATTAGTTCATTCATAATGTTTCAATAATACATAATGTCGCTGTTGTCCCCACCATATAAGTACTCTGTAGATTTTGATTCCCTTGCGAGTGTCGAAAATTACCTTAGATGTATTCTTCGTTTGTCCTCGCCTACTCCCCCCACCTAAACGAAATCCTAGCTACGCCCTTGTCCTTAAAATACCCATAATTGAAGCCCTCTTTCCACTGGACCCGTGATTCATACCCACTCGATCAAACTGATTTCGAACCCGCACTGATGTCAATCAAATGACAACTTCGCGTTAATTTAACCTGATTGATTTGGGAATTCAGATTTTATACGTAGTACCTACTCGATAATTTGTTTTGTAAATTGACCCCGTTACAGTCTGTTTTTAAAGCACTTAGTAATAGCATTTTTTTTTACGAAATTGAACAAATATAAAACGTTGAAATGATACTATAATGGATTCAACTCGCGTATTAAAATATTAAGTGATTAATATGCTGCCTTTTCTAATCTTTTGACGCGCCTTTTTTTGTTATTTATTGTTCGATAGAGAGAAAAAAAAAACGTGTCCAATATTTTTTAATAATCTACTTGATGGACGAAAAAAAATGTCCTCATGCCTATTATTAAAATAAAACATTTTAAATATCAGGTCAAATTATTATCGTTACATATAGGTACACATACAAGAGGTTTAATACAATTACACCCAGTCGAAATTATCCCCTTCAAGCTAAATTTAGCAAACCCCATTTGCGTTGAAAGCGTAGTAACTGGTGTCTGTCCGAAATATGATTTTCAGCCGAAACCTAATTTTGGCGTTTTCTAGTTTTGGCCGAAACAGAAACTTTTATTAAGACGTTATAAAATAATGAATAAAATTCAAATAGGTAGACGTTCAACACTATGACGCTTGTGAAACATGAAACAACTTTTATTTGCAAAATATGAAAACATAGGTGGTCTATACAGTATAAAAAGTAATTTATCTGTGATAGTACACCTAAAGGGCCTACTAAACACCTAATCGTTCCTATTTTTCATTTTAGAACAGAAACCGTAAAAGAAGTCAGTGTTGTTAAATTTAACTACGGGTACATGTGAAACTAATAATTGTAAAACACCTGTCAAATACCATGTATGCAATAAATAAATAAACTAATCAACTAGCATTATTAGATTCAGTCCAACTCAGGCTTCACCATAAAAACTGTTACGTGTCCGAAATTTCGGCCACTTTGGCCGAAACCGAAACTACGATCACTAATGGACTATTTCCTAGAATGGCATTACAGTCACGCACACAACTGTAATCCGCTGAACCGAGTTTAACCGAGCAATCAATTATACGTGTTGCGCTCGAAACTAGTTATTGCGATGGCACTTGTGTGTTCGAGTGTACTCGGTGTAGGGACTGACGAACAGTTGGGTGACACTGAATACGGAACTGGGGAAGGTGTTCTAATCTCGTCATCATCACATCAAGAAGATTTTTTTCAGGTTTTTGTCTAGTAGAGTTTAATTGCCTTCAATCCGATTTTATTCCCAATGCAGGTATTCGTAACATTTACCTAATAATTTCTGATGCCTTCGCGGTTATTACACATTGGAATGAAACAACTATTAACGGATTTAACTCGCGTATTTTTATTTTATTTTATTTGCTGACGTTTCGGATTCTTTACAGGTTCCATAATCGTAGCACGACTGAGCTGACAATAGTCTAACGCTACGATTATGGAAACTGTAAAGAATCCGAAACGTCAGCAAATAAAATAAAATAAAAATACGCGAGTTAAATCCGTTAATAGTTGTTTAATTCCAACCTTTACCTATTTAGTCTGTTATATATTTAATATTACGCATCAAATAATCTCGTTATCGTTTCTTAATTTAAAAAAAAAAAACAAAACATTAACTGTATGTTTGCTACGCACTTATGACATAAATATAATATGTGTTATGTATTTTTTTAATGTCCACGAAAATATTATTTATTTCGATATTGTTTGATAAATATATCTTTGTACACAAGTGTTGGCCACTAAACCGAGCAATCAATTATACGTTGCGCCGCTGGACACTAGTTATTGCATTGCATTTGTGTTTTCGAGTGTACTTACTGCATACGTAGTGAGGGGAAGCGTTTTGTGTTAGTATTTTTTCCGACTTAGAAAAAAAGACTTAATTTTTATATGTTTATAAATAAAATACGCGATAGTTTGAATTAAGTAAGAAAACGCACTTAATATTTTTTTTTGATCAGTTTTATATATATGTAGGTACTTAAGTAACTAGTGAAACTAGTTTATCAATACTTTATTTTTTTCAAGTTAAAGTTTTTATCGATATTTTACCATTTTATTTAATAATTGCCTATCACTACAAAGTGGATGCTGGGACATGTTCGTCCCAGTTCCACCACAATGCCGACGAACATCTATGAAAACTGTCCCACTGTCTGTCTGTACACCACCTAGATAACAAGTCAATACCTTTACTTAGCTTTAATAGCGTGTCCTGGTTTCATACGAAACTACACTACATACTACTACAGGAAACTATTTATTCAAACCACTAGATGTCGGTAGTGTTGAAACTATGATTTTTAACCAATGAGAGACAAGCTACTGGTCTGTGATTGGCGGATTGTTATAGGTGGACCTGATTTGACGGCGATCGAATTTTTAACATTATATAATTAAATCTACATTTGGATTTTTTTGTAAATAGACATAGTACACTGTATATTATACAAAAACGACACTTAATCGCCTGTATACATAAATATTAGAAAAATAACGACCGACGTTTCAAATGCGACGTTGCTACTGTGGACGACTCGACCACGGTTGCAACGTCGCCTCGCAAGTAATTATAGTAATATTTATATACGTCATTAATTCCTTTTTTTCTGTATTATAATGTGTGAAAATTGTGAAAATTGAAATCAGAATTGAGTACCTTCGCTTTTCATGTATAAAAACCGTCCGAGAAATATTACCGAAATGAGAACTTTTTTTAAAGTAAAACTTTCCACTCCGCTAGCTGAACTAGGGTGATAAAAAACTTAAAAGGAAGTCCTCACATTAACAATCACCTAGCCGCCACGGCACACCGGGTTTGTGGCAAGTTCGACGAACTTTTTTTTATTACCTAATACGAATGTTTTTTTTTAAGTTGTGAATATTGAAAGTTGTAAATTTTTGTCCGGTATTAAAAGTTTGAGTAAAAAAGATGATTATTGATTTAATAATATAAATGATTATGAACAATTTGTCCAATTAATAACACAATTGGCAGATTGAATTTCGTATGGAATTCTCTACCAGTCTAATAATGAGTCAAACGGAAACAAAGTTCAACTATATAAACTATATATACAATTTTGGATACTGGATGCGAGCAGCCGAAGATAGAGCAAAGTGGCGTGCAATTGGAGAGGCCTATGTCCAGCAGTGGACTGCGACGGGCTGATGATGATACAATTTTGATAGTGAACGCTACATTATGATCCTATAATATTATATAATATTATATAATGTGAAATTGGAGAGGCCTATGTCCAGCAGTGGACTGCGACAGGCTGATGATGATGATGATGTTACAATAATTAAGGATGAATCAAACAGAAAACATTCAGTAGAGACAATATTTAAAAATCAACATCGCTTCAGAACGACGAACCCGATTCAAACACTCCGTTCACCAATTAGCTGCAGTAAAAATAAAACTCCAATTCACCAGAGAAAACGGCAAGAAAACACCTTCCGGAGGGAAAACTGCCGATGCCGTTACACAACTTTTATTTATTCTTCACAGGTGAACTCGCGTTTTTCACTCGTCGCCGTTCCACCGACGTTAATGTACCAAAACGACCAATTTAAAAATGCAATTTACACCTACGTCCGAGAAGCCCACTTAGCTCGATTTAACCGCGATTGGAGATAATTAAAAGTCAGCCATTTTTGTTTCGAACCTCCCTTAATTAAACGATCCCGGCACGCTGGCCCCTTGTGGGCAAACTTTTTCGTATTATGTACACGGTATACTTGCCGGGGCAATGTCAATGGTACAACTTTTAATGAAGTTCTTGCCGTGGATGTAAAAATAGCGATAGGAAATTGAATAACTAATTTTGCTGCTTGGGTTTTTCTTTCACACTCAATAGGCTTGTGTAGGTACTCATTTTTTCAGTAAGTTCCAGAAAAAACACACATCTGTTTCACATCAAGAAATGACATCATCGACCCCCACTCCCAAATATTAAGGCGCTTAGATATTTTGTCATGATTTGTTTTAAAAAACACGTGTGATAAGGGACCCAAGGGACTAATTATACCGTACCTGTGCAAGCTTACTGTTAAAACTCAGCGCTAAAAAAAAATATAAAAATGTGTTTATGAACTAAGTGTACCTACATGAAATGCATCTTTTAAATGCTGTTATGGTTTTAGTTTCCTGGCTTAAAGACTTCGAACTTCGAACCCAGGCCAAAAACATTACAAACTGTCATAGATGTGTTTTTCAAAGAAAAGTAATTCGCGTAACAGTAAACAGGGGTCCTGATTAGTTGGTCCAAAGAGTTCCAACCGGGCTGGACGTGTCTGGGCTGCTAATGTGGTACGTGATGCCACATCGCTCGCGATTCCAATGAGGTATTGCTAAATGGTACTCACTGAACTTTCCCACATGGATGTAGGGATGTATGCAGGGAATGCACAAGGATGAGGCTTCTATGTACACTGAGAGAATGCAATTAATATCTTCTAATAGGATTAAAATTCTAGTTATGTGGTGTTTGTTGCTGAGGTTCTTTAGGAGATTTTGTGTGCATATCGGAGTCCGAGAATCGACCAATATCTATTTTTAATATCCCTAAATGTTAAGAGTGCTCTACTCTGAATCTTTTTAAAAATTTTGGTGAGTTTTTTGTTTTTACTTTTTCATGATTCAGCGTTGAGAAATATACGTATATCTCTAAATTTTCTCTCTTCTCTACCATCAATTCCTATTTTTGATTAAAAATCGCAGGAACAGTTAGTATTCAATGTAATCCATGTGATAATGGATAGAAACCGTGTCAAGTTCGATATTAAATCGTAACGAAGCTATCACATAAACTTTCCTGACGCACGCAGTTACTTAGGCTGGAAATTATAATCAGGTCAAGGCTATTAATCACAATAACTTAGACGCGGCCAATGCCGAATCGGAAACTAAGTTAATTGACGCCAACATGAACCTAACAACATTAGGGTTTGTTACGAAAATTTCAAAATTTTCATTATTTTACTTTAAACCAAATCTTGAAGACAAATGAATATCACTGTTGAGGACCTCGATGGAGACGATGAAAACATTGCTTCGGTTTTTCGTTTATTGACAGACTAAAAACAATAGAACAATATTTGAAAAGTATGCGACAGAAAGCAGTCTCAAATCCTTCTGAACTCGTAACACGACCCGACTAATTTTACAATTAGGCTGGTCCTAGTTTGAAAACGTTACAAATTTAAATCGATACTTTACCCGAATGTAGCTATCAACTATCAAATACAGGTCAGGAGATCGTGTGATTAGCGGCGACGCTTCCCGAATTGTGCGGGCGTGCCCCGAATACAAACTGCTCCTACCTGATCCCTTGGCAACTAAATTGGATTATACGTCGAATGGCAGTTTCTAGTCTCTGTTAGGAATTGGTTTATACTTGGCCGAGTGTTGGACAAAGGGTTGTGGCTATCAAGATGTGTGTAAAACAATTTTAGGGACTTTTTTTAGATCAGAGCCCCTAGATAAGTGCTCAACAATAAAAGCAACCGAACGAATAAACAGTTTTGGCATCCGTTTCGGTTTCAGATCATGAAAAAAAAGCTTTCATGTCCTGTAATATTTTTGTCATTTCGTTCTGAATTTTTAAAAGATTTCGTTTGAAAAATGTGCACACTCCATCAATTTAGTGTTCAAGGTGTACGATTAATCAATGATGCAAACAAAGAGCTCTGAAAAATGTATGGAAATTTTACTCTTCCGTTATTTGCACCCACTCTCGCATCCGTTGTTTGGTTTGATATATCTCTCGATTATTCGTGATTCTATAAGTACTCGTTTATATATTATGGGCCTGGGTACTTTCTCGTCCAAGTCAGGTTCGCTCATAGTTACTCGGAAGTCTACCTCGCGTGATTTGAATCTCAACTATCCAGACTATCGCGACAACTTTCCGAGTCTTACCTTCACCAACTTTATTATTAAGTCATTTAAAAAATTCCTCGCCTTTCACATCTCTGTTCGAGTTGGCTTTACGCGAAGCTTGAATAAATATATTTGAACTCCTATGAATTTTGAAGGCAATTCACACCGTGGCTGGAATCTGTCACATAAATCTTGGTGAAGTTTGTGTGCCCGAAAGCATCATATGCATTAGAAAAATACTTTTTTTTTCCGAGCCACGTAGATGTCATGATAAAGTGTCGTGCGCGAGGGTGGAATTTCAAATGCAACACGTATTTGGGTTTCTGGATCTTGAAGGGAGTAAAAATTGCCTCTATTATATGGAGTAAACGAATTATGTACACTGATACATTACACATCGTATTTTTGGTGCACAAAAATAATATGACGATTGTACTGAAAAACTGCATAATATGTATTTGTAGGCTACTGAAAAAGTAAAAAAAGAGCTTTCCTTTTGAAACGAATTTGAAGTTTTATATAACAAAGTATAAATAAATATATAAAAGAAATAACTATTCTAATTCCATTCTATTTCTACAAAGATGCAATCCAATAGTTCTACCGAAAGCTTGAAAGAAATTCACACGGTCCTACAAAATATACAGCCTCTAAAGCACATTGTAACGTGCTTTTTGAACGCTCCAATGGATTCGAAGTCGGAAGCTCTCGGACGTCTTAAACGAATGGAGATTGGTAAGCTCCTGCCGTCGACACGTTGGCTGCATTTAAAATTGCGTTTTTGTTGAGCTTTTCCAGCGACAAAAGCTCCCAATAAAGTGGTTTTTTGCTGGATAAGTCAGTTCAGATAATGGCATAATATGAGGAAGAAAAGAACAAATTTGGAGATTTTAATTGGTTTTGAAGACTATATTTAAATAACTGCAATTTTATATTAATATTGTCAAATTTGAAGGATACAATATTTGATGCGAGTTACGATGTATGCGACCTAGCGAGAGACATGGAAGGGTATGTCTTTTTTTTCAAAATCATCTGTTATCATAAAATATAGATCTATTTATTCAGTTTAACTTTTCAAGTAGTTATTAAGGTCTAAGCTACTGCTGGTGTTCGGAGAACCGTGTCACCTCTTAAATCAATCCAGACACAACTCACCTGGAGGTAGATCGGGAATAATGGCGATGCTTCCCAAACTCCCAGCAGTATTAATCACACTAATCAATTGTCCCCAACGAACAAACTTCTCTCTGTTTCCCGCCCCCTTTATGAGGTACTTAACCCTTCCACCGCTGTTTGCGGGCGCCAGCTACTTACAGCTCTTTGTCGTCACACAAGACTCACGCGGTGACTATTACTCATCTCGAGCTCGTTTTTAATGGTTTTGTATGCAAAGCCTCCGCTTTTACGCTTTTTATTCTACTTTGTTTGCCAGTCACGGGGATGAATTTTGCATGGAGGTTCTCTGCGACCTTGGACGCGCCCTCTTTTGTTTGTGATCGTCCGATGTTTTCCTTTCGCCAGGTTGGCTTGTCATGTGAACGGTGTCTTTTACCAAGTAAGGATTGAAATTTGGTGGTAAGTATGTGCTTTTGTATACATGTCGCTGTTATTGACTGACTATAGACTTCTCACGTGACATACATAGTCAAGCTAATGATATGTCTAGAGAAAGCCAAATGTAGGTTATGTACTTTTTAAACTGTTATTAAAATAAAAAATACGTACTATTTTAGATTTTTAGTCAATTGCTTTATCTATATCCGTCGTAATATACATAATTTGGAATGTAATTTTAGCAAGGCAATACACAAACAAACAAATTTAATGTACTGCGAACAAAGTAAACTTAATTAATGTATTGTGAAATGTGATATCAACCACAGATTTTGTGGAAAATTAATAATTTACATTCATTGAACACGATTTGCCGGTACGTTTATTATGAAAGGTGTCGTTCATACGAACATCGGTGTCAGATGATCAATGCAATTTAGACTCTACCGCTTTTAGCCAAGGTTTACATTTCAAACGCTAAACGCGAAGGCTGGCACGGACCGTCATACGAGGCTTTGAAGCTTTGTCAAACTGCACCCTTTGTTTCAGTGAAATAGAAGCACAAAATCATCTACGTAAAAAAAACTGCTCATAAATTTCAGTGAGGGCTTACGTGGCGGTTTCTAACAAAACGTTGCTCTTTTTAGAAGATATACGTATCAACTGTAATAATAGTAGCATTTATGACAAATTTTTACGTCATATCTAAAAAAGCTTGAAAAGACAAGCCGGTTTTAAAACTCAAAATGTCTCGTTGATTATTCTTTATCAGGTAGGTATTTCATTTAGCTTAAACTCGTCACATTAGTATGTCTGTCTCTTCTATTTACTTCCATCAGTTATCTCAAAATTGACGCCTCTTTTATGAAATCTTTTTTAGTAGATAGAGTAAGTATCCGATTATAGATAGACTATCTTCAATTTCTCCTCAGCCTAGAATCTAGTACAAAAATAATTATTTCAGAACTTACTTTTGTACAATTTTGCACTCGAATTAAGATTTGCAAGATCCACTCCTAACAATACCTTAAACATTTAATGGAGATTCTGAAGTGCACAAACCCAAAAGCGCACCTCGCTAGTCCCCACCCAAGACTGCCCTAATTTTATTAATCACCTAACAAAAGTTTTTAATGGCTCTAAAAATACTTTTAACAGTCCATCAATATTAATTAACAGCCAGTAAAAACTACACCAATCCTATTACCTCCGCACCTTTGCTATAAAACCTAAAACTCATTTTCAAATAGGATTTCTTTCTACCTTTGCACCAGAGAATACCGACTTATTGAAATCCTTAATTACTCCGGTTAATAGGTTTTTGGTGACATTTTAGGGGAAAAAGTTGACATGTCATTTTTGTAACAACTTGCCGTAATTACACGTTATCGCTAATGGAAACAAAACTGTTACTATTTTGAAATAATTGCGACTGGTGGTAATTGTAATTTGAACTAAAAATAAAAATGTCTGATTACCATAAATAATTTTGCATCCTTAGCAAAATTAAGAGGTATAACAAAATATTTTTCAAAGATTTACTTCAAAAGTTCTTTAAAATCGAAGATCTAGCAAATTGTTGGATAATTGCATAATGGATTCCCGTGTTAAATCTATCTGTGTGTCTGAAAAAATCGCTATTATAATATACTTAGTTAAAGTCTGTATCTAAAATACTTGTTCTATTAATTCAAGGGAGGGAATCATAAGTGGCACCCCCCACAGAAGGCTGCCAACACCGTCTGAAGTGTCCTTGATCTCATATCAAACAAGATCCATCTTTGCTGCATTGTCTTATAGTTCTTTTTCATTTGCTTCTTCTGTCACATTTGATCTAGTTTCATTAGTTGTTACATCAGCTGGGGAAGTTTTTTCTAGTTCTGATTTATCTGCTTTACAATTTGTGTCATCGTGATATTCTTCTTTTATCGAAACTACTAATCCTTTTACGTTTTGCACATATTGATTAATGTCACTGATTATATTTTTAACTTCTGATATACAAATGTTCACATTATTAGTAGCTGATACAATCACGTTTTATGGTGTATATATATATATATATATATATATATATACACACCATAAAACGTGATAATATATATATATATATATATATATATATATATATATATATATATATATATATATATATAGGTATATGAGATATGTTTATACTATCGTCAACTTAGACTGTTACGTGTTCGGGAATTGTAAAACTCTCCAAATAAAAATAATATAAATACGCTACGCTTATTAAATATTACAGTTGTTTCGTGTAACCGCGGAAACAAGAAATTATTACAATAAGCATTTTATTTATAGCCTCACGTGCGGGGACCTTAATTAGCGCGTTACTTCAGAGCCTGAAAGCATTTCAAATGACGTCACAGTAATTAGAACAAGAACCTTTAGCCGGCGTCCATTCGCTGCCCACAAGTGGGTCAGGCGTCGCAATTCACTGCAAACTTGGCACAAGTCGGCAAACAATCTTGATTGAAAGTGCCCCTAATCGGTTACTCTGAACCGAAACGCAGCCTCGACCAGACCTATCACTCGGTAGGCGCCGGCGCGTTTCTTGAAACCACTGGCTAGGAATGTGTTGCTAGTTGAAAAGTTGGAAGGATGAATATTTGACAGAAGCGACCCTGGCTGGCTATGAAGCTTCCTCTTGAATCACTCTATCTATTGAAAAACTTCAAAATCCGATGCGTATTGTTAAAGATTTAAGCATACAGAAGGACGGACAGAGACAGCGACTTTGTTTTATACTATGTAGTAGAGAGGGTATATTTATGTAGCGGAGCGGATTTTAAGTGAAATGGCGTATGTGCGAGCGTAAACATAATACACGCTTGAGAATACTTATATCACAAAGACGACTGTTACTAACCTAGAATATGTTTTACGGTGTTATTAAGTATATCGCTAATAATTTTTTGATTGAATTTGAAAAATATTTCTCAATAAATTACATATTAATTCATCATTTCGCCTAATTGATCTTTTTAACAACAATTAAACTCAACTGAAGCAAAAAAGTTCTTTTAATTAAATTTAATCTTACATTACATAGACGTCAACGCAAATAAAATTTGCGGCAAAACCAACCGCCCATTTCTGAATTCAGTGAAAGGTCTCCCCTCTCCCGTCGTTTGAACGGGATTAATAGACGAGACATAAATACACGTGGCGGTTTACATCCTGCTTACAGTCAACTGTGTGCTTTATGTGTTTGGGATAAAGCTGGGTATACCCGAGCAGGCGACGCACAGGCGCTGCCCACCGTACCTTGTTTTGGATTGATTAATGGACCTGAAAGCAGAGGCTGCGAAGCGGTTACCTTGGATTTCGCTAATGTTGTACACAACAGCCGCCTTTTAGCCTCCCACCGCTAATTCATTGTGTTTACAGTCTTCGTGTTCTGATAAGTTTTTGTCCTCTTTATAATTGGTTTAGTTTGGATTTTTTTTATGACTGGATACTAAAAATATGTTATCCATCTATGTTCTCATGAATGCTACAAATGAATTATTACTGACTAGCGGTTCGCCCCGGCTTCGCACGGATCCCTATTTTTTTTCATAATATTCCTGCCTATGTTACTTAGGGTGAACGTAGCTTCCCAACAGTGAAAGAATTATTAAAATCGGTCCAGTAGTTTTTGAGCCTATTCATTACAAACATACAAAAATAGGTACAAATCTTTCCTCTTTATAATATTAGTATAGATAGTATAGATATATAGGTTAATGTAGATGCAAGCATCGAGACACGACAGTGTGTCGGCCAAATTTAGAAAAAGAGAGCGTCACCATCACCTATCAACTCCTTTTTACCCTCCTTAATTCTAGAACTATCAAACATAATAAAAAAACTTCGGACAATTATTTCATTCGATATACAGTGAAACTTGTTTAAGAGGGACCTGGATAAGTGAAAAACCTCCATATCTGGAACACATGCTGAGGTCCCGGCACCTTGGCTATGAATTACCTCTGTTAGTAAGACAAAAGCAACCTCTTTATCTGGGATAAGTTATTTCTATTTTCTTGTCATAATTACCTCTATAATTGAGAAGTCGCGTGTATTTATCTCTGTAACTGGGATAAATACATAGGCTACCTCGGACCTCGGATGTCTCCTCTCTCTTTTACCTACTCGAACTTCTCTAAATCGGCCCTTATATAACTTAGTTTTAATGCGGTTTCTCTATTAATCGGGTATTTATTTAAAAAAGACCGAAACGAGGACAAAGTCTTTATTATTACGAAAAAAAAACTAAAATTAACGTCAGTGCCCGAATCAGTACAGTAATCTGTCCAACTTTTAATAATTTTTTAAACGTCAACAACGTCGATTAGTTTTAGGAGAACTGTCTTTAAACCACATTTTTGATATTTTTTATGGAAAATAGTGAATTGTTTACAAAATAAATACGTTGCTTTATTGAATACACCTCTATAACCGAGATTACCTCTTTTCTTACCTCTGTTAATGAAACCCTCTGTAAATGAGACAGGTATTTTTTTATACCTAGATATCTGGGACACTGCGTAAGTGGAATACCTCTTTAAGTGAGACTAATTTACAGGTCCCTTGGAAGACTCAGTTAACCAGGTTTCACTGTATATATTCTTAAACTAAGATTACCTTAAAACAGTTGTTAGACAGATAAATATATAAAACATACAAGGTAAAATGCGATTCACAAACATGCCCCTTGCCCCTAGTATTATTCGAACCTGTAACCTTTCCTTTCTTTAGGAGCTTTGACCAACAGGTCATGAGTAACAAAGCTGATGAAACCAATACGTTTAAATTGTTAGAAAATTCAAAAGCAATGAATGAATTTAAGATCGAGAATGAAATGGCAAGCGAACGGGAGCCAAATGGTTCTCAATGAGTGCGGTACTTGAATAAGAACCGTACAGAATGTATTAAGATCAATGCTTGTGAAAAATATAGTTATTTGATCTATTGCTGTTTTGTCTTCATCGACCGTTCAATCTAATATAGATCTAGAATGTATTGTAACAGAGTTTATGTTAGCCGGAATACCGAGCCATGCTCGAATTAAAATAGATTGTTGTTAAGGTAATTTGCATAATGCAAAATCGCTTTAATGTTACACTATCGTCCGGTGCTACGAATATGGGGAGTGGAAAGTTTTTGAATCAGCATAAAATTGATATAGATACGTGAATTGTTTAATTCCAATATTTACTAAAATTTTTAATACATCGCGACGCCATCTTGAATTGTACTGATTATGTATTTTCAAAATTCAATTAATCATTTCTTATCTTAATACTGATCAAAGTTGCTATGTCGTTCTCGGGATTTAATTCTCTGGCATACAAACATCAACATATACAAGTGTATATCTACATAAAAGCTAGTATTAATAAGGTAATGTAGATTAAACTAGCGCACTATTCCCAGCTTATCCAATAACTAGGTTCGCTTGAATCCCAGGTGTGGCGTAGATAGTGCCCATAAAATCACGCGATTCGAACATTTATCGCAACCACCAGAAACCGATGGTAGCACCACGCGACACCACAACACGTCTCCGACGTACCACCTTTTGTAATACACAACAAGGTGTGTTTTCCAACGCTCCAACGCCAAACAGACCTGTCGGTTGACCCCCAGATATAATAAGCTTTGTTTCTTTTATAGATGCTGTTCACGTCCAGAATGATTTGTGGATGGTTTCAGATAACGTTTTAGGATTATAAATGTTGCCACGAAGTTTATAAATGTTGAAACGCTCTGTAGGTGTTCGCTGTAAACAGTTTTTCTCAGCGGTGTTTCGTTTGTGTATAAAAGATGGCTGCAGTCCCCTCTGATGGGTATTAAGAATTATCTAAAGGACCGTTTCTGATTCCTTTCATCGTTTTCATTTATTTATGGATATGTAGATGTTGCTGGAAGTTACGAAATCTCTTTGGTATACGAGCTTGTATGTGCTCTGTCATACAAAAGTAATATAAGTAATCCGTAGTGACAAGGAAGAACATTGAAAGTTCTTTCAGTGGTATTCTTAAGTCTAAAGAATCTATAGATTTAAGAATATCACTGATATACCATCTAATACCATCTACAGTATAGATAGGCTAAACCGCTAAAGAATGGTACTTACATAGGGAACAAAAGATTACTTAGAGCAGTTTTATATAGACTTCCATTCCTGGACTTAGGTTTCTCTTAAATCCAGGAATTTCCAGCTTCCTTCGTCAGGCCCTCGAACAAATTGGAATAGCAAAGAATTGAAAAAATAAATCACAAACAGAATATAGTAGAATATCGACGTGAACAAAAACATTTCCAACACAATAAAACGTTCACACACGATCCCCCAATGGTATATATTATTCATGAGCGCTCAGTAAACTGGAGTTAACTTTACGACTAATAAACGCTTGCAAGCAGACTTATTAAAGTTGGAGCAGTTCGCGTCGAACTAAACTTTAGGACTTCGCGGTTGATCCTTTACCTGCAATGCGATTGTTAACGATAGCTTTGAACTTCACGGATTTAACTATCCAAGGATAACCGCTAAGCTCTACTACTCATCTAAGTACTGGGAAAAGTAATAATGAAGACCGGAAGCTCAAAAAGAACCTAGTCATAACTCACTATCGCTCAAAATGGTTTAAGACCTCTCTTTCATCCAAAACACAATTTAGTAAGACATCAATGTGAGATCATCAAAGACCAATTATATCGAGACGATGACACTGCGTTACAGCAGCTGTACCGATCTCGTTAGGATATATAGGATAGATCCTTCGGTATGCGGTTACCCCTTGATAGACAGCCTGATTGTCTAGTAGATAGGGCCTTTCACCACGAAACCGGTTTGCACAAAATCACGAAACCGGTTGGGACAAATGTCAATATGATGACCATGTATTTGTCTTGGATGCTACAAGACTTACTTATGATCTAATTGATAAATAAGTCCAAACTGTCCAAGGACATTGTTATAATGATGATTTTCCATTGTTCCAGAGCTAGAGGGTTGTCGGGCGTGGTGCGGGCGGCGGCCGCGTGCCCGGCACCATGGCGACGGTCGAGGGGCGGCCGGCGCAGTATGGCGTCAGCCTCAGGCAGCTGCGCGAGCTCATGGAGTCTCGCGGCGCCGAGGGGCTCGCGAAGATCAACGCGCTGGGCGGGCCGCAGGATCTGTGCAAGAAGCTTTACACGTCGCCCACGGACGGTAAGTGCACCTTGATACTAGTCATTTCAACTGAGAAAGGTCCACAACTGGATGTAGATACTTCCTAAGGTCTACCTTGGCGACAGGTTCCGTCTATGGTGTCTAGAACATCAGTGAACATTCTCGTAGGGTACAGCCCTGATACTGCGTTTTTCCCATCAAGCATTATGTCCTGTCGACCTAGTCTCTGTGTTGATCAGATCAGGTCACCACAGTGACTAGGTCGTAGACATCAGTTTATGATCATAAACTGTCAGCAGTTTTCACTCGGTACAAAATAAGGCTGTTAAAAAGATCGCAGTTGATCAGATCCCATCATTGTTTCTAGGTATTCTGTTGACTCAATTTATCACATACACATTAAGCTGAATAGCACATAGCTGAATATTATACATGTAAGCTTTGTACCTATAAAAGCAGTAAAGAACTGATTACTAATTACATTTTGTCTTAGAGAACAATTATCACTTATGTTAGTTTGTATAAGAGTCCCAACAGTTTTGTAATTGACTCCGCCAACTAGGAAGACTTCGCGAATGTTTCCTGTTGTGTTGTAATGGAATATAAGATTAGCGAGGATTAAGTTAACAGACCGCGCTCTAATAGTCTTTTAACTGGAAGCTGAAGTTACAGATAAATGTCTCGGCATTCGTGAAGACTGGAAATAGCGCTGTTGTAGAAATCTAATGCACAGTTAAAGATCTTATTAAAAATACACAAGTAGTATTCAATGATGTTTTATGAATTTATGATAATCAGACATGATAAGTTGATTTTTATTAATAAAGCTGACTGATCTTAGGGACCGTTGATTTTATATTAAAACATGTAAAAGCAATTAAAATGATAATAAATAGGAAGCTAAGGCATGTATAGAGGACATTGGACTGCGTAAACCTGCGGAGCCAATAAATTCATATAACGTACATCGTCCCCGTGGACATAACACGAGTTATTACCAATAAATCCAATAATTTCGTGACATCGAATAACATTTTGTAAGCTACGAGTAAAATAAAAACGAAATGTTTATCCCCTGATGATACAATTTAGAAGGTCAACTCAATAAATTGTCAACGTGAAAACATTCAAATGGTTTAGGTTGCTTTGTATTCTTGAACAAATTCAGAAGCGTTCATCATTTACCTTCGATTGTAATTCTATTAAAATTCTGAACGATTTCTAATAACTCTTCGTCAATCAATCTTCTTCCAACATTTGCTTCAGTGTTTTTATTGTCAACACAAACATTCTCGACTTTCGTATCAGGTTTGACGTTCAAACAATACGTCACCTATCATGCCTGACCTTGTTTCGTTACTGTCAAATAGAACACTATAAACTTGTCAACTTTCCGTCTCGTTCGAAGAATGAACAGTAAATAAATCTAATTTACTAGGGTAAATCTTTGGCCTCAAGAATCAAGGTAACTGGACGTGTAAATAAATCAAGTCGCACATTATCATTGTTTGCCGTTGTTATCTCACCTACTGAATTATTCTCCTGTACCGACGCGTTAACTGCCTTATTTATGTTTAATACAACTCCATAATTATTTTATACCCATGGAAATTCATTACGATCGATACTCCGTAATGATAATGACTCCAGTGGCCAGTCAATGGCATTTAGTTCATTGTCCTGTTCGATTAATACATTATACCGCAATCAGTTCGATTGAGGAGTATTTTTCTATATAAAAAAGTAATTTGTTTGATTATTTTTACATTAACCACTAACACGTTAATAACAAGAGTGCCGGCGACACAGAAAGGAATCACTTAGGAAAGGAATTATGTTTAATGCATTCACTCACTTTGTAAAACACACATTCTACTATATTATTTCTTATGTTTGATTATTAAATACGAGCCCATAAGAATGAAGTTGTTCGTAGCGTTTGTAATTTTTAAATTGACTTTTCTGCAATTTATTTTTAAACATGTCATTCGATCCGATATGGTCATATGTGCCGATTCCCATGGCATTATAGATTCAAGAGGCGGCAACATTTGTGACTGTGACGCTATTGACACACTCACAAACTGTTAGTGTTCTCACAATATTAATAAATTCTCCTTCAGCCGTAGAACCTTCACCCTTGCCTGCGCCATGCGTCACTCGCACCAAGGCTGTCAACCGTTAAAACTGCAAGTCTCCAAACAAACATTTTTCATATTCATTTATACAGGTTTCCGCTCAGTTAACCAAATCCAACGGCTCAACGTCGAATTAACCCTTACAATTTAAAGACGCTTCAAGGACTACAATTAAAGGTTCCGTGTTCCTTTAAATTTCTAGGGTCACCGACCCGGTGACAAAGCCGTTTTGTCTGTTTGAACATTTTTGCTTGTCGGATAAGGTGACCGCAATCGAAGAGTGACGAGGGTCCACCCTGGAGATTTGCCCGCACGTATCGCGGTTCCCCCGGGAAGTATACGTCCCTGGATTTTATCTCCGCCTTCCTTGATGATTTACATTTGTCTGACGTCCTCGTCTAGAATGAGTCTCCGTAATCTCAAGAATCGCGTTGACTTTATCAAACCGCTTTTTTTTTATATGTACCCTCATCTATACTAATATTATAATAAAGTGGTAAAGTTTGTTTATTCGTTTGGATTGAATAGTAATGAATAGGCTCCTAAACGACTAGACCGATTTGAAAAAATCTTTTTACTGTTGGAAAGCTATACTATTTCCGAGTGACATTCCTACTAATATTATAAATGCGAAAGTAACTCTGTCTGTCTGTTACGCTTTCACGCTAAAACTACTGGACCGATTTAATTGAAATTTGGTACAAAGAAAGTCTGGAGCCTGAGAAAGGACATAGGCTCCTTTTTAACCGACTGCTTTTTAAGTCGCGGGCAGAAGCTAGTAGGTTATAAAAAAAGGGATCCGGGCGATGCCGGGGCGAACAGCTAGTACTTTATATATGACGTAACATTTTCAATTGTCACGATTCGTAAATTATAGTGACGCTGAAATAGATGTCGTTCGCAGGACCATTTACGCTTTCCCTTTGGAAATGTACATCGTAAAGTAGCGACGTTTGGCGCGTATCCCCTCGGAGTGACAGTATCGGGCTATCGTTGCCGTTCACCGGGAAATGTCCGATTATATCGACTCCGCTTATCTATCAAGGGACAGCCCGAGCATACAATGCTTATTGCAAGCTATAAACACCGAATAACGAGCTGAATGACTCATAAGATTACACATTGGAATGAAACAACTATTAACGGATTTAACTCGCGTATTTTTATTTTATTTTATTTGCTGACGTTTCGGATTCTTTACAGTTTCCATAATCGTAGCACGACTGAGCTGACAATAGTACTTTAGCGTTAGACTATTGTCAGCTCAGTCGTGCTACGTTAATAGTTGTTTCATTCCAACGTGTAATAACCGCGAAGGCATCAGAAATTATGATTAGACTAGCTTGTGCCCGTGACTTCGTCCGCGTGGAACTCCTCCTTTTTTGCAGTCGGTTAAAAAGTAGCCTATGTCCTTTCTCAGGCTCCAGACTTTCTTTGTACCAAATTTCATTTTAATTGGTCCTGTAGTTTGAGCGTGAAAGCGTAACAGACAGACAGACAGAGTTACTTTCGCATTTATAATATTAGTAAGGATTAGACCAACTCGGATAGCGATTGACCAAAGTTTTAAGTTATTTACGCTCTCAACCTAAATGAAGATTTAGCGCTGTAACACCAAATTAGAGCTATCTAGCTCGTCAGAGCTGCCAAAGCAAACAAGGGTGGTAATAAAACTTTGCGAAACCAGAACACAATCCCGTCTGTAAACTTGGTTTAAAGGATTCAAGATCTCAGTAAAAAGTTGGCTAATTGACCTGACCTTTGCGTATCTCGTAAGCCTCTGAAGTATAATGATAACGAGATCGTTATGTACTAAAATAAATATAACCGGCCAAGTGTGAGTCGGACTTGTAAACGAAGGGTTCTGTACTAAAAATGTATTTCCGAGAATTACTGGTTGTGTGAAAAACACCAGTTCAACAAACGTTGCGCGTAACGTCGATAAAACAGTTTTATATCGAACATCGTATAATGGATATTAAGCTTACACGCCGTCGTTAACCTTGAACAGGGTTTAAAACATATCAAATAGGATAAGATATTACGCACAGAAAGTTACAATTATTTGTCTTTTTTTTTCTGAAGTGACCTGTTCACAGTTGGCCCTGGGGCCGTTACTGCTCCACCGGACGAATGGGGAGCGTTCCGAGGTGCGCTCACCCTAGTTTATTTTTCAAAATAAATATTTGTTAAATACTAATAATGGGATTAGTGATAAGAATGACGACTGGGTGAAGAAAACGAATTTTCAATAATCTAAACTGAATAGAGTTTCGTTTTCTTTACCCAGTCTTCATCCTTATTATAAGTATGTATATTCAAATCTGTGATAGTTTACACATTCATAAAGGCAATGATCTTCTTAAATACGGTAGAACCTTGTAATCTTACATCTCTAAATATGATTTATTAATATTCACTCTTTAAATATTTCAAACCACATAAGCTCACAAGACGTTCATTAGAAAGTAATTAGCATCTGAAATACTTACCCATTGTCGCCGTACTACTCTCGTAAAATCTCCAACGCCAATGTCGATAAAAACTTTTCACTAAAATGAACTCTTTTACTTAAAGGTTAAGGTTCAATCTGAGAGCGTGGAAAACTGTGTTCAGTTGCTGAAGGAAAACTGGAGACAATTTTCTTGGCCCATTTGTATGGATAGTCGAAGAGAGTTTAGTGAGGAGTTTTATGGCCCGTAACACCTTCCGGTAATGAGGTCAAGCTGGAGTACTCTTGTATCGTTCTGTTTGTTTTGGCATTGTGACGTCATAAATAATTAGGATAAAAGGATCTTTGGATTTATTGGCTTCTTGACCTTTTTTTACGTTAGTTAGTCTTTATTGGAGAAAACCTAATAAATGCCCTAGATTCCAAATCTTTTGCTTACATCAACTCCACAACTCAAAGATCTATTTCATTTTCAAACTTTAAAATAGCACTCATTTTATTTTCCTCTATTTTCTATTTAAGCTCTCATTGGATGGGATTGTTGCTAAGTACAGATTTCACTTCGATCAACCTTTTTAAACTTTTTATCGTACCAGCTCAAGTTACATTGTACCAATTTTCGAATAAAAAGCTCCCAGCATTTTATTCGGTACGATGAACCCAAATCGATATTTACAAAAGCACAACCTCGCTGTGAACTTTACCGAGGCCGTTTATGAAATATATACAGCCAATGAATTACGCCAAGTGACTATATGTGTATGACTAGCGTCTGTATTTTTAACAAAAATGTAGGCGATTCTAGCGTCGGCTGACATATTTTTTGCCAGTTTTGCATGAACGGTATGAATCGTAATGTCGTTTGGTTTTTTCATTTTATTTGTAAGTTATCTCTTAACTTTTCTTTAGTTTTTGCTCGTTTCTTTCTCTGTTCTTTTTGATACTTCAACTGAAACTTTAATGAAAAACTAAAACTTTTGTTGTTTCGTCTTTGTTTTATTGTTTCAACCTTGTGGCCCACTATCCGTCAATATGTATGCTGACCAGTCTGAGCCCTATACTTTGTCCATGTTTTATACCTACTAATAAAATTAAACCAACGCCTTTTTCCTAAACATTGATTTTCGTAATAAAACCGGGTGTCAATAACCTCGTGTCCCACTTACGCCGACGATTCGCTCCGTACTTAGCCTTTGCCGTAAACCGTTTTTACCGACGATAAAACCCTAATTGCTAGAAATAAATTTCGCTCTATTCAATACCAACAAATCAATCAGCAACGGAAAGGGGATCCGCCAGTTCCGGATCAAATTAATCGCGCCCAGTGTAAATAAATTTGCGCCGACTCCGAATATTACCCATGAAGAGATCGTCGAAAATCACGCCACGAAATTCACAGCGTTTTCCGCGTTCGTAATAACCAATGTTTCAAATTATTGTTGCACAAACAAAACGCTTTGAACGTTGCGTTTTTGTCCCAAAGCCTCTGTGCCAACAAGGCTCACATTCGCCTGGCTTCCACGTCTCATTGAAACTGATAGATGTGCTGTCACGCCGCCGCGGTACAAGGAAAAATGGCCCTTTCGCTCGACTCTGACTTTATCTAGCGTAATATTCTTATTACTCATCTCTCTTTACACTTGAATTAAACGCCGCAATTTTCTGTTCTCACGTGGAACGCTGCCAAACCTGCATTACATTATGGTCTTACTAAAATCAGCGATGGTTAAATTTGACGCGACTGAAGCCGAAATATAAACTGTGTTCGAGTTAACAGCCACGCCACCTGTACTTACGGATAATTTATCAAAGTTAATTAAGAGCCCAAGGGCTGCTATAAATCGTTTTGGTACATTATCCCATCCATTAGCCGGAGCTGTTCGAATTCTAAAGCTAGAATATAACCTCGAAATGGATTAGGTATCTAACAGACTGGAAAAAATCAAGGAGTGTAGATGTTTAGTTATTTAAAGATTAGCATTAACTTCATCCAGTCAATAGGTACGCCGCAACTCGCCATAACTGGAATGGATCAAGAGAGCAAGGAGACTCAAATCGCATTAACTATAATCGAGGGTCGATGCTGAACGGACGCGCGTCCCGGGTGAAGGCCGCGAGGCGACTGGGCAGGGTGGGGCGACCCGCGCTCTGACGTCACCGTCCTACCCTCATACCTCTGATCTTGACAGCCCATACAAATGATACGCCGGCACCTCGATCTCCGTGACCTATTCGAGGAATCTTTTGTTTTTTGCTCCAATGACTTTTTTTCAAATTGCTCTTCGATTCTGTTGGTAGTGGTACCACACTGACACTTGGTACGGTGTTGCCACAATTAATAATGTTTTTGAAAGGGACCTAGTCAATGGGGCCTGTCAACTTTGGTTTATAGGTTAATATTTTAGATAACTAAGTACATAGTATATAACAAAGTCGCTTTTTCTGTCTTCCTTTATGTACGGTTAAATCTTTAAAACTATGCAACGGATTTTTAATAGATAGAGTGATTCAAGAGGAAGGTTTATTTATAGCACCCGTGTGAAGCCGGGGCGGTTCGCTAGTCTTTTATAAATGGAATATATAAAGACACGTTACAATACGAGGTGTGCCAACGCGAAGCGATGGGATAAGTGTGATGACCTGTTCGTCAAATGCATAAGTGAAAATTCAATTTAGCGAAATCAAATCTCCATTCGGTGCAGGAGATATTATCTTTTCGATCAGTTCCCGTCGCGCACTTCATCGCGCGGAAACCCAATGATAGTGACCAAACTGACAGGCCAACCGCATCGAGCTGTTCCAACAAATTATCGGTCTTAACACATTCTGATAAGGTTCAATTCGATTTGTAATGTTACTCGCAACGTAATGGACGTAATCGGTTCACTGCAAGTGTTTACGTTGAACAACACTGACCATAGACCGATTATGCTCGTAACAACAAACATACAACTGTTGCTAGCGATGTTTTAGCCGCTTTTGGTGAAATTGATGGTAAACTGAAATTCCCCGTATATTGGGATATATTAATAACCGCGAAAGCATCAGAAAATACTCTCGCCAGTGAAGTTAGTCTTTGTAACGCGCTAATGTTAGACGACAATGATTTTGAAGTTTTTTTCATCTAAAAAACTTTATCTAATTGATTCGGTGTTCTATTATTTTTCTCATAAGAAAGTTCTAATAAATTCAGATAAGATCTAAACGGTTCCTTAGGAAATAAACAACATGCGAAGTAGTAAATATTTAATAATTTAAGAATTGATTATCATTCTATGAAATAAGTTTGACCCTTTTCTGTGTTTTAGTGCTTTCAGTATCCTTTGACATTAAAACGGTCTTTGTATTATATTCTGTTGACTATCAAATTAAATTAAAATCGCTTTTGTATAACTTTTTTTACTAAAAAAACTTATCAAAGTTCAAAGATAAACGGGTTCCTAGCACCTATAATATTTTTTAAAAAACTTTACAAATAAGATTCGTCGGCTACCAATATGGGAATTGTAAACTTTTCAAAACTTCAGCAAATTCAAAATTAAATACACGCAAGTTAAATCCGAAGCAAGGCAAAGTTATATCAGATCAGGCTTCTTTTACAAAAACACATTCTCCAGGACCTACTCGCGGATTTGCATAAATGTAAATTCTCAGGTTATAATAGTTTCCCTTTGCCTGGGTGTTAATTTCCGCACCGGGCGTGTGCCTTTAGAGGTTTTTTGCAAATTAATCTTGCTGGAAAATGATCGAACAAAGAGAAAGTTTCAGCCGATTTTCCTTTACTTCTGTTGGTTGCAAATTTTCAGCCTTTGACGAAATATTCGATACGTTCTTTTTCACTTTATTGCTTGATAGAGAGTTACTTGGGAATTGTGAAAAAGGTACTACGTATTTATCTTTACAAAAAATTGCTACCTATTACGGTAATCGGTATCCTTGTGAGTACCCAAAAACTTTGAAACAAATATTGAATTAAATTCAACGTATTTCTTAAAATAATTTTATATCTCATTTCATCATTAAAATATTAATAGGTTTGGTGCACTCGCATGCACTCGATGACTAAACCGTGACATGACATACTTGTGACGTCATAGTTGTAAGGTCATCTCATGTCCATCATTATAGGTAAATGTCAGTACTACCGCACACGATGACGTGCTCAGTGACATCATGTAATGGAAGCTTTTAAAACAATTGAAATCATTTTCTCACTAAAAATGTAACTAATGAAAAAAAAATACAATGACAAAGAGTTGCCTCACAGTTTATAAAACTACTTCTTGATAAGAACAAGTATTTAACTACAGTGAAGTATTAGCACATAGCGAAGCATCCTTAATTAATTTTAGTTTTTATACATAAGGTGTAGTTAATAAGGTTTACACTGAAGTGTAAATTCGAGCGGAACAGAAACCTAAAGATGACGAAGAAGTTTTTTCGCTGTTAACAGTTTAAATTTGCACGGAAACTTTAAACTCGGAGTCTGTTCAAAAATTTAACAAGCTAGTGAGGTTTTTCATTATTAAAGAAATGAAGGAGATTATTGTTAGAGATACCATCTCTCAGCACTGATTTTTTCATTGCGATTATGTTTGTGCTTTTATGTAAGCTTTACTTTAATTTTGGATTTAACATTTATTGATAATAATATTATTCTATCTAATAATAGCATGATTATCTCATCATTTTTTAATAGTTTCTTATCTCTCAAGCGGTCTGTTCATTTGGTAATATATGCGTCGACAAACTTTGTTGAATCAAATTACTGTCTATTTTCATTATCGGAGTTAGAATCCATTTATAAAGTTATCTATTTATGATAGTTGCTATTACAATTGGTTTATCATAAATTTATAGTGAATCCAAACCGGTTCACGGTTCTATTAATTGCATGAATTTGATTATTCATAATTAATTCAGTGTTTGTGTTCCCGCGATATGACTGTAATTCATAAATTAACCATTATTATGGCGCTGTTCAGCATTAAACGAGGTTGAAATACTGAGCAAATGACTAATAATTGTGATTCATTTACAAACTGTTTATGAAGAGTTGCTAAAAAGATGACGCAAATGTAACATTAAAAATACGTCGTGGATCACCTCCTTTCGTCGTTGCATGTTTTGATGAAAACATCTGTTTTTACCAAAAGAACAAAGCCTCCTTTAATCTTTATTTATATGATTATTCAATAAAACTGCCTTTCAAGTGTCATGTTTACCAAACTCGGTCCAACTTACGTAAAGCCAGGGCTTCACCGATTTAGTTTTATGCTTTTAATTCGAAACAGGTCCGTGTATTTCGGGAATCCTTCCCAAATTTACTATCGTAATAGGAATCATATCTTCACAATCAGAAGGCTGTGATCGAAAACATCTCAAAAATAATATAGCGGAAACCCATTTCGCCGTTGATCGGTCCGTTCCGACGGCAATTTGGGATGTAAGGGGATTCATCCTATTTTTTTTTTCACAAAAAAGTCTCGGAACACTTCAATTTATGCATTGGCTAATTCTTAATCGGATGTAATAAAGCCAAGGTCGTCGGAGCAATCAGAGGGCCTCGTCCGATGACATCAGGCTGGGGTTCAGCTATTGGTCGGAGTAAGGCCTGTCTAAGCAAATAATCCAGTAATTTATGCCACGACGTCGGATACGGCGCCGGCTCTGTTGCGGCCTCGTTTTTCGCCCTCGAATCAATTTTCACGATGACGTCACCATCCACACCCCCCACTCCCTCCGCGCCCCGCCAACCTCCCCCGCCGACACCCGAGCAGGGATATGGCTATTTCCTTTTGCATAGCTCCTTTTGTACTTTGCTTCGTCTTTAAGTTTTTGACGGTTTTGGAATTCATATTATGCAGGAAGCGAGATGAGGTTCCGGTTGTTGTTTTAATTAAATTCCCTCTATATTGTGGCAATGTAATCTGCTTGCGTGTAATTAAGGTTCAATTTATTTGGGACTGTTTCCACACGTTTCTTAATTTGACTTTGAAAATCCGTAATAATCGGGCGATTAAACGGTCCATTGTTGATGTTCATTGTAACCACGATTCTTATTTCCTCTAAAGACCCCAAACGGGCGGTCCTTCGCAAACATTTGCCGGCACAATTCCTAAACCGCGGTCCTGGATACGGACCGTCATCGCCGGCTCCCGTCGACGGCATTATAAATAGCCACAATGATGTAGACACAGCAGACGTTTAAGCAATGGAGGAAACATCAAGCACGAGCGTGTGTTGGTTTACTACACCGGTAAATACTGCACGTCTAAACCGCACAGCAGAAACAAACCAGGTACAAACGGTTTATGATTGAACACACGCAGGTATTTTCGTACCTCCTCATATTAATGCTAAGATTAAAATAAACTTTGGCCCAACGAAAGATGAACGGGCGGCTCACTCCCGAGCGTCTTAAACAAATAACCAAAACGCTCTCAACATGCAGAATCCGCGGCGGCGCGTTATTGAGGTGCTTCATCATTTTATTTACAGCTGTTACAGGTTAATGTGGTCTGGATGGTAAACTCGGGGAAACAATGCCGCTATTTTTAAAATTTTCATATGCTCGCAACCGATCGCGCTCCGGTAATATTTTAAAATCTCCCCAAATCGAATTAACTCCTGTTACTCGCCGGTGATTCAACGGTTCAGAAACCTATAATGAAAACAACTGCGTATGTGATTCTCTTGAAAGATATGCATGTGTAGTGTAGTCCACTGAACCGGCAGTCCTAAACAAAACACATTTGTACAAGGAATACCACTTAGCGCTTTCCGCAGTGAGTCATCGACTAATTCGACAAGCGAAGTTCAATGAATATCGAGCTAGTAGATTGATAACATTATCGAGCACTACTACATTACTATAGTTTACGACTCTCGCTTAATTCCGTCACAAATTGTTAGAGAAAAGCAAAATATATACTGTGAAGTTATTCAAGTGAATCTTAAAACAGACACGTCGGGGAGTTCGCGCCGTAAATATTCACGAGCGATGTTAAATTTAACGCGCGATTAATTTAAACAATAGGTGAAATTACATAACGGCGTGATGTCAGCCTGGCAACCCTGAATTCATTATCAGCAGTGTCATAGCGTTTAATAGGCGCAACAGACGAGATCAACCGGTTTACAGTGGTGAACGTCATTTTTAAATGTGACCCAATTATAAGATCATACGTGAGAATAATGAATGTGACCCCGGGCAGGAGTCAATTGGTCCAGTTTAAAAATCATCGTTTTAGACGAATGGCCCGTTAGTCGCATGGATGCCGTTCCTAGACATATAGAAGCGGATTCCGAGACTCGGATCGCGACGTGCGAAAATAGAACATGGGTGTTGTGAGCGCCCTGTATGACGGCCGTCCCGCTCTCTCCACAGACCTGGACGGTGCTTCTTTCCTGTTCCGGCGCGTCCAGTTCATTGTTTCGGGACGCAGCTCGCCGGCCGCCGTACTGAAATAGGTCGGGACGGACCGCTCCCGCTATCGAAAACCACCGCGAGGTCACTGCCGGAGAATTACAGCATTACACGAGCACGCTGACTGATATCTATTAATCACTATTGAAATAGCGACACTCCGCTATCTTATCTATTATTATCTGCCTTATTAAAGTTCTAAAATTGACAATTACTATCAGATTTTTATTACTGACGGTAATCCATTATCGTGATTAGAATCGTTTTTCAGGTTCGTTTGATGTCGTGCGCCCGTTTTGTTGACGTTAGGAGTTAAGCTTCGGAGTTCTTTATCATCGCAGTAACACTCGCATCGCCGTTACAGTATTAAGTAATCAGTAGATTGTTGCCATAACTGCAGGTCGTGTTACGTAAATCGTTTACGTTCGGGCACGTTTACTGTCGGCAACCGAAACTGTACTATTGGATATTAACTACGTTTGGATATGATTTTGTGCCGTTCGTTGGCTTTAATTATTTGCTTTGAAAATTGATTGCTTCTGTATCTTGCTATGTTTAGACACGTTGCCGTTACTAATGTCTCAATGGCGCTGTTTGTTGATCCAATTCAGATAATATTTCGAGATCCATTCAAACTGTTCATTTTGAAGTAGATGCTGTAGGGCAAGATAACGTTGTTGCAAGTAGTTTTACATTTATTCTTCTTACTTCACTAGAGCGCTCTAGGGAGTTGCCCTCACTTAACGCAACATTTATTAAGTCAAGATATTTTTCCCCATTCGATATCTACTGTGCGCTGTACCCTATACTCTTACATCATTTTCTTCAATTTAATTTTCTCCACCATCATCGTCACTGAGCGCCTATTTCATTAAATTACACCTTCACACATTTACATCATTAACAATCGCTTCGAGCCTCTGTAATCAATATCAAGTTAATTTTATATATTATAGAACTGAAAGGTCATTTTTTTACGAAGTCTATATGACATTGAAGGTCACTCGAGGAGGTGCAGTGACTGATGCCCTGTTGACCAGTTCAAGGTCACAACCTTGTTTACGTAAACTCAATTCGCTACTCTATATTTCCATTATACTGAGATTTTATTTTAGATTTGTCAATTGTAAGCATGTGAACATTTGCAACATAAACTTCGTCTCTTTTTTTCAGTCACGTATAAATATAAACTCTTTAGTAATGATATTATTATATCATTTGTATTTCAACATGCGCTGCGAAATTTTAGTTCGATTCCACATAATATGGATAAGCTGCTTCCATTTTGAATCTGCATAAGTGAAGGAGTGGAAACAATTTCCACATTTTTACGGTCAATTTCAGTTACCATTCGTACGGCGAAATAAAAACAAAATGCCTCCAATATTCGGTGTGGTGTTAAATATGGATTTTCGCCCTCGCATGCCCTTTGCTAAGCTGAAAGGCGTCCCTTTCTGGTAAAATCGCGTGGTTTTCATGAATTTTGATGAGAACCGATTGTAGGGCGCAGGGACTTCGATAACCTTATCCCTGATTCACGCTTGACGTTTTTTCGTATGAATTCGACGAGCTATGATTGCCTTTATTTACGAGTCGATCCGATTTATGATTTCATCAATCTCGATGATCGCTTGATGTTTATTTCCTTTTCGTTTTTAAATGGGTAAGTTTTGGTGCGGTGACCAGGTTTTACGTGACCTACTTCGCCTCCTCGAGACTAAAGTTAGTATTAATCACATTTGTTTGGTAACATTAAAATATTTCAGCCCGAAAGTCGGCTAAAATCGATTATACACCGTTGCCAAACTTCAGTACTTTCCGCTCGTACGTTTTCGGGCGCCCGCCCGCCCTTTGCGGCGTCTGCCGCCCAGTTTATCGAGAACTCCGTACTCACACCAGTTATTTGCTCTGCAAAAGGTTTTTCTGGCGATCAATGGGGAATTCTATTAGCCCCTATTTATGTTAGAAATATTTTATTCGATTTGTTTCCCCTTTGGATTTTTCTTGCCGTGATTGACATAATGTCATGGACGTTTTGCAGTCAACACATACAATTCATGACTTAGATTGTTAGATTACCTTCAACTCGCTCCTTCAACTACGATTATGGGATCTGTTATCGATACGTTAATAAAATCTGTTGTAGTTGTTTTATCCATAGACCTCTTTATGATTCCAGCTAAAACATCATGACTATCAATGAACTATAAACCTTCCTTGCACAAATCACATCGATGCTCGGATCTGCTCCTGCCGATAGCAAACACTTTTAGCTTATTACTGAATTGTGTACAGTCGGTAACAGTTCATTGCCTCTGCTAATGCCCTTTACACGAACCACGTCGGAAGCTCGCACACACTGGCCACGGTGTTGGCACGCACCGCCTCGATTTATGTTGTATTTCTTCTTGCTAACTGTACCTACTACTATATAACTGGAGTACACGTCGAATTCGTGAACGAGTGCTGTTTGTGCGGTCCGGGTGGTTTAAGTCTGCAGGAAGGACTTTAGAGATATATACAATTGTTGTGTAGACAAAATTTGATTGGGGAAATTGTAGTAATATAGTCTTAAGTAAAACTTGAAATGAAAATGGAAATCTTTTTAAAGTGAATAGGACAAGGGACACTTTTACACATCAATATTTACAAACGCTCCTCAAAAAAAACTCGTCAGCTGTTTTGTCTTTTTAACTTTCATTAGAAAAAATTAAACAATGAATCAAGATGCGAGAGAAAAAATCTAGTATGTGATAAAAACATTTTTGACCTACACAAAGACAATTGTTAACAATATTTATACATTGACATTTGAACGGCATACATATAATAATACATGCTCAAAAGTAGGTGAATAATATATATCCACCCATCCGCATCGAATGGTTTTCTAGTCGATCGCGCAAAGTGCAACTGCAGTGTCCTGTTCCTCCGCGTTGCATTGTAACGGTGCTTGCATCGGGTGCGAAACCTGTTATAGGCGTATTGGATGCAGTTCCTTTGACAACGGATATTTGATTTTGCGGGTTCTGCGGAATAATCTTACTCAGTTCCCACTCTGTGGGTTCGTATATTTTTTTTAATCTGTCGATCTGGTGTCTTTCTTGTGAATGTTTATTGGATTCTTATCAATATTGATACATAGGTTAGAAGGATACAGGAGATCACAATTAACGTTCTGTAGATCTTCAACGACATACAGTTTTGTTGATACAGTCTATTTTGATTTTAACGTTCTTAAATTTAAACAAGACAGATTAAATTTACTATTTAATTTTATTAACCTAGACTAGGTTTAAGTTGATAAAGAAAAAGTAAATACGATAGTTACATTTAATAGTTTTAAAAAGTATTCTAAAACTTAGCTAATCTAATTTAAAACTGCTGAAGTCACGATTTCGTGAACATTAAGATTTTTTTTGTTAGCAACTTAAACTACTTTAGAAGTATTTAGTACACTTTGCAGTTAAGACTTGCAGCAGAAAAATTTCACTACGGTATTCAGTCCGTAAAAAAAGTAGTGTTAGTTAAACGAAGACCGCTGAATTTCCAATTTCTAAATTACACATTTGACATCACTCAAGCTGAGATGTCGCTTCACACTCCAGACTTAACTTAAACATAATCTCATTATCCAACTGACAACTATTAATTAACTTGAATGTTATATTACTTCCTTGTGCCGTCTAGGCGTACCTGTTCGGTATGACAAAGCAATTACGGCGTCCAACTTAATTAGACGGGAATCGCGTAGTGTCACGTAAAGGTGGCATTTACCCTGGGCATTAGGGTTGGCACCAATAAGAAAGTTCCCGGGGAAAAGTTCGGAAGTCGCTGCCGTAATTGTTATAATATGTGAACTCCGTTTGGTCACAGGACTTTTCCCCGAACGTAAATTTTGCTCTCAACCAAAATATTCCTCGCAGATAAATAAGATACTAAGCTTTTTGGATTTTACTGTTGAAGAATTAACAACGCATATAAAATCTGAGATTAAAAGCACCTTTCAATCGTCAATCATGAGATCGCATAAAATTTTCGTCCGAAATAATTCCGTGTTATAAAAATTCTCTCTCGTAGGTTTTGTAATCGTTTGAAAGCCATAAAAATTCGAAATACGCAGCCCTATCTATTCACGAAGTTGCTTTTATTAGACACTTACAAGGAACTCGTAAAATGTTCGGAAAACCTTTATTTGAGGGCATTCCATCGACACCGAACGAAATTACATTATCAGACAATAAGCAATTTCGATGTGAAAATTAATATGACAATTAGTTCGCGATATCGTCTTTGAACCTTTCGATTTTTATGTTTATTACTATCCAGTTTATTATGTTTTATCGTCACTGTCGGGAAGCGGCAGTTGAATAAAGGAATGAATGATAATAACCAAAATATGCAGCCAAAGGGTTTATTACAATAGGAAAATAAGTATGTACAAGGTTGATATAAAATATTAACAATTAAATTATAAGAATATTTACAATCAATATTTACAAGGTGTGGTGTATATGTGTGTGTAGTAAGTAGATGAATGTATGAGTGAATGAGAGGGATGAGCGTTGAAGAGGTGACTCGGCGTAGTCAGCAGGAGGCAGGGCTCGGGTCGTCGGCGTTCCAGGCCCGCCGCCTCGGCAATTAGGGTAGCCGGGCGGACTGGAAGGGCCCGGGTCGAGCTCCGCTGCAGCCGCAGGTAGATGAAGCGCTGTGCAGCAGGTAGGTGCAGCAGGTAGGTGCAGCCCCTCAGGTAGTGACGGTTGAAGGTTGACGATAGTGAAGATGAAGATGTGCGCGGTGACTTTGAGGATTTTTAGTTTTAGGTTAAGGTTTTAGATTTAGTTTCTTCTTGTAGGTCTTCAGAGATAGGACACACGCGAGGTCTAAAGGTTGTCAACTTTGACTTTGGACCTGTAGAGTCCGGGGCGAGCTGGTCGTCAAAATGAATGAAGTGAATGAATGAGGTGAACGGTGATGGTGAATGGAGATGTAGTCGGGCTCTCGAAGTTAGCCCGCTACATTTCCCCCACAACCCCAGAAAATTTTCGACTCAGAGAAAATTTTGAACTTGCTGGTCTAAAGAAGTTTAGGGAACACTACTTTACAAATATATCCATCCACAGACATGTCCTTGCATTCTTCTTCTCATATCCTATTCCTGTCATACTGGTAGGGGTGAAGTTCACATTCAATGACTATCACTCCAAAAGGGTGTTCCATGTGACGATTAGGGCTTATTTAAGGAGTTGTCAGCCGCTCCATGTATGGAATTAGTTTGTGACCTAAGGCTTATTTAGCGAGTAGTCAGCCGCTCGAAGAGGTAGCAAGTAGTTACCTTATAGCACGAAGTTTAAGAATAAGACTTAAAGATAGTCTCAGGTTTAGTAACAAGCTTTAGGGCTTCAGTAAAGGATAACCAGGACGAGTTCGTCACTGGTAAGCATTTTAGAAATAGAAGAATTAGAAAAGGATTCCAAAAAGGTTTAAGCTTAAAAGCTTGGTTTGTATATACATAAATAAAAATAATAAATGATGTATATGAATGATAATGAATGAAGTGATAATGTTAAGCAGACATGAATTATGAATGAATAAAGTTACGATTAAATGTCCTTGACATTTCACGTCCAAGTACCAGGAATGATTCAGATGGGGTAAATCCCGTCACAGCGTTGACGCAATTATTCATAGCGTATTTGATTTTCGGTAGGTGTAGATCCCAAGTTCTATAATCTTCGCCAACCAAGGAAGCCAGAGCAGTACCGATTGTTCTGTTGTATCTTTCTGTGGGGTTTACTTGCGGACAGTAGAAGGGCGAGTAAGATGTAAAAGGAACTTTATATTTTTTTAAGAAGGAATTGAAGAGTCGAGATTGAAATTGTGGACCATTGTCCATAATGATGGATTGTGGAACGCCATGTACCAAGAAGACAGAGTTTTCCAAAATAGAGATTATGTCAGACGCAGTAGCGCGTTTTAGGGGAAAGATTAGAGTGTATTTAGTAAAGCTGCAGTTAATGACTAAGATATATTGGTTGCGTTTTCTGGTCATTGGTAGTGGTCCCATAAGGTCCAGTGATATTGATTGAAAAGGTCTTGAGCAAATTTTAGGTTTTCCCATAGGGCCATAAGGAGAATGATTAGGATGTTTATATGAGAGGCAGGTTTCACAGTTTGATATAACATTAGCGATATCTTTAAATATACCAGGCCAATAGTACCGTAGTGTTATCTTTTGAAGGTTTTGAAGATTCCTAGATGAGGTTCTTGAGGAGATCCGTGGTTCTGTTGTATAATGGATTGTCTTTCTTGTGGCAGTGGAACTTCTTTCCAGATGAAGTCATCGTTCAAGCTGTTTGGAGAGTGAATGCAACGATAGAGTTTGCTATCTTTAATGGTATAGTTAGGATATGAATCTGGGTTGTTTTGACATCCAAGTAAGATTTTGTTATAGTGTTCCATTTCTTGGTTAGATGAAGGTTCTTCCGTAGTAATGGGGTTTACGCCTTGAGGTGAAGAATTTCTTTCAAATGTCTTCGTTCTAGATAATAGATCTGGCACAAGATTGTCTTTTCCTTTTTTATGTTTAAGAGTGAAGTTGAAGCATGATAAGCGAAGTGCCCAGCGAGCAAGTCTTCCTGATGGATTTGTTAAGTTTTGGAACCATTTAAGAGCGGCGTGATCAGTATAAATAGTGAATTCTTTGCCATTTTCCAGGTAACAGCGCCAATGTTCAAGGGCGGTTATGACAGCTAGAGTTTCTCTTTCTGTGGTTGAGTAATTCTGTTGGTTTTTGTTTAAAGATTTGCTCATATAAGCGATAACAACTTCTTTGTCATTTTGATTTTGTGTAAGCATTGCTCCGATACCGAAATTAGATGCATCACAATGTACTGCGAATGGAAGGTTAAAGTCAGGGCAAGCTAATACTGGAGTAGTTACGAGAGCTTCTTTTAGTTTTTGGAAGGCTGTTTCAGCTTCAGGGTTCCATATAAATTTAGGAGCGTTTTTGCCGGAACAGGTAAGTTTATTAAGTGGAGAGGCAATTGAACTAAAGTTTGGAATGAATCTTCGGAACCAGCTGCACGTTCCGATAAATCGTCGTACTTCTTTTCTGCAGGTAGGTATAGGGTATTCTAGTACAGATTTTATCTTGTCAGGATCAGCACGCAAGCCATGTTCGTCTACGAGAAAGCCAAGGTATTTAAGTTCCTTTGTGAAGAATTGTGATTTTTCAAAGTTGATAGTTCAGTTAGCGAACGCGAGTTTTTCATGTACTTTAAGTAGTAGCGAGATATGCTCTTCGAAGGTTTGGCTAATGATCACTATATCATCAAGGTAACAGAACACTTTATTATCAAATTCTGGAGTAAACAACATATCCATTAGTCTTTGTTGTGTAGCAGGTGCGTTTGTTAGACCAAACGGCATTACTTTAAATCTATACATTCCTCTTCCAGGTACGTAAAAAGCCGTCTTATCTCGATCCGCAGGGTTCAAAGGTATCTCCCAGAATGCTTTAGCGATGTCTATGCTTGAGAGGTATTTAGCGTTTTTCAGATTGTCTAGTATTTCGCTTATAAGGGGTAGACTATAGGCGTCGCGACGTGTGACTGCGTTAAGCTTCCGACTGTCAACACAGAAGCGCCATTCTCCGTTCTTCTTAGGGGTTATAAGAACTGGTGAGAGCCAAGGGCTTTCGCACTGTTCAATGACATTCCAGTTTAGCATCTTGTCTACTTCATTGCTTAGAGCCTTTTGTTTTTCAGGAGACAGGCGGTAGCACCTTTGTTTGATAGGTAAAGTATCTCCAGTGTCGATCTTGTGCATGATTAGATGAGTGCTTCCAAGTACACCTTTGTCTTCGAATGATATAGTTTTGAAACGTTGAATTATATTATCTGCTATTTCCTTTTGATTTGAAGTAAGATTTTCATAGGGTAATACTTTTCTTTCTTCGGTTTGGATAGCTGAACATTTAGAGTTAGAGAGAGTAGCAGTTGATAACATTGAGGGAAGAAGGTTAAATTTCTTCCAGAAGTCTATGCCAAGGATAAGGGAGGGATAAAGATTAGGGAGGGCATACGCCTTGAGTATATGAGTTTGACAGTTGAAGGTTATAGGAAGATCAAAGTATCCTAAAGATTTAATTTTTTGGTTACTGGCCGTTGCAATAGTGATAGGATCCGACTTGAGAAGTTTATAGCCTAGCTTCAGAATTTCTAGATGTGAGTTGTTTCCCAGTATGGTAACAGAACTTCCTGAGTCTAGGAGGCCAGAAATAGTTAAGTTTGCCACTTGAACGTTAACAAAAGGTCGCTTAAAATCGTTTTCTTCCGAATAGTATGTTGATGAAATTTTGTAACAGGAGAAGAAGTTTTTGAGAGTTGAGATCCAGTTGTTCCAATCGTTAGCGTCAAAGTGAGAGCTTCTCAAGTCCGTGTCTAGTTTTTTTGAGTTGTAGCGTTGCAGTTAGGGCAGTCTGGAGTTTTAGTACCCTTATGTCCACATTTAAAACAAATTAAGTATCTTGGTTGAGTACAATTGTTTAGATTATGTCCATGCGCTCGACAACGTACACAATAAATGTTTTGTTCAGTTATAGTATGTACTTGTTTAGTCGGTTGATAATGTTGAGGTTTAGTATAAGATTGGGTTTTATAAAAGTTTGGTTTAGTAGAGGTTGAGGGCTGAGGATCCGTTAGAGGGAATCGAGGTTTATAATTAAATTCTGAAGTCAAACTATTTTGAAAGGTTGGTTCTTTAAAATTCTTGTCTTTGTCCAAATATTTTTCGTAATTTTGACAGGTGTCTAATAATGCGTCAATTGTATTGCAATTTGATTGTGCTACAAAAACAGAATAACAGGGTCTTATGTTTCTTAGGATAATCAAATTGCAATACAATTGACGCATTATTAGACACCTGTCAAAATTACGAAAAATATTTGGATTTGTGTATATGTGTGTGTAGTAAGTAGATGAATGTATGAGTGAATGAGAGGGATGAGCGTTGAAGAGGTGACTCGGCGTAGTCAGCAGGAGGCAGGGCTCGGGTCGTCGGCGTTCCAGGCCCGCCGCCTCGGCAATTAGGGTAGCCGGGCGGACTGGAAGGGCCCGGGTCGAGCTCCGCTGCAGCCGCAGGTAGATGAAGCGCTGTGCAGCAGGTAGGTGCAGCAGGTAGGTGCAGCCCCTCAGGTAGTGACGGTTGAAGGTTGACGATAGTGAAGATGAAGATGTGCGCGGTGACTTTGAGGATTTTTAGTTTTAGGTTAAGGTTTTAGATTTAGTTTCTTCTTGTAGGTCTTCAGAGATAGGACACACGCGAGGTCTAAAGGTTGTCAACTTTGACTTTGGACCTGTAGAGTCCGGGGCGAGCTGGTCGTCAAAATGAATGAAGTGAATGAATGAGGTGAACGGTGATGGTGAATGGAGATGTAGTCGGGCTCTCGAAGTTAGCCCGCTACATCACGTACTTTGAATACCTACATAACGATCTATTTATATAATAATACAGACTCCAATCGTCACGCTATGCATCTTGATTCTAGAGTGTCATGTCTAATCCAATACGGATTTGCGGAATGCACACCAATCATGGCTTGCAGATTGGATTTCTATAACATTCGAGATGAAACACGTCCAAATGAAATTTCATGGCCACCGATAGCATTTGACCCCGCGACCTCGCTATCACTCCTCGGCACATAATAATATATCACTAACCTACGCCTCTAATAATATCACTGTTTGTTTAGATTCTGATAATGGCCATGCTTAGCAATTGGCAAGCGCTTCCTGCGATCACCTGGCCATCATGTGTTCATAGGAACAGTAAACAAGCCACGTGCTGTTATAAAAATAAAACCATATCACAAACCTTACGACATATTGGGCACCGGCACCTAACGCATGACTGTGACGCGCCCTGGACGTCAATGCGGAGTTGTGACGTTAGAGAAATCACCTAAGATTAATCTAGTCGGCCATTATCAGACGTGGAGGTGGAATGATTTTGTTTGCGCGTCTGTTGGAATTTGAACATGGTACATATTGTGGATCTAGGGATTAGGTATGGAAGACGCAAAGTGTTTAGGCCGCTACTGAAATCCGTTGGTCAAATCGTTGTGGAGGTCCTATTTCCAGCACTAGACATCTTTAGGTTTAATGATGATGATGACGATAAGAAAGGTGACTTTGATGCTCGTCCTCAAATGTAAATGTCGCTTATCGATGGTAATGCTAATGGGTTGAGCACTAATGATATTTTTGGAGGAATACTTTTTTGACATTAGTTCTTGATTGCCTAGAAAAGTGTGGTATAGTTTTACACCCCGGAGTATTGTAGATTATTCTAGTCGAGACACTACGTCATCGGTGGCCATAAGAATCGGTGAAAAAGCTTACTATTTTTATAGTTTATGACTTTTGCTTGTTGGTAAAGTGCCCACGACCATTGAAAACTTTGAATTGCCGTGTGAAATGAGTGCTTTGTATTTGGCGCGATTAATGATAATATGTAATGAACGCAGGTAATAAGATACCGCTTCATAAACTGTATAGATAATACATATTCGCGACTTCGGCTCCAAAATATCAAAAAAATAGGAATTATATAGGTTAGAAAACCAAACTTAATTGCTTTGCTTTTAAAATATTCAATAGAAAAGCTAGTGAAGGTACTTTTGTAACATTCTTTTTAAAACTTTAAAATCCGTGTAAAAATAAACAAGCCAATTTTGAAATTACTCTACAATCTATTGTTGAATCGAGAGCATTACATGATCAAAGAAGTGCATACCTGCAGTTCTCGGTCGTTCTTTAAATTGCATCAGACCTGTGGATGGAATTGAGCGGTGCGGTTGGATCGTCGCTAAAACTAAATCTAAAGAACCATGAATGGAACTGGGAAAAATTTTCCTTGGTGAATGAGAAAATACGCCCGACTCTTCAAGCCAACATCCCCTTTTTAAATCCGAGCTTAAAAGGGAGAATTTACCGTGTTTCGAGATCATCTATTTTCCTTTACACGTGTACCGTCTCTTCATGTAAATGGAATCTAAAATACTAGTTATATTCCATGTTTTCATCTGTCTCTGTATCTGTATTGACTTTTAACAAAATGAGCTTATACAATGGTTCTTTCATCGGTCTCGTATAACAGTGGAAGCAATTTGGATTCGTATACACTTGCGTGTGTAGTAACATCAATACACGCTTGTGCCTTTCCTTTTCAATATAACTTGATGCTCGTCGTTTAAGGATTGAATTTGCGGCGGTGTTTTGTTACCAAGAACCATCCATTTCTTCTCGAATAAACTTTGCACGATCCTTTATCTTTCTTCGGGGATTTTGCTTAACTTTCCAAACTATAAACTGTTACATATCTAAGTATGTGTGTGGGTTGAACTCTGATATTCTGCTTATCTGTCCCGTTAGCTAAAGGAAAGTTACTAACTTGTGGTTTTGTCCACCCAAAGGTTGTAATATAGATTAATAATCAAAGTTTCTCTGTTAATCCCTTTGTTAGATGTTATCTATTAATAATATCTATCTAAGTAAGCGCCGCTGTGTGTATTTACTTATCGTTGATTATATCCTATTTCCGTATTTTTTATAATCTTTTGTTTAACTAGTATCTTTAATCTATAATTAGATTTAGCTATTCGCTCATCAATCATTACACCATTTTTTCCATCATGCTTAGGTTTTCGACTTTCGGTTATATTCTCTGCTGAAGAGCAAAAGTAATATTTTCATTTTTGCGAATGGATGAGGATATAAAATTTAATAATATCTGATCACATTTCAAACTCATACCAAAGGATGACCTTATTCGATTTCCTTTGGTCATAATCAAATTTACTTGTATATATATTGAGTATCGTTTTACATCATATCCAGTCTAATCCCAGTCCACTCGACGTGCATCGGCCAGATTCCGAGTATAATCCCATTGGGCCCACCACCGTTCGATATTACACCTTACTCCCTTAACTTTAAACTCAAAACCATAAAGCTAGACAGTCCTAAAAGCGGAAGCATAATCCCCCTGTCTAAATATAATGTCTTGTTCTACATCTGCTAAGTTATTTATATAGTACTATGTTGATAATGGCTCTATTTTAATCCGTTATTTGATTATTGTTTTTCTATCTAATGCGTCTTGTGATGTCTTGACAGATCGTCGTGTTGAATTTATTTCTTGCTGCTTCAAGGAAAATTCCAATATTTATTTAAGTACTTATTCCGAACAGGATAATTCTGCAAACAACGAAACTTGTAATGTATTTAGCTTATAAATAGCTCATTTGTAGCAGTAAATTAACTCGTAGCCAATCTGTATGAGCGCATAGTTGATTAACCGTGGCAAAACTACTCGGTGCAGTGGAAAATGTCATAATGATTGCACCGACGTTGCGTTTATATCAACATTAACTCCATACCTCTTAATCTACCGATAATAACTATTTATTAAGTGTGTATTGTATACAAACATATATCATAAACGACTCACCTTTTAGATAATATAAAATAAACATTGCTTCCAGAATGCTACTTGGACAAGTTACACGATTTTGTGATTTTCTATTCAAACTACTTACAATCCGTTATTTATTTATTTAACTTATGGAAAACCAACAGCTTAAAAAACTAGGATACAGAAATGGAATAGAATACAAAGAAGCCAATTACAGTTATGATATTACTTTATCCGTCGATACAGAAAACAGTCCCCAAATAGTCGATCCACTGAATAAAACCCATAAGATAAGGTTGCCGGTAGTAAACTATCGATACAATATCGATATATCAGATGCGTATGAAAGTTTAATATCGCCGAAGCGATGGCGGCACGCGTAAGGTCGATGCGGTTTGTACGATACGATGGTTTACGATGCCCAACGAGCCGTGCCAAAAAGCGGAAAACGTAAACTTTTTTTTTTCTGGTGATCCAAGGTTCGGATGACGCGTTAAATGCCCCTTGACAATTTATGAGTTTTCAGTCTTGGTTCTTTTACTTTGCTCTTGGTCTTGTTACTTAACCTAAAAGCCCATTTTGCCCTTGCGTATACTTCCACTATTACACTCATAAATCTTTACTGTCCTGAATCTTCTCATTTTCTGATCACGATCTTATTTCACTTATGAATTACTAATGTTCTTTCCCTAATGCAATTCTAACCGAATAGACCGTTTCCGTGAATGTTTTTTACTGTAATAGCTGTACAAACGGCTACTAAACCTGTTAAGGTACGCTTATTAGCACCAGCATTACCTATTAAGATAAATATGACATCATGTTCACGCCCTCACGTTCGGCCTTCGTCCCGCTCGCACGACTTGCTCCTCCGATAGGCTAATGCCATACCTTTGTGTGCCTACGTGTGGAATAAGGGTACCCTTTTATTAAACTTCCAATCCTACGGACCTATTCAGATTTTATTGTTCTTTACTTGATAACTTTCCCTTCTATTGTTCGGAATGATCTCATCAGGTCGCTCTGAAATTTGGTAATAGCATTTTTGGTGTGGGGTCGTTAAATTGTTCTGTCTATTGGGCTTAATAAATTCTTCCTCTGACGCATATGTTGGCTCCATATAATTATCGTCGTCCTGTTTGTCGAAAAGCGGATTGTACAGTGTGCTATTTGAATTGTTTAGTATAATTAAACATTTTCGCCCGTCATTGAGCCCGAGTCGGTGAGTTTTGATAAAGTTGTGCCGTTCATTTTCCGCGCTGTCTAATAAGTGCTGAATAATGAGGAATCGACGCGGCTCAGGGCGCCCGACGGAGCGTAACCTCGCTCGCTCCCTTGCTCGCTATCGACTTTGTCTTTCTATTTCCGTCGCCAGTCCGCCAGACAGCTGTGTTTCGGTGACGCTTCATCAGTTATTCAGGGGGTGACGCCTACTGTTACACCGAGGATACCTGTCCTAATAACTACTGATTCGATAACTTAATCATATTCATTTACTTCTAAACACTGCTATTAAATCATCATTCGTTTATGTACATATTTGCTCGTACAATTTGAAGTTCTTCAGTAGCAAAATTGCTGGAAAGTGATTTGATCCAATAATAAAACCAAGTCTCGAAATGCCAAGTTAACCTAACGAGCTAATTGGGTCTTATGTGTCGGTGAGGTTATTGTCGTCAGATTTACAACCGCCATTGTTAGCGTAATCGTTTTGAATAATTCATCGATCGTAATCCTAAAATTCTTCGGCAGGCGATATGCGTGATAAATACGGGTGATCGTTTAAAACGCTGTTTGGCAACGTGCAAGGTCTAACAATCGATCTGTGATGTCAATGGCGCCCGTTTTAACCTACATCAAAAGAACGCAGTACAGAGGCTACTTCATTAACTAATCCAGCCTCCGATTCTATATTAGACGCTCGTTTTGAAGCTTTTTAGAAATTTCTACGCGGAAAACTTTGTTGCTCGGAATGAGGGCGAGTTGCATGGTGTGTCGTAATGGTTTGTGCATTTGCAGATTCATTGTGTCGATTAGATTGTTGCTTAGCGACGATGGGAACTGCCTATGGTTGCCAGATCGAAAAATCTAAATATCTGGACAAAATGACGGGGTTTTGGGGGGTTGAGTCTGAACTTTTCAAAATGTCGAGATTTTGAAGTTGTCTGAAGTTGAAAATTTGTGAAACAAAATTTTAAACTTCATATATTTTTAACCAAACGAACAGCTCAATAAAAAAGGATTCCAATAAAATTTTCAATTTTTGCCACAAGTATTTGGCATTACTTTTATCGACTCCGAGCACCTCGTGTGCCATTTTAAGTTATTACTGCGGTAGAATTCGATGATAAGATAGTATTTGTCGGGAATCACGTGTAATGTCGGGAGAACCCAAACGGTTCCCGACCATCTGGCAACCTAGAACTGCCTTCCAGCGTGTTTACACGAGGCCGTGTTGTAAAGTTAAACTTAACCCTTCGATTTACTAAAAGCCCTTGTAAACTGCCCTCTTGACAGGTCTCTCGGCCCTATTTCTCAAATATAAATATTGGCACCGCCTTTGTGTGACATGTTTTGTATCATTTGACAATGGTTGTCGGTGTCAGGTTTTTGGCACTTTTATTTGGTTGCTCCCACAGTTATTTGGGTTGTGGGAATGTCAAGATTCTATGTGACTTCATAAATGCGAAAGTATGTTTGTTTGGATGTATGAGTGATTTTTTACTGTTCCGTGTTTTTTAGAATAGTGTCACAAATCAGAATATTTTGTTACTTACACATTTCGAGTTGACTAAGTACTATTCTATTGACGCCGCGAGAATATGCAGACCTCAGACATAGAGGAAATATTTTATCCTGGGATTTGGGAAAATATAATGTTTCCTGTAATTGTTAAAAGTTGAAAAGTTTTTCATAGGCATGCTAATTAAAGCTAGTTTCAAAATAAAAATAGGATAAGTTTTCTTCCTTAAAGAAAAAGTCCTATCCAGATCGTTGATAAACAGAAATTTCTTCAATTACAGAATGTTTATTATCAATATCATTACTTTCCGCATTACAGACTGTCAGATATCCGCAGCGACTGGCATTTAGAAAATCCAACACAAACAAACTAATACGAGAAAAAAGTCCCAAGTTAAATATAGCACCGGAATAACCGGCGATTAATTTAACCCGCGAAATATTGGCGCCAAAAACAATCCGGTGGCGCCAAACGTGATTTTTGCCCGTTCGCATATTTCTACTGGTAATTTTATTTGCATGCTCGCTTTAATATTGTTTCTGCAGGATGATCTCGTTCCACCGATTTATTGACGATAAACTAAATCTGAATTGTTTCGGGAAACCGCTTATGTTGTTTGTGTGATTTGTTGGTTGGAGTTAATTTTTGAATTCGGATATATTAAGTGTTTAATGTATAAGCAAACTAGCCCGCGACTTCGTTTGCGATCCCCTTAAGGGGAGTATTTTCAAAATTCTATTTTTACTGCTCCCCAGCGATTTAAAAGAAATCCCTGAGAAAAATTTCAAGTTTCTATCCCTTGTAGTTTAGGCCCTGCGTTGATGTCAGTCATTAAGTCGGCTTCTCCTTTTATTATTATATTTAATATGTTTTATTATTTTAAACTACTAAATATTGTTTTTTTAGTGATAGTAAACTGTATTTAAAAACAGGATGATCTTTCGATGACGTTTTTTATTTTTTTTAACAATATAAGTACCTAACTGACAAACCCAGCATCATACAAATATCGCGTTTCCGCTTATTTATGATAACAAATAGTATTTAGTCATTTAACATTATGCTTTTTATTTATTACTAGCGGCCCCGGCAGACGTCGTCCTGCCCGTCCGATTGTTTCGTCAAAGATCTGTCAAAGTCAAGTCACTTCTTCATAAGGCTTCATATTTTCCCCGTTTTTTACACATTTTCCACTGTTTCTTGGCTTATATTAGTCGCAGCGTGATGTTATATAGCCTAAAGCCTTCCTCGATAAATGGTCTATCCAACAAAAAAAGATTTTTTAATTTCGAACCAGTAGTTCCTGAGATTAGCGCGTTCAAACAAACAAACAAACTCTTCAGCTTTATAATATTATTATAGTATAGTATATAGTATATATAGTAAGTATAGATACATGTGAGATTTTACACTTCAATGTAAAATAATTCCTGATACAATTTAAAGATTTCAGTCAAGATTTCTACATAAATTCCAGATAGGTTTAGCATTGACATACCTATTTAAACTCTATGTCATTATGTTAAAGCATATAATCGGTTAATTATATATCGTTTTGTTGTATGTATCATGTTTCATTTGGAATTTAACGATAGTCACTACTGAACCACTTATTCCTGGGATGAGTAACGGTCGATTGGCTTTATATGTTTCGTGCTTGACTATTTCTGTACATCCGTTTGGTGTGGTGGCTGTGGTTATGAATGAGGCATTGTTTGCGGTTCGACTCCCAGTTACGTTTATGTCTTTATTTTATCTTTATATATAAATAAATCTTCTGTACGTGTGTTAGTCATTGAACTCCTCCTAAACGGCTGGACTGATTTTGATGAATTTTTTGTGTGTATTCCAGGGGGCTTGAGAATGGTTTACATTCACAATGCTGGACCGATTTTGATGATTTTTTTTGAGACGGGCCAACGTCTGTCGGGTCCGCTTGTTTTTTTATATAAACTAGAATGCTACTCGTCTACACTACACTATATACATAATTATAATAAAGTAAAAATATTTGTTTGTTTATATTGAAAAATTGTGCTTGTAGTGGATTAATTTCGGCTTTCGGTGTTGAATTTATCTTATTTTTTTCAATCTCTGCAAAAAAAAAACTTACAGACAAACACTACCAATCCTAATCCTAACTAATATTATAAATGCGAAAGTAACTGTCTCGTTTTTACGCGAAAACTACCGAACCGATTTAAATGAATTTTTGTACATAGATAGTCTAGAGCCTGAGGAAGGACATAGGACACATACTTCTAATTGCAAAGAAATGGTTGTAAGGGGTGATGAAATGTAATATAAAAATATGAAATAGCACGCGGAGTCGCGGGCAAAAGCTAGTATTTTATAGTCCACACCCTGTTCTATATATAGATATGGCATGTTAATACTATCGACATGTTGAGGCCAATCGCATTACGTACGCTCTTGCCACTCGATTATGTCACTCTGTATGTATGTATATATGTACCCACCTTTCCATGTTACATCTCACAACCTTGTTTGGCTATTAGTGAAAAATTAGCTTATTATGTTGATTTTTTATAGTGTTACTATCTTTTGTCAGCGACTCCTTCCGCGTGGAATCATTAATTACAACATTTCATTTTGACGGCCTGTTGGTCTAGTGGTCAGAGGCCCTGACTACGAAACCGGAGGTTGCGGGTTCGAATCCCGCTAGGGGCAGATGTCAATGTGGCGAGCACTGGCATCTGTACCTGAGTCTTGGATGTCTTATATGTATTTATGTATATTTATCCGTTGTCTAGTACCCATAACACAAGCTTTGCTTAAAATGGGACTAGATAGTTGGTGTGAATTGTCCAAAGATATTTATTTATTTATTTCATCCCCCCTTTTAACCCCTTACTACCCTTTTTTGGCAATTCAAAGTAGCCTTCCTTTCTCAAGCTCTAGATTATCTGTGTACCAAATGTCATTTAAATTTCAGTAGTTTTAGCGTGAAAGCGACAGACAGAGTCACTTTCGCATTAGTTAAAATAGGCATGATCACTTTTTTCTATGTCTACTAAGTATACCAAAAATGATTGGATATGTATATAGGTAAGGCTTAAGAGTCTCCTTTCAGGAGTCTCGCCACCCGTCCGGTTTTGCAGTGAAGGCCCATTAGCTGGCCAACTGCGCTTCAGTATTCAGTTCGAAAAAAAAAAAAAAAAAGATATGTATATTTTCTTTTATCAATCGAACAATAAATGACAAAGATAAGCGCATAAAAAGTTCGGTAGTGACGTCACGTTATGGTATAATTAGTACCGTACCGTGACGTCACCAGCCCCCACTACTGAACTTTTGAAAGAAAAAATACGTGTACTATTGACATTTAACTAAGTTCTTGGTTCGGTTCTTGCGTATAGCAAAATAATAACTTGATTAATATGATTAGTTCCCATAAAAACTTTACTTCTGTTATATTACCAAAATATTTTTTCTCTATTTATAATTTCAAATACGCGAGTTAAATCCGTTAATAGTTGTTTCATTCCAATGTATAATTTCATTGTTAATTAATTATATGAATCGAATTTTACAAACTACAAATGAACTAATAATCTCTGATGCCTTTGCGGTTATTACACATTGGAATGAAACAACTATTAACAGATTTAACTCGCGTATTTTTATTTTATTCGCTGACGTTGATGACTGAGCTGACAATAGTCTAACGCTAAAGTGATTTATACAGTTATCAGAATCCGAACCGTCAGCAAATAAAATAAAAATACTCGAGTTAAATCCGTTAAATAGTTGTTTCATTCCAATACAAATGAACTATTTCAGAGTGTTTACGGTCAATAAGTTTAAATGCACTTCCAACACACAGGTATTACGTAAATCCACTACCGTAGTAGTGGGCTGGTTATTTATCGTTCGCTAAATTCTCACGTGAGTCCGTGCTCGTCTCGTTTTTTTATATAACGGTTATTATTAACGTGGCGGTCGTTATGTTTACGGTTATCGTTATTACTTCTTCTCTCCGTACTTATACATTTTATAATCTTCTGTAGATGGAAGATAGGATGTTGAGAATTTGGAGTGGTGGTGTGGAAGAGGAAAATCAAAGAAAATTCTAGCAATAGTTTTTCCAAAGCTTCCTGATTCCAATAAAAGTACTGTATTAAAGTCTATTTGAAAAAACATCAAGTATATTATCAAAAATGATAGTACACATTTTTTTTTTGTTTTCTGATAAGCGCTTCTAATGTTCGGGAGTGGGGACTCATCAATCACGTTGTGATATGAATTGTACCATAATGTGACGTCACCAACCTCTCCCGAACTTTAGAAGCTCTTATCTTTGTAATTTTTTTATTTGTTTGAGAAATGAACACTTTTTAATAATCTTACGGTCTAAAAAGAATTATGCTTTCTCTACCCAGTCGTCACTTAAGAATTGGAAAGATTGTACAACTAAGATTAAATTATTATCTTGTGTCATAATGGCAAACACTTCAAAAACAAGATTAAGACATATCGTTATACTGCGGTCGGATTATGAAAGTGTTGACAAACCATTTGTTTTCTCTGCCGTTTATCCACTCGCTGGGAGTGACATATCACGAGACAAAGATAAAAATAGTCTGCGAAAATGTTTTTTGTTCGACCTTTTGGAACTGCGTCATTTGTAATCAAAACCTTTTCGGATTTGTCTCAGGGCTGTTTTTATTGGATGGTGTTCTGTATCGAATGGTTTTCTTTATCATAGCAACCGATATGGTTAGACGAGACTTTTTCTTCACTCTATGTATTTTAAACAAAGTGGTTTTTCTTTACTTCTTCTCTATTAAAGTATGCAACGGATTTTGATGCGGTTTTTTAATAGATTTAGTGATTCGAAAGGACGCAAAAATTAAACAGAATAAAATCAAAAAATTTATAGGCTCTCTTACAACAGACATGATTTTCTTGCTGTTTTTATAACCCTTTTATGCCTCGTACTTGGTCGGTTTTTGTATGGTAAAAGTAGGATTTGCACCCCTGTTGACTGGATTAGATGAATATCTCAAATAAATTCCGCCAGGAAGGGGAGTTGGATTGCACAAGACTTATGGAGAAACGATCTGCTTAAATCACTCCTAAGCACTTTAAGGAGCATGTAATCCACGCAAATGTGTTTAGACGAAAATGTCTCCCAAGTTAGAATAGTTTAAGTACTTGTTAGTAAATGGAATTGTCTAAACATGTCTGGAAATTATGTACGTACACTATTGTACTTACAACATTATAGAAGAAGTAAAACAAATGTGTAAATTATACCTATAAAAGATCTATTCTGAATTGCTTTTTTAAAAGATCTTAAACTTTCAAAGCATCCCCCTGCTGTAAGTGGCGGAGTGAATTCAAACAAAATCCCTTTTTTTTCCTTATTCCAAAAATATATTCTCTATATTTAGCAACCCTCTTGATTTTTTTGAAATTTACATAAGTATCACGTAATGTTATCTAAAAATAAACCGTTTCAACAAACAAGGAAGTAACTAGCTATCCTGAAATCTATAAATTCTGAGTACCCAATAAAAATTGCCCTAAAGGTCATACGTCTCTGGTATTGTATTTTTAGGATCCGCAGGATTTATTTAAACCGAGGGCGTTGCGATGGTAAATATTCATGAGAGCGGGGACTGGCAGATTTTTCAAGAACAAGCTATATTAATTCGCTAAACAAGTCTCGGAAGGATGTGCCTTTTTTTATGTCGTTTTATTCTTATTCTTGTTTTTTTTTTATATTAAATCCTTCCCTTACTTCTTACCTATATTATATCGCACGACTAGATCTAAATTGACTACTAGATCTGGATCAAAAAAGTTTTATTTTTAGGAGAGGCGAAAACTGATTAATATGTAGGGACATTCTAGCCAAAAGAGTTAGCTTGGATCTGTTTTATAGGTAGGTAGATTTTCCTGTAAGGAATTCAATGGTGTGTTTTACTCAAACCTTCAGATCTTTGAGTTAGCTCCCATTAGATCTAGATGTGCGATATAGTAGCTTAGCATTTGAGGCTTTGTACCTAACATTATATTTCTCGCTGTCTAATAATGTCAGTTAACATTTAAACTCCTTCCTTGTGAATCTAACGATGACTTAATTATATCTCAGAAGAAATACTCGTACTTATAATACCTTCACTTACAGAACAAAGAAATGAAAAATGTTCACAGTGAGGCTGATCCATTTATTGTTTTTCACAAATAACTGTACTCGTTCCGAGGGAAAGCTTTCTGAATGCCGCTGCGTGTCCCGTATTAAACCTGTTTCATTTATACTTAGAACATAGTAGCCCCCCTTGCTAACTTTATTACGAAGATGGATGGTTTGTTTTTTCATTCGTGTCCTGTTGTATTACACGAACAGACCCCATCTCCCCCCCGTTTTGGGTAATGGATGCTAATGCTATTGTCTGTTCAATGTAAACCTTCGCACTGAAAACTTGGATTCAAGTTATTCCAATTTAAAACGTAACGAAGTTTCGCGGCAAATATTCGTTTGACCCCAAAAAGGAATTTAAATAAAAGACTTGTGTAAATGAGGGTAGAAAGAACAGTAACGTGTTATGAATGGTGTCCCCGTTTCTTATTGAAAACGGGCAGTTGGGTTTTGGATGAGGAATATAGGACAACCAGTCCTTTCAATTTGGTAAACGATGGAGAACAATAAATTCTCATGGGGTTGTATCACCCATGATGGACAAATCAAAGGTCTCAATTTAAAAGTCTGATAATACCAAATCGTCCTAAGCAATTATAACTCTTAAATGATACGGAAAATAGTACAAGCGGTTCATCATCATCATCATCATCAGCCCGTCGCAGTCCACTGCTGGACATAGGCCTCTCCAATTTCACGCCATTTAACTCTATCTTGGGCTGCTTGCGTCCAGCTCCTGCCAGCCATCTTACGCAAATCGTCACTCCACCTTGCCTGAGGACGTCCTACACTACGCTTGCCGAGACGCGGTCTCCACTCTAGAACACGTTTACTCCAACGGTTATCGGTTCTTCGGCTAGTATGGCCAGCCCACTGCCACTTTAGCTTGCTAATCCGGTGGGCTATGTCGATGACTCTGGTTCTCTGCCGAATCACCTCATTTTTGATTCGATCCCGCAGAGAAACGCCGAGCATAGCCCTTTCCATAGCCCGCTGTACAAGCGGTTACCGTATTTAAACTTTATTCCATCCATTCGCCGGCAGGTCGTGCGTGTTATTTTATCACTCGCCCGTTCATACCCATATATTATGAATGGCGTACGCACACCGCGTCATATTCTGCGGTGAAACTTCACTCGCATAAACTTTACGATTAGCTACGAGTAGCTTATTCAAACTGTTTTATACCGTAAACCTCCCACTCAAACAGAATGCCACTCAGATACCAACGACACAAGAATCAAAGTCGCACGCAACTCTCGCGCCGCTTATACGCCAGCAGTCAAAATTAGAAATGCTTCAAAGGCTCTAGTTTCGAGGGGAAGAACTTCAAACGAACTCCAAGTAGTTTTAGTGTTTGTTTGTGTAATTATAGACAATTGTGTATTTGATAGATTTGTAGCAACAAAAGACCCATTGTCGATTGGATAAAGTTATTCCAGCGGTCGTTCACCGCATTATGGTCAATGCAATTTGAATAAATTCCGTTTGTACTGACCCCGTGTATCTACATAATTGTGTATTTAATGTGCGGGATTCTTGCATTGCTGAATCTGTTATTGAATGATTTTCTAGTCGGTCGATTTAAGTGACTCTGTTTAAGTCAATGTCATTCAATATTATACTTTGACTTATCGATTTGCAATGTAATTTAGTATTCTAGTATTATAAGACATTACCCCTATAAACACCATTTAAGCTACAGTAGCTTTTAAGCTAATAGAGAAGACGGTCAGAATTGACCAATCATATTTGAAATTTACATCGCGTCTCTACTTTTTATACTGCCCTATGAATATATTTCTAACCCAAACAACTGGTTCTAATTGAAAAAATGTATATTGTCCCCAGGTCTTAGCGGTTCAAAAGCTGATCTGCAGCACCGGCGCGAGGTGTTCGGTTCCAACCTGATCCCGCCGAAACCACCTAAGACCTTCCTGACGTTAGTTTGGGAGGCACTGCAGGACGTGACGCTGATCATCCTTGAAGTGGCTGCCGTCGTCTCCCTAGGGTTGAGTTTTTACAAACCGTCCGAAGATCCGAGTGACATCGGTGAGTTGGTTTCTGATGATGACTTTAACATCGATGCAGGTTCTGGTGTAGATGGTGATGTGTAAACGAATGGACATAATATAAGACAAGAGATCGAATCCTATTTGGGAGTATTACTTGATTATCTTGGAACCATGATGTTTTCTGCCAAATTAGAAGAAAGTTTATCTACTTTGTAGGATACATAAGTAATGTAGTCTGCAAATACTGGATTACAACTTGCTTATTTTAGTAAATTATAATTAGACTTTAGTTCATGTGTTAGGTTAATTGTGCTTTTATACATCAACGTCGTCGACGAGTTTTCTATTTGAATTTACTCTGTTGAAATGGTAATTTGTTTCTACAACAAATCCGACGGCACTTTTAGCAATGTACAGTGATACCGCGTTTATAAATTCATTGCTTCGTTAATAATGCACGCACTCGGGTTCCGTGTTCACTGTTCAGGTAACGTTTCAATTTCATGCGATTTGCGAAATTGGATTTTACCAATCAACAATTATTTGCGCCATCAGTGCGATGGAGTCGCTATATTTATTTCTCTATAAATACTGTACGCAGACAAACAGTTAATAAGGCCATTCTTGCTTTTGAATATCCGTGTTGATGTAAAGATTGAAAATTTGGAGATTTTACCCAAAATAGAGATATAACCAAAAGTACCTATCTGAAATTGGAATACCAACTCTTCATATCGAGCAACTTCGAGGACAACAAAGCTAATATGCACAATCAGTGTAGCTGTGAATGTACAATAGTGTATATATAAGATGATTAATTGGTACATTTTCTCTTTTCAATGACTATGTGGAATTAGACGATCCTGGTAAGAACAACGTGATATTACGACACGATGCTCGTTTTGTGTACTCAAGCCAATTGGTATTATTATAATATCCAAATTAATGGGATAGCAACTAAATCGATCATTGAATTGTATCGATCTGTGTTTTTCAATAGGTGTGTTACACTATGGTCTTTGCTCTCAAACTTATCATGAGATAATGCTATTTTGATTCTAAAGACCATAGCAACAGGGCATGTAATTGGTTTGGTTGCCTTCAAATCTTGAGTACTGTGTGTGTAGAATGCACTACTGTCCGTACCCCCCTGTTCGTCCATTGGCTTTTCTATTAGTCTTAGCCCTCGTAGGTCCCCTGCAATCTCCTATATTTCATCTACAATTTAAAATATATGTCGTAATTACTCTATGTTTTATGTACGTTTGAAAGTTAGACCATTACCTGTAATTGTTCTAAATGTTATGATTGAAGTGATACGACTGATGGCCTAAGTTTCGAATCCATTTTAGATATTTGTGTAACCATAGTATATAATTAGTTTTAAGCTATCCCCGTAGAATAATTTACTCTTTTTCATTTTGCTACATCTTCCTAGCTCTATGTAGCTTTGGTTATCTCCGGCATTGCTGTTCTATGCTTCTATACTGTATTGCTATCTTAAATTTAGGTACATTCTTAAACATTAAGTTCTACTTTATCGTAATCGAAATCTCTCAAACGTAACGGGTTAACATTTTCAACCTTTTCATTGCCAATATGATCTTCAACGTCTATGAAGTATTTACATAATGTATCATTATAATTGTAAGGTAAACATCCAATGACATGGTTGGATTGTTTACAATCGGTCAGATAATACGGAGTCAGTGAACCGATGCTACACTCGCGCTCATGTAGAAATGCCTACGTCTCTCTATCAATAGAATTACTAAGGTTTTTATACCCTGCTTTATCTGTAGATATTTTTTTACAAAAGCGATAATTTTCGATGCCATCGCCGTTATTATACATTGGAATGAACTATAAACGGATTTAACTAGCGTATTGAGCTAAAGACTTAGGTGACGAAAGTCGACTGAGTGTTTTTAGCGTTAGACTATCGTCAGCTCAGTTGTGCTATGAATATGGGAACTGTAAAGTTTTCGAAACATCAGCCAATTAAATATAATACGCTAGTTAAATGTATTTATAGTAGTTTAATTCCAATAGAAAAAGTCCCAACCAGAATTCAATCGGTATAGAAATTAGATCCCTGTGTCCTTCCCTTTTAGGTATATTTTAGAGTGTTTCAAGACTTTAGTTGTTATGTTAATTGGTCGCCGGTTGATTCCAGGTCACCTGGACGAGGAGGAGGGGCACTACCAGTGGATCGAGGGCCTGGCGATATTAATATCAGTGATAGTAGTCGTCATAGTCACAGCGTTCAATGATTACACGAAAGAAAGGCAATTCAGGTGAGTTATTGATGACTTTTGCAATTTCATTAAACTATATTCCTATATTAAGCCGTGGGTATTTTTTAAATGAACATATCGCACACCTAGAACTAAAGAGAGCTAAATCAAAAAAGGTACTTTTTCAGGAGAGGCGAAAAACTGATTAATATGTCCATATGCACGCATGAGTTTTCTGTATAAAATTATCCTTTTTATAATAAAGCTAGCAGAGTTATATTAGCTGAAATCTGTTTTAGTGTAGGTGGGTTTTGCTGGAATCCGATGGTGTGCATAACTCAAATCTTCCGGTTTTTGAGTTAGATCCCTTTAGATCTAGGTGTGCGATATATGGATTAAAATACATATTGCATAATAAATAAGTGATTTAAGGCTCGTTTTGTTCATTTTTTCACTTAGATTTTGTTATTCTTTGGACAATTCACATCAGTTGATCTAGTCCTAATTTAAGCAGAGCATACAATGATTACTAACAACAAGTAAACATAAATAAACACATATAAAATTTTTGGAAACTCTGCTACAAATTCAGGCGCATCATACCGACATTTGCCCCTAGTAGAAATTGAACTCGCAAGCTCCGGAATCTCCGTGCTCCGGACCAACAGACCGTTTTAACATAACATATAAATATTTACCTACTATAAAATTTTCTTGGCTCGATCCTTGACACCCATGGTGTTAGAAGCATGTCGCCTCGCGTGTTAAAGCATAGGTTCAAGTCCCGATGGAGTGTTTTTTCTACTCTCGTCTTGGTATAATTATAATATCATACATAATATATACCTATTTATAAATTCTAGTTATTATGTAATATTATTTTAACAGAGGACTCCAGTCGAGGATAGAGGGTGAGCACAAATTCGCGGTGATTCGGAGCAACGAGGTGAAACAAGTGCCGATAAGCGAGATAGTGGTCGGTGACATCTGTCAAATCAAGTATGGAGACTTACTGCCCGCCGACGGTATACTACTGCAGAGCAATGACCTCAAGGTAAGTTTTTTTTATACTTACTAGCGACCCGGCTTCGCACGGGTGTAATGCCTATGTACCTGTTAGGAATGATAGGATGCATGTATTATACAAAACAAAAACTCCTCTCGAATCTTTTTTTAAACGCATCAAAATCAGTTGCGTGGTTTTAAAGATGTAAGAATATCTATACTAATATTATAAAGCTGAAGAGTTTGTTTGTTTGAACGCGGTAATCTCAGGAACTACTGGTTCGAATTGAAAAAATCTTTTTTTGTTGGATAGATCATTTATCGAGGAAGGCTTTAGGCTATATAACATCACGCTGCGACCAATAGGAGCGAAGAAAATGTGTAAAAAATAGGGAAAATAACTATTCCACGCGGTCGAAGTCGCTGGCAGAAGCTAGTAATATATATAGAGGCACACATAAGTAGTAATTGTACAATACTTAGCTTAGTTAATGACATAATTCATCATCTATAAAGTAGTTCTATAAAAAGAGACGCTGACTTAATGACTGACATATTAACACAAGCTTCTGCCCGCGACTTCGTCCGCGTGGAACTCCTCCTTTTTTGCAGTCGGTTAGAAAGTAGCCTATGTCCTTTCTCAGGCTCCAGAATTTCTTTGTACTAAATTTCATTAAATCGGTACAGTAGTTTTAGCGTGAAAGCGTAACAGACAGACAGACAGAGTTACTTTCGCATTTATAATATTAGTAGGGATTTAATGACGGACATATCACAATGCCTACACTATAGGGGTTAGAAACATGAAATATTGCACAGGGATTCTATTTATAATGTAGGGGAGCGCTAAGAAAGGATTTTCGAAAATTCACCCCTTAAAGGGTAAAACGCGGGTGCTTATAGTAAGTAGACGAAGTCGCGGGCAGAAATCTTTTGATATAAAAAACAAAAGCCAATGTACTTACGTATTTGTTTAGTTAGTAGGTACATACGAATGACCTAAAAACCTATCTAGATACGCAGCCATAAATTAATCTATATATCCAATATTAATAGTTTAACAGGTAGTAAATATATGTGTTATCAGATTTATTGATAAGGAGTGACGCACGCGCAGGCAATCATACTGATAAGTGATAAGCGTCTTGTTGGGTTATCAGCTGATAGTTATTGAGACAGTTATATGCGGTTGCGTAAATTTTTAATTGGTATTTTATGGTTAATGAACAACTATTAGCGGATTTAACTCGCGTATTTTTATTTTATTTTATTCCATGACGTTTCGAATTCTATACAGTTTACATAATCGTAACACGACTGAGCTGACAATAGTCTAACGCTAAATAAAAATACGCGAGTTACCTAAATCCGTTAATAGTTGTTTCATTCCAATGTGTAATAACCGCGAAGGTTTCAGAAATTATTATGGTATTTTTTTTAATGAGGTACTTGCGTAATATCTAATTTTCGGCCCATTTTAGGTAAAACGTGATATTTATGCGTCCAGGCTTAAAAATAATTTCGATTTAAATAATACATTATATTGAACGATGCAGGACATTTCCAAATAAAAATGCCTTATATATGATACATAGGACGTTTAGCTAAAGTTACATAATAATTTATGATGCTTTCGCGGTTATTACAAACTATTTGTCCGCCCCGGCTTCTCACGGATCCCTTTTTTTTAGAGTAGCTTCCCAACAGTGAAAGAATTTTTCAAATCGGTCCAGTCGTTTTGGAGCCTATTCAATACAAACAAACAAACAAACCCTTCCTCTATATTATATTAGTATAGATAGGAATTAAGCAACTATACTTGAGTATCGCGCGCACGCACCGAAAAGACCATCATTGCTAAAAAGAAACTTTTCAAATCAGTCCAGTGGTTTAGGAGCCTATTCAATCCGAACAAACAAAACATGCAAACTTTTTCTCTTTATTATATTAGTATCACCAGTTTGTTTCTGACCTGTTATGACGATTTTTAATATGACACCTAAACGTTTGCCTCCCTCGCCGTGCAGTGTTCTAAGAATCGTACTACCGCAACGTTTTAATCGTTAATGTGAACATAATTTAATATTTATTCACGCCAAGTACACGCTACCCCGCCACCTTTAGGAATGTGTCACTTTACTCGCGAGAATAAATACCGCATGTTATTGTTTAAACTAGTTTTATGTACGCGACAAAGTATTTCGCAAGTGTTTCACGTAAAATATAATGTTACACTTAGGTTGATGTTTGTATAAGTAAACAATATAAAAATAATAATTTCTGATGCCTTCGCGGTTATTACACATTGGAATGAAACAACTATTACTACTATTTTATTAGCTGACATAATAATAGTAAGGTATATAATATAAGGTAGTTTGCATAACTGTATAAATCACTTTAGCGTTAGACTATTGTCAGCTCAGTCGTGCTACGATTATGGAAACTGTAAAGAATCCTAAACGTCAGCTAATAAAATAAAATAAAAATACGCGAGTTAAATCCGTTAATAGTTGTTTCATTCCAAAATATAAAAATGTGTAATGCGGTTGTTCTTCTTGCTTTATTTTTAGGGTCCCGTAGCTAACTGACCTTTATTGATTTGGCAAGTCTGTCTGTGTGTTCGGAGTTTTCCCCGAAGGTGTACACTCACGACCGATGCTATCTTGTGTAAATAATTGAAAATTAAAATTATTTGTTGTTAATCCTTACTAATATTATAAACGAAAGTTTGTAAGAATGGATGTATGTTTGATACTCTTTACGCCAAAACTATTGAATAGATTTTGATGAAACTTTACTATAATATAGCTTACACATCAGAATAACACATAGTGTAAAGTGCTAATCATGCGCAGACGAAATACGGGCAAAAGCTAGTTAAATATAAATACATATACAAAGTAGGTATACGTTTTTAAACTACTCGTATCGAGTTAGTGACAAACAGACAGCATACCTCCGTCGTTATCTCTCGGTGCTGATATGAAATTTTGTTATTTTATGACATGTGCATTTTAATGTTTTACGATTTTATTACATACATACGTCATATTTTGGAATGAAACGACCAAAGGCGGTTTACAGGCTACGAAACGTCAGCATAAAAAAAAACATACCTACGTGAGTTTCTTCACACCTAGATCTAAAGGGACTTCAAAAACCTGAACATTCAAGCACCTTCGAATTCCTTACAGCAAAACCTACCTACCAATAAAACAAATTTTGGCTAACTTCACTAGCTTTATTATAAAAAGCATAAATATAGGAAACTCCTACGTTCATATAGACATAATAATCAGTTATTCGCCTCGTAAAAAAAAAATGTACGATATATGCTCATATAACCGAAATGTAGCGGGATTACTATATCACTACATAGTATAAAACAAAATCGCTGTCGCTGTCTGTCCGTCCCTATGTATGCTTAAATCATTAAAACTACGCAACGGATTTTGAAGCGGTTTCTTTTAATAAAGTGATTCAAGAGGAAGGTTTATAGCTCCCGTGTGAAGCCGGGGCGGGTCTCTAGTTATATATTATATAATTGATAATAGATATAATTGATATACCTAATGATATGTTTGTATGTCACAGGTGGACGAATCATCTCTCACTGGCGAGTCGGACCACGTTAAAAAGGGTGAAAGTTTTGATCCCATGGTGCTATCCGGTACACACGTTATGGAAGGCAAGTATCTTTTTAAGCCCTGGGTTATTGACCAGGGGGTAATTACCCTCGCGGGGTAACAATCAGCTGGTAGTTGTCTCGAACGCCGAATTTCAAAGTGACAAGTCTGAGCACAGCGCAGCGCCGACTAGCGCGCGAGTTCGTCGTTGGGAGAAGGGGTACTAGTGACCCTAGTTAGGTCATAAGGGTAACGGAGCTAAAAAACTTAAGAACCACTGTTTTAAATGTTTTATTTTATTTTGCAATGTGAATTTTGCAACAGATAACTTTGATTAAACTGAAAAGAACACATCGGTATCAAGTGGAAAAGGTTCACATGTATATTGTAAAATTATAAAAGCTTGTTTTACAGTTTAAATTAACTACCTGGAGATCTATACCAAAAACGACACGACACTACTTTCATAAGAAATCTACTCTAATATTCTTAGCTTTTACCGACCTTTTTACCTAGTAATCACTTACTATGCTATCGCTCAAATTACGATTCGAGCGATATCCTATGGTTCAATACCACTAGTTAAAGGCTTAGGTGTGGGTTCAAATCCCACTGGGAGTTCTCGATTTCCACACTTGTCTTGGTACAAATATATTTTGACAAATCATTAAAATTATGAATGTTTCATCATTACAGGTTCAGGCAAAATGTTGGTGACGGCGGTGGGAGTAAACTCGCAAGCCGGTATCATATTCACGCTTCTCGGCGCCGCGGTCGAGAAACAGGACAAAGAAATTAAGCAAATGAAAAAAGGTCAGTTTATATATATTTTGTTTTATTAAAAAAAACCGGTTCAGGTAGCACTAGATTACATTACCCCTTTACGACCTATCTCACAGTGTTCAAGTTAAACTATATACTATATATCAAAATGGTTTTATATACCAAAAGTAAGCTTGATATATTATTTTGAGAACGAAAGTGACCTAACTTGAAATGTGTCACTTTGTTCAAATTTAAATGTTACACTTAGATCCTTAAACGAATTATTATGAATTGAGTCACTTTAATACTCTAAAGTGATAAAAAAACGAAAATCTCCATATTATTTATTTTGGATTACAGTCTACATTGAATAACGTTTTTTATCTCCCAAAAAAGTCCCAAACAACTTACCCGGGACATATTTGGACACTGTGAAATAGCCCCATAGAGTTACCCTTTTTTTTCAACAGATCAACATTTTTTTTATAGCAAATGCCTGTTTTGAAAAAAGGGTAAATCGAATCTATAGACAGCATTGCTCATTTAGAGGCCATAGTACTAGCATATTAGTCTATTTCACTATATCAAAAGTATCGAATGAGCTACTTGCCATTTTCACTGCAATTTGTGCATCGACTTTTCGAACATTTTATATTACCGATTTTAGTCGCCGCGTTCAAACACTTGTGGCCAATAAAAAGTGTACACCTTTTTTTTTGTCAAAAAAATATTATTGGTTACAAACTTTTGCAATCGATTGGTGTAATATTCAAATATAAAATGTAAAATAACTTTTGTATTTCACTATTGTCAGGTTATGAATACAGGAAATGTGTAGTTTTCTAAACGAATAAAATAAAATACGCTATTTGATTCGTTGTGATTGTTTCATTCCAAAAAAAAGGCAATATAAATGTGTTTTTAATCATAATGTAAATTTTATTGCCTGTTTTATATTAAAAATGTGTTAAAATTAACTGATACTTAACCGCCAGATAGCTAATCTATGAGTTAGCAAACGCCGTTATCTGCTAGAAAAGTTGCAAGTAGCTTACCCGACAGTTAATTAGATATTGTGAAATAGGCACCAAGTCGCTTGGCCCCGCTTTCATGTACCGCATACCGAGTCATTATAGACCCTAGCGCGTAGTGTTAAGGTGTATATTCGAATGAGCAATGTACGCTTCATCGCATATTAGTGATCGAAGATTTTTATGAATTTATCCCCGGTCATTGAACCCTGGCACTGTCCCGTAGGATGTTAAATGTGGATGAAATGATTTTTTTAACATATATATGTTTATATCATATATATATATTTATAATAAGTGTCAAATAAGAAGGACATTTAATTATACTTTAATGTAATAACAATTGTCAATATATATTGAGGAAATTTAATTTATAACAAAGAAATATTTTTTTTTTTACCAAAGTTAATATATTATATGAATTATTTAAAAGAGGGATTATATGATTTGTTTTTTTTTTCTATGTTCAATATGTAGTAACTACGAATTCTCGGCAACATGCCTGTTTTAAAATAAATATCGAACATGTTTTTTACTCTAATATCTATTTTAAATAAAAAAAATATTTCTAACAGTAAGTATATCATTTCATCCACATGTGAGATTATTTTTTTATTGATAATTTTAAATTTAAAAAGAAAACCATGGTTCTGGTGAATTTAACGTTGTCCGTAAATGTTGTGTTACAATATTAATGGCCTGACTTGTAATGTGGGAGCATGGTACAAACCTACATAAATACTATTATATTCCAATTTCCAGTAGATTATAGAGTTTATCCCTTTAAAATTACTCAATGATAAGTAATCTCGACTCATATAAAAATACCATTTAAAAGAAAAATCGCCTTTTCGAACATTTTATATTACCCATTTTAGTCACTGCGTTCAAACACTTGTGGCCAATTAAAAGTGTACACACTTTTTTTGTCAAAAAAGTATTGGTTACAAATTTTTGAACAAATTGACGCCCCCCCCATTTAGTTATATCGCCACAGAGCATAGTGTGATCCATACAATGACATCCAAATTTTTTTTTCTCCACCCCCCGATACCCGGCCTGCTGCACGCCCCTCCATCGCCGACGAAAAAAAAAATAACAAAAAAAAAACATACACAAAATGCATCGTGTTGTTGTCGTGTTGACCGCATGATGTTAAACAACAATGATTATTGTAAACGTGTATGCTTGTGTATTGAAAAAAAAATGACGATTATGGAGTATAGAAGCTAAAAAGATGCGAAAGGATCAACGCAAGAGCATTGGTGGTAAGTGTTCCTTTGCTATGCCGCGCTTCGACTATGTACTTTTAATGACAGTTTTTTTATATAATTTGAAAACTAAAAAAAATATATTTTTTTCATTAGTATGGACCACTTATAACAGATTTACTTAACGATGATGATGAATTTCGAAACCTTTACGGTTCCGATATTCGTGGCCGACTGAGCTAACGATAGTATAATACTGAAGCTTAGTCGACTACGAGTATGGGAACTGTAATTTTTTTGAAACGGCGAGTTAACTCTGTCATAACTGTTTTTTTTTTCAGAAATACTTTTTTATCTTATTTAGAACAGCCTGAAAATTAAAAAAAAGTCTGCCATTAATTGTACGCCGTCTAACGATGCATAAACAAATGTATCTTTAGACATATTATTATGATGCCTATTTATTAACCTCCTTTAAGTTAAATATAAAAGCCTAAAATAAACTAACCACACTCACAACCCTTAAAATTGTACTATAACAAATTAACACATAATTACATCTTCATAATAGCATTTTAGTATTGCATTTTCAAGTAGACTCACTGTAGATAACAATAGTGTATTTTAACCTACTTTATAGTGGTTTTGGTAATATTTTTTACTGGTATTGAGAAAACTTACAGATTTATTTTATTGTCTTATAGTTATAACTTGGTTTATAATAAAAATTTACAGTATCTTAATTGCACTTTTTTGGATATAAATGTTGTATCACTTTTTCGGTGTCCTACACTGTAATGTTTGTTTGATATAGACGTACATTTAAACTATCAGTATTATAGTATATATATTTGAGTTACTTAATTTATTTTTACTACATAATAGTTAGAAGAAATTCTTTAAATTCTATCAAAATCCGTTGCGTAGTTCTTAAACGCCACCGTATATCGATGACATATATAGAAAAAACTTTAACAATATATTATAAAGACTTTAAATATATACTTACAGAATTAAAATGAGCTAGTTCTCATGATTGTATAAATATAAAAAAAACACATATTATGGCATTATAATTTCTGATGCCTTCGCGGTTATTACACATTGGTATAAAACAAATTATAAAGAATTTGAAAAGTGTATTTTATTTGCCGACCAAGAAATTTTTACAATTCCTTTAGCGTTAGACTGTCGTCAGCTCAGTCATAGCAACGTCAACAAATAAAATAAAATACGCGAGTTAAATCCGTTACGACTGTTTCATTCCAATATTTATTTAGTTATTTATCTTATGGAAAAGCAACAGTTTAAAATACTAAGATTAAAATGCAGAATAGAATACATAGAAGTCAATTACAGGTTTTCACTAATAGTGACAGAATAAAGCTATAAAAAACACAACATATAACATACTTAGGCATTTAAAATATACTAGGTTAGATTTGTCAAAAAGAAAAAAAAAGATAGAAAATACTCGTATTATGGCACTGTTTTTTACACGACTGAAAAAATGTCGCTCGACTTCGCTAAAAGTCGCTAACTCGCCAAGTGTCCCTAAATATCGCTAACACTCCAGGTGACGAGGACGTGACGCTCCCGGCCTCCGGCAACAGCCACGGCAACCACGCCCACCCCGACGACAACCACGTGCCCGCCCCGGCGACCGACAAGCCCGCCCCGGAGACGCACAAGAAAGAGAAGAGTGTGCTGCAGGCGAAACTTACGAAACTTGCTATACAGGTAGGTTAAACGTCTTTTTTATTCATTATGACTATGGTGATGACCTATTCTGGGAATCCCTAGAGCAAGGGCGTGCATTCCATACAGGCATAGTCACTAATGTTTTTAGTGCCTACCCTGTCGCCATACTTACACTCCCCCCACCGCACGCGCCTGCCCTAGAGGGATAGGTTGAGGTCCAGCTGTCATGTTCCACTAATGAGGCAAGTTGCTGGCCTGTGAGAGACAAGTTAGTGGACTGTGATGAGAGACAAGTTACCGGCCTGTGATAGACATGCTAGCGGCCTGTGATGAGAGATAAGTGATTGATAGAACATGATAGGTGGACCTCATTCTACCCGACGCGTGTGTGTAATATATTTTGACATATCGCACACCTAGATCTAAAGAGAGCTAACTCAAAAAAGGTACTTTTTCAGGAGAGTCGAGAAACTGATAAATATGTCCATATGCACGCATGAGTTTTCTGTATAAATTTATACTTTTTATAATAAAGCTAGCAGAGTTATATTAGCTGAAATCAGTTTTAGTGTAGGTGGGTTTTGCTGGAATCCGACGGTGTGCATAACTCAAATCTTCCGGTTTTTGAGTTAGATCCCTTTAGATCTAGGTGTGCGATATATAATTTAATCAAAGTTGAAGAAGAGAAATGAACGTGACTGTCATTGATGTCATAACGTGTTTTTAATTTCTACTATATACCTATACCTAATAATATATAAAATAATTGACTGTAACGTTTTTGATAAAATAAATTATTAAAGAGCGTGCATTTCATATAGGCAGGATATTCATCGAGATAAATATACTCAACCTATTCCTGCCCTAACACTGCACGCAACTGATATCTCATTACGTCCCCCGCAGATTGGTTACGCCGGCTCGACGATCGCAGTGCTGACCGTGATAATACTAGTGATACAGTTCTGCGTGACGACGTTTGTGATCAAGGACCTGCCGTGGAGAGCGACGTACATCAACAATTTGGTCAAACATTTGATCATCGGTGTCACCGTGTTGGTCGTGGCCGTGCCCGAGGGTCTCCCGCTTGCCGTCACGCTCTCGCTTGCTTATTCTGTTAAGGTGAGAGTCAGACTAGAAAATTTGTTGTTTTAATACTTGTAGATGATCATAACGTGCATTTTGTGCAATATAAATGACGCGTATTACATATATACACAATCAGATTAATGTTTAGTGCCTACCCCGGCGCAATATACATACACTGCACGCACCTGCTACACAATCTTACATGAGTACTTACGAATCGTTCTGAGTTATTAGATTCGTCTGTTACTTAATAAACGTAATTGACGACTAGTTGTTTTCTTTATCCATCACGTAGTTTACCAAAATTATTTGGATACGTCGTTTTAATACATAAGACCTAACAGAGCATTTTGCAAATTTATATCAATGGCGGGCATTATAGGCACAATAATAATATGTATGTAGAGTGCCTGCCCCAGCGTGACATACCCACTGCACGCACCTGACACACAAAATAGAATTTAGTTTTCTTTACCCAGTCGTCACCCCTATAGCAATACAATTCTTTTTTTTTTTAATACTGAAGCGCAACTGGTCTGCTGCTACTGTAAAACCAGACTTCCAGATAGGGACACCTTTAAAAAAAATGTTAATTGTTTTTTTTTTTTATTCCAGAAAATGATGAAGGACAACAACCTCGTCCGCCACCTGGACGCGTGCGAGACTATGGGCAACGCCACCGCGATCTGCTCGGACAAGACCGGCACTCTCACCACGAACCGCATGACGGTAGTGCAGTCCTACATCTGCGAGAAGCTGTGCAAGGTGACGCCCAACTACAGGGACCTGCCGGCCGAGGTCGCCGAGATGGTTGTCGAGGGGATTTCTTTGAATAGCGCTTTCACTTCGAGGATTATGGTGAGTTTGAATATATAATCATAATGATGAATAATACATATGTAAAATTTGCCTATATGTGTTTGTTGGCAAACTCCTCCGAAACGGCTGGATCGTATATGAAATTCTGTGTGCGCATCGAGTAGGTCTGAGAATCATCCAACATCTATTTTTCATACTCCTAAATTGTTAAGTGTGTCTTTGGTTTATCCCTAAGTTTTAACATCTTTTTTTTTTTAGTTTTTGGTCATTTTTTATTTTTATGTGATTTGGTATTAAAAAATACATACATCCCTGAAATTTTACTCTTCTACCATCAGCCCTTATTAAAAAAAACGTGGACCGAAGTTCGCTGGGTCAGCTAGTCTTTAATTATTGATACCTAGCCATCATAAGACCCATCATTTAAATTAATGGTATTGAACCATAATTATAATATATCGATCGAACGTGCTTTTAATATTTTATTTTATTAGGAAGACTTACAGCTAAATGTTTACAAACTGTATGATTGCAAAGAACTAGCACAAAATAAGCCATTAACAAGTCTTCTCTTAAATATAATTATAATGTGTGATTATTGGGGGGAAAAAATCTAGTCAAATTCGGATTCATTTATTGCTCAATATTTTATACATCATAATTACATTATTATTATGTAAATTATAATAGTGAGTTCGTCAATAATATATTGTCATGCGTGGGTTCTTTGATGCTGGATGGAGACCAAATAAAACGAGCAAAGTAACTTATCTTACATAATGTTATAATGACCAAGTTCACAGTTTTACTTAAAACTACCTAAACCCTTTACAGAAATTAATACTTAGATAAAAATAAGAAAATGTATAAATAGGAAGGAAACATAAAAGGAAAATATAAAAAAGTAAAATAAATGTTTCTAAGTGGTGGGCTCGAACTCGCAACCAACGTTTGGTAGTCGCCGCCTTAACCACACGGCCACCTGAGCTCTGTCGAGCGGAGCGAATATGTCGACCAGTAGCGACGAGTGGTCGAGTGGATCAACTTGTTCAGCTTCCGAACCAGTAACTAATAAATCCCAACATCGAAATACGCCACCCACTAGTCTCCTCGTCGGCAGGGCGTTTCCACAGGCTGAAAACAACAATAAGCCATGAAGTAGTGGGAACGTCCTTCCAAGGAAAATTACACCTCATGATATGACAACCGTCGTACGTGACTAAACACTCACCCCGTGACTTCTTTCTTGGCGGCACAATCACGCACACATATTCTTATGTGACACCGAATATTCCAATAATATTCCAATAATATTTCGATTATTAAAATGGCAAATAATTACAAATTTCAAATGACTTAATCACCAATGACTTTTATGCCCGTCACTCTCTCTTTTTTTACCTCTGCCGGGTATTCCTAATCTTCGGATCACCCGCAATAAAAATAATCAACTTCTTAATACAGAAATGAGCCTGGCAACGCCATCTATGTCACCAAGTTGCAGATATCAAAGAATGAAACATTACATTATCCCCTCTCCCCTAAGAATCCACCCGGATTCAAACATAACGCTTGAGATCGCAAGCATGCCAGGTTCCCAGGTCTTTACCTCTTAAACTCTGCAATTTGTATATGTCTTTGGAAGTTTTTTCTGCGATTATTGCTTTTTCAAATTTTGGTGCTAATTTGGATGTGAATCTTTTATCAGAACTAGATAAAAGTTTGGTGCGTTTCCACACAAGATCTCCTACTTTATAATCACACGTGCGGCGTCTCAAGTTATACCGTGTCCGATTGGTTTCGTGTGACTGATTAATCCTTCCGGAGACTTCATGGTGTATTTTATTTCTATGGCTAAGATTTAATTCAAATGGAACCTTATTTGCAAATAGCGTGCTACTTAAATCAAAGTCATAAGCCCTTTGACCATTAATTGCTGCTTCCCTTCCAAGGAACAAGAATGAAGGGGTTTTCCCAGTTACCTCATGAACCGAAGTATTAATGGCATGTCCAATATGCGGTATGTATTTATCCCAGTTTCTGTGGTCGTCCTCTACATATGAAGCAATGGCAGAACCGATTACTTTATTAACGCGCTCTGTGGGATTAGCCTGAGGATGGTAATAAGGGGTATACCACAATTTTACACCATATTCTGATGCCAGTTCCTTGAATTGGTTGGAAACAAACTGCTTTCCATTGTCGCAGATTACAACACCAGGAGTGCCGAACATCAAAAATATTTCTTGTTCTAATATCTTACATATGTTGGCGGCTTTTCCGTTTCTCAAGGGGCGTAGAAAACAAAATTTACTGAACCAACATGAAATAACTAATAGCATCGTATTCCCATGCTTGGATTTAGGAAAAGGTCCCATGAGATCCATGGAGATTATCTGCCACGGTTCGGACACTTCTCTTTGCTTGCCCATTAATCCAGCCGGTTTCAATTGAGAATGTTTATATTTTGCACAAATTTCACACCTTCGGACGTAGTCTTTTACGTCCTTAATTAACGTAGGCCAAAAGTAGTGCTGTCTAACGCGATTAACTGTTTTCTTAACTCCGAAGTGACCTGATGTAGGTGCATCATGACATTCTTTTAAGACATGATGACGAAGTTTTTCTGGTATGACTAATTTCCAACTGTCATTTTCATTAGGGAACTGTTTTAGTTTAAGGTATTTCCAAAGTTTTCCTTGACTTATTTCCCAATCAGACTCATGTGTGCCTGTCATGACAGATTTCTCTATTGATGTGTACCAATCATCTTTGTCTTCTGGTGTTATTTCCATCAAATTGACTTCTTCATCAATAGCCCTCGATAGAGCATCAGGCACTATATTGTATTTCCCTTTACGATGAATAATCTCATAGTCAAATTGCTGTAGCCGCATTGCCCACCTGGCAAGACGACCGTGCGGATCCTTGTTACGATGTAACCATTGAAGGGCGCTGTGATCCGATATGACCTTAAAATGACTCCCTTCAATGTATGGCCGAAATTGTTCCATAGCATGTATCACACTCAGCAGTTCCCTTTCTGATGCCGAATATTTACATTCGCGTTCTGATAATTTCCTACTGGTATATGCAATTGGCGCTTCCCTACCATCAATGTTTTGTACCAAAACCCCACCTGTACCATGATTAGAGGCATCGCACTGTATATGGAATGGTTTTGTAAAGTCTGGCGTTTTTAATACTGGCGTGGATGTAAGGGCAGTTTTTAAACTTATAAAGGCCTCCTGCGATTCCTTATTCCACACAATTTTCTTGCCCTTCTTTCCTCCTTTGGTGAGTTCATGTAGTGGTGCTGCTATGATTGCAAAATTTTCTACAAAACGCCGATACCAGCTCGCTAGACCTATGAACCTCTTTAATTCCGTATATGTTACAGGTCTAGGATAACTAAGTATAGCTTTAACTTTATCGGGATCCGTCCGCAAGCCCTCTTTGTCTACGATGTATCCTAAATATTTCAGAGATGGTCTTGCGAACACACACTTTTCGAGATTTATTGTAAGACCAGCTTTTTTTAATTGATCTTTTACAAACGTTAGTGAAGATATATGATCCTCAAAGCTGTGACTACAGACCACTATGTCATCTAGGTATGTGAATACCTTGCCTTCAAATTCAGGAGTAAATAGACGGTCCATAAGCCGTTGCTGGGTTTGTGATGCATTGCATAGTCCAAAGGGCATCACCTTAAACTGATACAGCCCTTTTCCAGCTAAACCAAATGCCGTTTTTTCTTTACTCGACTCCTCTAACGGTATCTGCCAAAATGCCGACCGTAAATCTATCGTCGAAAGATATCTGGCATTTTTCAGACTATCTAGAATGGTAGTGACTCGGGGCAACGGATAGGAGTCCTTAACGGATATTTTGTTTAGCTGGCGGCTATCAAGGCAAAGTCGGTTCTTGCCAGATGCTTTCTTTACCAGCAATACTGGTGAACGCCAGGCACTAAATGAGGGTTCGATGACGTCCATTTTCAACATTTCCTCAATTTCTTTCTCTAACTCTTTCATAATTGGTGGAGAGAAAGGATACTGTCTCTGACTGGTAGGCAAATTGTCTCCAGTATCAATCTTATGCGTAATAAGTCCTGTTCTTCCTAACCCCTTGCCTATTTCTGCTCCCATTTTTTCTAAAACCTTGTCGAGAATAAGCTTCTGTTCGCCAGAGAGTTCATTCCGGGAAATTACCGGACATGACTCAGGCAACACCTTCGGAATCATGATCTCCGAAATATTCATATTATTATCTGGATTATTTGTGGCCATTGTTATTCCGAAAGACTCAAAGAAATTCATACCCAAGATGATTTCATGTTGCAAACAATCCATGACATAGAAGGTCATCACCCTATATGAATCCTGAAATCGTATAGGTAGATGAATCATTGCATTCAGAGCGTGACACGTACCGTCGGCAGTCGAAATTCTTTGTTCGTCAACCTTGTTTTGAAGGAAACCTAATGACTTTATTCTATTAGCAAATTGCAATGAGATGACGGACACTGTAGCCCCCGAGTCCAATAACCCTACAAATTGGCGATCCAAGATTCTTATCTTGGCATAAAAACGTCTGTCTTGATTATTCCGATTTATATTACAGATTTTACCGGTTCTGAAGAATACGGAAACTGCGCGTAACCATTGCTGCCAGTCATCCTGATCTGAATAACTTACTGTTTCGGGGTACGATCGGCAGGCATCGACTCCGACTGTTCGTTTCCCTTACCATTGCATTCACACTTTTGTGTTGTATTTCCAAAACGACCACATTTGTAACAGAAAAGTCTTTGTTTCGGTAAATTGCAATTCCGGAATAAGTGACCTGGACTTCTACAATTCCAGCACTTGGACTGAACGGATTTATTACTGCTCATGGCTGCTATATTCTTAAGGGAATAGTTAGTGTCATATGATGCATCCGATGGCTGTCCTTTATAGGCTAAATCTTGTTCTAATGAACAACTAGCGTGTGCGGGCTCCTTGAAGCTCTCGCATCTTATCTTAGTTCGTTCAATCAACCTCAATACCGAGGTCAACTCTGTAACTGTATTAAACGTGTCCCTGCATATGGATTTCTGGAAGTACGGTTGCAGGTTTTTCCTGATAATGCTCAATTTTTGTCCCTCAGTCAACTTAACAGGAAGTCGATTGAACATGTTTTGCATGACTGATATAAAAATCATAATACTTTCTTGATTGCTCTGTGTACGCCGTTTAATTTCTTCCAAAAGCTCTTCTTGGTAATTCGGACGTTGGAAGCTGTCCAGTAAAAGTTTCACCAACTCTGTCCAACTTAATGCAGAGTTTTTATTTGCCCTAAACCAAATTAGGGCCTCGTCCTCAAAGAAGTCTATGGCGTACCGAAATAAGTCATCATCATCAGCATTACGGGCCTCCTTGAGTTCCTCTATTCTCTCTAAGAAAGCATTGATGCTAAGGTTGCCTCTTCCACTAAATTTTATTCCCCAATCTTTTATTGGCACCAGCTTACGCTTCTGTATATCAGGGTCTACTGTGGATGTTCTAGTAAAACCCCGTAATATAGGCTTTGGGGGAATCTGCTTATAGGTGCTTGTATCTATGTCTTCGTCCATTTTACCAATATCTGATTCAAATTCTAGTTTCTCTAATATTTTTACCGCCTCATCACCTAACGATTCCTGCAAAATAGCTTTTTCCCGTTCCGAAATGGCTTCATCCTCTTCGTCTTCCTCCTCGTCCAAGCTCTTTAAAGAAGCCATGGCCCCTTGTATTTTCTTCAGTAATGTTGCGTGGCTCTCAATGTCTGAAGACTCACTGGGTGTGACGAGTTTAGCCCGACTAGATAAATGAATCAATCTTGAGTGAATACGACGGATGAAAGCCCGATCCGGACTATGGGCTACTTCTGTTATGAGGGTAATCAAAGTTTTCAATTTATTTTCGCACAAAACTATTTCCTGACTAGGGTTATCAATACACGATGTTGGGACTTTAAGCGAAATAGAAGATTCACCACTCGCTTCGCGCCTAAAAATTTCTCGTAAAAACTTGCGCATAGTCGCTACTGTTGTACAATCCACCACCCCTCTGCAGGCCAGTTCAAACTGAAGCTCGTCTTTACACAACGCGTTTACATCCATGGTAAAAGTAATAGAAAGATGAAAAAACAAAAAAACGAAAATATCAAAACAAAAAAAAATCACAATAAAATATATATATACCTATAGTAGTAAAACACAATGTGGAATACAACAAAACAGAATGCTAAAAGTACCTGCCTACTAAATTGACAAAAACTTAAACGAATTAAGCCGGACCTTACCAATATTAGCAATACAATATAAATGTAAAAAAAAAAAAAATTGTCTGAAGCTCTTGATAAATTCAGTGCTCATCTACCATCCAGTTTACCCGTTAGGCGCCAATGTCATGCGTGGGTTCTTTGATGCTGGATGGAGACCAAATAAAACGAGCAAAGTAACTTATCTTACATAATGTTATAATGACCAAGTTCACAGTTTTACTTAAAACTACCTAAACCCTTTACAGAAATTAATACTTAGATAAAAATAAGAAAATGTATAAATAGGAAGGAAACATAAAAGGAAAATATAAAAAAGTAAAATAAATGTTTCTAAGTGGTGGGCTCGAACTCGCAACCAACGTTTGGTAGTCGCCGCCTTAACCACACGGCCACCTGAGCTCTGTCGAGCGGAGCGAATATGTCGACCAGTAGCGACGAGTGGTCGAGTGGATCAACTTGTTCAGCTTCCGAACCAGTAACTAATAAATCCCAACATCGAAATACGCCACCCACTAGTCTCCTCGTCGGCAGGGCGTTTCCACAGGCTGAAAACAACAATAAGCCATGAAGTAGTGGGAACGTCCTTCCAAGGAAAATTACACCTCATGATATGACAACCGTCGTACGTGACTAAACACTCACCCCGTGACTTCTTTCTTGGCGGCACAATCACGCACACATATTCTTATGTGACACCGAATATTCCAATAATATTCCAATAATATTTCGATTATTAAAATGGCAAATAATTACAAATTTCAAATGACTTAATCACCAATGACTTTTATGCCCGTCACTCTCTCTTTTTTTACCTCTGCCGGGTATTCCTAATCTTCGGATCACCCGCAATAAAAATAATCAACTTCTTAATACAGAAATGAGCCTGGCAACGCCATCTATGTCACCAAGTTGCAGATATCAAAGAATGAAACATTACAATATAAACAAAGAAATACACACAAATTCAAACAAGTCATTATTTTAGAAAATAACAAAATGTCGTTATGATCATTTTTCTCTTAGTCGTCAAGTATTTTTAACATTAATCTAGGTAATAATCAATCAATCTAATATGTAAAACTTATACCTACTCACATTTTTTTTCCTACGAGTATAAAGTGTGTATACTGGGTGAAAAAAATCTAACCTAATATTTTTTTCATACCCAACCAGCCATCGCAAGACCCGACCGGGCCGCCGATGCAGGTCGGCAACAAGACCGAGTGCGCCCTTCTCGGGTTCGTGCTCGGGCTCGGGCAGAGCTACGAGGCGGTGCGCGAGCGCAACCCCGAGGAATCCTTCACGCGGGTATACACGTTCAACTCCGTGCGCAAGAGCATGAGCACCGTGATACCATACAAGGGAGGGTACAGGCTCTACACCAAGGGAGCATCGGAGATTGTTTTGAAGAAGTGAGTTTTTGTGTGTTGAAAGTTAGGCTTAATCTGCTAAGCAGGGGCGTGCATTCCATATAGGTTCAATAGAGTGCCTACCCTGATGTGGTACACGCGCGAATCTCACTGCACGCCACTGATGCTCAGTGCGATGATCAGTGGCGTGCATTCCATACAGTGTCACTAATGTATGGAGTGCCTACCCTGACACCATGGGCGTGCATTCCATATCGCAATACAATAGGCATAATGGTATAAATGTATGCAGTGCCTACCTTGACACTATACATACGCTCACCCCACTGCAGACGCCAAATATTCCAAAAGTAAATTTGACCCATTCAATGCTAATTACGACACGTTGTCGTGACTTCGAAATAATCTGCAAGTACAATCACGACAATGTGACGTTAATTGCTTTTTACTATGTAACTCGTCAAATGATTTTATAGTAAATGTTTAACTGCAAAGTCAAGTGTCAAGTTTCTAGCTTTCTGACTTAGCCAAGGGCGTGCATTCTATATAGGCACAATGGTATAAATGCATGGAGTGCCTACCGTGACGCAATATATACGTGACACTCACTGCACGCACCTGGGTCCTTAGCACTGAATGGGATAACTAGTCGCTAGTTCAAAATTATTATTATTATTCTGATACCCAAATTGTTCTCTTATAATAAAAATATAATATTTCCAGATGCGCGTTCATATACGGCCACGAGGGCAGACTCGAGAAGTTCACGCGGGACATGCAGGACCGACTGGTGCGGCAGGTCATCGAACCCATGGCCTGCGACGGACTTCGCACCATATCCGTCGCCTACAGAGACTTCGTGCCGGGCAAGGCTGAAATCAACCAGGTATCCTATTAATTCTATTAATATTATACACTAGTGACCCGCCCTGACTTTACACGGGCGTGCACTCAATACAGGCATAAAGGCACTGCCTACGCTACGAAAAACTGCGGGCAGATGCTAGTGTATTTATTATTTTATTTGCATTTCTGTTAAGTTTTTGACTTTATTAGCTAGAAGAGATCCGATAATAGGGATAAGCTCGTCCGTCGTGTAGGTACAATAAAGTTATTTCGAGATACTTTTCTGATTATGGGAACTATAAATATCTCGAAAAGTCATACCATCACATTTTCGTGATTTTTATTCCAAATGTTGTATTCATATACTCGGTTAAGTTTTCGAATTCTTAATTTCTATTAAGTTTGCGATAGGTCAAAATCTTATTTTTTTACTTTTGTGGTTATATTGGAATAAAACAGCTAATATTTTTTTTAACAGGTACACATAGACCAGGAGCCAAATTGGGACGACGAAGACAACATCGTGAACAACCTAACCTGCCTCTGCGTGGTCGGTATCGAGGACCCCGTCAGACCAGAGGTGAGAACTCATTTATATTACGAAATTAAAAAATAAATTACAAAGTAGGTAAATTAAACCTCGAAATGGTCATTACAAGCTTATATTATTGTCTAGGGACCTCTCTATTCTCTCTCTCTCTCCCTCTCTCTCTCTCTGTCTCCCCCCCCCCCCCCTCTCTGTCTCTCTCCCCAACTATGCATATTAGACATTGGAATGAAATTATTATGCATATTAGCTTAATTTCAATATACATGCCGTGTATAAACGGCACTATATATTCCATAATTACGTGATTTTACTATATTATTCATTTTTATAAAAAAAAAGAAAAACAATTTAAATCAGTACATCCGTTAAGTAGCTACGATGCCACAGACAGTCGGACACACACACACAGAAGGAGAAGCACATCAAACTTATAACATCCCTTCGTTTTTGCGCTTATTAAAATAACTATTAAATATCCAAGGGCGTGCATTCCATGTAGGCACATAGCTATGCCTACCCCAACTTACGCGGTGACTAAAATTTCACACACACCTCCCAGGTGCCAGAAGCGATCAGGAAGTGTCAGAAGGCCGGCATCACGGTGAGGATGGTGACGGGAGACAACGTGAACACGGCGCGGTCCATCGCGGTGAAGTGCGGCATACTGAAGCCGACGGACGACTTCCTCATACTGGAGGGCAAGGAGTTCAACAGACGCATCCGGGACACCAATGGAGAGGTAATGTTGTTGATTAGATATATTTGGAATAGGTGGGCACTAGAATGGTGCCCTGTGGAATTCCCGCCACTGCTAAAGATGGGATTGTATTAAATACAGTTAAAATTCGATATAAGCAAGGCCATGGAATGGTATTTTTTATAGATTTCTTTCAGAAAAACTAGGATGCAATATTATTGAAAATATTAAGAATGTTTTTTAATAAAATTTAAAACAAAACTACCTATTTTATTACAGCGTTTTTGAAACTAATTTAGATTTGCAAAGTGAAATCTGTCTAATCTCGGTATCTACCGATTCGAAAAACTCTTTCAGTGTTAGATAAATAGATAGTCCATTTATAAAGGAAGACTACATTATTATAATATACCATCACGCTAAGACCAATACTTACTAAAGCTAGTTACCTAAAACGTATAACACCCTCTCGTTTTAAAATCAAGAGTTAAAAATAACTACCTAAATTAAACCTCGAAATGTTTATCATTACAAGCTTACATATTTGTCGACAGCCTCTGGCTATTCTCTTTCTCTCTCCCTGTTTCTCTCTCTACTATATCTATCAATTGAAATTATTAAGATAAAAACTCTCGTTTTTTTAATCAAGAGTTAAAAATAACTATCAGACAATCCAAAGGCGTGCATTCCAGGTAGGCACAATGTGATGCCTGCACGGGCGTGCATTCCATACAGCCACAGTGTCACCAATGTATGGACTGCCTACCCTGGCGCCATACTAACGCTCACCTCACTGCACGCGCCTCCATGACTCATGCCTGCCCCATCTCACTAGCTATAATAAACATTTCCCCCCCAGGTCCAACAGCACCTGCTGGACAAGGTGTGGCCGAAGCTGCGCGTGCTGGCGCGCTCCTCGCCCACCGACAAGTACACGCTGGTGAAGGGCATGATCGAGAGCAAGTGCCACGACACGCGCGAGGTGGTCGCCGTCACCGGGGACGGCACCAACGACGGGCCCGCGCTCAAGAAGGCCGACGTCGGGTTCGCTATGGTGAGATATATCATATAATATATATCTATCTATTATATAAAAGAAAGTCGTGTTAGTTACACTATTTATAACTCATGAATGGGTGAACTGATTTGGCTGGAAATTGGCGGGGAGTTAGTGATAAAAAAAGAACTGATCTCATTAAATAAAAATAGTATAACAAAACGCAATAATGACAACTGTCAAGTCGATTGATTAATATGCTTTGCAGGGCAGGACGACGTCTGCCGGGACCGCTAGTAATATTATGATACCTCTCCGAATAGCGACCGTCGCTAAAATATTCCTTCATCTGTTCTATAACACGTTGTTTCGTAGTAAATCTCAATATGTTGAAAGTCAGTATACTCTATACTAATATTATAAAGAGGAAAGGTTTGTTTGTTTGTTTGAATTGAATAGGCTCCCACACGAATGGAAGCTACACTATTCCCGAGTGACATAGGCTATAGAAAATTTTGAAAAAAAAAATAGCGATCCGTGCTAACTGCTAGTCCCTACTTCCCTACTAATATTATAAATGCGAAAGTAACTCTGTCTGTCTGTCTGTTACGCTTTTACGCTAAAACTACTGGACCGATTTTAATGAAATTTGGTACAAAGAAAGTCTGGAGCCTGAGAAAGGACATAGGTTACTTTTTAACCGACTGCAAAAAAGGAGGAGTTCCACGCGGACGAAGTCGCGGGCAGAAGCTAGTTATTAATAAATATACATTATACTCCAGGGTATCGCCGGCACTGACGTCGCCAAGGAGGCCTCCGACATCATCCTGACCGACGACAACTTCTCGTCGATCGTGAAGGCGGTGATGTGGGGCCGCAACGTGTACGACTCCATCGCGAAGTTCCTGCAGTTCCAGCTCACCGTTAACGTCGTGGCGGTCATCGTGGCGTTCATCGGCGCCTGCGCGATACAGGACAGCCCGCTCAAGGTAACTACTGACTACTACTAACAAATCGCACCCCTAGATCTAAAGGGAGCTAACTCGAAAAAAGTAACTTTTTCGGGAGAGGCGATATTGTTGTAAGGAATCGGATTTTAGCGTGTGTTTAATTTAAATCTTCAGATTTTTGAGTTAGCTCCCTTTAGATCTAGGTGTGCGAAATGTAAAAGGAATCAACTGACAGGTCATCGAATTTCTCTACTCCTTTCAATTCGGTCTTTGTACTTTATTGTTTTATATGCGAATTTTTCGCTTCACTGGGGGTCTAACATTTTCCTACTCTTGTCTTTGTACAAAAATATCATTATAATTTCGATTGATAGATTGTAGTTAATATTAAGTGTAAAAGGGCAGAATTTTGGGTCCTTTTGTGCGATAAATAAAATAAAACATGATAATCGACACTTGCACTTTAATGGTGAATCTTATCAGTGTTGCCACATAAAACTACTAGTAAAAATTATTTAATGTTGAGCTGTCAACAACAAGGGCGTGCATTCCATATAGGCACAATGGTATAAATGTATCGAGTGCCTACCCTGACGTGGTACATGCGCGACTCTCACTGCACGCGCCTGACTAATGAAACAACTTTAGGCGGATTCAACTCGCATCTTTTATTTTTTGGCTGACGTTGCAAAAACTTTTCAGTTGCCATTTTTGTAGCACGACTTTATCGTATTAGCATTTTGTATAATTTCAACCGCCGTCAGGCCCCTGTCCTAAATATTGGAGGAAAAAAACTGGAATAAGATTTGAACTCGATTAATTCCGACAGCGTTTATATTGTAGGTACATCAAAACGCGCAGTATATTGTGGCATCAAAACGAAATTCTTGGTGTAGATCCTGGCTGCCATGAAATCAGCCTTAAATTAATCATTATTAAACGTAATAATTTCTGATGCCTTCGTAGTACACATTGGAATGAAAGAAATAAAGATTCACATGGTTAGGTACAATAAAATAAAAAAGGCACTTATGACTCGACTTCGCATCAGAAATTATTAAAATAAGACTATTCAGCAAAGAGCGAGGCACGTCAGTGGAATTCATTTAAATGAAACATTTATGAACGTCACAGTTACCATATTCGTAGCGAACTGAGCTGACGATAGTCTAACACTAATATTATATCCGCAGGCGGTGCAGATGCTCTGGGTGAACCTGATCATGGACACGCTGGCGTCGCTGGCGCTGGCGACGGAGATGCCCACCCCGGACCTGCTGCAGCGCAAGCCGTACGGCCGCACCAAGCCGCTGATCAGCCGCACCATGATGAAGAACATCCTCGGCCAGGCCGTCTACCAGCTGTTCATCATATTCATGCTGCTGTTTGTTGGTGAGTCAATTGGATATTGGTAAGCAGAGGCGGGCTTTACGTGTATGCCACAGCCAGTGCCTACCTTTGTGCCTACCGCCTCTTACAATGCACGCACGTGTTTTATGTTAAACTAGCGAGCCGGATGTTCGGGTGCAATGCTGATATTAATTATCATATATTATTAGTTAAAGTAATAATTTCTGATGCCTTCGCGGTTATTACACATTGGAATGAAACAACTATTAACGGATTTAACTCGCGTATTTTTATTTTATTTTATTTGCTGACGTTTCAGTTTCGTTTCGTCAGAAGACAAAAAAAAAGGACCCGGTTCCTTACAACAATTTCGCCTCTCCCGAAAAAGTTACTTTTTTTGACTTAGCTCCCTTTAGATCTAGGGGTGCGATATATGAATATTAGATATAATTATAATGTGTTTTCCAACAGGCGACCGCGTGCTGAACATCCCCTCGGGGCGCGGCAACCCGCTGGGCTCGGAGCCGACGGAGCACTTCACCATCATCTTCAACACGTTCGTGATGATGACGCTCTTCAACGAGATCAACGCGCGCAAGATACACGGACAGCGCAACGTGTTCCAGGGGCTGTTCACCAACCCAATATTCTACTCTATATGGATCGGCACTGCTTTATCGCAGGTAACTATACAATAAATTAAGTAAGTACCAGCAAGAGCGTGTATTCCATATAGGCACAATGGTATAAATGTATAGAATGCCTACCCTGACGTAGTACGTGCGCGACCATCACTGCACGCGCCTGTACAAGGGCGTAGCGACGGTACGGGCAGGGGGCTAGAAGTAACTGTAGGTTTTGATTCCCTTGCGAGTGTCGTAAATTATCTTAGATATGTTCTTAGTTTGTCTATGCCTAGCTACGCCCATGAGTAAGTAAATGCTTTATTTGGTGCGCATAAAACATTGAAGCAATCAATATAAACGTAACTTATCCCCTAAACTTAGTACAGCGAAAATAAAAAACCAAAACGACGAGTAGGTACAATGAAACTAAAATTTTTAAATAAAAAAAAAACAAACTGAACAATGATGAATGATAGATACAAATATATTTTAGTGTAACTATTTACAAGCAAGTTTCGGCGCGGCCGTGATATTGGCCGAAACCGAACTTTCGTCCGAAAAAATATTTTTAGTGCGAAACCGACAATTCGTTCGGTGACTAACGTATACAGAATTTATTTTTAGGCTGAAACCGAAAAATAACATCTGTATAAATCACTTTAGCGTTAGACTATTGTCAGCTTAGTCGTTACTACGATTATGGAAACTGTAAAGAATCCGAAACGTAAGCTAATAAAATAAAATAAAAATGCGCGAGTTAAGTCCGTTAATAGTTGTTTCATTCCAATAAATAAAAAACGATCAATTGTGTACCGACAAAATAAAAAAAGAGTTTAGACACACGTGAAATGAAACTTGGCGACATTCTCCACTAATCATTTTTGGCCACTAATCTGTATGTATGTGTGTTCTCAGGTGGTTATAATCCAGTTCGGCGGCATGGCGTTCAGCACGGCGGGGCTGTCGATAGACCAGTGGCTATGGTGCCTGTTCTTCGGCGCGGGCACGCTCGTGTGGGGGCAGCTCGTCACCTGCATACCGACCAGGAAGATACCCAAGAAACTATCGTAAGATATATCTATACTAATATTATAGAGAGGAAAGGTTTGTTTGTTTGGATTGAATAGGTTCCTAAACGACTGGACGATTTGAAAAATCTTGCACTGTTGGGAAGCTACACTATTCCCGAGTGACATAGGCTATAACAAAAGATGATCCGTGCGAAGCCGGGGCGGACAGCTAGTATATATATAATAATATTATATGTGTACGGGAGGATCGGACTTTTTGGATAATTTATGGTTCCCACGTTTAGCAAACCGAATTGATCTTTAATTAACGAAACTTTAGTGTTTAATCCACTTTAGATTTTTTTATTCCAATGTGTAATAACCGCGAAAGTATTAGATTATTTTTTATTTATTTATATAATTTCTGATAACGAATTAAACTTAGTTGGCTACAAAATATGGAAACTGTTTCGAAACGTCAGCAAATAGAAAAGAATATGCGATTAAAATCCGTTCTAGTATTAAATTTAGGGATTGGGGGGGAGGTTCTAGATTTTTTAACAAAGTTTGTTTATGTGCGTTAAACACCTCTATCCTAAGTCAATTATTTTGCTGCTCATTGTCAATAATAAAAAACAATACCTAAAAGAAAATATATTGAATTTGACTCGCGTATTTTATTCTATTCGTATTAATACATATATTGTTTATTCGTTTGTTCAGTTGGGGCAGGGGCCAACCGGACCCCGAGACTATCCAGCCGGGGCCGGACTACGACTCGGACCTGGACAAGAAGCCGCGCGCCGGACAGATCCTCTGGATCCGCGGCCTCACGCGCCTCCAGACGCAGGTAACAATCCCCCCTCCTCCCCCCTCCACACACACACACCCCTACACCTCCCATACACACGCCCATACACGCCAACTACTGTGCTGACGTCGCTTCACGAATGTACAGTGAGCGGCAAAGATGTCTACCCGGATACTTAATACGATACGAAGTAGGCGGGGTTAGATATATCTGGCGCTTACTGTACTATAAAGATCGATCGATTTAGTTTCGTAGTATAACGTGAAATCGCTAGATGGCGTTTAAATAAATAAATATGTCATGTTTTTGTATAAACTCGCTTTTTTTCTGTATTTGCAACTGTAATTGTATAATTTTTATATGATTTATGATAACAGTTGTATGTATTGAAAAATTAGAAAAGAAAGTGAGTAATTTTTTTGTATAAAAATATTGATATATTTTAATTTAATAATTCCATCTAGACCAAGCAACATGTAAGTTCTTTATGAGCTGTACAAATGTTGTATAAGGGTGTTTGCTCTTATATAACCTTTTTACAGGTTATATGTTGATTGGGAGTGGTTTAGTTACAGATTAAAACCGCGTATTTATAAAATAAGTTTTCTGAAGCGATGTTCAGTACAGTAGATATTTTGGACGAATTTATTGGAAATAATACTTCATTTTAAATATATTACTAGTCATTCATATCAAAATACATTAACAAACAAATTATTTTTAGATGAAAATTCATGTAAGTATCATACACATGTACTCATGTACTCATGTTATTTATATTGCTGTACAAAGTTTAAATGAATACAAATTGTTTTATTAATAATCTTTATTAATTAGGTCATCATTAACTTTTTTTAAAAAAAAACAATTCCAATATTTTCGTCCAATAAAAAATGTCATGGATTAATTCAACAAGTTTTAAAATACATTTTTTTTTTTCACATCAAATGCTACATTTCGACAGAATATATTAATATACAGTTATAAAAAAATATATTTTAAAATTATTGTTGTAATAATCCACGGGTTGATGTTCCATTTCACATTTAAATGGCTTTTTTGGGTATATAAATGTGAAAAAGGGTGATTTTAGGTACACAACAATATATTGGGTTAATGTTGGTATATAATATATATCGTTATTTAAAGATATACATTATCTTTAAATAACCTTGGGACCACATAACTTCAAATCTGAGCGAAACACGACCTTATTCCTATATGATTAAGCTTTAAATTTAAATGTTGAACTCAGGTTTGAAGTCAAATTTATGACGTCACTTTGCTGTGGCGTTTAAGAATAACATCATGTTAAATTTTAAGACTGATATTATTAAAAAAAAAGACTGATGATATTCTTAATTAAAAATAGGTTATTATATTATTGCACCAGTGTCATATATTAAAAAATGCGCCTGTGCAATAATTTGATATATTTAAATATATATATGTTACGATATTAATTAGGAGTGACAGATGTCAATATTCCACACAAGAGGGATAAGTCTTCAGTTTACAGCTATTTAATAAAAGTACAAATGAAGTCTACAGGTCGACACACCAGAAACGTGGGGCATCCTACCGCTAAGTTTAAAAAAAAGATTATTCTCCATTTATATATATATACTTTTACTACTTTTTGCATACAGACCGAATTATACCACTGTTTTGAATACTATGCATCCATATATATAGTAACGCCATAGACAGTCGTAGAGAGGTACTTACGCTCTTTTTAGTTTATTGTGTACACGATTATGTTCCGTATTAACGAACCGGTTGATTTTTCGAAATTCTCCAAAACGTACCGCGACACAGTAGTCTAACTAACAAACTGTCAAAATGACCGTTTTTATTTTTTACTCTTTTATTTTATCTTTTTATTTTTTTTTCGTTTCATTCTCCTATACTTCTGTTCTTGTGTTTTGTTTTTAAAACCTACACAGAGAAACACTTTACAAATTTAATATACAGTAGTTGTGCTATTATTTTTGGCCCATTAACGTAGAAGCGGTTGCTCGATCGTTAATTAAAAAAAAAAAACAAATTGACGATCGAGTAAACGATATTTTTCAATCTATTTCTCATTATTAACCCCGAAAGCTGGTTACATGACATGTATTATTTAATCTCGACTCGATAAGTCTTTAGATCTGTCAAAAGTGACAGCTTAAAGAGTTGTCAGTGTCCTGAAGCCAGCGGTAGAGTAGTGGTGCATGCGCCAGCCCCGACCGTCTTGACGCTTCCACAATTTATTATTTATATATTTTAACTTTATATCTGAGTTGACTGTACCCCACTTGTACCTATTGGCATGCTCTCCGTAGGCTGTGACCATACTTATCCCTCCAACCGAACAGTTACTATGACTTGCAATACTTAGATAAGTAATCACTGAACATACCACATCGCGGTAAGAATATGACTATCTTTCTCTGTCTTTTATTTTACTCTAAGTCATACTGACTGTTTGTTTTTTTTTTACAATTTTTTTTATGTCTGTTTTTGATTTTTTTTTTGTTTATTTTTAAGAATAGTGTTTTTTTTTTGCTTGTGAAACGCCTCCCCGCCCCCCCCGCTCGCTCGGGCCCGGCTCGCCCCGGCTCGTCCCGGCTCGTCCCGGCTCGCCCCGGCTCGCCCCGGCGACTAACTGCTTACGACGCGTCATGCAGTAACATTGATCTGTTGTAAATTTATCCACCGTTATACGAATTCTTTTGGATATATTTTTCCGATTGTGTTCTGTTACTGCAAAAACGTTCATTTATTTGAGTGTGGAGTGGATTTTTCTCAGTGAGACTCGTACCGGAGCATGCGTGCTCGCTCCTCCCATCTCCGGACGATCCTTTGCCGTTGTGTTGTCAGTGTTTTTTGTGTTTTTGTTTGTTTTTTTTTTCTGTTTTTTTTTTGTTTTTGTTTTGTTTGTTTGTGAATGTTGTCGAGCCGTGTCGGGTCAGTCAGGTGGGTAAGCGTCAAGCTGGAGTCGTAGTTGCCTAGCGTAGCGGATGCTGGCCTTGTTTATTTGCGTTTTGTTAGGCTTGATGTAGTGTCAATGCATTGTGTAACGCTCCGGCGACCACGTGAGTATCAACACACGATAAATAACCAAATTGACTGTTTTTTTTTAATACGACCATAACAAAGTGATACTGTGTAGCTTGCTAACTATCGATATACAATTGTGCAAATGTGCGATTTTTTTTTTCTGCTTAAACCTGCGATATTTAGCTTGTGTAGTAATTTTAAGCGTATATTTTCACAATTGTATGTTACCGAACGGAATCCGTGAATCCAGATCCTTGGCCCCTGTATAGCTGTTAACGAGAAGCATGTTCAGTGTATAGGTGTAAGATTCCTGTCACACGTGTTGAATAACTCGGAGCAAGCCGCCGACGAAATGTTTCATGGTATTCGATGCAGTTTATACCGTGGCATATGAAGGATTTACCCTGTCCACCCCCCTAGGTAGCCAACGTTGGTTAGTGTAGTCCGAACTTGGGTAGTAAGGCCTCGATTCGATCCCTCCTTTCATTTTTTTTTTTTTCGTTTTCTGTCAGTTGTTTCTGCACTCTTCCGAGTCATATTCGATCACGTGACACTGCCCCCGTGGCCTACTTACACGCATCATACACGATGACACATTTCTCAGTTCCGTTTTTTTTTTGTTTTTTTTTTTTTATTAACAACAGGACTCTGTTCGTGTTGGCCTGTCGCCGGGGTCCCTTGCGGAACCCGGCTCTAGATTTGTTTTTGTTTGTGTAGTTTTGTTACTAATGCCCCGTGATTTATCTGGGTGTCGTGACGTCGTTAGTTCAATTTGGTTTGCGTTAAAATATATCAAAGTTAATACTAAATAATAATACAGAGATATTTTTTTTTAAATCTACATAAAAAACTGTCCCCAATCTTTAAAAAAAAATTGAAATGAAATACTTAGTTTGTTTATTTTCAAAATTAACAATTAATTAACATTGTGAAGGACCTGTTAATAAAATGAATTCAAAGGTCGTTAAAAAAAGTATTTTTTTAGTGTTATTCAGTGAAAACCAATTAAGTTAACCTATATCACAAATTAAAAAGAAATTGGCAATAAGTTTGAAAGGAAAAAATAGTGAACCAACATTACAATCTAAATTAAAACATTAGTACTTACAACAAAATACGTAACCAAATCTCTTTTATCAAAATTAAATTATTATATGCACTTATATTGTGATCGTGAAAACAGAAAAAAAACGATTCAACAATAAGTGAATAACAAAATTACATCATCACAATACAATTTTATGTTAAATACTAGCTTCTGCCCGCGACTTTGTCCGCGTGGAACTCCTTTTTTGCAGTCAGTTAAAAGTAGCCTATCTCAGGCTCCAGACTTTCTTTGTACCAAATTTCATTTAAATCGGTCCCAGTACCTTTAGCGTCAAAGCGTAACAGACCCACAGACGCATTTATAATATTAGTAGGGATGTTTGTCACCAAATTGAGAACCGCACGGAAGACCACCAGATAAATCAGTCGTGTCGAACTACACATAGGAGGGCGTTGAGTGGCCGGAGCGCGCTGCCGTTGAGCGTTGTTGTTGGCGGCCAGCGCTCGAGACGGAAGTGTAGCGGCGGCGACGCGCCGTGCCCGTACAGCGCAGGACGCTCACGGTACTCCCGTACTATGTAGACTGTAGAGGGCGCGACGCGACACTCTGCTTTAGCGTTGCATTGTAGGCGGTACGATCGCATAGCGGCCGTCGTACCCACAGCTGCCGCGCGGTATGCGGCCTCACACACATGTAGCGAACTTGATTGTGATACAGCGGCCCCGCCGGCGGGGTCGAACACACCCGGCACGAGTCGGACCTATCCGCAGGAACCTTCTGTCCCCCTGCAACAAAATCGTGTTAACACACCTGACGGCCCTGGCCGAGGTGTGACCCCCACTCTGGGGGACCCTCGGGCTAAAAACTAAACAATTAAAGGCTTTTAAGCTTCTCATCTGGAAGCTCGCCAACTGTTCGATTTTGCTGTAAAGACCTACCAGCTGGCCAACTGCGCTTCAGTATTCCGTCCGAAAAAAAAATAGTCAGCTCGGTCGTGCTAATATGGGAACTGTAAAGTTAACGTCAGCCTATAAATTTAAACGCGAGTTAATCCAATGTGTCATAACAGCGAAGTAATTGTTTTAAATTGATAAGACTGAATTCAAGTTCATAATTACTAATTACTGTTTGAAGCTACGTAATTTTGATGCGGCTTTTTCAAAAGGAATCTGTTTCTATGTATCTCTAAAACTACGCAAACGGATTTTGATAAATAGATAGTAGCAGTAGTAAATTTTAAAAATAACGACACGACGTCATTGGTAACATAGTATTATTAAAAATAAATTATCACGCGGAAGTATAATTTTTGTTGTTCCTCTCAAATATTTAGTTTAGTTTACTAATAATATGCGTAATTTAATACCAACAATTTGAGGAACGCGCGAGCGTTACAATTTCAAAATTAACGGAAGTCCAAAAGCAGAGTGTCGTGGTCGTGCCCATAGCGTACCAATAGTTCTGTTCTCGTCTGTCATGCATCCTCCCCACCTTCCGGCTGTAGATGTTGCCCCGGCACGTGTTGTCCCGTCGCACCGCGCGGCCGGCGTCCCCGGCGTCCCCGGCGTCCGCCACGCGAACGTCCGGCGTTCGTCGGGCGCCCGTCCGGCGACTGCTATCGTGTGACCGTCCGGCGTCCGTCCGGCGTTCGTCGGGCACATGTCGGGCGCTCGTCCGGCGCCGGCCGCCGCGTCCCGCTTGCGTCATCCAGACCGATCGTCCCGCGGTTCGCCAGCACCATGGTCTCGCTCGTCGCTCGTCGCTCGGCGCCCGGCGCGGCGTCGTCGAAGGAAGTCCACACCACACTCGAGGCACGGCGGGCGGGGACGGGGCGGGGGGTAGTCTCGGGGCGCGCTGGGTAGTCTGGAGGTCGTGTTGGTTGCAGCTGCGGGTGGTGCGCGCGTTCAAGTCCACGCTGGAGGACCTCGAGGAGCGGCTGTCGGCGCACTCGGCGGCCGGGCTCCGCTCGCGGCTCCGCGCCGCCGCCGGAGCGCCCGCCGCGCCCGCCGACCTCGCCTACATCGACGACGACGCGCCGCCGCTCGGCACGCTCGGCCCGCTCGGCACGCTCGGCCCGCTCGGCACGCTCGGCACGACCGCCGCGCCCCGCACCGAGACCACCATATTCTGAACGACACCGCACCACACACACCGGCACGCCACCGGGGCCGGCGGCCGCTCCGCCGGTCTCGCCCCCTTCGTTCTTATGTCGGACCGTACTCGTACTTAACACCGCGCGACCGCTCGCGTTCTCTCCGCCGCCCCTCGTATCCGTATCGTACTAGTACTCGTGCGTCCGCTTCGCCGGTTCATTCGTTCGAGTCTTATATTAGCGCGTTAAGTTTAATTAAGTGTTGAATCTTTAGCAGTAGGTAGCGGTAGCGGCGTCGTGTTTGAACCTCGCCGACAGTCAGTATCGGTTCGGTCTCGGGACCCTCTTCGTATCTAGTAGTACTCGTAATATTTGTACCGTATGTTTGTACATAGGTAGCGCCGAGCTAGGATATCGGAGCGGTGATATTTTGTATGGCCCTTACGAAGAGATATATTATATTTAATGAGAACTCCTTTTTAAAATTGTAACTTTCGATCTTTAGAATTTGAGATTTTAATAAATTTTAAACTTTTTAATATTTTCGACTCTCACTAGCTTTTGTGGATGTAGTTATTTATGAAGAGCATTTACTATAGAGGATGCGATCTCGAGCTACTTGCGCGGCTTTCGTGTTTTGTTTCATAGTAAACTTGGGACCACGCCGCCCGCCCGCGGGTCCTCCGCCCGCGCGGCGACTAGCTCCGATCGCGGTATTTTTTAACTTTCGATATATTTATCTTACCTGTGTATACGCGTACCTAAAGTTTAGTATGGATGAGACACATGACGCTTATAATGATAATGGAGAGCTAAGGAAATGTATCTGTTTAATACTGTCATTGAATTTGCTGTTACGAGATCTATTTACATATTGAAATAAATTTTCAAACAAACTCCATAGCATTTTCTTTCGCCATCGTGTCTATGGTGGGGGCCCAGTTTTAGCGAAATCGCTCTTTTACAGATGTTGACGGTAAGTGTAGGTCGGCTCGCTAGGCGTCGCGGCCGTAAGTATACCGGCGTAGTATAGTACAGTACAGTACAGTATAGTACGGTAACAGACCAGTAGGTATAGTACAGTACAGTTGGAACCAGTGTCCGTGTGTCGTATGAGTAGTGCATGCCGCGCACGCCGGCCGAGCCTTCGGTCTATACTCGATCTGGATTATTGACGTCAACTGTACCTAATACAATAATATAATACCTGTATCACTTAATACTTACTAGTTGTACAGTCAATAAACCATTTTACAATACACGAACGACCACCTCGAAACAAAGGTGAGAAACAAGCGGCCATTTTGTGATGGTCCGGCGACAAAATGGCGGCTTCACTAGATTGTAAGTACTGAGTATATATTGAAGAAATGTAATGTTCATTTTATTTTTATTTGGTACAAACGTTGTTTCTTTTGTTATTTTTTTTTTGCTTCGCATTTAATGTGTGATCATGCTTCTGTTACAGTGTTTTGCATGTATACTGATATGTCTGTGAGTATGCACAATTTGTATTTTTTTTTGTATTTATTAATGTAGGTTTTTAGTTAAAAGCTCCGATAACAGTACTTGTGAGAGACTCAGTTATCGGGGCTTATAGCATATTTTGGTTTGTTTTATTTAAAAATATATTTTTAATGTACAATAACGTAGAAATAAAAAAATCTCACTTTAACTTTCAAACTTTCAACACTATAGTATTTTAAGCGAATAATTAAAACTAAACAATAAATGGTTCATCATAATCTCCACTACTACCAAAATTAGAAAACTAAGAGATATATGAAAAGCTTATAGTTTCATTTCACTTAATGAGTTGATTCGGTTGTGTATGTACTTATCGATAAGTTGATATGAGTAGTATATTATTTATTGTTAAAACTTTCTTAACCGGCACTATAAACGACCAAGTTAAATATAATTTTAATAAAATATTAAATTTTATTGTTGATTTTTATTTTGTCGATACCTGAATAGCTACACAGATACCGTCTCACCGGCGGCAGCTCACATACCGGACTACCTGCGTAGTAGTAGCTTACGACACGGTATTTCCTTATTTTTACAATTATTTTAATTATTTATTTTTTATATTAGTGTTTGCTAATGGATGCCCTCGACTGCCCCGACCCAGCTAGTGTGAATGCCCCCTTAGTTAAAAAAACAGGCACTTTTATAAAACAAACTGCTTCCTAAAATAACCTTTTTACATTATTCTAACAGCAATCTCTTCTCTATTAGCATAGTGCTGGCGTGTTACAACCAAAACTTTAATCCGAAATCCATTTTTAAAATATCCAAATTTATAAACTAACATTTCGATTTGATCTCGTCTGAAGTGTACATTTTAAAAATGGATGCTGTGTAAATGATAGTAGATAATGAGGTGCCTTATTTGGTTTTGGGATGCCAGCGTCGTTTTATTTTTAATCGTATCCAATTGGCCTCGTAGCGGCTTGGTCGCCGGTAGGCGGACTGACGGCCACCCGGACTGACGGCCGACATGTTGTTTACAGCAAAAGGCGGACATTATGGCCGGTCGCCGGATTTTTGTCAATAATTATTTGGCGGAACACAGAAGAATCAGCGTGCAGTCAGGCGGCAGCTCGCTGCCGGCGCTCAGCCCCGTATCGCACCAAAGCGATGATTAAATGTCCCAATTAATATTAAAAAAAAAGTCCCAACAACGACAAAAAAATACTGCCACAAATTTCATAACCGTTTTAAAAAGTTAACCGTGACGTAACGTAAAGTAATGACTCTTAAAAAACTATTTAAAAATTGATCTAAATATGTAAATGTAGTTTAAGTGAATTGTTTACTAAAAGTACTAGCGTAAGGAAATATTAGATCTCGCAGTTATTTTTAGATTTATATGTAACTATGGTGCACCTTTACTTAGTTTGAATAACGTAGATTCAAAAATCCCGCAAAAACATGAAAAAAAAACCTTATTATTTTGTATTGATTTTCTAAAAAAAAACCTTTCTGTAAATATTCCTAAACTTTTGCCTTTTGTAACAAATATACAAATATAATGTTGTTATGTGTTGTACTAAAATCGATACGGAAAATAAAAATGTGCCATTTTTATAAAATAAAAAATACAAATCACAATACGTGCTATTCAAGTGCTTTTATATACGTTTTAAACGGATAAATACGATAATTAAATTTGCTTGTTATTTTATGTTGGACTGTTTGTGGGAGTATGCATTAGTTTTTAATATTTGTCTGAGTGAAATGGGAATGTTATAAATGTCTAGTTAATGAATGTTTTTTTCTAGTTGTTTAATATTTTTAAATGTGGATCTAGTTGTGTCGTTTGATTCCTGTGTTACGACCACAAGACGAACACCTTCGCCGACATTTTTTACATAGATTAGATAATTTTAGCGCCGCTGCAACTTGCAATAGACAAATCAAGGAGACACCGTGCATGATATTATACGATTGGAAAACAACACCGTGTGAGGATGCGTTCAGTTAGATATTTCCTTTTCTTTAAACCGTTTGGTAGCCGATTACATTTTAAAGATTGCAACCTGCGCGCTCCTGTGCGCGCCGTTTGCGTTATCTGTGCAGTAGACGACTACCAAAACTGTTTAATCTGTATGAAACACACTACACTATCCATTATTCTCTGGTCTTCCATACTCTATGAACCTACTTACCACTTCTTTTAGTTGAACTTCTTTATAATTTTTTAGTTTCCTAGTTCCAAGCAAATTTAACTATCCGATATGTTGTGGGATATAGCGAACTGAATTGTATACATGTTAAGTATGATAGCGTCTATGGAATATATTACTTATATTGTGTAATTACCGCAAATTACGCACTTCGTGTAGTTACAAAGCATCGCTACTTGATTGTTAAGGTGTAATTTAAATTTATTAAATTTAAAAAAATAAATAAAAAATAAAAAGTTTCGTGTCTTGGTGTACACCAGAAGTTAGATAAATTTAAACTTAAATTTTTCAAAAATTTAATCATTACGCTTATAGCGGATAGCGTCAGGTCGGCGGCCCCGGCCGGTCCGGCCCGGCCGCGCCCGTTCCTTAAAGCTTATATCTTAAACTTTAGTAATAAAGTATCTGTACTCCAAAGTAACTTTTATTTCACCCTGTGCCTCGGAGCTGCATTATAAGGTAACTGGCCGCCGTGAGAGGTGATGTTGTGTCGATGTGCCCCCGGGCCCGATGTATGTCGTACGGTCTAGTTCGATGTTAGACGCTTGGCGCTTCTCACGCCCGAACCGAGTAGTCTCACAGTGCTGCGCTCGCGACGCACGGAGAATCGCGTACGTTGACCCTCTCTTACTTGTCTCTGCCGCTCGCACATGTTGCTGTCGCGCTCGCACACAGCGCGGAGCGTCTGTCGAACGCGACGGCAATAACTTATTTGTGAGACAAGTAACAAAGAGTCAATGTCCGCAATTCTCAGTGTTCCGCGACCGCACGTAGCATGACTCACCCAAGTACCACTAGATGACTAGACTCGCGTACATGCTGTTTTTACGATGTGAAATCAACATGTATGCCGTATATAGCTCTGCTTTTCAAACAAACGCCACGCTAACTAGATAATAGTACACAGAGGGCTTCTGATATTATTCATTCATTTGCAGATGAAATTTTCACATCGCTTCTTCTGTAGTTTAGTTACAGCAACACATCGACAGTAGTTCTGGTATGTGAGCAATCGGTGAAACAATATGTGTGCTTTAGAGACAGTCGCATGACACACACACGCGCAATGTGCGCGCACACACGCACAGACACTGATTTATACAAAACAAATTTTATTTTAATACGCTTGACGGATATCGACGGACCACGGAAATAAATGTTTGGTGTACATTCAATGTTTTATTTAAGACGACAATAGCCTGATGGAGTACGGATAGAGTTAAGCGCACACCCCATGAATGTGCTTCTTAAGGTCTAGGAGGTACCCTGCGTGATCTGTAAATGTTTTTTATTTGAGTTCCCGTATATGGCATCGCTTCGAGGCGCACAGCTTGTCCCTCGAGATCTCTTTCTACTGTTCACTTTCTGTTCGTGATATCTTTCACTGCTAACGGTTGGGAGGTTATTTAATAATGTTACTCTAATGTTGAATATTACATTAACGCGTAAAGGTTGCGCGTAAACGTATCTGTCACTAATACTTTTGCAACGACAAGAGACAATTGAAGAAACCTTGCGCTATTGAATAGCGTCCGAACCGCGGCACAGCAAATCTGTATTTTATTTTACGTATACTTGACGCGTGTCTCTCCGTGACGTTTTTCTTCATGTTCTCGTTTTTATTTTCTTTTCCATGAAAACCCAAATTGCACCCGGAAGGTCATAGGTGGCGAGTTACAAGAGCGCCTCATCCCCGTCCCCTACAGCAAGACCTCCACCGACCAGGCTGTAAGATAACAAGGCGAAGCCTTTCACTCACAACTCTTTTATTTTTGTTTGTTTCGTTTTTTTGATATGTTCTCTACCATCTATACTAACAACTTTTCTGTCTTACGGTCCACTGTCTCTGTCTAGCGCCGGCCCTCTCGCTCTGCCACGTTGTACGGCGAACATCTCCATGTTAATACAGTATTGAGAGATTCGTTCAAGTGATGATATGAGATCGTACTGACACGAGTGCAGTGTCAGCGCGCAGGCCGGCGGCGCATGCTTACCACAACACGCATGTCCCCAACGCATGAGCTGTCCATTTCATCTGATAAACATTTTGATTAATTCCAGAGTGTAGTGAGATTCTAATCCTACTTATATCTAAGTGTTGTATTTTATCACCTTTTTACCTATCCGAGTAAATAGATTAAAACGAAGATGGGACTTAACTTATTAAACATTAAAGAACATAACTGATTTACTAATTACATAGTTGAGTAGTTTTTTTTATGTCGAATCTCTTGTATAGAACTGCAGTTTGTGTTTTAAAAGAAGAATCTCATTTTTAAATATTTCTATGTAGGTTCGTAGTCGATCATCGCTTTCTTTATCCAAACGAGTCATTATCAATTGGCAACGCTTCAGCAATCCATCTCGCTCTTCTAGCTAGCATCACTCCGCCCGGCGGCGTCACTCCCGCCGGCGGCATCGCTTCCGTTTCTGTTTGCATCATGCATCATGTAACGAGTAGTTCGTTTTTATTTTGCCTCACATTATTGCACCGAATAATATTCGTGGGGTTATGTGCAAATCATAAAAAATTACGTCATGGAAGCTTTCAGATTCACGAAAAATAGAGACCATTACAGCTTTTAGAATCAAAATTATATCTCATAGGCGAATGCTTGGATTGTGATGTTCTAGGAGAAGAAATCGGAGACGCGAAGGTCGCTTGACGCTTTCAGTGCGACGGGAGATCGACTCGGGTCCATGTCGCTTCGTACCGCATAGTCTCTGTACCGTAGGGCTGCAGTCCATACAGCTTGGTCGCGAGTAGCGTGTAGCCGAGGAACTCCAAATGCAGTCACAGAGACCGCGCCCCCGCGGGCCGGGTCGCGTGCACCGCGGCACACGGCACCCGACGACCACACCACGACTCCATCACGACTCCCCGCGAGCGACGGAGCGAGACCCCGCCCCGCGCGACGTCGCCGCGGCCCTGGCGCGCTGCCGGCGCCAGGCCTGCACTCCCCCGCGGCCCTCGCGGCGGCAGCGCGTGCCGGAGCCGCGGCGGCCCCGCGCGGCGTCCCCGATCACTGCATGACACTCGCGCCGGACGCGACCTACGTATCTGTGACTGGAATTTTGAATTACCCGCTTTACCGCCTCTTTTTTTATGGCTCTGTGTGCTTCTATTCATGTCCGGCACGGCCGGCGACGCGCCCCGCGGCCGACATGCCGGGCTCGCCGCCGCGCGCTCGCGTCGCTCTGCGGCGGATCCGTTGCGACGCTCGCTCTGTATATAGTGCACTTCCACCGATGTCGATTCCAGCACGGAGTCGCAGCGGATCCGTCCGCCGCGCGTGTTGATCAGAGCGGCGGGAGCGCGGCGCTGTGTGTGTGTATGACGCCGTGTGTGGCGCAGTGAAGGCGGTGTTGTAACGGGCCGTGCGGGTGTGTGTGCAGATCCGCGTGGTGAACGCGTTCCGGCAGGGGCTGGACTCGCGCGGGTCGCTGGCGGACGCGGCGCTGGCGGAGGCGCTGCGCAAGCAGACGGCGCTGTCGAAGCGGTTCTCGCACTCGTCGAGCGTGGAGTGCGAGCCGGCGTCGCTGGCGCCGCACGACCTGGACGTGGAGCGGCTGTCCTCGCACTCGCACACGGAGACCGCCGTGTAACGCCGCACTCGCCCGCCCCCCCCCACCACCACCCGCCCCCCCCGGGTGCCCCAGGCCCCCCCCGGGTGCCCCCCGGGCCCCCCGGCGCCCCGGTGGCGCCCCGGGTGCCGCCCCCCGGCCGCCGCCGCGACGGCCCCCGCTCACGACGCAATAATTTAGCTCGTAACAGTATTAAGCGCCGACCGAGGCCAGAGACTCCCGCGCGGGCCCCGGGCTCCGCCCCGCCGCCGTGTTCGACCGTCAGTTATATATTGTTAACTAGTGTGTTTAATTATTCGATTGTTTTGAAAATATTTTATTATTATACGCGTGCGTCGTGCGCGCGTCTGTTGAACAAATAAATAATATTGTCTAATTATTAATTTTAGATTTAAGCGCGAGGGTGAGCGAATGGGCGTGTGTTTTTTGAAAAAAAATATTTTTTTCGCATCGTGTCATCTCTCACACGGAATGAAATGTTTCGTATGGCGGTCCGCTGCCGCACCCACTTACTACTTATATATATTATTTATATACTTACGTATATATATTATCTATTTTACCTATACTTTGACTAAATTATTACATTGAGTATTAGTTAAGGTGTTTGTTATAAATTTCAATAACTTTCTTTTTGTTTTTACGACATTTTCCCCCTAATTCTAAGTATACATTTAAGTAATATCTCGACGCGTAGACGCATCAACTAGTTTCTATACAAGAAACGAACGACTGTTCTTGTGTATAAACCGACGTAGTCCACTTAAACATCTTCGAAATGTTTAATAGAAATAAACATTAAATTGTATAGCTGAAGGTATTTATTTGTAATGCTAGTCTCTTATGAAACAAATACTAATTATTCAATTATTATAATGTACTTATTGATTATTGATAAATACTTCAAGTTTATTAAACAAAATATAGTCTACGGTGTAACGAATTGATTTTGGAATTTTTTCTCTTGAGCAATAGCGAGGCGCGCGCGCACCGGGCGGGCGCGTGACGCGTGACGTCACGCCGCGTGCTGCGTGACGTCACGCCGCGTGCTGCGTGACGTCACGTCGCGTGACATGCGCCGCGTGGCGTCACGCTCCCGGGCGGGACGTCCGCCGCTAGTCGCGAGCCGCGGGCGCCGCTCACACCGCAGCCGAGCGAGGCAGGCGGGCGGCTCGCGGCTCCCGGTCGACTCTCTCACTAACAAAACTCGTCTTCGACATAAAATTCAACCTTTATAAGGTATTTTTTTTTTTACTCGTGTAACGGTCGATTATGGACGACGTCGGCGGTGAGAGGGACCACTCGACGCCCGGCGCTATTACGATATGAAACATTTAAAACAGTATTCATTTTCTATGGCGGCGTCGCGCGACATAGACAAATGCGTCAGTGCCGTGAAGTGCTTCGTGTCGGGTGCGCCGGGCGGGCTTATCGCACGCCGCAGACTTTAGTCCTCAGACGTTTAAACCTAGCTAAATGTACAGGTGCTACGGCCTAAACTTGCGTAGCGTGCGGTAGGCCGAGGCGCCCTGGGGTCCGGAGCCCCGCCCCCCAGCGCGCGCGCTCTAGGCGACGTAGGATCGCAGCAGTGGCATTTTCAAGTTAACGTAAGAAATGTACTTAATCGATTAGAGACGAGGCCGCTGGCCCGCGGACACTTGTTTTAGATACGATTAGAAACGGCGATGTTCAATTTTGTATAGAGCGCTCTCGTAGCGGCGCGGAGGCGGCCACCCCGGCCCGCGCCCGCGCTCCCCGCTCGCCCCGCCGGCTCAGCGGCGCGACGACTATTAAAACTACTAAACAATCTTGTAAGTAATTAAGTATTAGCTTCGAATCAAATAAAGCCTTTTTAAAAAAAAAATACTTAGTTAAAAAAATGAAAACTATTGAACTTCACATGTTTAAAAGTTAGTTATGATTTCAGTGAATAGAGAGAATATGGTATCGTTTGTGTATTGATATATATTTTCGTTGATATACGTTATGTACCACGTTACCCGATGAAAGACATAAATTAGGAGTGTACTGTAGTGTTAGCGGCGCGCAGCCGGCGTGCGGCCGCGTGACGCGCTCTGCGTCACGTCGCGTCGCGTCACGTCACGCGTCACGGAGCGCGCGGGGCGCGTCACGCGGCGTCACGGCGCTCGCCCCACATCAATTGTTTCGACACAACAGTCTGCCACTAACCATTTTAGGTGATAAGTCCCATTGTTGTATTTTTCGTCTCACAATAAATGAAAATCTATTTTATTGTTTTTAACCCGGTTGTTTTATTCGAGAACCCTCTTTCATTCCACTTGATCCTTTTAATTATATTAAAAAAAAGAGATCATCAATTATGAATATTTTTGAATAATTCTTACATCGTTAGATTATAATTAAATATACGTACAGGTTCAATTCCTGTATTAATATTATAGTACTATAACACTAAGTTAATTGAGACCACCGCTGAATGCGCTTTAGAAATAGATAACACACACTATTGCATGGTGTGTGTGCGCAGCCACCGCTGCCGCTGCCGATAGGTATTCCACCCCCACGCGCGCCGCCGCCCGACCGCCTATATAAACGGGCCGCCGCTGCGCTCCAACCAGTTCGCCTTGGTCAGTTGACCGCTTCCGATGACTCGGAACGACCACTGCACTTAGTCGAGCGCACAACAATACGACCGCCCGGTAATGCTTACGTAACACGGAACGTGCCGAGCAGCCGTATCGTTGTTTTTTTAGGTTATACTCTAAGCTCTTATTTACTGTGCTTTATTACGCATTTGCTTAATGCTCGCACATAGCTAACTATTGTTAAGTGTTAGGTATATAAAGCAGCTGTGGGGTATTCTACTTCCGTAACACGGAATAGTCTACCAGGCACTGTTTTATTTATTTGTTCCGCTTATTGCACAGTATTTAATTAAGTAAGTAGTAGGTTGTTTTGATATTATATACAATTGTTAAGTTTTGTTTAGTTAAAGTAAATACGTTCATATATATATATATATAACTATTAGTTGCTTGTTTTGCTATTGTTAATATAATTGTTGTGTAATTCATAGTTATCATCTTTCCTTATCCATACGTAATAAAACCATTTGTTTACATGTTTAGTTCCTAATCGTACCGTTAGATGTCACTAGTAGTAGTTTGCCTTTTTCTTTCTATATTGTTTAAATTTCATTCCCACGCTTGTGCTACTTTAGTATTTAATATAATTTGCTTAGCTTAAGTTTGCTGTTTCGCCTGTCTTGTGTTTTATCCGCCTTTATTTTCAATATAAGTCTTAAACTTCTCCGGTGGTTTCAATTATCTCAACAACCCGTTATAATCTGGCGCCCAATCGTGGAGGCCACGCGGCGAAACTTAAGACCTAGAACAATTGAGGTGATTAAGGCCAGGAAGGTGCAGTCAAAGATGATGGGAAATGATTATGGGAATTCAACTGATCCAGTGCAGGGCGCTGCGCCTGCCCCACTACCAGGCACGTCTAGAAGTACGAACGCCGTGTTAGGTATCTCGGCTGACCAATTTAAGGAACTATTGGCGGCAGTTGGTAAGGGAGCAAGGAGGACGACGTTGAGTCATTGCTCGGCAAGGTTCAGTGGCGGAAGTAATTCCTTATCGGTAGAATCATTCTTGGCCAGCGTTTCAACATTTATGAAAGTCGAAGAACTAGATGAGGATATTGCACTAGATAGTCTTCCTTTGATCTTGCAAGATAGCGCTGCTGATTGGTGGCAAGGAATAAAGCATGAGGTACGATCATGGAACGATTTTAAAAACAGGTTACGCTATACATACGCACCGAAGAAACCAGGATATCAAGTGATCCAGGAAATTATTGAGATTAAGCAAGATGAGTTTACTCCGACTGAGATATTTATTCAAAAGAAACGAGCTCTTATTTCTCAATTGCCATTGCCACGCCACACAGAGGAACAGGAAATAGACATGGTGTTTGGTCAACTTAAATTTACAATAAGAGACAGAATTAATAGAGAGAATATAAAAACTTTTGATGATTTATGTGAGACAGCGAGATCCATTGAGCGTAGTTTAGGAGAAAGAGCGTTAACAAGGAAAGAAACAAATATTACACATAATAGCAAGCCAAAGTTGCGTTGTAATTACTGCAGGAATCCAGGTCATACGTTCGATATGTGTAGGAAAAGATTGAGGAATGAAAAGGCTGCCTTAAATCCTGTGGCACCTGTAGCTCAACCTTCATCGAATGAACTTGAAAAACCCAAGTTCTCTTGTTATGGCTGTGGTGAACCTGGCGTAGTTAGAAGTCGTTGTCCGAAATGTAATACACAGAAGGTAAAATTAGAAAATATTGGCTTCTGCTCTATCAACAATACTTCTGATAAACGATTAAGACCAACTGTCCCTATCAGTATCGGATCGATAGACACAGTGGGATTTGTTGATACATGTGCTAAGTCAAGTGTTGCTTCGCACAAATTATATAAAAGCCTTTTAAAGGAAGGATATAAATTCCGGCAAGAAAGAATGTACATTACCTTTGCCGATGGTATAGCTAAAATGCAAAATGTGCACACAGTTATTGCACCTGTTGTTATTTATGGTAGAACTGTACCTACCTCTTTTATTGTTTTACCCGAAGCCCAAGACAATAAAACTCTATTAGGAGTTGGCTTCATTCAAGATGCCATGATGGTCATCAATCTTCCTCAGCTCATATGCCGTTTCCTGGATGAACCCTCTAAAGCCTTTGATTTGCATCAAGAAGAGATCAGTGAAATCATAACCGAGGAAGTAGTCTCTGAAGTTGACGTGCCAGAACTACTTTCACCAATGTTATTGACCCCAGAGAAATGTGATAATACAAGCAACCTTGTGACTCATGAAACTGAGATGAATTTAAAACGTCCTTATGGACCATCCTTCAGCGTAGGATTAGTCGTATCCCCCAAGGTAGCCACTAAGCAGCACCTTGAACCACAGCTGGCTGATGAAGCACCAACAAGTGTACAAAATATGAGTACCAGCCAGTTGTCAAGTACAGTTACGGATTATGGGCCCCTCATCCCCATCGATCTACGAACTCCGCCTAAAAAACGTCGTACTATACAGTTGGATGGTTACTCACCCATTATAGATGCCCTGTATTACGACGCCGTTCAGGCCTTTGAAAGAAATCCGGTAGAATTATCGCCTGTGTCTAGGAATCTATTCGGATCTCCAAGAACAGACATAGCATCGATAGACGTTCAAGACCGAGTCCTTAATAATGAAGAAGAAAAACTCTTAGAAATCTTATTAACAGAGAATGAAAACGTTTTCATTACTAACGGCAAACCTACTACGCAGACAGAACATGTTATTGAGACCGGAAGTCACCGACCAATTTCTGTTCCGCCGTATCGTCTATCTCCCGCAAAGACACAAACTCTAAAGGAGGAAGTACAAAGGATGCTCGACGAAGGGATTATTAAGCCATGCGTGTCGCCATGGTCTGCTCCTGTTGTGATGGTACCTAAAAAGGATGGAGGTACACGAGTCTGTATCGACTATAGGCAACTCAACTCCATCACCACACCAGATACGTATCCCTTGCCGCGAATTGATGATCTGCTTCATAACGCGAAGCCTACCCCTTTTATGTCCACTATAGATCTTCGTGCCGGTTATTGGCAAATTAAAGTCAGGGAGGCAGACCAACTCAAAACTGCTTTCGTTACACCTTTTGGTGTTTACATGTTCCTAAGAATGCCATTCGGACTGCGCAACGCGCCAGCCACTTTTCAACGTCTTATGGACGGTTTCCGAGTATCTCTCAGTCATATTAGACTCTTGACATATCTCGATGATTTGATTATTATGTCTTCTTCATTTAATCAACATTTGCAAGACCTACAAGACGTCTTCAACAAATTAAAAGAATTCAATCTGACCGCTAACAGAGAAAAATGCAAATTTTGCTGTGCAAAGATAAAGTATCTCGGACACTATATTACTCCTAAAGGTCTTGAACTAGACCCAGGAAAGGTCGACTCGATTGTCAGTATGCCAGCACCTTCTAATCTAAAGCATCTTCTGTCGTTTATCCAAATGTGCTCCTGGTATCGTCGTTTCATACCCAACTTTGCTAGAGTTGCCGAACCACTCACTCGCCTGACGAAGAAAGATGCGAAATGGTCATGGGAAAGTGAACAAAGAGTAGCTTTTGAACAATTACGTAGCCTGCTTGTATCTGCTCCCGTACTAGTTCAAGCTGATGATACCAAGTCGTATGTTATTAAAACTGATGCAAGTAATTACGCAATCGGTGCAGTTTTAGTGCAGGGGGAGGGAGAAAACGAACATCCTGTTGAATACGCCAGCCGACTCCTTATTCAAGCAGAACGGAATTATTCCACTACAGAACGCGAGGCCTTGGCTGTTGTATGGGCTGTAAATAAGTTTCGGGGGTACATAGAAGGTACCCCAATTACGATAATGACGGACCACCAAGCACTGAAATGGCTTATGACTCTTAAGTCCCCCACCGGTAGATTAGCTCGATGGGCTCTGCAACTCCAACCATTTGATATCACAATCAAGTATATTCCCGGACGTACAAATGTTGTTGCAGATTCACTATCCCGACCTAACTGTGACGCAGACTCTAAAGAAATTTGTGGGATTTGTAGTATTATTGCTGATTTACCTAGAAAAAGTCCTAAAGATATAAGAGAGGAACAGATGAAAGACGGAAATATAGAAAAGATTATTAAAGCTTTAGAAGGAAATGTTGAAGAAGAAACTAAATATTGGATCCTAAAAGGATATATTATGAATAACGGACTGTTGTATAGATACAGCCCCGACAGTGAATCCGAAGATAGTCAGCTAGTTGTCCCTTTACATGAACAGACTGATGTCATTTCTGTCTACCATGATGAGCCCACTGCTGGACATTATGGTGTAGATAAAACTTTTAATCGTATTAATAGACGATATTTTTGGAAAGGCATGAGAAAAGATATCGAGAATTACATTCGCAATTGCTTATCATGCCAACGATATAAACCTTCTAACATGAAACCCGCAGGATTGTTACAAACGACGGCGATGAACAAACGATTTGAAGTGATCGCTTTTGATTTATTTGGCCCTTTACCGACTTCCTCAACTGGCAAGTCCTGGATCCTCATTGTAGAAGACCTAGCATCAAAATGGGTTGAACTATTTCCTCTCGAAACTGCTTCTGCCGAAAATTGTGCATTGACCCTTATAAATGAGATTTTCCTTAGATATGGGATGCCAAGAAGGATGATAAGTGACAATGGTTCTCAATTTGTAAGCGCCGTTATGCAACAAGTAACGTATTGTCTCAAGATAAAACACGCTTTCACACCAGTATATCATCCTGAGACCAACCCTGTAGAACGTAAAAACAGAGATCTAAAAACACAGCTCGCAATTCTGGTTGGTGACAATCATCGCGTCTGGTCAGAACAACTACCGAGTATAAGGTTCGCTATGAATACAGCTGTATGTTCATCGACTGGTTACTCACCTGCTTATCTCACTTTTGGCCGAGAACTCAAGACTCCAGATGATAACGCACATGATCTTCGTGAAATAATTCTGTCTGAGAACTTCATTCCTGAAATTACCCCAAAACTATTAATGCTTGCAGAAACAATGAAGATGGTCAGAGAAGTACAAGAAATGAAGGAAGAAAAAAGAAAAGAATACGTAGATAAGAAAAGAACAAATTCTCCCAACTATAACCCTGGTGATCGGGTTATGGTAGAAACTCATGCCGTCAGTAAAGCCGCTCAAGGTTTCAGTGCTAAATTAGCACCCCGACGCGATGGCCCTTACGTAATCCTTCGCAACCATGGTCCAAGCTCCTATTACATTGCTGACCCTAGCCAACCGGAACGTAGCATTGGCTTATACCACGCTTCAGCTTTGCGCCCTTACCAATGCAATGACACGAACCCGTTGCCTTCACCTGCTGTACCTATTCGTAAAAGAGGTCGTCCACCGAAGAAAATCGCAGTTGAGGCTACACGTGAACCACGTCCACGAGGTCGGCCACCACGACAATCTACAAATCTGGCTTCCTCGCCGAGACGTCTTCGCAGCCAGAGGGGGAGATTATAACACTAAGTTAATTGAGACCACCGCTGAATGCGCTTTAGAAATAGATAACACACACTATTGCATGGTGTGTGTGCGCAGCCACCGCTGCCGCTGCCGATAGGTATTCCACCCCCACGCGCGCCGCCGCCCGACCGCCTATATAAACGGGCCGCCGCTGCGCTCCAACCAGTTCGCCTTGGTCAGTTGACCGCTTCCGATGACTCGGAACGACCACTGCACTTAGTCGAGCGCACAACAATACGACCGCCCGGTAATGCTTACGTAACACGGAACGTGCCGAGCAGCCGTATCGTTGTTTTTTAGGTTATACTCTAAGCTCTTATTTACTGTGCTTTATTACGCATTTGCTTAATGCTCGCACATAGCTAACTATTGTTAAGTGTTAGGTATATAAAGCAGCTGTGGGGTATTCTACTTCCGTAACACGGAATAGTCTACCAGGCACTGTTTTATTTATTTGTTCCGCTTATTGCACAGTATTTAATTAAGTAAGTAGTAGGTTGTTTTGATATTATATACAATTGTTAAGTTTTGTTTAGTTAAAGTAAATACGTTCATATATATATATATATAACTATTAGTTGCTTGTTTTGCTATTGTTAATATAATTGTTGTGTAATTCATAGTTATCATCTTTCCTTATCCATACGTAATAAAACCATTTGTTTACATGTTTAGTTCCTAATCGTACCGTTAGATGTCACTAGTAGTAGTTTGCCTTTTTCTTTCTATATTGTTTAAATTTCATTCCCACGCTTGTGCTACTTTAGTATTTAATATAATTTGCTTAGCTTAAGTTTGCTGTTTCGCCTGTCTTGTGTTTTATCCGCCTTTATTTTCAATATAAGTCTTAAACTTCTCCGGTGGTTTCAATTATCTCAACAACCCGTTATAGTACCTATAAAATATTTTTTAGTAAAGATATCGACCCGATATACAAACTTTCTACACTACAAACCAATAAAAATAAAACTGCCATCATACTGAAAAACGACATAAAAAAAATCATGTCTGTTATATGGGAGCCTCATTTGTTTTATTTTTTAGTATTTGTTGTTGTAGCGGCAACAGAAATACATCATCTGTGAACATTTCGACTGGCTAACTATCACGGTTTATGAGATGCAGCCTGGTGACAGACAGACTGACAGCGCAGTCTCAGTAATAGGGTCCCGTTTAACCCTTTGTAGACGGAACTCTAAAAATCTAATTTATCTTTCTTCCGCATATTCGCAAAATACCTAATATCAGTAATTTACATTGGAATGAAACAACTATACAATGATATATAATATAGGTACTACGAACTCGCGTATTTCGTTGTATTTGCAGATAAAACACGCGAGTTAATTCCGTTCATAGTTTTTTCATTCCAATGTGTAATAACCGCGAAGGCATCAGAAATTGTCAGTAATTTAGTCATAAAACATGCCTTCTTTTGGGTCCGTAATAAAAAAAAGTGTAATCTTAAACTTAATATTTATTGAACATAGGTACTTAATATAAAACAATTCCTTCACTAATGTCACTTAACAACTATATGATCACAGTGGTGATGAGATGATCACTGGTGATGATGATTACGGGAAGGTGATGAGACCCGGCGGAGGCTCCGGAGGCATGAAACTGCCGAGAGGTAAGCTCGTTTCTGAAATAAAGTATAATAAGATACCATTAGAATATAATTAATTTAACTTGCGCATACTAATATATATGCTGACATTTCGAAAACAAAATCAAAAATATCCTAATTAAATTTAGCCTTTAACAAGCACTTATGAAGGTCAGAAGATATAATTTCCAAAAAACCTCACTTGATAAGAAACGACAAGAAACTCAATTAGGTATTATTTTTTCAAAATAAATAGGTAATCAGGTACAATTTACCCTTCCAAACTAAATAAATAAAAACCTGAACATGTAAAAGATCTAAATTAAACAAGTACTTATAAATTACAAACATAACAAAATACACAATAATGTCTCCAGTCGAATTTAGTCCCAAAGCAAAAGTACGTGGTTATCTCTAAAATCCCTCTCGCAGACCTGAACAGACCGGAACCCACAAACAGCACCCGCTCACGAGTATGACGTGTAACATTACAGATCCCGTATTTGAAATGTCATTATTTTTGTAATACAAAACACTTCTGTAAGCACTTTTAGTAATTTTTCTGTTATTAGCTTTATACACAGAGCCTCGAATAATTATACGAATTTTTTACATATCAAACATCCGAGGAATATACCCATTACTATTCCTTTTATCACCTGTCGTTTATAAGCAACACAACTCACCGAACTTCTGCACGTGTCGCGGCGGCGGCAGCAGCGGTGGCTTCACCCGCCGCAGCACGTGCAGCGGGGGCACGTGGGGCGCGAGGGGGCCGGGGGGCACGGGGGCGCCGGGGGGCAGGTGGGGCGCGAGGGCGGGCAGGTGGGGCAGGTGGGGCGGCGGGTCGCCGGGCGGCGGCGGCGGCGGCGGCAGCGCGTCCCACAGCGGCACGTGGTCGGGGTGCGAGGCGGCGCACGGCCACGCGCAGCCCGTGCGCCGCGACCGCTTCCTCTGCGCACACGCACACACACACATACACTCATGACGACTGTCAACAGGATGAATATTACAAAGAAAACCCGATAGATGTGGCTGTGAAAAACCCTCTAGATCGGGTACTTTCCACTAGGCGCCCGAAACGATCGTAACATCCTCTGTACCGTTCCACCTGCGACCATATAGCGCCCATTTTGATGCAGTTTTCAACGGACGAAAAAAAAAATTTCTCAAGTCGACGCGTATATTTTTTAATAGATAGAATGATTCAAGACGGAGGTATTCATAATAATCCCTACTAATATTATAAATGCGAAAGTAACTCTGTCTGTCTGTCTGTTACGCTTTCACGCTAAAACTACTGGACCGATTTAAATGAAATTTGGTACAAAGAAAGTCTGGAACCTGAGAAAGGACATAGGCTACTTTTTAACCGACTGCAAAAAAGGAGTTCCACGCGGACGAAGTCGCGGGCAGAAGCTAGTTCATAATAAAGATTCATAATATACATACATATCGTAATAGCTTTGAAGATCAAAGCGCACATAAGGACAGACAAACGGACGGAGAGCGGGAATCTAGTGTTTTACAGTATGTAGTGTATGTATCAGTAAGGACATACCTTCCTCCCGGGCGGCTCTTCCGCGTCCGAGTCCTGTCCCGGCTTGTAGCCGTCCGCGAAGCTCACGCGCTTTACCGCGCGCGTCCTAGACTTACTGCAAATAAAAAAAAACACAATCAAAATCGGTACATGCGTTAGGGAGCTATGGTGCCACAGACAGACACAGTCAAACTTATAACACACCGTCGTTTTTGCGTCGGGGGTTAATAATATAACATAACAACAATAATTTCTGATGCCTTCGCGATTATTACACGTTGGAATGAAACAACTATAACGGATTTAATATTTCGAAAAAAAATGCGCGAAACCATAAATATAAGAACTGTTTATTATATTTGCTGACGTATCGAGAACTTTACAGTTCACGTATTCATGGCACGACTGATTTAACAATAGTCTAACTGTTAGACCCTAACACTAAAGATTTTAATGTCATATTTTATCATTAGTTATTCTTATGAATCCCTACTAATATCATAAATGCGAAAGTAACTCTGTCTGTCTGTCTGTCTGTTACGCTTTCATGCTAAAACTACTGGACCGATTTAAATGAAATTTGGTACTAAGAAAGTCTGGAGCCTGAGAAAGAACATAGGCTACTTTTTAACCGACTGCAAAAAATGAGGAGTTCCACGCGGACGAAGTCGCGGGCAGAAGCTAGTAAAATATAAATAAGCTTACGTATTCAGTATTCCTTTGTTGGCGGCGTCCTTGTCTGCCTCGGCGTCATTGCTCTCAGGCTCCATAGCCATCTCGCCCAGAACTGTAATATAAGTATAGTCATATTTAAACTAAAATCCCTTAAAAGAGGTGGCAAAAACCGCTATAAGTGGATTATAATAATTATCAGAGGTTAACACCGCCAAGGGGGGTTAAGAACCATCTATAAAGGTGGTAAAATCAAAAGGGTGTTAAAATCGCCAAAAATATGGCTCAAATCTGCCAAAAGCCATGAAAACCGTCAAAATCGGTAAGTGCCGATAAAAAAGAGGGAGGGGGCATCATAAGTGGTGTAAAAACCATTAATATGGAATTAAAATCGCAGAAAGAGGGTTGGAAGGCGCCAATAGAGGGGGTAAAACCGTCAAAATAGGGCCAAAACTAAATCGGTTTCTAGTAGTAAATAGAAAACAAGCGTATATTAAATAACTAGCGAGCCGCTCCGGCTTCGCACGGATCCCTATTTTTGAATATAACATAGCCTATGTCACTCGGGAATAGTGTAGCTTCCCAACAGTGAAATAATTGTACAAATCGATAAAGTCGTCTTAGAGCCTATTCAATACAATCAAACAAATCTTTCCTCTTTATTATATTACTAGCGGTCCCGGCAGACGTCATCCTGCCCGTTCGAAATTCAAATTAGGTAACTTTAGTTAGACAACGTTTGTATGGGAAAAGAAAAGGGCTGTTTTTAGGGTTTTCCCGGCAATTATTCGATTTTTTCTCGTCGTAAAAACCATCCTTGGACTTCAACGAACATTTAAAAAAAAAAATTAGCCAAATTGGTCCAGGCGTTGTCGAGTTATGCGCTTACCAACACATTTTGCGATTCATTTTGATATATATAAGCAGAAGAAAGAAGATAGTGTAGTACCTGTCTGCCGGAGCGCCTGGTCTATCCGGTCGTCGAGCGTGGGCCGCGAAGGCAGCTCGTGGGGCAGGCGGGGCAGGTGGGGCAGGTGGGGCTCGTGGGGCAAGTGGGGCAGGTGGGGAAGGCCCTCAGGGGTCTCGTCGGAGAAGCAGTCGCCGTACTGCAGCCGATCTAGCGCCCCGTACGTGTCGAGATACGCCTCGTCGTACCTATACACAATAATACATACATCGATGTCACAAAAATAAAAAAGCCTTAGATTTCCTGTAGATTAGATTAGACGCAAATAGAAATGTGACCCGCGGCGAATTTAAATGTGGGTTAGAATCCAGAGTAACAAAAATTTTGGAATGTAACAACTATAAACGGATTTAACTCGCGTATTTTATTTTAATTGCTGACGTTTCGAAAACTTTACCATTCCCATGTCGTAGCACGACTGAGCTGACGATAGTCTAACGCTAAAGAGTAAAAATACGTTACAATTGTTTCATTCCAACCTGTAATAACCGCAAAGGCGTCGGAAAATATTTTGGTTTGTGTAATGGGAGCGTTCAAGTATTACGTAACGCAATTTAGGAGGAATGGGGTCTTGTAAAATAAATAAAAAATAACGTAAAACTTTACACAAAAACAATTTGCGTAACTAAATTGCGTAATACGTATACGTAATAAGTACTTGAACGGCCCCAAAGCAGCTATTTTTTTGGCGGCGTCCGACGTGTGTGTGTGTGTGTGTGTGTGTGTGTGTGTTGTGTTGTGTTGTGTTGTGTGCGTGTGCGTGTGTGTGTGTGTGTGCGTGTGTGTGCGTGCGCACCCGGTGGCGGCGTCGTTCCGGTTGGCGATGCTCTGTATGCGGTAGACGGGCTGCTGCTGCTCGCCGCCAGTCAGCACGATGTTCGCCTCGCCCGGCTTCAGACCTGCACCCATACACAAATAAATCAGTAGAAATATCAATAATGAAAAAATAGCTAAAAAAAAATGTGGATGATAGCATGATTTGGTGAAATTTACTTTCAGAAAAAACAAATATGGATGGATGTGTGGATTTTTGGCTTTTAATGAAACTTTATGATATAGCTTATACATCAAAATGTAAAAGAATGTAAAGTAGTAGGTAATCTTGCGCAGCGAGCTGTGTGTGTGTGTGTGTGTGCGCGCCGGTGTGTGTGTGCGTGCCTATGTGTGTGCCCGTGTGTAGGCGCGTCCCCCCCCGCGTGGTGTGTGGCCGCGTGCCGTGTGTGTGTGTGTGTGTGTGTGTGTGTGTATATACGGACCCCAGCGCGAGGGCCGGTGTCGCTGCGCGCGCGGCGCCTGCACGGCGTCCCCGGCGCGCCAGTCGCACTTGATCTCCCCGCGCGCGCGGCCCTGCCCCAGCACCACCGTCTCGATGCGCTGCAGCCGCGGGGAGCTCGCCGGCAGCGGCACCTGCTGCGCACGAATGAACAACACAACTCACTACTGACACTTACTCGAGACCCCCAACACTCGGCCTCGACCCCCCCCCTCACATTAGGCCTCGACCCCCCTCACTCTCAGCCTCGCCCCCCCTCACACTATACCTCGACCCCCCTCACACTCGGTCTCGACCCCCTCGCACTCGGTCTCAACCCTGACACTGTCTCGACCCCCCTCACACTCTCTCGACCCCTATCACACTCAATCTCGACCCCCTCACACTCGACCTTGACCCCCCTCACACTCGGTCTCGACCCCCCTCACACTATACCTCGACCACCTCACACTCAATCTCGTACTCGGTCTCAACCCTGACACTGTCTCGACCCCCCTCACACTCTCTCGGCCCCTATCACACTCAATCTCGACCCACCCACACTCAATCTCGACCCCCCTCACACTCGGTCTCGACCCCCCTCACACTCGGTCTCGACCCCCCTCACACTCGGTCTCGACCCCCTCACACTAGTTTCGACCCTCCTCACACTCGGCCTCAACCCCCCTCACACTCAATCTCGACCCCCTCACACTCTGTCTCGACCCCCCTCACACTCACCTTGCTGGCGACGTCGCTCTGGTACGCCATGGCGAGCTGCTCGTACATCTCGTAGTTCTCGTGCTCGTACTCGAACTTCTCTACCTCCTTAGGATAGAGTCCAGTTTGGCTTGACAACACGTCGTTGAAACTGAGAAAAATATATATATATACATAATTATATAAATAGCTGACCCAACGAACTTCGTACCGCGTTTTTAGATTTTTTTGTATTATACATTGTTGACGGTAGAAGAGTGAAAACATACCCGAGGAATTTTCACAAAAATCGTTCCAGCCTAATATTATAAAGAGGAAAGGTTTGTTTCTTAGGATTCAATAGGCTCCAAATCGACATCGATTTAAAAAAATCTTTCACTGTTGGAAAACCACACTATTCCCGAGTGACATAAGCTATAAAAAAAAGGAACCGTGCGAAGCCGGGGCGGACGCCTAGTATATTAAAAAAGACAGACAGACAGCGGACTTTCAATACTATTACTCTCGTTCCTTTCGATCCTATAGAGGCTGTCTACACACCTGTAGTTGGAGTTCTGCTCGGCGGGCCTGAGATGGCTGTCGTCCTTCTCGTAGGGCTGCGGCTCCGGCTCGGGCTCGGGCTCCGGCTCCGGCTCGGGCTCCTCCGCGCGCGCGCTCTCCTGCGAGGACTGCGAGTTGTGCTCCTCCGCCTGGGGGCTCCGCTGAGCCTCTCGCCTCTCTTGCTCCGGGGACTATTGAGAGACACACAAAAATATAACAAAATATATGTCGCACCCCTAGATCTAAAGGGAGCTAACTCAAAAAAAGTAACTTTTTCGGGAGATGCGAAATTGTTGTAAGGAATCGGATCCTTTTTTTTAGCGTGTGTTTAATTAAAATCTTCAGATTTTTGAGTTAGCTCCCTTTAGATCTAGGTGTGCGATGTATTAAACTGATTACTCATAATAATTTCTGATGCCTTCGCGGTTATTACACATTGGAATGAAACAAAAATCCGAAACGTCAGCAACTAAAATAAAATAAAAATACGCGAGTTAAATCCGTTAATAGTTGTTTCATTCCAATGTGATTACTCATTAATTTACGATTTTAGGAAATATGTATACAAATACTAGCTTCCGCCCGCGACTTCGTCCGCGTGGACTCCTTTTTTGCAGTCGGTTAAAAAATAACCTATGTCCTTTTATCAGGCTCCAGACTTTCTTTGTACCAAATTTCATTTAAATCTGTCCAGTAGTTTTAGCGTGAAAGCGTAACAGACAGACAGACAGACAGACCGACAGAGTTACTTTCGCATTTATAATATTAGTAGGGAAGTAGGGATAATGCATAAGCATTCTTTAATTAATGAATAATTTATGGAAGATGTGTATTGTATTTTATCGGGATTCCCCCCACCCTCTCCCCTTAAACAGTGTTAAAAAACAAGTAAGCTTCTGTCCGTGACGTTATTTTTAACATCGAATTTCATCTCTGTTGGAAAACTATATCTACGTATGTACATACCTTGAATACTACTTTCTCTGCGTGCTCGTCCGAGTGCTCGTCCGCATGGTCGTCCGTGTGCTCGTGCGTTTGCTCGTGCGAGTCCGTGTGCTCCGCGCCGACGCCGTCGATGTCGAACTCGTCCATCTCGGCGGCGACGCTCTCCGCCTTTTGTTCCGCTTCCTTGTCTATTATTTCCTGCTTTATCTGAAATATCATATTAATATAGTGAACTAGCGGTCCCGGCAGACGTCATCCTGCCCGTTCGAAATTCAAATTAGGTAACTTTAGTTAGCCAACGTTTGTATGGGAAAAGAAAAGGGCTGTTTTTAAGGTTTTCCCGGCAATTATTCGATTTTTTCTCGGTAAGAACCATCCTTGGACTTCAACGAACATTTAAAAACAAAAATTGGCCAAATTGGTCCAGGCGTTGTCGAGTTATGCGCTTACCAACACATTTTGCGATTCATTTTTATATATAAGAAAGAAGATAAGCGAAAGCTGACTGACATAACAACGCAGGGTAAGAAACTTAAAATTTTACACAAGAGTTCTTTTTATAGCGCAGGGGAGGCATTAGGATTTTGTTTTGTAAATTCACCCCCTAATGGGGTAATAAAGTTAAGGGGATTTAAAGTTAGTACGAAACTTTACCGTTTTTGAAATCGTTCGAATTACTTAGTTATTCAATATGAAAGTTATACAATACACATAGGTATACAATATTTTATTGTAAAATCATCCCTTGAGAGAGTAGAAGGGAGGGGGGGTTGGAATTAGTATGAATGTACTTCGCTTTCACGCTAAAACTACTGAACCGATTTAAATGTTCGCAGCCTCACCTGGACGCCGACCAGATCGTTCTGCAGCTCCTTCACGTTGATGATCTCCTGCCGGCGGCTCTGCCTGCGTCTTGAGCTGTCAGCTTGTCTCTCTCGTCTCGTAAATACACCCCCCCCCCTTCCCTATAGTTCTTACGTAATACTTGAACATCATCCGCAGCCTCACCTGGACGCCGACCAGGTCGTTCTGCAGCTCCTTCACGTTGATGATCTCCTGCCGGCGGCTCTGCCTGCGTCTTGAGCTGTCAGCTTGTCTCTCTCGTAACTAAAGACCCCCCCCCCCTGTATAACTTATGTAATACTTGAACATCATTCGCAGCCTCACCTGGACCCCGACCAGGTCGTTCTGCAGCTCCTTCACGTTGATGATCTCCTGCCGGCGGCTCTGCCTGCGTCTTGAGCTGTCAGCTTGTCTCTCTCGTAAATACACCCCCCCCCCCCTTCTCTATAGTTCTTACGTAATACTTGAACATCATCCGCAGCCTCACCTGGACCCCGACCAGGTCGTTCTGCAGCTCCTTCACGTTGATGATCTCCTGCCGGCGGCTCTGCCTGCGTCTTGAGCTGTCAGCTTGTCTCTCTCGTAACTAAAGACCCCCCCCCCCCTGTATAACTTATGTAATACTTGAACATCATTCGCAGCCTCACCTGGACCCCGACCAGGTCGTTCTGCAGCTCCTTGACGTTGATGATCTCCTGTCGGCGGCTCTGCTTGCGTCGCGGCGAGAAGTCCTCGTCTGTCAGTTTGTGCGCCTTCTCGTCATCTGTCAGTTTCTCCGTCTTTATGTTGTTCAGGATGTTCACGTCGAACTGCTCCTCTGTCTTCTTGTGTTTGTCTTTCTTCTTCTTTTTTATCTTCTAGAACGAAAAAATATATTGTACCATTACCTGATCTATACCAATACATATTATAAAGAGGAAAGGTTTGTTTGTTTGGATTGAATATGCTTTAAAACGACTGGGCCGATTTGAAAAATTCTTTCACTGTTGGGAAGCTACACTATTCCCGAGTGTCATAGGCTATAAAAAACAATGATCCGTGCGAAGCCGGGGCGGACAGCTAGTATTAGTATAGATTTATTTAAATATATTTATTTACCGTGTGTTCGTCGCTGTCGGAGTCAGAGCTGGAAGAGCTGCTCGAAGAGGAACTGCTCGATCTCATCTTCTTCTTCTGCGCCTTCTTCTTCTGCTGCTTCTTCTTTGCCTTCTTATCTTTTACTTTCTTCTTAGGTTCTGTAATGTTTAAGGGATTATTACTCGATGCAATTAAATCCGTTATTTTATTTCAACTTATATTATTGATATTATTATGATTGAATAAAATACTATTATTTAATTAATTTTCTTTTATTTTTTTTTCAAATAGGTACATATCTTTAAAGTAGGTACATACATTTAAATTATTTTTTGTGTAGTTTACCTTGTTTTATTTCCATGATAAGACCTGCTACTATAAAATATATTTTTCATTTGAGACTTCTTTAAATTTATAATTAATAGAGATAATTATTCAATAAATGTATAAGAAATAGAGATAATCCTTAAAGATGTTTATTTTTGGCTTATTCAGTCTCCGATAAAAGTGATTAATAAGCTCCAGATAGTAAAATAATTCAAAATTTATAATTATCCACAAAGTGATGATTAGTTAGAATATTTTCAAAGTTGTAAAAAAAGTTTTTATATTTTTTATACAACTTTTATAATAACGTATAGTAATATTAGGTACAAATGCCAATTTGTTATTAACAATAATTAAAAATGCAAAAGCAGACGAATCCGCGGGGTATATCTAGTATAATCAAATACCTTTCACCACTTCATCTTCGGACACCATTTCAATCTTCTCCACTTTGGACAACTTCTTCTTCTTCTTCTGCTTTTCTTTTAGCTTCTTCAAATACTTCTTCTCAGTACGCTGCCGTTTCAATTTTGATTTCAATTTTTTATTCGCCTGAAAAATAAGTTATTTGTGTTAGATTAAGGACCTTGTACGTTATTGATTTTGGGTTGATTTATCGAGGTATTTACAGTTCCCATGTTACTGTATTGCTTTAGTTCTTATATTCCATTATAAAACATAGTAAATTATACCTACACTACTACTATAAAGAGTACCTAAAGATTTGTATTTTTGTGTGTGTGTAGGTTTGTAATTAATAAACTCAAAAACTACTGTGCCGATTTCCAAAAAAATATTAATTCATTCCAATGTGTAATAACCGCGAAGGCATCAGAATTTATTAGAGTACCTTCTTCTTCTTAGTCCTTCTCTTCTTAAGGTCATCGTCCTCGGACACTGATGACGACAGCGTCGATGAAGATCTCTTTCTCTTGCGCGACTTCTCCTTCACTCTCTCCTTGTCTTTCTCCTTCTCTTCTATTCTCGGCTTTTTACTGGAATAATAAATTTTAATGATTTTGGATGGTGATGAATTTAACGCTATTAAGACGATGATGCTAAAAAAAAAACGCAAGTTAAATCCGTTTTTACTTGTATCATTCCAATGTGTAATAACCGCGAAGGAATCAAATATTACGATGATTCTAATTATGTTAGACTGATCCTCTGATTCGATTCGATCAACGCATAAAATTACTTAGAAAATGACGCCTCCCCGCTCGCCTAGTTAGTTATTTTTTTTTAAGGCCTAAATTCTGGCCAGACTCGGTTAGACCTCATTTCTAGTGCCAAGATAAAGTAATAAGCAAAGTTTCAGGGCAGTAATAATTTTGCGGCTAAAATATGCTATTTTTCTTATACTATAATAGAATTAAGTCGCAAATAACTAACCATTTCTCAACCTCATCGACGTCGCTCTCCTGGCTCCACCCCTCGCTGCTGAGGCGTATCTTCTTTCTCTTTCTCTCCTCCTCGCGCTCCATCTTCCGTTCCTGTCTGTCGGGCGTCGTGCTCTGCGATTGGCTCGCTCCCCCCTCCGCCCAGCACACCGCCTCCATGAACCTGGGGGGCAACGTAGTGACGTCACTACTACGCGCTGTTAGTGTTTACGTGTTTTTTTTTTTATTATATTAAAATGTTAGAAACGTTATTAACATGCAATATAATAAAAATATAATAATAGGCACGACGACTGCGTTTTTTTTGTCTAATTATTAGATTACCAAAAATAATAGGGCACGTTAAAACAAACAAAAAAATGTTGTTTGTCTGATAAAAGAAAGGAATACGTGTCCAATTATTTTTAAATATCTAACTGACAAAATAGAATGTTGTTTTCTTACACGGCATATTTAATTTAAAATATACCTAGATCTGCAAATTGAAGTGAATGAGTAGGGTAGTTTAGTATTATTGTAAATACTACGTAGGTCAAAATTGAATAAACCAGTCAGCCATCTACCCCCGTGTTTCATTACAGCAATAAAGAATAAATACTAACTTCTGGTACTCCCTGTCGAGGGTGAGGTCGTCTTCTCTGAGGGGCGTGAGAGGCGACTTGGGGCGGGCCGTGGCCCCTGGGGTCCCTGGCGCCCCCGCGGCCTCCGCGGCCTCACCGGCCCCCGGGGGCCTCGGCGGGCTGGGGGGCTCGCGCGATATCACCGTCACATTCTCACTCAGCGACTGCGAGGAGGGGGGATACCAGCTACGCTTCTTCGGAAAAGGGCCGTCGGAGATTCTATAAATAGAAAAGACAAATTAAAATTGATTGATACCGATATGTATTTCAATATTATGAAAATATGATGATTGTTTTAAATTAGACTAGTGTTTTAGTCATTCTGATGCAGTAACGTCAAAAATACGCCATTTACTTATTTTATGTAGCCAGAGTGCCCAGAGTCACTTGCGTGAGAATTGAGAATCTTTTGTCTTTAAAATTTGTAAAAAAAATTACCAATCCTGTAGTCCTTGGCCTATAAAAGGGGTTTGCTTTGACAGGGGGCATTCTAACTTTGACCACCGTACGAGTAACAAGTCAAACACGAGACCATTGGTTCCCTCTAATCCGAGTAAGGAACTTAGTTGTTTAATTTCTTTGATTATACCAAGTTATTGATACCTACTGTCTATAAAACACACAGGGACACCCCAGTGTCGCCAATAGTTGCCAGGCGCCGTCATATAAATATATAATTATATGTTGTGTACTAACTGGTCACACCCGTAGACCCTGTCGACGAGCGCCATCTTGCACATCTCGAGCTCGTCGTACACCACGGAGCGGTCCTTCACGCAGCTGCAGCTCTTCGGGTTCTCAGCGAACCACACCTTCGGCGAGGCGCGCGTCGTTCTGGAAACCATACCTCATCTATACTAATATCATAAAGCTGAAGAGTTTGTTTGTTTGTTTGAACGCGCTAATCTCAGGAACTACTGGTTCGAATTGAAAGAAAAAATTCTTGGATAGACCATTTATCGAGGAAGGCTTTAGGTTATATAACATCACGCTGCGACCAATAGGAGCGAAGAAACAGTGGAAAATCCGTAAAAAACGGGGAAAATTATTATAATTAAAAATAAATATTCCACGCGGACGAAGTCGCGGGCACAGCTAGTTAAGAATAAAATAAGTAGCTTATTGGAATGAAACAACTTAAATTTAGACGGATTTAACTCCGGTATTTTATTTTATTTGCAGACGTTTCCGAACCTTTACAGATTCACGAGCACGACTGAGCTGACTTTAGCGTCAGCCAGCGTGAGTTGTTTCATTCCAATGTATAATAACCGCGAAGGCAACAGAAATTAATAAGTGACTTATTTAGTGCTATACATAGTTACAACAAACGTAAAAGGTACTAACTAATATTATAAATACGAAATCTGCCTGTCCCGCTTTCACGCTAAAACTACCGACTTAAATGAAATTTGGTACACAACTAGTCAAGAGCCTGACAAAGGACATAGGCTACTTTTAATTGCTAATTCCACGAGGACGGAATCGCGGGCAAAAGCTTGTCTTTTATAATCAGACAGAAAAGGCTGTAGACATTGAGAGAGATATAGATCTTATTACAAATAATTTACCTATACGGATATAGTGATTTTCTTAAAGGACGATCGCCGAGCACAGCGAAAAACGGACGTTGCCCTTTTTCTATTTGTCTCTGTCGCATGCGCGTAGTAATAGCGCCCTCACGCTCGCACAGTAACCTTCAAGGACAAATAGAAGGCAACGTCTGATTTTCGCTGTGCTCAGCGACCGTCCTTCAGTAACAAAACACTTACTTGTAGCATTTACTCTTGTCATGTCGGAACAGCAGCGGCTGGCAGATCTTCAGCACGAAGCTCCAGGTCTCCAGCGAGTCCACGGTGGACTTGCACATCTGGCTCTCCAGCGCTTCGTCCAGCTCCTTCTCCACGGACAACCTGAATTCCTTCATCTTCATGCTGTCACTGGACTTGTAACCACTCTCCGTAGACTTGCAACCGTCACTGTAGTTATCAGTGTAGTCACTTCTCACACTGCGCATACTATCATCCAACTCAGGTGTACCCTCTTTAAAATCATCAGGTGAATCATACTCAACCAGCCCCTTGTCTTGACTGTCATCGTCACTCATGTTTTCTTGCTTTATCTCATTGATTACCGATTCCAGGAAATTGTCGTCAGTCATGTCCATAGATACGCTTGTGTCGTTGAAATCGTATGTTTTTTTGACTTTAGGTTTAGCGAAATCTTCTATTTTCGTGTCTTCGTCGAACATATCCAATACATCCTCGTCGTTTGGATCTATCTCGAATTTGAATGAATCTATTACTGGCTGCAATTTCTCGACCTTTGCAGGTTTAGGACTGTTCAGGACTATTTTAATTAGAGATTCTTTGTCATCCTTCTTTTTGTGTAAATCTTTCATAAGCTCCGTCTGATCTTTAGCTTTGTCTTTTTCTTTAGCGATCGATTTTATTGGTTTATCTTCGACCTGGGGACTAGATGTCTTATCATCGTTATCCAAAGACCAACTATCACATACTAAGTAATCATTTAAATTCACATCTGTCTCCTTAGCATCTCTTTCAGCGGACTTGTCCGTATTTCTTTCTAAATCTTTAACTTTATTTTCTTCTTTGTCTTTCTTCTCTCTTCTTTCGGATTCTCTTTCTTTATGCTTATCCCTGTCATCTCTTCTATATTCAGAATGTCTCCTGGATCCGCTATCGTACCTATCGCTTTTTCTTTTACTCTTATCCTTGCTTCTGTCTCTGCTTCTATCGCTTTTGTGACGACTGTGTCTATCTTCTTTTTCCACCTTCTCATCTCTTTCTTTATCTTTATCTTGTGGATCTTCTTTCTTCCTTTGAAAGGGATTATCATAATCTGGTAATAGTTTGTTATAATTGAATTTAAACTCTTTGCCTTCCGCGCGTGCCTTTTTAGCTTCACGAATAATTTCGTCTACTTTAGACGGTTCTGAAAATACCATTTCACTATTAATTTATTTATAGATAAATTCAAAAAAAACTAAAGCTATTTTATTACTTATTATACTAACTTAGTAAAACAGAAAGCGTGCGGTAAGCATTAAACAAAGGCGCAAACTTACTACGCTTCTTGCGTTTGGAACGCCGCGTGTCGGCCGCGGCGGTCAAGCCGCGCGGGCGGGACGCGCACACGCGGTACTTGCCTGCTTGACATGCACACCAGGCGAGCAAACAAACAGTGCAATAAGAGAGAGATGCATGATGCAGTGGTTAGTGAAACGTGAACAGAGCTGAATAAAGTAGCAGTTAATGAAATGTACACCTCTTTGAAGTCGGTTAAAAATGGATAAGGCAAGCACTGACATTGTATATGAACAAGAATAGTTATTTCAATACACTTGCACGGAATTTGGCTGTGCGACTCTTCGCCGTGTACATTTCATTATCAGTATGTTACGCTTAAATTTAAAAAAAAATACCAATTCTTAAAAGGATATACTTGTTAAACAATTTATATATTATATAAATTATAAATCAATTCTGGCGTATGGTTTAAAAATGCAAACGTAACCACTGTTATGAATAAAAACTTTAAAAAAAGGAAGAGATAAAAAAGGTTATGTGTACGACATTCGAAATTCGACTTTAGGCAAAGTGCATAAAAACAAATTTCAAAAATCTGAAATATTCACAGGACATTTATAAAAAAATATGCATGTAAAGAACACCAATTTTATAATGGAAACCATGCAACCACAGGCTTGCAAACGTCATCCAACATAATAATATATAATGCAAAAATAAATTGTGATGCGAACTCAGTGATTCAAGAAGAAAGGTTTAATATGTCGCAGCCGAATCATATAATCCGCCGTATTTCATTACAGCTAGCCGTTTTACAAAACAGGGCAATTCTATAATAAGGCGGTTCTACGATTAGTTGTATTGTCATCAAGTGTCACAGTTCTAAACTATCCTACTTTTCGGGTTGCAATAAACCTAACCTTCTTTTCTTTTATTGTTTTCTCATTATTTATTGAAGAACTTATTGCAAAAATTGTCCGAAAATAGGGCGGTTCAACGATTAGCCGGATTGTCACATACACGTTCTTCAGTGATTAATAAGAAAATATCAAAAGAAAAGAAGATTAAGACTGTGACCCTTGTGAGGATTGTATTACTACCAGAATAGTAGGATAGATTAGAACTGCTAAACTAATCACTTAACCGCCATATTACAAAACGACCCTGCTTTTTAAAACGGCTAGCTGTAATGTAATAAGGCGGATAATACGATCCAGCTGCCACGATGTATAACACGTGCATGATATCGCACCTTTGCCAGAAAAGTGTGACAACTCGAAATGTCATCACATGAATTCAAATTTAAATGTGCCGACTTAGAGTCTTAAATAGAGTAACAAAATATTTCGACACACTTTTCTAGTAAAGGTACGTACGATATTTAGTAGAGCAACACCAATTAGTAACACCATTGCAAGTAGGGTAGCTAGTATAGTATAAAACACATACCCAAAAAGGACTTAATAGGGGGCATGGCCTTTGTAGGCATGGCCTTTTCGTTGTTGGAGCTGGGGCATATGAGGCCAAGCGGGATGCCTAGTTCCACCAACTCCATCTTGCGTTTCATGTCTTCGATTTCGGAGAGAGTACGTTTCTGTAGATCGGTGTATGAATCTGCAAATTATATGTTAGTATAAATCTTTGCTACTTAGCAATTTGACATGATATTTGTACACAGAGAAATGTAGAAAAAATTTATACATGATATTGATCCAAGTAAATACTATAACATGAATGAAACAACTGTATTTTAATTTTTTTGCTGATGATTCAGAAATTTTACAGTGTCTATAAACGTAATTATACATACATACTTAATTTGTAGTGGTAGTTCTCGAGTTGGAATGTTAAAAGAAAAACTGCTCTTTGTGCAAAATTTATATACTGCTCCTTGGTAATTAGTAGTTTTATAGTACAGAATTTATAAGTAAATCTTGGAAATTTAGATTTTTTAGAACAATGCAAAATATTGGAGTTGTACTTGTAGTTTGATTTATGAAAGAATCAATAATACTACCTATTTAGTAAAGTAACTAGCTAAATTAAGAAAACAAGGTCTATGAGGACTTTAAACAGTAGAATACCCTGTAAATTCCTCTTACTGGAGCCCAGCTTGGGTGGTCGAGGTGGCTTCTTCTGCTCATCATCGGGCTTGTTCTGGCTCACCTTCACGCTGCTCAGCTTGCCGATCAACACCGCCGAACCTGAGTGTAAATCAATCATAGTAATAAGTAGGATACATACTTTTTAACCCCTATTTTGCACCTTTAGCTGGTGAATTCTGATACACCATGAATCATGTATTCAATAAAATGTTTTTAAGATCATGAATCTCAAGTTTTATCAAAATCATTGCTAATATAAAGATTTTTCCATACAAACTTATAACCCCTACTACATGCATAGCTTTTCTTAAATCTCCACTTTTTAAATTATAACAAATGTCCAAATTTTATTTTCAATGGACAAAAATAAAGGCAAATTATAAATACTTCTTACCAATAGTTCCCGTTACAGCAGGCTTTCCAATTGGTGTGGGTGTGACAGGAGTCTTCTTCTGAATGGAGAATGCTCGGAGACGTTTCTTTGCATTCTCCACACCTTTCAACGACGGCAGCAGCTGGCGGGATGTTGGTGACGGAGTGGAAACTGGCACCTCCTGTAGTTAAAGCATATAAAACATAATCAAAGACAAATAATGATTGAAGTAAAGAATAAAATATAATATGTTTATTCAGGAATCACAACAAATTATGGAAAAAAAACAAAAGTATACCCAATGTTGAGCAGAGTCTGAAACTGTCTACCACTAACGAACATAAGTAAATTAAAAATAAATTGTATGTAGCTAGCTAAATAAACAAATTAAAAAGATGACCTAACCAGGTAGATTTACTCTAAGGTCTAGAGCGGCCATGTATATTAAAGACAGACAATAATGGTTTGATAAGCACTAACGACCTAATAAAAATGTACCTTTAGAGTATTTGGCGGCTTGAGGTAAAGCTCAAATTGTGTACTTCTCAGCTCAATTACTGCCTAATAAGAGTTTTGAACTTATTACGTATGTCCTATTTATAACACTAACCTTTTTGAAATTGAAGGTAACAGTCCCTGGTGGCGCCGGCTCATTGGAATCTATATCGAAACCCGGCAAACCCGAGTTGGAACCTTCCGAGTCCATGCTTGCAATTTGCTAGTTCTTATTATTTCAGATAACTACGCATCTAAACATAACATTAAACTATTTGACACTAAATTTCACTAAAACAACACATTGCGACAAATGCCGCATTTGCTACAGTAGTATATTATTTGTTTATTGCAGTAAAATAAAAACGAATAGGAACCATATTACAAATTAACAACAAACGTCAGTCATCTTTTAGGAATAGGCTACAATAGATAATATAGATAAAATATAATGTTGCCAGTTGCCACCCTTTTATTGCGACGGGGCATAGATCAAGGAGTGTAGACGTGCCGGGACGGCTATATTTATAATTTCCCGTGGGTGGATAAAATAAGACCAGGGACCTTATTTATAACTACACCAAATTTACCTACCCAAGAATATTTAATAAAAAAATGTTTTTATAGACTGTAGTAAGTAGGTACTCATTTAAAAAAATGATTAAATTATTATTCATCTACCTACTCATGAGAGGTACCTATTTAGCATAATCTTTAAGTATGTACTCTGGGAGAGGACAACGTTTTCATATTTGTACATAATTTTAGAAACAGTATTGAAATAAATATATTTTACCTAAATTATTAAATAAAGTTGTTCTGAAATGCGACCTGTTACATAATTTTTACCTATCCTTTGAGTTTAATGAAAACTTAAAAGCAGAAATGGTACCTAATGGTACTTACACCACTGATTAAACTTTTACGAATAATATAGAAACAATCTAACGATTAGAAAAATCTTTTCTTCTTATGGGTTGTTTTATTTAAGAATGACAACAGAGTTAGTACTTAGCCACTTGTATGTTTAACTATTAGTTAAGTATTGGTAAGGTATAATAATATGCGCGATTCGACCTAAAACTAAAACATGTGTGAGAAAAAAAGTACAGCAGCTGGTCCAACTTTTATTATTAACCAATGATTTGCAAAATTTAACATCGCCTATATATAAGCTATTGCGCAATAAAGTTTAGTTTTAAAATGATGCAGAACGCGTATTTGAGATGTCCAATGTAAATACTTGAATAACAGTGTATAAAATGATTAAATAATTGTTATCTCTACTATAAAAATTGCTATATCTTTTTAATTTAAGTCTTAGTTAGTTGTGTAGATACGTGTTGTGCTGTTTGAGTGAAATAATTATGACGAGGTTTTCACCGTTTTTAAAACAAGTGAGTTTATTTATTTGTATCTTAGGAATTTTGCCAATAGGGATCTATCGTTCCTGTACCGGTGTTCGTTCACTATAATATTACCTATGTGTTATAAAAGTGTTAAGTCATTTTGAATAATTTAGGATTAAGTATTATAAACACAACGCCCAAAAGGTACCTATTATTCGCATGTAATTTTGAGCGAGGTTACAACCATAGTAGCCCAAGAGCCAGCGGCCCCCAGACTTTCGGTAAAGTATAAAAGCTGTAAGTTTGTCAATGTATGCCCCCAACACAAGTAAGAACGAACCCCGTCTATGAAACTTGGGTCGCGGTGGCTTTGGTAGGTATCGGGTAATAAAGGTGTGTAAAATTGTGTGTTAAATTCGTTAAAGTATAAAACTCAGTTTTTACATATTTTACGTATAATAATCCTAGAAGTCACCTTGCCGAAGCCCAGACCCTTCGTACGGTTGCAACCCTCTCCCAGACGCCCTTAAAGTTTTATTTAATTGTTACTATACTTACGGTATACGTACCACATAATACAATGACAGCTGATGCGCAGTAAAACGTCGCAATGGACCGAACGCTGTATTTCACACGCACCCACTGACACATACCGCCATTTGGGGTCTTTAGGGACAATTTTGAACTTTGACTAAGAATTTCATGTTGCCAATACATCAAAAGTCTAATGTAGGTGCGAGCGCGAGGGACATATTATGTGTCAGCGGGTGCGAGTGAAATACAGCGTTCGGTCCATTGCGACGTTTTACTGCGCATGATCTATCATTTATTGTATATAGCTTCTGCCCGCGACTTCTTCCGCGTGGAAGTCTTTTTGCAGTCGGTTAAACAGTAGCCTATGTTCTTTCTCAGGCTCCAGACTTTCTTTGTACCAAATTTCATTTAAATCGGTCCAGTAGTTTTAGCGTGAAAGCGTAACAGACAGACAGACAGAGTTGATTTCGCATTTATAATATTAGTAGGGATAATGAGAACTATTTTCTAGATTTATTATGAAAATTCGTTATGTACAATAACTAAAACAATACAATTAGGGCAATATTTACATTTAGCACTGCCAGATTTATTGTCAACATGAAAATATTGACGCCAATATTGAATACTTGTAGTTCTTTTAGTCGTAGACATTATAAAAAACGGGACTTTTAAAACACTAAAAACTTGTTCACACGAGAACCTTTCAAATTTGAATTGTTTGAAAAATGAAGTTTCAGCAACGAATAATGAATAACATATCAAACGAATGTCGGTAAAGTAGTACAGTTCATCGTCTAACTCCATCTAGTGAATGTTTTATTAAAAATGAATCAACTAAACTGTTCGGGGAGCATTTATTTCATGATAATAAAAAATCGATTATTAATTTAAAAAAAATCACGTTTTAAAATCGATTTTTACTTTAAAATAATCGATTTTTAATCGATTATTTTTTCACATTCCTACTATTAAGAAATCATCATTTGATAGTTCTCCAAATAACATATATAAATTGAGCTTTTATACTATACCGTAAGTATAGTAACAATTAAATAAAACTTTAAGGGCGTCTGGGAGAGGGTTGCAACCGTACGAAGGGTCTGGGTTTCGGCAAGGTGACTTCTAGGATTATTATACGTAAAATATGTAAAAACTGAGTTTTATACTTTAACGAATTTAACACACAATTTTACACACCTTTATTACCCGATACCTGCCAAAGCCACCGCGACCCAAGTTTCATAGACGGGGTTCGTTCTTACTTGTGTTGGGGGCATACATTGACAAACTTACAGCTTTTATACTTTACCGAAAGTCTGGGGGCCGCTGGCTCTTGCTCTATAGACTAAAACATAAGATAATGTTACTGGTACATACCTAAAGAACGTAAAGGTACTATACCTAATATAATAATATTTACCGGTTCTAACAGCCGGGCTTGAGTGTGGGCCACAAGAGCTCCAGATAGTAGAGGTCACATGAACTGCGATGTCATGTTTATAGACGGATTACAAAAACAATAGCAGACTTCTTGATTTGATTATGTGAATCTTGGGAATTAACTTACCCTTAATACATACATATTTTGGGTTTCAAAAAAAAAAACGATTACATTATTCAGCATTTATATATTACGTAAGAATAATGCTATACAACGCTACATTTTTTAATGACGCTTCTCTAAAGCTTTAAATATTATTTAATCGCAGTGTTTCGTGACCGGGGCAGTGTGTTGCAATATCGTGGGTCATGGCAGTACATTTGGATTCCCGGGAGTATTGCTTCCCCAGTTGCAAGGGCCCGGGGCCACCCTGTCTGTCAGCAGTGAAGCTGGCTCGTGGATCGGTTGGTATTTAACATACATCCCTATCCCTACTAATATTATAAATGCGAAAGTAACTCTGTCTGTCTGTCTGTCTGTCTGTTACGTTTTCACGCTAAAACTTCTGGACCGATTTAAATGAAATTTGGTACAAAGAAAGTCTGGAGCCTGAGAATAGACATAGGCTACTTTTTAACCGACTGCAAAAAAGGAGGAGTTCCACGCGGACAAAGTCGCGGGCAGAAGCTAGTATAATATATAACTAGCGGCCCACCTTGGCTTCACCCGGATCCGTTTTTGTGCCTATGTCACTCAGGAATAGTGTAGCCTTCCAACACTGAAAGAATTTTTCAAATCGGACCAGTCGTTTTGGAGCCTATTCAATCCAAACAAACAAACAAACTTTTCCTCTTTATAATATTAGTATAGATAGCATAGATGAAACTCGTTTCTGCCCGCTACTACGTCCACCTGGAATAGTTTCTGCTTCGTTCCTAGTTGTTTTAGCGTGATTATATTATTAAATAATAATATAGCCTTCCTCGATGAATTGTCTTTCTAAGAAAGTAATTCTTGAAATAAGCGCGTTTAAGCAACCAAACAAATAAACTCTACACTGTACACTAAGACTAATATATTAAGCTGCATAGTCTATAGCTTAATATATTATATATTAGTAGGTATACATAGATAGACTTAAAACTTTCGCAAACTATCTATTAAGTAGATGTAGGACAATGTAGGTGGGTAATGTGATTAATAGAAGAAAAAAAAGAGGAACAAAAAAAATATTGATATTTAACATCATCAATACATAGTATAAAACAAAGTCGCTTTCGCTGTATGTCCGTATGTATGCTTAGATCTTTAAAACTACGCAACGGATTTTGATGCGGTTTTTTTTAATAGATAGAGTGATTCTTAAGGAAGGTTTATAGCCCCCGTGTGAAGCCGGGGCGGGTCGCTAGTATTTTATAAATTAATTTACTATTTTGGTAAACAATGACCGTTCATTACATGCCATTAATAATAAATCATCGCCATTTTATCAATTTTGCTAGCGTCATTGACACTTACCTAAAGGGCGTAAAGGAGACAGTCTTATCTTTAATCTTGCCTTTAGGTCCATGAAATATCATGAAATTAATATGGCGAAGTATATGCATATTATTAGTGTATATATTTTGGCGTACCTTACACATACTATTAGTTGCTAATGCTGAACTTCTTCTCAATTTGTTGCAGCATCTGCGATGGCATTATCACTCTTCATGGGTTCTTTCTTAGCGCAGCCATTAATGTCGCGGTGGGGGCGGAAACCAGCGCACTTTGCAGTTATCTTCTCCGGAATACTGGGATGGCTTGTTATTGCATCGGCATGGAATATCTGGGTAAACTGTTTGTCCGACTATTAATACTCAAGTCAACACATACCTATTTAAATATGGTATTTAAAATGTTCAATTGTATATTTCCAGATACTGATCCTTGGGCGCGTGATCCAAGGTCTCTCATTTGGCGTGTTCATGCCATTACGACCTGTGTTGATCGGCGAGTACACCAGCCCGCGTTTCCGTGGTGGATTCCTCACCATGATCTCACTCTCGCAGACTTTGGGGGTCTTTATCGTCCACCTCATCGGAGCCTTGTTACCTTGGAAATACACTGCTCTCGCCTGCAGTGTCTTCCCGCTTTTGGGTTTCTTCCTTACTCTATATACGCCTGAATCTCCCGCCTGGCTCGCACTGCAAGGCGAGTACGACAAGTGTCGTGACGCCTTTCACTGGCTCCGTGGAACCGAAGAGGAGGAGGAACTAAACAGAATGATACTCGCCAGAGTCGCCGCTCAAGAACAGCGCGATTACGGTCCCAAAACTAAGAAATTCGAAGACATGAAGATGATAGTTCGTAAACAAGAGGTTTACAAACCGGTTCTGTTAGTGATGCACGTGTTTCTTTTAGCGCAGTTCGCAGGCAGCTTGACGATGGCCAACTACGCTAAGCCTGTTATCGTAACGGTGGTGGGGCCTGACGCTGAAGTTAATCTCTGGATGTTGATGCTAGATATAAACAGATTCGTGGCGAATGTTGTGGCCGTGTACATAGTCAATAAACTTCAGAGAAGAATGATGATATTCAGCACTGGCGGAGTTTGCGTGGTGGCACACTTTGTGATTGCTGGATATGTTTACTCCAAAGACCGTGATATTTTACCTTACGATGCGCCGTGGATATCTGGGCTACTTCTAAATGTGCATATGGCATCAGTGGGAGTTGGTATGCTGCCGATGCCGTCAGTAATCGCAGGGGAAGTGTATCCTTTACAGCACAGATCTCTTCTTGCTAGCATAAGCGCTGGTGTGGTAGCTATTACTATGTTTATCACCCTGAAAACCTTCCCGCCTCTTTGCAAGAGCGTGGGCTTGCATGGGACTTATTTGATATACGGATCGATATTGGCATACAGTATGATCTGGATCTGGTTCCTGCTACCGGAGACGAAAGGAAAGACTCTACAGGAGATCGAGGAACACTTTCGGGGGAAGAAGCTGCCTCTGCACGAAGAAGCTCAGTTCGAGACTAAACCGTTAAAAGAAACTATTCACTCCACAGATGTCACTTGTGCGGTCTAGCCATATTACATAACTAGCCGTGCCCGCGACTTCGTCCGCGTGGAATTTAAGTACTGGGACATAAGTATGGATAATTAAAGATTTTTTTCTAAAATGAGTTACTCTTTATTACATAAGCTATCTGCCAGTGAAAGTCCCGTCCAAATCAGTCCAGCTGTTCTATAGATTAGCCGGAACACACAGATAGACAGACAAATAATATAAAAAATATAATATAGGTATGTATTTAATATTTCAAATGTAAATTATAAAATGTCTTTATAAACCACATTAACAGCTTTTCCTTCTGGGGCTAATATGAAAATGTTATCCGCATTACTAACCCGCGAGCAAGCCACGTATAGTTGGCCGTGTGAAAAACAATTCGACCTGAGATCAACTCCAACAGCCTTTAGCGTCTGCCCCTGAGACTTGTTAATTGTCATAGCAAAGCAAACGGACACTGGAATTTGTGTCCGTTTGAATTGGAATGGGAAATTGTTGGAGATGATTGGTATTCGTGGTATGTATACAGTTTCACCTGCACTACATCCAGTAAGAATCTCAGCTTCGATTAAGTTTCTTTGTAAAGAAGTTACTCTAAGTCGGGTTCCATTGCACAATTTAGGCGGAGTAAGATTTCTCAATAGCGATGCGTTGTAAGCGTTTCGTCTGGGCATTTTTAAAATCAAAGCAAATACATACAATAATACATATATTTTTTATTATTTCAATAAATCTACGTCTACGTAGGCAATATTTTTTTAGATTATATCCGATATTTTTCAACTAATTCACAAAGCAAGTTCAGAGTCCGTATTTTCATATCCAAGTATAACATCAAAATCATCAACTAACCGAATCGCAAGACAAACAAAATTAAATAGTTTTAAACGACCAGTTTGTATTTAAGTATACTTTTCAGAGAAAAAGCTATAGCGCGTTTTAATTGCCTTGAGGCGCCATCTAGTACTATATTATGTAACTATAAAATCTCCTATAGAAAAATTACCTTTAAACTTTAAAAGACGATAGCTTTTTTATTTGACATCCGATTTCGATGAAACAAAGCCTATATGTTGCTCAGGGAAGAGCTTAATCTATTAGTGAAAGCCGCGTCAAAATCTGTTCAGTAGTTTTCAAGATTAGCGAATACATACAGACAGACAGACAGACAGACAGACAGACAGACAGAAAAGAAAATCTAAAAAATCATTTTTGTGTTCTGTTACTCTTTTATTATTGCCCACACCCATTTTTTGTTAAAAATTTCAATTGTACAGACACGCGGTTTCTACTGTTTTATTATATGTAAGATATATAATGTTTGTAAATAGTATTATTAAGTACCTATCAATCGAAACAGAATTCGTATCAGTACCAAGAGATAAGTTTCAATATAGTCTGAGATGACAATGGCGGCAACTCGAATGCTCGTAATTCCATTCACATATATTTTGCTGCAAATGTAGGATTAAAATAGGTGAAACGTGTTAAACAGTTAACACGCATGAGATTATATTCAATGCTTTATTAAAGAAAATATTGTTTTTTTTATCCCATTTTAATAGAATAACATAAAACGTTAATCAGTCGACTACTCACTACAATGTATGGTCAATGAACTCAAGAACTTATTATATTTTCAATATTTCATATATAATTAATTTGTTCCAGTTTACAGAATTGAAATTTTTGCATGTTAGAAACCTTAGGCAAGCACATATCTGGTATGATTAGCATTTTTCTTTATGTCAGTTACATAGCGGTTTTAACTCCACCTCCTGCGACTCCTTATGTAGGTCATTTGGTTTCGAAAATGTCCTTCGAAATTGTTCTTCAATCTCATGCAACGTCTTCCATCGTGTTTCCGGCAACAGAAACCAAACGACTACCAAGCAGACGGCCAGGATCCCTGAGTAAAGTGCGTAAGTCCCGTGTAAGCCCAAGGTGGATATCAGACTTTTAAACATTTTCCAAGTATAGTAGGACGTACCAGGAACACATAAGAAACTTATGATACTAGCAATGCCTCGATGTTGTAACGGAAACACTTCTCCAGCTATCACACTTGGTAATGACATCATTCCCATAACAATAGATATGATTTGCGAGCTGATCAATAACCCAGGAATCAATAAAGTATCATATGAAAACCAGTTCTTAAGTCTAGCACATACAAACAAAGCAAAAAATAGGTGTGTACAGGTACAGACCACACCGGTCACAAATATCGCTGTCCGTCTATTTATTTTATTAATCGCAAAAACTGCGATAGCGCTAAGGATAAACCTCAGTGTATCAAAGGCCGTCATCCAGATTTGTTGATTAGCATTTGGTATTAGCATAGCAATAATTTCTGGTGAATATGTGGCCATCAGAACTACTTCAGAAAACTGCTGTATAAAGTTTAGCGTCGTCACAAGAATAATCGGTTTGTGAAATTCGCTTTTCTTAAATGTTAACAATATTTTCTTGAAAGCGTTACTATCATCACTCTGATCTTTTTTTATTAGTTGAGCGTGCTCTATCATTTTTTCTAGTTCATCCATTTCTTCAATTCCTCTAAGCCAAATGAAGACCTTTTTGCACTGTTCCAACTTCCCACGCTTAGCTAGCCAGCTAGGAGTCTCAGGGGAATTGAAAGTTATTATAAAACTTGCAAAAGTGAGCATCATACAAATCATGGCTGCTTTCTTGAAGCTCACGAAAGATCCTAGAAGATGAATGAAAGAGACGCCGCAAATTTTGAAAAATATTATTGTGGCAAGGAAACCACCTCGATACTTGGGGCTGGTGTACTCTCCAATGATAATGGACTGAATTGGCATTAACATTCCGTATGAGAGTCCGTGGAAGATTCTCCCTATCAGCAACATCTAGAAAAAAAATACGAAGGATTTTTATCTATTTTATAAGTAACCTGCAGCTTCTGCCCGCGACTTCGTCCGCGTGGAACTCCTCCTTTTTTTGCAGTCGGTTAAAAAGTAGCCTATGTCCTTTCTCAGGCTCCAGATTTTTTTTGTACCAAATTTCATTTAAATCGGTCCAGTAGTTTTAGCGTGAAAGCGTACCAGACAGACAGACAGAGTTACTTTCGCATTTATATTATTAGTAGGGTTGACATTACATTTGACTTACTAAAATACTATATTTTATACGTACTTACCTCAGTATTGTTGGCCCAGATAATAGAAAACCAACCGGAAGTTAGTGGTATCATGACAGAATAATGAGCTGCCTTTCGCCCCAGTCGCATCATGATGGGCGGTGTTATAAGGATGCCGAAGAACGTTGATATGCTCATAAATAGTGCTGAAAACAGGTAAAGATGGGATTATTTATTCAATTTTAAAGTGTAACATCAACAATACCTACTTATACCTATTTTACTTAATCATCTATAGTACAGATAATTAGATTCTATACCTACTCGTATATGTCGTTTTATATTTCACATATGTAGGAAGATGACAATTTTAACCTACCTAATCGGGTTTCCATATCCTCGGAGATGGTAATGACGGAATGACGTTTCTGGAGCTGTGCTAGCAACACTGAAGGGAACCCCAGTACGCATCCTTGTCCAAAAACATTTAAAATTACGGCAGATGTCACAAAGCACTGCAGACAATATGCAGAAAATAGTTAGATTTCATATTTATTAGTAACATCTATTAAAATAATAAGTACCTAGTTACTGAATCATCACTGAACGGAATTCAGAATTAGATAATATTAAGTAATTTTACAATCAATTTATATAATTACTACTTATCTAGGTACTTACTTGTTTGAGAAACGGTGGAAATCTGCGCTTCTCTTCAATCATCACTATAATATATTTGTCTGTATCATAATAATATCTGCATATAAATAACTTAAGTAGATAACTAGTAATGACCTGTTTTGTAATTTTAAACTGAATGTTTTTGTCTGATTTCAGGACTTTCAAAATCAAATTTTCGTTTCAAATAATATTTTCGCAAAATAATATCTAATTATGTATACCTATATAGTTAATGCTCGTAACTTTATTTATTATCAACCTGACTAGATTTACGGTGTTGCTTTGATTTTGTGATGAATCAGATAGTAAGTATTCAGTGAATCTTTGATAAGGAGAGTTGTTCTCAGATTAAGATTATTATTACAGATTAAATTTGTATCGAAGAAAAGAAAAGTATTTTTATTAAAATAACTATATAAGATAAAACATAGATAGAGAAAAAAAAACTACTACATTCGTTGAAGTTATAATAAAAAGTTTCACTAAGTATACCTACTTCCTACTTTCAATTTACATATTCTTTGAAATAATATATCGACAATACGAAACTTTGTGCTTTACATTTTGATCAGGCGTTTCAATGCTGGCTAGATTGCAAATTCATATTTATTCATGTAATATTGGAATTGGTCACAAATAAAAACTGTGTTTTTTTATTTACTTACGAATAAATTGTAAAAATACTTTTATTTACATACAACACTTTGTCTATGTTTAAGCGATGGAATTATGTTTTGTACCATGGTCACCCGAAAGCGACGTGGAGAAAAAAGTTCGCGATTGTCTATTCGCCATCAAGATGGCGTCATCGAAGGAAACCTATTGTTTGTGTGGTCAACCATATAATATTGGACAATTTATGATAGAATGCGACTGCTGTCGTGAGTGGTTTCACGGCAGGTAAAGTGGGAAAAATATAAATTTTCTAGTGAAAACCCTTATGTGTGTTAAAAAAAATATGTTTCTTTTGACAGTGCCTCGCCGTTCGGCCATCACTCGAATCAGAATGTTTTAGTGAATTATTAGTGTTAAATTTACCAATAGTTCTACGTAGTTGGAGCTAACAATCAGATCTATGGTCCTTAGTGATATTTTATGCATATTTATTCCGATAAATTATAAATTCCATTTGTTTACATGCGCGGTCGTCATGGGGCTTCGCAGTCGTGAGTTGGGCTGGCTTTGTGTAAATATTACGACTTATTGCAGTTCTGAACGTAGTTGATTTTATTTATCGGTATTATTATGGGACACTCTACGTTGATAGAAGTACTTATAAAGTTATTTGCAATCTAGGAACATGTCTACATTTACCTGTTGACACCTTAACAAATCATAATATTACGATTCGGTTCAGTTCTTATTGTTTTTTTATTGTCATAATTTTTGTTTCATCATATAAGTTATACTTTAATTGTTCATAGATACACATCCTTTAAGTATGTTTGTGGTTTTGTATAGAAGATAATATTTTATTTGTCTTATTACAGTAATACTTTGATAGAGCAATAACTATTTAAAAATGTTTTTTCCTTAGTTAACTAACAACATCAGTCGTGAATAAAATGTTATTATGTCTGCGGAATCTTTTGTAATATTGTTAAATCAATGTAATAACTCATTAAGCTCATAGTTAACCATTTTTTTGTTACTTGTAAAAAGTCACAGAGTGATTTGTGTTGACCTTGGGGCCAATTTTTGCCTTGTCTCGACTTTAATAGAAATAAAGTCTTAAATGTGGTATTCTTTGAGAATCTTAGGAAATCAACAATGCCTATAGCATCAAACACCAAAACAATGTACTATACCGACTTATATCACATTCATCTTAAAAAAGAAAAAATAAGCTACAATTTTTTTAACTTATGGAATTAATAGTAAAATATTTGTCATAGTAAGCTCTATGAATACTATTTTGTTTATACAAATACACACACTTTTAAACATTTGAAGGATGTTTGCGTTGTGATTTATTTTCAAAAATGTGAATTTATGCTTAAAAGGTTCTATAAACAGACTAGTTAGAGGCTTTTCATAGTAGGTTATGCTTGATAATGTTTAAACTTTTGTATACATTTACAATGTCTCTTTTTTTCCAGTTGCGTGGGAGTTAAAATATATCAATCAGATGACATAGACAAATATCACTGTCCGAAATGCGAACTCACATATGGACCTTCTGTTTGTAAGTATACAAAAAATATTGGATGTTTATCCTAACTAATATTATAAATGTGAAAGTAACTCTGTCTGTCTGTCTGTCTGTTACGCTTTCACGCTAAAACTACTGGACCGATTTTTATGAAATTTTGTACAAAGAAAGTCTTGAGCCTGAGAAAGAACATAGGCTACTTTTTAACCGACTGCAAAAAAGGAGGAGTTCTACGTGGACAAAGTCGCGGGCAGAAGCTAGTTTAAAATAATATTCAATTAAAAATGTACACTGATAAGATTTTTTAAAATTTGATCAGTAATTAGTTGTGGTAGTTATCGATTCTTATTAACACATACAATTTGTAATTTTTTATTGCTAAGTGTTAACTATTGAAACATTTAGGTATCTTTAAGGAAATATTATTGGATTTTATGTTACTATATTTTTTAAAAATCATAATCAAACAAAAGAATTGTAACCATCTGACTAAAAATAATTTGCCTATATTTTCATTTATCCAGTTCCTTATACTTTACTTAGAAACTGATACCAAAATGAATTTAAATATAATACAATTAAGCTTACTTACCCAATTTGATAATATTTCAGTAAAAATACCAACAAACAACCACCGCGCGGATCGGTACGAGCTCGGTGCGGAGACTCGGCCCTCGCAGGTGGGCTCGCCGGCGTGGGTGCGGGCGCTGGCGGCGCGTCCGCTGCGGCCCTCGCCCCCGGCCCTACTGCGGATGCGCCCGCAACAGTTCACCGAAGAGTTTGTCCGGGATAATGGTGAGCTTCTTGATCGTTCATGTTGTTCTGGTACCAAGGGGTCGTTCAAGTATTACGTAAGCACTATAAGGAGGGGGAGGGGGTCTTTGTTTTGCTTATTTTTGATGATATGTGGGGTCCCTACCTCTCCAAGGGCTTCTAATGGTATTGTGCACGGGTAGCGCATAAGGTTTTGGTCGCACGAGAGGGCTGTCACTGTCATGCTTTTGCAATGTGTACGACAGTGACATATACTTTCTCGCGCGTCAAAAACCTTAGTGCTGGCCCTCCTGGTGTGACTCGCATTCCCCTAACTGTCATTGCGTCTGCCACAAGCCACTAAGAAGTTTTTCAAGGATAATGATAAAACTTTTTATGACTTCCGGGTATTTGACTATGTAATGGTATGGCATCAGTATTAAAACATGAATAGTTTTTTAATATCCAAAGGGTAAAACGGGGGACCTTATTACTGAGACTCTGCTGTCCATCTGTCTGTTTGTCATTAGGCTGTATCTCATGAATCATGATAGCCTGTTGAAGTTTTCACAGATGATGTATTTCTGTTGCCGAAAATAGAAATGAAATTAATATTTAATCGTCCATAAGTCCCATAGATTATGGTACAGAACCCTCCGTGTGCAATTCCGATTCCGACTTGTCCTTGTTGTTCAAACGTGTATATGGCTAGTTATGAAATATGTCAATAGATGTCACTTTGGTAATAGAACGCGCTATCGACTTGTTCCGTGGAAATGTACACAGGTTTACATAGATTTCAATATATTCGAATTCAAGCAAAACTGTTTGGGTTTCATTTCCCTCCGGCCTCAAACACGTGTGGTTTAGTTAAAATGCGTTTTGTTGCAGGTTTCACGAAGCCGGTGATATTCCAGACGTCAGACGGTCTAGAGATGGTAACGCCCAACCCTGCCACGTTCAACGTGCGCTCCGTGCTGCGATACTGCGGCGCGCAATTAGAGGTATGTATGTTTCAGTGGCTAACATTTTCAATATTGGTACCCTTATGGCCTGGTCGAAAAATTTATTCAACATTGATCTTAAAATACTTTAAATTCAATTTTATTTTATTAAGAGGATTGTGAACCTGTTAATTTTCATACAAAAGGCGATAACGTTTTACACCCAGTAAATATAGTTAGATTTTTATAATTTTTGGATATGTTGTAGATATAATAAGAAACTACGTCTGTACGTTTTGATTTTTAAGAAATATTGCTTACGCTAAAATTTATTAGCATCTAAAAATCTATATATAGATCTAAAAATCTATATTTAGATCTAGCGTAAGCAATATTTCTTAAAAATCAAAACGTACAGACGTAGTTTCTCATTATATCTACAACATATCCAAAAATTATAAAAATCTAACTATATTTACTGGGTGTAAAACGTTATCGCCTTTTGTATGAAAATTAACAGGTTCACAATCCTCTTAAGATCTCAGTCATTAGTTACCTCCACAGAATATGCGATTTACCCCTGTGGAGATAATTACCCCCAGCTTCGGAGCCACTGACTGTGGTTCTTAATCATTATAGATCCTTATGACCTAACTAGTGTTTTAGATCTTACCCCTCCTCCCAACGACGAACTCGCGTGTTAGTCGGCGCTGCGCTGTGCTCAGACTTGTCATATTGAAATTCGGCTTTCGAGACAACTACCAGCTGATTGTTACCGCGAAATACAAGCTTTACCTCTGCGGAGGTAATTACCCCCAGGCTCTAGTGTTTAAGCGTCTCTGTGATACTGAACGCAGTTATTAAGTTGTGCTAACAAACTGGCTGCCAAATATAACAATATTTCGCTGCTTTTCTAGAATAGTGTCACAACTCAAAATAATTTGTTACTCCATTTAAGATTGTAAACCGTCACATATAAATTTCAATTCAGAATGGTGATACATTTTGAGTTGTGACACTTTTCCAGAAAAGCAGCGATTTATAGTATACTTATCAGTACTTATTATAATCATAATTTCTGATGTCTTCGCGGTTATTACACATTGGAATGAAACAACTATAACTGATTTAATTCGCGTATTTTATTCAGCGTTAAACTTATTGTCAGCTCAGTCGTGCTACGAGTATGTGGAAACTATATAATATGGAAACTGTAAAGAATCCGTAACCTCGGCAAATAAAATACGCGTGTTAAATCCGTTAATATTTAGTTACTAGCGGTCCCGGCAGACGTCATCCTGTCCGTTCGAAATTCAAATTAGGTAACTTTAGTTAGACAACGTTTGTATGGGAAGAGAAAAGGGCTGTTTTTAGGGTTTTTTCGGCAATTATTCGATTTTTTCTCGCCGTAAGAACCATCCTTGGACTTCAAAGAACATTTAAAAAAAAAAATTGGCCAAATTGGTCCAGGCGTTGTCGAGTTATGCGCTTACCAACATATTTTGCGATTCATTTTTATATATAAAGATTTCATTCCAACTTATTATATTTACTATTCGTGTGTGTCAGGTGGAGGTGATCGACGTGCGCCGGCAGTCGACGCTGCGCATGCCGCTGGGCGAGTTCGTGGAGTACTTCGAGACGCCGCCCGACCTGCGCCACGAGCGCGTGCTCAACGTGCTCAGTCTGGAGTTCAGCGACACCAAGTTAGTACCGATAGATGACGACAGATGGCGCTGAAGCGATATACACGTTTGTCACTATCCCTACTAATATTATAAATGCGAGAGTAACTCTGTCTGTCTGTTACGCTTTCACCCTAAAACTACTGGACCGATTTAAATGAAATTTGGTACAAAGAAAGTGTGGAGCCTGAGAAAGGACATAGGCTACTTTTTAACCGACTGCAAAAAAGGAGTTCCACGCGGACGAAATCACGGGCAGAAGGTATATATAGTATAAAATAAAGTCGCTTTTTCTGTCCCTATATCCCTATGTACGCTTAAGTCTACAACGCAACGGATTTTGATGAGGTTTTTTTTAATATATAGAGTGATTCAAGAGGAAGGTTTATAGAAGTGTGAATTCGGGGCCGGGTCGCTAGTAAACAATAAAAAATACAAGACCGAATAATGTATTTGGAAATTTTCCCATAGTTGGGTAGATGAGGTCTGGGTTAATTTCCTACTGTGGTCTCGATTTTTTCTACTCTTGTCTTTGTACAAATATCATTATAACGTCGACCGTAGGTTCAATTACGGTAAGGGACAAAATGCCGAAAATGAGTTAAGTATACAGTTTTGTTCAGAATTTTGCGCTCTTTCGAATGGTGTATTCGAAAAAATTCTAGCTCAAAAAAAATGTTCCTTACCATAGTGATTTTTAGGGGTCACAAGTCAAATTTTCCCTCGGCCAATAATGTATCTGATAATTTTTGAACAATAGCATCTTGGAATAGTGTAATTACCGCTGTGAACTCAAATTAAATAAGGTAAGGGTCTTCGCATTCTATTAATTACATGTACATTGTTTTTCATAAAGAGAAAATAAAAAATATCACCCATACCTTAAAAATATTGCACAAGATTTAAAATATTTGTCCCTTACCTTAATTTACATTAGCGTACCGAAGGAAAAGTTACCGTTACACTAATTTTATCATAACAACTCGGGATGTGTCACCACATGAATTCAAATTTAAATAACTAAGACATAGAGTCTAAAATGGAGTAACAAAATATTTCAAGATGACACACTTTTCTAATAAAGGTGCGATATAAATATCTTCATTTTACAAGTTTTTTAACTTAATAATACAAGATACAGGCATGTGCTTAGATAAGATATGCTGCAAAATGCAAGATTAGAGTAAAAAGAAGAAGGAGTAATGTTTAGGATAATTCTTTCTAGCTTGCAGGTACTCTATTGTTTATATTCATTCGAATTCATGCAAGTAATATTTATTAATACCATAAGTATTGTAATACATAAAAAATACGACCAGAATTATCAAAAACAACAGTAAAACCTACTGCTTTCTTTACAGGATTAAGGTTTGAATCTAATTTTAATCGTCTTATCTTCTTTTCTATTGTCTCAAAGATTTCAAGACACCTTCACTTCAGTTATTGGAAACTGTAACTTTTCCGGTATTATCTTTTCTTAAGTCTTTCATTCAATCAATTCGTGATTATTAATTATAATAATTATATGCCCAAAAACATTAAAATCGACATACCGCTTATTGTTGTCTACTTTTGCATTAATATTCAGTGCTGTTTCTTTACAATCGTAATAAACAGCACTGAATATTCTTTGATTTTGAACGAAACGGTCTATTCGTGTGATGTCATCTAGTTTGTAAATCAGTATTTGAATTAGACTGGTTCGATTAATTCAGTAGCTTTATTTTAATTGAGTTCTCCAGAGCCATAACTAGTAGATCTAACTGAGGAGCAAACCTCCAAGAACAAAAGTTGTGATTGAAGCATCTTCTACAAAAAACCAATAACAGGGGCATTCCACGCGAAGCGGACAGGCAAAAAAAGTCGATGTTTCCGATTTTGATAATATTTGAGTATGCTGTACCTTTAGGTGTTCCTCATACGTATACCTAATATTTTTTTAATATAATGGGTAGTTATAGAATTAAGGGACTTTGAAATTTTAACCAACGGGTGGGTATGCAGTAGTTCAAAGCCGGTTACCGAGTCATAAAATGTTAGATTAAAATAAGAAATCCACTGCATCTATTACTTCATTTAATGAGCTTTTTAACTGCATTTTTGCTTTCGATTTTTTTTAATTTTTTTTATAAAAAAAAATGAGATTTAATTTTTTTATCTTGACTTTGACAAACTTGGACCACTTCGATTTTTTTTATTTTTTGTTTATACATAGCTCATATTGTAAAGAATATCCTTGCCAAGTTTTATAGTGGGCATGGAAATGGTTTAGGAGCTAGAGCAGAAACACTGCCGTAGCGCGGAGTCTTCCACTATGGAACTGACGTCGGCTCTCCATAAACTTAAACATTTTTTTTTCGAATAGTATTTTTTTTTATATAAATCAGTTCCAATAGTCATTTTTATATTACTATTAAAATTTAAGAAAATTTGGTTGAAAAACGGTTGAAAAAAAAGGATTTTTTGAAAATTTAGTATGAAGTGAACATGAAAAATCGATATATCTCAAAAAATACTTAACTATCACAAATATCCTCGCAGGGGATTATAAAAAAAAATGTTTGTAATTTTTTGGCTTACAAGAATATTTATATTAATTAAGAAATTTCTGTGAAAAAATAATTTTTCGTGTCCTTTCCATACAAAATTTTCAAAAAATCCTTATTTTTCAACCGTTTTTCAACCAAATTTTCTTAAATTTTAATAGTAACATAAAAATGACTATTGGAACTGATTTATATAAAAAAAAATACTTTTCGAAAAAAAATGTTTAAGTTTATGGAGAGCCGACGTCAGTTCCATAGTGGAAGACTCCGCGCTACGGCAGTGTTTCTGCTCTAGCTCCTAAACAATTTCCATGCCCACTATAAAACTTGGCAAGGATATTCTTTACAATATGAGCTATGTATAAACAAAAAATAAAAAAAATCGAAGTGGTCCAAGTTTGTCAAAGTCAAGATAAAAAAATTAAATCTCATTTTTTTTTATAAAAAAATTTAAAAAAATCGAATGCAAAAATGCAGTTAAAAAGCTCATTAAATGAAGTAATAGATGCAGTGGATTTCTTATTTTAATCTAACATTTTATGACTCGGTAACCGGCTTTGAACTACTGCATACCCACCCGTTGGTTAAAATTTCAAAGTCCCTTAATTCTATAACTACCCATTATATTAAAAAAATATTAGGTATACGTATGAGGAACACCTAAAGGTACAGCATACTCAAATATTATCAAAATCGGAAACATCGACTTTTTTTGCCTGTCCGCTTCGCGTGGAATGCCCCAACAGTCAAGTCTTGGACTGTTGTTATTAGGTGCTTCTCAATGTCGCAGCTAAAATCTACAAGGCAGTACCTATATAAAATCCTATCCTGTGTTTATTTTACGCACTTTCATAATAGCTTTATACGTAAAATTGTTATGATTTAGTCAATTTTCCTTTCAGCAAAGAAATATTGGTATATTTTAATATTGCATAATAATATAAAAACACTCAGCATGCACTTTCTATACATTTTCATGTCCCTTATTTTTTTTTAAAACCTGTTTGCGATTTAAAATTAGCCTTACGATAAAATTTTCCATTAATTTCTTTTGCAACAACTGTCTTACAGTATTTTATCTTGAATTTTTATTTTTAACACGTCTTTTACACTATTTGTAATAAATATTTTGATTTTAACTTAGAAGTCAATTTAATGTAAGGGGCGTGACTACGAAATACTTGCAATATAAGGGACGTAATTTTCGAAAAACGCTAGTGTAAGGGACATCTATTTTCTAAAATAGCTGGAATATTGAAATAAACGTTACAAGGACTGATAGAGCACTACAATATAAGGTTTTTTGTGAAATCAGATCCAAAAAAGGATAATTAAAAAAAAAGTTACAAGCGATTGAGTCCGAAAAAAAACTTTGTCGGCCTCTCCTGAAAAACTGTATTTTGTCCCTTACCGTAATTGAACCTACGGTCGACGATAATTAAATCAAATGGTATTGAACGAAAAATATCGATTGAAATCGATACGTCGTAGTTAATATGAAATAGTACATTACAGACGGCGCAGGGAAGTGACGGCTTGCGAGCCGAGTATACAGTATAGACGGCCGACCGAAGGGAGGCCGGATATTGTTACGAGGCTTGCATGCCCCTTCCCGGCTAGGCATGTATAGTGCTTTTCTCAAAGTAATGCAATGAAATAAATAAATACAACATTCAAATAAAATAAATTACACTTGAATAACAGGATTTTTTATTTTTTTACACCAAATACAACTTGATTACTTTATTCCGTTCTTGAGAATCACAACTTCTAACATGTACCAGTAAATCCCTTTACTTAACAACTTCTAGTTATCAATCGTATTAGCGTATAAGTCTTCAACAGGCCGTTAACCTCCAACCTCTAAACATTGCGAATTCATTTTACAATATTTGTCCAAAGATAGCCATCTCCTTTTTCGTTCCCGCGTCTTCTACCATGACAGCTCTGATTGCTGCTCGCCGCTGATTGGCCATGCTCGCTCGTCCGTCATTGGTCAAAATATACAATAGCCAATCATAGATCAGCGCGAATGTTGCCATTCGTAACTTAAATATACCAGTAAAACTAAACAAATAACAATACTTTTTAAAAATCATGACAAGTATAAAATTTAAATTAATCTAATAATACAGATTCTTTTTTTATTCTCAGTTCGTGTATAATATAGGCATTAACGCGAATATTTTTGGTACAATAAAGTTCTAACTTATTAAAAAAAAACGGTTGCTTAAACTGTTTATGAAGATCAACGCCATGTTGATATTCAAATTAAAAAGAAATTACTTCCCGGCCTAGGCCAGGAATGATATATTTCCTGGCGTGTTTTGACGCACGTAAGGACGATATTTCATTGCATGTTTGAGAAAATGATATTATATGTGTCATGGATACATTCTCGATCCTCCACAGCATGTCTCCCCTGGTGGAGCCGCCCGCGGTGATTCGGCGCCTGGACTGGGCGCAGGTGGCGTGGCCGAGCGGCGCGGGGGCGGGCGGCGCGGGGGCGGGGCCGGGGGCGGGGGGCGGCGCCCGGCCGGCCGTGCAGAAGTACTGCCTGCTGTCCGCCGCCGGCTCCTACACGGACTACCACGTCGACTTCGGGGGCACGGCGGTCTGGTACCACGTGCTCAACGGACGGAAGGTAATTATAAAATAACTTGGAAACTATTTATTTTAAAATTACAAAAAAATACATTTAAGATCTTCTCAACAAGACCTTTCATTTGATATGCCACACGATGCAGTTTTCAGAATTTTTTTTTTAATTTTCCCCTTCCCCCCCAAAAATGACCCCCCATATACAGATTTCATCTGCTCACGTCTCACCTCTTTGTTTGGGTCACAGGAATTGATATGTGTACCAAATTTCAACTTAATCGGTCTAATAGATTCGGAGATAATTGACTGTAAGCGACGGACGGACAGACACACGAGTGATCAAAAAAGGTGATTCTCCACTCGACTGATGTTTTTAGGGTTCCGTACGTCTGAATACAAAAACGGAACCCTAAAAACATCAGTCGAGTGGAGAATCACCTTTTTTGAAGATAGATAAAAAGCTACTCGTGAAGCCGAAGGAGTAGGACAATAATAATTCTAGTGTTGATTATTAATTTATACATTTATTTTAGATATTTTACTTGATCCCGCCGACTGCGACGAACCTGGCGCTGTACCAGCAGTGGAGCGCTTCCAATAACCAAAATGAAAGATTTTTTGGAGATATGGTGAGTTCTGAAAACAAAAAAAAAAAATATTCACCAAGTTTAGGCTTTTACAAGCTCTTATATAGGTCGGAAAATACCACCGTTTGCGAAAAAAACTCACTTGAGAAGAAACGGTAAGAAATAGGCATGACAAATGTTTTTTTTTTCTTTTCCATCAAGTAGATAGCCGAAAAATATTGGTCACGTGTTTTTCTTTTCTCAATCGAACAATAAATGCCAAAGATAATAAATTGTACTATATCGTAACGTTAAGAGCTCGTAAAAGCTTAATTTCGACATACTACACAACTCGTGTCAAGCTATTTTGAACTTAACCACTTACACGATACGATCCCGCGGGGCAGGTGGAGTGGTACGGCACGGCGGAGCTGTGCGCCGGGCAGACGCTGTTCATCCCGTCCGGGTGGATCCACGCCGTGCTCACCCCGAGCGACTCGCTCGTGTTCGGCGGGAACCTGCTGCACTCGTACGCCATAGAGATGCAGCTGCAGTGAGTGCATTTTACACTATGCATGTTGCGAATTGATTTTGATGATAGTTGTAGGTACTGTGACACGGAAAAAAAATAAAACTAGGACCCCGATTCGATCACGGCTACCATAGCGGCCGCCGCGCCCCCTCCCACGGACACCAACCGTACACCGACACACTGGCAGCTGCCGCGCGGCATGCGGCCTCACCCACACCTAGCATACTCGATAGTGTTACAGCGGCCCCGCCGGCGGGGTCGAAGACGTCCACATACACCCGGCGCGCGTCGGACTTATCCGCAGGGACCTTCTGTTCCCTTGCAACATAATAGTCGTGTCAACACACCGTGTGCCCCCCACCTTGGGGGGCCCTCGGGTCGGTCAGGGCTAAAAACCCTAAACCAACCCAAAAGGCTTAAAAGTCTCCTTTCAGGAGTCTCGCCACCCGTCCGGTTTTGCAGTGAAGGCCCATTAGCTGGCCAACTGCGCTTCAGTATTCAGTTCATAAAAAAAAAAAAAAAAAAAACTAGGACTTGAACCTACATACTACATCTATACTTTTACGCGAGGTAACGTGCTTATTCCAATTAGGCATTCATAAAGTACGTCACACGAATATTTTCTGATGCCTTCTCGGTTGTTATACATTGGAACGGAACAACTTTAAACGGATTTAACTTGCGTAGTTTATTTTATTGGCTAACGTTTCGGAGTCTTTACAGATTTAATAATCGTAGCACGATCGAGCTGACATTAGTCTTATGCTAAAGTCTGCGAAACGTCAGCCAATAATATAAAATACGCGAGTTAAATCCGTTTAAAGTTGTTTCATTACAACGTCACACGAATTTCATGAATTTTTGACCCCTCCCTCCTTGTCACAGATGTGGAAACCCCCCTCCCTAGTGTGACGTCACGTATTTTGCAATTTGAAAGTTCCAATTTGACATTTTAACACCATTACACGTACATATTAGATTTTGAAATGTGACGTAGTTTATTTTATACTATGTAGTGATTGTGACGACGACTTGTAATATTTTTAATGATAGTTGCACTAAGACAATATGTGTGTGTGTGTTTGTATGTTCGTGTGTGTATGTTCGTGTGTGTGTGTGTGTATGGGCGTGTGCGTTGCGTAGGATCCAGCTGTAAATTAGCGCTGTAGTCTCACACCGCACCTTTTTTGATTCACACTCATTACTTTATCGTTATTTAAAATAGGTGGTGTGCACTTTGTCGTGATTTTGTGTGTTCTATATTATCTTATATGTAACAAATATTTCTATCTGTCTGTCTGTGCGATCATCTAGGATCTACGAGATCGAGCGTCGCGCAGAGACGCCGGCGGCGCTGCGGTACCCGCTGTTCGAGCCCATGCACTGGTACGCCGGCGCGCACCTGCTGGCGCTGCTGCGGCGGCACAACGAGGAGACGCAGGTCTGCACACACACACACACAGCACACGGACACACACACAGCATATACACACACACACACACACAGCATATACACACACACACATACACCATACACATTTCTCAAAATATTTTGCTACTCCATTTAAGACTCTAAGTCTGCACAGTTAAATTTGAATTCATGTGGTGACACATTTCGAGTTGTCACACTTTTCTAGCGAAAGTGCGATATATAAAAGCAGATGACGAGAGTATAGGCGCTTCAAACGAAATTTAAATGCAAGCTTGCACCCCCAAGCACACGCATCGTCAACCGCGCGTCTACTACGCTACTACTAAATATATGCGCATTTACAGCGCTGCAGTCGCAGGTAACCATGGAAACGAGGCAGCGCGGCGACTTACGCGTGCGCGTGAGCAAATTGAATTGTACTGTGACGTCACGAGCCCCCACTCTCGAAGTTTTACTTACCTAGTTGTGATCATTATTGTTGTTGTTGGTGCAGGACGAGGACTTCACGCTGCACGAGGGCGGCGCGGCGGGAGCGGGCGGCGGCGGCGCGGGGGGCGGGGGCGGGGTGGCGCCGCTGCTGCTGCGCGGCGCGCGGCTGCTCGCGCAAGCGCTCAAGGACTGGCACGCGCTCAAGCAGGTGAGCACACACACACACACACACACACACACACACACACACACACACACACACACACACACACACACACACACACACACACACACACACACACACACACACACACACACACACACACACACACACACACACACACACACACACACACACACACACACACACACACACACACACACACACACACACACACACACGCTCGCACACATCATACACACACACCATCTGTAGGCGTGTCTTTACCACGCTAGTGGCTTGTTCTTGTTCCGTTTGTCTAATATTATGGGTGCCCATCAATATTTAGTGACGTCATCTGTGACGTCACAAACACGACCTCAAGTGGAACGATAAAGAGGGTGTTACGAGCGTTGCGGGCGTTTAGTGGAACGTACCCTATAAACACGTTCAATCGAATACGTTTTGGTATACACGATGACGTCACGAGACCCTACTTCCGAACTTTAAAAGCACTTATATTTGCCATTTATTGTTCGATTGAGAAGAGGAAAATGACGTGTCCAATTATATTCAACACCTAGCGGCCCGTCCCGGCTTCGCACGGGGGGGACTTAAGATTTTTTTCCCCCGTTTTTGAAACATTTTCGGTTACTGCTCCGCAACTATAAGACCTAGCGTGATATTATATAGCCTATGTTACTCGGGGATAATGTAGCTTTCCAAAGGTGAAAGAATTTTTGAAATTGGTCCAGTAGTTTCGGAGCCTATTCATTACAAACATACAAAAATACAAATCTTTCCTCTTTATAATATTAGTAGTATAGATATATTCAACAACAATTTTATTTTCTTTACCAAGTCGTTCCTATTTAGGTTCAATCTAATTTATCTATATTTTACTTACTTTTTATGTATAAACCTGTACCTTCCTACCTCAATTGAATTGTGTTATTTTGAAATTTTTATTCATCTCTTCAATTTCTTTTATAATGTAACCTGCATTAATCCTTACTAATAATATTATAAATGCGAAAGTAACTCTGTCTGTCTGTCTGTCTGTCTGTCTGTCTGTTACGCTTTCACGCTAAAACTACTGGACCGATTTAAATGAAATTTGGTACAAAGAAAGTCTGGAGCCTGAGAAAGGACATAGGCTACTTTTTAACCGACCGCAAAAAAGGAGGAGTTCCACGCGGACGAAGTCGCGGGCTAAAGCTAGTTTATCTGTATTTTACTTACTTTTATGTATATAGCTGTACCTTCCTACCTCTATTGAATTGTGTTATTTTGAAATTTTTATTCATCTCTCCAATTTCTTTTATAATGTAACCGGCATTAATCCCTACTAATATTATAAATGCGAAAGTAACTCTGTCTGTCTGTCTGTCTGTTACGCTTTCACGCTAAAACTACTGAACCGATTTAAATGAAATTTGGTACAAAGAAAGTCTGGAGCCTGAGAAAGGACATAGGCTACTTTTTAACCGACTGCTAAAAAGGAGGAGTTCCACGCGGACGAAGTCGCGGGCTAAAGCTAGTTTATCTATATTTTATTTATTTTTATGTATAAAGCTGTACCTTCCTACCTTAATTGAATTGTGTTATTTTGAAATTTTTATTCATCTCTTCAATTTCTTTTATAATGTAACCTGCATTAATCCCTACTAATATTATAAATGCGAAAGTAACTCTGTCTGTTTGTCTGTTACGCTTTCACGCTAAAACTACTGGACCGATTTAAATGAAATTTGGTACAAAGAAAGTCTGGAGCCTGAGAAAGGACATAGGCTACTTTTTAACCGACCGCAAAAAAGGAGGAGTTCCACGCGGACGAAGTCGCGGGCAGAAGCTAGTCTGCTATAAAATAATATATTTAATGAATATTCCAGACTGACACGGCGAAACGCGACAACGTGCCGAAATGCCTGAACTCTGGCCAGCTGGTGCGGGAGCTGTGCAAGGAGCTGCGCACCCTGGAGAAGAGGGCCGCCAGCGCCGCCAACAAGGACAAGGTATCCTCATCATCATCATCATCATCATCATCAAATGATAAGAAAGATGCGCTGATATTTTTACATGTACACATGAAGGAAAGTTGTCTTGACACAATCTTGTAATTATAATGATATTTTTGTACAAAGACAAGAGTAGAAAAAATCTTAGACCCCCAGTGGGATTCGAACCCACGCTTATGTCTTTACTAGCGGCAGCGTGCTAACCATTACACTATGGGAATCGACTCATTCTCATTATAATTAAAAACTAATGGTATTGAACCAAAAATATTAATCGAATTTCGATTATATTGTAGTTAATACAATCTTGTAACTTAAGAAAGGCTGTATCTATTTTCGTAATCTTTGATTTTAATTATCTTCTAGCGGTTTACCTCGGTTTCGCATGGATCCCTATTTTTTCAAAATTTCCTATAGCCTATGTCACTCAGGAAAAGTGTAGCTTTTAACAGTGAAAGAATTACAAACCTTTCCTCTTTATAATATTAGTATAGGTAGATATCTGCCCTGAACAGCATAAATAACTAAATGTCGGAATGTAGGAACAGTTTTTAGGGTTCCATACCCAAAGGGTAAAAACTAGTACTATTATTGAGACTCCAATGTCCGTCTGTCATGAGGTCTTATATCATAATATACCGTGATAATTAGACAGTTGTAATTTTCACATATATGACGCATTTCTTTTGCCACTACAACGACAAATACATAATAAAATAAATATTAAATGGGGCTGCCTTACAACAAACGTGATTTTTTTTGTCGTTTTTATAAACAATATTACAGAACCCTTCGCGCACGAGTCCTACTCCAAATTATTATACAAATTGCTATATTTTTTTTTTTCAGGATTTCAAACTCAAAAACAACCCGTCGCCCAACAAGGCACAAGTGAAAAAGCAACCTCCTCCGAAGAAGGGACTCAAGTTAACCCTCCCGCGGCCCATCATGCACATGGCGCAAAACGAGGAGTATGTCGAGGACAAGATATACGCGGACAAGTTCTATGTCGACGGTAAAGAAGTGTTCAGCGATAGATATGTCGCGCAGGGTATGTCTTTTATCGTTTATCCTTACTTTCTTAATTCTTACTAATATTATAAACGCAAAAGTTTGTAAGAATGTATGAACGGTTGTCTGGATGTGTGTTTGTCTCTCTCACTCTTTCACGATAAAACTTTTAATAATAATTTCTGATGCCTTCGCGGTTATCACACATTGGAATGAAACAACTGTTAACGGATTTAACTCGCGTATTTTTATTTTCTTTTATTAGCTGACGTTTCGGATTCTTTACAGTTTCCATAATCGTAGCACGACTGAGCTGACAATAGTCTAACGCTTAAGCGATTTATACAGTTATTAGGTCTTTCCGAAGCGCTAGTAACGCACCCTATTAGGTTTTAATTGTAATGTATAATAGTAAAATATTTTGGGTAAAATGTAACATTAATATTTCATAATTTAGAATAGGGTAGTTTTTCAAAATTTGTAATTTAAATATAAGGTAGTTTGCATAACTGTATAAATCACTTTAGCGTTAGACTATTGTCAGCTCAGTCGTGCTACGATTATGGAAACTGTAAAGGCTCCGAAAAGTCAGCTAATAAAATAAAAATACGCGAGTTAAATCTGTTAATAGTTGTTTCATTCCAATGTGTGTTTGTTACTCTTTCACGATAACACTTTTAATGAGACTTAACAATAATATAATTTACATATTATTGTATAAATTAACTAGCGGCTCCGGCGGACGTCGTCCTGCCCGTCCGATTGTTTCGTCAAAGATCTGACAAAGTCTTCTGTCACTTACCGTCAATCACTTTGTATATGGGAGTATAGAAAGATGTTGATTTTACACTTTTTCAAGATGTTTTTTAAATTTTCTCTACTTACAAACCTTCCCTGGACTTCCACGAATAATTCAAGACCAAAATTAGCCAAATCGGTTCGTGCGTTCTGGAGTTATAGCGTCAGGAAGGAAAACCCGACTTATTTTTATATAGTAGAAGACTAGCGGTTCGCCCCGGTTTCGCACGGATCCCTAATTTTTTTCAAAGTATTCTATAGCCTATGTTACTCAGGGTGAACGTAGCTTTCCAACAGTGAAAGAATTATTAAAATCGGTCCAGTAGTTTTTGAGCCTATTCATTACAAACATACAAACATACAAAAATAGGTACAAATCTTTCCTCTTTATAATATTAGTATAGATATATACATATAGGTACTTATATAATATGGGAACTGTAATGTTTTCGTCAGAAAAATAGAGTTGTAATATTATGAGAAATAAACGATTCTGAACGTTATGATTGCAGGCGTGAAGTATGCCAACGGATTGCCCGATACTAAATACATATTGGAGAGTAAAGACGCGTTCAACTACGAGGAGGTGCCCTACGACAACGGATACACGGACAGACAGGACAAGAAGACGATGAAGATCAAGATGAAGTGAGTTATTGATAAATAATATGATTATATAGGTACACATAAAAAGCTATGGTCAACATAGCCGCTTATGTCGTAACTGTAACCAGAAATAATCACACAGACACATAAGCTTAATCACACAAGTACACACACACGCACACACAAGCACATACGCACACACATATAAATAGTTTCTACTTATTATTATTAGATAGGTATGTTATATATTATTATATAAAACAACTGCAACCTGTAACTGTAACCTCATAAACATACGCAAATAAACACAACACTCAATCTCAAAAAAAAAAACACAAACTCAAAGCACACACACACATACACACGCACACACAGTTACTTCCTAACTAATATTATAAATGCGAAAGTAACTCTGTCTGTCTGTTACGCTTTCACGCTAAAACTACTGGACCGATTTAAATGAAATTTGGTACACAGATAGTCTAGAGCCTGAGAAAGAACATAGGCTACTTTTTAACCGACTGCAAAAAAGGAGGAGTTCTATGCGGACGAAGTCGCGGGCAGAAGCTAGTAGTTTATAATCTATCGGTTATCCAGTATCTATAGTACACGCTTTGTTCATTTTGAGACTAGATCAACTGGTATTAAATAAATGTATTTGTCTCGCAGCACCTCCCCCTCCTCGTCGCGCGCCCCCCCTCCCTACTCGCTGCCGGAGCACTCCATCCTGAAGTCGCACCTGGTGCGGCAGGAGCGGCTCAAGCCGCTGCAGCAGTGGACCATCTCCAAGAAAGACATCGGCGACTACCACGAGGAGCGCGTCCTGTTCACCAACGAGAACCTGCCCGCCCTGCCCGCCCTGACCACCCTGCCCGCCCTCGTGGCCAGGGCGCCCACCGACCACGAGATCAGCTACGGACCAGGTCGGTACTGATGATGATGATAACACATCGTAACCACATCTAACTATAGTCATCATAACCACATATAACTATAGTTATCATAACCACATCTAACTATAGTCATCATAACCACATATAACTATAGTCATCATAACCACATATAACTATAGTCATCATAACCACATATAACTATAGTCATAATAACAACATATATATATATATAGTCATCATAACCACATCTAACTATAGTCATCATAACAACATCTAACTATAGTCATCATAACCACATATATATATAGTCATCATAACCACATATAACTATAGTCATCATAACCACATATAACTATAGTCATCATAACCACATATAACTATAGTCATAATAACCACATCTAACTATAGTCATCATAACCACATCTAACTATAGTCATCATATCCACATATAACTATAGTCGTCATAACAACATACACAATAACAACGTTAATGTACGTCATAACCACATCCACCATAACTAAAGCTGTCATAACCACATCTATCATAACCGTAGTCATCATAATCATAGCGATCATGAATGACGTATAATTCATTTAACATCATCATAACCTCATCTAACGACGTCGTCGAGAAGTCGCGTCTTCTCGAAAGTTCCAGTTCGTTTCATGCAGAAATTGCTTTCTAAGTTTTCGTCTTGTATACCATACATTATATACTTACTGGCTATATCCCTACTAATATTATAAATGCGAAAGTAACTCTGTCTGTCTGTCTGTCTGTTACGCTTTCACGCTAAAACTACTGGACCGATTTAAATGAAATTTGGTACAAAGAAAGTCTGGAGCCTGAGAAAGGACATAGGCCACTTTTTAACCGACTGCAAAAAAGGAGGAGCTCCACGTGGACGAAGTCGCGGGCAGAAGCTAGTAGTATATAAACGTCGTATAATATTATTATGTGTATGTGCCAGGCATGTACTCCGCGGAGGACATCCAGCAGGACTACCAGTACTCGGAGACGGCCAAGCCCGGCTCGTACCCCGACTACGGCTACCAGCCCTGCGCGCCGCTGTACGCGGCCGACGGGTACGCGCAGGTCAGTACTAGCACACACAGTACGCCGAGCCCGGCTCGTACCCCGACTGCGGCTACCGGGGCTTGCAAGGATCATATCAATTGGTGTGAATTATCTAATAAAGAAAGGTATCTTGTATTTCTCATGATCAAAGATGCAAAACAATTATAATAATATAGTATGTTGCTTATAGCCGGGCGGGTATCCTGCGGGCGGCGCGGTGGGCGTGTCGGGGGAGGCGGGGTATCTCCCTGCGCACACGCAGCTGCCCTCGTACGACGCCGCCGTAGCGCAGCAACACTACGGAACCAACTATGTGATAGAGGAGAAGCCGGTCGCGGCGGCGGCGCCCCCTGCGCCTGCGGGGGCAGGTGTGGCGGGGGAGGGCGGGGCGGCACGGCCCGTGCGGCGCTCGGAGCGGCCGGTGCGCCGCCGCGTGTCCACCTCCTTCGACTACGAGGACGCCGACCTCTACTACGAGGACGTGCAGCTCGCGCCGCGCCGCCGCAAGCGCGCCGCCCGCCCGCCCGGCGCCGGCGGGGCGGGGGCGGGGGTGGGCGGCCGCCAGCCCGCGCGCCCCGCCCCCCGCCCCGCCAACGGCATCGAGTCGCTCATACAGGCCTCCGTGCTGGCCGAGGAGGCGCCCGGCGCGCCCGGGGCGGCGTCGGGAGCGGACAACACGTAAGAACGCACACACATACATACAAGACGAACACACAATGCACACATATACGTTTCTTCTTTTTTTTAATCTTGAAATTTTTACAGAATATTGCAAATGTTTAATTGATCTCCCTCGTTTTTATAATCCGTTTTTAATAACATATCTATAATTAAAATTAACAAAATCCAAAAATTATTATTCTTTCACGGTAAAGTGATTACAAAAAAATACTATATTTAGTACATAGATTAACACAATATAATGTTAAATCAATTTTTTTCCAGCGAGGACGCCGCGGTGGCGGGCATGCTCAGTATCGGGTCGCGCTACACGGCGCCGGCGCCGGCGGTGACGTCAGCCGCCTTCCGCCTGCACTCGCCGCCCGCGCACCGCGCCGCCTCCCCCGCCTCCCCGGCCTCCCCGGCCTCCCCCGCCGCCCTCGCGATACACGAGGGCACGGACACGTGAGTACACACACACATACACACACATAGGCGCATTCTAATGCGGACATTATCGAACTCTGTCACTCACACGTAGATATGCATCGGTATGGAGTGTAGAGTTTAATGTCGCAGCCGGATCGTATAATCCGTCCGTGGCGCCCCTGTCAGCACATTCCGCCTAGGGGCGTGCCTTTCATACAAGTCAAAAAGCCCGGCTTGCCTAGCAAAGTATAAGAAATTGTTTTTAGTAAAAAACATTAGGTAGATACCTAAGATCAAGAATAATATATCAAGATTCGTACTATTTAAAAGCTGGTGCCTTTAAAAATGGATCGAGCCTTTTAGCTGTATCCGCAACATTGCTCCTAGCCGGGCAAAGGCTACAGGCCGCGAGCAAATTTCGCGTTTTCGAGACAGTGGGTTATAAGTCTAGTAATAACTAGAAGGTGGTAATGTTGACCGTGTTGTCTGTCGCGTGTCATAGACCGGCGGGGCCGGGGCGCGGCAACAAGCGCGCGCGCAAGCCGGCGGCGGCGGCGGCGGCGGCGCGGCTCGACGAGCTCGACGAGGACGTCATCAAGGAGGTGCACCGCGACGAGGAATACGGTACACACACACACACACACATACGGACACACACAGCCACACACACACAAAGAGAGAGACACACATACACAGACATACAGATATACCAGACACACACACATCGACACCGTAGTCATCTACGATGCTTCAACGTATGGTACCATGGTGTGCACCGTGCGATGTGACGTCACGCGGCGCGGTGTGGTCACGTGGCCGGGGCCTCGGACCTATTCGATATGCGCACAGAATTTCATAGAAATCGCTCCAGTCGGTTTGAATTAGTTTGATGAAAAAACGCTATATATTAAATTGTTATTATTATTTCTTTTTAAAGGGGTTTAAATGTTTATTTTGTTATATGTGTGTGCAGTGTATCCGTCGCTGGAGATGAGTTCGGACGAGGACGAGGAGTGGACGGCGTCGCGCCGCCGGAGGAACTCCAGGAACAGACTCGACTCCAAGTCCAAGGGAGACAAGTGAGTACAAATTGTTATAAAAAATACACACACGGATTCTTAATTTTTTTCATAATATTATAATATAGCCTATGTCACTCAGGGTGAATGTACCTTCTTAACAGTGAAAGAAATTTTGAAATCGGTCCCGCCGCGTTGGAGCCTATTCAATTCAAACGAAGAAAACTTTGTTCTTTACAATACTAGTATAGACATATCGGTTTAGTTACGGAGGGTAAATTTTTAAAAGTACGCCACGGAATTTAAAGCGTTTTCTAATAGATTAGAGCGATCCAGAAGGAAGGTTTGTAGCACCCGCGGGAAGGGTCGCCAGGACTTTCATAAATGTTTATTTATGTCTGTGTGCATCGTGCAGGGACGAGTCGTGGTCGCCGCGCGCGCGGCTGGGCCGGCTGGTGCCGCGGCTGCGCGGGCCGGCGCGCGCGGGCGTGCGGCGCGAGTGCGTGCGCGCCGCGCTGCACCACGCCGCGCACGCACACACACACGCGCACACTCCGCACGCGCACCCCGCGCACCCCGCGCACGCACCGCACGCGCCACACGCCCCCCACGCAGCGCAGCAGAGACACAGTCAGGTAAGCACGAAATACTTCATTGTATATTATTATGTTTGTCCTCGTGCTACTGCTCGCGCGGCCACTCGCGCTCTCGGCCACACTATACTCTTCGCACTTTTTGTCACGACTCTACGAGGTTCTCTAGGCGCGTGCAGTGACCGTCACGTAAGTCAGGCGCATACAGTGGGTGTTACGTATGTACCGCGTCAGGGTAGGCACTCCATACATTTATACCATTGTGTCTATATGGAACGCACTCCCTTGTTCTCTACTAGGTTTTATTTATTCAAAATGAATGTAGAAATTATTACAGCGAGAACGCACGCTGTAATAAATTCCACATTTATATTTTGACGGCCTGTTGGTCTAGTGGTCAGAGGCCCTGACTACGAAACCGAAGGTTGCGGATTCGAATCCCGCTAGGGGCAGATGTCAGTGTGATGAACACTGGCATCTGTACCTGAGTCTTGGATGTCTTATATGTATTTATGTATGTTTATCCGTTGTCTAGTACCCATAGTACAAGCTTTGCTTAGTTTGGGACTAGATCAATTGGTGTGAATTGTCCAAAGATATTATTATTATTATTATATTATTATTTTCATACACACGAAACCCAATTTATTGTATTAGAATAAAACTCATACCTATTTCAGCATTTTACCTGTCACTCACCGACTAGAGCGCGCCGAATTTACTTAACGATTACTAGCGGGGAACTCCAATATTAAGCGACATGAAAAAATAGACTTGCTTCTTAAAGGAATGTCATGTATTTCACATAAATATCAACTGTCTTATAGCAATACCAAACACTATACATACTATAATATCACTGAAATTTTGATCTTTTATAAATCGGATCTAACAGTTATTTTCATTGCAGAACGCGAAGCGCGCGGTGCTGGCGACGAAGAGCAGGCGGCCGCCGCCTCCTGTGCACAACACGCCAAATAACAAAAGTAATATTTATTTTCAGTCCTCCGCTGCGCTCAATAAAATTTCCGCTTTCTGGCTTCGTCGAACAGAAAAATACTTTTCAGTTCTCCGGTCGGAAAGCGCCAACTTTGTGGCCGCTGCGCTCAATGAAATTGCCGCTTTCTGGCTTCGTCGAATAGAAAAATAGTATACTGACCTCGGCCAGTAAAATAAAAGAGCCTCAGATCACATTTTTGTCAACCTCGACTTCGCCTTGGACGACAATTACATGTGATCTGAGACATTTTTTATTTTACTGGCCTTGGTGCGTAATGTACTATATTATACTAATTTTGCAAAAAAAAAAAAACGAAATTTAACCCTAAGGGGTGTAGTTTGTATGGAAATGGTTTAAAATTTTACATGATTAAGAGAATTGATGGATGGCGGATTACGTTTTTTATCGAAATATACCTATTAAACAGGGTTAATACTAAGACAAAGTAGCGGGAAAAACATAATATATATAATTAGATTCGATTAGATTAGTTTTATTTATTTTAACATTATAATTATGTACATAATTTTATGTCAGATTATATGCACCCATATTACTATGAGTGTATATAATCTGATCTGCGATCGTCAAAAATATGTAAAAAAACAAAAATATTATGGAAAAAATATAATATTATAAAAGAGTTGTCAACTTATTTCTTTATTTATTCAAATTGTTACAGATTCAAGACTGAAGAAGGGTATGAAGACGGCGAAGCAACGTCTCGGCAAGATCCTCAAAATACATAAAATGATTTATTAGCGAATAAACGGCAGGCGGCGCCGGGGTTCTGCACGAAGCGCACACCGAGCCGGGCAAGAGCGTGTCGGGCACCGCGCAAGGTTCCGTAGTATGTAACGTGAGTAGGGGTTTATAAGTGTTTCTAACAACACATGCGTGCATTACATATAGGTGTAATGTCGAAAATTTAGTGCCTACCTTGTGCCTATATAAGCACTATTCAATTCGGGCCTGTCTTTGCTGATTGTCAAAGTGACGCGCGAGAAAAAGTTTACGTGTTAGTCGGACAGAAAATGGGTATTTATGTTAAATTTTCTATAGAGGTAGTTGAATTATTAATATTTTTATTTATACCGCCATTTTTTAGGTATATACAAAAATGAAAAAAATATTATCTACTAATTTGTGATTATAATTGTATCACTAGGTATACCAAATTATAGATTTTTAGTTCGGATAGACTGACAGACAAATATGACGTGGTTAATTACTTGTTATTTTACTACGGAACCCTGCAAACGTATAGACGCCTGTTGTTCTCGGATTGGTCTGTGTAAAAAAAAAAGACTTAGTGGTTATACTGATTGCGAGGTTAGAGGTCGCCGGTTCGCATCCCGTCAGGAGGTAATATTTGTGTTGACTTTGTTTAGGGTATTTCAAACTTATCTGGGACATATAAACAACCTCCAAATAGTTAAATAATATAATAGCTCAAATACCTGATGGTATGAAATATACTTTTCAGTCCTCCGGTCGGAAAGCGCCAACTTTGTGGCCGCTGCGCTCAATGAAATTGCCGCTTTCTGGCTTCGTCGAACAGAAAAATAGTATACTGACCTCGGCCAGTAAAATAAAAAAGCCTCAGATCACATTTTTGTCAACCTCGGCTTCGCCTCGGACGACAATTACATGTGATCTGAGACATTTTTTATTTTACTGACCTCGGTGCGTAATGTACTATTACTACCTAACATACAAATTTTGATGAAAATCGGGGTCGAGTCGTTTCGGAGTGCGAAGACAAACACCGTGACACGACGTTTTTATATATAAAATAAAATCTTCTGGATAATAAATTTATTTATTTAGTTAACTTATTGAAATTTATATGTGTTAGATATGTAACATATTGTGAAAAAAAAATAATTAGACCGTTAGTATATTACATGAAAGACATTTGTAAAATCAAACAAATATTTACCACCTCGCGTATTCGAACCCGCTACCTCCAGCTTCGTATTCTGTACTATGCCACACGTCATATTGTTTCAACAAGTTCGTATTTGTGCAGAACACCCACAGACGTACGTTTAGATGTATATTTTATATATATATAATATATATGGGTTATTCTCATTGGTTCTCTTTGTTCGCACTGGGAAGTAAATCCGAGTTGGAATATGAGTATAAGTATTAGTAAGTTTGCATACGACTTGGTATTTTTCTCTTCTGTTCCCAGTACGGAAAACTGGGAAAATAATATCAGTATATGTATCTGCATTCGAAATATATTACGTTTATATAAAACTGGATAAGTTTTGGAATGAAACAACTATTAACGGATTTAACTCGCGTATTTTTATTTTATTTTATTTGCTGACGGTTCGGATTCTTTACAGATTCCATAATCGTAACACGACTGAGCTGACAATGCCTGACAATAGTCTTATGCTAAAGTGATGCTAAAGTTATAACTGTATTAATCACTTTAGCATACTATTGTCAGCTCAGTCGTGCTACGATTATGGAATCTGTAAAGGCTCCGATACGTCAGCCAATGAAATAAAATACGCGAGTTAAATCCGTCTACAGTTGTTTCATTCGAATAGGATAAAATAGCTCAGTAATTCTTAGTACGAACACGACGCGACCAATTGTGAATGACCCACTTATTTAGTGCACGGACCAATATGTGTTGTGGGTGTGTGGGTACTGTCTCTATGTGATGCCATTATGACCTCTATCCCCCATATGTCTAAAGTTCATTTTGACTATTTCGAATATACACCCTTCTTCCTTGTAAACGATTCCGCGAATTTTTATGTAAAGGTTGACTGGCAGATGTCACACGGCATTAAGTCCGCCTTATGTACGCTTAAGTGAAGTGCAATTTGTTAATATTTTGATAATGTGATTAAGTGAGAAGAAATATCAAAGATATTTGGAAATGCACGTTTGTTATTTTAGTGTAAGATTTGTCTCAGTTATTTAGTGTTTTTTTTTGACAATATACCTACCTTTTTTGTAATGAAAATTGGCTTTGTAATATTGCCTATGTTATTATTATATTAATTTCTGATGTTGGAATAAAACAACTATAGCGCGTAGGTTAATTTTATTCTGACGTTTTAGGAAGTTTGCATAGTTCTTGCAGTTGAAGATAGTCTAGGTTCAAACTGATTTTTTTTTTAGTTTGCATAATTCTATATCAATGCACGGCTTAAATTATAAGGGTTAGGAACTTAAAATTTTGCACAGTTCCTTTTATAACGTAAGGGAGCACTAAGATTTTTGAAAAAATTTGCCCCAAGGGGGTAAAATTGGGAGGGTACTTATCACACGCAGACGAAGTCGCGACCAGAAGCCAGTATGTCATAAATGTAATGTTATCGAAAATGAATATACGCGACTTAAATACGTTTATGATTGTTTTATTCCAATGTTATAATTTTATTGTTTTATGTAATATTCTGACCAATCGTTTACAAGTAAGAAGGCGGCCATTTTTATTGTAAGCTAATTGTTTCAAATATAGTATTATTAGTTACATATACTAAAGATTCACTATAGGAAATTACAGTAATATTGATCGTTCAAAATTATCCAGAATTCAGCTATATTGTTTACGATTTAGGGTCGTGTTTTCTGTAAATGGATTTACGTATTGTTTAAGTAGCAAACTTGTGAGTCGAATTTGAAATCGCCCGTGTAGTTTATTTTTCATACGAAAAATACCAAAATTCAAACTTTTAGAACTAAAAATGTATTTAGTTTTATTAAACAAGAGAAAAATATAATTTATAAAGTATTCAAAGTTTAAGTAAGTAAGGATTTTTGTATGGGAAGTTTTAAATTTTTAATTTATACTTGAAACTGTACTTGCTTCTTTAGTGCTATAGTGACCTAGTTCAAAATATTATGTCGTTACTCTATTTTAGATTCTAAGTCGTCACTTTAAATATTATTTTTTTATGGCTTAACTTCAAGGACATACAATAGGTACTAAAGAAGCTATTTAAATGAATATATATTTTTTTATGTATTTTGTGATATTTGTTTGAATCAAAACGTATTTTGTATGAAAAATTAGATCATACGGGCGATTTTTGATTTAAAAATTAAAAATGTCGATTAAATCCGAATTATTTTAATAAAATATGTTGGAAAGTTTGTAAATGTTGAAAATTATGTAAGTGTTTTATTATGTTTCCTTTTAAGATAGATCTGATGTCTTTATTCGCTTATAGAATTAATTCGAGATTTGTAATTATTAAATTTATTATGCGAGGCAATACAGTGCGTATAATGAGATAGACTGAAAATGTCTGTTTATTTGAAAATCTTTAATAAAATTCGACAGCTATTTCACCATTTTCTATCGATTTTAATATTTTAAATGTTCATTGACAATTTCACATCTAACACAAGCCCACCTTGAAATCACTTATTGTAAATAGGTTATTATAAAACTATGATAAATTAATAAAAAAACGATATAAAATTTATAATAAATGTAGCTTGTAACGATTTTGTCGTTTGATTTTCCATTCCTTGTCCATCTATACTAATATAAAGAGGAAAGGTTTGTTTGTTTGGATTGAAAAGACTCCGAAACGACTGGACGATTTGACCCGGACATGTCAACAAAGAATAAGGTCAGTAGTTTTTGAGACCAAAAAAAAAGGAAAAAGGAATTAGATTTACAAACCCGGACGCCAATGAAGGTCCGGCCCGGACGCCCCATAGACTAGGGAAAATCCAGAGAAACCGGGACGTATGGCAATCCTACCTTTATTCCAAAATGTTTAAAAAATATATAGTGAAACTTGCCCGTGTATGAACAAAGTATAGGATTAGAACAAGTGCCTACCTGAGTACCTACGTAACTATTTATCTTTGAACTAGATAACAAGTTTTATCGTTTTATTGTTTAGTTACGTATCTGGTTTAAAGTTGCAATAAAATGTAAAGTAAACAATAACATCATTATTCGAGAGTTGAATAACACCAAGTTCAGTTAAATTGTTGATAATCCGTTAATCCACCAATTCACCTTTTTAGGTTATAAAGTCAGTTATCACAAAGGCGCGTTACTGTGCAAATAAGTATCGAGTAAGTAAGTTATATTTAACTTTTTTTAACAGATAACGACATCTTTTGAGCTCCTAAAGATATTAAATATTCAATATCGGCATTGAAAAGGATAGGTCTTATGAAAAAGTCCCCTATAAACTAAAACTTTCTTGAAACGTTCAAAATAAAGGTATTTTATTTTTATTTTTCTTACATATAAAAAATAACTAACATCTAATACAATACAGACAGAACTTATGAAACAAACATTTAAAAGTCTCATTGCATCCTCAACTCAAACAGTCCTGTCCACATAGACATATCCACCTATTAAACTTTAATCGTAGCTACACCACCAGTCCTAAACTCTTCCATCATCTTCATATTCGCTTCATCATTACATTTCCTCGCATCAAACTTGCCGTGATTGAAGTAATCTTCTATCTCCTGCAACGTCCTATCTTTAGTCTCGGGGAGAATAAAGTACAGAGCCAATAAAGACCCGCCCATCGCCGAACCAAATATTGCAAAAGTTCCGTACACTTGCACACTGGCCAGCAAAGCTGGTGTTATCTTCAGAGCAACCATCAAAGCCACAGAAAGCGTTAAACCGGACACAGCCGCGCCAGCCCCCCTGTGCGCTAGAGGATACACCTCCCCAAGCAATGCCAACGGTATAGGAGTACACCCTAAATTCGACAGGATAAAGTACAACATGAACATCCCAATGGGCACCCACGTGTGTTCTTTAGAAACAACCCCAATAGAAGTCAGGTAGAGATATGTGCAGATAGCTGATAATACCGCCAGAGCTACCCCTCCACTCGCGAACAGCAGCGTTCTCCTTTTAAGCAGTCTGACCAACACAGAAGAGGAAACCGAACTTATCGTCGTTATCAGGTCTATGATCAGCGTGTAGTAGAATGACTTGGATTTATCTTTCGTAATGTCGTTGATGATCTGCAGAGCGTACGCGGGGAATATGTGCCTGCCGCACGATTCTAGCAGGATGGCGGCAAAGAAAACTATCAGAGTCGGCATCACGAAATCCTTCTTTGTGAATTTCTGGAAGAATCCCACCACATACTTCAGCGCGGTAGGTTTCTCCGTGGCATACGCCTGTCTCTCCTTCTGCGCTCTGATCATTGAATCGAATTCTTCCCTGGATTCCTTATCATCTCCTCTTAACCATATCCACGCTTTCTCGCTCTCCTCGTACTTCTGTCTGGACGCCAGCCACGCGGGGCTCTCGGGCCACGTGTACACAATTCCAAAAGCAAGGACATGGGGGACTATTCCGATTATAGCGACGGTCCTCCAATGAACGTAGTGGCCTAGGATGTGGACGATGGTGTTCCCGAGGCAGACGACGGCAGTCTTCAGGTTGAGGAACATTCCTCGGGATTGCGGGCTGGTGTACTCTCCAATGACGACAGCGCCGAGGGTGACCGTGGAGCCGGCCGTGATGCCGCCGAGCGCTCGGCCGGCGAGGAGCGCGGGCACGTCGTTGGCGAAGTAGATGAGCAGCCAGCCCAGCGTGCCCGGGACTATGAGGAGCGCGTGCGCCCGGCGCCGCCCGAGCCACTCCATCAGAAACGAGGAAGCGATGAACCCGGGTAAGCAGGAGAGGCCCACTAACGAGGCTGAAAGAGAGTTTTGGAAAGAAAACAGGTCAAGATATTGATAAGTAAAGTGATAACATTATTTTTTCTAAAAAAAGAGTTTATATAAGTGTTCCTAATGGGAGCTAGTGTGTAATATTTCCTATGGTCCGAGAAATCATATTTTGTTGTTGTCGCTATTTCATTTTTATTTATCTTTGCAAAAGTACCTAGGAGAGTGACAATAGGTAGCGTTGCGCTATGATACTTCAGACTCTTCAAGTTTTAGTACCTACCTAATTACGAGTATAATTTCTTAACAAGCAGACTTAACAAGATTATGGGATTAAAGAGAACTTATAACTAATTAACAGTAATAAGACTATCCAGTCCTTAAAATATTGGCACTATTCGTTGATTAGCCTCATTCATTTCACAAGTATCAGTAAAGATCTAATTCAGAATATAAATCTGACTGTCCCTGGACTCACCGATCCACGAGGAGGTGTCCAGGTCTATTTTAATTTTAGAGTCCGGGGCCTCGAGGGCCGGCAGAAGGCAGGAGGAGTAGCTCAGCACCATGCCCTGCGCCATCATGTTCAGCAGCACTCCTGACACTGTCCATGACTGAAATAATGCAATATAATTCTACACCGAAAGTTTAACGCTAAAGTTACATCCGTACAATGGTTTCATTACAACCTTAGAGCATATTATACAACTAGAGAAGCTTTCGAGTTTCGACAGATGTTCCCCTCTGCCAAAATCAACTTAAATAGATCAAGCGCGTTTGTAAAAACTGTTTTCAAAATGGTATATGTTCTAAGCTTATAACATACTTACTTATATATCTTTTTGTTTTTTTTAGGAATCTTCGGTGGATATCATAGGATATGCAACACATATTTAGGTATTGTGAACTACACTGCATGTAAGATTTTAATTGCGAATATTTTTTTATTATATTAGATAACAAAAACTGAACTGTTTCGTAAAAGGTTTACTCTATAAAGTGACGTGTTTGGGGCTAAAAATCAACAGATTTAACTAGTTCTTTAAAAAAACGTGATTTCTTAGTGTAGGTATAGTTTAATAAAGATGGAATTAATTTATTCTAATAAAAAAAATTAACCAACTCACATACCTGTTTTACAAATGGCTGCACCATGTTGCAACACTGCTCTTCATTAAATTTTTTCCAAGTAATAAAATATTAATTGGATCATAAGTGATCTTGTTTTGTTGATGACTGATGACATTATGTTGACGGTATCGTCGTCTTAACCTCTCGTTATATTCCTAAGCTGTGTAATTTGATGAATTAAACTAAACAAACTAAGATAAATGATAACACGGAAATGTCTCACTACAATGATTATCTAAAGGTGAGCCAAAGATATAGTGATAATAGTCACTACTCACTGTTTATTAAGAAGAAAGTATTTATAGCTAACTAGCATCTGCCCGCGACTTCGTCCACGTGGAACTCCTCCTTTTTTGCAGTCGGTTAAAAAGTACCCTAAACCCAACCCAAAAGACCCAAGAGGTTTTGCACTGAAGGCCCATTAGCTGGCCAACTGCGCTTCAGTATTCAGTTCGAAAAAAAAATAGGTATTAGGTAGGTATATCTAATAATTTTTGATGCCTCTTGCGCGTATTACGCATTGGAATGAAACAACTAGGTACCTACAAAGAATTTAATTTTATTTGTTGGTGTTTCGAAAACTTTAGTTTCCATATTCATAGACTGAGCTGACATACCTAATATGGTTAAACCCCTAAATGTTAGACTGTAATCAGTTCTGTCGTGCTACGGATATGGGAAGCGTAAAGTTTTCGGAACGTCAGCCAATAAAATAAAATACGAGATTTATGTCGTTATTATCGTTCATTCCAAAGTACTTATTTAAAGCTAGTGTATCTAATAATAATAAGAATAAGAAAAAATAAATCTACATTAATATATCTATAAAGCTAAAGAGTTTGTTTGAACGCGCTAATCTCAGAAACTGGGCCGATTAGAAAAAAACTTTCAGTGCTAGACAGCCCATTTATCAAGTCAGGCAAATAATTATATATAGCTTATAGGCTACTAGCTTCTGCCCGCGACTTCGTCCGCGTGGAACTCCTCCTTTTTTGCAGTCGGTTAAAAAGTAGCCTATGTCCTTTCTCAGGCTACATACTTTCTTTGTACCAAATTTCATTTAAATCGGTTCAGTAGTTTTAGCGTGAAAGCGTAACAGACAGACAGACAGACAGACAGAGTTACTTTAGCATTTATAATATTAGTAGATATATCATAATGCTAAGACCAATAGGAGAGCAGTATCTATTCCACACGGACGAAGTCGCGGGCAGAAGTAATATCATTATATAACATATTAAAATATAATTTTGTATAAGTACTTCAAGATGGCCGTGTGCCGTATCTTTTTCCAAATATAAGCAGGCCAGGGTTATTAGGTAAGTTGACACACCTAATTAAAATTTTACATATTTTTATAATAATGTTTTTTATAATAGGTAAGTAATACATTATTCAGCATGGCTCGGTTTTCTAGCAAGTTCTATTATTAGTACATTACGCACCAAGGCCAGTAAAATAAAAAATGTCTCAGATCACTTGTAATTGTCGTCCGAGGCGAAGCCGAGGTTGACAAAAATGTGATCTGAAGCTTTTTTATTTTACTGGCCGAGGTCAGTATACTATTTTTCTGTTCGACGAAGCCATAAAGCGACAATTTCATTTAGCGCAGCGGCCACAAAGTTGGCGCTTCCTGGCCGGAGGACTGAAAAGGTATATTACGCAGGGTTAGTTAGCATGATAATAATATAATTATGATAGAAATAACACGGAGCAAGGCTTAGATATTATAATAATATATGAACAAGAAATATTATACATAGTTGTGCTACGTTTATGGAAAGATGTAAAGGATCCGAAACGTCAGCCAATAAAATAAAATACGCGAGTTAAATCCGTCTATATTTGTTTCATTTAAATGTGTAATAACCGCGAAGGCATTAGAAGTTATTAAGAAAGATTATTTCATGTATAATAACAGTTTTTTCTCTATACATACACTCATTACTTACTAGCAAATACCTATATTAAAATTAACACAACTCTATACCTTTTTTTTAGGGTTCTGTATCCAAGGGGTAAAATCCCTATAGGTACGATGACTCCGCTGTCTGTCCGTCTGTCACCAGGCTGTATCTCATGAACCGTGATATTTAGTCAGTTGAAATTTTCACAGATAATATAAGTATTTCTGTTGACACTATTACAAATACTACAAACAAAACAAAAATAAATATTTGACGAGGTTCCTATAGAAAAAACTTGATTCACCGTTTTTAAAGATATTGGTCCGGAACCGTTAGTTTTTTTACAATTTTCACATAGTCATAATAAACGAAAACACTATTAAAGCGACTAAGGTAAATTTTGATTTTGAATAAAAAAAGCTTTTTTAAATTATTTTTTTGTCGCATTTTGCATTGTTTATTAACTTTATTCTATTACCGACTATTAAGCACTGGATCGATAGAAAAATTACCACCGTTTATATATCTAATTAGTAAACAACACTACTATAAATTAATATTCGCTCAGAGACAGACACGCTATGATTTTCTTATGACATCGGTAGAAAAAAACGGCCAAGTGCGAGTCGGACTCGCGCACTGAGGATTCCGTAACATCTAGGTATATATGTCAGCAAATCGTATAATTCGCCCTACTACATTACGGCTAGCTGTTTTAATAGAGCAGTTTTGTAATTCGGCGGGTCAACGATTAGCCGTACGAACTGTGCAATACGTACGATGTCGCGGCCAGAAGCTATAAAAAAGGCAAAAAGTTCACGTTTGTATTATTCTGGTTTTTTAGTACCTGTTTATAATCTAGTGTCATCAGTAATAGGTACCTACATTATCTGTAAAAATTTCAACTGACTAACTATCACGGTTGTGGAGATAGTGTCAAGGTATGTCTGTCTGTCTGTCTGTTACGCTTTCACGCTAAAACTACTGGACCGATTTAAATGAAATTTGGTACAAAGAAAGTCTGGAGCCTGAGAAAGGACATAGGCTACTTTTTAACCGACTGCAAAAAAAGGAGGAGTTCCATGCAGACGAAGTCGCGGGCAGAAGCTAGTTATTTATATATCAAAAACAAAATACCTATACTCAATACTCAATTCTTTATTTGCATTCTATAAATAATAGTTTTACAAATAGTATTACTATATACTCATAGACCCTGTTGGGCACAACAAATCCCGTAACATCTAGATATCCGTAACATCTTGTCGTGTCTTTGATAAAAGAATAAAGGGTCTGTCATCAAAATCAAATACAATTTGCTCACGATCAAAATGGCATTATTGAATTAATAGTACCTATATATTTAAAAATAAATATAATAATTTAATAGTGCGGAACCCTAAAAATGTCCCAATTAGCTAACAATGGTGTTACATTTCTAGCGCTCCGGTTAATAGCGAAATCATTTAGTTCAAACAATACCTAATACTCGCCTAATCAAGATAATTAACTAACTGCGAAGTGATTTATGGTATTCTGGTTATTTACAAAAGTAGTCAGAAAAGTTGAATGAAACAATTAAAACTGGAATTAAATAACTTTAAACAGTTTTAACTCGCGTATTTTATTTTATTGGCTGACATTTCGGAGCCTTTATACAGACAATAGTCTTAAGCTAAAGTGCAATAACTTTAGCATAGGACTATTGTCGTCAGCCAATAAAATAAAATACGCGAGTTATATCCGTTTATAGTTGTTTCATTCCAATGTGCAATAACCGCGAAGGCATCAGAAATTATTACAATTAAAACTGATTAACTCGCGTATTTTATTTGCTGTCGTGTAGTAAATTTAACAGTTCCCGTATTCGTAGCACGACTGAGCTGACAATGACGATAGTCTAACGCTAAAGTTGATCCAAGAATATGTACTGTAAAGTTTTCGAAACGTTAGCCAATAAAATAATATACTTAAGTTAAGTTCTTTATAATTATTACATTCCAACGCTCATAGTTACCTAAATATACTTATATATATCAGAACTAGCTGTGCCCGCGACTTCGTCCGCGTGGAATAGTTATTCTTCATATAATAATTTTCTCAGTTTTTTACACATTTTCCACTGTCTCTTCGCCCTATTGATCGCAGCGTGATGTTATATAGCCTAAAGCCTTCCTCGATAAATGGTCTATCCAACAAAAAAAAAGATTTTTTGAATTCGAACCAGTAGTTCCTGAGATTAGCGCGTTCAAACAAACAAACAAACAAATCGAGTAAAAGATGTTAGGTAAGTAGCCCCGATACAGTACTTTGTATTTAAAACAATATGTTTTCCTTATTGACGTCGTCAAAATCATTACAGCACGTCTGTAACTCTAGTTATATAACACATACCTGCTTACCTATTTATAAATACAATAGAAAAAACAGTAGAAGAAACTCTTATGTAAATACTTTCGAGGCGAGATAAAGAAAGCTATTAACTACGTCTATGGCATATTTATGGTTAAAATAATTCCTCAATACCCTATTGTTAAGGTTAATTACGGTCAGTCATAATCTTAATAAGCGTGGACTTAAATCATAACAAATAAAATCAGCTGACTACAGTAGCTAACAAGCAAATAACAGCCCTATTCCCTATATCTAACTTCTAAATTACAATGAGGACGTTACTCTTGAATTTGTTTATTGTATTTGGAGTTCTATGCTTAGGAGGTAAAGTTGAGGTTTTAATGAATTAACTTCTTTGTTGGGTTTCGTTGAATTGGCTCAAGTCCAGTTATGGGTGCTCTATGTAGCGAAGCAGTCAGAAAGCGGTAGCGTGTGTTTATTTGTATCTAAAAATCATATCTAAAGATAATGTGTAGTAGTTGATAAATCTAATCGAACTGTAAGGAAGTGTCGTAAATATTAGTTTAGTGTATATTGATGTGGGAACGAAAATGGCTAAATGGATCACTCCTTTCAAAAAGCAGGTAAGATTCTATCAATGAATAGTGGCAACTCGGAATGTGTACGAATTCAAATTTGAATGTGATGGTTTAGAATCTATAATTGAGTAACGATATGTTTTGGTTTGTGTCACTTTTCTATTAAGTAGCGTTGGAACTAGTTTTACGTGTTCGGTGTTTTTGGGAGAGTTGAAGTTATGGTTTTGTTGAAAGTTTATAGATTTATGATATAAATGTGTGTTTATGTATTAAATTTGTAATTTTGGAAATAATTAACCGTCTAATTGAGACAAGATCTTTGGCAAATCATTACGTATGTATTATATAATTTTATATATACTTAGGTAACTTTCATGTAGGTAGGTAATATGTTTTAGTTGCCAAATACCTATGTTAAAAAAATATTTTTTCTTTACAGTAAGCAATTAGATAGGTGCAATTAAACTAACCTTCCATACATGTGTATAATAAATATAATAATGGATGTCCTTGGCAATTAAATTATTTTAATGACTCCAAATGTTTAACTACCTAGTATATATATAGTTTAAATATATATGTAGTTTAAAGATTAATTAGATTTATTAAGATAATTTAACAACATGCTGCACCTAATTTTTATAATTAGTTATAGGTACGCTACACACCCTATCTAGATACTTTTAAAGATAATAATTCTTTTATTAATCAATTGATAGAATCTTAACGATAAATTCAAAACTACTGGTGAGGTTTTTTACTTAAATACAGTATCAGATATTAAAGGCGGACTTAATGCCATACGGCATTCTCTACCAGACAACCTTTAGACGGCGTTAGACTATCGTCAGCAACAAATAGGTATAGGAACTGTAAAGTTTTCGAAACATCAGCAAATCGCTGATAAACGCCGTAAGGACACTCAGCAGAAAATCTTCTTCGAAGTCAATTATACAACTTAAACTAACTAAAAAACAAACTTTTATAATACAAGTATTTTTTATAAGTAGTTATAATAAATATAGCGGTCAAATATTGGTTCACATCTCCATTGTGTTATATAACATTGGCTGTTTTGATACTTATATCTGCTGGTGACTGTACATAATTATCTCGCAATGAAAATGTGGGTCGATTTGTACAGTTAGCATCAAATATACAAACACGCTCTAACGTCCTTGACAATACGGACGTGTGTTGCTTGTTGCATTATATTCGATGGTGAGTGTACCTTTACAATTTTTTCAAACAAAGTGCAGCTGTTTTTTGCTCTTGACAGTGGTCGTGGTCAATGACCTGTCTAGTTTCACGGCCGAGATTGTATCACAAAAACAGCATACAGATATTTCTCTGTTTATTCTAACTAATATTATAACTTCGAAAGTAACTCTGTCTGTCTGTCTCGTTTTCACGATAAAATTATTGAACCGATTTTAATGAAATATAGCACACAGATAGTCTAGAGTACTTTAGAGTCTGAGAATGACCATAGGCTACTTTTAATTGCGAAAAAAGGGTTGTAAGGGGTTAAAAGGCGGGATGAAATGTTGTAATTAGTAATTCTAAGAAAAGATTTGATTACAGATAGACAAACATACACCGGGATAAATAAAAATAACTTAATTGACTGTAAGTGTTAATTGAAGATGTTATAATAAATAAATAAATAATAAATAAATAAATCCCTACTAATCGCTACTAATATTATAAATGCGAAAGTAACTCTGTCTGTCTGTCTGTTACGCTTTCACGCTAAAAGTACTGGACCGATTTAAATGAAAATTGGTACAAAGAAAGTCTGGAGCCTGAGAAAGAACATAGACTACTTTTTAACCGACTTCAAAAAAGGAGGAGTTTGGCGCGGACGAAGTCGCGGGCAGAAGCTAGTAATAAATAAAGCTTGTAAAATGGCAGCTAGTTGTAAAACAAATGCACGCCATGAGTATTGATAACGTTATCAATGACACGTGATAACAAGTCGATTGTACTTCTGAAGGCTTCGATTATCAGATAAAATCAATCGAAGTGACATAAAACTAAATGCGGTATTACATCACAAGGACACAGTTTACGCTTCATCATCATATCAACCGCAAGACAACACTGCTGGGCAGCGGTCTCACCTATATCTTTATACATTGGAATGAAACAACTTTAACGGATTTAACTCGCGTATTTTATTTTTTCTGGCTGACGTTTCGGAGCCTTTACAGATTCCATAATCGTAGCACGACTGAGCTGATTATGGAATCTGTAAAGGCTCCGAAATGTCAGCCAATAGCAAAGTCTTTATACCCAACTGGCTGTCCGCCCCGGCTTCGCACGGATCCCTTTTTTATAGCCTATGTCACTCGGGAATAGTTTAGCTTCCCAACAGTGGAAGAATTTTTCAAATCCAAACAAACAAACCTTTCCTCTTTATTATATTAGTATAGACAAGCAAAACCAGTTCTTACAGCGTTCTCAGAACGACAAAAACTGTGTTTACGATATATATATTTTTTAAAGTTAATGCGTACCTAACGACGTTCTTTAAACAAGGATTTAGGCGCAGTTATAGCTTTAGTTATATCTAACTTTTAATATAGGTACTTGTTATTTTATCTTATTTGCTGACATTTATAAAAAACATTACATGTACATCATAACTAAATTATAAGGCTTATTAACAGTACTTACAAATTGATGATTTTGTGCTTCTCTGTAATGATGGTCTTTCCAAAGCTAGTAACGCCCCTTATTTGTTTTATTTATATTGTAAAATAGTTAATTTATGCGTGGAATGAAGCATAAATATTTCATATTATTATAGGTACCCTGTTTTAGGTAGTAGTTAAGTTGTGTAATTTATAAAAAAAAGGTAGTTTGCATAATGTAATAGTACATTACGCACCTAGGCCAGTAAAATAAAAAATGTCTCAGATCACATGTAATTGTCGTCGACAAAAATGTGATCTGAGGCTTTTTTATTTGACTGGCCGAGGTCAGTATACTATTTTTCTGTTCGACGAAGCCAGAAAGCGGAAATTTCATTTAGCGAAGCGGCCACAAAGTTAGCGCTTTCTGGCCGGAGGACGGAAAAATATTTTAGCGTTAGACTATATCGCGCTCAGTCGTGCTAAAAATATGGTATCTGTTAAGTTTTCCAAACGCCAGCAATAATAAAATACGCGAGTTGTATCTGTTATAGGTAGTTGTTTCATTCCAACAATTTCAATAACTATTTCCAATATCAATTTTTTGGAATAACTATTCCAATAACTTTTTTTAACTTCCAGTGTTTCGTGACACTAGGCGTGTGCCTGAATATGTCCAGTCATGGCTTGTCCATGGGATTCATGGCCATCTTGCTGCCTGAACTGGAGAAGAAAGACTCCTTTATTCCCATCGACAAGTCATCAGGCTCCTGGATAGGTGAGTACCACGTCATCATCATTATTAGAGAGAGGGAGGGGGGAGGAGGCACACCTTTTACACCCTTTTACATAATGATATTTTGTACTAAAACAAGAGAAAAAAAATTATGACTTAGTGGGACTCGAACCCATGCCCTTGCCTTTACTAGCGGCAGCGTGCTGACCACTACACCATGAGAATACACTACTACAAAATATAATTATAATTAAACAATAATGGTTTTGAACCAAAAATTTCGATTGATAGATCGTATTTAACACCCTTTTACATCTTCAGTCTTTTTACTTATGTAATTTGTAAGGAATTGTACCTAATTATGTATTTACTACCTTGTATCAATCAAAATTCGATCAATATCTATGGTTTAATACAATTTTTTTTAATGATAATAACAGATGCTAAGTTGAGGGTTAAAGTCTCTTGATTTTTCTATTCTTGTCTTTGTACAAACCTAATTATAAATTATTGTATTTTGAAAAAATTATACCTCATGGAGTTTCTTGCCGTTTATACTCAAATTAGTTTTTTTTAAGCGGTGGTATCTTCTGACCTTCATAAGAGCTTGTAAATGTCGAAATTGAAATTTGAAATACGTTTAATATACTACGACTAGGGTGACTAGAATGTTGATGAAGACATGATTTGTAATACACAAATCAGTAAAATTGATTTGCATCGATCTAAATGAATTGCAATTATTTCACCTCTAGACTTAATAATCGGAATTAGACAGTCGTTTCTCTATCATTGTTTAATGATCCTGAAATGCAAATGACTTCTGGTATCGATTGTTGAATAATAATTGACTGCATAAATAGGAAATAATGCAATCAAAGTTATAAATTTGCAATTTATCACCCGCGTTGTCTTCTTCTAATTGCAGATTAAAAGCTAAGTTCTTTATTACTACTGATTTTATTAAAAAACTTCCTAGATTCCTAGATCTCTACATTATATTTATTACTAGTGAGACGTTGTCCTTTGGCAGTTTTTGTCAAAGTTTTTAAAAGAAATATAGTTTTCCGTATATTTTTTCTTACATGTGGACTTTCTCCTGATCATAACAATCACAACAAAAAATTATTAGTGAATTCGGTCCAGCCGTTGTAGCGTGATGCCGTATCTAAGGGAATCAGAAAGAATAAGAAGAAGAATCGAAAAAGAATATTAATTTTAACGTTGACATTCACAAGTGTTTGAGTTTGAGGGATTCATTTTTATATATATACCTACATAGATTGTTATTTAAAACTAAAGCTGTCATTCTTCTCTGTTCCAGCCTCAATCTTGGGCTTCGCACTGGTGGCTGGCAACTTCATCGTACCAACCGTGATGGCCAAGTACGGTCGTCGCACCGCCAACCTCGTCAGCATCACCCCCATGCTAGCAGCCTGGTTCTGCTTTCTCCTCGCCAACAGCATCACCACGCTCCTCATCGCCAGAGTCCTCCAGGGCATATCCATGGGCATCAGCTCCTCACTGGGACCAGTCCTCATCGGTGAATACACCAGCCCTAAGAATAGAGGAGCATTCTTGACTATCATCTCTTTAACAATCGCCATTGGAGTTCTAATCGTCCATACAATGGGGTCTTTCATAACCTGGCAGAAGACAGCTTTAGTTTGTGCTTGTATCGCGTTCGTTGATTTGCTCATAGTTATATATTCCCCGGAGACCCCATCCTGGCTCGCTGACCAGGGAAGGTACGATGAAAGCAGGAAGGTATTCCGATGGCTCCGAGGTGACGGCGAGGAGGAGGAACTCCAGAGGATCATCGAGACCAGCATGGTCATCAGGGAATCTAAATCAGACGCCAATCTATCAGAATCATTTATAAAGAAAATAAGAAGGAATCTAGCTTACTTCAAGGTTACGGTTGTGAAGAAGGAGTTCTACAAACCAATCTTTATAATGATGCATATTTATACTCTCGGACAGTGGTCCGGTGCCAACATCCTAGCGGCTTACACGAAGGACATATTCGAGAATGTTATAGGTAAAGGTGCTAACGTGGCTCTATTGATAATTACGCTGGACTCTCAGAGAATAATATCGAACACTTGTGCCGTGTTTGTGATAAAGAAGGTTAAGAGACGTACCATGTTGCTGATAACGGTGTCTATCAATGTGTTTGCGTTCCTCGCCACCGCGGGGTATACTTATGGAAAAGCTCATAACATGCTGCCTTTTGATCACCCGTTCATCGGAGTGGGGTTGATCCACCTGCACATGTTCTCTATAGCAACTGGCACGGTACCTCTTCCCTTCATCATTGCCGGAGAACTCTTCCCTCTCGAATACAGAAGCTTAGCTGGTGGTATCAGTGTTCTGTTCCTGTCAACCAACTTGTTCATCACAGTGAAGACTTTGCCCGTTTTGTTTTCGACTGTGGGTTTGTACGGAGCGTATTTACTGTACGCTGGGGTGGTAGGTTATTGCTTGGTTGTGGCGTTTACATTCCTTCCGGAGACGAAGGATAGGACCCTTCAGGAGATTGAGGATGAGTTCAGAGGGAGACCGCTGTCTCCTGAAGAGCTGAAGTCCACGCAGTCTTTGACTTCCATGAAGCTTTATAATAGGGATAGACGGTGCAGCAGCCCTGTGATTTAAGTTTAGGATTAGGAATATTGTGAAATGTACTTAATATTGTCTGATGCTTTGGCGGTTATTACACATTGGAATAAGACAGTTATGACGTAGTAAATCTCATGTATTGTGATGGAGAGATTTTACAATCAGGAGGGGGTTTTAGGAATTTATTATTTTACAAAAAATTCAGTTGTTAGTAAATAAGGTAGTTTGCGTAGCCCTAGCATAAGACTATTGTCAGCTCAGCTGTGCTACGATTATGAAATCTGTAAAGATTTCAAAACGTCAGCCAATAAAATAAAATACGCGAGTTAAATCCGTTTATAGTTGTTTCATCCTAATGTTCAATGACGCAATTCCGCCATTTGTAGGTAGGTACTTAAATTGTACTTAATTTGTGAGAAGTATAAATAAATAATGTGCCTTTTAATATTAAGGTGTCTCTTTGTAGTAAATTTAATTAAAATTTTATTGTAGTACATATTATATTGATTGTAATAACATTATTAAATATATTTATTTAATAAAAGAACATTGTAAGACATCGACATGTGATGAAATGTATGAAGATCTCTGTAAAGTATTCAAAACAAGAGAGAAAATTAAGTGATGCAAAAATAACATGAAGAATAAATTATACATAATAACATAACTTACCTGTTTTATTAAATTTCTTTGACTTCAATTTAGGTAATATTCTTTGGTAACTACGAGTATGACAACTACTTTTTATACTAATACTAGTGGTCCCGGCAGACTTCGTCCCGCCCGGCAAAGAAGCAATGTAGCGGCATTAATCAATCGATTTGACAGCTGTCATTGTTGCGTTTTGTTATACTATTTTTAACAAATGAGCTAAATATTTTTTTTTTTTACTGGATCGGGATGAAAAATATCCTATGTCCTTTTCCTGACTCTAAGCTACCTCCCCGCCAATTTTCAGCCAAATCAGTTCAGCCGTTCTCGAGTTATAAACGGGGTAACTAACACAACTTTCTTTTATATATATAGATATATATATATAATATATATATATATATATATATATATATAATATATAAATATAATATATATAGATTTACATCTACACTAATATAATAAAGAGGAAAGGTTTGTTTGTTTGGATTGAATAGGCTCCAAAACGGCTGGACCGATTTGAAAAATTCTTTCACGGATGGGAAGCTACTTCACCCTGAGTAACATAGGCTATATTTTGAAAAAAAAATAGGGGTTCGTGCGAAGCCGGGGCGGACCGCTAGTGATTAATAAAATATTAAACTGTAAATACTATTGTTTTGATAAAGAGATTATGATATATTTAAAGCCGAGTGAAAGTGCAAGTGATAATATCGTTACCTTTGATCATAAAATGATAAAAATTATGATAATTTGATAAACTCTTGACGATATACTTTGCTGTTAGAGGAGTTGAGAGAACAGCGCCATGGGGGCACCATGGGTGACACCGTTCAAAAGACAAGTAAGTATTTTAAATGTTTATTAGTTAAAAATATAAAATAATATACTATAAATAGTAGTAGTAGTCCCCGCGACTTCGTCTGCGCACGATAAGCACACCTGTTTTAACTTAAGGGGTTTTAAAAAAAAACTTAGTGCTTTCTACTTACCATAAAAAGAATTCTGCAAAATTTTTAATTTATAACTCGTATAATTAAAGTTTAGCGTTGATATATCAGCCAATAAGTCAGCTTCTCCTTTTTCATAATACACCTATTAATTTTTATACCTTTTTTACGTGTATCTATGTTTATACAGTATTTAGATATTATTTAGGCAATTTGTGATGCTTTCACAATTGGATTAGGTACCTACTCTTATTAAAATGAATTTTACTTGCGTACTTATATATAATTTTTATACTGACGCTTCCTTTTTTGTGGAAGAATGAGCTAATTTTACAATAAGCGAATTAAATCGGTTTGGTACCTACTTACCAGTAATTAACGTTTTTTAATGTAATACGAAGATACATAATTAAATAATAATATATATTAATGTTTATGAAAATTAAATTCATTATAATACCTAATTCTAATTGAACTTTATTTTATTATTTAATGAGTCATTAGTACATATTTCGGTTTATTTATTAAGTACATAATTATTATCTAAACTAGACACAATTACACAATTACACAAAGATCCATGAAAATAATCCACGAAGGCATTAGAAATTGTTCGACAAAGATGGTTAAAAACATTACGCACCGAGGCCAGTAAAATAAAAAATGTCTCAGATCACATGTAGGTAATTGTCGTCCGAAGCGAAGCCGAGGTTCACAAAAATGTGAACTGAGGCTTTTTTATTTTACTGGCCGAGGTCAGTATACTATTTTTCTGTTCGACGAAGCCAGAAAGCGGCAATTTCATTTAGCGCAGCGGCCAGAAAGTTGGCGCTTTCAGGCCAGCGAACAGAAAAAATATTTTACGAAATTCATTGACTCTGGAGTAAAGTGTCTTGTGTGTATTTCGTGTCTGCTGTAGTGTTTCGTGACGCTGGGCGTGTGTCTCAACATGGCGGGTCACGGGCTGACCATCGGGTTCACGGCGGTGCTGCTGCCGCAGCTGCAGCGTCCAGGGTCCCCGGTCCACGTGGACGACCACACCGGCTCCTGGATAGGTCTGTGGTTCACAGGTTTTAAACACATCCATAGTTGAAATGAAACAACTTTAAACGGAGAACTTTAGTCTTATGCTAAAGTTCTATTGGACTATTGTCAGCTCAGTCTTGCTACGATTATGGAATCTGTAAAGGCTCCGAAACGTCAGCCAATAAAATAAAATACGCGAGTTAAATCCGTTAAAGTTGTTTCATTCCAATGTAGAATCATCGCGAAGGAAGGAAATTATAACATCGATAGTACTAAAATACATATTTTTTATATAAAACTAAATTAAGCTGACAGGTTCTCACATATAGATTTTGAGTAGAAAAATATATGTAGGCATGTACAAGAAAAGACATGGTAATAATTTATAATAGTCTGGTCTGATACGTACTGACTGCCCACACCTGACCCAAAGCTCACACTGACACTTCCAATATTTATTATTTATTTTGTTTATTATGAATTGTCTACTTATTATTTATATAACCTTATGTATTTTTGACAGCTTCAATCCTGGGTTTCGCTCTCATCGCCGGCAACTTCATAGTCCCCACAATAATGGCGAAGAACGGGAGAAGAACAGCCAACCTCATCACCACACTCCCCATGATGCTGGGCTGGTTCACCATCCTCACCGCGACCAGCGTCTCCTGGATCCTGGTCGCTCGAGTCCTGCAAGGGATCTCTATGGGCATGATATCCACGCTAGGACCCGTCCTGATCGGCGAATACACCAGCCCCAAGAATCGCGGAGCCTTTCTCATGACCCTATCACTAGCCATCGCGATTGGGGTCCTTAACGTGCACACTGTAGGGTCCTATTTCGGGTGGCAGGCAGCCGCTTTGGTCTGTGCTTTTATCTCGTTTGTAAATTTATTGATTGTGATATATTCTCCGGAATCTCCAAGTTGGTTGGCAGACCAGGGAAGGTATGAGGAGAGCAAGGAAGTATTCAGATGGCTTCGAGGCGATGATGAAGAGGAGGAGTTGCAAATTATAATCGAAACCAGCGTTATCGTTAGAGAATCTAAACAAGACGCGGATATAAAGAACTCGTTTCCAAAGAAAATTAAAAGCAATCTAGTCTACTTGAAAGAGACTGTTAGAAAGAAGGAATTTTACAAGCCAATATTCATAATGATGCACATTTACACTCTTGGACAGTGGGGAGGGGCCAATATTATGTCTGCTTACACGACGAAAATTCTCGGGAACGTGGTCGGGCCTGGTGCTTCTGGTCTAATCATCATCAGTTTAGGAGTACAACGGATCATATCCAACTCAAGTGCAGTTTACGTGATCCAGAAAGTTAAAAGGAAGACCATGCTCCTAACCACAGTTCTGACAAACGTGTGTTCTTATCTCGCAATTGCCGCTTACACTTACTCTAAAACCAATGGATTCTTACCTTTTGACCATCCTTTTATAGGGATAATTCTAGTCCACATCCACATGTTTTCAATAGCCACTGGCACTGTTCCTTTACCTCTTATCATAGCTGGAGAATTATTCCCATTGGAATATAGATCTTTAGCTGGTGGCATCAGCGTCCTTTTTGTATCAATAAACCTTTTTTTGACAGTGAAGACTTTGCCCTATCTTTTTGCTACGTTAGGCCTGGCTGGTGCCTATTGCATATATGCAGCTATCGTGGCTTATTGTTTGGTGGTGTCCTGGATTTTTCTCCCGGAGACCAAAGACAGGACTCTTCAAGATATTGAGGATGAGTTTAGAGGGAGGCCGTTGACGATTGAAGAGATAAAGTCTACTCTGTCTTTGACGTCTTTAAAGATGCATAAAACAGACAGGCGGTGCAGTAGCCCATTCCTTTAAATTATTAATAGATAAATAATTACAATGATAGATGAAAAAATCTAAAGGTCAAGAAAGTGCTCACGTAATATACGCTTGAATGCTAGCTTACTCGGTGCCTGCCTGATGGATAGAAGGAGTGGATTCCAGAGACGGATTGCCTGAAGGGCGAAATAGCTGGAAATTTAATTAGTATGGTAGTGAGGAGTTATGTCGGGTTTTAGTAAAGTTGATTGTATTACTGGACTATTTAATATATTTTTGGTGATATATTAAATTTCATTTTAATAAAATAAACCATCGTTAAAAATTTCGGCGTGGCTGTATATTGTATGTCAATAAATTATATTTTATGATTCAAAATAATGATAAACGCGATTAGATGTAAGATGAACTGTAATCGAATAGCAATAAACATTTAGTGATAAAATGTGCAAAATGGATTATCTACTCCATTTACGAAGGAGGTTAGTAAAGATAAACTTTGATATTAGTATTACACTCATTTTATTGCAACTTCCTATTGGTTTATTGTTTCATACCATATCCCCATAGAGTGATAAACCCAATAAAGTAATAAATTCTGATGCCTTCTCGTTTATCACACATTGGAATGAAACAACTAACCGTAGTCTAACGCTAAATTATATCGTCCGCTCAGTAATGATACGAATATGGAAAATGTAAAGTTTCGAAAAGTACCTGCCAATAAAATAAAAAACGCGGGTAAAATCAGTTTATAGTTGTTTCATTTCCATGCAAAATAAAATACTTAGTTTTGTTTTTGAGTTATGAGGGTGTAAATATACACATGGTGCTGCTGGACATTTTGTTAGCTGGAATTTGGCTTAACACGCTACTGCGTGTCTAGATGTCTAGAAACAGTATAAAAAAACATAAGATCTTGTCCTCTAGACAAGAGCCAATTTAATCGATAATAGGAACCGAACGAAACTAATGCAAGATTCTTAGATTTACCGAACGTCAACGACAACGACGGTGCGACATTATAAATCGTACCTATAATATGTCAATTGCATTAAATTTTGCATTCGTTGCGTTACGTAGCTATTAATTAGCATTTGCCTAGGACCCTTAGTAGTCAGGACACGTGAAAGAATGACATTTACCGGTTAAAAACACATCGTGCTAGCTGGAATTAGTGATTTTTTTCTTGAGAAGAGCAATAGTTTATTTTAACTTATTTTATATCTTGTTTGGATGCAGGCGTTTTTTATCGATATAGTTTTATTGTCGTATTTGTGACTACATAAATATATTTTGAGCATTTATTTAAGCTGTCAATGGAAGACTTAATTGATTACCTACTTCCATTCGCCTTTTCACTTTAAAGCTTTTGTCAAAAATATTATTGTGTTCAACAATCTTCTGTGAACCGAGCCGTATAGGCCTACAATTATAATTAACTAGCTTCTGCCCGCGACTTCGTCCGCGTGGAACTCCTCCTTTTTTGCAGTCGGTTAAAAAGTAGCCTATGTCCATTCTCAGGTTCCAGACATTCTTTGTACCAAATTTCATTTAAATCGGTCCAGTAGTTTTAGCGTGAAAGCGTAACAGACAGACAGACAGAGTTACTTTCGCATTTATAATATTAGTAGGGATGGAACACTTTCATGCTCCTAGTAACATATCTACTTACTTGTTTCTGCGCTAACCTTACTAAGTATATAAAAAAATCCTTTGTCCTAAATGCCTGACTAAAGGCTCAGAGAGACCTGAAATTTTGAGGGTGTAGTTTACATAGGCATCCGATGAGAAAAGATTCTTCGAAATTCTATCCTAAAAGCACACCTTTGGACACGAAAGGCACAAAAGGAGGTGTAATATTTGTATATAATTACGTGATTTGGTACCTGTTTAAAATTTTATAATAAACATTCTTAACAGAGTTGATAGACGATGTATTTCGTTTCTTATTTCAATTCCCCGTCGGGGTGTTAAAGTAGGTACCTGGGCGAAAGCTAGTCTAGTACATAATAGTATAAAAAATAAGTGATGTAGTTGTTGTATTTAAAATACTCATAACTTTTGTAAATACACCAGCAAATGAAAGAGGGAACAAAAATATTCATTTGCAATTTTTTCACAAAATACCTTTGTGTCCTCGAGATCAAAAATAGTCTCTGTAAAGCCACCCCTGACAGTCGTTATGATAACGAAGATAACTTCAAATTCTCTGATAAGTGAATAGCTCTTATCACAACTAGATTAGGTTGAATGTTGCCGATCATAAAAAACTGCATACTTCAATGACAATAGTATTTAAAAACGATTAGTACCAGTTGTTCGAAACGCCTGCGCGTGAGTGTTTATTGTACAGAAAAGTAATTACAAGTGAAATTAGAAATAAAAATGATTAAACATAAGGTGGACTGTGGTTAATAGTAGAAATATATATTTTGTGATAAAATGGCTCCTGTGTCACGATGGATTACTCCGTTCACGAAGCAGGTTAGTAACAATGTGAATATTGTTTTATTTACTGTACCTAATATTTTTTACTACGAGGTATCAATCGAAATTCCATCGATATTTATGGTATAATACTATTAATTTAGTTTGCACAAAGACAAGAGTAGATGGCGCTGAAGCGACATTTTCGCTTATGAATTGTATAACAGTAAATATATTATGTCACGTTCATGACCTAACCTAACATACTATACATACTACATACAATTAAAACCGTTCATAGTTGTTTCATTCCAATACTATAGGGCCTAAGTATGAGTCAAATGTGACAAAAATTAGCTTTATCATTTAAGTAGGTAAGTCTTAAATTGTAAAAAGTAACATCTCTACTAATTAGTCTTCACTAAATTCCAGTGCTTCGTGACGTCAGGAGTGTCCTTGAACATGGCGGGTCACGGGCTGGTGGTGGGGTTCACCGCGGCCCTGCTGCCGCAGCTCAGGGCTTCAGGGTCCATCCCCATCGATGACTCCACAGGATCTTGGATTGGTAAGGGTTTTGAGAATAAAGATGAAGCTTTGATAGATAAGCTTATGGCTGAAAAAAACAGTGTCTAGAAAAAGTTGTAAGGAAATATTAGAAGAAGTATAACCGTATAACCATTTCCCGAATATTTATCAATAGGTAGGTACTTTTGGTTTTAACTGCCTCACTTAGTGGTTTACTTAAAATTATGGAGGTTCCTCTTTCATATCTCCTGATAACAGAGATCCAGAGATCAGATCAGAAAAATAGTTAATACCATTTGTATGTTGTTCCAGCTTCCATCATCAGCATAGCTCTAGTCACAGGAGCACTCCTTCTCCCCTTCATAATGAACTCCTTCGGTCGACGCACTGCCAACTTCTTCAGCGTCGGCATCATGGTAACCAGCTGGTTCTGCATCGCCTTCTCCACCAGCATAACCACTCTTCTCATGGGCAGATTTCTCCAAGGTCTCTCAATGGGATTCTCCACTTTACTGTGCTCGGTCCTTATTGGAGAATACACCAGCCCTAAAAATAGAGGGGCCTTCTTGACAACCATATCTCTGGCTATAGCATGTGGAGTTTTAGTGACGCATACTCTTGGACCTTACTGCCACTGGCAGGTAATTGCTTTAGTTAGTGCTTTTATAGCATTCGCGAATTTGATCATCGTCATATACTCTCCAGAATCACCGAGTTATTTGGTCTCCCAAGGGAAGTATGAGGAATGTAGAATCGCTTTCCGATGGCTTCGAGGACACGACGACGATGAGGAGTTGGAAAAAATGATCAAAGCCGACATGCTAAAAAAGGCTGTGAAAGATGATCAGAGTAAAATAAATAAGGAGAGCAATTTTCAGTATTACAAGAGAGTATTCAAGAAAAAAGAGTTCTACAAACCTCTGTTTCTGGTAATACATTTATATACATTAGGCCAGTGGTCTGGCGCCAATATCCTAGCAGCATACACGAGAGATATATTCCATACAATAATTGGCGCTGATGTTGACGTCTCTCTGATGATCATCTCAATGGATATACAGAGAATCATCTCAAACTCATGCGCAGTCTTCGTCATTCGGAAAGTCAAGAGACGACCTATGCTAATATCAACGATTACAATTAACTTCATGTCGTTTCTGACTATAGGCACTTACGCGTATTGTAAAACAAATGGTCTTTTGCCTTTTGATCACCCATTCATTGGGATATTATTGATACATTTGCACATGTTCTCAATAGCTACTGGATCCGTGCCGCTCCCGAATATAATAGCTGGAGAGGTGTTCCCGTTGGAATACAAAGGCTTAGCAGGAACAATTTGCGTCATGTTCCTTTCCTTAAATCTGTTTATTACTTTGAAGAGTGCTCCTTTCATGTTTAGCGGTTTAGGCCTTCATGGGACGTACTGGCTGTATGCAGGTGTGGTCAGCTACTGCCTCTTTGTGTCCTGGATCATGCTCCCGGAGACGAAAGACAGGACTCTACAGGATATTGAGGACGAGTTCCGGGGAGAAACCAAGGGCATGTCCGCTGCTGTCTCCGTTAAGTCTATTCTGTATGAGAACGCGAACGATTTTAAAAGTATGACTTGAAAAGAGAGTGAGATTGATCATTGTATAAATATAAGGTTATTTATCTATTACTCAGTGTTTTGGTTTTGTGACAATATAATGTGTGTAGGTATTTTGAAAAACGTTACTCGTTAATATTAATATCAAAGCATGCGTTTTAACACTTGTATTTAAGATCCAGAGACCATTAGAAATAAAATAAAAACGAAAAGAGGAAGATGATTGTCAGAATATCTCGCGCGCGCGGCTAGCTACGAAACAATTTCCGAATTTTGAAGTTTAAGAATCAAAATCTATTATATAAAAATAAGTCGGGTTTTCCTTCCTGACGCTATAACTCCAGAACGCACCAACCGATTTGACTAATTTTGGTCTTGAATTATTCGTGGAAGTCCAAAGAAGGTTCGTAAGTAGAAAACATCTTGAAAAAGTGTAAAATCTACACCTTTCGATACTCCCATATACAAAGTGTAAGTGACAGAAGACTTTGACAGATCTTTGACGAAACAATCGGACGGGCAGGACGACGTCTGCCGGGGCCGCTAGTAATAAATAGTAATAATATAAATATAAACAGTTAAAAATATTATGTCAATAAACTCTTTCTAAACGGCTGGACCTTTTAAAATGATAGCTTATATATGCGTTTGTGTGGCTCCGTGGATGGTTTAGATTCACAAATCAGCACGGCAGATGGCGCTGTAGTCGGTGTTCTCAAAAACGCGATACGAAGTTCGCCGGGACAGCTAGTTAATTATAATTCCTATGCAATTTATAAAATAAAGTCCATTATAAACGTAAGAGGAAAAGTTAGTAATTAACTTAGGAAATTCTAATAGCATATCAATTAATAAACGTTAAGCGTTTGGAACAACGCTTCTTTCATTCTAATGTTTCATTTGACAGTTCGCAACGTGACTCGACTGACAACAGGCGGCTGTCAAAAACGGGTCACTGTGTCAAGGTGACAGACTGACGGGACATCTGGTTTAGATATTAGGATTAATCATAAAGTCTTGATTGTTTTGTTTAATTAGGTTTGGGATTAGGTTACTTAGTTTGGATAGATGTCTGAAATTAAATAGTAGGTATAACTAATATATTAATTTCTGGGGCCCTAGACAAGTGCCCAACGATCAACGTTAACGTTAAACGTTAGGACCTAAATGTATGGGATTTGACATCCGTGAACGACTGTCACGTACGTCACAAATGTCAAATCCCATACATTTTGGTGCTAACGTTTAACGTTAACGTTGAACGTTGGGCACTTGTCTAGCCCCCATGATGTGTAATAACCGCAATATTACACATCGGAATTACTATAACGGATTTAACTCGCGTAGGTATTGTATTTTCTGACGTTTCGAAAACTTTACAGTTCTACTAATAAGGAACTGTAAAGATTTCGCATGACTGAGCTGACGATAGTCTGACGCAAAGTAGTTTTTACATTATGCAAACTATCTTATTTATAAAATTACATTTTTTACTACCCCGTTTTAAAGTATGAATTACTTATGTTTCATTCTATAATCCTTATCCTTACTAATATTATAAATGCGAAAGTAACTCCGTCTGTCTGTCTGTCTGTCTGTTACGCTTTTACGCTAAAACTACTGGACCGATTTAAATGAAATTTGGTACAAAGAAAGTCTGGAGCCAGCGTAGAACTCCTCCTTTTTAACCGACTGCAAAAAAGGAGGAGTTCTACGCGGACGAAGTCGCGGGCAGAAGCTAGTATTATATAATATGGTTTTAACCATTTTGCACGTAAGGAATCTTTACTATTGGAGTTCATGTTATGTTATATAATTTTACTTATTTTTGAAGCTTTGAGAACAGACGAAACGTATTTTTGCTTTTTTCAAACAAATAAACAATGCCAAAGATAAGTGCTTCTAAAGTCCAGGAGTGGGGGCTAGTGACGTCACGGCTAGGTATACCTAAATCGTGCCTAGCCGTGACGTCACAAGCCCCAACATCCGAACTTTAGAAGCTCTTATCTTTGGCATTTATTGTTTGATTGAGAAAAGAAAAAATACGAGTCCAATATATTATTTTGTCAATACTTGATGGACAAATAAATAATTCGTCATGCCTACATATTGTTGTCTGCAACAACAATACCCAGTTCCAGTAAATTAAATTTCATAGTATATTATCAACTAGCTGTCCGCCCCGGCTTCGCACGGATCCCTTTTTTATTAGCCTATGTCACTCGGAAATAGTGTAGCTTCTCAACCGTGAAAGAATTTTTCAAATCGGTCTTGTCATTTTAGAGTCTATTCAATCCAAACAAACCTTTCCTCCTTATTATATTATTATTTATTAGTATATTAATATAGACAACTTGTTGATAGGGACTTATCTTATGAATGACTTAATAAGAGCTTTCATGACGTCACGATGACGTACAATACGCAGTACCAATCAACCAATCACAGCGCACTTACGTGACGACAGTTGCGCGCGCGCAGTCCTTGGCCTCGGATCTATCAAAACAAGCAGAATTCCACGGAAACAATTTAATATTATGATACTTTTTGAGGAAGTTAAAATAATATCAAATTGACACGCATAGAATATCGGAATACCGGATATTGGATAATTTTATTTACGACTTGGCACTTCAATAGATAGTAACTGATCTTATTCATGGAAAAAAAATAACTTGGCAATTATAAATAAAAAAGTCAGTTAATATTACCTATATTATTTTTTTACTTTACTTTATAATGAACTTCTGACATGCAATTTTTGATATTTTCCTCCCTTAAGCTATGGCACAAAAGATCCCAATGGGTCGAAGTGCATCCGAAAGGGCCCCCCTTAAGCTATGAATTCAAAAATACAATAAAATATAATAATTTCTGATGCCTTCGCGGTTATTACACATTGGAATGAAACAACTATTAACGGATTTAACTTGCGTATTTTTATTTTATTTTATTAGCTGACGTTTCGGATTCTTTGCAGTTTCCATAATCGTAGCACGACTGAGCTGACAATAGTCTAACGCTAAAGTGATTTATACAGTTATGCAAACTACCTTATATTTAAATTACAAATTTTGAAAAACTACCCTTTTCTAAATTATGAAATATTAATGTTACATTTCATTCCAACGTGTACAATAAAATATATTTTATTATAAAGTTTCAACCTTTTTTATAGAAAATGTATTTTTAAAAGAACCTTCTTTGTGGTCAGTTTTGCTATAAAGACTCATACATAATTAGCTAACCCAGCGTCATACCGCGATTTTGAGTAGGTATAATTTTTTTTCTATTTTTTTCCAAATTTCCTCACTACATAAACCTTGCCTGGACTTCCACGAATATTTCAAAACCAAATCAACCAAAGCCAGTAAGTTCTCGAGTTACAGCTAGACAAACGAACATCTATTAATTTTTATGTACGTCTGTGACTCTATATTAGTTAGTCATAGATAAATACCTGCAAATGAATTCCTAAGATGAGACAAACAGAACAATAAAGTAATAAATGAAGGAATCAGGTCAAAGTCAGTTTAGTTGCGCACGCGCCGCTTAATCACTCTCACTTGAAAGCAAACACTCGACTGGTTGGACGACTAGTCCTACGATGCGGTTTCGACAGTCGACTGGTGGACACAATATGCATTTTTGGATTTTTTCAGATTTGAATTTTGACATATTTTATCACAGGGGATTTTTTATAATTCTAATTATATAGTTCTACTATAGGTGTGTAGGTATGTTGCATATTATTCTGAATTTTTTGAATGATATTAATATTTTTTTGGTGTATTTTTAAATAAATTTGAGAAAGCTTATGTTCTCGACGACCTATGACGAAGTTACTCGTGGATTAGGTACCTACTTTAAGTAGTCCAATGATTTTAATAAGACAATAAACGACTTTTAATACCTACATAATTTGTAAAAAACATGTACCTATATTAAACAGAGATATGAAAATGAAGATGGCAATCTGGTACCTACTGCAATGCTAAAACAATGATTTGAAAAAAACAAAAATTCGACGTTATTGGGATCAGCCATAGTGGAGGTGAATGACGTCATACTTTTGCTAATTATCAAAAAATATTCTTATTTATATGGTTATGAGGGCTAGTTTATGTCGCACTAGAAAGCGTCATTCTCGCTCTGTCACTAATTACAAAAGAATGACAGTGACATATTAATATGCTTTTCTCGCGCGACATAATCCTTGTGCATATATATGTAGGTATAAGTATAAATATTATTTATAAATGCGTCCTACCCGTCATGACATACGGAGCCGAAACGTGGACACTGACGGTACGGCTGGTTCACAAATTAAAAGTCGCTCAGCGGGCTATGGAAAGGGCTATGCTCGGCGTTTCTCTGCGGGATCGAATCAAAAATGAGGTGATTCGGCAGAGAACCAGAGTCATCGACATAGCCTACCGGATTAGCAAGCTAAAGTGGCAGTGGGCTGGCCATATTAGCCGAAGAACTGATAACCGTTGGAGTAAACGTGTTCTAGAGTGGAGACCGCGTCTCGGCAAGCGTAGTGTAGGACGTCCTCAGGCAAGGTGGAGTGACGATTTGCGTAAGATGGCTGGCAGGAGCTGGATGCAAGCAGCCCAAGATAGAGCAAAGTGGCGTGAAATTGGAGAGGCCTATGTCCAGCAGTGGACTGCGACGGGCTGATGATGATGATGATGATGATTATTTATAAATATAAATATCGCATATAAAGTTTTTTTTTGAAGACGCCAGACGGCCTAGGTCATAATTATAAAACATAAGTATGACTATAGCATTTATATGTTAATTTATAGTATATGCGGCAGAATATATTCACACATACTTTAAAGGAAATATTTAATTTGATACTTGGCCAAAGAGCATTTGTAAGTTATTTTTGAACATTATGTCTCCTGTATGTTTGCTAATTATGTTTATAAACGTTCCACTGTTGGGGCAAAGTCCTTGATAGAAATTTCTAGAAATTGAAGATCAGACCATGTAAGTGTTTGCGAATTACTGTATGTATGTGATGCAATAATGGCGAGTGTGTTACACAATGTTTTTAGCTTTAAGCTTTAGTCATATAATTGACCTAGTTTTGCAGCTTCTGTAAGTCAGTAAAGAAACCGTTCGGTTTGAACAAAATACTCGTAAGTAGGTAAGTTGGAATGAAAATTGTAACGAATTTAACTCGCGTATTTTATTTGCTGACGTTTCGAACACTTTACAGTTTCCATATTCGTAGCCAAGTCATTTCTTAGGTATCCCCTACGTTGTAAAAGGAACCCCTGTGCAGAAATTCAAGTTGATAATCCTTATAGTATAGATATATCCTTAGGTTTTGCGTTGATATGTCCGTTATTTTGTAGCCCAGAGCCCCTGACTACGAAACCGGAGGTTGCGGGTTCGAATCCTGCTAGGGGCAGATGTCAGTGTGATGAACACTGGCATCTGTACCTGAGTCTTGGATGTCTTATATGTATTTATGTATGTTTATCCGTTGTCTAGTACCCATAGTACAAGCTTTGCTTAGTTTGGGACTAGATCAATTGGTGTGAATTGTCCAAAGATATTATTATATTATATTTATTATTATTATTAAGTCAGCTTCTTCTTTTATAGATGTGTCAAAATCGTGATTGTTAAAATTATTGATATTTTAATTTTGAACTTATGTATGGTTTAATCTACTGAAGAAGTTGCAAATAATTTATAAGCTTGGATCAATATCCAAGCCTGTAATTTTCTCAATAGAAATCAGCTCTATTTTTAAAAAAATACTTACCTATCACAACTGTATTAAATGATGGTTAGTTTTCTATCGAGGTCAATTTTAATTAATAATCGTTATTTGAGATATCACAGGAAAAGATTAACTCTAACTTATTTACGATTCCTAGCATTTTACCACGGACCTTGGTCAAGGTGAGTTTATTGCGAAACTGACAAACCAACTTTATTTATTGGAATGAAACAACTGTTAACGGATTTAACTCGCGTGTTTTTATTTTATTTTATTAGCTGACGTTTCGGATTCTTTACAGTTTCCATAATCCATAATCCATAGACTATTGTCAGCTCAGTCGTGCTACGATTATGGAAACTGTAAAGAATCCGAAACGTCAGCTAATAAAATAAAATAAAAACACGCGAGTTAAATCCGTTAACAGTTGTTTCAGTCCAATGTGTAATAACCGCGAAGGCATCAGAAAAAAAAAATTACAACCTTATTTATGTATAGGTAACTAGTTTGTAGCTAGGTTTCCTAGGTAGGTATTTCAATAAGGTCACTATGTGATGCCCACTTATTAATATAAAGTAGAGTCTAAAGTCTACATTTAACTGTCATAAGTTTAGTCTATGATTGAAAAAATTGAAAAAAATATACCTCACTAGCTTCTGCCCGCGACTTCGTCCGCGTGGAACACCTCCTTTTTTGCAGTCGGTTAAAAAGTAGCCTATGTCCTTTCTCAGGCTTCAGACTTTCTTTGTACCAAATTTCATTTAAATCGGTCCAGTAGTTTTAGCGTGAAAGCGTAACAGACAGACAGACAGAGTTACTTTCGCATTTATAATATTAGTAGGGAAATTAGTAGGGAAATTAAGTTGAGGCTTGAAAGCCTCTCTTCAGGAGGCTCGCCACCCGTCCGGTTTTGCAGTACCTAAAGGTCCATTAGCTGGCCAACTGCGCTTCAGTATTCAGTTCGAAAAAAAAACAAGTGACATGTTTATCTATACTTCTATACTAATATTATAAAGACAAAAGGTTTGTTTGTTTGGATTGAATAAGCTCCAGAACGGCTGGACCGATTTCAAAAATTCTTTTACTGTTGGAAAGCTACACTATTCCCGAGTGACATAGGCTATAAAAAAAAGGGATCCGTGCAAAGCCGGGCGGACAGCTACTATATTAATGATTACGCTAAATTATTAATATAAACATGTAACAATAAGAAATCATAAGTAATAATTTCTGATGCCTTCGCGGTTATTACACATTGGAATGAAACAACTATTAACGCGTTAGACTATTGTCAGCTCAGTCGTCCTACGATTATGGAAACTGTAAAGAATCCGAAACGTCAGCTAATAAAATAAAATAAAAATACGCGAGTTAAATCCGTTAATAGTTGTTTCATTCCAAAATCATAAGTAGTTCCTTTATCTTCTAGCCAGTGAACAGACGTCAACTGAGGAATGTCTTATGTACTTAACATACATAATATATGAACAATAAAATTTGAATGAACTGTTATGTGGTTTAACCGGTTTTTCTTTACTTATGAATTTATATGATTTCGGCGTATATAGTTTAGCCAATAATTTACGGTTATTACATATCTTATTAACCAATTAACTCCTATCAGTGACTTATTCTATAACTTCGGGTAACATTAATCTGACGATTGTCGGTGACAAGTGACAATTGTGTTTACGTTAGAAACTTGACTAATTCTGCAACGGTTGACTTCGTATTAACATTTTTTTTTTTTTTCGAACTGAATACTGAAGCGCAGTTGGTCAGCTAATGGGCCTTCACTGCAAAACCAGACGGGTGGCGAGACTCCTGAAAGGAGGCTCTTAAGCCTTTTGGGTTGGGTTTAGGTTTTTAGCCCTGACCGATGCGAGGGCCCCCCAAGGTGGGGGTCGCACCTCGGCTCGGGCCGTCAGGAGGTGTGTTGACACGACTATTTTGTTGCGAGGGAACAGAAGGTCCCTGCGGATAAGTTCGACGCGCGCAGGGTGTATGTGGACGTCTTTGACCCCGCCGGCGGGGCCGCTGTAACACTATCGAGTATGCTAGGTGTTAACAAACCTTTCCTCTTGATTACATTGGTATAGATAGGCATACTTATCTAAATGTCATTTCTACGTTCTGATGTGATATTTAGTATTCGTAACCCGTTTTGACATTTTGAATGTTGTATCTAATGTTATTCAAGTATTTTTATAGATATTTTATTGTTTAGACGAAAGCTAGTTTCGTTGTGGACTAACTTGTTTCAAAAGTTTTTAGTGCCTCACTTTTTTATACATATAATCTTATTTTAACACAAATAGAACTCGAAATATGTCAAGCGAATATAAATTAATGGGATCGTATGACACTTGTATTCATAATTTTTGATGCCTTCCTGGTTTTTATACATTGGAATGAAACAACTGTAGACGGATTTAATTAGCGTATTATATTTTATTGGCTGACGTTTCGAAGCCTTTACAGATTCCATAATCGTAGCACGACTAAGCTGACAATAGTTTTTGAGCTGTCTTTAGCATAAGATTATTGTCAGCTCAGTCGTGCTACGATTATGGAATCTGTAAAGGCTCCAAAACGTCAGCTAATAAAATGAAATACGCGAGTTACATCTGTCTACAGTTGTTTAATTCCAACTTGTTCTTTCATTTCATTATAACGTATCTTTTGGGTTTTTTTCTCTAAAAATTAGGACATAAATTATGGGTGATAATTTAATAGGTAGGTATCGCTTTTGTTATTTTATAATATTTAATAGTATATTGTATTGTAGCAACGTCCGTCACGGTGTTACGACACGGTTATTTCACGTTCTGTTACTCGCTAATTAATGTCTGTCTTTGTACAATATTTTGTCTGTTTTCAATTTCAAAACTAATAAATTATTATTTTTAGCTTCTGCCCGCGACTTCGGCCGCGTGGAACTCCTCATTTTGCAGTCGGTTAAAAAGTAGCCTATGTCCTTTCTCAGGCTCCAGACTTTCTTTGTACCAAATTTCATTTAAATCGGTCCAGTAGTTTTAGCATGAAAGCGTGACAGACATACAGAGTTACTTTCGCATTTATAATATTAGTGGAGATTAGTAGGATTTGTCTTTTAACTGTCTTAAATATATTTTAAAAGAAATTATATTCTACTGATTGAAAATCTATTTACTTAGGTACAGTCACCGTCAGAGAAATCTGATCCCGTATACTACATAAATATACGGTTAATAGATGGGGTCACATATCTCTGTTGCTGACTGTACGAGTATCTTTTCTTATCCTAAATAATGAGATAAGGGTAGTAAATGTAAATAATTAATTTCATGAAAGTTAAGTAAATAATCCTAACTTATTTGCTGACTTTAATAGCATTTTGACAGGTCAATAATGCGGGCGGCGGGGTGAGACGGGGGAACAGCCCGAATTTACAAAGAGTTGTTAGCAGTTCGGGACAACCCTTGTTCTTTATCGTTGAGTCAATTTTTTGCAAATTTTACTTCATCACTAGGTATGTAGTTCTATTCCGTTGCCTGTCCCCATATACCTATACATAGATCTTTAAAATCTATACTAATATTATAAAGCTGAAGAGTTTGTTTGTTTGAACGCGCTAATCTCAGGAACTACTGGTTCGAATTCAAAAATTCTTTTTTTGTTGGATAGACCATTTATCGAGGAAGGCTTTAGGCTATATAACATCACGCTGCGACCAATAGGAGCGAAGAAACAGTCGAAAATGTGTAAAAAACGGGGAAAACATGAAGCCTTATGAAGAATTACTATTCCACGGGGACGAAATCGCGGGCACAGCTAGTAAGAGATAAATATAACACATACATGCATAATATAGTAGAAATTTTTGAGGCATGGATTCGTTAGTTATCATATAAAAAAAAGTCTCGATCAACTTTTCTTTGCATACAAACTTAAAGCATATTTAGAATACATTTTTAATTAATTGTATAGTGTCTAAATAATTGCAGGTAGTTTATGTAATGAGCCTTAAGGCTGTAGATCTGTGATCATCGTCTGCGCCGGCGCCGCGTGGCGAAAGCGCTTGCGCAAGTGGCCAGCCGCTAGGGATGCCCACGCGCTTTATCGATACTATTAACGATAGAAATGGGCTAAAGGAAACTGGCTAAATGACTTTGTAATGGGATGTTAATTGTAGTGTTTAAAACATATCAAAAATGTATAAAAATGTATAAGAATACACAGAACAATATAAAAAATAATATATAAACCTTATAAAAGGAGGCTGTCGTGCCGTCACGCTCGCACAGTTAACATTAAGGTTACTGTGCGAGCGTGAGGGCACTATTACTGCGCGCGTGCGACAGAGACAAATAGAAAAAGGGCAACGTCCGTTTTTCGCTGTGCTCCGCGTCCTTTATTCTTGTTCATTTATTGTGGTAATATAAATTGAAATTTGTAAGCGCTTCTAGAATAAACATCACTAGAAACTCCTGTTACGAAAATAAACTATAAAAGCTATGTAATATAATAAACTATACAATGTATGAGCTTATTAATGATCATTGAATATTATTACATACTAGCTTTTGCCCGCGACTTCGTCCGCGTAATTTTTAACCCCGTTATGGGGCGAACTTCATTAGAATACGGATCTATATCTGAATCCCTAACAACGTCATCCTGCCCGTTCGAAATTCAAACTAGATAACTTTAGTTAGACAACGTTTGTATGGGGAAGGAAAAGGGCTGTTTTTAGGGTTTTCCCGCAATTATTCGATTTTTTCTCGCCGTAAGAACCATCCTTGGACTTCAACGAACATTTAAAAAAAAAATTGGCCAAATTGGTCCAGAAGTTGTCGAGTTATGCGCTTACCAACACATTTTGCGATTCATTTTTATATATATAGATAATTCAAGTTACTCTAAAATAAATATTTATTTATAATTTATATCCTGCTTTTGTCTCCTGACATTGGCATCAGTTTCCATAATATATCATATAGTAGGTATTTGCACAATTCTAAAATAATTTTAATACCTTTGGCATCATTTTTAATAGGTTAATTGTCTGCGAATCTTAATTGTAATAAAGTAGATTAAAATAAAAGTTATAAATAATTTAGATTGGTAATTAAAATGTTTGCCAAATTGTGATATTTTTCACTCGAAATCTGGCAATTTGTCAAATTAACCGGGAAAGATGTTTAGTACTAAAATATTTTGCATTTCAATAAACCTAAACATCAAAATCACACTTGAACTTGTACTAGAATTAAAAAAAAAATGCTTATTTTTTAAAATACATTTTTTATATCATTTCAAATTAAAGGGATTTAAACCTAATAAATGATATTATATCGATATATTATTTCCTGGTTACATCACTAGTGTATCATGTGTCATCATCTAAGAAGCAAGGAGAGTGGTACTTAAGTAATAGAAGTAAGAAATTATATTAAATTTCATATATCATACATATTAAATAAGTATAAATCTATACTAATATTATAAAGCTGAAAAGTTTGTTTGTTTGTTTGAATGCGCTAATCTCAGGAACTTCTGGTTCGAATTCAAAAAATATTTTTTTGTTGGATAGACCATTTATCGAGGAAGGTTTTAGGCTATGTAACACCACGCTGCGACCAATAGGAGCGAAGAAACAGTGGAAAATGTGTAAAAAACGGAAAATAACTATTCCACGCGGACGAAGTCGCTGGCAGAAGCTAGTAAGTAATAATTTCTGATGCCTTCGCGGTTATAACACATTGGAATGAAACAACTATTAACGGATTTAACTCGCGTACTTTTTTTTTGTCAGCAAATAAAATAAAATAAAATTACGCGAGTTAAATCCGTTAATAATTGTTTCATTCCAATGTATAAATAAGTATTTGATTCGTTTACATTTATATGCGCCTACAGAATTTATGTTTAAGTTTTAAAACAATTGTTCCTGTCTATAAGCCTTTACCATTTTTAATAGAGATTAGATTAGATTAATTTATTTCTCAAAATTCATACAGTATAATTACATTATTACCTATGTCATTACATGCACTCATATTGAGATCGTCAAAACAAAACAAAAAATAATACAATAAAAATTTGTTACACAAACAATGACAAATACATTAATAATAACAGGTTTTTCTCATTAGTCTATTTTAATTTCATAATTATATAATTAATTATTATTAGTTTAACCAGTGTCAAAAATAATTAGCTTTATCGATATCAATGGGACGTCACTATAGAGTCATCAGCAATAACAGTTGTATTTTTCATAGTGTCGACCTGGTCGCGGCCGCGGACTCACGAGTGCAGGGACCAGTGGCAAAAGTATCGATATACAGTTAAAAAAGTCTGTGAAGTGAGAAAAGTTCATTAACTTGTGAGTTTTTTTTTAAACTGGTTTTAAACTCGTCTAGCGTTAAAGCTTTTATTTAGTTTACGAAACTATTTTTTTTTTTAAGTTTTTTTGTTTTAGTTTGTGATTTACCGATTGATTCTGAATAATTTTAAATCTGATTTGTTAATAATTTGAATAAAACATGGTTTTAAATCAGGTATGTTTTAGTAAATTTTGCAGCTCCTATATTCGTAGACGATAGTGTAAGAAAATCGTTCAATATGTATTATATATAAATATTTTCTTTTGTACGTAATGAACTATATAAAATTGATGTCACAGTCTACTATCTATTTGGGTTAAAATAGCATAATATAGAAATGCTCATTAATAATTATTTATCGTTAATTATCCGGTATTAAACAAGTTGCAATTAATAAAACCAATTACCTATATAATAATTTTATTGCATTTTTGTTTTTAATAGGTAAACTATACCTATTCATTATTATTTTTTATAATTTCAATAATCATCAATATCAGGTTAGTTCATTTATTATTAAGTACTTATATATATAAAAATATTCGACTTGCGTAATGTCTCTTTCTTATACACATATACCTACACGCTTGTATCCCAGGTAGCACGGGCGTGCATTCAATGCAGGCACAATCTCAGGACTATGTAGTGCCTACCCTGACGTCCACATGTGCATTCCGAACAGGGTTACAGATTATTTCATTTTACTGCCCACGTTATTGACATATTTCTTTCGTTTCATGATCAATGATTTATATTTTTATTCCAATAGGTATCTATAAGTGTCATACGATCCTAGTCAAAAAGGATATACCTAGGTCATAAATGCAACATTTTTCTAGATCCAATGAAAATCACACTGTCACACATCAACCGAGAACTTTTTAATTGATAATTAAAACGAATGTTTATTTCAAGTAATCCCTACTTATATAATACTAGCTGTCCGCCCCGGCTTCGCATGGATCCCTTTTTTTATAGCCTATGTCACTCTGGAATAGTGTAGCTTCCCAACAGTGATAGAATTTTTCAAATCGGTCCAGTCGTATTGGAGCCTATTCAATCCAAACAAACGAACAAACCTTTGCTCTTTATAATATTAGTATAGATTACAAAATCTAAAGCGTCTCTGTCTTATCGCGCGCAAAAGAAATCGTGGGCAAAATCTTTACTATAAAGGGGCTTAGGAAAAAAAAACAAACCGCTAATTCTATGCAAAGTCGCGGGTTAACTAGTATAATATTTGTTTTATCCATTTTTAAATGGTCTCATGAGCTCGTCTGTGGAACCGGTTGTTAATTTAGAAAATGTGATCGAAAGCCAGTCGCGTTCTTGTATTGTATACCGCTTAAAAGTGGTACAACTGCTTTTTAGTTTTTGACTATTGCATTGGGGGCAAAATTTTCATTGTTACGCAAGTTACGTTAGCTGAGACATCGTAAAATATTGGTGTGAAACGATTATAACGGATTTAACTCGCGTATTCTATTTAGTTTGATGACGTTGCGAAAACTTTATCGTTCCCAAATTCGTAGCAGATTGAGCTGACGAGTAACACCAATGTGTAATAATAGCGAAGGCATCTGAGATTATCACTGTATAATAGTTTTTGTAAGAATTAAGAACTCGCTTGTATCGATTTTGTGATGACGTTTTGAGAACTTCAAAGATAAATTTCCAAAAGATCTCGAGTACATTCCAAAAATTCCTGGAATGTTAAACTTGCAATTCTCTAGATGTATCTACATTCAAAAAGTATTATTTCATCACATTCTTGCGAACAGTCATTGAGCATTTGCCAAAACCGCGTCATTCTGGTCATTTCACCATCTGACCCTCGAGGGCTTCCTATTCAATCAGTCACTGATTCACAATCAACGGAATAACATACATGTAAGTACAATTTTAATTAACTATGCAATTGTGACGTCATACATGACAAAATCCAAAATACCCTCAGGCTGTATATAAGCAAAAATCTAGATCTTGTTTGACTGATTACTAAGTTAGAGTCATTAAACATCCATAATAATATGACTTAGATTGGAATATAACAACTGTACCTTACGGTTTTAACTCAAAAATAAATCCGAAAGAAGCACATTTCACCCACTATAAACTTGATAGTAATAATATCACTCTAAGGGAGTAATGAGTCATAATAATATATTATTATGTAAGTATACTTATCTTTTTGACTGTTCCTCTCGAATAGTGCTGCAATTTAGCATTAATATGACTTAGAATCATCTTCTTCTTCTTCTTCTTCCTCGTATCCTCATGTCTGAGGGTCGTGACCACTTGAGGTCGTTGTGTTTTGCACCAAAACTCTCCACTCCCCACGGTTCTCCGCCTTCCGGATTGACGCCTGTAGAGTGCCCGGACAGGCTTCCTTAACGACGTCGGCCCAACGCATCGGTGATCTTCCACGGCTCCTTCTTCCTTCCACGTGGCCAACCACAATGAGCTTTTCCAAGCAATCGGGCTCGCGTCTAGCCACGTGACCGAAGTACTGCAGGACTCGTTGGAGACAAATGGTCGATAGGCGACACTTGACTTTTAATTCGGTCAGGATTGAAACATTGGTGCGACGCGCCGTCCAAGGGATTCCCAGCATTTTTCGCCAGCACCACATTTCAAATGCGTCAATCCTGCTCCGAATGCGTGCCTTCAGAGTCCAGGTTTCTGAAGCGTACAGAAATATGGAGAAGATCAGAGTTCTCATCAGCTTTGTTTTGGTTTTACGGCTAATGCCCCTGTGTCTCCAGATCTTCTCCAACCGCTTAACCGCTGTTTTTGCAATCTGGGCTCTTCTTACAACCTCCTTCTCACAGTCACCGTCCGCGGCAACTAGGGAACCAAGATAAACAAACGTTTCCACAGTATCGAGGTCGGATAACTCTCCCGTTCGTTGCAGCGTGCCAGCTCTATCCACAAACATAAGTTTAGTCTTGGCCCGATTGATATGCAGACCGTACTCCACACTCACTTTTTGGACCCTTTGCAGAAGCTCGGCCAGTTCTGTTTCATTTGAGCCTATAATTGTTGTATCATCTGCAAAGCGTAAATTATTTATGAGGTGCCCTCCAATCCGTACGCCTCCATTCCAATCCTCCAGAACTCTTCTCATGATATGTTCGCCTATGAGATTAAACAGTTGTGGCGAGAGGATACATCCTTGTCTAACTCCACGGTTGGTCTGGAAAGGATCTGATTCGGAGTCTTCTATTCTGATCCTAGAAGTGCCATCGAGATACAGGTTCTGTATAAGGTAGATTAGGTGCTCCGGAATACCCATCTCGGCCATGACTTCGAACATTTTCTTCCAACTGATGCAGTCGAAGGCTTTCGCATAGTCAATGAAGCACAGGGTCATCGGCACGTTGAACTCCCTGGCCTTTTCGATGAGTTGCCTGATGTTCAGTATTTGTTCGCGGGTACCCTTACCCTTGACAAAACCTGCCTGCTCTTTTGCAATCTGACCTCCGATGAAATTTTCGAGCCTTTTATTAAGGATATGTAAAAAGACTTTACTGGCATGGGATGTTAAAGAGATGGTGCGGTAATTCTCACATTTTTTGGTCGAACCTTTTTTATGCAGAGGCACTACCACCGACTCCATCCAGTCCGTAGGCCATTGACCAGTTCTCCAAACTTTCAGGCATATAAGGTGTAGTATCTTTGTGCCTTCCGAACCCATCCACTTTAGCACTTGCGCGGTAACTCCATCGCCACCGCAGGCTTTGTTTTTCAGGCGCCAAACTGCAGCTTCTACTTCATGTAAGAGGATATCTGGTTCCCTTTCATTGAAATCCCTGCGTTCTTCGATGAAGTCATTTTGCTCACTGTATAGTTGTTGGCAGTACTGGCGCCATCTCTCAAGCACAAGATTTTTGTCCATCAGTGGGGTACCTGAACCATCTTCTATCGTCCAGCTCTTTGGCTTAAAGTCTTTGGCAAGAAGTTTTACCTTTGCGAACATATCTTTGGTGTGTGCGTGATTTCCTGCTTTTTCAATATCTTGGCAAACTTTCATACATGCTCGCGTAACAGATCAAAAATGTATGTATATAGTGCCTACCCTAGTTCTTATATGAGGGGTCCCCACTGCACGCACCTGCTTAGGAGTTGGGATTTTATAATTATAATCATAACTTTACTGTTATATGTCAACTCCCAAACTAAGAAATTAGATAATTTCTAAACAGTTACAGAGTTTGTTTACCCGTTTGACATTGACATTACCTTAGAAATTGGCGTACATTGGCCACATGCCAACATTCCATTTGTCTGCGATAACTTGCGACGTGTATTGTATTCCCGTCTCTATAAACCATATTGGTGGTCGTAGACACTTCACAAGAGTAATGATATGCTTCAAAAGCCTGAGTTATGTCTATTAAACTAGCGGCTCGCCCCGGCTTCGCACGGAACCCTATTTTTTTTCCAAAATATAATATAGCCTATGTTACCATGGAATAGTGTAGTTTCCCAACAGTGAAAGAATTTTTCAAATAGGTGGACCTATTTGAAAAATTCTTTCACTTTCACATGTCGTTTTGGAGTCCGTTTAACAAACAAACAAACCTTTCCTGTTTATTATATTAGTGTAGATTACTTGTTAAATTGATTCTATTTTAAAATATCTCTTGTCATATTTGAATTTATTGTTTTTTTTTTTAACAAATATATACCGTCGAAACCCCTAACTTCACCTAGACTACCATACTTCGCCTAATTTTACATAACTTCAAATTTACAAGTTATTTCTATGGCAGGCTTTATATAATAACTCTAAGTATAAAGTATTTTTTATGACTGGCAATATTCTGTGGACAATCTGTGGCTAACTTCATATGGTTGGCGTCTAGTGCAGTTTATTTGTGACGCCGACCGCACGTTTTTTTCAAGACGTGAATGAACTTTGATTTTAAGGAGTGTTGCAGACCAGATAAATTTATTTTTATTATACAGGTATATGCTATAACTATCGCTTTATCAATTGACACTATTAATTAATAGATATATTACGTTTTTAAGTCATAATAAAAGTAATTGTTCATTAGGGCATTTGGTCATCATGTTCGTGCCAAACTTCGCCTGCCCTTAGGGATGGCAAATGTACTGTACAAAATTTATATAAAAATTATAAGATTTCAATTAAATGAATAATAAGACTTGTTTCTACTTGTAAAGTGTAGTGGAGTATTTAAAATTATCAGATACTTAGAACCCAGTGGAAAGCGTTCAATTTTAGCTGATAAATTACCCGGCAGAAAGTGGGCATACCGTTTTTTGAAGAGATACTTACAAACCATAAAAAACAACCGTGCAAAAAAAAAACTCCTTTTAAAATAAATGAAATGAAATTATTTTTAAAAAATAAAGTTGAATAAAACACTATACCCTCTTTTTTCTTGGCATGCTGGATAAATGCGTGATTTTTGGCAGCCCTAGCTTCGTCACTGTCAATGTATGTAACTAACGTCATATTGCACCCATACTTCGCCTACCCCTCTTTTCTAGGAAATAACAGTAATCTGACGTTGTTTAAGTTCATACTATATTATCACACTTCAAACCGAAGAGACTTGTCGTGAGTAGATCCCATCAATGTTTATTATAAGCGGTCAGGCATACATAGGCGAAGTTAGGGAAAAATACCCATTCTTCGCCTAGCACCATTTTGTCCATTTTTTGCCATGTTAGCCATTGAAATTCAATGCTCTAATGGTCTCTGAAGATGGACAGGAGCCCTTTAATTAGTTTTTTTCTTTGAACGGTCTAGAATACTTTCAAATTAACAAGTTATGTTGCAAAATATGCCAAAATCCAGGCGAAGTTTGGGGTCTCGACGGTACTTACTGTTATATTTAGGTATTGAGGGACAAACATTTTTAACAAATATTATCTACCTACTAATTATTATATACATACCAAAGGGTCTTTGTCTGTTGTAATCTCTCTAGGCTTAAATAGTTGAACCGATTTAGATAAAAATAATAATGGAGATAGTTTCAGTTCCGGGGTAGAAGATAAAGTTTTTAACTTGAAAAACGTCGCACTTTCGTAACGATAAAAAATCTAAGAATTGGAATGAAACAACTATTAACGGATTTAACTCGAGTATATTTATTTTATTTGGTGACGTTTCGAATTCTTTACAGTTTCCATAATCGTAGCACGACTGAGCTGACTATAACAAGCTACAAAATCCGTTAATAGTTGTTTCATTCCAATATGTAATAACCGCGAAGGCATCAGTTATTAAAATCTAAGAAGTTCAAAACTACTCGTACAAAGTAGTCGGTAAATAAAGATAATAAAAACTATTTATAAATTGTTTTCAATAGCAGACGAATTTAAAGAGATCATCAACAATTGAACCAATCAGCCTAGATTAATAGAACGAGCCGCATTCTTTGACAATCAAAAATGATATTTTAGAACTGTCGTATAAATAGAAGTTGTTTATTAAATGGATTTTAAATTAATCCCAAGATTAGTGGTTATTAGACAAGCTGGGTTAGTTGAAATGTTTCGCAATTAAGCGATTTGTTAATAGTTTATTTTGTCAAAAATTTAGGTCGATTATTATTTTTCGAGGTCTTATTTTACCCTTAATTAAAAATTAATTAAAAAGCGAGAAGTAATGTAAGAAATTCGTATTAATTAAACGTGAAATAAAATCTCGTGTTTGCACAACTTCTATTTTTTCTAATATTATATCAAAAATACGAACGAAAAAAAAAACATCTCAGACTATATTTAAGAACAGAATCAGTAGGTAAGTATAAAAAAAAACTCAAAATTATCTCCTGGTACTGGCACGAATGCTGCTTCAATTAATATATTATATACTACATAATATTATAACTTTTTTAAACACTATTTTGAATTATATTATTAAATTTAAGGTACAATTAGAGTGATTTTTTTTAAATGATCACCATTGATCATTTATTATTTCACCGAGACACGAAGACACAGTAAGTATTGAAACTGTTACATCAATTTCGTCATAGCAAAGTCGATACAAAGCTTTAGTATTGTAATGGTCAAACACGAAACGTGCCACTGCGAATTTAAATTTAAGCATGACGAGTTAGAATCTTAAATGGAGTGGCAACATATTGGAATTGGGTCTCTTTGGTCCTAAAAGGAGCGAGATATTGGAGCGCGGCCAACAGCCCTCCTTATCGACAGAAACAAATTGCCCTATAAGTATATTATATATTATGTATATACGTGGGTGGATCAAAAAGTACCCGCGTTAAGACAGAAAAAACTTTTTTTTCAAAGATTTTTTTTTTATTTTTTAACATAATTTCCTTCGAGGTCTTTACACATAACCCCACTTTTTTACCACTTTTTTAACCCCTCGAAAAGTATGTTTTTTCAAACCCTTTAAAATACGCTTCAGATTCGGCAACCATCTCTTCGTTTGAGCTGATTTTTTTAACCCCCGAGCCAAGTTTTCATGTTGAGGTACCAAAAGACGTCGCAGGACGTCAGGTCAATTAATTATGCTGGGTGCAGCAACAATTCGTAGCGAGATTCCACTAATTTGACAGCGACAAACCTGGATGAATGTGCTGGTGCGTTATCGGGGCCATACAGCATTTTTTCCTAGCCAAATGTGGCCGTGTATTCTTAAGTTTTTTATCGAATCGGTCCAATAATTCACTATAATATTGCCCTGTGATTGTTCTTCCTTTCTGTATGATGTTAATAAGGAGTTTTCCCTTCGGATTCCGAAAAAATCCTGGCCATGACTTTTTCGGCAGATGGGACCGTTTTCGCCTTCTTTGGAAGAGATTCATATGGGAAAATCTATTGTTTGAACTCGCTTGGTCTCTAGCGTATAATAATAGACTCAGGTTTCGTTAACAGTCATAACTCGAGACAAAAACTCCATCGGGTCTCTCTTAAACAGATCCAAACATTGCTTTGACTTTGACATTGAATCCGATTATTTTCATCTGTGAGTAAACGCGGCAGCCAAAGGGCGGACATCATTTTCTTGTGCAATTTATTACATAATATACTGAAAAATGTTCTGTACGACACGCCTACAATGTCAGCTAATTCGCAAACTTTAGTTCGTCGATCTGCGATAATCATGTCATGAAAATTTTTAATGACCTCTTCGGAAACCACGTCTGGAAGGCGACCTGGCCGGTCTTCATCAAAAACAGTTGTGTGCCCACGTTTAAATTCATGGAACCAAAATGTGACGGTTGTCACAGAAGGCGAAAGGCCCCCATAGACAGCATCCAACTTTACTTTTATTTCATCGCATGTTTTTCCATCTAAAAATAAAAACCGAATTACGAAACGATGTTGATCTTTTTCCATGTCACCGCGAAATACAACACTCTTGTGATAAAACTGGCCACTAAATAAAAGGTAATGTATTGTTTTTAAACAAATATATATTTTTTAATTTCTAAATACCTTAGTTACACGATGATAATAACAACATAGCTCAACGTCATCGTCTGTTTCCGAACGCGGGTACTTTTTGATCCACCCATGTATATCTAGCTTCTGCCCGCGAATTACTAGTAAGTAGGTACTAGGTATACTTTATAGAATATACATGAAGCTCTAATCATTATTGGACCGCACGCGCACGTCGAAATAGTTCACAGAAGACAATTCTTTTGACTACTTACCAAAAATCAAAATGAAATTTATAATAATTTCTGATCAAGGATATATTTTGGAATGGAACGACTATGAAATGATTTAACTCGCGTATTTTATTTGGTGACGTTTCGGTTTCTTTACAGTTTCCATAATCATAGCACGGCTGAGCCGAGTCTAGGCGCGTGCAGTGGGGTGAGCGTTAGTATGGGGCCAGGGTAGGCAGTCCGTAGATTAATGACATTGTGCCTATATGGAATGCACGCTCTTGGAGCTGACAATAGTCTAGTACTTTAGCATTAGACTATTGTCTTAAATCAATTTACAAAATTACTGGCAGGGACGTGTTAGACTATCGTCAGTAAACATGGCAATTGTAAAGCTTTTGAAAAGTCACCACACAATTAATTTACAGCCATAGCTTTATTAAAATGTCCCGATAAAGTAATAGGAAGCAACATAGTGTTAATATTATATTATTAAACAAAAGCATTATAAATTCATAAATTATCTAAACAGATACGGTCTGTCTGCATAAATGTTATTCACCTCTATATTAATAATTATAATTATAATACTGTGTTTATTCATATGTCACGTGGTCGGCCCATTTTTTTTTCTTATCAACTGTCGCGGCTGTTTGTGCGTCTGCGCATGTGACAGGCGGTAGTGACACGCGACATACAAATTAGGAAGGTTATCGTTTGACAATTACTTGTCAAGTCACGTATTGACTGAGTGTTTTTGTTTGACAAATTTTAATGGCTATGAAAATGTACCTAATCACTAATTTAAAATAGCTTTGGACCAAGATTTCAGTATTCCAGTCAAGTTACGATAGTTTAACTAAAACTAATTGGTTAGAATGAAACAACTGTAGATGGATTTAATTATCGTATTTTATTTTATTGGCTGACATTTCGAAATTCCATAATCGTAGCACGACTGAGCTGACAATAGTCTTATGCTAAAGTGATTAATAATACAAGACGGTTATTCTTCAGTTGTTTTATTCAGAAATTATTAAAACAAATTAAAAAAAATGGGTTCTGAGGACTAGGAGATGGACATAACACTTTTAATCCCGTTGCCCTGGAAAAAAAATAGCGTGATTTTTCCACCTTTCAAAAAACGGTTCAGCTTTTATCTTAAAAAAATCATCTTTCCTAAAATGACGTAAGTCTGGGGTGACGATCTCAATCTATTTTAATTTAAGCACTTTTTTTTTTGAAAATATATAATAATGACATAAGGTCAAAGCATAACGATTTCAACTTGTATTGCTAACACCATAATACTTATGTTTCACAAATAAACAAGTTAAAATTTGAAATATACTTTGTTATTTTTATTATTCTAACTGGCACTATAAAAATCTATTTATAAATCCTAAAAATGAACGTAAAAAGGACGAATAAAAAAAACTACTTTTTAATAAAACAAAAGGTTATTGGGGTCAATATTTAGTTTTTGTAAAGTCCGCATCGACCGTCACACAAGAGAATTACTTATTCAAACAAAATACTAGCGAGACCTTTCATTTAATTAATTATCTATTTAAAGAATAACTATTTTAACCCTTTATTTTACCAACGGTTTAATAGTAGCCGATCAGGGCCACAACGTTCTAAGAATCGACTATTTTTTTCACCCGGAATCGTGTACGTTGTTGATTTGTGCGTTTCCTTATTTTTTTACCAATTGATATTTTATACCGTCATATCTATTTGTATTGCATAACTTAGCTGTTTTTTTATGTTTATATCGTATTTTTTTATGTTTTTTTATCCTACTAGCTGACCCAGCAAACTACCTACTGTGTTTTTTGAAAATCATTTATTATTATACGTCGTGTGGACATCAACGAATATTTCAAAACCAAATTTTAGCTAAATCAGTCCAGTTGTAGCGAAACCAGCTATTATTTTTTTAAATACATATTATATACCTAGATTATAATATTTGAATATAGATTGCGTATATAATATTTTTAAATATAGCGGTAGACATTTTTTAATAAATCAATTGATTTTACAGCGCATTATGTTTTTTAATAATAAGCTCATTATTTATTTTATAATCACCTCACTAAGATAAACGTAATAATTAGGGTTTTAATGTTTATAATGAAATTTATTTTATCTACATCAGGAAACATTTGCGTGATTATTAATGTAAATAAAAGTAAAACAAAATTAAATCGTTCCGCTAAATGTGTAAAACGATTAATAGTTTTACATAAAACTAAAAAATATACGAAAGCGAGCAACAAAGAGACAAAGACTTGAGTTGTTTTAAAATAAATATAAAAAACTAAGTGCAGGTACATTGACTAAGATAGTCAACCGGTTCAGTATTAGTATTGCTATTTTATTTTACTTATACTATAAATAGATTCAGACAAGTGAAGTCTGACTTTTTAAACTTTATATAGGCCCCTACACAAAGGCCTGTCGATACAGCGTACATGTCAATTCCTTTCAATAATATAGCATTCATTTCATTTACTTATTTGTTATCATCATTTGGCACTTGTCAAGGGCCTTACGAGTAATAAATATATTGGGCCACTAGACAAGTGCCAATGGATAATAGCGTTTTACATTTCCCATATGAGTGCAGTGTCGAAACGTTATATAGGTAATTGTTTCATTCCAATGAGTCATTAATATGTTTTTCTGTCCTCCGGCCGGAAAATGCCAACTTTCTGGCCGCTGCGCTAAATGAAATTGCCGCTTTCTGGCTTCGTCGAACAGAAAAATAGTATACTGACCTCGGCCAGTAAAATAAAAAAGCCTCAGATCACATTTTTGCTTCGCTTCGGACGACAATTACATGTGATCTGAGACATTTTTTATTTTACTGGTCTCGGTGCGTAATGTACTATTGTGTCATAAACGTATATTCTTGATATAGTTACTCGTATAGTGTTTATAATTTTAAAACTTAGGTTTAACATTTAATTTAAATTCAATAGTTTTTCACCGTAGAAACTTTCTCGATTACAATTTCGTTTAGTTTCATATCGTGTAGCGTTTCTCAGAAATTCACTATTCCGAGCATTGCGTGGACAGAATAAAAATATAAGCAAACGTGACATTTTAAAAACAAATCAATCCGACCTGGCTTTGATTTATTTAATCTTTTAGATTGTATCAGATCGGTATTATCTTGCCTTGAACCAGTATTCTTTATCAACCTAGACAACAGATAAACATACATAAATACATATACCTAAGACATCCAAGACTCGGGTACAGATGTCAGCGCTCATCATCCTGACATCTGCCCTAAGTAGGATTCGAACCCGCAACCTCAGGTGTCATAATCAGGGGCTCTGACTAACAGACCATCAGGCCGTTAATACATAGGTCTATATATGTTATAAAACTAGCGGCCCGCCTAAAATGTAAATAATATAATAATTTCTGATGCCTTCGTGATTATTATTTATACTGTCTAATAAGTATATTATTTATTTATATATCACTTTAGCGTTTAGAGTATTGTCAGCTCAGTCGTGCTGAAACGTCAGCAAATATAATAAAATATAAAATACGCGAGTTAAATCCGTTAATAGTTGTTTCATTCCAATGTGAAATAATTTTCCAAATCAGTCCAGTCTTTTTGGAGCCAATTGAATCCAAACAAACAAACCTTTCCTCCTTATTATATTATAGTATAGTTTAATTTCCTTCATGACAAGTCGACAGACTACACACACGGACTGACACATTTCGAAATCTGTCACATTATATTAAATGAGCAAAGTGTTAGCTAGTTGCTATGTCAACAGTAACTTGAAATAATATAAAACCTGATTATAACATATTATATCGTGTTTTGTATATATTTGCGGGTCAATGAGGTGCTCGGGGGTACAATTATCACAAAGTCTATGACACTTGTGACATTAAATAACTTCGTGATACTCCGAAATATTTTAGCTCTTGTAAGAGACATACAAATTAACAAACTAATATGACTATATCTATAGATACATATAAAATGCTTCCTCCTGATTCCTGAATAATTGACTGACTGACAGATCACACACAGGCGCGTGCAGTGGAGTTCGCGCATGTACTAAGTTAGGGTAGGCACTGCATACTGTTATACCAATGTGCCTATATGGAATGCACGCCCTTGCACACACACGCACACTAAGGCACAGCCTAAGCCGCTCGTAGGGAGCTGAAACTTGGAGGGCGTGTTCTTAAAGGGTATTCCAAAATTCTACCTCTATGAGGGAGAAAAAGGATTTTTTTAATTTTTATTTTTTAATAAACATTTCAATATATTTTTTTATTAACATTTAACGAATTAAAGGCAATTTATTTCATAACGTGTTTAAAAGGGTAGAAAGTCTTTTTGAGGTACCTAGTAATTTATATTTTAGAACAAAATTTATAACATAAAATACTTCTATGCGGACTACGCAGCTACGTCGCGTACAAAAGCTAGTTTATATAATTGTACACTTCATAGATATATCTGCCCCTACAGGACTCGAACCCGTAACCTCAACTATAGAAACACACCGTTCAATCTATATACATCTAGGGGGTCTTATTTGTATTTATATTTGTTAATCTTTTGTGTTCTTACATCAGTCATATGATTCTGTTTATCGAGTATTGACAATACATTATCTCGAACTGCCTATTTTCGTTTTTATCAGCACAACGTAATTTATTATTTTTTGAATGACACATGTCAAACATAAACGATACAATGACATCAGTCGCACAAAAGAGGGCACTGCTTATCGACCAATTATCTCGATTGTAAATAGGTACTTTCTTAAAAACTTAAACTTATCCTTAAATTCTTTTTGTTTGTTACTCTGAGGACAAAGTTTGTATAGAAGAAAATTAAAAGTATGTCCATCTAGCGGTTCGCCCTGGCTTCGCACGGATCCCTAATTTTTTTCAAAATATTCTTTAGCCTATTTTACTCAAGGTGAACGTAACTTCCCAACAGTGAATGAATTTCTCAAATCGGTCCAGCCCTTTTGGAGCTTATTCAATCCAAACAAACAAACAAACCTTTCCTCTTTATTATATACTAGCTTCTGCCCGCGACTTCGTCCGCGTGGAACTCCTCCTTTTTTGCAGTCGGTTAAAAGTAGCCTATGTCCTTTCTCAGGATCTAGACTTTCTTTGTACCAATTTTCATTTCAATCGCTCCAGTAGTTTTAGCGTGAAAGCATAACAGACAGACAGACAGACAGAGTTACTTTCGCATTTATAATATTAGTTAGGATTAGTTAGGATATTATAAGTAATTAGTATAGATGACTGAAAAATCTCCAAGAACACGTGGGTCGTATTTGCCTTAATTTTTTTGGGAGAGAAAAAACTAAACAGAACTGCATTAAAAAGTCTTGCATTGCATCAAAGAGTCTAGCTATCGTTATAACGGAACGAAGTACGTCGGCTTACTAGCCACTTCGATTAGTCTACTGACTATAAAATAAAGTAATCAATTAAATCAGCGAAACAATTAACGCAAACATAGTTTCCCACAACAATCATAGATAAACAAAGTAAGGAGTTTGATCAGTGACATGCGCACGCGCAGCCAACTACTAGGTTTCGATCAGTCGAGGGTCGTACGCGCAGTAGGGTGGACGTCTATCATACTTGTGATATTAAACAATATAAAGTGCAGTGTGAAAATAAGGTTAGTTTTTTTTTGTTTGAAATATAAAAAAAATAACGGTTTATTTTTGTATTAACTTTTTGTTTTGACTTTTCGAAAACATTTTGATGTTTTCGTGATTAATATATTATATTGGAATAAAACAATTATACGACTTAATTTTAAGTTAGTAGTATAACTTTAGTGTTAGACTATCGTCAGCTTAGCCACGAATATGGGAATTGTAAAATTTTCGAAACGTCAGCAAATAAAATAAAATACGCAAGTTCTATTCGTTATAGTTATTTCATTCCAAGTATAACCTTCATGAAAACAAAATTAAATACTTAGTAAAAAACAATTATTATTTTAGTAGACATACTTTTATTAGTTAGAACAAAAACAAACAAATAGACATAGGCAAATATTATATATTAAAATTTATTATACATACGTAATTAAAAAAATGTTTCTACAAACCTTAACACAGTTAAATTAATGTTTTTTTAACAACGAGATCATTTATTTTATCGTAGGATAATTAATTTAACTTAAGATAAATAAATCCCTTGTTTTTCCTTTAAAAGGCTATTCATTTTATTGCACTTCTAGTCAATATAATAATTAATTAGTTGACACTACTTATTATAGGCAGTAATAAATATATTATAAAATACTCGTGTCGCGGTGTTTATTGCCAAACTCCTCTGAAACGGCTGGACCCATTTTTATGAGATTTAGTGTGTCTATAATGTCGCTCATACCCTAATCTTACAGAAAGAATTGTCAGTCTATGACTTTCAGCGTGTTTGTTTGTTTGTCAGTAGGTACAGCTGTTTTATTCTAAAGAGAAATAATACAAATATTATTTGCAAATATTTTATGCATTGTTCATACTTATATTCACAATTAATGACATTGTTAAAATAACAATATTTACTTTAAGTATAAAAATAATGGTAGTAAGTTTATAAAAAAGTATTTAATAAGTAGTTCATTATGTTCCACTTAGACAGTTAATCTTTAATCTGTTAACTATTAAAATAATCTAATTACTTAATCAAAAAAGATCTCTATACCAAATTTCAACAAAATCGGCTCAGTTGTTTAGGCGTAAACGCGTAACAGACAGACAAAGTTACTTTCGCTTTTATAATATTATATAAGTAAGGATTAGTTGTAATAACTTATTAAAAAATTCTTGTCCGATATGTGAAAGTAGGAGAAAGTGTATGTATATCTCTTAATCAGTCATGTCAAAAGTGCATTAACTCGTTATAAAAAATAACTAACAAAAAACTATAGTAAGCATATTAAGTAACTACTTTCAAATATTTTCGTTGGGTCTTTCGACGTTTTTTGGTCTCAGTCAGATTTAAGTACATTTTTCAATACAATAATAATATAATAATTAATAGGTACTTATAATATAAACAATTTTGATTCTATTCTTTTCTAATAATTATACCTGGGTTCCAACCAGGTATAATTATTAATTTTATTAAATTATTATTTTCAAATCATAGTTATCGATCGAATTTCGATTGATAAAATAATCTTAGTTAGATTCAGATATATATATATACAACTAGCATCTGCCCGCGATTTCGTCCGCGTGGAACTCCTCCTTTTTTGCAGTCGGTTAAAAAGTAGCCTATGTCCTTTCTCAGGATCCAGACTTTCTTTGTACCAAATTTCATTTCAATCGGTCCAGTAGTTTTATCGTGAAAGCGTAACAGACAGACAGACAGAGTTACTTTCGCATTTATAATATTAATAGGGATTAATAGGGATTGAAAGTTTGATTTCCATAAGAAATACCTAGAATCAAAGCCAATTAAACATTTTGATCTCGTTGTAATTTTTTTTATCAATTCTGATGTAATAATGATTGTTATTCGCCGAATGTTGTTGCGTCAATGTTGTTGCTAAGACACCTTGCGACCAATAAGATATAACAAGTTTTTTGATATAGGTATATAGAAAACTGACAAATATACCTATAAGTAAACCTACCTCAGATTGATAATTTCTGATGCCTATTACGGATTTTAGTATATAAACTGACATAAATATATTTTTCCGTCCTCCGGCCAGAAAGCGCCAACTTTGTGGCCGCTGCGCTAAATGAAATTTCCACTTTCTGGCTTCGTCGAACAGAAAAATAGTATACTGACCTCGGCCAGTAAAATATAAAAGCCTCAGATCACATTTTTGTCAACCTCGGCTTCGCCTCGGACGACAATTACATGTGATCTGAGACATTTTTTATTTTACTGGCCTCGGTGCGTAATGTACTAATAATGTTAATTTCTTATGCGCGTTTTTCGAATTTTCGTTTATTTCGAAAACTTTGCACGTTTTTGATTTTCAAAAGAAACGTTAGCAAATATAATAAAATATGCGAATTAAATCCGTTAACATTGGAATAAAACACCTATATTGGATTATCTTCATAAGACTTAGGTAGAGATGCTTCTACTCGAGCTAACATCAACCCTTAGCAGGATTCGAACCCGTAACATCCAGTTTCATAGTCATGATTACTAGACCAACAGACCGTTAAAAATAAATATATTTGAGGGCGTATTAAATTGTATAACAGAAATACCGATTTTATTATTGTAAACAAATGCATCAAACATTATGTATTTGCATGATTCATTTTGTGACAATTCCCAGTTACTAATATAGGTAGGTATTTTATTACATTCATAAAAATATATTAAGTTATTTATATGCAAGTTGGTTACGTAAAAAGTACCTACCTGTTTATATAGAAACTATAACAAATTCTTGTACTTACTTATTTTATTTTATTTGCTGTTTTATTTAGCAAAATGAAAAATATATACTTTAAAGGTAAGTAAATAAATTAAAAGTAAATTAAACAAACATAATACGCCAATGACTATGAGCGTAAGTGCCTACTTATTAACTAATTAAGTAAATAAGGTACTTTATATAATTATAGCTAAATTTTAATAATTATGGTAGACTGCTGAGGCATCAAATCCGTCTTGAGTATATAATAATATATTATATAATATTTGTGGGCCAAATTTATGTAAATAAATATTTCAATGACTCAAACGAGGTTACAGATAAAAATTATCTTTTGAAAACATGGTTTTGATAATATGAGGGTCAAGACAGTACCTATGCTAGTCACAAAAAGGTATAAAATATATTTTTTGCTAAATTATCCGAAATGTAAATATCATACAATATAACAGATTAAATATTAAAAAAAATCTTGTGTTCATTATGAAACGCTAATTGATGACTGTTAGATAACTTAAGAAAAAAAAACAAAGACAATAGATTGCGTGTCTGTGATTGATACAAATTAAAGGCCTATGGAAAATTTTCCATAGTACAGTAGCTTTATTTACTTTGGGACTAGAAGTTTCCATTTTCACGCCCAGGATGGGACTAATTTTCAATTAAAATAAAATTAGACACATGGGAATATATTTATTTATCTAATAAAAAATGCCAAATATGTACCTAGGTACCTACATTCAGTTAAAATATAATGTTTACTTCATGGTTTAGTACCAATAGATTAATTCCCATAATTTTGTAAAATTTATTTTTTTATAATATTACTAGTACATGTAGGTCTGTACTCATAGTGAGTTCATCAAAACATATAATTTTCATAGGCACCTAGCACCTACTAGTCAGTTTTATTGTTATTGGCCTGTGATGTGAGACAAGCTATACTGGCCTGTGATGAGAGACAAGCTATACTGGCCTGTGATGAGAGGCAAGCTATATTGGCCTGTGATGTGAGACAAGCTATACTGGCCTGTGATGAGAGGCAAGCTATATTGGCCTGTGATGTGAGACAAGCTATACTGGCCTGTGATGAGAGGCAAGCTATATTGGCCTGTGATGTGAGACAAGCTATACTGGCCTGTGATGAGAGGCAAGCTATATTGGCCTGTGATGTGAGACAAGCTACTGGCCTGTATCACTACATAGTATAAAACAAAGTCGCTTTTTCTGTCCCTATATCCCTATGTACGCTTAAATCTTTAAAACTACGCAACGGATATTGATGGCGTTTTTTCAATAGATAGAGTGATTCAAGAGGAAGGTTTATAGCACCCGTGTGAAGCCGGGGCGGGTCGCTAGTGAGAGATAAACTACGGACCTGTGACGTAGGTATGTGATGAACATGACAGCTGTCCCTCATAGACGACACGCACGTAGCGGCCTCTATTGTCATATTAGTAATAAAAAAAAATAAACGCAGAATCTTTTGTTTGCTTCAGTTATCAATTAACTCCTTTCCTAGAACGATAAGAATTATATATATTGACTTTCATTGGTTGTATGTTAGGGTTTACGACAGGGTGAGGAAACGAAATTCTATTGAGTCCTTCAGTTAGATGGTATAAATTGTGTTAATTGGTATTTGTCTGTTGTTTGATTGTGAACAGAAAAAATACGTCATCAATATATTGATTTGATGGACTAAGAAAATTTCGTCATGCCTATTATGAACATACTCTAATTTTTATTTATTGATTTACACTTTATTGCACAATAAAAAACAAATGTACAAAAGGCGGACTTAATGCCATACGGCATTCTCTACCAGACAACCTTTAAAGCACACAGAGAGCATGTGTAGGCGCAAAAAGAATAATACATATAAAATAATCGATACAATATATTATTATAACAGGATGATATTACACTACATAAATACAATACATAAATATACTAAAATATATAGATATATAAAAAGTACATAAATAACTACAATGACAGATGATGAAAACTAAAGATTTAAAAAGTGCTTACGTAACAAACGCTTGAATGCTAGCTTACTCGGTGCTTGCCTGATAGCTAGAGGGAGAGAATTCCAGAGACGGATTGCCTGAAGGTATTCTTAACTTCTATGTAGGTATTCTTAACTGAATAAAAATAAGTTAACGGAATAATTAGCAAAGTGTTAGTAAAACTACTGCAAATGTTCGTTATTACTATAATATTAATTAAATTTGCAAATCACTTGACAGACATTTCATATCTTATCTTTAAGTAAATATAAAAGAGTATTAATATTAAATTCTGCAATCATTGGTTTATGATTCAGTACTCACCTACATTCATGTATTTGCTTATATGAGGAGTTCATCCACTTAGCTTGTGTAAATAATATCATGAAATAACCACAAAATAAACCACATATATAAAGGTATATAACAACAACGGCACTATATTCATTACTAGCTGTCCGCCCCGGCTTCGCACGGATCACCTTTTTTATAGTCTATGTCACTCGACAATAGTGTAGCTTTCCAACAGTGAAAAATTTTTTGAAATCGGTCCAGCCGTTCTTGAGCCTATTCAATCCAAGCAAACACACAAACCTTTTACTCTTTAAAATATTAGGTAGTATAGAAAAATCAAATTCTTTAAAAAATATATCACATTCCTATATAGCCTCAACATATCAGTTTATTATCAAACTAGGCTGGGACTGCATCTTGGCTAACTGAGAAGTAAATTATTAAAGATATATTATTATCATAATTTTACAGGTAACATACAAAAGCTACTCAGAAGTTTATATCGATAAAAGTACTTAGCAAAGCCTTTTAATTGCATACAAAACAGAATAAAACTTGTAAACGGACCTACTTTTATAATAAGACAGAGAAAGTCCAATTAATTACAACTTCCAAGAAGTAAGCACACTTTTATCTTAAATAAGCACTTACCTAGAAATAACATTTATAAATGCATTAACAGATATTACCAGTTTTAAATTACTTACTTCATATTTTATTAATAAACATGTTCCTTTTACAGATAGCAAAAAAATGGGTGAAAACTTGGAGACACAAGCAGTTAGCGAAGAAAATGAGGCTAAAGATACTGAAGATAAAGCTGACACAAACAAGAGCACGAACGAAAAAGGGAATGACACAAATACAACTGACACTGAAGAAATCCCTAACACAAATGACACGGAAAAGATTTCTGACACAAACACCAATGCTGCTGAAAAGAATGACACAAACAAAGTTACCGAAACAATTAAATCAAAACGATCCTTTATTATAGACAATTTAAAGAACTCCAATGATGGTTTGACTCTGGGCAGTAAAAAGAGTTTTAAAGAAGAGAACTTGCTGGCTGATTCGAAGACTGTCGTCAGGTTTTCTCCTTTATACAAACAGGTAAATGAAATCGTAATTAACTAATAGTTTTAACTTAATCTTAAGAAAGCTAATATTCCAAGAGCTGGCACTAATTTTTGGGTGGATTTGAAGCAACCGAAAACTTATATACCTACAACTCTCCTATTATACCACAACACGTATGTAGGTATATTATATGGATCAAGTCCTATGTTTTATTATGTATGTAGGTACATAACTCCAAGTGAAGGTCATATTAATAATCATGCGGGTACAATCACTTTGACATGATTTTTTATGTAGTTAAGGTAACAATTAAATCACACATAACTCACATAAGTAAATGAGGTCCCAGTGAAAAACACACTACACTATTTAACTTCATTTTAAGCGTATTTCTCATTTTTTCTCTTTCTTAATTTCTTAACGTCTCTTTCATATGTTTTAGGGTTTCGTATTTAAATGGAAAAACGGAACCCTATTACTTAGACTCCGTTATCCGTCCGTCTGTCACCAGGCTGTATCTCATGAACCATGATAGTTAACCAAAATTCTAACAGATGATAGTACGCTATATCAACAAATATACTAAAAAAACAGGCTCCAAACAACAACGCGACTCTGACTCGCACTTGACTGGTTTTTCGATGTTAACTGGATCAATTTAATGTTAGCTGGAGCATTTTAATGTTAGCTGGATCATTTTAATTTTAACTGGGTCATTTTAACGTTAACTGGATCATTTTAATGTTAGCACTGTTAGCTGGATCATTTTAATTTTAACTGGGTCATTTTAACGTTAACTGGGTCATTTTAACGTTAACTGGATCATTTTAATGTTATCTGGATCATTTTGAATTGAGCTGGATCTTCCGTGGACTAACAGTATATCTTCTTCCAGCTCACAGCGGCTTCTGCTCCAATTCTCCTGACCCTCATCTCCGGCCTGACCTCAGGCTACTCCGCCGTGCTGCTGCCCCAACTCCAGGAGGAGCACGGACCGATTCCAGGAGACGAAGACACTGGGTCCTGGATCGGTAAGTCTTTTGATATTTTTTTTAGGTGAATATAATATGTCATAGAAATTCACATAAAGTTCGTTTCGTCCTAGTTTTAATTTATTACAAGTTATCTATTACTATTTCGATATTTACAACTTTATTATAAAAGTAGGAAGGTAGGTAAACTTCTCCGAGATATTATTAAGTAGTTGGTATCCTTCTCTAAGGTTCCGAAAAACTTTATAAAAATAATCAGTATTAGGACTTATAGTACTATAATTATCCTGGAAAACATTATAAATAAAAAAGTATGATTTGAAGAAATAGTTACATTAGTTTGCATTTTTCATTACTTTTGTTTTGTGTTCGTTCCTTTATCAGTTTCATGAATAAGTCTATAAAAATAAAAGACTGTTGTAATAAATGCGTATTTACAAAGGCAATTTTATGACATATACCTATACTATTCAACATAATTATTATTCAAACATACAAGAACCCTTCAATTAAACAGTAGACTTAAATACCCACATACTTCATTTTAATTTATTCACGACTGTCATTACTAACCTACTTTTCCTACGAATTGTCTCGTTTTTTATTTTTTTAAACAACATACATTAAGCTGTACAAATAAAAATCCCGGTCGGTACCGACGGCATTGACATTGAAAAGGTTCAAGTTCTCCGTGCCCTTTACATTTATGAACCTGCTGCAGCCAGTTTAAAACATTATTTCTACCTTTTATTACTCACACAAAGTGGTTTAACATTATCTTATCTTACTGCCCTATTTTGCCCTAATTGTCTTAAACTTGTATTTTCTTTATTTTAGCTGCAATGGCGGCGCTGCCGATGGCCCCAGGATGTCTTCTCTCAGGGTTGATGATGGAGAAATTTGGCAGAAGAACATCTCACTACATCATCTGCGCCCCGCTGCTGCTCGGCTGGATCCTCATAGCGTCCGCCAACAATCTGACCGTCATGCTCGTCGGAAGATTCCTCACGGGCTTCTGTGTCGGCCTCTGCGGCCCTCTCTGCCCTGTCTACATCGGTGAAACTACAGAACCAAAATACAGAGGATTCTTCTTAGCAGCCGTGTCGCTGGCCATTGCGATGGGACTTTTTGTAGCACATTTAATTGGTACCTTCATGACTTGGCAGTGGACCGCCACGATCTTCTGTCTTTTCCCCATCATCGGTGTACTTTTGTTAACTTTTATCCCAGAGAGCCCCACGTGGCTTATCTCCAAAGGCCGAGTGGAGGAAGGAGTCAAGTCTTTCGGGTGGTTGAGGGGCTACAGCGACGAAGCCAACGCTGAACTAAAAGGCATCTTAGAGAAACAGAAAGCGGCGGATTCCGAGCCAGTCATGAACTGGAAAGAGAAAGTTCTGGCCTTAAAAAGTCCTGCGCTTCTGAAACCACTGTTCATAATGATATTTTTCTTTGTAATCTGTCAGTTTTCTGGCGTTAACGCTATAGCGTTTTACTCAGTTACCATAGTCGAAAGGTCTGTCGGTAACGGCATCGACAGACATCTTGCCATGCTGATTATTGATGCAGTGCGAGTGGTGATGTCGGTAATCGCTTGCGTGGCCTGCAGGAGATACGGCAGGAGACCTCTCTGCTTCATTAGCGGTGTGTTCACTGCTCTTTCAATGATCGGGTTATCTATGTTTAAATATTGGAGCGATGGAAGTCCAGGCATGTCCTGGCTACCGTTGACTTGCCTCATAATGTATATCTGCGCTGTTTCGATGGGTCTTGTGCCTCTTCCTTGGATTATGTGCGGAGAAGTTTTCCCCACGAGAGTGCGAGGGTTAGGCTCCGGTATAAGTTCCGCTACCACGTTTACTGCTTTCTTCGTCGTGGTGAAGACAGCCCCAGGAATGATGGTGAACTTTGGTGAAGTTTTCACCTTTTTAGTTTACGGTGTTGTAGCTTTGCTTGGAACTGGGGTTCTGTACTTTATATTACCAGAAACTAAAGGGAAGAGTTTGCAAGAGATTGAGGAGGAATTTAAGAATGGCAGGAAAAGTGATCCTAAAGTTTAAATAATTTTATTTATATAAGTGTTTTGTTTAAGATTTAGGTTTAAGACGTTTCTACATAATACTTCGTTCGCTTTAAGCGATAACACTGTTTATCTGTGATACTTAAGTAGTCAATACTTTAATAAACTAATATTTTTGAATCCCGTGTTTTCTTGCATGCCCTATGCTTGTCATAAAATAAACCACGTTTTTGTTATAAAATTTTATTAACAAAATATAGTTATAGCTAGTAAAGATATGATGGCACATTAGTTTGTATATTAACAACTAGAATAGAATTTAAAACATAAATGCACTATGGTATGACCTGTTTGACGGATACAAAACGAGAAGCGCATGTTAAATATAAACGAATGACTGTGAAAAACAATGCCGAAATGTAATACATTAGGAGAATTAAGAGTTATATAATAATAAAATATATTATAAAATATGTACAATATAAATTAGTTTTGTATTTGTGTCATTTATTTGTTATGTTCGTTTCGTCAGCGGGTCCAGAGCCATTCCAGCGGTGGTTTTAAGATCTGCAATGATATTTTGTATGGATTAAGAACTCCGTTTTAATTTTGATTAAGTACTTTTTTAATGATTATGTTTGATGATGATTTCTCTGATGATACTGTCTTTTAGGAATATGATTGCAGTTCTTAGGGGGGTATTACTTGGACCTTGGTTTTACGAGTCGTGACGCGGGGGGGGCAAACTTGGTGAATCCTTGCTGGTCGAAGACTGGCAGTAGGTCCCTGACCCGAGCTGATACGGTGCCACCGGTTACTCTAGAAAAAAAATAGGTCGTTGAACTTGCACCTTATTCCTTGGTGATGATTGGATGATTATGATTCTTATACTTTATTAGATACTTTGTAACCTTAGAGAGTGAATATAAATGAGACACATGTTTAATTAAATATTAATAAGAGCATGAAATATTAAGTTTTATCAAAATCGTTGGTTTAAAAGATTTTTCTTTACAAAGTTACCTACAAAAGATAAGTAATGAAATAGGTATTTTATCCCTTTTTTCCTATTTTTTTAATCAATTTTTAGTGCATTTTAAATTAAAACAACCGTCCAAATTTCATGTTTCTACTATTAGCGGTTAGGGCTATATGTCCGTCTGTATACTTCTATACTTTATACTTTAATATTATAAAGAGGAAAGATTTGTATTATTTTTGTATGTTTGTAATGAATAGGCTCCGAAACTACTGGACCGATTTCAAAAATTCTTTCACCTTTGGAAAGCTACATTATTCCCGAGTAACATAGGCTATATAATATCACGCTAGGTCTTATAGTTGCGGAGCAGTAACCGAAAATGTTTCAAAAACGGGGGAAAAGTATCGTTTCTGAGGCCTTCCGTGGCGTGCGCTGAGCATATAGTTAAAGTTATACAAAAATGCTTTATGGGTGAATTGTTCATCTTAACATTATCTTTAAAAAAAATCTTAAGTCCTCCCGTGCGAAGCCGGGACGGGCCGCTAGTATAATTATATAGATATACGTGGTCATCATACCAACTAGCCTTGATCGAAACCTACAGCCTCTTACGGTCATTGACCACTAGGCCAACAAGATGCACTTTTGTTAAAAATAACCGGTCATTTTTAACCTTACCGTAGCAAAAAATGGTTAAATTGTGTGATCAAAATATACGACTATAATTACTATGGTATTAACTGGTCAAAGGTCGAGTCTTAAAAACCTGAATACGGATATCGGAAGTATAAATTTATGGCTGCTTTTTCATTCCAGTGTGTGAAATTATAAGTCTATCTTTCGAAAAAATACTTATTAAGCTAATAAATACATCCTTACACAATATCAAATAGGTAACCAAATATCAAATAGAGATATAAATTTCTGATGCCCTTTTAGCAGTTATCCCTACTAATATTATAAATGCGAAAGTAACTCTGTTTGTCTGTCTGTCTGTTACGCTTTCACGCTAAAACTACTGGACGGATTTAAATGAAATTTGGTACAAGGAAAGTCTGGAGCCTGAGAAAGGACATAGGCTACTTTTTAACCGACTTTAAAAAAGGAGGAGTTCCACGCAGACGAATTCGCGGGCAGAAGCTGGTTACCTACACATTGGAATGAAACAACTATAACGGATATAACTCGTGTAAGGATTTTATTGTATTTGCTGACGGTCCGAAAACTTTATAGTCAGGGGTGTGACCCTGACAAGAGTCAAATTCTATTCACAACCTATGGAAACTGTAAAGAATCCGAAACGTCAGCAAATAAAATAAAATAAAAATACGCGAGTTAAATCCAAGACACGTCATATTAAAGACAGGTTGCAACTTGTTTCCTTAGTAACATTCGTGGCATAGAGATGCATGATGATTATGAATCCATGACCCCCTGGATCTGCGACTGACGATATTGTAACTAAAGTGCTTATAAATTACCTGCTTGGCTTGATGAGTTTCGCGGCCTGCGCAGGAGTCGCCAGCTCTGTTGGGAAGTATGTAGCTCCGTAGAAGTCAAGGCCGTTCTGCAGCAGGATGTTGGCTTCCTCGATATTGGCGAGGGTCACGCGGAGTACTGAGGTGGCTTCCTATAAATATAAAAGAATATCTTAAAATCGGTCATTGTGGTCATCGTTGGAGAAGACCTCTAGCAGTGGTCTTTCGGTTGATGTGATGTGATGATGATCTTTGAAAATGCACATCAATTAATCTAGTCCCATACTAAGCAAAGCTGCTCCTACTATGGAAGTGGTTCTTACCCTTATGACCTAACTAGGGTCACTGATTGTCCCCCTCCCAACGACGAACTCGCGCTAGTCGGCGCTACGCTGTGCTCAGACTTGACACTTTGAAATTCGGCGTTCGAGACAACTACCAGCTGATTGTTACGAAATACAAGTTTTACCCCCACGGGGGTTATTACCCCCAGGTTAAGAATATTACCTTCGGCACCATACTGCTGACCAGCTCGCCGTCGATGGTAGTGAGTGCTCGGGAAGGCGTCTTGTCGTGCGGTTTTGGAGTAGAAGTGCCTGAAAAATAATAATAGCAATGTTGACTATTAATTCATTAATGGTAATGAATTTTGCTCTCATCGGGGTTGTGACGTCACGTTCTGGTAGTTTGTTCAGTAATATGACGTCACGAGCCCCCACTTTGAACTTTTAATAGACACAATTAGTCTTCTGTCTGTCCTTCCGTCCATCTGTATGTCATGAACCGTGATAAAGCCAGTTAAAAAAATTACAGATGATGTATCTCCATTGCTGATGATGAACATGAATGATGACCACACACCAGTGTTACCTTCCCTCGGAGACCCTGAGAAGTGGAGTCTGAGGACCTCAACCACTGACGAGAACTTGAAGAGTGCGTGCCTCACGTCTTCCTCCGGGACCTCATCCGGCACGTCGTAGACGTAGATGGTGAAGGTCTTCTGAGGCCGGCATGGGATCGCGATCTGATGATGAAGAGGTTTTGGGAATGTAGAAGGAAATTAGATCATTGTTTTCTTAAAGTATAGAAACTTATGGTAAGATGTCCCTAGTATCCGAAATGGTTTTTTAAATAGGTACTTAGGTATTTAAAAAACCACTTCGGATACTTAATCAATATCGGAATTAAACAATTGTAACGGATAATTATGTATGTATTCATAAACCCTTTATTGCACAAGAAAATAAACAGTTACTTATTGCGATTTTCTACCTAATTTAACTCGCGTTTTTTATTTATTTGATGACGTTTTAAATACTTTACAGTTTCCATATTTGTAGCTGACTTAGCTGAAGATAGTGGCTTTAGTGTTAGACTATTGTTTCATTCCAATGTATAATAACAGCGTAAGTAATTAAGTTTACAATATTTACTTCTTAGACAGTATAGAAGTTGTATAAAAGCTGTATAAGAGTGTTCGCTCTTTCTTATACAGCTTTTGTAATCTATGTCAGTTTTATACTAGTATAGTGCAATGTATAATATATTTTGTCAGTTTATGAAGCAGATATATTTTGAAGGGCGAAGAGATAGATTTTGATATACGAGCTCTGTGTACATTATATATAATTATATTAAAAATAATATTATAAATATAATATAACAATAGATATTAAAACTAAATACTTATTATACAGAATATAGTTCAAAATTAGTTGACGTTTCTATAACTTTCAACCTAAAAGACATATTATGGTAGTTACGCGGTTTTACACTATCCCCGCTCAAGCCTTGATTGTTACCTTCTACAGCGGTTAAAATTTAATATTTCATAAATCTACTTAATAAATACATAATTAATGTTTAATACATTATTGATATTAAAACGTTTTTATCCTATAGATAACTATAATAATTAACTATTAAAAGACGACCTCATTCCACATCTTTCTCAACAATTAGAGTCCACAAAAGGTCTTACAAAATACACAGAGCTCATCAGCCAATTACCTTCCTGTAGAACCTGGAGCCAGTGACTTTATGGAACCCCTTCTTGAAAACCATCTGGTAATCATCCACGTGGGAGAACTTGAAGAGGATCCCAGTGGCGGTCTTCGTCAGGGAGAAGCATCCTTTGAATTCCATCTTCTCACAGATCGTGGAGGCCTTCTCCATGCTGAGGCCGTGAGAAGGCGTGAGAAGGAAAGCGCCCTTGGTGAGGAAGTTCTCGGAGTCCGAGATGTCGGACTCGCTCTCTCCGCCCTTCATCAGCGTGTGAATCTGCTCCTTCCACATGTAGGAGTCTGACATCTGGGGGCAGATTGGTTGTTTAGTTTTTTATTTAGGATTCAGCTGACTGATATTTTTTTCCAAATCTACGAATATTTCAAAGCCAAATTTAGTCGCCAGTCGAGTTTTAGCGAGATAAAAGCTATTTATTTTTATATGATACAAGCTGCTCGCCCCGACTTCGCCCGGATTCCTTTGTTTTATAGCCTATGTCACTCAGGAATAGTGTAGCTTCCGAACAGTGAAATATTTTTTCAAATTAGTTCAGCCGTTTTGGAATCTATTCAATCCAAACAAAAATTTCCTCTTTTTTATATTAGTATTGATTTAGCTGACCCAGGGATATCATTGCGTCTTTGTATTTTTTAAATTACAAACACTTCAAAGCTAAATTTAGCTAAATCGGTCTAGTCGTTTTCGAGTTTAATCGAGACAACCCGCTATTTATTTTTATAATATTATGATATAATCGCAATTCAATTGATATAATTTAAACAAATTACAGAGAAAAATGTTTGCCGACAGTAGTTATAAAGTAACAACCAATTTTATTGTTAATAAATAGTTAGGTAAGTACTAATTTTTAATCTATTTTATAAAAAAAGACGAGAGAGTTATTAACTATACACAACTCAATACTTCTGAACAACTAAATCTAAACATTACGATCAATTTAAACATTCAAATACAATCGATATGCGATTAATAACAATCAATAAATTCCTGTTCAATGATCGAGAAAAACTCATAAGAATACAAAGGGCGGGGTGCGACTGCAGGCGGCGCGGGCGCAGGCGCGGGGCGCGGGTGCAGGCGGCGCGGTCCGCTGCGTGCGCGCATCTCGACGACTGTATTGTTTACTGTTTCCGGCCCTAATATGGTTTGTAGATTAAGAATTTTTAATTTTTATAATCCTGACAAACTTAGTTATGTGAGAGAATTCTGTGTTGTAAAAGAAAATATTAAAAAGAACAATATTTATAATCATACCAAAGTTATAATATTTAAATTGATCCAGGGTTGGAATGAAACAACTATTAACGGATTTAACTAGCGTGTTTTTATTTTATTTTATTTGCTGACTTTTCGAATTCTTTACAGTTTCCATAATCGTAGCACGACTGAGCTGACAATAGTCTAACGCTAAAGTGATTTATACTACAGAGACAGTGTTACCACCGTATTTATAATATTAGTATATTTGTCAAATATAAACAAATAATATGTCGCACACCTAGATCTAAAGGGAGCTAACTCAAAAATCTGAAGATTTAAATTAAACACACGCTGAAAAAAAGGATCCGATTTCTTACAACAATTTCGCCTCTCCCGAAAAAGTTACTTTTTTTGAGTTAGCTCCCTTTAGAACTAGGTGTGCGATGTGTGTGTCTGGAGTAATTCGTGCGCAGGCGAAGTCGGGCAGGAGAGCTAAGTATATAAGTATTCTATTTATATCTATAGGTACAATACTATAATAATATACAATACTCGATAACTCAATCTGCCAAACGCCTACCACACTCATTAGTGAGACAAATAAATTAAGATAATTGGTTTGTAGGCGGATTGTAATTGATATCGATTGGTAGACAATTGGTTCCCATGAAACAATAAAACCTTATGTGGTTACTATAAATTGGACCAAGTTTAATTGGACAGCCAAGGACAGTTCAAAATCGGTCGCCATTTTTGGAAATTGGTGACCAAGGTTGATTCGTATTGTGCCAATTGCTTTAGATTAATGTGATTTTTACTTTTATAAAAGACTAGCTGTCCGCCCCGGTTTCGCACGGGTCCCTTTTTTATAGCCTATGCCACTCGGGAATAGTGTAGCTTCCCAACAGTGAAAGAATCAGGTCCAGCCGTTTTGGAGGCGATTCAATCCAGACGAACAAACAAACCTTTCCTCTTTATTATTTACTAGCGGCCCGCCCGGATCCTTTTTTTATAGCCTGTCACTTGGGAATAGTGTAACTTTCAAACAGTGAAAGATTTTTTCAAATCGGAGAGAGAATTGTTTGAAAAAAATTAGGGACCCGTGTGAAGCCGGGGCGAGCCGCTAGTATTTTATAAAGTGGGTTTTAAGTTAATGGTTTTAATCCAATTGTTTTTCCTACTTAGCTATTTACATTTTGGAGTACCAATCCGTGAAGTAGGTAGGTATAATGTTAGCGTTGCTACGAAATATCAAATAATAACATAGAGGTACTTACCAAATATTTATTTTATGTAAGTATGTGTAAGAGAATATTTTGTACACAAGAGATACCGAGGTTGGTAAACTATTGCAAGAATTAAATCTGTCTAGACATAAGATATATTATTTTAATGATAATAAAAATCTATATCTACCTACTTACTGCTACGTTTTCACTTCTAAACCAATTGTAGCAAATTTTAATAGAACATAGACTAATAATTTCTGATACCTTCGCGGCGAGTTAAATCCGTTATTTTAAAATTGTTTAATTCCAAGATCATAGACTATTTTTCATCTATATCCCCGAGGATGAAAAATTCAAAAAATAGTAATTTTATAACGAAATAAATTTTCATTTCTGTTGCACTTATGCAATGCAATATAGCCACTATTACGGATTCAACTCACGTATTTCATTTTACATATCTACCTACCTACTGACGTTTATAAAACTACGATGGTGTTTCAAACTCTGAAAGATCCACCTAAATATCAACCAACGCAAGCTAAAGCCGTTATAGTTAATAATTTTAATAATTTCTGATGCCTTCGCGGTTATTACAGCTGACGTTTCGGATTCTTTACAGTTTCCATAATCGTAGCAACGACTGAGCTGACAATAGTCTAACGCTAAAGCTAATAAAATAAAATAAAATACGCGAGTTAAATCCGTTAATAGTTGTTTCATTCCAATCCGTTATAGTTGTTTTATTCCAGTGATAGAATATCACGTATTTTATCAAAATCAGCGAACAATGAAACAAGTCAGCTGACTAAAGTATTAAAATGTCTCACCACTTAATTATATTACGGATAAACATTTCAGACGCGCCCACTAGGTGCTAAATTACGTGACAGAATATTTATTTGTCAGTTACGACATTCACAAGTTTTTCCGCTAAACTGTATCTTTTGTCCCTTTTCAATTAACCTGAAAACACGTCGCTCGGTCCCATTTCATTTAACCACGTGTTTGACATTTTATAAAAAAAATGAACAGTAAAACTATTTTGGTAATTTTATTTTATTTGGAATTTGAATGAAGCAAACAATGATGAGGACTACTGACATGTTTCCTGTTTAGTTAATACGATTTCTTTTTCATACACAAAAGTTGTCAATTTGCTACGTAGGTATTTGTATTTTAATGATTAATCTATTACGTTTTTAAATAAAGTAAAATGCATTTATCTCATTAATTTGTTCTCTCATTTTCTTAGCAAATGCATTTCAAATTACATTATTTTATGTGAGAAACTAAATATTATTGCAATAAAAAGTTATTTTTTCAGGAGAGGTGAAAAACTGATAATATCTTTACGTGCATGTAGGAGTTTCCTACCATTTATAATAAAGCTGGAAGAATTAGACTAAATCTGTTTTATTGGTAGTTTCAAACTAACTGCTTTTTTTGAGTTAGCTCTCTTTAGGTCTAGAATTCCATATGGTCACCACCATGGAATTTCATTACATATTTTAATGGAAATATTAAAACTGGTAAACTTCAAGGTGCCTAAAGCTAAATTTAAAATAAGCATCAGTCACGGAATCGAGTCCAATATCCTTAGTCACTAAACAAATTTTCAGACACCTAGGTTTACCAGTACAACAAACCAAGCGAAAGGCCTGCTTGTAAAGAATCTATCCATGACTGCTAATGAACAATTATAATATTAGGTATGACCAGTTTTAATAACTAAGACAACCTATATGCGTGCAAGAATTTTACAATACAAACATAAACTCAACTTCTTTCAAATATAAGAAGGTACAACCTTCGAAAACAAGATGAGAGAAACACATTAATACAGCTTCCAATAAGAAAAGCAATATATAAGAGTTCCGAAATATGCTGAATATTTAACCCTATAGAAACTTTTCCAACTTAACCTACTTCACTCTATAATGGGGTAGGATTGTAAAAAGTTTGTGGAAGAACCATTCCTTTCACAAAAAGAAAAATCAATCTCCTACTAGCACTTCGAAAAGACTATTGGCAAGAAGAATCAACGCAACGCCAACACACCAGTACATACCTGTCCTCTCCTAACTTCCTTCTTCTTCTGCGCCTGGTTGGAGTTCTTCTCTTCTTGTCTCTCTTCTGTTTTATCGGTGTCCGAGACCCCTTCCGCTAAGGACATGATCTTGCGACTGCGCAACACGCTCGAATGCGACGGGTTTTCGTTAAGAAATGATGCTAACTCACCCGTGGAACGCCGCTCCTTCGTTCCAATTCGAAGGATAGGTGTGGAGACGGTGTTTGTGTGACAATTTTTTGTTTAGATATTCATTGCACAAAAGAGATGGTTATATATTGTGGAGCCAAAGTTACCACAACCTTGCTACTACTAGACTTCTTGAGTGTACCATAGCTTATAACAGGGCTTGATCTGATAAAAGACTTTAAGGAAAAGATGGAAGGAGGTATGTACTTGCATCTGTACATAACCATAATGAAAAGAAGGTTTTCCAGAATCTGTGATCAAGGAGATACTGTGTCTACTTATTAGCAAGTAAGTAAAGAAAACAAGTAGACGTATTTCTAGAAACACAAAAGTGCGCAATCAAATATAAGCTCAACGTTTAACAGATACCATATGATTGACAGCTGTCATCAAGATGGCAGATATCGAAGGTATGGTTGTGGATTAAACGGCGTGAAGAACTAACCTAAGTTAAGGAACGATATATACATCCTAAGCAGCACACAAGCTCTATATAAGCAGTACAAAGGCTGAAAGAGCAATTACCCTTGTACAGCTTTTACATAACGTATATAGACCTCGTGTGCTTGTTAGGCTATTAAAGCCAGACTTACTTATATTATGTCAATTGGGTATCCAAAAACCACCAAAAGAACGTTGTTGAAGTGTTGTATGAAATGCGAAAACTGATAACGTAACGTTTAGTTTGCGTATTTCAATTCCCTACAATTTCGCATTAATTTTTTTCGGTTCGTATTATCGATTGGTACTTGTCTAGGTGTCTTGAACTAGCTGCAAGTCACAACTGTACTAGCAAGAACCATTGTGTTATCTACCATGTAAGAACAAGTAGATTTCACTAGCATAAACGTGTGCCAACAAATTTCAATGGCAATAAATATATAGACATAATAATATATCATATGTTATACTGGTCACATGTATAAGTATTTAGAGATTCTAGTCATATATACTGTCAGTGTAATCTACATTTTTTGGAAAACAGAGTCCAGCGGTGCTTATCTCGACAGGTATTTGTCGAGTGAGAAAACATCTGTCGCCTTGTGATACCACCTACTTCAAAAGATGTTTTCTCTCGCGACAAATCCCTTACCTTGCTAGCTAGAGGAAAGATTCTTGGTTGAACTTTTATCATAAACCGTAAAGATAAAATGGATGGATCTTACCGTGACGTCAAATGCATGCACATACCTCCTCCACACTTTCCTTCCTCGGAATGATCACAGTCACAGACATTGTTGCACCACTGCACTCCTCACACGGAGTCACACGCCACAGACGACCGTCTCCACCGCACTGCCTTCACTCATATGATTTTGTCAAACAAAAATAGCAGATTCCGAATAGATGTTGGCAATGAAAAAGAAAGGAGCCGCTGACGGATTAAGGAGGTTGTAAACTACTGTTATGATCCAGTAGGAAGCTACAATAAAAAATAGTTCAACAACACGACTCTAAAGTTTTCAGAATATTTTTTATTGCAGGAACTGTACTGTAAGATCAACTTTTAATCAACGTACGTATAAAAATCTTGGTTTGGACGTAAGGTTTTGTTCACACCGTCGTAATGATTCAAGGCCGATGATTGGGATTGACGCAAATTGTCGGGTGAAGAGAGTTTTGGTCGAATTTATTGCTATTGTTCTAGAATGTGACATTATCCTAAATATTTGACAGTCTAGCTATTTTTGATATGATACGATACTTTCATGAAGTATTTCTTGAATCAAATGATTGCAAAACTAGATTAAGAAAAAGCAAACGTAATTTAAATATATCTAATTCGATGATGATAAAAAGTAGTTGACCGATGATAATGATAATACTGATAATGAAACCAGTGGATATGTTACAGGGAGCTCGAAAACGGGAAACTGAACAAATGTAAGCATATTAGAATTTGTGCAAAGAATTTTTGATAGACAGGACACGAATCATATATATTTTATACTCATATAATATATAAACAGTTAATTGCGTATTTAATATGTTTTAGAGACAAAGTTTATTTTAATTTAATCTTGTCATTGATATAATTAATTTTATTTAATTTCATGAAGATTTATTGTGTCGCTTATGAGATTTAATCTATAACTGGGATACAGTCCTACATATTATATAATTATCTACATATACATAAGTTTAAACAAGAATTGCTCGTATTAATATGTTTAAATAATTCAACCTAATCTGGTGAAGTGAGTGAAAGAAATAATATTTGAAAAATCACATTGTAAAATTCTCATACGTCTTGTCTGCGCCGGCGCAGCTCATTGTGCTGGTGACAGATTTACCAATCGCAGCGTAATGTTAAATTCGATACAAAAAGAAATGATATTTCAATTACTAATGACGGATTGGACTCGAGATCTTTTCTTAATTCCTGGTGGCTTAGGTGTTTAATTTTTAACACCATGATTTAGAAATATATCTAAAAAGTCATCAGTAAAATAAATTACGCGACCTAAATCCGTTAATAGTTGTTTCATTCCAATGTGTAATAACCGCATTGGCATCAGTAATTAACATTATTGATAAATGTATTATAATTCGATCTATTGGGTAAAACTTACCCAAATTTGTTTACACATAGTAGTGTATGTGTGTGTGTATTTTATTACATTCTAAAACATCATTTCAAGTAATATACAATTTCTCTTCAGACAATATATTAAATGTATTTTGTGTATGTGTGTGTGTGTGTGTATGCATGTGTGAGAGTATTTTATAACATTCTAAATGTACATCATTACAAGTAAAATGCTTAAGGATTTAACTTCAGAGAATATATCAAATTTATTCTGTGTAGGCATATATATATTTTTTTTATTCTGTCAGTGCGGTCGCGGCTTTACTTCTAAACATGGGCATCGTTAGACGAGCGGCGCGGGCGCAGGCAATGGGCCGTGACGCGTCTCCTAGCTGCTCCCTCTGTCTAAATAATACCCAAAAATCAAACAATACGTGGTAAAACTCGACATTGGGTTCTTAATAAAATATGATTATTTTTAACGACTATTTATCATACTATTTATAAAACCGTCCTTTTACCAAGTAAACCATAAACAAGTAGGTACCTACTTCATTTATTGCAAAAAAAATGTCTTAATAATATATCGATGGCCTTTGTTTACTAGTACAATAGTGTTATCAATATGTTGGTAGTTAGTTTATTAAATATATTATTAATCTTTTGAACGTCTGCCATATTCTAATTTTTTAATAATAGGTAAGTATATATATTTTTTTTAATTTCTTCCATATCTTCCATTTCTGATAATAATAGACAAAAAGTAATAATTAGCCAATCCGGTGCAACCGATCGGATGTTATGCAGGCACATAATATATATTTCGATGTTTCTTTTTTATTTATATATAATATTGTAAAATAACCGTATCTAAATTATAACTTCTGCAAGCCAGCTGCTGGTGAAATGTGTGACATTTAATAATTATCAATAATATAATAAATTTTTACACCCGTCGCAATATCGACGGGGTGTTACAAGTTTGACTCGTCTCTCTGTGTGTGTGTGTGTGTGTGTGTGTGTGTGTGTGTGTGTGTGTGTGCCAATTTTGATGTTTTTTTGTTAGAAAGGTGAATCAGTCACGAGTGTTCTGCTGTGTAAAGTGGATTATACAAATATAATTATACACACTACCTTATTTTCTAAATTACAAAATTTAAGTATTACCTTGTTCTATTAATATATATGAAATATTTACGTTTCATTCTACGTATATAAATTAACTATTTTACAATACCTACTATTTTATTAATTATCCAATTGGTGCAGACGTACGGAAATAATGCGCGTAAGCATACATTTATATAGGTTGATAGGTTGTCTGAAACTAAATAATACATAACGTCTTTCGCACCACTTTTTCAAAATAAAGTTATTATTATTTACTTTAGAAGTCGGTCACGTGGTCATATACAAGTATATAAGTGACGCATATGGTCACAGTTCATTTTTGTTTTTATCTCTACGTCATTTCCTTTTGTACTATGACTCTTTAATATTTTATCAGTGTTGTTTTATCAAAATTTCACCTTGTATTGATAATCAGACAATTGAGATAATGCTTTAAATCTTCAAGAATTAGTATTCAACCGCTAGCAAGCTAAGCGGTTGGAAAATGATACAATTTAAGATAGAAAAGTAGTTTAGTTAGTTTTAGATATAAGTTAGAAAAATTCAAAAATGACTGACAAGAAAAGCAGATTTACTCCATTCCAAAAACAGGTAAGTTGCATTAAATACAAATTAGTCACTTTTTTTATTTATTTATTATGTTTAAGATTTGCATTCTACTTCAAACATTACCAATATACTTTTGCCGACTAATTTCTATGACTAATAGGTATAATAATAATGAATTTTATGATATTTTGTACCAAGACAAGAGTTTGAAAATATCATTATAATTTAAAGCTAATAGTACCTAGTGAACCAAAAATATCGATCGAATTTCGATTGATAGATCGTAGTTAATAATGATTTTTGTATTACAACATATTATACACCTAATATTATTTCCGTTAGTTGATTTATAGCTACGTTGAGAGTATTAATATATTATACTAGTGGTTCCGGCAGACTTCGTCCCGCCCGGCAAAGAAGCAATGTAGCGGCATTAATCAATCGATTTGACAGCTGTCATTGTTGCGTTTTGTTATACCTACTATTTTTAACAAATGAGCTAAATATTTTTTTTTACTGGATCGGGATTAAAAGTATCCTATGTCCTTTTCCTGACTCTAAGCTACCTCCCCGCCAATTTTCAGCCAAATCAGTTCAGCCGTTCTCGAGTTATAAACGGTGTAACTAACACAACTTTCTTTTATATATAGAGAAGATATAGATATAGATAGATTAAGCGGTATTTGCGATAGATCCCGCTTGACAGATGTTATCGTCAAGATCAGTAATGACTAACGAAAAGCAAACACTCTAAATTGCAGGAAATCGAAAATCGTTTGTTCTTTCATATTTTTAAAATTTGACACTCGGTTATTTTTAGATAACAATAGGTACGTTATGATAATATAATACTTTTACTTAAAACGAGTACGTTTTAACTCTATAGATACATTATTTACAAAACCTTATAGTGATGTTGACGATGAAGATAATGTCGGTAGTGATGATTATGATGGTGATGATGTTGTCGGTGGTGATGATGTCGGCGATGATGACGCTGATGGTGATGATGATGATGTTAACGATGATAATGACGATAGTGATAAAATTACGTTTCAGTGTTTCGTGACATGTTCGGTGTGCCTGAACCTGGTGGGAGGGGGGGCAGCTCTGGGGTTCCCAGGAGTGCTGCTGCCGCAGCTCCATGACCCTGGATCACCCATCACCATCTCCGAGAACATGGAGTCTTGGATTAGTTAGTATTTATTAAAGACTAGCTTCTGCCCGCGACTTCGTCCGCGTGGAACTCCTCCTTTTTTGCAGTCGGTTAAAAAGTAGCCTATGTCCTTTCTCAGGCTCCAGAACTTCTGTACACCAAATTTCATTTAAATCGGTCCAGTAGTTTTAGCGTCAAAGCGTAATAGACAGACAGAGTTACTTTCGCATTTATAATATTAGTAGGGATTAAGTTGGCATACCGTCATTTGGGGTCTATAGGGACAATTTTGAACTTTGACTAAGAATTTCTCGGAATATTTCTATGTAAGTTAACAATGTTAATATCTTAAAACTTTAATCTTGAGCCCAAGAATCGTTTGGTAATAAAATATTTCATAAAAATATAATTTTAACCCCCTTTTTTAAATAAAAACCGGCCATCCCTATTTATACTGTAAACGGGGTCTATAGCAACTAATAGAGGTATCAATAGGGAAAAATGGTCAGGGTTGTCACAAATATGATACGCTGATAGGTAAGTACTTAAGTGGTCCTACTTAAGTACTCTAAATGTACTCAATATTGTAGAATTCATGCATATTAAAATAAATATAATGAAAAAAAAAATATTGCCTTTATTTCTGTACAAGAGATCAACGGAGAACTTCAATATAAATGATACCAATTAATATGTTTTTTAATACTTAAGATAAAACTTGTAAACGACTTTCTCCAAATAATGTAGTATTTTTATTTTCTTTTGTTTACTTTTTACGTATGTACTCGCTCATAGATAAATACATAAATATCCGTATATACTTACATTCATGCTCATATTATGTATACGTACATACAGACATACCTATATACGTCAATTAACTTGAAAAATATAATCCTCCTTCTGCCATAGTCGAGTAAAATACACCTACTCACTTATTTCAAAACGAAACTAAGTTTTGGTAGCCCTGTCCCTGTGCACCCTGTACCGTCCTGATTTCAACTTACTACGTTCCTATAAACCGCAAATGGCATGCCTTTTGACCCCTCGTGTAGACTCTATTAAACCCTAGTGCGTCCCTATAAACCTCGTTTTTTTTTTAAAAATCCCATGCTTTAGTTTTTTACATTTTTCACTAACAAAACAAGGAAAATCTTCATATACCGTGTTTAAAATAGGTTCCGGATGAACTAATGAACACCTTTTTCACGATACAAAGTGTTTACTTCAAGTGAAACTATGATTTTTTGATGAAGATTTGGGGAGCAAAAAAAGTACCCCCAAAGAGGCCTAACTTCAAACGGTTAGTTCAACAATTTAGCACCATCTACATGTTTTCCAAGTGTTGCCATTGCCGAAAGCAACTATTTTAGTATTATTTTAAACCACCCTGTGTTCTGTGTCATTGGTAGTTTTTTTTTAAATACTACTGTTATAACTTTCCGGGTTTTTATCTCTATTCACCCCGCCATTCCTAAACACCCCGGTTGACGGTATCTAAATTGTGATGACCTAAAGGACTGTACTGGTTTTATTAAAATATTACTGGTAGGTTTCTATCATTCCCTGAAAGATATAATTTTAAGTTCAAAAAAGAAAATAATTGCTTAAGATATTTATGTTTTCTTTTTTAATAACTGAGACAAATGGCAAAATATTATTCATCTGGGAGCATTCAACTTCAAAAATGAAAGCTAGATATCTCAAATAAGTATTTGACGATTTCGTTAACGAATAACTTTAACGAGTTCTTCCTTGCAGCGTCAGTGATTGCATTCGCGATATTCTTCGGGAACTTCTTCACGGCGCCCATCATGACGCGGCTAGGGCGCAGGGCGGCGCACTTCGCCGTCATGATCCCTGTCATCCTCGGATGGTTCGCTTTTATCATGGCTACTAATGCTGAGGTAGGCTGATATTGGGTTTATAGGCTAATCCTATACTTAAAACCTCATAAACATATTCTAAGTATATAACTTCTAGATAAGCTATAATCCACTTTTTAAAAGTTAAAAATATCAAATACGCTTCAAATTGTTAGTTTTTGAAGCGTATTCGATATTTGTTGGTTAGTCAACGTAAAATTTATGAAAAATCAGAATCCAATTTTTCTAGTGGAATAACAGTAACTATGACACAATGATTTTCATTTTAATTGTTCTATTTTTCCAGATGTTGCTGATTGGGAGAATCCTGCATGGTATCTTCATGGGTATGCTGCAGTCACTGCGCTCTGTTCTCATCGGGGAGTACACCAGCCCCAAGAACCGAGGGGGCTTCCTCACCACCATCACCCTCTCCCAAGCCTTTGGCATCTTCTTCGTACATATGATAGGATCCGTCACGAGTTTTCGAACCACAGCCATAATCTCCTTGTTCTTTGTTTTCGCAAGTTTCATAATGACCATGTACTCACCAGAATCTCCCAGCTGGTTGGCCACACAAGGCCGGTTCGATGAGTGCAGAAAAGTGTTTATCTGGCTTAGGGGTGAAGAGGAAATCCCAGAATTGGAAAGAATGATAGCAGCCGCCCAAAAGGCGGAAGAGAAACAAAGTCTAGACGTGAAACGGAATGGATTTAAAGAGACTATCGTCATGATTAAACAGAAAGAATTTTACAAGCCTATAATTCTTATGACTGCTCTGTACGTCATGGTTCAGTTTTCAGGAGCTACGCTTATGGCGGCATACTCGGTTGTAGTGATCAAGTTATTGATGGGACCGAAGGTCAATGCGCATTTCTGGATGGTGGCTCTGGATACGCAGAGGATAATCTTAAATGCTTTAGCGGTGTATGTAATTAACAAGTTGAGTCGACGCTTGATGATGTTTACAACACTCGCGCTCTGCACTCTCTGTCACCTGGCGATGGCTGCTTATGTTTACGCCAAGATTAACGGCTGGATCTCAGAGTCTCTTTGGCTTCCCGGGATTCTATTAATCTTGCAGATCGTTTCCGTGGCGATGGGAACGGTGCCTTTACCCAGCGTCATAGCCGGGGAAGTATATCCTCTACAATACCGAAGCATTGCTGGCAGCATTAGCATAGTGCCACTTTCTGGATCGTTCTTTGTGGTCCTTAAGACATTTCCTGGTTTGATATCTGCGATGGGTTTGCATGGGACATATACTTTGTACTCAGGGATCTTGGCAGCGTGCTTTGTGGTGGTGTGGTACATGCTGCCGGAGACACGAGGGAAGACTTTGCAGGAGATTGAGGAGTACTTCAGAGGAACGGCGCTGGTGTCAGAGGATCTCGAATCAAAGACACAAAAGACTGAACTGGAACCGCTAAAGGGGGCAGATAAAAAGCTAGTCTTGGAGAAGCCTAAAACAATTGAGGATTAACCTTAGGGAGGGAGATTACCAAGTAAAGTGCAAAAGGAGTTGTGTAGACTTGTCTTGTTTCTGCTCCCTCATTTTTGTTGGATGGACAGCATGATATGATATTTTTATGTTTAATTTCCGAATAAGATAGATTTTAAGATATTTCGACCGAAATATTTGCAAACTGTGAACGCTTAAAGAAAGAAATAATTAGATAGGTCCAATTAGGAAATTTGATAAGTTAAAAATATGTGATTCTGTTAAAATAAAGTATTATTATAAAACAAAAATATAATAAGTATAAATATTTATACCATTCGTGAACAGTTTTGTTTTATTGCGCGGGCGCATGGTAAGCAACTCATAATCTTGCTATCAATGGAACTTTACACTTCGTACATTTCTGATGATTACAATGTACCGCGCGATTGATAAAGATGTGTAGGAACTATTTATGTAATTATTCAATGTCCGAAAAAAGTGCTTGTGTGTGTGCGGTAGTCCGATGACCCGGTGAAGGTCAACTGGAAGTCAAGTCAGTTTTTCACTTGTAGTGATGATGATGATGAAATGTCTGGTGAAATTTGACCCTAGGTATTTATATTTATATCCTTAATGCATCGCAGCCAGATCGTATAGTCCGCCGCATTACGGCTAGCCGTTTTGTAATACGCTGGTTCAACGATTAGCCTTATTTAACCTAATTTTCTGGTAGCAATTAGAATTTTAAGTGGGTCGCAGTCTTAACCTAACATAATTAACCTTGTTTTCATTTGTTATTTTTTCGTTAGTTACTGAAATGTATTGCAATGACAATCCGTCTTATCGTTTAACCGCCGTATTGCAAAACAGCCGTTAAACGGCCTACCGTATGTAATGCGGCGGATTATAAGATCCAACTGCCACCATACATTACTAACCTAAAGAATTTATCAAAAAAGTCGTCTTGGGTAATTTATTACTTAATTCCGATAAGATTTTTTAAATCCATCTACTTATATGAAAAATTTAGTGTCAAATAGCTGGTATACAGAGCAGACGCGAAATGGAATATTTCTTGTGATACAATTTTTATTTAAGTAGTGACTAGTTGTATGTTATTTATAAACATAAGTACATAAATAGTGAATTAAAAATGACTGAACGGATAAAGTTTTCGCCATTTTATAAACAAGTGAGTGTTTTTTTTTAATATTTATTTTGTGGGTAAATTCGATTGCGAGTTTTTAATGACAGTGTCACATGTTTTTAGTAGTTTATTTTCTTTTATATAATAATATAGATACTTTATATATTAGGTATAAGCGATAACATAAGCGCAAAAAAAAGGATATAGGTGCTATAAAAAGATAAAAAGTGTTAAAATACTCGTGAATGTCTTTAAAAACAGTATGTCGCAGTTTCTAAAAGACGTGTCATGTACTGTCAAGGTCAACATATTATATGTATATTCGCGTAAAGTTTCGAAAACATGGCTATTTATTTTTATGTATACACTAGCGGCCCGTCCCGGCTTCGCACGGGGGGACTTAAGATTTTTTTTCATAGTTTTACGATTGTTATGGGTAAACTATAAAAGATAGACATATGCTCTCGCGGACTTTTTTAAAGATAATGTTAAGATGAACAATTCACCCATAAAGCATTTTTGTATAACTTTAACTATATGCTCAGCGCACGCCACGGAAGGCCTCAGAAACGTTACTTTTCCCCCGTTTTTGAAACATTTTCGGTTACTGTTCCTCAACTATAAGACCTAGCGTGATATTATATAGCCTATGTTACTCGGGGAAAATGTAGCTTTCCAAAGGTGAAAGAATTTTTGAAATCGGTCCAGTAGTTTCGGAGCCTATTCATTACAAACATACAAAAATACAAAAATACAAAAATACAAAAATACAAAAATACAAAAATACAAATCTTTCCTCTTTATAATATTAGTATAGATATAGATAAGGAAATAGGAAATTTTACTTAAAAATATTTAACCTTAGAATTATCCATTGTATAATAATATTATGTAACAAGTAAATACAGAAATAGCAATTACCTAGACCTTGACTCTAGAGTCGCAGTTGTTTAAAATATACCAAAAAATATACTTAGAGCTATGCAAAAAAAAAGCAGAATATATTTTTGCATTAAGATACGGGATATTTGATTTTTGACTTAAACCAATTTTGTGTGAATTCTATATACCTAATATATATTTCTATACTAATATTATAAAAGAGGAAAGATTTGTACTTACCTATGTTTGTATGTTTGTAATAAATAGGCTCAAAAACTACTGGACCGATTTTAATAATTCTTTCACTGTTGGGAAGCTACGTTCACCCTGAGTAACATAGGCTATAGAATATTTTGAAAAAAATTAGGGATCCGTGCGAAGCCGGGGCGAACCGCTAGTATATAAAAGGAGAAGCTGACTTAATGACAGGTATAGGCCCTGCGTTGATATACATATCAACGCAGGGCCTACACTATAAGGGAAAGAAACTTGCAATTTAGCATAGGGGTTCCTTTTATAAGGGGGGTGTACCAACAATGAAAGGATTTTTTGAAAATTCTCCGCTTAGGGGTACCGTGAAATGGGGTTACTTTGAGTCCTGGGGTTACTTTGATAACAACTTCTTTTCTTACTATGGTGGTATTAAACGGAGGTGTGTATCGTGAACAGTCTTGTAACGCACCGCCGTTTTACCCCCTTCTAGTACTACTTAATATTCAATCACTTGTTTCTATTGTATAGGATGTAGGTACACAGAAATTACATCGTGAAAAATAGTATTACAATAGACACTATGGGGCACAACAAATTATCAATATACTTCCTTAACTTTATTAGTTAAGTAGGTATCTTTTTAAAATACAACTATTAAAATATCAGTGACTTTATTTAACTAAGTTTTTTTTTAATTCTTTGAAATTCGAGTAACGTGACATAATACTTAGGTAATTCATATTTGATTTTGATAACGACTTGAACACTTTTTTTTAAATAAATGTGTGCATAGTTTCATCGTATCTTTACAATGTATAACGTAATAATTGTTATACTGTGGCCTTGTATTTAGTGCAGCAAATACCTACAATAACCATCATAAAGAGTGTCTTTTTTACTTTGTGTGTTTTTTCTTTTTTTCTCCTGTAATTTTATTTTATACTAGCTTCTGCCCGCGACTTCGTCCGCGTGGAACTCCTCCTTTTTGCAGTCGGTTAAAAAGTAGCCTATGTCCTTTCTCAGGCTCCAGACTTTCTTTGTACCAAGTTTTATTTAAGTCGGTCCAGTAGTTTTAGCGTGAAAGCGTAACAGACAGACAGAGTTACTTTCGCATTTATAATATTAGTAGGGATTTGACTCCTGGAAACCTTTACATTTCCAGTACCTATTGTTATTTTTTTCTGTTTTTTTTTTTCTCCCATAATTTTTTTTTAAATGTAATTAGATTACATACATATTGTAATTTGTACATAATTTATACTTAAGTGAAATTGTAATATTATTAAAAAATTATACCTTATTGAGTTTCTTCTCGATTCTTCTCAAGAGGTTTTTTTTTGCTGAATCGAAAAAGAATATTAATTTTAACGTTGACATTCACAAGTGCCTGTAAGAGCCTAGCCTGAATAAATGATTATTTGAGTTTGAGTTTGAGATGTGATAACTGAAAAGACAAATTTTAAATGAGCTTGAAGTGTTAGGTAGGCTGTTATTTAATGCCTAACAATACCTAAGTGGTGTGCTATCGTATGTCTTAATTATGAAGCAGAGAATATAAGTTGTACAGTAGTAAATAGTTTATTAGTAAGTTTAAATAAACTAGTTAGGAATCCGGTTAAACTTGAAAACTGTCAATTCAATCGTTAAAAAGTTTGCATAGTTTTGCGATCTCAAAAATGAGTTGACTGGTTAAACACGGTTCCATCTTGGATTTAACTAAACGATACTTTCAAATTTGATTTAATTTCTATTACAATGACTTACAATACTATTTATTATTATTATTGGATATAAAATCACAGTTAAATATCTTCCTATATTTATCTTAACTGAAAATTTGGTAAACATTTATCGTGTGATCCATTTATAGAGGAATCTCGAATAGATATATATATGTCGCAGTGATATGATGAAAACAGAGATTTGATCAAATCCCTCAGTGATATGATCAACTACCGGTAGATGATAAAAATACCACGCGTTGTGTCATTTCCCTAGCGAAATTCAGTGATTTGATCAAGTCTCCAAGTCATTTTAGGGAAATGAAAGAATCATAGAAATGGCTGCTAGATTTCTTCATTTCACTTAGCTATTTGATCAAATGCCTGGGCTGTTTTAGGGACATGATAAAACGAGTAATTAAGTCAACTCGGTTTTAACATTTTACCAAACACGTCTAGTGATTTGATCAACTCCCTCAGAGAGATGATAAAATCCCGGCACATGCGAAAGTATAACGCGTTGTATTATCAAAAGTATCGGTTCTAACGCTTCGCCGGCCGCTGCCGCGGCACGCTCGCTTCGCTCGCTCGGCTCGCGCGCTGCAAGGTCACAGTTCTACCTAACACTCCTTCTCGCTTCGCTCGTCGTCGTACCTAAAGGAGACCTTCAGTTGCCATTAATTACGATGTCCTGTGTACTGTCTTGTGTACTGTGCACAAAGAAACAGTCTGGATTTGCTTTTTTCGTAATTATGGCAAATAATAGTTATTTCCTAAAGGGTATCTATCTTGTTTCTAAGACCAATTTTATCATTTCCCTAAATCAGCTAAGAGATTTGATGAAATCACTAATGGTAAAGAAGAATTCCACCAGTTCTTGCTGTGATTCTTTCATTTCCCTAAAACTGTTTAGGGAGTTGATCAAATAACTAGACGTGTTTGGTAAAATGTTAAAACCGAGTTGACTTAATTACTCGTTTTATCATGTCCCTAAAACAGGTCAGGCATTTGATCAAATAACTAAGTGAAATGAAGAAATCTAGCAGCCATTTTTATGATTCTTTCATTTCCCTAAAATGACTTGGAGACTTGATCAAATCACTAAATTTCGCTAGGGAAATGACACAACGCGTGGTATTTTTAACATCAGCCGGGAGTTGATCATATCACTGAGGGACTTGATCAAATCCCTGTTTTTATCATCTCACTGCGACATATATACTTATTGAACTGTTGTAATTAGGGTGCGTCGGGGTAACATGAAAAACAGAGTAAGATGAAAAATCCCTCATAGCTGCCTATTCCGTGCATATTTTTTAACACTGACTACAGAGTTTTGTAGGTAATTTCATTGCGCTCCTTATCTCAGTCAGCGATAATCGTCAGGGGTGAGTGCATATGTTTTTTTTGCAATTTTTCGACAAGGTATGTTTTTGAGCGATAAATGCGTTTTTTAATCTTCCCCCACGTTCTGTAGTTTCTTCTACACGCAAGCTAAAAATATGTTTTTTTGATACGTGTTATTGATATTTTTTTTTTAGTTGATACATAAATTCCGATTTAGCATATCTTTTATATTTTTGGAGTTTATATATTTTTCAATCTTACACCGCTTATGAAACCCAGGGGCAAGACGGCAATATTTTCTTTTCCAACTTACCCCGATTATGAAACCCATAGTAAAAGTCAGGGGTTGACAAACTGTAAGATTCGTTCACGAGTACTGTAATATTCACAAGTCATAAAAACATGTGTAAAAAAAAAAGATTTTAATAAAAAGTTGTAATATGTTTAGCTAGTTTAACTACCTGTCTATTTAAAGAAAGAAATGATTACATTTTTTGTGTACATGGTAGTAAAATTTAAATATTAGGATATAAAAAGAAAAGGTTGAGAACCGCATATCATCTGAATACAAAGTGGGGTAAGACTGAAATATTATATTTAACAAAATTTCATTTTGGTAGTTAAAACTAGGTATTTATAAAATATATTTATATATTTGAATAGAGAAAAAAATATGCTTTCGGTGTATATATTTTAAATGGACATACAATGGATATTAAAGATTTTAAGAACTATATCGATCTTCCCCCGTCATCATTCCATCTTCCCCCAAGATTTTTTTGCAACAAATTTAACTTTGCCATCGTTTTTATATATGAAAAACACCATCAATCAGGCCCATTTGTGGAAAGATAGGAAGAACCATTCATTAACTTTACTAAAAACATCACTTCATATACGTCAGCTTCATACGATTCAAATTATGAGGCTTTAGAAAAAACATGGTTTATCTCATCGAAATCTCGTTCAACCTTACCCCGACGCACCCTAATAGAAGGAAAAGTTAATTTTTATTTATATGATACCACATGGTATAGTTATAATACATAATTCATAGATAGTTTGTAGTTTTCATAAACTTGGTTAAGACCAGAAAATTAAAAGAAGTGAAAACTTATCATACTTATATACCAACGACAATGCTGCAGATTATTTATTAGAAATATATATTTATAGAGAAAAATATAAGAGGGCTTTAGATAAAGTCTATCTTTTCTTAATCAAAGAAAGTGGCATTTAGATATGTTTTTTTAGGCTTATAATACTGCCGTTGAAGATAACAAGTATTTATATAGGTAATGCATTGAAAAACAAAAAACTTAATTTTTATCGTTTATCATTTATCTCGAAAAAAAAAATACATTTTTAAGACTCAAAAAAGTAAGTATCTGTCCGCTCAAATAGCCTTCTTCCTATAATATATATTGTGCATTTTTGCAGTCAAACCAAGTGATATAATTTATAGTCAACGGGGCCCATGGTATGATCAAATCCTAGTTATTACAATGGATGAGATTAGAGCCTAGGTTATTTTAACCTGGGGATAAACTTTTCTTTTGCGCGAGTAAAAATCAGCTGGTAGATACTGGTAGTTGTCTCGAACGCCGAATTTCAAAATGCCAAGTCTGAGCACAGCGTAGCGCCGACTAGCGCGCGAGTTCGTCGTTGGGAGGAGGGGTACAATCAGTGACCCTAGTTAGGTCATAAGGGTAACGGACTTAAAAAAGTTAGGAACCACTGGAGTAGAGAATAGAATAGTAGCTTTAAGAAGCTTAATGCTTTTTTATACTTAGTTGACAACCTTCTTTAGAAAGGCAAAGATCACACCTATGACTTTAAGTATAATTACTGGTTATTTTCAGTGTTTCGTGACATGTTCAGTGTGCTTGAACCTCGTGGGAGGGGGGGCAGCTCTGGGGTTCCCAGGAGTGCTGCTGCCACAGCTCCATGACCCTGGATCACCCATCACCATCTCCGGGAACATGGAGTCTTGGATTGGTATGCAATCATCAATGACCTTAACCTAAACAGCTTAACTCAAATACTACTGAGCTATATTGATTGGTTGTTGGTGTGGTCAGAGCCCTTGACTACGAAACCAGAGGTTGCAGGTTCGAATCCTGCTATGGGATACAGAAGTCAGTGTGAAGAGCATGAGCACCTGTACCTTGTTCTTGGATATCTTATATGTATTAATGTATGTTTATCCGTTGTCTAGTACCAATAGTACATACTATGTTTACTTAGACTATGTCGATTGTTTGATTGACTAAAGATATTATAATAATTATTATCTTTCCCAATAAGCTGTTTTTCTTTTTATCAGTAACTAGCTTCTGCCCGCGACTTCGCCCGCGTGGAACTCCTCCTTTTTTGCAGTCGGTTAAAAAGTAGCCTATGTCCTTTCTCAGGCTTCAGACTTTCTTTGTACCAAATTTCATTTAAATCGGTCCAGTAGTTTTAGCGTGAAAGCGTAACAGACAGACAGACAGACAGACAGAGTTACTTTCGCATTTATAATATTAGTAAGGATAAACTATCACAGAGTTTGAATTGCCTTTAAATCCCTACTAATATTATAAATGCGAAAGTAACTCTGTCTGTCTGTCTGTCTGTTACGCTTTCACGCTAAAACGACTGGACCGATTTAAATGAAATTTGGTACAAAGAAAGTCTGGAGCCTGAGAAAGGACATAGGCTACTTTTTAACCGACTGCAAAAAAGGAGGAGTTCCACGCGTACGAAGTCGCGGGCAGAAGCTAGTAATATATAAAATGTATGAAAGGCGGATTTAATGCAATACGGCATCCTCTACCAGTCAACCTTTCAAGTAAACAGAGAGTCGCAAATAAGCTTATATAATAAATAAGTATACTTTCTGATTTCAGCATCAGTGCTGGCTATCGCTATGTTCTTCGGGAACTTCATCACGCCGCCCATCATGACGCGACTAGGGCGGAAGGCAGCGCATTATGCAGTCATGCTGCCCGCCCTGCTCGGGTGGCTTGCTATGATCCTGGCCACTAGTGCTGAGGTAAGAAATATTGCTTTATATACCTACCTAATATATAAATAGATTAGATTAGATTCGTTTCATTTTCTTCTCAAAAGTCATACAAAATTAACAATAACATTATGTTGTACCTACTACAAAATTATTATTTTATTATTTTTTTAAAATTATGATTTACTTTATGATCCATAGAATGACAAATAGATTATATTATATCAGGTCTTTTCATAAGTCATCAATTTTAAACAAGCTTATTAAAATTTCCAGATGTTGCTGATCGGAAGGATTCTCCAAGGTCTCTACTTGGGAATGCTGTTGCCGTTCCGTTCCGTGCTCATCGGGGAGTACACCAGCCCCAAGAACCGAGGCGGCTTCCTCACCACAGTCACCCTCTCCCAAGCTTTTGGCGTCTTCTTCGTACACATAGTAGGCTCCTACATGAGCTACCAAAACGCTTCTCTGACATCCATGTTCTTCACCTTCACGAGTCTCCTAATGACCATTTATTCCCCTGAATCTCCGAGCTGGCTGGCCACGCGCGGTCGCTTCGCTGAATGCAGAACAGTCTTCATCTGGTTAAGAGGCGAAGAAGAATTACCAGAATTGGAAAGAATGATAGAAGCAGCACAAGCAGCGAAGAAAGAAAAGAGCGTAAATGAGAAACGGAACATTTTTGTGGAGATGAAAGTGATTTTAAGAAAGAAGGAATTTTACAAGCCGATTATTCTTATGACAGCTGTGTACACGATGTTGCAGTTTGCGGGAAGCACAGTGATGGCGGCGTATTCAACGACTGTGATTGAGTTATTGATGGGGAATCAGGTTGACGCAAAGGTCTGGATGATAGCTTTAGACACGCAGAGGATAGTCTTAAATGCTTTAGCGGTGTATGTGATCAACAGGTTCAGTCGACGCATGATGATGTTCACGACGGGCGCGCTGTGTACACTCAGTCACTTGGCGATGGCTGGTTATGTTTACGCCAAGCTTAACGGAATGATATCAGAATCTATCTGGCTGCCAGGACTATTAATCAGCTTGCAGACTGTGTCTGTAGCGATGGGGATGGTGCCTCTACCCAGCGTTATAGCGGGTGAAGTTTTTCCACTACAATACCGTAGTGTAGCGGGGAGTATTAGCTTGGTTGCTGTTGCTGGGACAATATTTTTGGTTCTGAAGACTTTCCCTGGTTTGATATCTACCGTGGGTCTACATGGGACTTTTACATTGTACTCAGGGATCATAGCAGCTTGTTTGCTGGTGGCGTGGTTCTTGTTACCAGAGACGAGAGGAAAGACCCTCCAGGAGATTGAAGAATATTTCCGGGGAGTGCCGGCGGTAGATGTTGAAGCGAAAATGCAGACGGAATTGCAGCCCCTAAATGATCTAGAAAAGAAACCGTTGAACAAGTGAATGAGAAATATTCTCTGTAGGCTTAGATTCTCAAAAAAGCTGTAGGACGTGTAAAATATGTTTATGTTTGTGTTATTTATTTTATTTAATGTTGCAAGTACTGTAAGTTACACTTTTAAAATAAAAAATCATAATGAATTAAAATTTGTTTCCAAAAATATACATACCTACTTACCCATGATGTTGTGTACCTACTCCTTGCGATTTGTATATTATTATAGTTTTACTTTTTATTGGCTATTGCCCTTTTTTTGGACTGTACTGAAATGCTAGGTTTCAGGAATGGAGGAATTACTTAAATTTAAACATAAACGAACACAATATTAATACGACACAACTAAAACAACAAACTAACTGACAACTAGAGACAATAGATATTTAAAAAAAGAGCAATAGCCAATAAAAAGTAAAAGTAGGTAAGTACATATGAAGCGCAAGGAGTAGACCAGGTACCTACGCAATATCTTTCAAATAACTCGCACAGTTTAATAATTTATCACGCAAACCGTGTTTAAATAGATTACGTCGACAAATCTTCAAAATTAGATCGCACTTTTGTCAAAAAGGCACCTTGTCTTTATAACAATCAGATATCTGATAAGATTGATAATTTTATAATAAACAAATGTTTTGTTCAGTTCCAAAGAGCCCGTGTAACATGCAGCCGCGTTGTTTTAGTATAAAATTAATATAAGTTATTTATAGTGTTATATAGTATTATAGTGTAAGAATGACAGAAAAGAAGGAAAGGTTTTCGCCGTTTATTAAACAAGTAAGTGAGTCACAATAGCAACAGTCATTTTTTTAATTAATCTCCTTAAATTATTAAGATGATAAAATTAGCAAAATTAGAGATTAGTTAGACGGCGAGGGTTAAATCGGAATATTTATTTATTTATTTGGCATACTAAACAGATAACATACGGTAATATACAATGTGATAAAATAGGTGTTTAATTTGTTTCTGACTAGTATGAGATCCAAGGGAAGTACACACAATTTGATTAATAAGTATAAATATAATGATAAAACTTAAAATATATGTATAATGCGTTCTACTTTTAACTAAAATCTTGATGCGTGAGCGAGAAACTGAAATACTTTTTTCACATTCGTAAACGAAATTTAACATTAATAATTGTAACTCTAATAATAGTGCTATGGTTTCTGATGATAAGGACCTAAGACGCAGGGACCTAAGATATAATTAGGACAAGACATACCTTTTTCAAAAAATATACAAATTATTGGTAGTAATTCTATGTACCTACGGATCTTAATAGTCCCGTAAGACTATTGCAAATACAGGTATCTATGTATGACCTTTTTTTGAGAACTAGGTATTTGTTTTTATATATTTTTGCAATTATAATGGACAATAATACACCTATCGTTAGAAACACGTGTAAGATAAATAAATGCAACAAATTAATCTCTTCAATCGAATTGACCAACTGAGAGAGCGATAAGATAACTAATGTATACATATATATATGTTACATACTATATCTCGCTACCTATTGGAAAATAATAATATAAACGTCATTGAAAAAAAAACTACTTACATTACAATATAAATATTAGATTAGAGCTAAGTTTGAATTCTGAGCAGCGTTTATTTTTAGAACCATCGCCTAACTGTTTAGTCTTTGCCCAGCTCACATTTTATATTTATTAATCAATTAACTAGCTTCTATCCGCGACTTTGTCTACGCACGACAAGCACTCTCATTTTACTACCATAGGTGGTGAATTTTAAATATCCCTACGTTATAAAAGAACACCCCTGCGCAAAATTTCCAGTTTCTAACCTTATTATAGTTTAGGATCTGCGTTGATATGTCAGGTTCTTTAATATAATTATTTAGCTTAGATAACATTCATTTATTTCTCATTATTTTACATTATTTTACACAATGTAATTAATTAGGCATAGTAGTATTATGTCATACCTAAAGGACGGTCGCCGAGCACAGCGAAAAACGGACGTTGCCCTTTTTCTATTGTGTTTGGCACTATTACTATGCGCGTGAAACAGAGACAAATATAAAAAGGGCAACGTTCGTTTTTCGCCGTGCTCCGCGATCGTCCTTTACAAGCACTCATTAGTTATAGCACATTGGAATAAAACAATTATAAGATTTAACTCGCGTATTTTATTTGCTGACTCTTCGAACAGTACCCATATTCGTAGCACGACTGAGCTGACGATAGTCAAAAGCTAAAATAAATTTAATAACTTCTGCTGCCTTCGTAATTACATTGGCATGATAGAATAACAATAACGGTTTTAACTCGCGTAATCTTTACATTTTCCATATTCGTAGCCGAATTTAACACTAAAGTTTAAGTAAGAGAGAGGAGAGAGAAGAAATATAGAAAAAAAAAGAAAGAAAGGAAAGAGAGAAAGAAAGAAAAAAAGAAAGAGAAAGAAAGAAAGAAATTATTTTATTTTATTTGCAGTGTTTCGTTACGTGTTCTGTGAGCTGCAACATCATTGGCCAGGGGGCGTCTCTGGGGTTTCCAGGAGTTCTGCTTCCGCAGCTGAAAAGAGCTGATTCTCCCATCATCATCTCTAAAGACATGGAGTCATGGATTGGTCAGTTCCTTTGCTTTCTTAATCTAGGGAGATTGTAAGCAAAATTTAAAACTTTGACAATTCGGCTAATCGTGGAAATGCCGTATTACAAAATGACCTTTTTTTGTAAAACGGTGGATTATACGGTCCAACTGCGATAGGTATAACTCTTAAAGTGGGTGTATGCCAACACAAGGGTCAGTGTAATTAGATTATAAATCACTAGCGGCCTCGGCAGACGTCATCCTGACCATCCTTTTTTTTTTTTTTCGATCTGAATACTGAAGCGCAGTTGTCCAGCTAATAAATAGGCTTTCACTGGAAAACCGGACGGGTAGCGAGCCTCCTGAAAGGAGGCTCCTTAGCTTTTACATGCCCGTCCAATTGTTTCCTGAAAGATCTGTCACTTACCGTCAATCACTTTGTATATGGGAGCAGGTATAGAAAGATGTTGATTTAACACTTTTTCAAGATGTTTTTTAAATTTTGTCTATTTACAAACCTTTCCTGGACTTCCACGAATAATTCAAGACCAAAACTAGCCAAATCGGTAAAGGCGTTGTTGAGTTATAAAATTGCAACAAAAAGTGGCATTGACTTTTATATATATAGATATAAAATATCAGCGCATCCTATATATACCTGTGACCTTGAATGTTTTAATTGACTACCTGTCATTATCGTTATCAAACAGATTACGTTTCACGTTTAGGCTACCAACATAAAGACAACTGTGTCCTTGTACATATTGACATAATACAATGATACGTATACTTCTTGTAATTTTTTTGTGCTGTGCTAAATTGTAATTTTTGCCGACAATACTATACTTGACATACGAGTACGAACAGTGAATTTCAATATTGTCAACTCTTAAAGATGTCCTAGCGTATCCTATCTTATCTTTTTGGTGGGGTCCTTTCGGATGCACTTCGACCCATTGGGATCTTTTGTGCCTACCCCTCCTTTAGCTTACTCCAGGTCCTCCATAACCGATTCCATGTACCGTATTATGTTTCCGTGTCGCAATGCCCCGGAGTCTCCTGGCTCCAGGTATCAGGAGCCAATTATAGCTGCTTCGGCAGTACTTATACTAAAATTGGAATGGTGTCCTAGCTTAGTGGTAGATAATAGGACTAACGATCGAAAGATCGTGGGATCAAATCTTACCGGTGCAATTGAAGAACACCATGAGTCAAAGTTTGTCGTCACAGTTGACATGTAATTCATCCTGCAATATTTATATACTGAATTCTTATTAAGTATTATCTCTTTTTTATAGCATCAGTGCTGGCCATCGCAATGTTCTTCGGGAACTTTATCACGCCGCCTATCATGACGCGGCTAGGGCGGAAGGCAGCGCATTACGCGGTCACACTGCCCGGCATTTTGGGCTGGTTCTGTTACATATTAGCAAATGGACCTGAGGTACACACTACCTAATAACCCTGTAGTTTTACAAGCGTTAAATATAATATGTTGTTATTCTATTAACTATCTTTATTCAAACCGAACTTTTAATTATTGCAGATGCTGTTAATCGCAAGAATCCTGCACGGCATCTCTTTCGGAATGTTCATGCCTCTCCGCTCCGTCATGATTGGCGAGTACACCAGCCCCAAGAACCGAGGAGGCTTCCTCACCACCATCGCCCTCTCCCAGGCCTTCGGCATTTTCTTCGCGCATCTAGTTGGCTCTGTTCTAAGTTTCCAGAAAACAGGCCTCATTTGTATGTCCTTTTCGTTCGCAAGTTTCTTAATGATCAACTACACTCCAGAGTCTCCCAGCTGGCTCGCCACGCGCGGCCGCTTTGAAGATTGCAGAAAGGTATTCATCTGGCTGAGAGGAGAAGAGGAAATTGATGAACTGGAAAGAATGATAGAAGCCGCACAAGTAACGAAAAAAGAACAGAGCATGGAATCAAACAGATTCGAAGAAATGATTGCGGTGTTGAAAAAGAAAGAGTTTTACAAACCGATTATTCTGATGACTGTTATGTATTTTATGCTGCAATTTGCGGGGGGGACATTGATGGCGTCGTATTCAACGGTGGTGATTAACTTGCTGATGGGGCCAGGTGTTAACGCTGACGTTTGGATGGTGTGTCTAGACGCTCAGAGAATATTCTTCAATGCTGTCGCAGTGTATGTCATCAACAGGGTGAGACGCCGCACAATGATGTTTGCGACTGGTGCACTTTGCGCTGGCTCTCACCTCGGGATGGCTGCGTATGTTTACGCTAAGATCAATGGATGGATAGTCTCAGACTCTCTTTGGCTTCCTGGGATACTGATCAACCTGCAGATTCTATCCGTGGCTATGGGTATGGTGCCTTTACCCAGCGTTATAGCCGGCGAGGTATTTCCTCTACAGTACCGTAGTGCAGCGGGGAGTATCAGCCTGGTGTCTGTTGCTGGGACAATATTCTTGGTCCTGAAGACTTTTCCTGGTCTGATATCCCTCATGGGTCTTCACGGGACGTATGCGTTATATTCAGCGATTCTAACAGCGTGTCTAGTGGTGATCTGGTACATGCTGCCAGAGACTAGAGGAAAGACTTTACAGGAAATAGAAGAACATTTCAGAGGGATTAATTCAGAAATTAAAGAAGATGCGGTTCAGACGGAACTGGAACCTTTAAGTGTCATTGAGAAAAAATAAAGTGAAGTACTGTCGGAGTGTATAGATGTGGCATCATAAAGTTCCCAAAAAATCTTAAGTAAGTAGTTAGGCCGATTGTGTTTTTTAATAACCTAAACCTAAATGAGAATTTCTGATCGGTTATCACGTAAGGTTTTGTTACTCGAGTAAGCATAATAATAATATGGCACGTCATTCTTTTGAAATAAGTGAACGAGCGATGACAGAATTATAATAATTTGTCTATCTAGCTAATATTATGTATATATAGTTTAGTGGATTTTGTCAGTATCAAATCTAGTCTCAAATAAACATAGTCTAACTTCCGATTGAACCAAATGTTATATATTATTGTATATTATTGTATAATTAAGAATGACATTTAAGGTTACATTACATTACTTACATTACTTCAACTAGTGATATAGATATAATAATATAAACATAGCATAGTAAGGTGCAGTAACAAGTATTAAACGTGAATAGAATCACATAATATAGATGAAGCAGGCCATATAGTATCTCAATTCGATTATTTACTCAGTTGTCACTAAATACATATCTACCTATTAAACCATATTATATTCTGTGCTACTAAAAATGCCAACGTTTGCGATATATGATATTTATTCAAATTAGTATGTTAAGTTAGACGTGTATGTAGAAAAATACTCAATCGTGCATATTAAATACGTAATAAAATAAAACAATGAATGGTTAAAAGGAAAAGTGAAGTGTTTGTTTTAATAACCTAAACATGAGTAAAGAGAAATCGAGACTGACTCCATTTGTAAAACAAGTGAGTTGATTTGGAATTCATTATAATATTTAATAGTTACTAAAATCATTTTTCGATGAGTAGTTATTTGAAAAACATTTTTTTTTTGATGATACAACATCATCGCCTTCTTACCCATTGCGGTTATTTATTTATTAAAAAAACGTGTAAGAATCCAAATAAAAAACAGCTTGCTTGCTAGTACTTCTTTAAAGCTTTGGGGTGATTTTACGGGCGTTTCAACCTCCGTCAATCCCTAAATAGGGATGACGACTGGGTAAAGAAAATGAAATTATATTTAGTCCGTAAGTTAGATTATTACAAATTATTGGACATATATTTTAAAATTCTGTTCTCAAACCAATAAAAAATGACAATGATAAGCCTTTGCTTATCTTTATCATAAAAAGTATAAAATTATACAGAAAACTCATGCGTGCATATGGATGGACATATTAATCAGTTTCTCGCCTCTCCTGAAAAAGTACCTTTTTTGAGTTAGCTCTCTTTAGATCTAGGTGTGCGATATAGTAAATAATAGTTGCATCAAAACGAAATCAATTGTGTAGATAGTAGATAGCATTTGTTAAATTTTCTAAACTAGGGTCTGACGGAGATTGGAAATGCTATCTAAGCCATTTTGTATCTGAACTTTGACAGTGTCTGGTGACCCTGGCTGTGAACCTGAACAACATATCTCAGGGGTCCGGCATGGGGCTGCCGTCGGTGATGCTGCCGCAGCTGCGGACCTCAGGGTCTACAATCCACCTCACCTTGGAGCAGGAGTCCTGGATCGGTTTGTAATATTTTGGCAAAGTAAAATGGAATTTCATGTTGAGGAAAAAAAGTAAAAGTAGCACCAGGATGAATGAAGACGGCATTTAAACAAACAAACAAACAAACTTTTCGTCTTTATAATCTTTCTTTATAAATCTTATCTTCTTCTTCTTTATATATAAAAATGAATCGCAAAATGTGTTGGTAAGCGCATAACTCGACAACGCCTGGACCAATTTGGCCAATTTTTTTTTTAAATGTTCGTTGAAGTCCAAGGATGGTTCTTACGTCGAGAAAAAATCGAATAATTGCCGGGAAAACCCTAAAAACAGCCCTTTTCTTTTCCCATACAAACGTTGTCTAACTAAAGTTACCTAATTTGAATGGGCAGGATGACGTCTGCCGGGACCGCTAGTATTAGTATAAATTAATAAAAGTCTATATTTTTTTAATCTATAATATTTTGTTATCTTTTACTTATTAGAACCAGCGTTAGTAAAATCTGTATAATACCTATGATAAGGAAATAATCGGTGCAAAGACATTTATTCTCAATAGACATTACATTCCACTGACACGAGAAATTTATAACTAGATTAGGAGGTAATTTTAACAATACTACTTATCAGTGAGCTAATTAGAAGGTATTATAAATGCATATAAATTTTCTGTTTGATAACATAACAATAGATACTATATCATTATTATTATTAATTTCCAGCATCTACAATAGGCGTGGCCATGTTCCTCGGGAACCCCCTGACGGTGCCGCTGCTGGATCAGCTGGGGCGCCGGGTCACCTTGCTCATCATCGCCTTCATCACCGTCATCGGTTGGATCATCATCGCCGCTTCCAATGACTACTACGTCAGTATACCTAAATATACATAGGCAAAAAAGCTGAGGAGTTAATTTGTCGATTTGAAATTATTTCAATTTTAGATAGCCCATTTACAAATGTATAACGCTTCGAATTAAACTGACTATCATTCCTTTTCCAGATCATGGTGACCGGTAGAGCCATTCAAGGTGTAGCAATTGGATTGCTCATGCCCACAATAGGCATGGTCCTGGGCGAATACACGAGTCCCCGGCATCGAGGTAGCCTCCTGTCGACCATCTCGCTCTCCCAAGGCCTTGGCGTCCTCATCGTCCACCTCCTAGGTTCGCTGCTGCCCTGGGAGTACACCTGCGTAATCTGCAGCTTATTCCCCCTCGCCAGCTTTGCCATGATTATCTTCATCCCAGAGTCTCCCAGCTGGCTCGCCATGCAAGGCCGCTACAAAGATTGCCAGAAAGCCTTCCGATCACTCCGAGGACACGATGAAGAGGAGGAACTCGCCAAACTCATACTATCCAGGCAGCAGTTCGACTTGAAAAGAAACAGTGAGTTCAACAAACTCAAATTCCACCAATCAGCAGCTAGCACGATAGCGAAAAGAGAATTTTATTTGCCAATTATATTAGCGTTTAACGCCTACATGATAGCTATGGTTTGTGGTACTCTGACTCTAGCTAGTTACGCTGATAAAATTCTGCCTGTGTTAATAGGCAAGTGTAATATAGACATGTGGTTGGTGTCCTTAGATTTAGTAAGGCTAATCTTCAATGTGTTGGCGATATGGGTGGTGCATCGGATGCGCAGGCGAACGATGTTGTTCACAGCGGGAGCCACATGCGTACTCGTACATATTTCCTTACCAGCTTATGTCTGGGCTCGTGATACTGGAATAATTTCCGACATGACATGGCTGCCTGGCTCATTGATCGTGCTCCAATTTATCACAGTTGCTATGGGTATGATAACCCTTCCGTTCACAATTGTTGGAGAGATATTTCCTCTACAGTACAGAAGTATGTCCAACTGTATAACTACAACGTTGATGAGTAGCGGTGTGTTTCTTCTGTTGAAGACTTTCCCTGGACTTTATGTGAGGGTGGGTCTGGCTGGGGCGTATCTGGTGTATGGTGGAGTTATGTTGTTTGGACTGCTGGTGTTGTGGGTGTGGTTGCCGGAGACGAAGGATAGAACCCTGCAGGAGATCGAGGAGTACTTCCGAGGGGAACCGCTAGTTTCCGATGACGTCACGCAGAGTTCGAAAGATTTTAATAGAACTGAAAAATTGTTGAAGTGAGACAAGAGGTCGTGGTGATTGGAAAGTTTTGTGTCTGGATATATCAGTGATAGACATTGAACTCAAAGTCCAAATAAATCCAATTGACATCATTTGTCCGTTGTCTAGCTTTTTTAGACCCTAGAAGCATACAATTGGAATTTTGCTCAGTAAAAACTTTTTTAGGCGCACTTACCACTTTTTTTTCGTCTCTCTTTTAGTTTTCCTTCATATCTACTCTCTTTATACTAAGTTGTAATTATACAGTTAGTTACACACGACACTAAAGCTAAGGTATATTCCTTCTATTGTTTATTTTGCTCCCCAAACAAAATATTTACTAACGCAATTTGATTTGGTAGACAAGAATCAATAACGGATTTAACTCGCGTATTTTTATTTTATTTTATTTGCTGACTAGTCTAACGCGTCTTTAGCGTTAGACTATTGTCAGCTCAGTCGTGCTACGATTATGGAAACTGTAAAGAATCCGAAACGTCAGCAAATAAAATAAAATAAAAATACGCGAGTTAAATCCGTTAATAGTTTTTTCATTCCAATGTGTAATAACCGCGAAGGCATCAGAAATTATTAAGAATCAATAAGTGATATTTAATTAATCTTTTATTGAATGTGTTCGATCATTTTTAATTTATAATTTTTTTATTGTCAGCAATTTAATAATTACTGTCTAATAAAATAAAATAAATTTAAGTTCCTATTGTTCACTTTTATATTCTAGTTATGAGAATTACCGTTTCAATAGCAAGAAGAGTCCTAATTGTCATTGATAGCTAATTCATTTAAAATCCAGGCAGATTTTTCTTCGGTTTAGTCAAATCAACTTAGGCATTTGGAAATATCTAATTATGAGATGAATTTCCTATGATTTCTAATAATGCCTATATAAACGTATTAGCAATATTTCATTGATATTAACTACAATCTATCAATCGAAATTTCGATTAATATTTTTGGTTCAATACCTACCATTAGTTTTTAATTAAGTATAATGATATTTTTGTACAAAGACAAGAGTAGAAAAAATCTTAGACCCCCAGTGGGATTCGAACCCACGATTGGTTGACAATCGTGTGTGCTAAATGTTGCAAAACATTTCACACAGATGGCGCTGAAGCGAAAAATTCGCATATAAACAAAAAGTACAAAGACCGAATTGAAAGGAGTGGACAAATTCGAAGACCTGTCAGGCGAGTCCCATAGTGTACCAATGGTTAGCACGCTGCCGCTAGTAAAGGCATAAGCGTGGTCAGCGAGGTCAGTAGGTATACTATTTTTCTGTTCGACGGCTAGAAATTTGGCGCTTTCTGACCGGAAGACAGAAAAAGTATTTTACAATGCCGATGCATAAAAAAAATTTGGTATAACCATACCAAATTATAGGTAAGTAGGTACTACATAAGTACCTAGGCTACTATAGTATTTATACAAACAAAAACTAAAAAAAAATGATGTCCTTGATACATTCTTAATTAGTGCTACATTATTGCATTTTAAGCTCTTCGAATTTGACGTAAGATTTTATAATATTAAAAGTATGTTATAACATAACCAAAAAATATAAATTTAAAATACCTAGGTGTATGTTTATATATAATTAAACTAGCTTCTGCCAGCGACTTCGTCCGCGAGGAACACCTCCTTTTTTGCAGTCGGTTAAAAAGTAGCAGACAGTGACAGAGTTACTTTCGCATTTATAATATTAGTAGGGATAGTAGGGATTAGTAGGGATGGTTTCTCTAATCGTGCTTCTTAATTACAAAGTAACGCATTTGTTTTTTTTTTAAAGTACGGAACCCTAAAACTGTCCTGAATGAATGCCATTTAAGCAATATTACATTATTATCTCCCATTTTTTATGACACTAGGCAATGTACATAATAATATTGGTTTTGAATGGTCCAGTCTTATCTATATTAATATTATAAAGAGGAAAACTGTTAGTTTGGTTGTAATGAATAGGCTCAAAAACTACTGGACCGATTTGAAAAATTATTTCTCTGTTAGCTACACTATTTGTTTGTACATGGGCTAATTGGAATGAAACAACTATTAAAGGATTTAACTCGCGTATTTTTATTTTATTAGCTGACGTTTCGGATTCTTTACAGTTTCCATAATCGTAGCACGACTGAGTATTGTCAGCTCAGTTAATAGTTGTTTCATTCCAATGTGTAATAACCGCGAAGGCATCAGAAATTATGACATCTAGGCTAAATTAAATTTTGAAAAAAATATAGGGATCCGTGCGAAGCCGGGGCAGACAGCTAGTTATACATAATATGTATCGATTATAATTCACGACAACCTTTAAGTTTAACCATACATTTACAATTACTAATATACAATATGAATGTCAAAAAAATATAAAATGATTGACATGACCTCGCCTAGAAGCCTCCTGCAGTTATTTCCTGTACAAATTAGCTTCCTTTTAATTCAAATACAATCAGAGTATAAATAATACTTTAAAAAAAACAGTCAAGTGCGAGTCGGGCACGCGCTAGTCAATCCATACCATTATCTATAAAACGGCAAAAAAAAAAGAATATAATTATACTAGCTGTGTACGGATCATATTATTCTTATAGCCTATGTCACTCTGGAATAGTGTAGCTTCCAACAGTGAAAGAATTTTTGAAATCGGTCCAGCCGTTCTGTAACCTATTCAATCCAAACAAACAAACCTTTCCTCTTTATAATATTATTAAGTATAGATAGAGTATACATTTAATTTTAAGGTAATTTCCGACACTCGCAATGGAATCAAAACTGGATACTTACCGGAGTTGCTGCCCGTACCTCGCTATTGTATACTAGGCTGTATTATAAGCACATCACACACGAGCATGTTAAGAGAGCCGAGTGTGTAATTATCAATTCACACGAGTGACAAAGTTTTCCGACACAAGTAAAAGTAAAGTAAAGTAAATATTTATTTGCAAGAATACGTATATATAAAATGGTGGTTACAAAAATTGTTTTGTTACAGTATTCAGTCAAAATCTTAAATTCCTTTACGTTATGCAGTTAAAATGCGTTAGTTATTTAAACTAATTAGTTAATGTAAGATCATTAACGATTACCTACTGACATGTTTTGGTTGAACTTATTTTAAGTACTTACACGACTAATGTTTTTAAACTCAATAAGCATATCGCTTTAGTATTGTTGTGACACAATTCAAAATATGTCGCTATTTTTTTTTTAAGTTGTAATTTTTTGAGTAGGTAGTCACATTTTTGACTTAAGGCACTACACAATTAATGACGAGATAATATGGTACTATAATACTTGTTTCTGACCACGACTCCGACTGTGCAGGATAAGTAAGTAAGTACATGTCTTTACATAATAATACATATTATCTTAATTTTATATATTTCCATGTTATTCTGATCTAGATATGATTACGTAAGCAATTAAAATAAAATAAAAATACGCGAGTTAAATCATTTAATAGTTGTTTCATTCCAATATGATTATCTCTTTATTTTGCCGTACCTACTACTTTTAATGAAACATACTTAATTTCAATGGAAAGTATTTTCCAAAATACCTATTTTGGATTTTTTGCTTTTGAAAAAATTACATTTTCTGTTCTCCGGCCATAAAGGGCCAACTTTCTGGCCGCTGCGCTAAATGAAATTGCCGCTTTCTGGCTTCGTCGAACAGAAAAATAGTATACTGACCTCGGCCAGTAAATAAAAAAGCCTCAGATCACATTTTTGTCAACCTCGGCTTCGCCTCGGACGACAATTTCATGCGATCTGAGATATTTTTTATTTTACTGGCCTAGGTGCGTAATGTACTAATTTTCATTTCGCATTAAAATATTTTTCACTAGCTTCATATTTGTCGACACTGATTGCGGCACTACAGAACCGATAATGTCTATTTTTTACGATACTCGTCGCGTCCTTGACCGGTTTTCGGCGTTGTGTCGGTTTTAATTCATAATGCGTTGACCCCTACTGCGGCTGTATGTCATACTTATGTCACCAGTATTGGCACCTTACTATGAGACTCAATATTATGTCACTTTAAAAGAAATGTGGATACCTCATGTTTCAGCTTTACCGTCCCGCTTTGTGCACTCGAACTTTTCCCCCCACTAAATGCGGTGTGGCTACTGATGGCTACCGGTTCAAATCTAAATGTGGGGTAGCTACTGATAGCTACCGGTCTAAACTCACTCAGGACTACCTAAGGAACTACGCCGAGTTTCATCGCATAGTCAAAAAGTGCAGGGTTCCCAAACAACGTGCACAAAAAAACCAGCTGATCTGGATATCTAGAGAATCACAAGAATGTCACATGTCGAAAAAAAGTATACAATACATTTTTTTTGTCGATGGGATTTGAACCCGCGACCTCACAATCGCTAGTCCATTAATTACAATCTACACTAATATAATAAAAAGGGAAAGGGTTGTTTGTTTGGATTGAATAACGACTGGATTTGAATTCTTTCTCTGTTGTGAAGCTACACTATTCCCAAGTGACATAGGCTATAAAAAAAGGGATCCGTGCGAAGCCGGGGCGGACAGCTAGTGTTAATATTTATTCGTTGTAGAAAATGTACTTACCTAGAAATCAATAATTTTAGTTTATGACAAATGTCAGGTAGAATATAAATGAAAAATACAGAACAAAGGCGTCACAACAATAATAAAACTGCCATTGATTAAAGACGAGAATCTTCGCCGTATTACATAATTTCATTCATTTACAGCCAGTCATACAACTCATACAACAATCAACTAAGTCAGTTCTCACGCACCCATGATTGTTCAATCATTTATAGGTCAGTCACTGAAATACAGAACTTTGGTTAAAACCAACAAATATTTTTTTCTGTCATCCGGTCAGAAAGCGCCAAATTTCTGGCCGCTGCGATAAATGAAATTGCCGCTTTCTGGCTTCGTCGAACAGAAAAATAGTATACTGACCTCGGCCAGTAAAATAAAAAAGGGTAAGATCACATTTTTGTCAACCTCGGCTTCGCCTCGGACGACAATTACTTGTGATCTGAGACATTTTTTATTTTACTGGCCTAGGTGCGTAATGTACTATTTTTAAATGAAATATAGGTAGGTACTTAAAAGTTCAAGTAAGTTTTTTTTAATGATTTTGAGATAAACAATAATATTATGACTATGTTTTAATATTTGCCATATTTTAAAAAAAATTGCATTCATATTAATGCAATGTGTCCATGGTAGGCACCCAGCTGTCAGCGTTGTGCAAAATATGACGCCGCGCGTTGCACAATAGTGACGTGACGTGCAAACAAGTGCATAACACTAGACTTAGTGATGGGAAACACTGCATTTCTGGTACTTACTTGACATTTTTGAAAATCGGCTTTAGTTTATCCGCGGAAGTACGAATATGGAAACTATACTAATATATTGGAATGAAACAACTATAACGGATTTAACTCGCGTATTTTATTTTTATTGGCTCACGTTTCGGAGCCTTTACAGATTCCATAATCGTAGCACGACTGAGCTGACAATAGTCTTATGCTAAAGTGATTACCTATATTATACTAATATAATAAAGAGGAAAGGTTTAATAATTTCTGATGCCTTCGCGGTTATTACACATTGGAATGAAACAACAACAAAATAAAAATACGCGAGTTAAATCCGTTAACAGTTGTTTCATTCCAATGAGGAACGGTTTGTTTGTTTGTTTGGATCGAACAGGCTACTAAAGTACTGGACCGATTTGAAAAACTATTAATTATATTTACCTGTAAAAAACTAATAATTATATTTAACTGTTGTGAAGCTACAGTATTCGCGAGAGACATAGGCTATAGTATATTTCGAAAAAAATAAGGGATCCGTGCGAAGCCAGAGCGAACCGCTAGTCAGCAAATAAAATTAAATACGCGTGTTAAATTCATTATTTTATTCTACTGTGTAGGAAATAACCGCGAAGGCATTAAATTAAATTCAAACTGTTTATTGCATTCTTTATGTAATTACAGGTGTTAAAACGACAGTTGCAATAAAAACCTAGGGGCGTAGACAAGGTGCCAACGTTCAACGTTAACGTTAAACGAAACGACCAAAATGTATGGGATTCGACATCCGCGAACGTTTGTGACGTACGTGGCAGTCGTTCGCGGATGTCAAATCCCATACATTTTGGTGCCAACGTTCGGCGTTAACGTTGAACGTTGGCACCTTGTCTATGCCCCGTAGTTTAGGTACAGCAATATGAAATGGAGGCATACAATACTGTTTAGTGTTATAACCTTAAAATCTATTTTTATACTAGGTACCTACATACTCGTAAATTATTATTATGATGTGAGATTATAAACCTATTTTTTCATAACCTTAACATGCTATTGTAAATTAAAATAATGTCCATAAACTGTAATTATCGTAATTAAATTAATGTTGTTTATCACATTTGTGATTGTCAATAAAAAAGGTATTTAAATTTTATAATACTTGGCGACTTAAGATATTTACATGTACATACTACCTTTTGCTTCAGGACTTCGGAGAACCTTTTTAAAATCTGTCAAAAGTGACAGCTGCCTATAATTTGTAACAGTCTCTTTGACTACTTGAGTATGTATAGCATGCGCGTGCAGTGTGGGGAGCGTAAGTATGGCGCCAGGGTAGGCACTCCATGCATTAGTGAAACTGTGCCTGTATGGAATGCACGCCCGTGCAGTACAAGGTCTTTAGCCCAGTATGTCTATGCCAAAAATATGAGATGAAAAACAAGAGAAAACGTATCAAAGAGGCGTTGGTATTTTATAATATGGTTTCCTAAATAAGTTTGTTGACCGCTGAAAAAATATATTCATCCATAATTAGACTGTCTGTAGTATTTGATGCCTATTTTCATTTGGCAATAAACCAAACAATAACAAAGATAAAACGCAATAATTTACAGTAGGTAACCATTGTCGTTTCCAAAATCGTAACACCACGATTATGGAAACTGTAAAAGTTCTGAAACGTCAGCCAATAAAATAAAATACGCGAGTTAAATTTGTTTAAAGATGCTTCATTCCAAAGATAAAGTGCTATAAGGTTCGGGAGAGGGGGCGTGTGACGTCATTCCGCGGTGAAAAGTGGCATGGTGACGTCACGCGGAACTTTAACCATCTATTTTTTTGTCCAATTCATAAAAGGAAATGTATCTACTTGTACAATGTTATTTGATAATGTAACTGACGAAGTTTTTTTAGTAAATAAACCACATCTTATGATCTAATGTTTGTTTAAAAAATAGCAAAGTTTAGAACTTTTTTTGCGTCTAGGTGATGTGATTGTTGACTTTAAAGGTTTTTTTTGCTTTTTTAAGCAAACTGTGTTCTGCCTATATTTGCTTACACTTAGTTTAAAATATAGGCATGTCAAACTGCTAAGATGATTCTACATTTTTAAAATGGCGAAAACTAAAAACCATAAATAGATATTTTATTTTTTAATTAAGAGTCTTTTAATTAAGTCTTTTAACACAATAGTTTATTTAACTTTTTTAACTAAGTATATGTAGTACGCTTACAGATAATTGGCAGTTCCCAAACTAGGTGCGTGATGAACACAAGCATTTGTACCTGAGTCTTGTATGTCTAATAATAATGTGTATTTATGTATATTTGTCCCTTGTTTTTAATAAGTTTTCTTTAGTTTGAGACTAGATCGATTGGTGGAAATTTAGTGTTATTTTAAATTGTATAGTAAGTAGGTATTAATATTTATTATTTACCACTCAATTGCAAAGTTAATAAAATAATACTATTATGTTTAACAATAAGGAAGTAATTTGTAACTTTACTAGTGCTTCACAAATAATACTATTAAACACCTAGTACAAATGAAAATCTTATTTTATTATTGGAATAAAACAACTATTAACGGATTTAACTGCTTTTAAATTTCCATAATCGTACCACGACTTAGCTGACAATAGAGTAACACTAAAGTGTCCGAGACGTCAGCAAATAAAATAAAAATACGCGAGTTAAATCCGTTAATAATTGTTTCATTCCAATGTGTAATAACTGCGAAAGCATCAAAAATCACTACATATCATAAAACAAAGTCGCTGTTGCTGTCTGTCCGTCCCTATGTATGCTTAAATCTTTAAAACTACGCAACGGATTTTGAAGCGGTTTTTTTTTAATAGAGTGATTCAAGAGGAAGGTTTATAGCCATGTGAAGCCGGGGCGGAGCTAGTTATTATATATTTATTGCTTAAATCTAAATAAGTATAAGATATAACACAGTTCTCATGTTTTATTTGTTTATATTTTTCCCCCTTTCATGTTTCTGCAGGTTATGTTTAGTTCTTTTTAATTACGAACGAGTTGGCCTTCGCTGTAAGCCTATAATTCATATTAATAAAATAAAACAAAGACATCGTGTAAGTACGGAGACTGGTTTAAAACTGTGTCAATTTAAACTTCTATCAAATACTGAAATCTTTTTAAAAACCTACTTTCGATTAAATACTTTTTTAATTATTTACTGGTGAAAATTTAAATTAGTGCACATTTGTCTAGTAAAGGTGCAATGAAACCCTTCGATATTATATCGATATAATATGTCGATAAAATGGAAATGAAGTGTTTTGTTATGGCTGCCTTCTGCCGCCATTAATCGTACTGCCAACCTTGCGAAAACGAAAGTCGTGGAGACAAATTGTACATTGAGTACCCTCATAGTGTAAGAGCTAGCGATAAAATTGGAAAGGTACGAAGGTACGATTACCGCATGTTAAGTCTTTAACAAATAGAAAAAAAAGTGATTTCTGATGCTTCCGCGGTTATTACACATTGGAATAAAACAGTCGTAACTGATTTGATTCGCGTATTTTTTGTTGATGTTTCCAAAACTACACAGTTCCCATATTCGTAACAAAACGAGTCGAATTAGTCTATCATTTAAGCAGCATTATGCAACTTAATATACGCGAGTTAAGTCCGTATTGTTTTATTTCAGAGACAAAAAGTATAAATACTTAGGTAGGTAATAGTGTTTTTAAGTTACTCGTCTGATTATCACTTTACGTTTTTGACTTCCAGTATCTACGGTTTATATTTTGTTTTATTTCATGAATTATAACATATCAGCAATACTTTTCTTATATTGCCTCCGTGAAGAATTACCAAAACGGACTGTCCAGCGAGTACCAACGACCTTGACCAAATCGGACCACCATGTGTACTTATAAATCAAATTAAATCGTCATGTTACAAATTCCAGGTAATAACCCGACCATTAAGAAATACTTACACACCATCGAGTACCTCAAATCGACCACGGACTCCTTCACAGCCACGTAATGCCAACACTAGGCGCGGCGATGTCGTAACAGATGCACAGGCCGACATCGACAGTCGACAACGCGCTAACGGTGAAATCACACACTTTCCCCGCACTATCTACGTATCTAGTCTATGGTGTTTGAAACGTCAAATTATTTTTTAAAAATGTCCGCTTCAGTTTACGGAGTAAGTTGCAAAGTGTAAAATGACCTGGATGTGTTGTGAAATTGTTTTATGTAACTTCGATCTGGGTGAGTTATTTTTAAACTTGTTTTTTTTTTAGACTGAGTATGGAAATTAAAAAGTATGTTTTAATACTTATAAAAGGTAGGTATGTTTATTTTTTTTATTAACCTTATTTTATTTTAATTATTAGGTAGGTAAAATTGTCTATCACTAGGTACATAGTTTAAAACAAAGTCGCTATCGCTGTCTGTCCGTCCCTATGTACCTACCTACCTATGATTAAATCTTTAAAACTACACAACGGATTTTGAAGTGTTTTTTTTACTAGATAGATTGATTCAAGAGGAATTTACAGAACTGTGTAAAGCCGGGGCGGATCGCTAGTTTACGTAATATATAATACCTACATAATTATACAGAGTCCAAATCATTAATCCTCTTAAAAAATATATATAGGTAATATAAATTACAGTTCGAAATTTTTATTTTATTTCTTTATGCCAAAATTAATTTTAAGTAGGAAGGTAGTTCCTTTATTTTAAAGGCGTTTTGCATTTTTAATATTATGTACTTTGGAATAATACAACAGAGAGATTTTTGAGTCTACACAGAACAAGAAACAAGTTTCACAGCGGCCATGCTTTTTAATTTAATGCGCATATTTGGAAAGAAAAAAGAAAAAATGCCATCAAAATTGACCTTACCTAATGTCAAGGTCACACTGACTGGCACGTGACTCACTGATAGTAAAACAAGTTAAATATATTATATATTCTGACTTATAAGTTGTCAGTTAAGTTAAGACTATCGTCAGCTCAGTCGTGCTACGAATATGGGAACTTTCATTGCATCGAAAAGGACTGACGGCATTGAAATACTCAGTGGAATCCATATATGTAACTAGCGACCCGCCCCGGCTTCACACAGGTGCTATAAACCTTCCTCTTGAATCTATCTATTGAAAGAACCGTTTCAAAATCCGTTGCGTAGTTTTAAAGATTTAAGCGTACATAGGGACGAACAGGAAAAGTTTGTTTGTTTGTTTGGATTGAATAGGCTCCTAAACGACTGGACGATTTGAAAAATTCTTTCACTGTTGGGAAGCTACACTATTCCCGAGTGACATCTATAGGCTATAAAAAAAGGGATCCGTGCGAAGCCGGGGCGGACCGCTAGTATTCAATATAATATATATTATTATATTGATTGCACGTGGTCAGGTGTAGGTATATATACTATTAAATTGTTACGCGACAAGTTCAGAGAGAGCAGTGCTCGTTGCCACGAATAGGGTAAAACCAGGATAGATGCCCCACTTTTTGAAATATCCTCCTAATTTTAAAAATATTAGTTTTACATTAGGTAATGTTTATGATTTAACTAGTTTAATCCTTTATGTTTAACTGTGATTTGTACTTTTGGGCCTATAAATTACAGATTTTGTATATTTTAGCTTTCTGTGAAAGTCCTTTTTTGAGGATAGATGCCTACCCCTATGGATAGTTGCCCCGCCATGAAAATACTAAGGAGGATAGATGCCTGCGGCATGGGATAGATGCCCTTCATACTGTGTAATCGAAATACTCAACCAAATTTTTATGTAGTTTTAATGACAAATTGGTGTAATTGCAGCCTAATGAAATAATAAAAAGAAATTAGCCGTTTTTCAAATTTTTTATTGTTATCTTTAGCTATATGCTAAATAAATTCTTTTATAAAATATTAATCACTTAAGTTTCAACATACATAATCATAATTATTTTTAGCAGCATAACGTCTTCGCAATGTTCTCGATGGAATTCCAAACTGTCGGGATATTTCGTTTATCCCCATGATATTTTTATCTATTTCGTCGAAAGCTGACTGCAATTGTTCTGTAGTCTAAGAACATACTCGAGCTTGCACTCCTTCCTTTCTTTTGTATTTTCGTGGCATGGTTTTGCTACAATCAGTAGTAAACATAATATAAATAATATAACAATACAAAAAAATGCCCATAATATTCACTGAAACCACATATGGGTATACATGGTCTATGGAGGGATACATGCCTTTAGGGGCACCTATACCTTAAAAAATCAGGGCAACTATCCTTTTTGATAGGGATAGATGCCCTATTTTTTTATAAATTAATAAAAAACAACAGAGCAATTATTTACATCTAGATACATACGTGGTGAATCTATATATTGACTTAATAAACAATATAACGGAATTAATGACTACTTATAAAGTTATAAAAGGCACACACGAGCGAAACACGTCCTGACTGACTCTGGTGACTTGGCTGACTATGGTGCGGGGTGGGTGCGGCTCTTAGTTATACTATTATTTCATAGTCGCGAGTTTGGGAAGTTAGGTTTTTTGAAAATGAGGCATCTATCCCACTGGGGCATCTATCCTGGTTTTACCCTACCGATAGAATGTCTGTCTGTCAATCACTTCTTACTTAATAACTTCTGATGCCTTCGCGGTTATTACACATTGGAATTAAACAACTTTACTAACTTCATAAGACTATTGTCAGCTCAGTCGTGCTACGATTATAGAATCTGTAAAGGTTCCGAAACGTCAGCCAATAAAATAAAATACGCTAGTTAAATCCGTTAATTTACTTGTTTTATTCCAATGATAAATATCTAGACATTATTATGCAAAAATAAAATAAGTATATAAATAGCAAATATTCACTCGTAAATGTTTTTAGCAAAATACGAAGCAAAAGTAAATATAATATTTGCTTATTCCATTAAAGACAAGTAGTATGCAAATACGTTTTTTAAACTGTGTTAATTTTATGTAGATTTATTTAAAATTCTAGATTTACCGTTTTTTATCTGTCGCTTACTTAGGCCTCAATAAGTACAAGTCAATAAGTACGTCTATTTTTTTTAAGTAAGTAAGTAAATATGGTACTACCTACTTATTTACCAAAACAATAAAGACGAATTTCTGAATAGACAAACAAGTACATATATAAATAACTAGCGACCCGCCCCGGCTTCACACGGTGCTATAAATCTTCCTCTTGAATTACTCTAGGTATATCTATTTAAAAAAACCGCATCAAAATCCGTTGCGTAGTACCTATATAGTATATAGGGATAGAAATGCGACTTCGTTTTATACTATGCAGTGATATCTGATGTTTTCGCGATTATTACACATTGTTGTGTATTTTATTTTTTGACATTTCGAAAACTTTACAGTTCCTATATTCTTGGAACTAGGTATTAATTTACGTAACTATAAACACGTGTTTTTTTTTTAAATGCATCCCATAAAGTAACAGTCAACTTATTTCATCTGCCTATGTAATTACTATGAAATGAAGTGTTTCTATACAAAAACTACTAAGTATAAAAAATCCAGGAAAAAAACTACCACTCTTCCTGAACTGCAATAAAAAAAGATCTAAACAAGGAAAAGGTAAATTAAAAAAAAAGCTTTGTATTTCATTTCCCCTATTCCAATTATACGTGAAGTTATTTGCACTTACAAATCCAAACACAAAAGATCTGTAAAACCTTTTACAGTCAAACAAACTATAGCTCTCCAAATAATGGTTTTTACAGCCAAATAAACCAAACAATCCAGGACCTAGCAAAGCTAATAATTTGTTCGCATATACAGGTCTTTTAAGAGTGGTGGTGTACATAACAAAATAACAAAGACCTGTGATCGATATAGATATTGTTTGAAGGTACGGTTTTAGTTACGTTGGTTTGTTCAAGGTCGGATAGAGAAAAAATGCTTAAAAGCACACAAAACTATTCTGTTCGTTTAGTTGATCGCTTCCTATGTAGATGACATGGTGTTTTGTGAGTGAAAAATGTAAGGAAATAATTATTAATACCTATTAATTTAATTATGTGCTAATTTTAAATTACATTTTATCGATCATTTTAAGTTAATTAGTGACGTGAAATGTGTGTTTAAATATTTAGCGGTTAAAAGTAAATTATAATTACCTACTTAGAGTTAGCTTATCTGTTATATTGGTAGGTAAGTCAGTGTATAACTCAAACAGTCAGGTTTTCGAGTTAGCTCTTAATTTATTTATCAAATAAATTTTTACAGTAAGTACCTATTACAGTCCTAAACTAATGCACTGTAAAATTTATAATAATTTACAAAACAGTTGAAGTGTTATTAACCAAATACAAAATGACTGACATTTCTCTCACATCCAACGCCTCACAAAGTATAAAGGTATACTAGCAGCCCGTCCCGGCTTCGCCCGGATCCCTTTTTTTTATAGCCTATGTCACTCGGGAATAGTGTAGCTTTCAAACAGTGAAAAAAAAATTTCAAAACGGTCCAGTCGTTTAGGAGTCTATTCAATCCAAACAAACAAACCTTTCCTCTTTATAATATTAGTATAGATATATCTATATTATAGATTACTTAATCAAAATTATCGAAATCGGTTAAGCGGTTCTGGTGTGAATTTGAAACAAATAGTCAAACTCACAAAACATGATTTATTTAGTATACTTAATAAGATAATCGCATAGAATCAATAGTGTTTTGTTTATCTAGCACATTGTAGAATAATTACTAATTAACAATAACAAAGGAAAAATAAGTCAATTATTTTTACGCAACCTAGTAAGATTTTCCGCGTTTTGTACAGTCAGCATCGTAATAAATACATTTAAATACAGTGCAAGTAATAAGTATCACTACATAGTATAAAACAAAGTCGCTTTTTCTGTCCCTATATCACTATGTACGCTTAAATCTTTAAAACAAAGCAACGGATTTTGATGCGTTTTTTTTAATAGATAGAGTGATTCAAAAGGAAGGTTTATAGCACCCGTGTGAAGCCGGGGCGGGTCGCTAGTACAGTATAAAAAAAACACTTACACGGTAAAGAGAAATTAATACAAATAATATTGCAAAATATAATTAATTATCATAAGACTATTATCAGTCGTGCTACGATTATGGAATCTGTAAAGGTTTCGAAACGTCAGCCTATAAAATAAAATACGCGAGTTGAATCCGTTTATAGGTAGTTGTTTCATTCCAAATTAAATAACTAGCTTCTGCCCGCGACTTCGTCCACGTAGAACTCCTCCTTTTTTGCAGTCGGTTAAAAAGTAGCCTATGTTCTTTGTACCAAATTTCATTTAAATCGGTCCAGTAGTTTTAGCGTGAAAGCGTAACAGACAGACAGACAGAGTTCCTTTCGCATTTATAATATTAGTAAGGATAATAATTATATTATAACATTAAAGGCTCAGGTACAAATGAGCGTATCACACTGACATTACCCCTTAGCACCCAAGGTAGCAAAATGGAAACTAGCTCTTACGAACTTGACAATAGAGACGAGTACCGATAAACCTTGGCCCCCAGAAAAGTGCCAATTGATTTTTTACATATTTTTAAAATTAGATACAAAAACATGTTAAAAACCCTGAAATTTTTAGCTTCCAAGAAATCACTTTGTTAGTAATTAACATAACATGTCATTGTTTCAGTACCTAATATAATAAAAGATCTTTAAATCTTTTAAAATTTTTGTAGGTAATATAATTACTTAGTGTCCAAGGCTTTCTATATAGGTACTTTACCTATCCTACTACTATTATAAAGGCGAAAGTTTGTAAGTATGGATGTATGGATGTTTGTTACTCTTTCACGTAAAAACTACTGAATGGATTTGAATGAAACTTTACCACAATATAGCTTATACATCAGAATAACACATAGGCTACAATTTTTGACACTAAACTAGACGGGACGAACCTGAAGTCCACGCGAACGAAGTCGCGGGCAAAAGCTAGTAATGTATAATGGAGAATTTTGCAATCAAATATAAAATAATGGTCAAGATGAAAGTCGTACCTACTCTCTTTATCTATCTATCTCGCCCTTTCATACGTGTGTATGTGTGTGTGTGTTTTAAAGAATTTGACATACACATGAAGTACCTATATATTATTATTATTATTAACTTTTTATCAATCATACAACATTATGAAAACTGTATGGCATATATTCCATACGCAAGTCGTGTCAAAAATGTATGTATGTATTGCCTACCTGCCTACTGTGCACTGCTAAAGGACGGTCGCCGAGCACAGCGAAAAACGGACGTTGCCCTTTTTCTATTTGTCTCTGTCGCACGCGCGTAATAGTGCCCACACGCTCGCACAGTCACCTTTATCAAGGTTCCATTTTTCGCTGTGCTCGGCGACCGTCCTTTAGCGCCTAGTTGACTGTACCAGACAGGTTGTAATTAGCTGTAATTGCAGTGCGAATAAATAAAAGCGGATTATTTGCATATCGGTTCACTCATAAAACAATAGTCTTTAGTCACTGACATACTTATTTAGAATGGTTAATAAACTATAATATTAATTTCTGATGCCTTCGCGATTATTACACATTGGGATAAAACAACTATAAACGGATTCAACTCGCGTATTTTATTTTATTGGCTGACGATTCGAAACCTTTATAGATTCCATATTCAGCTCAGTTGTGCTACAATTATGGAATCTGTAAAGGTTTCGAAAATTCAGCAAATAAAATAAAATACGCTATAAATGATTGTTTCTTTCCAAACTAAAGTAGTTTACCTACTTAAAATATCGAACTTATTATCTGTTTATTTTTTTAACATATTTAACTATGTACCAATATTGTACACTAAGTATTGTATTTTATATTATATATTATTATATACCTACGCTCAGGAATTAGTACATTACGCACCAAGGCCAGTAAAATAAAAAATGTCTCAGATCACATGTAATTGTCGTTCGAGGCGAAGCCGAGGTTGACAAAAATGTGATCTGAGGCTTTTTTATTTTACTGGCCGAGGTCAGTATACTATTTTTCTGTTCGACGAAGCTAGAAAGCGGAAAATTTATTTAGCGCAGCGGCCACAAAGTTGGCGCTTTCTGGCCGGAGGACTGAAAAGTTAATTTTTATACCTTTTTAAACTCAATTGCGTATAAGTACATTAAGTGAAATGTAACATTTCTGTTGATTATTTAAACGATTTGTGACCTTCAATATGTTTTTGTTTAAAAATAGTTATTTTATATAAAAATAGCATTTTATTATTATTCTTTTAATTACCATAATTATTATATTTTTATAGATTTAGGTTAACTGTTGCTCATTAAATTTAATTCACTAAGCTTTGTATAGACTATTGTCTCTATGAAATATGCGATTTACTTAAAAAAATAATAAAAATCAACCGTTAAAAGAATAAGAGGAAAACAATTAAAAAACTTTGATCGACAAAATAATTTCCAAGTTATTTAACAATTCATCATGAAACATAAAATATTTCATTCAAAACATTTAATTGTTAGACAACTCAGCGCAGTCCACTACGAATATGAGAACTGTTAAGTTTTTGAAACGTGCCTATGTAATAACCGGGTAATTTATTACTTAAGTATATAGGATTTATTTTATTTGCCGACGTTCCCATATTCGTAACACAACTGAGCTGACGATAACACTTTAGTGTTAGACTATCATCAACTAAAGCGAAAATTCGCATGTAAACAATAAAGTACAAAGATCGAATTGAAAGGAGTAGATAAATTCGATGACCTGTCAGTGGTCCCTATGGTGTAAAGGTTCAGCACGCTGCCACTAGTAAAGGCATAGGCGTGGGTTCGAATCCCACTGGGGGTCTAAAATTTTTCTACTCTTGTCTTCGTACAAAAATATCATTATAATCAACTAAGTTATCGAAACGTCAGCAAATAAAATAAAATACGGGTTAAATCCGTTGTTACCTATACCTACTTAGTCTAATTTCATTTTGAAAAAAAAAAACTTCATATCTAGTTTTCTTGTAGAGAATGACCTTCCAGATGCATTTTAAGGTTTTTACGCAAATAAACCATTTATTCCGTATTTAACGATTCTCACAACTGAACTCTAAATGCATTTTTATTTCCATTGCATTTTAAAGTAGATGAAGTGGTTTAATGCCGACATGCACTCTGTTTTAACACAAAGTACATGCACTAAGTACGTAAAAACAGAATAAAACCTAAACATAGGTACTGGCTGTCCGGGGCAAGGAACTTGGAGAAGGTCAATCATTATAAATTATTTTCTAAAAGAGTAAGACATACCTAGCTGACAGTTGAACTGGTTATACATACGTCGTTTTATTTAAATATAGCTGTGCCCGCGACTTCGTCCCCGTGGAATAGTAATTCTTCATAAGGCTTCATATTTTCCCCGTTTTTTACATATTTTCCACTGTTTCTTCGCTCCTATTGGTTGCAGCGTGATGTTATATAGCCTAAAGCCTTCCTCGATAAATGGTCTATCCAATAATTTTTGAATTCGAACCAGTATTTCCTGAGATTAGCGCGTTCAAACAAACAAAAAAACTCTTTAGCTTTATAATATTAGTATAGATAATTGTCCCAATAAAATTAAATGATTCTTGCAGCGTTTCTTCTTAGTAATGATAATTATTCCATAACGTATCATATATTTCAAATTTTAAAACAGGGTATTAGTTAAATTTTATAACTTTATAAATAGTTTCCATAATGTATCATTTTAGTGTTAGACTATCGCCAGCTCAGTCTACGAATATGAGAATTATAAAGTTTTCGAAACGTCAGCCAATTAAATAGAATACGCGAGTTAAAGCGGAATCTACTCGTAGTTGTTTCATTCCAAGGTGTAGTAAGAAATTATTACCTACTAGCGACCCACCCCGACTTCACACGGGTGCAATAAACTTTTCTCTTGAATCACTCTATCTATTAAAAAAAGCCGCATCAAAATCCGTTGCATAGTAAAGATTTAAGCGTACATATTATAGGGACAGAAAAAGCGACTTTGTTTTATACTATGTAGTGATGGTAGGTACCTATCTGTCAAATGTCGAACCGTATATTGGCACACTTTTGTGTAATAATCTCTGATGCCTTCGCGGTTATTACACATTGGAATGAAACAATTATTAACGGATTTAACTCGCGTATTTTTATTTTATTTTATTTGCTGACGTTTCGGATTCTTAACAGTTTCCATAATCGTAGCACGACTGAGCTGACAATAGTCTAACGCTAAAGTGGTTTATACAGTTATGCAAACTACCTTATATTTAAATTACAAATTTTGAAAAACTACCCTATTCTAAATTATGAAATACTAAAGTTACATTTCACGCAATTTTTTTTTTTGTTTTTTTTTTGTACTAGGTATTATACAGTACAATTAAAACCTAATAAAATAAAATAAAAATACGCGAGTTAAATTCGTTAATAGTTCCAACACTTTTGTGTCAAATTTAATAACACAGTAGGTACTTGTTTTATGATGTGCGTACATTTTCATATACACGTGACTATATATCACGGAGCACTATGTAAACTGACGCAAACCAACCACCTAATTAAATAATCGTGTATTTCCACGACCATAGCAAATAGATAATACAATTGTATGGTACAGGACGACATAAGAATATTACTAGCGGTTCGCCCCGGCTTCGCACGGATCCCTAATTTAATTTTGGGAACGTAGCTTCCCAACAGTGAAAGATTTTTTCTAATTGGTCCAGCCGTTTAGGAGCCTATTCAATCCAAACAAACAAAACAAACCTTAGTATTAGTATAGATATAGATATTACATAGTAGGTACTTATAGAAAATGTATTTTTTTTTCAGATTTCCACTGTCTGACTGAACTAGCTCGTGCATGAAATGCATCCTTTCATAAAACAGGTAAATATTAAATGCAATTAATAAATTAATGTATGAACTTTAGGATAAGACTATTGTCAGCTCAGTCGTGCTACGATTATGGAATCTGTAAAGACTCCGAAACGTCAGCCAATAAAAATAAAATACGCGAGTTAAATCCGTTAAAGTTGTTTCATTCTAATGTATTAGCAGTAATTTTAATAATTAATGTTCATACATTACTGTTAAACATTCTTTATACGTTAGTACAAGTCAATTTTGTTTACATGTAATGTTATATCTCTTGTTAATCGAGATATGTCTCATTTTAGGCCAACGGCCAAGTCACACGACATTAACTATAATAATAAAGAAATCGCAGTAAGGAACCTTAGACTTGGCACGACTTTGTCTAACTTTCATTAGTTTTTAGAGATAAACAGCTTTATCGAGACTTGGCTAGTTTTTACAGAATATTTTTGGTGGGATGGATATTAACTGTAATATAAAAAAAGAAGGACTAATGGATGAGTCAGTAAAAGAGGTGATATACTCATAGTACCTACGGAACCCTAAAAAGATGTGACTAAAAATAAATATTAGCTAGGGCAGTAGTTACTAATTACTGTACAAATTTTCCTTATTTTTTGATCTGTTTATGACCGATGATGAGTTACCTATTTCACTTTAAAAAATATAATTATACTTACATTATTTTACTTAAAGTTTTACCTATATCAATTTGCTTTAATTTGTAGGTGTGTTGATCTGCGACACACCTTTAATAAATCCAAGTTGAAGAGTGAAATAATATTAACATAACATGTTAATTATTTGATTTCTTACATTAAAAATTTGCTTGTCATTCAATTATAGTACCAAACTAGTTTATGTTGTCAGGTGCGATCACTTCGACACGTGATACGGGTACATATATCAAACAAACGTGTTTTGTGGCCCTCCATGAACTCAAATTATTTTAATTTACAAAATGGAGCATCTCCTTTAATAGAACAAATTATCTTTTTTCATGATCATACTAAGAATATATATAAGGTAATTTTCGAGGCTCGCAAGGGAATCAAAACTTACGCGGACCTTCTAGGGACAGCTATACCTAGTACTTACACAATATGAGCAATATTATGATACTTAGTGTTACTAAGAATGATTTTCGCTCAAATTCCAGGCTTTACCTAGGTACTTACACAATATGAGCAATATTATGATACTTAGTGTTACTAAGAATGATTTTCGCTCAAATTCCAGGCTTTTGTGGTGAGCGGCGCGGCGCTCAACATAGCAGGGCACGGCTGCGCTCACGGCTACCCCGCCGTGCTGTTCGCTCAATTGAGCGCCGATGACGACTCAAACATTAAGCTCACTCAGCATGACATGTCTTGGATCGGTGAGTGACGAGTTTTGAGTCATTCCAACGCTCAAAGTCCGTAGCCGGAATATTATAGTAGGCTAGAAAAGAACGCGCGTAAACAAATTGTGATGTTTGTTTTTAATTTGTTAAATTATTATGTAATAAAATAATAATTTTGCACGTTTCCTGATGACTAATCAAAAAAGTTGTGTACAACCATGACAACTATGGTTTACAAAAAAAATAATTATTTTTTTATCAGATGAAGCAGAATTATGTTTAGAGTTAAATTTCTGTCGATTTGTAGGTACTTATAGGTATAGTGTGTAAACTAAGGAACTAACCACTTTTTGAATAATTAAATAACACCACCGTACTGTTTCACTATTTAAGGATCGATAGGTAACCTCAGCACAATATTATTATTTAACGATTTGCATTGAGCATTTTTTTTTGCTTTCTTTGTTTAATTTTAAACTAAATTGATTTATTAAGAGTTTTTTATACTCATACTTTCTTTTTTTTGATAGGTAGGTACCTACATTTAAATTATTGTGCCCTAAATTAAAAACATAACAAGTAGGTACCTATACAAAATTCTAAACAGGTAACTAACTTTTCATTAATAAGGTTTTATAGATTTTGTCCTTTGTGCAAAAATGTAAATTAGCTCGTGTATAATTAAACAATTAAAGTAGTTAAATCGAGACAAGGGCCTCTTTGTATTGATTATTATAAAAACCAGATATGACGCGAAACAATGCGGTCTTCCATTATAATTATGAACAATAATTCTTAAAAATCTTTTCCATAAACAATGACGGTCTACATTGTTGCTAATTGTCATTGCTAATTTAATTATAATTATTTCATTGTTAAGCACGCGCTATTTTAAACCTACCCGCCTGTTTTCACACGAGTGCTATAAACCTTCCTCTTGAATCACTCTATCTATTAAAAAAACCGCATCAAAATCCGTTGCGTAGTTTTAAAGATTTAAGCGTAGGTACATAGGGATATAGGGACAGAAAAAGCGACTTTGTTTTATACTATGTAGTGATACAGCGACTTTGTGTTATACCATGTGGTGATTAACACTTATAACTAGTCTCCAAAACTCTAGATTAACCATTATATCTATGAAGCATTCGAAAACTCTGCTGTCAAAAATCTAACCTCTTTACTTACAATCCACTTTAACTTTCAGCGTCCGTGGTCGGTGCCATGGGCATCGTGGGCAACTTCATATCGCCGGTCCTGATGTCCCGCTTCGGTCGTCAGAAGGCGAACCTCATCTCCATCCTGCCAGCTCTCCTCGGCTGGATCATCTTCGTACTCGCAAATTCTGTCCCCATGTTCATTGTGGCCAGATTACTGCACGGTCTGGCTTTAGGCCTAAGAACACCATTAGCAGCTATTTTGGTCGCGGAATACACAGATCCAAAATACAGAGGAGCATTTTTAGGTACTTTCGCCATTTCGTTAGGTTTAGGGATATTTTTGTCACATATTTGGGGAGCGCATCTAACGTGGAAGGTAACAGCTATCGTGTGTTCCTTATTCCCTATCCTAGCTATGGGAATAATATGCCTATCACCAGAGTCTCCTAGTTGGTTGGTGTCGAAAAGGAAGTATGATGAAGCAAAGAAAGCTTTTAAATGGTTGAGAGGGGATGGAGTGGAACAGCAAGCGGAGTTGGAAGCTATGATCGACGCACAGAAAAGAGAGAGGACTGTGACGGAGAAGATCAATCGAGAACAAAAGAGTGTGTTGAAGAAGTTCGTCGATTCGCTAAAAGAAGTGTTGAAGATATTCAAAAAGAGAGAGTTCTACAAACCTTCTTTAATTGCTATATGCATGTTGATAGTTTTTGAATTCGGTGGCGCGCACATGGTGCCAGCCTACGGTAATGAGATTTTAATAGCTGTATTAAACAAAACACATGCAAGAGATGTAGTATGGCAGTTTACAGTTATCGATTTATTGAGGACCGTTTGCGCATTTCTAGCAATTTTCTTACTGAAAGTATTCAAACGAAGAACAATTCTTTTTGTGAGCGGCTTCATGACTGTACTTTCTTTATCGGCGATATCTGTTTTTGTATATTTGAGAGAAGCTGAATTATTAACGGCTCCTTGGTTATTGGACACAGTTCCGATGTCTTTAATGATTTTGTATACTTTATCGTTTTGTTTGGGTTTAATTCCTTTGAATTGGGTAATTTGTGGAGAAGTATTTCCGTTGGCTTATAGGAGTTTAGGGTCAACTTTATCTACATCATTTCTTACTCCGTCATTCGTGGTTTCAATGAAGACTGCTCCTCATTTATATTCTTCAATAGGAGTTCAAGGAGCTTTTCTAGTATATTCTGCTTTGCTTACTGTCTGTCTTGGTGTCATTTATGTATTGTTACCAGAGACAAAAGATAGGACATTGCAGGAAATTGAAGATAGTTTTAAAGGAAACAAGACTGTAGATGCTGAAGTTGAAGTTAGACTCGTCGATAAAGAAATTGAGGATATTATAAAATAATTTGAAATAGAACAGATAATATATGTGATTCAACAAATTTCTTCTGTGATTATTTAGGCACAAATATTGTAATCTTGCTGCATTCAGTAAGTCATTACTATATCACAAAGACTTGATTTGAAACTATTCACAAAATAAATAGTCACTCGATTAAAAGACTTCAGTACAAATATGTACAAATAAATAATCTAAGGAAAAATGTTGGCACTTTAGCCATACAAAAAGTACGCTTGCTGATAATTAAGATTTTGGACGTGTGTGAAGTGAAGTGCTTTCACTATATCCACGTAAGTCCCGAATAAACTAATCCAAACTTAATTAGCAGATACAGAATTCAATTGTATTTCACAATTGTTGAAAAGGTCAAACGGACGTGTAAAATATTTCAAGCTAAACACATTGACTCGGGAGTTACTGTAAAATTCTAAAATAAGCTCTTAGCATAAGACTTTAGAATAACTGCCACGTTTCTAACAATATGTGATGTTATATAATAAGTTATAAGTATTAAAATAACTTTTAAAAATAGTGTACTGTATAATATTTTACATAGATGACGTTGTAGTGACCTCTGTAGTAGGTAAATTTTGTAAAAAGAAGTAGTAGAAGTAGGTATTCGTCTGAATCAGTAATGTCTATTACAATTTGGGTCTCTGCGTGTCTTTAATACACCAGATGCCGTGCAAAATGAGGTCCAGCTGTCACGTCCATCACACTTGGGAGCAAATGCGGAGTTTGCTACTGCGCCATAGGTTTTAAATACTGCCACTCGCACACGGCTCGTGACAGCCAATGCGAGTGTGGGCATATGCGGCGGGGTAATGCGAGGTAATGCTGAACCTCATCCTACCCGACACTTATCTAGGTTATTTTTGACATGTGGTCTTAATTGGCAGCATGGTTGCACGTGATACGTTAAAGACAAATCCCACTAGAGTCAATCACTCAATTTATTCCTTTATGTTAAATATGATTTACTATAAATAAATCTATAAATTAAGTTAAGGTTAGATTTAGGTGTGTAAATAATGATTTATAGATACTAGTCGATTTAAATCTAATAATGTGTAAAATTATGTATTCGCTAAGCAATGTAGGTACCTATTTACTTGTTCTTGCCAAGGCGGTACCTACTTGACTACTTACTCTATAATAATAATTTCTGATGTAAAGTCACAAATTAATTTTAATATTGGTTTAAGATTAAAAAAAGAGAACAAAGCCACCTAGTCCCAATTATGATACCGTTTCGTTGGAAAATAAATTTATACCTACATTTTTTTAAATAAAATAAGAAAACTTCAATTTCCTACGTCGATAAGTGATATAAAAAAATAATAATACTGAAACTACGTAGAAGTTATAAGACTAAATAAATATATTATTACTAAAATAAACCTTTTTTTACTTTCCAAAAATATAATAATGGATCCGTTCTTATAAAAATAATACTAAGTTAGATACTATAGATACAGTAAAATATAATTATTAAATACTAGCTTCTGCCCGCGACTTCGTCTGCGTATGATTAGTATTTTATCGTTATAAAATATAGCCTATATGTTATTCTGATGTATAAGCTATATTGTGGTAAAGTTTCATTCAAATCCATTCAGTAGTTTTTACGTGAAAGAGTAACAAACATCCATACATCCATACTTACAAACTTTCGCCTTTATAATAGTAGTAGGACAATACAAATATTATAATACAATAAGTACCAATAAAAATAATTCGCATCTGAATATAATTTTATTATCCAGCGTGACTAATGTATTTATGTAGTCAGGTAATTAAAAAGTAATTCGTGATTGACAATGACAATAAAAAAACATACCTACTACCTACCTATGTAAGTATATGAAAGAACGCTACAGTACAAATCATTTTTTAAAAAGGTCTGTTTACAAAACTGTAATAACACTTTTGGTTTGCAAAAATATTGAAAACACGACGATAAATATCAAAAGTAGTTTAGATGTGTCCCGAACTGCAAACAAACATTATATAGACATAGTTCGGGCTTTTGCCTCCGTCGTCTCGTCCCTGCCCCCGCACGAATGACATGTCGAGACGTCATCAGCACAGGTAGCACTTAAGGATTTTGTCGCGCAATATAGCATAGCATCTGTCACTGTCAAACTTTAGCAATGAGTGAAGTGACAGCTCTAGCGCACTAGCTCTCCAAGTGACAGTAGAAAAGATTACATTAATTTATTTGTTTAACTATCTTCTACCCGCGAGTTCGTCTGCGCACTTTACACAATATTCTTATAAATTAATAATATCCTTACTAATATCATAGTTAATCTATGCTAATATTATAAATGCGAAAGTAACTCTGTCTGTCTGTCTGTTACGCTTTCACGCTAAAACTACTGGACCGATTTAAATGAAATTTGGTTCAAAGAAAGTCTGGAGCCTGAGAAAGGACATAGGCTACTTTTTAACCGACTGCAAAAAAGGAGGAGTTTCACGCGGACGAAGTCGCGGGTAGAAGCTAGTAGTCTATATAATTATTCTCATGTATAAGCTATGTTACTGTAAAGTTTCATTAAAATCCATTCACTAGTTTTTGCGTGAAATAACAAACACAAACCTTCAGTTATAATATTAGTGTGATTAATTGTATTAAACTATAAATATAGAAAACTAATTTACACATCGTAAATGACCTCATTATTATATACTTAATTAAATATATATAATTAATTATTATAAGTAGAAATGAAAACAATTAAGTACTTAATGTACAATAAGTATAAAGTAAGTTATGGTAGGTTGCTATTCTGATTCGGTTAAAATTTGTAGCAGTTCTATATGCGCAAGCGCAGGCGGTAGTGTTGTCCGTAAAGAAGCATAAGTAATTTTGTTATATTTTTTTTAGGTTATAGTGAATGAAAATATGGGAATTGCATTAAGACAGGTGAGTTGCCAGATACATTTAACCCATTCAAAAATTATACTTGAAAAATCCTAGAACACACTGTAAAATAATTTCATTAATTTGAAGAATAAAGATTTTTTTAAGCATTTCTGTTCATTTACCCCTTTTTTCCTCTTCTTGCAACTATCTTTGGTAATGTGGGATGAATTTCGAAATAGTATTTTAAAGATGTATAAGTACTTACCTAGAGCTTAGACATTACAAATTATCCCTCACTGTCTACCTACCTATTAGGTATCTTATTGTGTTTTATTACCTGAAAGAGGTTTTATGTTTTGTATTGGAATGAAACAATTACTTTTAACGAATTTAACTTGTGTTTCGACGTTCTAAAACTTACAGCACCAGTCGTAAGTTTCAGAACAGTAAAGCTTACGAAACATCAGCATAAAATGAATATTATTATTATTTCCAAAAGATTTGGTTTAGACAAGCATTTATATAATTTACAGAATAATATTATTACATTGCACTTAGATAAAATTAACATACGCGAGTTAAATCCGTTACAATGGTTTCATTCAATGTGTAATAACCGCGAAAGTATCAGAAATTAAAAGTATTGGAACGAAACAACTTTAACGGACCTTAATTCGCGTATTTTATTTAATTGGCTGACGTTTCGAAAACTTTACAATTCCCATATTCGTAGCCGACTGAGCTGGCAGTCTAACACTAAAATACTAATTAGTAGGTACCTATTGTTTGTTTACTGCCCAGGTATCTAGTAACATATAGTTATGTACCTACCAACATTTTAAATTAAATTTCTTTTCTGTATTATTTATAACTAGCGACCCGCCCCGGCTTCACACGGGGGCTATAAACCTTCCTTAAGAATCACTCTATCTATTAAAAAAAACCGCATCAAAATCCGTTGCGTAGTTTTAAAGATCTAAGCATACATACGGACATACAGCGAAAGCGACTTTGTTTTATACTATGTATTGATTATTCACTATTGTATAAGATAAATGATATAATATTTGTATTGTATTGTATTGTATTGTCTCCTTGATCGCTGAGTCACACTCACTGAATCATTTTAATGTCTTCAAAATTGAGAATGGTTTTGAAAAATTAACCAATTGAATAAACAGAAGAATTTATGTGCATCGATTATGGCACTGTAGGATTTAAAAGTGTCAAATAGTGTAATAATCGTTTAAATTAAAATATTTTTTAGGGTTCCGTACCCAAAAGGACCCTATTGTTACCAGACTGATACTATCTCATAGACCCAGGTGCGTGTAGAGAGGGTGGCGCCTGTACCACGTCAAGGTAGGCACTCCTTACATTAATACCATTGTGCCTATATGGAATGCACGCCCTTACATAGACCGTTGAACACAACCGTAGGTACAACCGTTTAGAAATTAGCCAGAGCTTGAAAGCCTCCTCTCAGGAGGCTCGCCACCAAGGTTTTGCAGTAAAGGTCCATTAGCTGGCCAACTGCGCTTCAGTATTCAGTTCGAAAAAAAAACAGCCCGTTCAAAATATTATGTTCACAGATAACAGAATAAGTATTTTTTAAGGGGGCTTCCATACAACATACCTACGTGATTGGAATAAAACAACTATTAACGGATTTAACTCGCGTATTTTTATTTTATTTTATTTGCTGATGTTTCGGATTCTTTATATATTACTTTAGCGTTAGACTTAGGACTATTGTCAGCTCAGTCGTGCTACGATTATGGAAACTGTAAAGAATCCGAAACGTCAGCAAATAAAATAAAAATTCGCGAGTTAAATCCGTTAATAGTTGTTTCATTCCAATGTGTGATAACTTGTCCTTATTTTATGAACGGTTTGATGAATATTTCACCGTCACAGAAAAGGGTTTGACTCAAACATAAGAAATCATATAGCTACGTAGTTTGCATAATTATTTTCTATTAATTTTAAAACTCGTTAAACAAGTTGACTTTAAGTTACATATTTCAATCGCTACTGGTTTTAATCGTGATTTATTTGTACTCGATTCATTAGTGATTCACGGAAACGTTTTGTAAGTACAAGACTTACTGACCAAAAAAAAACAAAACACGGCTAAGTACGAGTCGGACTAGCGCACTAAGGGCTCTGTCTATATTACCTGTCTATAAAAACAGCAAAAATACGTGGAATGTCACTTGAGATAATTGGAGCTGTAAAGTTTTCGAAGCATCAGCATAAATATGACTACGCGAGTTATAAGTAGGTATATTTATACCTAACCGGCACTAACCCCAAAAGCATCAGAAAGTATTAAGTAGGTATATATTATATCTTGATTACTTTAGGTAATCTCAAATTGGAATGAAACATCTGTAAACGGATTTAACTCGCGTATTTTTCACTTTAGCATAAGACTATTGTCAGCTCAGCCGTGCTACGATTATGGAATCAGTAAATGCTCCAAAACGTCAGCCAAAAAAATAAAATACGCGAGTTAAATCCGTTTAAAGTTGTTTCGTTCCAATGTGTAATAACCGCGAAGGCATCAGAAATTATTAAATTAATCTCAAATGACTATTTCCAGATCTGGACAATATGTGGCGTGGTCCTGAACATAGTCTCCTGTGGGTACCACCTGGGCTACCCGACCATCATGCTGCGGGACCTGAAGGGACCAGGCTCCACCATCCAGCTCACCCTGGACCAAGAATCCTGGATAAGTATGTTCATAGTAAAATGTTAAAAAAACAACACCATTTAGCTTTAGCTGTGAAGCTGCCATATTTATATTAAAAAAAACAGCTCATTCGGTTTAAGTTATCTGCTTCAAAATTGAGTTGCAAGATTTATGTGGATAACATAGTTACATAATTATAGTTAATAGACCTTAAGTAATTTTTTAACGTTTTGGACACTGAGATTTAAGTATATTTTCAGAGAAAAGCCTTTTTTTAATATTAGGTTATTAAGTAGGTAGGTATACAATTGAAACTTATCTATACACTAAAAACCTACCTAAACTATAAATGTTCTCAAAGACTAACAAACTAGGGCCTTATATTATTATTCCAGTAGAACTGTCTACCATCTACTTAACTAAAGCTAAACCTCCCTCCTGAGTATCTAAGCTTATATTATACGTAGTACCTACCTATTTATTACAATACAAAAAAGCTAGAACTACCACTTCCAATTTACCATTTATTTTCTCTTTTAATTCCAGCATCAGCGATCGCCATATCAACATTACCAGCGACCCTCCTCACAGCACCGATCATGCAAAAGTTTGGTCGCAAGGCAGCCCACTACTGCCTCGTCACGCCAAGCATTATCTCCTGCGTTCTTCTCTACTTCGCTGAAGACGTCACGGCTCTGATCGTGGCAAGGATGGCTAGTGGTTTCAGCATCGGTGCTTCCATGACCGTAGCCGCTATTATTGTTGGAGAATACACCAGCCCAGCGTATAGAGGGGTCTTCCTGAACGCTAAAACAGCCGGAGCTATGCTCGGCGTTTTCATCGTGCACACATTAGGTATCTTCTTCGAATGGAGAACATTAGCTCTGTTAGGATTGATTCCTTCAGGTTGCTCGCTGCTAATCACTTACACCTGGCCAGAAAGCCCAGCTTGGCTAGCTTACAAAGGGCGATATGAAGAATGCGAGATTGCTTTCACGTGGTTGAGAGGCAAAAGCGAAAATGCAAAAGAAGAATTGGAATTGCTAATACAAACTCAGAAGAAAAGGAGATTTGAACAGATGTCCTCGGAAAAAGATACGATATTGAGGAGATTGAGAAATTTCTTCGTGACATTCGGACGTAAGGACTTCCTGAAACCTATGTCGATTTCGTTTTTCGTATTTGTGATTCTTGAGTCTTGCGGTCGTCACTCGTTTCCTTCGTACGCAGTTAAGTTCATGTCTGCTTTTACGATGGATAAATCTTTAACTTTGTATTACGTGGCAGCAGTGGACATAATAATACTGTTGGCCAGCATAGGCTCTTGTGTGATCGTAAAAATATTCCGGAGAAGGTCCTTACTCTTCATAAGCGGAGGCATCTCGAGTGTTCTTCTTCTATCAATATGCTTGTGTCTGTATTTAAAATTCAATCACATAGTGGCTGATGACAATTTGTGGGCGCCTGTTTCTTTGTTAGCTTTATACTTTGTTATTTTAAACTTGGGAACCTCCTCTATAGCTTTGTCTTTGATAGGAGAAATTTTCCCATTGGAGCACCGAGGTATTGGAACTGTGGTTTCTGGAACGTTTTGTTCTTTGTCGTTACTAGTTACTCTGAAAGTGACTCCTGCTTTAATGAACACTATCGAGGTACATGGCACTTTCCTAATTTACGCCTTATGTATGATATCTTCTCTTATATATCTATACTTCTTTTTGCCAGAAACAAATGGCAAAACTCTGCAGGAGATAGAAAATAATTTCAACGGAATACCTAATAAGAACGAAAGGGACAGAAAAGATGAAGCATTGTTAAATGATTGTTAATAGTATTTTGAAAGAAAAATTTGTAACATCAGTATTTTTAGTGTCTTTTCTGATAAGTAGGTAGATTTACTAGTTAATGATGTAATTATTTAATTAGACTTAATTGACCATTATGACCAGTAGTTAAGATTTTAGGCATTAACCAAAATAGTACTTGCAATAATTAACTGGATACACGACATAACGTTAAAATAATTTAGATAATGTGTAAAAATAAAAGTAAGTACTTATCTATTATATATTAATTATGATCAATGGTGTAAATTATTCTCTTACATCTCTAACAATATTAAACTGTAGTTTTCGAAAAGTCAGCAATTAAGTAAAATAAAATTCTTAGGCTTGTTAATCCGTTATAGGTACCTAATAGTTTCATTCCAATATGTAATAACTGCGAAGGAAACATTAGTACATTACGCACCTAGGCCAGTAAAATAAAAAATGTCTCAAATCACAATACATGTAATTGTCGTCCGAGGCGAAGCCGAGGTTGACAAAAATGTGATCTGAGGCTTTTTTATTTACTGACCGAGGTCAGTATACTATTTTTCTGTTCGACGAAGCCAGAAAGTTGGCGCTTTCTGGCCGGAGGACAGAAAAAAATATTATTACTTACTTACAAGGTAATGTCATAAATAAAAAAATGATTATTTTATGAATTTTTAATAAGCATAATAAGGCACTTAATAAGTACAACACATAATATTTGGTGACAATTACTAACTATAAAGCAGTTATTATAACAACAACAAAAGCATTAAACTTAAACATAAAAATACCAGGTGGTAAAACAAACCATACTCGCAATAGTAAATTAAATTAATAATGTCAGTCAATAATAGTTGTTATAGTAAACCTAGTTTAAGTATTAATTTGGACTGCAATATATTTTTCATATACCTACCTAATAGAAATTAAGTAGATCAAAACATAAAAGAAACTTTGAAAATAACATTTTACGGATAAATATTGTGCTGTGTCGACACGAATTTGACCGATTTTTTTTAAAATCAAAAAGTAACAATTAGTCTGGTCGAGAAGTGAGTTCTGTGAGAAAAATCGACACAGTTGTCTTAAAAATATAGGGATTGTTGCATTCGATTCAAAATTTAATTTTTTAATTCAATGGCGGAAAAAAAATGCCCCTTCTCGAAATTAAATTAACTTTTTCTCGACCAGACTAAATATATATATGTGTGCAACCGAATTTTTCGAAACTATTTAATATATGTGCCGACATGGTGCATTTTCACAATAAAACTAAAACACAAGGTAGATATCGACTGAATTTCATTTGATACATATTTGCAAATATTTGTTTTATAATTTTCCAATATAAACTTAATTGAATAAGCAACAATTATATTAAAGCATTAACAACAATAACCATATTTATTAAGGACCTTTTTCACACAGTACAAGTAGATTATATCTACTTAATATTATCTAAATGCTCAAATAAATCTGTCGGTTTGTTACCTCTTTACACACTGAAACAATTGAAATTAAATTTAATATGAGAAGAATTGAGAAAGGACATTGATGTTTTTTTAACATAAATAACATGCTGGTAGTTGTTAGTCGTTTACATTTAGAAACTGAAAACTAAAATTCCTATATTTTTTTTAAAATGTAGGTAATTAGATTAAGTATATACATATTGTAATTTGTACATAATTTATTCTTAAGTGAAATTGTAATATTATTATATTGAAAAAATTATACCTCATTGAGTTTATTCTCGATTTTTCTCAAGAGGTTTTTTTTTTGCTGAATCGAAAAAGAATATTAATTTTAACGTTGACATTCACAAGTGCCTGTAAGAGCCTAGCCTGAATAAATGATTATTTGAGTTTGAGTTTGAGTTTGGTCATAGATATTATATAAGTAAGACAAAATTGTTATAAATAGGTACAACATTTTAAAAAACTATCTTATATTTGGATTTCATCACTAATTTGAACTTAAAATACTCTTAATCATAATACAGATCTTTCTTTAATCCGCTAGATGTTTGTCATGTAGAATGAGTTCCAGCTGTCATGTTCCATTAATCACAGGCCAGTAGGTTGTCTCTCATCACAGGCCAGTAGCTTGTCTCTCATTACAGGCCAGTAGCTTGTCTTTCATCACAGGCCAGTAGCTTGTCTTTCATCACAGGCCAGTAGGTTGTCTTTCATCACAGGCCAGTAGCTTGTCTTTCATCACAGGCCAGTAGGTTGTCTTTCATCACAGGCCAGTAGGTTGTCTCTCATCACAGGCCAGTAGCTTGTCTCTCATCGCAGGCCAGTAGCTTGTCTCTCATCGCAGGCCAGTAGCTTGTCTCTCATCACAGGCCAGTAGCTCCTCTTATCACAGACAGCTACTTGTCACAGAAGCTACTGTCTCTCATCACGGACCAGTAGCTTATCTCTTACCACAGGCTGGCCTGTGACAAGCTACAGGGGCTTGTCTCTCATTGGTGGAACACAACAGCTGGACCTCATTCTACACGACATACATCTAGCTGATTAAAGACATGCGGTGCTTATCAAAAGTATTAATGTACTCAATACTATTTAGTAAATTTATTATATAGTTAATCAGATCCATTGACAGCAACTAAATGCAAACTTTATATTAATCAAAGACTGTTACACAATATTAAAGTAAAGCCCAACTAAGTTTTTTGGTGTATTTAAAATAAAAAAGCATAATTTGAATCCATTAGGCCACTTCTTGCTCTGGTATCGCTTTCCAAATCTGTGCGATCTTACTGACACTTATATCGGGGGGTCCAAACAAAAACTCGCCAGCGTAATCTGCACCTAGTGACGTTAGCATTTTGGCTCTGCTTCGCGTGAGCACGAGGCTTGCAAGCGGTGTACGAGCCACACCAATCTGCTGGGCCACCACACCCGTGATGTGGACGTCATCAATCCAGAAATATGGCAGAGATTGGGCAGTTTTGAGTAGTCGAGGTACAACGTCTTGAGAGTAGAGGATAGCCCAGCCTGTAATGCAGAGATAGGAGAATTCAATAATGTTGTTTTCGAAATTATATATTTAACTATACATGCATAACTTTCTATTGACTGCAATCTGTATAGAAGAAAATTAACAACAAACAATATAAACATTTAAAGAGGGCTGATCACTAAAGATATGATGGAACATTATACAGTCAGGAATAAGAAGTAGAATAAGTTTCAATTTCATAACAAAAAAAATATAATATAATATTAGATTGGTGGATCTTCGAGTGTTTGAGGTGTTTGAGACGCGGTCATTGTCCTCTACATCTATATTTAAGAACAGAGTCAATAAGTAACAAAAATTTGAGTGATATTATCCCCCGGTACTGTTACAAATACTATTTTAATTGATACTTAATAATATTATTTGCATCCATTATAGATATTGATGTAGAGGATAATGACGGTCTCTCAAACGCCCGAAGATCCACCCACACACAGAATTGCATTTCAATATGAAACTCACCAGCGCAATAAGTTGGGTAGTAGTGAGGTCCATATTCTGCCGGAGAGACACGCCACTTAGACCGATGGGATCTCTGGACCTGTGCATGTTCCAAAACCTGGCACGTAATTAGCCCCTTAGCCCCCCACGGAGACATCTCCCGCGCCAAGAACTGCCTCAAAGCATGAGAGTTCACAACTACATCATCATCAGTTTTAAGAATATACTTTGCCGTAGGGCAATGATGCGTTACCCATTTCAGCCCCATCACATGCTTGTATGTCATGTTACGGTAAGCATCGGTAAAGCTACCCTGCACAATATCTCCATACATCGCGGTCTCATTCTGTACTCTATGCGCTATAGTGCTATTTTCAGACTCACCAATCAAAAATACAACTTTAGTGGAATCCAATGTACGGCCCCAAGTATTGCGAATGACCATTCTATTCTCATAGTTACTCGGATTAGACGATATTATTATCACTAACAACAAACCTGACGCGTAATCCTGACACGGTAAAGGGTTTACTTTAAACGTGAAGTTTTTCAAGTCAATTAGTTGTTCATATATGTCATCTACTGAATAAGGTTCGGTGGTGTTGTAAGGGCCTAATAGGGCAAATTTAGGGTCCCTAATGCGCACGACTACAGGTGTTCTTGTGTGGTAGTAATCGTATAGCAGCATTAAACCGACTAGGGCGATGGCGAGCTTGTGTAGTATTAACATATCGCATTTCTCACTTCGCTGACTGTCCAACATAGTTCCTATTTATGGCACTGTGCTATGCAAAACAACGTTTTAAGGCACCATAGTTATATATTGGAGATCTTAATTAAATTGATCAGTAATAATAATTAATGTTGCCGTATCTGGCTGAACTGTTGATTAGAGTTTGACATTGAGAACGAACTATTTTTGACAATCAGTGTGCGTTCAGAAACGTAAAAGAAATAATAGTACATTACGCACCTAGGCCGGTTAAATAAAAAATGTCTCAGATCACATGCAATTGTCGTCCGAGGCGAAGCCGAGGTTGACAAAAATGTGATCTGAGGCTTTTTTATTTACTGGCCGAGGTCAGTATACTATTTTTCTGTTCGACGAAGCCAGAAAGCGGCAATTTCATTTAGCGCAGCGGCCACAAAGTAGGCGCTTTGTGGCCGGAGGACAGAAAAGTTTATTTTCGTTTTAAAACACATAGGTATTTTCTATTATAATTATTATCTTTTATTTATCGAGAATAAGGTTAAGATAATTAAATGATCACAAATTTTAAATTATCTTTTAGAGCAACTTTATTTCGTTGTTTTTTTTTATATTTTTGTGGAGAAAACTACGTTTAGTGTAAAAAAAAAACATATCGGTGTAAAAATGCTTGAAAAGGGTGGAGGCTATCACTGGCTATCAGTGAGGAAATTAAGCACTCTCGTTAAATAAAAACACCAAATTAAATGTTTTTGTATAATTAAATTATAATACCTACTTATTGTCAATAATTAGCATTAAACCCGCCCTCTATGATAGCAGTAAGCAGGTAGGGTGTGTGACCCGGTTGTGGCCACCGACCCCTTTGTGGCTTAGAGCATAAACAACTGGAGAGGCCTTTGACACTATTTGTCATACAAATTTTTTAGCCACTTTTAGCGGGGGACGAGGTAGGAACACATACAAAAAACTGCACACTGATGTAAAAATAATTCTCATCGTTACACACGCACACTAATAGAAACTGTCAACACTAGGCGGAATTTATTCACACTAGCAAAAACATTATTATAAACGACAGGTCCGTACACAAGTTTTACGTGTGTGACTGTGTGTGCAACCGATTTGAACCGATTACATAGTGCTTGATTAAGTGGCTGTCGATACATTTATCTATATTTGACACAAAATGGCGGATCAACCAATTTATATTTAAATATAATAATTTTAACTTCATACATAATTGTGTATTTACTTTTTTAATTCATAGTATTATAGAATTAAACGTAGTTCAGCAAACAAGTAAACTTCTTTTAGCAATAATGCTTAAATAATTACAATTACCTACTATATCTAACATGAAAAAATAGGCAAATGTTTATTACTGCAGAGCTGGAGAAATAAGAGTAGACTACTGAATCCCAAGCTGAAAATCGGATAACGAAATAGAAATATTTTAACAAAATAATACCTAATACGGATATATACGTAGGTACTTCTTATCATCTGTACTGTAAATTCATCGATATTTATATTATCCAGTAAGTACATCTCTAACCGAATTTTGATTTTGGATGCTATTATCGCTTTTAATTCAAACGAATTAGCGCCTAGTATCGGATACACTACTCTGCAAATTTTTTATACATGTGTGCCGTTAGTCAATGGTGACCATAGACTATCATAAAGATTTTTAAACGATTTTAAACGAATAAAAATGCAATCGATACCTGAATCGATGCTTCTCACGTGGTGAATGAGAAAATATTTTTTTCTAAAATAACAATTAATGAACAAAAAAAATACCTACATATGAAAGGAAATACTGTTTTTTTGTATATTTGATGCAGTGGATGGATTTTTACGACTTATTTTAGCGCAGGGAGACATTTTTCGGGAGCTCTTTTCTCTTTGACTTCAATTGTGACACTGTCAAAGTGAGCGGTTTGAAAACAGTTTTTACAAACGCGTTAGATAATTTATCTTATACCTTGGCAGAGGGGAACGTCTGTCGAAGGCCTCTCCAGTTGTATATGCTCTAAGCTTTGTGGCCATTTAGAACTTCAAATCGTTATAACTAAGACAAAGACAAATATATTACTCTATGGTTTACGGGAATAAAAATATCTAATATTGGCAAAACTGATAGCGTTGCCAGCTTTGATGTGTCAAACTTCACTTCAATCCAACAAGTCATTATTTTTTGACGAGCATAAATTGTTTTAAATCTTAGCAAAAAGGCTAAGGCGAGCGGTTGAGAAATCAATTATTATTTTTTAAATCCTTCTTATTTTTTTAATGTTTATATCAATCCTTCATGAAGAATATACGGGCTAAGTGGTACTAATGATATTTTATCGCTATTTGCTTATTAAGTGAGGTTTTGAGAGGTGGCCACTAATGGAGACAAAATAAATGAATTTTTCCATCTTTGGCCACATGACTGGCCAAAAGTGGTGCACCACTTTTGGCCATTTAGTTATTATCGTGATTTTTCAACTTAATTACTTAGCTATTCTGGTATAAGTAATCTATTAATTTTCAGAGTCACGATTATAATGCCTCCATCGAAACCAAATACTAAAAAAATCGGTGTCGTGAAAAGAAAATTGTTACAGTACTCACCGCATAAAACAACATTAGAATTACACACAACATTATTATTTTTCTCTAAATAAAGTCTGTTGGTCGTAAAATATGCGATATTCGAATAAATTTTTTATTACTTTGAATTATCTGCATTTTATTTTTGATGAGTTTTGATGGCCAGAACTGGCACATGACTGTGGCCAGAAATGGCGTAAATCTGGCCAAAATTGGCACAAAGTCCCATTTTTCTTTCTTTTCAACAGGATTCTTTTTCCATTGAATCATTATGAAAAAAAATGTATCCTTAGGCTAGATTTATATATATTTTATCACTTTTTACAAGAAATATGTCCCTGATAACAAAAACTGTAAAATGATATAGCCTCAAAGTCTACAAAATTCTTAAAATGGCCAAAACCGGGTCACTCACCCTATCTTTTCTAGACTTATTACTTTTGATCAAATTGGGTAGGTACCTAATAACTTACAAATACTCCTGACTACAAAGTAGTATTCCTGTAACTGGCTAGATTACCTATCATCACCGTCGAGATAAAAACTTCCAGATCTCCACCATCTTTGTACTGTTTATATTATAAGGTCCGATGAGGTACTGGTTGATTTTCTTTTTATTTATCTTCTTTACGACCTTTGTGGTGAGCAAGCGAGGATTCAGGTTAAGGTGTTTGGCGCCTACTTTCTTGGCTGCTAGTCCCGTGATCTGGACATCATCTATCCAAAAGTATGGGAGAGATTCTGTAGCACCCAGCAGACCGAGTATTAGGTCCTGGGTGTAGACGATCACCCAGCCTGGAAATGTCATAAAATTTAAAAGTTATAATAATTTCTGATGCCTTCGCGGTTAGTACACATTGGAATGAAACAACTATTAACAGATTTAACTCGCGTATTTTTATTTTATTTTATTAGCTGACGTTTCGGATTCTTTACAGTTTCCATAATCGTAGCACGACTGAGCTGACAATAGTCTAACGCTAAAGTCTTTAGCGTTAGACTATTGTCCGAAACGAATCCGAAATGTCAGCTAATAAAATAAAATAAAAATACGCGAGTTAAATCTGTTAATAGTTGTTTCATTTCAATGTGTACTAACCGCGAAGGCATCAGAAATTATTATTAATACCTAACTACTAGCTTCTGTCCGCGATTTCGTCTGCGCACAATATTATGTGCTCCACTACCTACGTTATAATATTATATATGGAAATCCCTTGTGCAAAATTTCAAGATTCTAACGTTGATAATAATATGATGTACGTTAGTCATTGGGTCTACTATACTTATTTAGATAGATGTAGATTAGATTATTTCGAAAAAATCTCCACCTAAGTACTTACCTGGGAAAATTGAGTTAAACTTTAGCTTTAATCTGGTCTAGAGTCCTAAAGTGAGGTGCATGTTGTAAAATAACATTTACCTACCTATTTATTACGTACCTGAGCAGTAAGGTGGATAACGTTGGGACGAAAATTCCGCATCCAACACTTTCCATTTACTATCTTTCCTTTCCACTTTCGCATTCTTCTGCACAATACAAGCCATCATATTCCTGGCCTTGTTTCTCTCTTGTGTCAGATACGATCTCATGAGATCCATATTCACCACAATATCATCATCAGCTTTGATCACAAAACTCGCGTTGGGGCAGTGATGAGTTACCCATTTTAGCCCCATCACATGTTTATAAGTCATGTTCCTGTATGAATCAACGAAATTTCCCTGGACAATATCTCCATATTTTCTTGATTCTTCCTGTATCTTCTTTGTCACGTTTGTATCTGAAGTTTCACCAACTAGGAATACGATAGTTGTCACGTTATCTGAGCGACCCCAAGTCTCTCGAATTACTCTCCTGTTCTCAAAATGAGTGGGGTCTGTCGTGACAATTATCACAGCCAATAAACCGTTGTAACTTTCATTCTGACAAGGCACTGCGTTTATAATAAATTTGAAATCAGTTACGTTTAAAAGTTTGTCGTACTGGTCTATGTATTTAGTTGCGTTTGATGAATCTGTACTGGTTGATGGTTCTTGATTTTCGATCGGTGCGAAAAAATAAACACTGATTGTACTATAATATGATATAGTCAATACAGTTGTAATAGCAAGTATTTTCAGCATGAAGCGGTAAGTCTTATTACCGCATGTACGATACATATCTACATAAAGTGGCACTGAAAGTAGTCTTGTTCCACCAAGGATACGATGAGGCGACTCATCCGCAATCTACCTTAAAATAATATTATACAGTCCACAAATTAATGTAGGTGTTTAATTTATAACCAGCGACCACGAACCCTACACCGCACACGCACTTTAACATAGTATAATATAATATATATATGTTATATATGTTATAATAATATATAAAGTTGGCGTGACCTTCGACTTTTCTTCATAATTTATCCACTAGTATTTTTTTCATTTCTCACTATGATGAAAACTCTCTGAACTTCGTTCGCCAGTTTTAACGAGATTATGCACTATTTTTTTTTTATAAATAGATCGTCTGTTCGCGACTACGGTGGCGTAATGAATAAGATTATATTCATTATTTCGGGCATATCCGATTTTGATAACAACGTCGAGTTATCGGACATATTCCATTTCCTTTACTAGGTATGTTGTAGTTAATGTTAATAACATTGTCTATAGGTACATTTAGTTTGAATAAAACTCCGCATTACTTCATGGGTAGGTACTTAAATAAAGTTTTATGACAAATAAATTGCATTCGATGATTCCAAGGGCGACGCTGTGAATAATTTACCTAACAAGAGCTAAATTTATTTTTTTCCTTATAGATAATAATTATATTTTAATTAGCTTTTGCCAGCGACTTCGTCCGTGTATCTGAGTCCTTTTTTACCCCGTTAGAATGTTAATAAAATTCGAAATACTTCTAGTAACTAGGTAAACTAAGTATTGATCGATTATTTTAAAACATGTTTAACTAAATTTTAAAAAAGATTAAACTATCACATTGTCAAATAAAATTTGCTCTCCATTTCAACTTTTAGAATTTCGGAAAATCATCTACTTACCTAGGTATATAGATTATCGGATGCCTAGATAGTCATACAAAAAACACACCCTCCACGTCTCTACGATTAGTGTTTTAGGCTGTGCGCGTATCCGTCAGTCATGCAGGACAAAGAATTTTATTCAATACTAGCGGCCTGCCCCGGCTTCGCCCGGATCATCTTTTTTTTATAGCCTATGACCCCTATGTCACTCGGGAATAGTGTAGCTTTCCAACAGTGAAAGAATTTTTTGAAATCGGTTCAGCCGTTCTGGAGCTTATTCAATCCAAACAAAGAAACAAACAAACTTTTCCTCTTTATTATATTACCTATATTAGTTAGTTTAGTACTAGTTATATTAGCAGTTATTTTATTCAATTTAAATTTACTTACATCATACTTAAAAATATATTAAACTCAATGCTAAGTTTTCCTTGTAGATAATATAACCGCGGAAGATAAAATTACAGCTTAGTTTAACTGCTGCGAGTACCTAATTACTTACTCAAAAATAGACATCTGGTGGAATTTTTACACAACTTTCAATTAACGAGTAAATAACACGTGAAGTGTTTATTGTAATATTTCGAAGGATGGCAGCACAGTACTATAGCCGGTTTTAAAGTAGGTCTAAGCTTGATATGTTGGCAGTTGATGCTGGCAAAATCCAATAGAGGGCGCAATATATGTGAAATCAAAATGGTTGCTATTTAGATTTCGCGTTCCTGCATGAATACCGTTCTATTTTTCTAGAATATTTTATCTTATCGTCTTTCCAAAGCGCTAGTAGATTCATGTAACGTTTAAAAGTTTTTTTTTTACGATTTAAATGTCGAAGGCGCGTGCAGTGAGGGCAGTGCAAGTATGACGTCAGGGTAGGCTCTCCATACATATATACTTAGTGACACTGTGCCTGTATGGAATGCACGCCCTTGGGCCCGAAGCACAGTTGCCCAGCTGGTGGGCCTTTACTGCAAAACTAAACGGTAGGCGAGCCTCAGATGAGAAGCTTCAAAGCCTGTATTTGTTTAGTTTTTAGCCCTGACCGACCCGAGGGTCTCCCAGAGTGGGGGTCGCACCTCGGCTCGGGCCGTTAGGCGGTGTCTTCATAGGCAGGGGGGAAGCAGCTGCCTCCCCCCGCCCCCTAGAAGTAACCTGTAGGTTTTGATACACTTGTAGTTGTAGGTACCTAGTGTCAAAAAATACCTTAGATATAACTATAAGTATTCTTAGTCTATGCCTGTCTCAACAAAATCTTAGCTACGCCCTTGGGTGTCTTATAAAGTTATTAATTATAACACGATTGTGGGACGCCGAGTTGTACCTAATAAAACCACTAAATCTGTTAACACTTTATAATTCAGACCCACTTAGGTATACATTTTATTTTACACCACCAGTAATTACAGAACTATACCTATGTGACAGAATGTCCTTCCTGATCAACGCTAGCTGGTTTTATATCGGTTATTTGCGCCTGATTTTTGGCAGCTAGCATTGACGGGAACTGTGGTTACAACTAGTCAAATTAGCAATTTCTTATAAACTAGCGGTCCGCCCCGGCTTGGCACGGATCGTCTTTTTTTATAGGTAGCCTATGTCACTCGGAAATAATGTAGCTTCCGAACAGTGAAATAATTTTTGAGATCGGTCCAGCCGTTCTGGAGCCTATTCAATCCAAACAAACCTTTCCTCTTTATAATATTAGTATAGACTAGCGGTCCGCCCGGCTTCGCACGGATCCCTAATTTTTTTCAAAATATAATATACTTAGCCTATGTTACTCAGTGATAATGTAGCATTCTAATGAAAAAAATAATTATTAAAATCGGTCCAGTACTTTTTGAGTTTATTCGTTACATACAAAAATACAGATCTTTGCTCTTTATAATATTAGTATGAATTATTAAAATAGAGATACTAATTATTAAACTAAATAAATTTAATTCTAACACGATTATGTTGCAAATTCTATTATCTACGTTGTGATTTGTGTAATGGGTAACCTTTTCAATCAAACGATGTTATCACTATTAGACTGATAAGAGGAGATCCAGTGGGAGGGGTCTACCTCGATTCCATTCCGATACACATCGATTTGGCAAAATTAAATGGCATTAGTCAAATGAAACTAGCAAGTCATCTAAATACACAATATTAAAGAAATATAGGTAAGTAATATACCGATCTACTTACAATCCGTGAAGTAAGTATAATTATTTCAATCATAATCAAACAATTTTAACGGATTTCACTCCAGTATTTTATTTTATTTGCTAACCTTTCGAAAACTTTACCGTTTTCAGCTGACGATAGTCTAAATCTATATCTATACTTACTTCTTAAACTACTGGACCGATTTTAATAATTCTTTCACTGTTAGGAAGCTACCTAGGTTCGCCCTGAGTAACATAGGCTAGGTATAGAATATTTTGAAAAAAATTAGGGATCCGTGCGAAGCCGGGGCGAACTGCTAGTCCGTTATATAATAATTATGTAGACAGCTAGGTACTTGATTGTTTCCTTCCAATATGTAATAACCGCGACGACATCAGAAATTATCACTTAAAATTGTTTTTTTTAATGACGATGTGTAGGTATAGCTGCTAGATAGTTTAGTCAATATGAAGCCAACAGGCAAGGGCGTGCATTCCATAGAGGCACTTATTCTTAATGTATGGAGTGCCTACCCTGGCGCCATATTTACGCTTCCCGCACTGCACGCGCCTGCCAACAGGCGCAGGTTCTTACCGAATTTGTAGTATGAAAAACATTTGTATATTACAAATCGTGAAACTTTATCGTTTACTAGTTGACCCGGAGAACTTCGTACCGCCCTATAATCAAATATCTGTTACCTTTTTATCTAAATTATAGATTTTTTTTCTTACATAAGAACCTTCTCCAAATAATTACAAATACAACAAAAAAGGAATTAGTGAAATCGCATCAGCCATTCGCGCGCCATGCATTCAGCCATTGATGTCGTGACAACGGAAAAACGGTTTCATTTTTATATATTACTAGCTTCTGCCCGCGACTTCGTCCGCGTAGAACTCCTTCTTTTTGCAGTCGGTTAAAAAGTAGTCTATGTTCTTTCTCAGGCTCTAGACTATCTGCGTACCAAATTTCATTTAAATCGGTCCAGTAGTTTTAGCGTGAAAGCGTAACAGACAGACAGACAGACAGAGTTTCGCATTTATAATATTACTAGCTTCTGACCGCGACTTCGTTCGCGTGGAAATCCTCCTTTTTTGCAGTCGGTTAAAAAGTAGCCTAAGTCCTTTCTCAGACTCCAGACTTTCTTTGTACCAAATTTAATTTAAATTGGTCCAGTAGTTTTAGCGTGAAAGCGTAACAGACAGACAGACAGACAGAGTTACTTTCGCATTTATAATATTAGTAGGGATTAGTAGGGATATAGATTTAAAGTATTTCAGAGCACCTAAACTAAAAAAATAGTACATTACGCACCAAGGCCAGTAAAATAAAAATGTCTTAGATCATGTAATTGTCGTCTGAGGCGAAGCCGAGGTTGACAAAAATATGATCTGAGGCTTTTTTATTTTACTGGCCGAGGTCAGTATACTATTTTTGTGTTCGACGAAGCCAGAAAGCGGAAATTTCATTTAGCGAAGCGGCCACAAAGTAGGCGCTTTCTGGCCGGAGGACTGAAAATTCACTTCCGAGACCACATTCAAATATCAAAGGCTATGCAAATAAAAACGACAACTTACTTATGCAGAGTACTCACTCACGTACCAAACGACGCATTTGCATAGGAGAGGAGAACGGGGCCGATTGGTTTCGTTATTTCAGGTTAGGAATCTGTAATGAGGTGCGCTAGCTGTCTTTATTTTTTCTTTGATCTATGTAGCAGTGGCGTGCCGTGTATAAAGGCTAATTGTTATTAATATTTTTATGATTATAACACATTGGAATAATATAAGAACTGTAACGGATTTTACTCGAATTAGTTTGTATGCTGATGTTTTGAAAACTTTACATCATCCAAACCTAAGTAGGTATAGTTTTCGAAAAGACAGTATAAAAATGAATACACTTATGTGAGTTAAAGTCTTAGTTGATTTGATTTAATTGTTACGTTTTCTTTAAACTGTCTAACATGGACATTCATCTCATAAAAGCCCAATGTCAAATATATATACCTACCTAGAGTGCCTACCCTTCTATATGTGAACCCGCCTCTGCATGTCTACTGACAGTATAATGTAGACAATTATAACAAACAAAACATCCATTATATTTTAGTTCAAATAATTAAGAAAAACCTAAGTACCTACTTACCTAGTTAAATTTTGTATTCACTAAGTATAATTAGTTTGTACACTTTACTGTTAGACAATCGTCAGCTCAGTCGGCTATGAATATTTTGGATATGTCAGCAAATAAAATAAATTATAATAAGTAGAATTAAGCGAGTTAAATCTGTTATTATTGTTTCACTAGCGGCCCCGGCAGACGTCGTCCTGCCCGTCTGATTGTTTCGTCAAAGATCTGTCAAAGTCTTCTGTCACTTCTTCATAAGGCTTCATATTTTCCCCGTTTTTTACACATTTTCCACTGTTTCTTCGCTCCTATTGGTCGCAGCGTGATGTTATATAGCCTAAAGCCTTCCTCGATAAATGGTCTATTCAACAAAAAAAGAATTTTTGAATTCGAACCAGTAGTTCCTGAGATTAGCGCGTTTAAACAAACAAACAAACTCTTCATCTTTATAATATTAGTATAGATTTCTTTCAAAGCATCAGAGATTACTTATTAGGTAGGTAAGTAACTATGCCTATTCCCTTCGGTGTAAAATAGTTCACAAGAACTCAAAACGCCCGGGAGATAATCTCTAAGGTACCTAAGACTCCAATTAAAATAACATACCTACTACAACTATAACTGTTTTTTTTTATTATCTGACGTTCCGAAATCTGTATAGTTTCCATATTCGTAGCACGACAGAGCTGACAAAGTCTAAGTGTTAGACTATCGTCAGCTTTAACATAGTACAGACTATTGTCTATAGTTACATATAAAGATCTCGACGAATTGAGAACCATCTTTTTCGAAATCGACTAAAAAAATCAAATCCCTACTAATATTATAAATGCGAAAGTAACTCTGTCTGTCTGTCTGTTACGCTTTCACGCTAAAACTACTGAACCGATTTAAATGAAATTTGGTACAAAGAAAGTCTGGAGCCTGAGAAAGGACATAGGCTACTTTTTAACCGACTGCAAAAAAGGAGTTCCACGCGGACGAAGTCGCGGGCAGAAGCTAGTATTAAATAATCCAACAACCCTAACGCAGACGTCAATATGCTAAAGAACCTGTCATCTCGATAGCCGTAAACGAGTCTCCAGTCCTTAGGGCTCCAAGGGGCAGGGGCTCCGCCCCGGGGCTTTGATCTAACCTCTCATTTCTGCTTATTTGCTTATTAAAGGATTATTTAATTGAATTGACTTTGCGCGCCACCAAATGACAAGTGCTTTTTTTTTAAAGCTTTGATGTCTCGGAGATCTTTGGATGGCAGTTGATTTATAAAGGACCAGACACTTGAGTACGTCTGAAGTTGTTTTTTATTATGTTGGTATTAATTATTTTAGTTGCCTTAGTTTATTTTTATTTTCTTTTTTGATTATCTACCATGTCTTAACTGCCTCTTTAAATATCGCTGTTTTTTATAAACTTACAATGGTAGTTATTAGTGAAAAGCTGGAAATGGTTATCAGACTCTAAATGATTAATAAAGTGACCAGGAAAATGTTACTAGAATTGTAAGAGTTTCTGAACATTTTAATGGGAGAGATTTATCACATAAGTAATATTATGTATTAAATTTTAACTAGGCCCATTTATCACATTGTGCCTATATGGAATGCACGCCCTTGCTAGGTAATAACTTAGCCTATAAAATAATTTGTATGTACGTAAAATTTTTGTCACACGAGAAAGTATTTGTCACTCTTTCACTAATTGCAAAAGTATAATAGTGACAAATAACACAGAATTGCAGAATAAATATAATTGGACATCTCGATTAGGGTCTATTTGCCTCTTTTACACTGATATTTTCTTACACGACCATCCTCTAAGACAAATAAGAAAATTTACTTAAAAAAGTCTAAATTTCTAGAACAGTCTAGTTCCCCCAACTCGGTGCACAGCCTGCTCATGTACTAATAATCGTATTGAGACTTTCAACATATTGTCTCACTTAAAATAAACACCCTAAGTTAAAAAAAAAAATATGATACCTCTAAAATCTTTCGCTACCCTGTGTCCATACTAAATGCGACTGGCAAGCGTCGAGCAAACACGTATCCGAGACTAACCTAATGAGAGCGAGTAGGACGGAGCGATACGCTGCCCACACCTCAGAGCGAGACAACCGTATGTGGCGGGCAAAGCGCATCACCAGCGCTTCCAAAGGAAAGAGAAAAATATATAAGATTTTTATAAGAGTGAAAGAGATGGGTATAGCCGCTCAGTGTTGCCAGGTTAGTGAATAATTTAACCGCCCTTTTGCTAAGCACTTGCGACGGCAAATCGCTGTTTATGTATATTTTTTGTGAAAACATCGTATTGCATTGGTTTTGTTATTAAGTAGATGTTTTATAAGATGTTCAGGTAGGTATGGATTGGAAGGAACGGTTATTGATTACTTGGGGACGAAGGTTTGAGATGTTCAGCCAAGATTTAGAAGGTTAAAAAAACATTTAACCTTTTACACGAACATGCTTAAGTACACTGAAATTGAAAATTTATTGAGAGAATGTATCTATTATTATTATATACGTAAGTATATTATAATAATAATTATATTAAATACAAATACATTTTTTTTAATATTCAGATCGGGGTTCTGAACGTTTTCTTCAAAGTCGCTTTTAAATAAGGTGTTAAAAACTACGTTAAAAGATTACACGTCTTATTAATGATTTAAAAAAATATGGTCTACAGACTGATGAAGTCGTCTTTATACGTGTTTATGTATATCATTTTATCCCATTGTCTAATCATTAAGTACCTACGCAGGGTAGGCACTTATGTCATCAGGCCTGTATGCAATGCACGCCCATGTTAGGTAGGTATTGTAGATAATTATTATACGCTCTACGGTAATATATATGATAAAATAGTGATTGTGGATTTGGAATAAAAATAATACTCAATTTTAACAAAACAGCTGTAACGGATTTAACTCGTGTGAGTAGGTAGGTATGTTAAATGAACTGTAAAATTTTCGAAACATCAGCAAAAAAAAAACGCGTTATTGTCGTTTTGTTCCCTAATAAATTTATATTGGACGATCAATAAACAATCTGTAGCCTAACATAGGTACTTTGCCGGGCAGCGTAGAAGAGCAATTTGCGCTGTCTCGATATATCTATGTTACGTGATCTACGTGACTGTGGTAATCTGCTGACAGGGCCGCCACAGGTACTATATGTTTACTTGTATGGGAAAGCAGTAAAATAGTTGAGTATTTGTGTGTCACAAGTGACATCTCTGAAGACGAGGGAGACTGCCATCATTAGCACATCGAGACCTCCCGCAGCGAGAGACGGCGAGAGACGACGAGAGATGGCGAGAAACCAGCGTCGTTACTGCCTCGTAAACAGGTAAATCGCAATATATAATAGTACATTACGCACCGAGGCCTGTAAAATAAAAAATGTCTCAGATCACATGTAATTGTCGTCCGAGGCGAAGCCGAGGTTGACAAAAATGTGACCTGAGGCTTTTTTATTTTACTGGCCGAGGTCAGTATACTATTTTTCTGTTCGACGAAGCCAGAAAGCGGAAATTTCATTTAGCGAAGCGGCCACAAAGTTGGCGCTTTCTGGCCTGAGGACGGAAATAACTTATTACTTACTAGCGACCCGCCCCGGCTTCACATAACCTACCTACTTCTTGAATCACTCTATCTATTAAAAAAAACCGCATCAAAATCCGTTGCGTTTTAAAGATTTAATCGTACATAGGGATATAGGGACAGAAAAAGCGACTATGTTTTATACTATACTAGCGGCCCGTCCCGGCTTCGCACGGGGGGACTTAAGATTTTTTTCATAGTTTTACGTTTATACTTTTCCCCCGTTTTTGAAACATTTTCGGTTACTGCTCCGCAACTATAAGACCTAGCGTGATATTATATAGCCTATGTTACTCGGGGATAATGTAGCTTTCCAAAGGTGAAAGAATTTTTGAAATCGGTCCAGTAGTTTCGGAGCCTATTCATTACAAACATACAAAAATACAAAAATACAAAAATACAAATCTTTCCTCTTTATAATATTAGTATAGATAGTATAGATTGTACTCATTACTTATAGGTAGGTACTTTTAGAGGAATATTGGTATGTCTGTCTATCCTACTACTATTATAAAGGCGAAAGTTTGTAAGTATGGATGTATGGATGTATGGATGTTTGTTACTCTTTCACGTAAAAACTACTGAATGGATTTGAATGAAACTTTACCACAATATAGCTTATACATCAGAATAACATATAGGCTATATTTTATAACGATATTGTGTGAAGTACTCATCGTGCGCAGACGAAGTCGCGGGTAGAAGCTAGTATTCTATAAGCCAATTTGCTTTGAAACTAGCGGACTGATTACCTAATATTAAACAATCACAAGAAGGCACGATGAATAACACGATGTATATTATTAAATGGTTTATTAACATAAAAGATAGATATCAAACATCAGACAATTACTGGCGGCATATTACAAACGTCACGAAAAAAAGAATGACAGCCGCTTCAGGTCCGTTTACAAAGTATGCTAATGTGAACGTTTACGAAGACAGCTAATCCCTACTAATATTATAAATGCGAACGTAACTCTGTCTGTCTGTCTGTTACGCTTTCACGCTAAAACTACTGGACCGTTTTAAATGAAATTTGGTACAAAGAATGTCTGGAGCTTGAGAAAGAACATAGGCCTTTTACATAGACTTTTTAACCGACTGCAAAAAAGGAGGAACTCTACGCGGACGAAGTCGCGGGCAGAAGCTATACTTATATATAATACAATAGGTAGGTACAAACAAAACAAAATACCTGCATAAGACACTATGATATCTCCAGTCGAATTTCGTTCCAAAGCAAAAGCACGTGGTTATCTCTAAAGTCCCTCTCGCAGACCTGAACAGACCGGACCCCACAAACAGCACCCGTTCTGTTGTTATTATCGATTGTCATTTTGTCTAGAAACTCTATTTTATAAGTACGTATACCTACTTACGTTTAAGTAAAATTGGACCTGATATAAGTTTGTAAGCAATATGTAGGTAAGTACCTACCTAATAATTTCTGATGCCTTCGCGGTTATACATTGGAATGAAACAACTTTAAACGGAATTAACACGCGTATTTTATTTCATTGGCTAACGTTTCGGATCCTTTGCAGATACCATAATCGTAGCACGATTGAGCTGACAATAGTCTTGAGCAAATAAAAACTATATCAAGATGTATCATCTCATTAACAAAACAGTCACATATGTTCCGGGTTCGATTCCCGTATTCCCAAACCGATTACATCTCGCAAATATTTGCGATCCTTGCACCCCTTCGCCCCTTCACCCCTCACCCCCTTGCACCCCTTCGCCCCTTCACCCCCGGGCGGGTCTCATCGCGGCTGTTGACATTCTAGTCGCATTTCAAAATAGCTATTAACCGATCAAAGCTTCGGAAAGTTATGATTTAGAATAAGATGGGGTTGGAATGAAATAAATGTACTTAATGGGTTAATAATAATATTATTGGAAATGGTCTAGTCCTAAACTAAGCAAAAATTGTAACTAAGTAGATAAGTATATGTACTTACCTACCTATCTACTGGAATAAAACAACTATTAACGGATTTAACTCGCGTTTTTTATTTTATTTAAGTACTGACGTTTCGGATTTTTTAGAGTTTCCATAATCGTAGCACGACTGAAATATGAATCTGTTTAAAACTCAATAAGGTACATATATTATCATTTTTTTTCAAGATAGGTATGGGAGCATTCAAGTATTACGTAACACAATTTTTGAACATTGTTGACCCCCCCTCTCCCCTATGTAACGCGCCGTAACGTTTTTCTGGACTTTAGTTTTTTTTTAAGTATAAAAAAACTGTTACATAACGCGTTGTTTGATCCCCCCTACCCCCGGCGTAACGCATCGTAACGTTTTATGAGAAAGCCCCCTCCCCCAGAATTGCGTTACGTAATACTTGAACGCTCCCTATGTAGTTATATATAGTAACAATTTTTTTTCCGACAGCAATACAGAAGGTATGTCATCGCAATTATCACCTATATTATTATCTGGTTTATTGACAGACACACCGACACACGGGCACAAGGGGGCGGCACGCGGCGACACGTGCTGGGAGTTGCACAAAACGATACAAGTTAATTGGTTTCCAAAATAATACGAATAGGTATAGGTACTTAGCGTTGCTATAGAATAAAGCCAAGAGCAAGTTGTATTTAAGTTTTTCGTAAATTTATAAAATATAAAAAAAACAATAGGCTAAATGTCAAGGCAATTGTTATGAGTATTGCGCGTATATAATTTCTGATGATTTAGTGGCCATCAAATAAAATAACACCTACGCGAGTTAAATCCGTTAGGTATAGTTGTTTCATTCCAATGTGTAATAACCGCGAAGGCATCAGAAATTATTACCTACTAGCGGCCCGCTCCGGATTCGCCCGGGTCCCTTTTTTTATAGCTTATGACAGACAGGAATAGCTTTCCAACAGTGAAAGAATTTTTCAAATCAGTCCAGTCGTTTAGGAACCTATTCAATCCAAACAAACAAACCTTTCCTCTTAATATATTAGTATAGATATACCTATATTTTAATTACTTCGATGAACCAGCGAGTTAATAATCCTTCTTTAATTACTTTAGTATCCAATAAAATTGTATTAAATATGGGTACAAATCGTTTTACAAGATTTACAAGTTAATTTCCCGTATTAAACAAACGCCAATAACGCAGGTTCGAGACCCGCCCGCATCACAGATACTCGTTCATAGGGATGGGTATTATTCTATTTAGGTTGAATATGTATGTATATTCTCACTAGATTCTGCCCGCGACTTCGTCCGCGTGGAACTCCTCCTTTTTTGCAGTCGGTTAAAAAGTAGCCTATGTCCTTTCTCAGGCTCCAGACTTTCTTTGTACCAAATTTCATTAAAATCGGTCCAGTAGTTTTGGCGTGAAAGCGTAACAGACAGACAGACAGAGTTACTTTCGCATTTATAATATTAGTAGGGATTCAAATCAAATCAAATTGTTTATTGTGTGTTACAGGTTATCAAATTGTTTATTCTATGTGGGTATGTCTTAATGTCAATATTTTATGATATTTTGACAATCTAAGCTCTAAGACCAGAGGGCGTAGACAAGGTGCCAACGTTCAACGTTAACGTTAAACGAAAAGACAAAAATGTATGTGATTTGACACCTTGTCTACGCTCCCTACTTCTGAAAATGTTAGTAGAATGTAGCCTAATTTTATTTTTGAATTATAATTAGTAATTTAAGTACCTAATAGCTTCCAAGAAACTAATGAACCTTAAGAACCTTTAAACTTACTAACTTTTGAAAAATGTCAAATGCCAAATAGTTTTTTTTCCGCGCACTAGCGTTGCGGCACAGGTAATCGACAAACAGCCGATATTGTCTATGGCTATGTTCACAATTAATATAATTTATAATTATCAAGTAATCCTGTATTTATTTTATATCCTGATTTATAATATTTTTTTATTTATTAATATGGGAAACAATTTACTTAATTAGGTAATTATAAATTTCATTTACTTGCATTTTTTTAAAAACTTTAAAAATATCAACTGTATTACCCGGTTATTAAGAATGCTTTATTGAAATATCTATCTATAGTTAGAAGTGACTAACTTAACTTATTCGGATTTTAGATCACAGCACTGTGCTGTAGATATATCCTACTAGCGGCCCGCCCCAGCTTCGCCCGGATCCCTATTTTTTATAGCCTATGTCACTCGGGAATAGTGTAGTTCAACAGTGAAAGAATTTTTCAATTCGGACTGGTCGCTTAGGAGCCTATTCAACCTAAACAAACAAACTATTCCTCTTTATTATATTAAGTAGACCGTACAGATTAGTATAGATATTATGTACCTAAAAACAAGTTAATAAAATTTACGAGCAATCTTGTAAATATATTTGTTTATTACAACCCTAGGCAATACCGGATGCGTTTAGATCGCTCCCATCGATTTGATTTGATGAAGGGCCCTCACCTGAGCACTGAGCACAGATTATACACAAATGCCTTCCGAATCATTGGCCAGAGTATTAATAAACGGGCTGTGTTTATAACTGGAAAACTAAGACGTATTTTGACATTTACTAACGAAAACTGTCATGGAAATTAACAGCTCACTAAGTATTGGCAAATTGCACCATTGAACGTTCCATGAAGTCTTCGTAGAAATATTCACAATTATTAATGTACTTACCTATGTTACCTGTGTCATACTGTAATACTGCAGCATTGGTCTTAACTCATGGACGTTGTAAAACTTTAGCACACCTCTTACACACTTATAAGATTATCGGCTACTCCGTCCGCGTAGAATTAGCAATAAGTAATAATTAAAATTAGCATATGAGGATTTAGACTATCTGTGTAGGTACCAAATTTCATTTAAATCGGTTTTACCGTGAAAGGGAGACAGGCAGGCAGAGTTACTCTGACAAGACATTTTTTTTTAATGTTAGACGCAATTTTAAAAGTCAATAACGGTTGTGGCAAACATAAGTCATTACTGTGTCACGTGTAACAATGACACGTGCCGTGATCAAGATAATGCGATGCGGAAATTATAAACAAGATGGAGAGGGCACGGGATGACACCGGCGAGGCACGTCGGGTAAACAAACAATTACTAAAAACTATAGTTTTTATTATCAGGTATCTGTTAATTAGTTTTTATTAACCACTGTAAACTACCGTTAACATTAAAAAATATTATAAGGTACCAAATTTAGTGTGTTCAAAATAAAATTACCTATCAGATTTTGGAATGAAACATTTAATCATAAAGGATTTAAGTAATTCGCGTATTTTATTTTTGATGACGTGTCGAAAAATTTACCGTTTTTATATTCGTTGTCGACTGAGCTGACGATAGTTAATTATAGGTAGGTAACACTAAAGTTTAGTGTTCTTTAGTGTTAGACTATCGTCAACTCAGTTATGCTACGAATATGAGAAAGTATCTGCAAATACAATGAAATACATGGTTAAATCTGTTAAGCAGGTACCTATAAATGGTTCATAATAATATTCTGAGCTTATGGCTGAAAGTATTTTATATCAAAACTTTTGACCATTAAGTATTTGTTGCCAAAGGTGAATAAAAAGAAACTGAGCTTCCAGATATTTTTTTATTTATTTAAAGAAAAAGGAAGCTATATATTCATTAGGTACTTACTATATAATTAAAAAAAATCGCAAGCAATCATCCAAATTAATCCATAGACAGCTGGCCATCTTCCGAGAAGCCAAACACGCAATCCTTTGTCGACAAGCACAGATAAAGCAACGTCGGATGCAGTGTTGCCAACCGAACGCGCTTCCGTGTTACATCACAAAGAAACCGACGCCTCAATACGGACTTTATTAATGCATTCAATAGTTAATTGTTAATGCTTCGGTCCGGATTGCGTCGGAAATTATTTGTTAATGTTTGTTGTTAATGCGAGGTTCCTTGTACAATAGTTCCGGTTGTTAAAGAGAAGATGTTTAAATTATAGAGGTGGATGGATTTTATTCGTGTTTCAACCACTGTTATTACGATTTCCAAATATTGAAAGAATAAGCTAGGTACAAAAATTTTTGTGACAACATTATTACCTGGTACAGCTCAGTTTTGTCAATATTTAGAAATTGGCGGTTGAAACGCCAGTGGCGTCTACCCCGCAAGGTAACCTACCTACATAATATATATTTTAACTATTAAATTTTATGAATTTCATTACCTATAGGTATAGGTATCTATTCAATGTTTTATTTGAAACTATTAATTTTGAAAAACATGTTTTAAAACTTTAACCTAGGTAAATCATATTTTTTCGACTTTGCACTGATATCTGTTATAGGTACTTAATACTTTTACTTAAGTACCTACTTATACCTACCTACTATAATTTAAATTAATAACCAACTGTAACAAACTATATAAACTGACGAGAACTTCTCCTTAACACTTTAAAAAAACTTCTTAATCCATGTAACACCTCTCGAGATTCTTCGATTTGAAGTCGCCGACACCCACAAATATAGCCACAATGGCCGACACAATGCGCACTAATCTGTATCACCCGGACAGACAGACAGACTGACGCCGAACTCTTCGTAAGGAAGGAAATTTTGAGACTCACTAATAATAAAATAAGTAGATATGATACGGTCGCACGAATGTGTGCCTTGAAAATCCTGAAATTAAGGGCTAGGTATACGACAGCATTTGGAGTCAGATTTTATATAAATAAAAAAGGAGGTAGCTATATAAAAAAGACGATTAAGTTAAACTATTTAGAACTCATGAACGGCTAAACCAATTTGGCTGATAATTATAAAGGAGGTAACTTAGAATAAGAAGACGGACATACAACAAATAAACACTACGCTAAAGTAATAGTTTCATTCCAATGTGTAAACCATGAAGGTAGGTATCAGAATTCAGACAGATAACCTAACTTTATTTATATTATATTGAAAAAATTATACCTCATTGAGTTTATTCTCGATTCTTCTCAAGAGGTTTTTTTTTTTGCTGAATCGAAAAAGAATATTAATTTTAACGTTGACATTCACAAGTGCCTGTAAGAGCCTAGCCTGAATAAATGATTATTTGAGTTTGAGTTTGAGTTTGACTTTTTTGACAGTTGCGTGGAAAGGGTCAAACTTTCTTACCCCGAGTTTAAAATGCATTAAAATAGAGCTTATTAGAACCACAGGGAGCATAATGTATGTAAGCATTATAATAATTAGCATGTTTTGCATTTTACTCTGTTTAGGTTATGCTCAGCCTGAGGCCTCGCATATTAGAAAATCTTATCCCTTGGGTATTTAAATAAGTACTTTACGCGTAAACGAGTTGAAAGTTGAAAATTCATTTATTTTGTTTTTGCTGTAAATTGCTGTAAGTAAGTAAATGAGGATTTCTGCGGTAGGTAGGTACCTACCTAATACTAAACTAGGTACCTAAGCTTACAAATCTGTGCTAAATGTCACTTAGGTAATTCCGTCATAGCTTTGTGTTAAGAAATATCTTTAAAAACTTTTTGCCTGCGTCTTTTATTTATTAATTAGGTAAATTATTGTAAAATTTCATTAAATTCCATTTAGTAATAATTTCTGATGCTTTCGTTATTGGAATGAAACAACTATTAACGGATTTAACTCGCGTATTTTTATTTTATTTTATTTCGTGATTATTACATATTCGAAGGAAACAATTAGGTCAGCTAGGAATATTGGAACTGTAAAGTTTTCTAGAGATAAAGCCGTTATAGTTGTCTGATTGTCTCATTCCAATATCCATAGTACCTGCTGTAGTTTTTGCTTTAGAGTAACAAACATACATTTATACAAATTCTCCATTTATAATATTAGTGAGATATCGGACGGATGTAAATACTTGTATTAAGCATAACATGTGTAGAGTATTCTTAACATGAGAAAACACTTTTGGTTCACAAAATAAGCCTATTACATTTCTATCAAAAACCAATATTCCGTACCAAATATTGTTCCCGGTCGTCCCCCTATTGTTGTCTGGAACACATCGGTAATAGGCTTAAGTCCGCCACGGAGGCCTTTGTATGAAATGTCACAATACTAAGGTTTAATTCCACATTGTATAGGAAAATATATTTTGCACAATTTTGTATGATTCTGCAACTATCTTCGGTTTATTGTGGGGATTCGTTCTTTTGAAAATGTTCAATATCAGAATCTATACCTACATCATATTATTATATTATACTAGTGTAATCGCTTGGTTTTTCATGTATTACCTATGTTAGTATTTGTTAATACATATATTATTAGGGCTAATAATATCTTATATACTTATATAAACTTCCGTATATAGAGATGACGACGAAGTAGGTACCTTGCCTATGTAAAAAAATCAAAAGTACTCTAGTACAAAAGTCTACTAATAAGTCTGTCATGCAGATTACCAAAAAAATATTAAACACGTTTTTTTTCTTTTCTCAATCGAACAATAGGTGAATGACAAACTTAAGCACTTCGAAAATTTAGGAATAGTTTCGTTACGTCACATAAATTGACGTCACTACCTACTTGATGATTCTGTATTTAGCAAAATAATAGCCTAAGCTACCTTTATTGTTATTTTTTCTGACTGCACATTGAAGTACCTAGTGATATCACAAGATTGTCCTTCGGATATCATACCTAGGGGCGTAGACAAGGTGCCAACGTTCAACGTTAACGTTAAACGAAACGACCAAAACGTATGGGATTTGACATCCGCGAACGTTTGTGACGTACGTGACAGTCGTTCGCGGATGTCAAATCCCATACATTTTGGTCTAGACAATTGCTGCCAACTTTCAACGTTAACGTTGAACGTTGGCACCGTGTCTAGGCCCCCTAGTTATTATTTACCTACTATCAGTAAGTACGTTTATTTTGAGCACTACTATATTTATTATTGACTGTACTATATTTATAAATAACTCTATCAAACGAATTGATGTTAATACAACTTCATAAAACATACACAATTCATTAAGCCCTTTGCCCCTATAATATTAATTTAGATTTTCAAGGGCACTTGAACTGCCATATTGTATTTTCAATTTATATTGACTCTTAAAATAACAATCAATCCTACTACTATTATAAAGGCGAAAGTTTGTAAGTATGGATGTATGGATGTATGGATGTTTGTTACTCTTTCACGTAAAAACTACTGAATGGATTTGAATGAAACTTTACCACAATATAGCTTATACATCAGAATAACATATAGGCTATATTTTATAACGATATTGTGTGAAGTACTCATCGTGCGCAGACGAAGTCGCGGGCAGAAGCTAGTACTTACATAATTTCTGATTTCGGTTATTACACTTTGGAATAAAATTTTAACGGTTTTAATTTTAGAAAAAATCAAGCTACGCTGCTAAGTAGATACTACAACAATAGAATATGTAATTTAATACTGTAAAGTTTTCGAAACGTCATCAAAAAATATTGTAGGTACCTTCGCAATTTAGTTCCGTTATGGGTACCGAATTGCTTTTTTATACTTATTTTGAAGAAAAATGTGTAACGGAATTACCTTTTAGATTTTCCTGATGTTTCGAGAACTTTTTACTGTTATGGTTATTACGATTATTGTTATTGCATAAAAATGACATAAGAGGAAATAAGTATTTGATAAGTAGCGAAATGACGAGGACGGTGCGTCAAGGAGCGTCGCACGAATTACAAAGATTAAATCAATAGAAGGGTCATTCCACTGATCTTGTTGTAATGAAAGTAAGTACATAGCTATATTAAATGTTTAATTCCTGGTTCCAATTATTTGTAACACCAAATTTTGAAACATAACTTGATTATAGTAAAATACGCCCTAAATTAAAGAAAACAGTGAGAGTCAGCGTGTTTTAATGTCTAGTTAGCACGTGACTTTAAATTATCAATATCAATATAAAATCTAGATTTGTACAAACTTATAAAGTATTAAAATATTTGAAAAACGCACACACACACACGCACAAATGTGCCAAACGCACATAGGTACATATTAAAAATAAGGAAACAGCTGGCATCTTTAACGTACCTATTTTATTTATATTTGTATAAACTTTTAACAAATTATTAATAACAGAGACAAATCTTTTAACCTTGATTTACTCTCACACACACACACACACACACACACACACACACACACACACACACACACGCACACACAAACACACACACAAACACATCTATTTATTTTCATATAGTTAGTTCTTTAAGGCATAAATTATTACCCAGGTAAATCCTCAGCGCTATACTCTTTGCCCCGTGAAGAGTTTATTTATTGTCGTCACCCTCACCCCCTTCACCCCCGTCTGCCCTCTCACCCCGTAGCTCGGGGGTAAAAAACCCAGCAATATGCTTCCTAATCACCCCAACGTCGACTCGCGTTACTCACAGCTCTGGTTGACATCTTATTGTTGTTTAGTAATCGCGTTAAGGACTTATGGCTTGTTTTACGGATTCGTTTGAGTGGACAAGATTCGTTTTATTAGAGTGTTTATTTACATAAATGGACTATAATGTAACTGGAGAATTATGAAAATGTTTATCACTTTAAATTATTTGGAGTAAAACGACAATGTAATTTTTTGGAACTGAATATTGAAGTGTAAGTAGTTGTCTGTTGATTTTACCTAGGAATCCACTGCAAAACCAGTCTAGATGCAAGATCCTGGTATTTTTAAAAAAATATGACATGAGATCATTCATTAGGTATAGTTCATAATATTATATTACTAGCGGTCCCGGCAGACGTCATCCTGCCCGTTCGAAATTCACATTAGGTAACTTTAGTTAGACAACGTTTGTATGGGAAAAGAAAACGGCTTCTTTTAGGGTTTTCCCGGCAATTACTCGATTTTTTTCTCGCTGTAAGAACCATCCTTGGACTTCAACGAACATTTAAAAAAAAAATTGGCCAAATTGGTCTAGGCGTTGTCGAGTTATGCGCTTACCAACACATTTTGCGATTCATTTTTATATATAGGTAAGAAGAAGAAGATGATGTATTAATTAGCTAATAACAGCAATTTTTATTGAAGGCCGCCTTCTATTCATAAACTAAATTGTGTTTAAATACTGAAGTTACTACTAATCAATTTTTTTTCTTACCATAGGTAACTATTACTTCGAACTGATGTGAAAAAACGCCCACCTTCGATCACTTCAACAAACCAGAAACAAAACACTGCACCTCGTGAGAAATCGCCCACAATGCGGACCGTTCACCGTTGACATTTAATTAAAGTCAAACGGCAGCCATTGTTGTAAACAATGCAAGATGGCGGCGCGCGCGCAGCCGGCTCGCGCTTCCGGCGCCACAAAAGCGCAGCGCGATATTTTATTGTACTTTATTATTTTTATTTCAGTATTATTCGGTATTGCTTGGGCTATTATTTTCGCTAAATACAGGCGATGATTGTGATTGCAGTTCTCGAGTTACGCCGCGCTGTTTGCCCGTTGCTACTAACCTTGTGACTGTGGTTCTCAACATTACAATTTGGATTTTTTAGACGTTGTGACGTCAGTAAACCTATGATAAACTGTCGAGTCGACATTTTGTCAACATAATATTGACAACGTTGTCGACAAGGTTTGTCGAGTCGGTATTGTTTCGTAGTCGTCATGAAGAAATAAGAGACATCGACATGACAAGATTTCTCGCTGACAGATCACCACGAGAATAAGACGATATCGACATGACAAGATGTCGACTAGACAATTTATTACAAGCTGGCAGGTCTAGTTTATCTCGCTAACTCTCAATGACGCTTACCTACTGAGCTGTTTCGAGGTAGGTGTTTACATAGTTATTTGAAAATGAAAATTTCGTTGTGCTCATGTTTTCGACAATCGACTCTGGTGAAGGATATATGCTATGCGTGTAAAAATGCGGAAGATTTCAATGCACTCGTGTGAACCCGGGGCGCTAGTTAGATACTACATAGTATAAAACAAAGTCGCTTTTTCTGTCTCTATATCCCTATGTACGCTAAAATCTTTTATACTACGCAACGGATTTTGATAGAGTGATTCTAGAGGAAGGTTTATAGCACCAGTGTGAACCCGGGGCAGGTCGCTAGTAAGTTATAAAGGTATGAATCGATAATAACGACTCGACTTTATTTAATGAAAGCTTTGAGCACCGTCGGTTTATATTATAAGGCGTGTCGCGGTAATAATTCGTTGGCTCCCACACCGCACCGCGTGAGCAGAACATGAGCACATGCTCATGTGAGCATTTGAGCCAAATGAGCATGACCGGTAATTGGGGCGGCAATAGTTGCAAGAGGTAAAAATAGCGTTAATTTGTTATATAAAATTATTGCACTTTTAAATGCGTGTATGAGCTTTTTGCATTTTTAATGCAGTCTAATGGACAACTAAAGGACTAACACACTGGCAGTACCTACCTATACTATTGCGTATAGTTTTACTTTTTATTGGCTATTGCCCTTTTTAAAGTTCTATTGTTCTTTATTAATTGTTACTTAGTTTTTTAATTGTATCGCAGAGTGATTGTTCGTTTGTATATTATTTATATTAAATTCCTCCATACCTATATCATAGTTTATTACAGTCCATCCTTCGCTAACGTCTACAATCTTCGAGGCAGGTTGTTTCTATAGGTCGTTATACATAAAATAATATGTAATAGGCAAATCTTTATTTCTCTTGGTCACGGCATCACGAATGTTTCAAGAATGGCTGGACGGATTTATTTTTATTATGTTGTCTTTGTTATGATAAAAAAGTGCGGAAAATTATAAACTTAAGAAAACTAGACGGATAACGAAGACGGTAAAGAAAATACACGTTTAATGTTATTAAATTTTTAATTACACTCAATATTGCAGTTTTTACTATAATCTATACCTTATATACAACTACATCACAATTCAATATCTATTTTTTTACTTGCCTATGTTACAACTAGCATTTCCCCGCGACTTGTGTAGGTTTAGTACCTACTTTATACAACATCCTTATAAATTATAGCTTATTAATTAGCTATATTATTTTCAAGTTCATTAAAATTAAGAGGATTGTGAACCTGTTGATTTTCATACAAAAGGCGATAACGTTTTACACCCAGTAAATATAGTTAGATTTTTATAATTTTTGGATATGTTGTAGATATAATGAGAAACTACGTCTGTACGTTTTGATTTTTAAGAAATATTGCTTAAATAATATAGATTTTTATGATTATAAATCTATATATAGATTTTTAGATGCTAATAATTTTTTGCGTAAGCAATATTTCTTAAAAATCAAAACGTACAGACGTAGTTTCTCATTATATCTACAACATATCCAAAAATTATAAAAATCTAACTATATTTACTGGGTGTAAAACGTTATCGCCTTTTGTATGAAAATCAACAGGTTCACAATCCTCTTAACGCAGTGGTTATTGTGTGAAAAATTAATGAACATCCAAATATACATACAAAATTTCACGTTTAAAATATTATTAAGACTAAAATTAAGTTATAATCAAAATTACTGATATTCATCTATTTATATCGTGTCTTTGTTGTATTCATACCGTTCAGGTAATTGAAATAAAACAACAAAGCAATTTATAGATAAAACAGAAGTAACGAATTTAGTTATCTTTTTACCTTATAATTATAATACCAATTGGTAATATTACGTAAGCTATCTTTTCTATTTACATTTTTTTGTACAACAATAACGGTGGGTTCGATTTTGTTCTTAAAATAATTGTTATTTTTCTACGTACTTACATTATTATATTATTATATTTTAACATAAACAGAATTTGATAAGTTTTACACTCATTTGGAAATCATAAATGTAAATCTGACTTACGACAAACACCGAGGACGGTTTTATTCATTAAAAACCATTTACGATAGTAATTCCAACGCCACGAAATATACTACCCTTAATTTAACATCGAAAGCAACAAATACCCGAATATACATAAACTGTAATAATATACAATTTGTAATGTAACGTCAAATCCTTCAATTTAGTCGGCAGCTTCAAAATTGTTGAAGTAATTAGCCCCGGGTCACAACAGCTTCGAGAAGAAAGTGTTAGGCGCTGTCATGCGGCCGGGGTCCAGGAGGCGAGGGTACGAGGACCCCAGGAAAGGCCTAAACGCGGCCCGAGAGGCCTCCTCCACCGGACTCGTGGAGGCCTCCTGCGTGGACTCATCCTGGGTGTCCAGGGACGAGTCTCCGCCGTTCGTAGAACTGTTCGCCCCTAAATGCAACTTCCGAGTATGCTTCTTCAAATCAAAGTTCCGACAGAAACCCTTCGCGCAAATACTGCACGTGAACGGCTTCCTCTCGTTGTGTGTGTGCATATGGAAGGTCAAGTTGTATATCTGGTGAAAGGCTTTATTGCAGATCGAGCATTTGTAAGCCTTCTCCCCGCTGTGTGTCAGTCTGTGGTTCTTATAGTTCCCCTTTTGGTGGAAACCTTTCCCGCAGAACTCGCAGACGAAAGGTTTGTAACCGGCGTGGATCCGAGCGTGGGTGTTCAACGTCGATGAACGATTAAAAGCTTTGCCACAAGTCAAACATTTGTGTGGTTTTTCCGACGTGTGTATTATCTTATGTCTGCACAAAGTTGACGCTTGTCGGAAACCTTTCCCACAAATCTTGCACACAAAAGGCCTGGCGCCCGTGTGGACCGGCATGTGCCTGGTCAGGTTGTAATGCGCATTGAACACCTTCCCACAGTCTCCGCAAGCGAAGCTTTTATTCTTGGCCGGAGAAGGAGTGGGTCCAGTCGTGGAGGAAACAGCGTGATCAGCAGCGGGAGCTCGAGGACTTGGGGGTCTCTGAACCGGGGAAGTAGGCGGCGGTGGTCTCGGCAAATGTAACTGATGTGCGTACGTTAAAGAAACTAAATCCGGCCCATAATATAGCAGGGGGTAATGCGCTAGTTGTCTCCTGGCTGCCGGTATATACTGCTTGAATGCGGAGTCTAGGAGTTGGGCCCCGTAGGATAAGAACCCAGGCGGTGGAGGCGGTTCAGGTGAGACTGACCGTTTCCTGTCTGGCTCCATGAGCCTTGCGATGGAGAAGTTGAGGACGGGAGGGGCTGGTGTGTCCGGGGAGGTGGCGCGCTCGGGAGAGGACTCGCGCGGACCTTCTGCCCGGGACGATGGGAACGGCTGCATCTTGAATCGGGGCAGTGTGGATGTCTGGAAAGATAGAAATTATTATGTCAGTATTTCATGGTGGTGGTTACTTAAAAGCTTTGGATTGTGGTTTACTAATAAAACTATTACAGATACTTAAAAGCTTGGTCCGGCATGTTAAGAGGTTGTTTGTTAATCTATGGTTATATTTCTTATTATCCAATACGATTGGTATTTAAAGGTTTTCATTTTCCAATCGACGAGTCATTTCTCAAGTCGACGCGTATATTTGTTTTTATTTTTATGTATGACCACGCATAACTTTTTACATAGTGGTTCGATTTTGATAATTATTTTTTCAATGAAAAGGGTATTCACGCTAAAAGTTCCGACCCGATTTGGTTGATATTTTTAGTAAGTAAATGCCTAATGACGAAGAATAACAAAAAAACTACTGTTTGTTGGAATATAACCATAAAAACGGATATTTTACATAATCGCTGAAACTGCAATGTCATAAGTCTCAAATATGCACGATCCTACTGACTTTTAATCAAAGGAACTAAACTTGGCACCGCAAAATTTAATCTATTTCGTGATGCACTAAAGTCTTCTTGACACGGAACCATTAAAAGGAAAACAAACCGCACCGTGCTATTGTCGATACCCCTTTTAATTCTGTCTCAAAGCCTACATCGAGAGCTTTGTGCTTGTTTTAAGTAAATTGGAAAGCTCCCGCCCGCTCTCCCTTCGGAACACTTTAGTTTGTGGCGAGGGCGGTGACGTCAATGATGTGGGATTGTTTTTTATTTATATGTTGGTAGATTCAATTTATTATTTAAATGGAAATTAAAATCCTAAACGCGAAAGTTTGTAAGTGAGAATGTATGTATATAATATTATAATGTATAAATGTTCCTCATTCACGCAAAAACTACTCGATAGATTTTGATAAAACTTTACAACTAGTTTAAAAAGTTTAAAACAAATACCTAGGACTTTGACACATTATTTACTAGCGCCTCGGTTAAAAAATAACGGCACGTTGAGAAGAAACGCTTAGAAAAACTCGTCGCCTGTTATGGGTTTTTTGTAATAGAATAAAATACAACATTTCCACATAATATAAATAATAACGTCAATGAAGATGTGAGAGAAAAATTTATTACGTAGTAAGAAGGTACACGTGATATCTATATATATAAAAATCAATGCCACTTTTCGTTGTAATTTTATAACTCAACAACGCCTTTACCGATTTGGCTAATTTTGGTCTTGAATTATTCGTGGAAGTCCAGGGAAGGTTTGTAAGTAGAGAAAATGTAAAAAAATATAGTCCCATATACAAAGTGATTGACGGTAAGTGACTGAAGACTTTGACAGATCTTTGACGAAACTATCGGACGGGCAGGACGACGTCTGCCGGGGCCGCTAGTACTTAATAATTAATAGTTCTAGAATGTATAAATTATAAGTATATTGATTCATATGTAGGCACCTACATAATAATATATACAATGAATATGTATCGACAGGTACTTTTATTATATAGGAGTTGTTATAGATTTCACTCTTTTTCGAAAGTTTTTGTGGCGTTTTTGTGGAGTTGCAATAATATAACCAGCAGAAAGGCTGTTAAGTGTATTCACTCTTAAACAACCTTTGTACAGCTTATGTAGAACTACTTGGCCTACACTTGACAGTTCTCATAAAAATAACCCTAATTACATCAGCTAGATCTTCAGACTATTGTGGAGTCACGTTCTAATGATGAAAGTAAACATGCGAGGGTTGATCGCGGCAATTAGCGCGACAATGCATCGGCAGGGTTAACTCGCATATGCTGCGAGTGCATCGGGGGGGTTATTGTTTGTCAAGTGATTCGGATTTCGTACTCGTTTGAACGAAATAATTTGAGGAATTATACGTTTTTATTAATGGTAACACTGGATGCAACTATAAAAATGCAGTAGTTTCTTATAGGTACTTACTTAAAACTTATTTCGAACCTTCATAATAAATTGGAATTTCTTGCCCGTGGTAAAAATAATGTATTATTGAGTATTTAAATCGATCTCTTTGTAGCTTTTATAAGAATTTTAATGAGAGCACCCTATAAAAATAGGTGGAGTTTTAAATAGGTAGGTACTTACTGCAGAAAATAAATTACCTACCTTTTTCCATTATAATTATTTTAATATACTTGTATATTCTTATTCTAGCTTGCTAGAACAACTATATTATGCATCACATCATTTTTATGCAATTCTGACCTATCTATAAATATAAATGTCCATACAAATATTAATATAATCGACCATTAATATAAAATAGTTAAACTAATATTGAAAAAAAAAAGCAAAACACGACGTTGGTAGCGGCAATTATCGAAACAAAGCAGCGCAGGGTTGAATCGCGAAATATGGCACCGCGCCGGCGGCGGGAGGGTTACCCGTTGTTTAGTAAGTGATTTCCTACTTCAAACACAAACTTCGATGATTTTAAATAAAATAAATAACTTAGTAATTTTAGAAGGCAAATATGCTTTAATAATGCCTACGTATTTAGTTTGGGTTTATATAATTTTGATCTGTCAAAATGGTGAAATGTAAAATATAATAATATCATAACTAGGTACCGACCTAGGTAGGTATATGTTTCTAAAATTTACTTGACAATGGAATTTGTTTTGTTTGGCGCGTCGACGAAATTTCAAGTTTTTTTTTATATATTTAATCAATTAGGTATAACCATAAACGTTTCTCAGAGGGTTGCCATAACAAATTATGTCAAAACTTATTTCATAATAATTTCTGATGCCTTCGCGGTTATGACACATTGGGCTCGCGTATTTTTATTTTATTTTATTTGCTGAAGTTTCGTATTCTTTACAGTTTCCATAATCGTAGCACGACTGAGCTGACAATAGTCTAACGCTAAAGTCTACTCAACTCATTTCATTCCATAAAATAAGTTTATCTGCTTGACATCTGAAGGACTTTTCTTCGGATCTTAAACCATTACGAAAACAAAAGTTTTGAAGTGAAATTCGAATTTATACGAAGGACATGATTTTCCGTATTTCTTTACATTTTCTTAAATTTAACAAGTACCTTACCCGACATTTTCTTGTAGTGACCTACATAAAATTGTTGGAATAAATCCCTACTAATATTATAAATGCGAAAGTAACTCTGTCTGTCTGTCTGTTACGCTTTCACGATAAAACTACTGGACCGATTTAAATGAAATTTGGTACAAAGAAAGTCTGGAGCCTGAGAAAGGACATAGGCTACTTTTTAACCGACCGCAAAAAAGGAGGAGTTCCACGCGGACGAAGTCGCGGGCAGGAGCTAGTAAAATATATATTCCACATAAGAACGTGCTTTATTTAAGAATGTCAACTGTCATATTCAAACTATAAAAAGCATATTTACAAGGAGGTTAAACACAAAGAGGTTTTCTAACAAAAATTACCTAAGTATTTTTAACCACCTACACAAAAACTAGGTGTTATAAGTTTGACATGTATATTTGTGTGTCTGTCTGTAACATCATAGCTTACCTAACGAGTGAACCAATTTTGATTATGTTTTGTTTGATTTTAAACAACACAGTCTGTTGTACCAACATCGATCGTAATAAAGTATAGTGTGGTATAATGAAGTGTTTAACGGTATTCCATTCACCCGGCAGCTGCCGTTGGTACAATAGGTACTACTCGAATGACGTTTGTTTTCGCGCACTTTTTGTTTCGGAGCTTTCATCTCGAGAGCTTTTGGGTACCTTGTTATTCTATTAATAAGCAAAATATTTTGGAACAAAACAATTATGTATAACGTAGGTACTTCATGATTTCTGATGCCTTCGCAGTTATTATACCGCACACCTAGATCTAAAGGGACCTAACTCAAAAACCGGAAGATTTGAGTTATGCACACCATCGGATTCCAGCAAAACCCACCTACACTAGTACACTAAAACTGATTTCAGCTAATGTAACTCTGCTAGCTTTATTATAAAAAGTATAAATTTATACAGAAAACTCACGCGTGACATATTCATCAGTTTCTTGCCTCTCCTGAAAAAGTACCTTTTTTGAGTTAGCTCTCTTTAGATGTAGGTGTGCGATTATTACATTGGAATATAATCGTAGCACAACTGAGCTGACAATAGTCTAACGCTAAAGTTTCTTTCCAATGTGTAATAACCGCGAAGGCATCAGCAATTTTTAACTATAACGAATTTACGAATATGGGAACTGTGAAGTTTGGGAAACGTCAGTAGGTTAACAAAATACGCGAGTTAAATTCGTTAGGTACCTATAGTTGTTTCAGATTGCTGTTGGAAACAGCAAGAAACTCAATGAAGTATCATTTTTTTATTACATTTCAGCCAACATTAGAATTTTCAAACTACATGGTCCTTCGAGCCGGATCGAAAAAGTTTTCACAAGAAAACATATTACTTATTTTATCTTTATTAAAGCCGACTTATCTCCAATCATTCAATATCCTAATTACACTTGTGACGTCACAAATAACTATCATCTCCAACAATCTCATCTAATCCGGGCTAGCCTTCGCACCTCTTTAGATAATTCACAGATTAGGCACAGGCGAAATCACTTGACAATACATTTTGTACTTTAAAACTATTGTAACAGAGTTCAAAATGTAATGAAGAAATAAGATGTGAAATGATTCTTTGATGCTCTCCAGAGCATCCGTAGGGGCTAGTCAAGTGTGTTCAAAGACAATCTATTTGCAACCTTATGTGCTGGTGTTAAGGGTGAATTTTGTTTGAAGGAATTGTCTCAAGTGCTGTCTTGCTTTGTGTTAGGATTTGGACTTTGTGTTATGAGTGCTAGGGTAGGTTTTCGTATGCACATAGTGTTAACAAGATGTAGAACGGTCTCGAGGGCAGATAACAGATATCAGAGGTGATTTGTGATTATTATGTACTTAACAAATTGACACGTTTGCTTCCATTTTGATGAGGGCTATTATTAAATGTACCTGATACGAAAATCTGAAAATCTGCAGCTAACATTTTAAGGAGGCCTTTAGTAAAAAATACTTTGAGCTATATAATAAACTGTAATCGTCGTACAATTATAATTATAATCTACACTTATATAATAAAGAGGAAAGATTTGTTTGTATGTTTATATTGAATAGGCTCCAAAACGATTGGAACGATTTGAGAAGTTCTTTCACCATTGGAAAGCTACAGAATAAGTATTTTGAAATAAATAAGGGATCCGCGCGAAGCCGGGGCAAACCGCTAGTCTTAGCTATATATCTATGATAAACAATCATAAGTTTAAATTGCTTATGACACTTGAAAATGTAGGTACCTACTTACTTATTTATTTACTTAAATACTACCTACTTAACTAAAGTTACCTAAAGAAATGAATGTAAGTAGGTATATTTTTCCTACATTGTAAAACGGCAATCGTTAGTTATCATGAGAATCCACTTTACCTTTAGGTACATCTAGATACTTATACCTATGTATATCAATTACTTAGCGCATAGTATAGCTTAGGTACACAACTACACATATAATATACTAGTGTGGAACTCCTCCTTTTTTGCAGTCGGTTAAAAAGTAGCCTATGTCCTTTCTCAGACTCCAGACTTTCTTTGTACCAAATTTCATTTAAATCGGTTCAGTAGTTTTAGCGTGAAAGCGTAACAGACAGACAGACAGACAGAGTTACTTTCGCATTTATAATATTAGTATAAGATTATATATATTGCATTAATGCCATTACCTACTACATACCTATCAATTTATTCGTTTCTAACTCCACGTCTACCAAACAATTAGCGAGTCAAATCTCACGCCTTCAATTCCTAAAGCCAAAACCGTGCAACCCAAAAATTTGAATAACACTCGGCGTGACATCTGTCAAATCAAGACGCGATCGCTCCCGACATAATCCCGCCAAATAATCGCTTCACCGTCTCACTCTGACACGTGACATTCCCTATAGCCGTCTCGCTCTCAATCCATAATCCCATGTTGTCAACAAAGGTCATTAGAAACGACCAGTTTAAATAAAGCCATACCCCCAAACACGATGTAAGTGATTTGTGGTCCTCGAGGATCTTAGTAAATTGGTTGACGTTGCAATAGGAAATGTTTAGTGTAAGATTGGATTGGGGTCCGTAATTTGTCAGCTATTATCGAAATATGAAAATTGTTTATTACTCGGCTGAGTGGTTTTTGGATTTTTGCGTGGATTTCTATTATTGACATTTTTGACGGAAATTATTATCGAGTGGGTGCCTTTTACCTTTCTTGGATGTCTTTTGAATCTTTTGCGTAATTGCATGATGTTTAAAAGGTTTATTGGGTTTAAAAAGATTTTAAGCTATACCTACTCGTATTGTAGTATTCATTTGTATATGGAATAAATCACATTTTTAAAATCGTTGAAGGTAAAAAGCTTGTGTATATTTATATATTTTATTACTATGTAATTAAATATATTGGTAGCTTATATTATGATGTATCCAAAAGATTATTTTATGTTTAATTAAATAGATCTAGTGTCCTAAATCGATTTCAATTTGCGCAAATCTTATCACACTCCTATTTTTGTCTAATTATAATATAATCTAGCGAAAAATCGTGTAGCACCTACCTATCTACTAACGGAAATGGTAAATATTTCAAAATCAGTCTTTATTACACTACCTACGTACAAAAAATAAAAAAATACCTACTACATGTAGATGAATTCAGCATGTTCGGAACTACTAATAAACTGACTATCATTTCATAATAATACCTACAAGTTTAATAAAGGCACACGGCTCACTGATCTCGTCACAATGGCGAATCCTCGCAAATAGCTAATAATGCGACCAAATCCCACCGTTTATTATTTATCTATTTGTAATCCGCCGACTGTCGCTTCCGACGGAAATGCATTTTTTTTTCGCTCCTCGATTTTGACAAAAACCGACTTATGTCACTTTAGCGGAGCGTGGTCGGTATTAAGTTCTTACGGTCGCTTCGAGTTGGTTATGAAATTATTCGGTTGTCGCACTTTGTCATTTGATGAGTATAATAACCTTTTATATATAATATTTTGTATTTTGTGCAATATTTATAAAAGATTTTTGAGTACTGCCCTTATTCATTGAAAATATTGGAGACGACAATGCAATGTGGTTAAAGTTTTTTGTAAAAAACCTTTTTTTATTAACTTAGATACCTAATATGAGTTTTTTATATGTAATGGAATATATAAATTAATAAAAACTAATGTACCTAAGTAAAACAAGATTTTGTAAAAAAATAAAGTTATTAAAGTGTACCTATATTTACTTACATGGTAAGTAGGTATGAATTATTTTTTTCTTGTTTCGTAAGTAGGTATGTAGGCATAGATAACGAGGTCATCATCATCATCATCATCATCAGCCCGTCGCAGTCCACTGCTGGACATAGGCCTCTCCAATTGCACGCCACTTTGCTCTATCTTCGGCTGCTCGCATCCAGCTCCTGCCAGCCATCTTACGCAAATCGTCACTCCACCTTGCCTGAGGACGTCCTACACTACGCTTGCCGAGACGCGGTCTCCACTCTAGAACACGTTTACTCCAACGGTTATCGGTTCTTTGGCTAATATGGCCAGCCCACTGCCACTTTAGCTTGCTAATCCAGTGGGCTATGTCGATGACTCTGGTTCTCTGCCGAATCACCTCATTTGTGATTCGGCAGAGAACCAGAGTCATCGAGGTAACGAGGTACGAAATTTAATTTTAATCACGCTCTTACATATTCCTATGATCATTTTTAAATACAATAAAAGGTTTAAACAAGGAAAAGCTAAAAAAGAAATAAAAACATTAAAAATATCACGTACCAACTACCAATCACAATCAAAATTATATTTCAAACAGCAAAAAGTACTTAGACATAATCAAAACGAGATTCCAACTTAAAAAACAAACCAATCGTACCCTCTAATCGCCAAATTAATTAACCCGCAAATGGAGTCGAACTGCGACCCCCACGGTGGCGACCGCGGCACACGCCGGAATCGAACCGGCGCCCAATTACTGCGGGCAAATATTTGTAACCACCACGCCCCCGCGACTGAGGAGATAATGAGATCTGTTGACATTCACACTATGGGTTCTATTCCCTGGGCAGGTACTTATATATAACTATACCTATAGGTACTGTTATATATAGGGATGTATATCCAATGTATATAAGTATTTACGCTATCACATCGTTTCTACACGTGTGTTAGGTCAATGCTTACGACAGCGGAAACTTATATGTGACACCTTGTTTGTCGCCTCTAATTAATTCCTTTTTCAGTTAGTCTAGATTTGAGAGTTGCGACGGACACATGTCAATCTTATCATAGTTTTTATTAAACTTTTCCTCAGATAAACGATTTATATTTTTTTTTTAAAAACTATCTCTCGACCCATCCCGTAATAGTGGTGTCAGAAGTGGGATGGTCAGAGATAATTAACTGGCCAAATTCAAACAGTGCCGTCGCAACAAGACCATACCGCCGCGCCGAACTCGAAACTTCTTAGTACAAGTGCGCGAGTGATATCACATATTATCCATTCGAACTGAATTGAAGACTCGTTCGCTATATCCTGGTTGAGGCCGATGTGCCTCCACCGAATCTCCGCTGTACCCAGTTTAACGAAATCCACTGAATCCTGGTCCTGAGAGCCACGCTCCAGGCCCTTCCAGTTCCTGCCATTTGCTGCCCGGTATCGCTGCCAGGGTCACGACAGTAAGCCTCGTCTTCGACGAGCCTGCTGGTCCTGCTGCCGCCGTTGCCGAGTTATCTTTTCCAATATCCAGAAGACAATGCTGTTGTCCAATCTTGTGACCTTCCTTTTGCTGTGAGTCGAACTTTAACTATCGCTGTTACTGCCATATTTTGTTTTTATTATTACTATTTTTAGAACGTCAACGCGAATTAGGCGTTGTCCTACTTTACTGTCTAAACGTTTATACTATTAGTCACTTTATATCTATTTACAATGTCTACCGAATCAAAACAAGTAACTGCTTCGGAATTTCCAATTAATGTATTATGCAATTTTATAAATCCTTACAAAGGAGAACGGGATACGCTCCCGGCTTTCCTTACTAACTGTCAAAACGCTCTGGATTTATCTTCTGAAGCCCAAAAAGGCCTACTATTAAAATTCATTATCTCGCGGCTTGAAGGAAAAGCCCAGATAGCCTGCTCAAATAGAGTTTTCGACAAGTTCGAAGACTTAAAAGTCTTCCTAAAACAAAATTTTGGGAAACTAAACATTATAATCATTTACTTCTACAACTCCAATCATGCAAACAAAATAATTCCGAAACAGTTGCTCAATTTGCTTTGCGCTTGGAAAAGTGTTTAACTGAATTACAGTCCGAAATCCACAACTCCGAATCCAAAAAGAAAGATGTATCCGGTCGAATTGCTATGACCGAAGACCTAGCTTTGTTTACTTTTCTTATTGGTCTTAAGTATAATTTAAGCATGTTCGTTAGAGCTCAGTCTCCTAAAAATTTAAATGATGCTGTTTGTATCGCTGTCGAAGAGGAGAAGATACAAAATTTAAATATGACTAATGTTACTACACCCATTAAAATATGCAAGTCCTGTAACAAAAAGGGACACACTGAATCACAATGCTATTTAAAGAAGAGGTCTGAAAAACCCTATTTCCCTTCTACTTCCAAAGGGGTTTCAGAACACCCTATCGTATGCCGATACTGTAAAAACATCGGCCATGACATTTCCCAGTGCAGAAAACGCTTATATAACAATAATCGAAATGCCAATAACGGTAATAGGCCTGCCCTTGTTCAACATGTCGAGTATCCTATTTCTCTTGAGAACGCCGACTCACATAGCGAGTACGACGAAACAAAAAACTAAGTAAGCGGTTTCCGGGTCCGTGCCGACAGAAACCTGAGAACACAGGCACAAAATATTTCCAGATCCAAGCTGTTTCTAATAAATCCACTGTATCCGCTGAATCCACTGTGTCTACCAAATCCGCTGTTTCTACTAAATCCACTGTATCCGCTGAATCCTCTGTGTCTACCAAATCCGCTGTTTCTACTAAGTCCACTGTATCCGCTGAATCCTCTGTGTCTACCAAATCCGCTGTTTCTACTAAGTCCACTGTATCCGCTGGATCCACTGTATCTACCAAACCCGCTGTTTCTACTAAGTCCACTGTATCCGCTGAATCCTCTGTGTCTACCAAATCCGCTGTTTTTACTAAATCCACTGTATCCGCTGAATCCGCTGTGTCTACTAAACCCACTAAATCCACCAGATCCGCTGAATCCCCTGTATCTACCAAATCCGCCGTTGCTAATATTAAATATTTTAAAAATCCGTTATCTCCCACAAAATCCGCTGTTTCTACCAAGTTAAATCCCGGTAGTCAACATCCTTTTTCTAAATCGGGTAAACAGTTTGTTACCATGTCCAATATGTCACAACATACAATTTCTGCTGCATCGGCAACTCGTGACTATCCTGCGAAACCTGAAACTACTTACGATGAAAGACATCAACATGATTCCCACGTTACAAATAAATGTGCTAACTCTAGCATTCTCTCTGAGTCCGAATTAACTGACTATTTCCTAGTCGAATCAGAAACATATTCTACTATTTTCGATGTTTCCCAAACTACTAAATCACGTCTTCCCTATATTGAAGTAAAAACTTCCCATTCCAATAAACCAATACGTTTACTTGTTGATACTGGTAGCTCCATATGTATTATTAAACTTTCAAGTCTTACAAAATCTCCTGAACTCGAAAAACACATAATTAAGTTCAAAGGAATAAATGACCTCGACTCTTTCGCAGAAACCAAAGGGAAGTTTATGCTCACCCTTGAAACCGAAAATACAGTTTCTATTCCTTTCTATTTCCACGTGGTTGAAAACGTAAATTTAGATTATGACGGAATTCTAGGTTCAGATTTCCTTTCCACTTACAAAACCTCTATTCAGTTTATCAAATCGCGTGTCATAATTGAAGATAACCCTAAGAAATACTTCCAACTCAAAACTACTGAACCAATTTTCGTTATTCCTCCTAGATGTGAAATGCTTGTTGAATGCCCTGTTACCAACCCAGAACTAAAAGAAGGGTTAATTCTGAACACAAAATTAGAAGATTATCCAAAAATCTATTTTTCAAAATGTCTCGTTCATGTTAAACCTAATAACAAAATCAATATATCTGTTTTGAATATCTCTGAAAAAGAAGTCGTTTTAAAAAATGTGAAGTTTACTTTAGAACCCGTCTCATTCGTTCTAGAAAACAATACTATTTCCTCTGAATCCGTAAATACTAATTCCATTTCTACATCCTATGAACCAACTCGTGAAACTAAAGTTCAAAATGCTATTAGAACTGAACACCTCAATGACGAAGAAGAATCATTACTTCGAAATCTCTGTCTCGAATATCAAGATATTTTCTATCTCGAAGGTGACCATCTCACCTCCACTAAAACCTTATCACATGAAATTCGTACTACTTCGGACAATCCAATTCATGTTAAAAGTTATCGTTTCCCCGAGTGCCACAAAAATGAAGTGGACCGGCAAGTTAAAAACATGCTAGATCAAAAAATTATTCGACCTTCAAAGTCTCCATGGTCAGCACCCATTTGGGTAGTTCCTAAAAAAGCTGATGCCTCAGGTAAAGCTAAGTGGCGTATAGTCATCGATTATCGCCGTCTCAACGAAATCACGATAGGTGACGCCTATCCTATCCCAGTTATCACTGATATCCTAGACCAACTAGGTCACTGTAAATATTTCTCGACCTTGGATCTCGCATCTTCATTCCATCAAGTTGAAATGAAGTCTTACACTGATTCTGAAAAAACAGCCTTCAGTGTCCCATCAGGACATTACGAATTCACCCGAATGCCTTTTGGGCTCAAAAACTCACCTTCAACCTTTCAAAGGTTAATCAATGTCGTCCTTTCAGGTCTTCAAGGCCTCCACTGCTTCACGTACATGGATGACATAGTAACGTTCAGTTCTCCTTCACCTTCAATCCCATATTCAAAAACTCACCTTAGTTTTCGAGAAACTCCGAGAACATAATCTTAAACTACAGCCGGACAAGTGCGAGTTCTTACGACGTGAAGTTCAATATTTAGGTCATGTCATATCAGACGAAGGCGTGAAACCTGATCCTAAGAAAGTAGACTGCGTCACAAAATTCCCTATACCTAAATGTCCAAAAGACATAAAATCGTTCCTAGGCCTCGTCGGTTACTACCGACGTTTCATCCCCAACTTTTCCCATTTATCAAAACCACTTACTACCCTTTTAAAAAAGGACAGAATTTTTCAATGGGGCCAAGTTCAACAAGAAGCATTTCAAATTTTAAAAGACAAAATCACTACTGCACCGATTTTACAATATCCAGATTTTACTAAACCTTTTCTACTAACTACTGACGCTTCAAATTACGCTGTATCTGCAATTTTATCCCAAGGCGAGGTAGGAAAAGACCTTCCGATAGCCTTCGCTTCCCGCACGTTAAATAAAGCCGAAGGAAACTATTCCACGACAGAAAAAGAATGTCTAGCTATACTCTTTGGTACAAAAGTATTCCGACCCTATCTCTATGGACATAAGTTCACCATAATTACCGATCATAAGCCTTTACAATGGCTTTTTAATTGCAAAGACCCAAGTTCACGACTCGTTCGATGGAGGCTAAAACTAGAAGACTATGATTACCAAATTCAATATAAAAAAGGAAAATTGAACTGTAACGCCGATTCCCTTTCACGAAATCCCATACAAGTTATCGACAATGACTCGCTTCCTATATCACCTCAACCTTCTATATCAGATACCTATGAAAGGTATTTACAACTTAGTCGACAACCTGATACTATTTCTTATGATACCGTTATTATAGAACATAACGAATCTCTCCTCAAAGCCAAATGTAAACTCATAGTTTACCCGTCAGCCATCGATTTAGACGACTCTATTCCTTACTGCTCCGAAATTATAGAATCATCAAAAAGTGACCCTGATATTCGATCCATAGAAAGAGAGCTAAATACTTTCCACTCCACAAATAATGATAAACAAGTGTTTACCCACTTGTTCATTCGTGTCCATCATTACGATGAAATGTCTTATAAAGATATTTTTAATATCCTTCGAGATTATAGAGATTTGTGGATAAATTTCTGGTACCAAGATGAAAAAGAGTTTGCTATTTCAGACTTTAAAAACCCATTCAATAAAGTTTCCTACACAAAGATTTATAATATGTTAGCATACATATTTCATAACACCGGCATTAAAGTCAATATTTATCGTAACAGTATCCTATTTCCAACACCTACCGAAGTCCAAAAGATATTAAAAGACAATCATGACTCACCGTCAGCCGGTCACCCGGGAGTCAATCGTATGCTAGACAGACTCAAATCTATGTACTGGTGGAAGAATATGCGCCAGGACATAGAAAACTATGTAAAAAATTGTAAGTCCTGCCAAGTCAATAAACCTTTACGTCAAATCAACAAATCACCAATGATAATAACCTCAACAGCTACCAAGCCAATAGAAAAAATATTTCTTGACCTTGTCGGTCCTCTCCCCGAGACAGCCATTAATAAGTACAAATTCCTTCTTACAATACAAGATGATCTCACGAAATATTCACAAGCGTATCCCATGCAAACTTGCTCTGCCGAAGAAACTGCCCAACGTCTCGTCCATTTCATTTCCCATATTGGAATTCCAAAAATGTTAGTCACAGACCAAGGTACTAATTTCTGTTCCGATGTGTTTAAACAACTTGGAAAACTTCTCGGAATCAAACACGTGTTCGCTTCCCCTTATCATCCTCAAACATGTGGTGCCTTAGAAAGAAGCCACTCCACTCTTAAAGAGTATCTCAGATCATATGTAGATGAAAATAATTTTGCTTGGGACCTATATGTAAATACTGCTATGTTCGCCTACAATTCCAATGTCCACAGTACTACAGGCTATTCCCCTTTTGAATTGTTATTCGGGTATAAACCCTATATCCCTCACAGTATCGATACCTTAGAAAGTAACACTTACACTGACTACGTCCGTGCTCTGAATCATAGATTGTACTATAGTAGACAAAAAGCCCTTCAAAACATAGAACGCTCTAAAGAACGGTCCAAAGGTTATTATGACGCAAACACTAAACCGATTAATTATAAAGTTGATGACATGGTATATGTACGATGTCACCACAAACAAAATAAAGCTCTATCTCCTGTATGGAAAGGCCCATACAAAATAATAAAAATAAACGGCAATCATACTTTAACGCTACTTATTAATCGTAAACACGTACGTCATCACTATGACGAAATAAAACCAGCTCATTAATTATAATATTAATCATTCTGTTTCTTATCTATATATATATATTTCGTTTCAGGAACTCGATATGCTACACACTGGGCCGATTTATTACGCCGATTATTGGCAGTTCTGGACTCTATTTCGATAAATTACCAGAATTAAAATTCACCAACGATAATTGGAATGTCGTTACTTACTTAGATATAGGTCATATACAACCCCATTTAGGAAAAGTCGATTTACTATTCAAAAGATTATTCACATTTTGTAACGATCACGCCTCTTCGCAAATACAACAAGACTGTACTAATACTTTCATATCTTTAAAAAGTCAACATGCTAATAATATAAAAAAGTTCTCTTCAATTTCTTATTTAGTTTCTAGTTCAAAACCTAGCCGCGTAAAACGAGGACTAATTGACGCAGGCGGTAGTTTATTAAAAACTTTCTTTGGAACTCTCGATTCTGATGACGCCGTCAAATTTACGGACGCTATCAACCAAGTACAGTCAGGCGAGAAACAACTCGCATCTCTTATGAAAGATAATATCCATATTCTTAAGTCTACAATTACTAATTTTAATGCATCTATTAATAAGGTTAACAATAACGAAATAATTCTTAATCGTAATTTTGAACTTTTAAATCAAACCTTAGATTATTTAATAAATAATAATGATAAGTTAGAAATTAAGGTTAGACTAAATTCATTACTCAACATTTTAGAAAGTGTTGTTATGTCTCTCTCCTTCGACATCGATGACGTCAATAATATAATTTTATTCAGCAAAGCTAATATTCTACATCCAACTATACTCAGTCCCTATCAGCTTTTCTCAGAATTAGACCAAAATAAACACCTTTTACCAAGACACTGCGAATTACCCTTACTGTTATCATTAGATAATGTACATGAAATAATCGATGTATCAAAAATTGTAACCTTTTACTATTCTAATAAGTTAGTTGTTATTCTTAAGATTCCTCTAGTAATTCCACAAACGTATGATCTATTTCATACAATCCCTATACCTGTTGCGTATGACGCTTCGAAACCCGATACCTTTGTACTCATTGCACCGGATAAACAATTTATGGCAATAACAAACGACAGGATGTTTTATGCGTTAATCGAAGACATTGAAAAGTGCAAATTAGTGTCAAATCAGTGTTATATATGTGAACTAACAAGTGTTTTTTCTTCCATTGCAAATCCAACATGTGAAACTATCCTAATTACTGAAGTAGTGAATAAGTTACCCAAGTTATGTCAAGTAAAGTTAATTCATGGACATATAGATGTTTTCCAAAAACTTAGAAATAATAAATGGATTTATGTTCAGTCGGAGCCTGGAAAAGGGCATTTTACATGTGAAAATGACTCTAACAAATATGACGAAATTCTGTTTGGTACCGGAATAATGTCCTTACCAAAAGGCTGTAAAGCATTCTTTAAAACCCTACAGTTCTCAGCTAGCGAAACGCTAGAAACAAATATAACAAATCAAATAAGTAGTTTTAATTTAATCGAAGATGATTGTTGCGAAAAAGATAAAATTAATAGAACCCTTTCCAGACTCCCTTTCGCCAAGTTGTCCAATATCAATGACTTTGGACAACTTCTCCAAGCAAGCGTCCACCTGGACGATTTTGAAAAAGAATTACATAAACTAGATTTAGAACCTACTCATTTAGAAAAATTTGGTGTCCATTACTTGTCCTTCACGTATGTTATATCAATCCTAATCTCATTATTTATGTTGTATAAAATAAGGAATATGTGTTGTAATAAAAAATCATCTGGCTATTGTATTCAAATATTTAATCAGTGCAATAATAAAAAATCTATAGAACACCGCTCTGAGATGAAAACTATCACAGTTCAAGAACCATTTAGTAAAACCCCTGAGACTTCAGATGAAGAAGTCTTCACGGGTTCAACAAAGTCTTTACCTACTCCACTAAAACGAAATATTTTAATTTAAAAACTATTTCCAGAATAACCCTTTGTCTCAATGCTAAATCTTAATGAGTAATAATGTTTGCTCTATATTAAAACGTATACTTACTAAATCTTCATGTCCTATTATTAAATAAGTATATACTATATCCTATTGTTAAGTTAATTTGTACTAAATCTTTATAATACTACGTTCTAATATTAAGCTCGATAATGTTTACTTAATACTAAACCGTAAGAATGTAAGTTAATGTAATACCTAATGTTAGTTTATATTAAACCTTTATAATGGTATATCTTACTGCTAAGTTCATTTATGAACCAGATCAACCCTCACTTCTAGACGACCTTTCTATTTTTCAATTTCACATCACACTTTCAGTGATGTTCAATCTTAAAGGGGGAGGTGTTATATATAGGGATGTATATCCAATGTATATAAGTATTTACGCTATCACATCGTTTCTACACGTGTGTTAGGTCAATGCTTACGACAGCGGAAACTTATATGTGACACCTTGTTTGTCGCCTCTAATTAATTCCTTTTTCAGTTAGTCTAGATTTGAGAGTTGCGACGGACACATGTCAATCTTATCATAGTTTTTATTAAACTTTTCCTCAGATAAACGATTTATATTTTTTTTTTAAAAACTATCTCTCGACCCATCCCGTAATAGTACCTACACAAGAGAACTTGTTAAACTTTTTTTATAATTTAACAGCCGATTTCTATTATCGCAAATCTGAAGCTAACTCAGATAGGTAGGTACCTACCTAAGTTATTATTTCGGAAAAAGCGAAAAAATGATTAGGTAATATTCAATGATACTTCCTGATGCCTTAGCAGCCTTAGCTTATTACACATTGGAATTAAACAATATTAATGGACTTAACTCGCGTTCTTTATTTTATTCGCTAACGTTTCGGAGCCTTTACAGATTCCATAATCGTAGAACGACTGAGCTGACAATAGTCTAACGCCAATTCACACCATGCCGTCCCATAGAATAAGATTATAACCTATTTTTCTTAACATTATCAAAATTTTACTCTACCTTTTTTAACAATTATTTTCCTTTGGTGAGCTTGACTTAGTTTTCTAGCTAGTTACAAAATAATCCAGCTTATAAACGTCATTTTTAAACGAGGGGACCTGAGACAATTGAGTGTTTAACCCTACGACTGCTTAAATCTGTCACACCCTAATTTGTCACAACCGAGGTGCTAACTCCTTCGGAGGCAGTCGACTGTGACGGCTTATGACGCTTGGAAATAGATGTCACAATGATGCATATTCACAGAGGTGCTGAATGATTGGAAATGACACTGAGATGAAAATGATTTTGCGGATTTTAACATGAAATATTAATTGTAAGGGTTTATTTATTTGTTTGTTTTTATGTGATGGTGTCACGCTTGGATCGTAGAACTGATTCTTATGAATTTTGTAATAGTCGTGACCAATTGTTTGTAGGAAACTATAACAAACAATAAGCATACAAGAAAACTTTATCGCTCTTAAAACACCTAATTAAAAATAATATTAGGTATTATCTATAGGAATAAATTCGGTTCGAAGAGACAGGCCCACAAAATAATATTTTAAAGGCCTCGCTGGAACGAAATAGCTATAGTTATAATGGATTTTTCTCGCGCATTTTATTTGCGTTTCGATAACTTTACAATTTTATAATCGTAATCGTAATGACGATCGTCTAACACTTAAATAAAAATACGCGATTGAAAGCCGTTAGGTATAGGTATTTCATTCCAATGTGTAATAACCGCGAAAGCGTCAGAAATTATTTTAAGAAACCTGTTCAAAGATAGATAGGTTACTCTTATCTTGACGTATCTACCTAATTACAAAATGATGAAAGGTTACGAATTGGTACCACTCGAAAACATAAGTCCGTAGGTACCTATATATCTACTTGGTTTAATTTGTCACACATCACTTATTATAACTACATAATTGTCCAAATTAATAATCCCTCGCAACCCTCCCACATTAATTCACAGAGGTGTGAACCTCACTTAACCCTATAACGGTTTATGTGACGTGACACAGGTGAGCCCTCCGCTATGGACTGTCACAGAGGGCCGAGGGAGGGTTGAGGGTTAAGGCAATGAGGGTTACGTCGGTTTAAATTAACTTGATTTAAATATGTGACGTGGAAAAAGTTTAATAGTTGCAATATGAGGCAATTTTAATAGATAGGTAGGTTAATTTGTAGGCATAGATGCATCATTTTTAGAAGCTGTTTTTTTCTTACATACCTATACTTTTATTTAACCTGTTATGTGGTATTTATGTACTGGTCAAATCCGGATTTTATTTACTAGCTGACGAAGATACTTACCGCGTTTTTTTAGAATCATTTATTTTCTTTCAGTTTTGTTATTTATAAAAGTAAAATCCTATCTGTAAAAGTCCAGAGAAGGTTTAGGTACATACCTAAAGTAGGAATATAATAAGGTAGGAATAAAAAACCAAATAATTTCTGATGCGTTCGCGGTTATTATTCATTCGAATGAAACAACTTTTAACGGATTTAACTAGCGTATTTCATTTTATAAACTGACGTTTCGGAGCCTTTGGCATAAGTCTATTATCAGCTCAGTCGTGCTACGATTATGGAATCTGTAAAGGCTTCGAAACGTCAGCCAATAAAATAAAATACGCGAGTTAAATCCGTTTAAAGTTTACCAAATTTAGGCAAAGCGGTCCAGCTGTTTTCGAGTTTTAGCGAGACAATCGAACAGCAGCTATTAATTTTTCTTATCAATAAGTACATAATTATGTGTTTATAGTTTTTACAAAGGCAGGTAGGTAGGTTGGTACCTAATAACATTTTTATTTAAATACATTAAAGTTCTGAAACACATGTTACCTATTAAAGTACATTTACGTTAACGTTTTGACAATTAAGCTATTAGTTACAACACCTTTTTATAATACCTAAACAAAATAAAGGAGATACGTAGGTACCTATTCAAGATTTAACCTACCTAACTTAAAGAGCTAAGTATTTTACTGATATCAAATGCTTTTTAGAATAATAATATCTGATGCCTTCGCGGTTATTACACATTATAATAAAACAACTATTACAGGATTTAACTCGCGTATTTTTATTTTATTTTATTTGCTGACGTTTCGGATTCGTTACAATTTCCATAATCGTAGCACGACTGAGCTGACAATAGTCATAAATAAATAATAAATTATAGACACTTTAGCGTAAGACTATTGTCAGCTCAGTCGTGCAGTCAGCAAATAAAAATACGCGAGTTAAATCCGTTAATAATTGTTTCATTCCAATGCTTGTTAGAAGTTATATTTGTAACGCGTACTTAGTATCTATTAAAATGCATGGATTATTTCTCACAAAGAAAACGGATTATCGTCGGTGCAAGTTGCAAATACAAAACAGACAAACATACAAACAACCCTTTTGTGGCTAACTCCGGAAGTCTATGGTTTACGTAACAGTATCATTTCGTAGTTTCCGGCGACGAGCGATTAAGTGTTAAACGGGAAAGTGGACAAAAGTGTGGCCACTTTTTCATGATTTAAACAAAAAAGTTGACAAAAGTAGCTGGGTCCACTTTCTTCTTTGATAATGAATCGTTTATCGCTTCGGATTGAGTCGGATACTTTACTATTAGGTAAGTAATATTTATTTTAGTGGGGATTAGTAATTAGGTACCTAGTTACCTACTTACTTCTTTTCACTTTAACTTTTCAATACGGTTTTTTTATCAGGTAATTGCTCATTTTTACCCCCTTCTAGTCATTGGAATTTAAGAACTTCAGCGGATCTAACTTGCTACGATACCTATAGAGTTTCGAAAATTTTACAATTCCCGTATTTGTAGCCGACTGAACTCTTGTATCGTTTATTGGTAGATAGGTTGTGTTGTAAGGAATTCGATCCTAGCGTGTATTCTAGTTTTAAAATTATTAATTGTTAATTAAATATGATAAGGTAGTATCTACGGTTTTAGTTTCTGCTTTGTTATATCAGGCGCGTGCAGTGATATGCACATGTATGGCGCCAGGGTAGGCATTCTATACATACATACACTGAATGCACGCCTTTGGTGGCTTTGGTTTAAACCCAGGTAGATTTACAAGTTAATGAGTAAATATATAAGTAGGTACCTACCTATTGGATGAAATTAATTTTGTTATGCATGATTAGGTAGTTAGGTAAATGTTAAGTTTGTTAAAGAGCAGTAGATAGAATCATTTGAAGATCAAGATTTTTTTCTAAGTTGCTAATTAGGTAAAGGATGCAATAGGAATAAAATTTACAAACCTTTTCAGTTAAATTCCAAGCGTCACTCATCCATCCCAGGTATATGATCACTTAAGATTGACTTGGCTGTAAGCTCCGCACCTTTGCCTTCCACACAAGAAAACTAAAGTCTATGGTCACTGTCACCCGGTCATTGCACCGAAAACCAAAAACCCGGCAAAGATGGCCGGTCCGAATTGAAAATTGGTGTGACGTCGGAAAGGCGCGCGGCAAGTGGCCTGTGGCAAACACCCGCCGCTCTCAGCCTTTAATAATTCAGGATTCGGACCAACAGCGCGCGTCGCCCCTCCCTCTCGCGGAACCGTGTTCAAAATCTCGCCGTCTCTTTCTATTTTGTTGCGCATTTGTAACCATCGCTACCCGTCTCGCTCGTACTCGTGCGCGGGGTGTATTCTCGTCCTGCTCGCTCTCATTAGGCGGGTCTGGGCTGGTGTATTATGCAGCATGTTTGCGAGCATTTCGTTAGGTTTGCACAGAGTACGCGGCGGACAGAGAGTGCTGGTCGGGGGTGAGTAGGTATATTGTATTGTCGTCTCCGCCCTTTGTGTGCGGGAAATTAATGAAAGCTGTTAGATGTGGACGGGCCCGGGCGGAGATAACAGTTTATGTATTGATTTTGTATTAGTGTTTTATTGGAGGTGGTACCTGGGATTGTGTAAGTACCTAGTCCTGTTTTATTATATACTTACCTAAGTAGAAGCCTAATTAGTACCTTCGTTGGTAGTAGGTAAGTAGGTTGGTACCTTCTTAGGTGAGAACTAATTAAAAATCTGCAAGTAAAACACTTTTTAGTAAGTTTGTACCTAATTGTATGTAGGTACCTTCTTACTTAGGTACTTCTTGAAATTTTGAGATTTTCCGATGCTTTGGAGCTATAAGACATTAAATTCATAATATAATAATAACGAATTTAACTCGCGAATATAAGGTAAGTAGGTACCTACCTACCTATATTTCATGAAGAATAATAATAATTCCTGTGCAATGATAAAAGATAAATGATAAGAGACGAGTTCAGCCCGTTAGGTAAGCAAGCAAATATCTACCTAATAAAAATCTTTAAAACCTAGTAGGTAAGTAATTAATGTACCTGTCTTATTATTAACTAGTAGTACCTGAAGAAAACTAAAATTCATTTCTTTTTAGGATTCTGTTTTAGAATAGACACTTAAAAAAAACCTTAATTTATTTAGGTAGGTAAGTATTGCATACCTACTTGTACTGGACATGTGGTAAGTAGGTACATGGCTATAGCGTTAGACTATTGTCAGCTCAGTCGTACTACGATTATGAAAACTGTAAAGAATCCAAAACGTCAGTAAACAAAGTATAATAAAAATACGCGAGTTAGGTAAATCCGTTCATAGATATTTCATTCCAAAGTGGTACATTCTTCGAGTACCTACCTAGGTACCAGTAATATTCTCTACGCACCTACTTCTACTTGGACTAATTAATAAATGTAGGTACCACGTAATAGGTACAGGTGTACCGATTAGATTGTACTGGATTAGTAGGTACATCTATACTAATATTATAAAGCTGAAGAGTTTGTTTGTTTGTTTGTTGGTTTGTTTGAACTCGCTAATCTCAGGAACTACTGGTTCGAATTCAAAAATTATTTTTTTGTTGGATAGACCATTTATCGAGGAAGGCTTTAGGCTATATAACATCACGCTGCGACCAATAGGAGCGAAGAAACAGTGGAAAATGTGTAAAAAACGGTGAAAATATGAAGCCTTATGAAGAAGTGACAGTTAGAAGACTTTGACAGATCTTTGACGAAACAATCGGACGGGCAGGACGACGTCTGCCGGGGCCGCTAGTTTATAATACTTGTACTGGTTAAGCAACCTACGTTCACCGAGTGCCAGTTTATATTACTTACTTAAAACAACAAGAGATGGCGCTGTTTTAATAAAACTATAGCGCCATCTGTTAACAGATATAAAAATTTATCCCAAGGATTCTGTCTACGATTGTAGAGAATTGTTTGAGCATTTGGCGTTAATATAAGGAAGTGATTTTAGCTTCCAGCGCCATCTATCATGTCGTATAAGCGCCTCAGCCTTTCAGACAAGCAAGTCGAATGTCTAGACGGACCATGACCTAGCTAACCCAGTAAGATGTGATGTAGCTGTTTTATGTGTCTTTAAAACAAAGGCTTGAAAGCTTCCTCTCAGGAGGTTTTGCAGTTAAAGCCCATTAGCTGGCCAACTGCGCTTCAGTATTCAGTTCGAAAAAAAAAATCTATAAAATTGCTCAAGTTCGCCCGGATCCGTTTTTAATAGCCTCAGTGATAATGTAGCTTTCTAATGAAAAAATAATTATTAAAATCGGGCCAGTACTTTTTGACTTTATTCCTTATGGACAAAAATACAAATCTTTCCTCTTTATTATATTAGTATAAATAATGTCAAAAAATCGATTTATTACTCTCTAGTTTATAGTTGTAAACTTTAAGTCCTAAATTAGCCTTGCAAGATGTACCTTTAATTAGATAAGCATCTCATTAGAATATAGATACTATATCCTTAATAAATTAATAAAAGGAGGTTTATAGCTGAATGAAGTTTGATTTTAATTGTGAATTTTGTTGCATAGGTACCTGTTAATAATATTATTATATAGGCAAGCACAGGTTGACTGGTAGAGAATACCTTAAGTCCGCAATATGTTCTTTTGTAATGTTTTGTAAATACTGTTTATAAATAACTAAATTATAGTCTTTTAGAAAGGAAGGTAAGTGAAATACAAATAAAAAACACCATATTTTAAACCAACTTTATTTTTAGCTAAAATATAATAATTCATACATCAAAGAGGTTCCCTAAGTATATTGTAATAATACCGCGATAATACAAAAAAAAAAGAAAAATAGCTACCTCACATAATACTCGTATCGAAGGTATGGATAAAAGCGTTAAAAAAAGAAGTCAGATCTTAAAATATAATTAGCGAATGGTAATTGGACGGTCGTCGAGAACAAACAAACAAACACAACAGCAAACATTTATTTTGAAAAACTTAATGCGGCGGACTGTGTGTACGGGGGAAGCAATTTGAAAAAAATAATTGTAAATCATAAAAACGATGGCACAGTTACTGGGTTTATAAATGCATGGAATAGGAAAAATAGACCCTATTCCTTCTTCCCGTAAGGATTTACTTTACTTTACAGGACTTTAACATTAGCTAGCAACTTTCCTTACCCTTTATAGGTATATTCATTGACCTAATTGATATTTTTACTAATTCCATCCTTCAATTAAATATAATTTAGCTAAATTTCTTAATCCCAGTTTAAAAATCCCATACACACAGCGCACCGTGACGTGTACCCGACTGCACATGACAGAGACGGCGATACATACAACAACGTTAACTAGAAAGAGACAAAATGATTATGTCCTTGATTGCTTGAAGTTCGTACAGTCGTATATATAACACTAATATGGCAAACTTTCGACAGTGATATGCAATCACGCGTAAACTGTCCACTAACTCTATAACATATTGAAAGAAGTAGTTTAATAAAAATAATTAAAATTAGTCTCTGATTCACAAAGTAATCTGCGGCAAAAATAATTACAATTAGGTAGTCTCTGATTCACAAAGTAATCTGTAGCACAATATATTCTGATGCTTTCGCGGTTATTACATATTGGAATAAAACATTTATAATGGATTTAACTCGACATTGATTTCATGCTGATGTTTCGAAAACTTTACATTTCCCAGTTTAGTGATAGTTCAGAAGCCAGTAGCTCACTCTGGTACGAATATGAGAATTGTAAAATTTTCGACACTTCAGCATAAAATAAGCGATTTAAATCCGTTATAAACGTTTTACTGAAATCTGCGACTTTTTTAAAAGTTGGCCTTAAAAATATTTACTTCCATCTAACTCTATAGTCACGTACATTTGGAATATATTTTTTAATTTTTAGCAAGATATTTTTTTTGTTTTTAGTTTCCAATATGAGACAGAGTTAGTTCGCAGAAGGCGTGCGAGCGAGACGAACAATGCCGGACCCAAATAAAACACTACCTACACTTACAAGTACCATCGGGGGTAAAATGTAATATTTTTGAAATAAAATCAAAATATTTTTTTTTATTTTAAAATCTCAGAGCAAAAATCTTAAACTCGCTCAAAACGTGTAAACAGATATGCGTCATAAAATATTTTGATTTTATTTGAAAAAACCTTATTTCACATTAAAACCCGCGGTGCGTCGCTAACATAGCCACTTAGTACCTAATGTTAGTAAAAATCCCTTAATGCATTCAAAATATATATATAACTAATTATATAGTAGCTGTCGACACCATCTGTATATTACTTGTATAATATCATACATCTATGTATTTTTTTTTCAAAATATCTGTGCCTAATATACATTTAAGCCGATTTTTGAGAAGCTCATAAAGGGTAAAAGTGTTTTTGGACATTTTTTTTGTCAACCGACAAAAAACTACTCGAGAAAATTGTACGAAGCGTTTTGTACTCAAAATGAAACGATTAAATGCATTTTTGAACAAAATTGTACACGGCGCTTGAAAGGGTGAACACGCCATTTTTTTTTTTTAAAAAAAAGGTGGCATTTTTTTTTTGTCTGTGGATAGATGAAGCATACAACGTCTCTTAAGTATTCAATATACATAGTATTTGATCCTTACGAACTAGTTACACTCTATGCTGATTCCATACGAAATTACAACGACTACTTTATTTAGTACATACAGTTGTTTTCCACTTAAGTAATTAAAAAACGATTAGAAAAGAGTGATCTAGAGTAGAGTACTCTGTACTACGAAAGCAAGCGCGGGAGTCGAAGCAGTGATGCCAACGTTACTACACAAACAAAAGAAAGTAAAATTGTCTATAGTACAGTCACTTGTTTATGGTTATTAGGGTCAGATATTTCTTAGTATGACTGTACTTATGTATATAAACAAATTTTCGTTTAATATCATTATCAAAGATGTTATAAGGATTTTTTAACACATTCCGCAACTTTTTATCGTTGAAATGTTTTTGCTAATATTTTTTTTTCAAACCAAAAATTTTAAAAATGAAAATCGGGCCAGCCAAATACAGTTTAAGCAACTTTAAAAAACCTGTATCAAATCAGAAAAAAAAGTTACATTGCAGATTGACAGCAGTTACGTTGGCAGCACAGACTCTGGAAAAACATTTTTTTTTACGTATAAACTTGATATGATCAATTTTAGACTTACAATAAAACTACAAAGTAAATTATAAATGACGATTGTGCCATAGTATTGTGCCAAGCGTAAACCTCGAGATACGTCGCAAAATCAATTCCGTTCTGTGGATAGCTACTCTGTGGCGGGGTGTGTTCGTCTCTGTCGCACGTTAGGCCGCGCGTAGTGTGCGACAGAGACAGAAGATGTAGACTATACAAGATTAGAGTCTACTTCGGTTTGGTTGGCGCTTTTTTAATTCGTATTTGGAATTTACATGTCGAGTTGTATTGTGGCATCTTATTAAGTTTTTGACACAGAGACACCAGTTTTCATATACAAAATGTGATTTAATTTTCAAAATTAACTTGAATTTACACATTTTTTGACAGCGTATGTAGGTATACATTTCTAGATGATTGAAAGTGATTAAGAGTCAAACTTTATCTTTTATTTTCTGTTCGAAATAAAATTGCTGTCAAAACTTAGTCGAGAAAATTATTTGAAAAATTACATTTCATATGAAAACAGGATTTCTGGATCTCATAAGTAGTTGAAAAAAAATCTTATAGGTACAATAAAATTTTAAGTACGATGCCATAAAAAAAAAATCATAACCTCATTTTTTTCCACAACCAAAGATTATAAATATAGAGCCGCCACAGCGTTGGAGGTACAGATCGTGCGAGAGGGACAGCGCTAGTTACATTTACGTTACGTTAAGTACGTGCGAGCGAGACGCATTACATGGTACTGTTGTCCCACTCTAGCTGGCTGATGTTCCGGTACTTGTGCTGTTTGCCCGGGATCACTGGGGAAAAAAAAATCAGAAATTAGGATTTTTTTTTGAGATTTTTTCTATATCAAAGGTCTATAAGATGGCTTTCTATTTCAAAAATCAAAATACATAATGCAAAAAAACGTCTGAATTTCCTTTTTTTCAGCTCAGCAGTGAGTCATTATATAGGTAAGATTTTAGGGTTCCGTATCCAAGCTAAAAACCTATTACTAAGTCTCCATTGTCTGTCCGTCTGTCATCAGGCTGAATTGAAGCCAGTTGAAATTTAAATATACCTGATATTTAATAATAAAATATAATGCAAAAGAATGAGAGGACTTTTAGATATCTACTAGCTACAAGGCCGTAGACCGAGTACACTATGTATATAACATTTTTACAAATATAAATGGTAAAAACACAATTGGTGTCTTTTTTTCGCCTACTTCGAAAAAAAATACTCAATTCGACAATTACCTACGTCTCTTAAACCTCAGAACTATCGACAGAGTAAACCGATTTTGATGAATCTTTTTTTATTTATAAGCTGGTAATTTTTTTTTGTTAACTAGTTGTTACCTTCGTCGTCGTCGTCGTCGGAGTCGTGGTGGTCGGACTCGGAGTCGGAGCACGACTCGCCGTCCGAGCTGAGCTCTGCGCTAACCTTGCCGAGCTCCGTGGCCGCCTGCGAATTTGTACTCTATTATAATGTAGCAAGGTTTAAATTACGATGTACTGAATCTAGAAGTTTATATGTTGCGTTATTGCTGATAAACGGAAAAAAAATCTATTCTAGGAATATAGAATAAAATAATATATATTAAAACTTAAAGCCAGTAAATTTGTCAGTGTAAATTCTATATCCTACATAGGACTTGTCAAATTGAATAGTTGTAACTATTAAAAAATAATGTCTCGAACACCTAACTTCGTGATAAGTCTAAGCGTAGCGTAGCGCCGACTAGCGCGCGAGTTCACCGTTGGTAGGAAGGGCGAAATCAGTGACCCTAGTTAGGGTAAGGGACCTAAAAAGCTTAAGAATCACCGATATAGTGATAATACCTGGTCCATGGGGTTGAGGGTGATGGTGAGCGCGGAGTCGTCCCAGGCCATCTCGTCGCGTGCGCGCGCGTCGCGGGGGGCGGCGCCGGCGCGCGCGCGGGGGGCGGAGCGCGCGCGGACCACGCCCACGCCGCCCGCCAGCACCAGCACGCCGCACGCCACCACGCCGATCAGCAGGGCCACGTGGTCTATGCAGATATACAGACAAACATTTATCATGACGTCACTTCCACCGACCGAGACCATTACGATCTCTCATCGAGTTTTTTGCCCTCTCTTCTCAAGTGAGGTCTTTTCGGAACCGGGGGTATTTTCTGACGTCTATAAGAGCTTGCAAAAGTCTAAAATTATGTGTCAATCTAAATTCGATCGATATTTTTGTTACGTTCGTGTGTGCTAAGTGCTGCAAAACGTTTCACACAGATGGCGCCGAAGCGACAAACAAAAAAGTACAAAGACCGAATTGAAGTAGTGAAGATATTTCGACGACTCATTCGTGGTCCCTATGGTGTAGCGGTCGGCACGATGCCACGCGTAAAGGCACGGGCGTGGGTTCACACCCCCTTGATTTTTTTCTACTCTTTTCTCGGTACAAATATGAATACAAATATGTATATGTTAGAAGCTGGTGTACTGACTGGTGGCGGGCTGGTCGCGCAGGTCGAGCAGGCGCGCGGAGGGCGTGTCGGCCACGTGCTGCTCGCGCTGCGCGTGCGCCGCGTACACGCGCGGCTGCAGCGCGTGCCCGTGCGCGTGCGCCGCCGGCTGACGGACAGACACACAGACACACACACGTCAATATTAGGTTGTATGTATTATACGATTCGAAAAAAAGAAACAAAAAAATATACTTATGCAATTTTTTAAGAAAACTATGGTGTGGATATTCCTAGTATGAAATAGTATAATACCTACGCCAGTAAAATAAAAAATATCTAAGATCACATGTATATGTCGTCCGAGGCGAAGCCGAGGTTGACAAAAATGTGAGCTGAGGCTTTTTTATTTACTGGCCGAGGTCAGTATACTATTTTTGTGTTCGACGAAGCCAGAAAACGGCAATTTCATTTAGCGCAGCGGTCGCAAAGTTGGCGCTTTCTGGCCGGAAGACAGAAAAATTATAAAAACCCTTTTTATGAAATTTTGTGTCCATATCAAGTCCAGCCGTATCGGAGGACTTTGGCCACAAACACAACGAGACAAAAATTTCATATATCAGATTTTCTGTACAAAAATATTTTTGTATATATATGTCTAGCTCACCTGCTTGTCTCTGGCGACGGCGTCCATCTTGTCGGCGACTCCGCTGGGGTGCAGCTCGCGCGGCGCCTCCGCCGACATGTGCGGGTGCACCACCGTCAGCTGCGGCACACGGTGCAATGTTACAGGCACGGGAATGTACGGTCACAGATATATACAAGCACAGGAATGTAAGGTCACATAAATATATGAGCACAGGAATATAAGGCCACACGAATGAGAGGGCACGGGAATGTACTGTCACACGAATGAGAGGGCACGGGAATGTATTGTCACACGAATGAGAGGGCACGGGAATGTATTGTCACACGAATGTGACGGCACGGCAATGTATTGTCACACAAATGTAAGGTTACAGGAATATAAAACACGGGAATATACGGTCTCATAAATATTCTAACATTTCTGCATCTCAATTTATAACAGGATTTTAGAGTCACAAACGTTACGTTTGTGGAACTCGGAAATACACACATAATATAAATCAGTTTTTCGTCTCTTCTGGAAAACTTTTTCTTGTTAGCTCCCTTTAGATGAAAGTCGCAAAAATAAGGAAATACTCAAGTATAAACACTCACAGTCTGCACGTATTCGTTGCTGGTGAATCGTCCGTTGAGCTCGGAGCAGGTGAGCTTGAAGACGCGGTTCAGGTAGTACGCGGGCTTCTTGTTGCTGTACTCGATCTCACGTAGAACCTGTACGAGGGGGCATTGACCTTGAATATAGTACGGGGGGGGGGGACTTCAATAAGAGGTACCTATTTTTTCTTTGAAGAGACTTTTTCATAATTACTAAGATAAACATGCCACGTTGTGATATAAATTGTACGACGAGACGTCAGGAACCCCCACTTCTGAACTTTAGAAGCACCTACCTTTATCATTTTTTATTTTTTATAGAATAAATACGTGTTCAATATTTTTTAATAATCTAACTGACGGACTTACAAAAAGACAAGTTGCAACCTGTGTGTACAAGATACAGACAAGTTGCAATCCGCATAAGAGCTTGATAAACATGTATATTGCGCCAAACATTCAGCGCTTCGGCCAACAGCGTTGCCAAATATTCGGTATTCTATATTCGGCCAAATTCGTGGGAAATCTAATATTATATCGGGTACCTTCTGGTAGTTGTGCCGAATATTCAACGCTTCAATCGACAACGTTGCCTTATATTCGGTATTCGGCCAAATAACAATCGTGGTAAGTCTAATGTGTATCAAGTACCTTTTGGTAGTCGTGCCGAATATTCAACGCTTCAACCGACAGCGTTGCCGAATATTCGGTATTCGGCTAAATAACAATTCGTGGCATGTCTAATGTGTATCGGAAAGCCTTGAAACCCTCTCTTCTAGAGGCTCGCCACCCGTCCGGTTTTGCAGTAAAGGTCCATTAGCTGGCCACTTGCGTTTCAGTATTCAATTCGAAAAAAAAAGTGTATCGGATAGTACCTTCTGGTAATTGTGCCGAATATTCGGCGCTTCGGCCGGCCGATATTCGGCCAAATTCCTTACAAATCTAATATGTATCGGATACCTTCTGGTAGTTGTGCACTGAGTCGGCGCCGGTGAGGATGACGCCGTCGCGGGTGACGGCGGCGCGGATGTCGTAGCGGCGCGGCAGCTCGGCGGCGGCGCGCAGCGACAGCGCCTCGTGGTCCGGGTTGAGCGCCGGGTACACCGACACCACGCACGAGTCCAGCTTCTGCGCCTCCGCTTCTGTTGTGGCCACAGTTAGGTAAGTACGTTTTATAAAAAAAGTAGATTTATAAGTGGAAGTCTTAAACTACTTTAGCGTTAGACTATTGTCAGCTCAGTCGTGCTACGATTATGGAAACTGTAATGAGTCCGAAACGTCAGCCAATAAAATATAAATAGGCGAGTTATATCCGTTAATAGTAGTTTCATTCCAATGTGTAATAACCGCGATGGCATCAGAAATTATTAGACTAAAACTTTGTTTTTTTGCTGATGTTCTCTGGCGTTTTGCCGATCGCTGCTACGATGGGTTAGGTAAACTTGCAATTTTATACCAAACATGTAATTCATTTTCATGACTCTTTATTTCATGTTTCATGACTCGATATGTCAGGTTCCATAAATCGATATGTCATGTTCCATGAATCGATGTCATGTTCCATAACTCGACATATTATCATGTTTGATGACAAGACGTCACGTTCCATGACTATATTATGCTATATTTCATACTCAATGTCGTCGCTTAGCTAACAACCGCTCACGTCATCAATTGCTACAAATTAACAACGCGCCTACGCCGAGTGACTTTAAGTACTTGAATAACACAAATGATTTAAGCGGCAGCGGTACTGTTAGCTGAGCAAGGTCATGTCATGATTAACGGCTCTATATTATTTATGTCCTGTTTCATGACTATATAACGTGTTCCATGACTATAATGTCATGTTCCATGATTATATATGTCATGTTCCATGACTATAATGTCATGTTCCACGATTATATACGTCATGTTCCATGACTATATTGTCATGTTCCACGGCTCTATATGTCATGTTCCATGACTATAATGTCATGTTCCACGATTATATATGTCATGTTCCATGACTATAATGTCATGTTCCACGGCTCTATATGTCATGTTCCATGACTATAATGTAATGTACCACGATTATATATGTCATGTTCCATGACTATAATGTCATGTTCCACGGCTCTATATGTCATGTTCCATGACTATAATGTAATGTACCACGATTATATATGTCATGTTCTATGACTATAATGTCATGTTCCACGACTCTATATGTCATGTTCCATGACTATAATGTCATGTTCCACGACTCTATATGTCATGTTCCATGACTATAATGTCATGTACCACGATTATATATGTCATGTTCCATGACTATAATGTCATGTTCCACGACTCTATATGTCATGTTCCATGACTATAATGTCATGTTGCATGACCCTATATTACACATACCATGAGTGGTAGACTGCGAGGCGAGGACCCGGACACTCAGTTCCGGGAACACCCGCAGTCCGGCGCGGAAGTGCGCGTAGTCCCGGGCGGCGTCGTCGGTGCCGTTGATGAGGATCGAGGGCGTCTGCGGCTGCAGCACCATGATGTACGACTCCGCCGGTTTCGCCTTGATGATGCGGCCGTTGTCGCAACTGGGGGGAGGTGTGTTACGTCACAAGGATGTAAAATATAATGCACATGGTAAGGTAGATTTTGTTACAAGCTGAGTGTAGCCAGGTGCTTTGTAGAAGAATTTTGAACGTAGCGAAGGATTCAAATACAAATAAACCATCTAGAAAATCGTTACAAATATTATAAATGCGAGCATTTCAGAATCTATGGATGTATGTTCGTTTTCTTTCACGCAAAAACTACTAAGTAATTTGATTTTAATGAAACTTTACAATAATATATTATACTAGCGGTTCGCCCCGGCTTCGCACGGATCTCTATTTTTTTATTTTCTATGTTATTCGTGGATAATGTAGCTTTCAAATGGTGAAAGAATTTTAAAAACGGTCCAGTAGTTTTTGAGCTTATTCATTACAACCAAAGTTTTCATCTTTATAATATTAGTATAGATATACATATTTTTTTGATGGATAAAGAAAAAAATATATTAATCTATACTAATATTATAAAGCTGAAGAGTTTGTTTGTATGTTTGTTTGTTTGAACGCGCTAATCTCAGGAACTACAGGTTCGAATTCAAAAAATCTTTTTTTGTTGAATAGACCATTTATCGAGGAAGGCTTTAGGCTATATAACATCACGTTGCGACCAATAGGAGCGAAGAAACAGTGGAAAATGTGTAAAAAACGGGGAAAATATGAAGGCTTATCAAGAATTACTATTCCACGGGGACGAAGTCGCGGGCACAGCTAGTTTTGTAATGTGTCGAATGTGTCTGTGGGTGGTGGGTGGTGGGTGGTGTGTGCTCACGTGATGGTGGTGGCGACGTGCACGTTGCGGCGGCCCGGCGTGGGGAACGCGCGCGCGTCGCCGTACGACACGCGCCGCAGCAGTGTCTCCACGTCCGCCACGCCGTCGCCCTCCACCGACACCGACTTCAGGTCTGCGAGCAATATCAACCTTAATGTTATAGAGCTAGGGTTCAAATTCCTTTATTTATATTGACGGTCTGTTGGTCTAGTCTTCAGTGTTCCTAAGAACCGGAGTTACGAGCTTCTGTAGTTCTGTACCTGGGCTTGGATGTCTTATATGCATTTAAGTAAGTTAATTAGTAGTTCAGTTTAGGAATAAGCTAGGTGAAACTACTAAGAATGGTCCAAAAATATTTATTGAAGACTAAATTTCCTTGTCCAATGTAGGGCACTAAGTTTGTTTGTGTTTGATTAATTAATTTATTCATTTAGTAAATCTGAAAATGACCTCAATTAGTATACCTTATCTTATCTTAACTACGATATATCAATCAAAATTCGATTGATATTTTTGGTTCTATACCATTAGTTTTTTCATTATAATGATATTTTTGTACAAAGAGAAATCTTATCTTATCTTATTGATGGGGTCACTTCGACCCAGTGGAATTTTTTGTGCTTTTGGTATAGTCGGATGCAACTTATATACAAATAACTTACATAGATCCGGCGCCAAACTGAGTCCCTCCCGACAGTGAGCGACGCACTTCAACGACGAGGCCGACTGTACCCCGTGCAGCAGCACGCCCAGGCCGGCCAGCCAGCCGTGCAGGTGATGCTTCATGTCACCCTCTGTTCCTGGAATACAGACCTTAATGTCAATGGAATAAGGATGATATTGAATTGATGACTTGCTGGTGGTTGTGGTATTTAACGATTGAGTTCGGCACGTGTTCTTTTTAGATGGTGTTTGATTATGAAATTTAATTTTATGGCAGAAAGTTGATATCCGATTGTAGATTGTTTGGAAATTATTCTAATTTGGAACACGTTCTTTATAAGTAGGAATTGTGGTTACATGAAATTCGAATTTCAATCTTAATATTAGCACGCTAGAGTTTAATATTTGATTAGAGATTTGTAAATGTACCGTTTTGAAATGAATTTAGAACTATCATTTAAGACGAAATTCAGGTTGTGTAATTACATATATATCTTAATGTTAGACACTGAAGATTGATTTCTGATCAGCAGCAAACACCTAGAGTTACTAAGTAGTTCATTCAAATATATATATATTATTTAAATGCCTATAGATCAATACCATTACTTTTAATGATAATAATAATTTATACCCAGACGTGTATTTGATCATTCAAATTTAAATTCTAATCTCATAGTAATAAGGTCTCACCTTGCCAGCAAGCTCCTACGACCAAGGTGGTGTTGACCCCGTGGGCGGGGTGCAGCGGCCAGTCGTCGATGACCTCGGGCCCCTTGCCGTCAGCCGAGTGGTAAGGCTCGCCATCGATGAACAGCTCCACGTTAGGGAACCGGACGTTCACAGCGTAATGATGCCATTCATTGTCGCACACCTGTGTTCAAATAAACATTAGTATAAGTAGTAGAAATGTTTTTTTTTATATAAATAAATATCTTATACATATCACACCAGTTCACTGAACCCAAAGCATTGTTGAACGACAGAAAAACGACCTTTTTTTAACAATATACTTTTTGAAGATATTTTTATACCTTTTTATTATATTGTTCTTTTGTCTAGTCTTAGTGTTAGTTATTGCTGTCATTAAACGAGTTTTCAAGTAAGCCGAGTCTTTAATCGTCTCTATCCCTAAGATCTCCAACAAGCATAGAAAATGAAAATATAATATAACATCTCAAATCCCATTGAACTATCAGGATTCGACTCCGGTCAGTAGTCCGACCACAAAATTAAAAAAAAATACGTTAAAGGTCTGCGTGACGTCACACCTCACCGCACCAGGGGGAATAGACAGCTGTCATATGATAATAGCAACTGGACGAAACAACTAGACTTACGTATAATTGTTTCACTCGAATATATACTGGGTTCTTTATCTGGGGGTAATTACCCCCACGGGAATATAACTTGTATTTCGCGGTAACAATCAGCTGGCTGTTGTCTCAAACGTCAAATTTCAAAGTGACAAATCTGAGCACAGCGTAGCGCCGTCTAGCGCGCGAGTTGGGAGGGGTTACCCATGACCCTAGTTAGGTAAGAGCTAAAAAGGTAACTAAGGTCTCACCTCGGGTATCTTCCACCTCCACTCAGCGGGTCTGAAGATGTTCAGGTCTCCGTCTCCGAAGTCCCGGCGCAGCAGCAGGATCAGCCGGCAGTTCCGCACGAACAGGGCGTAGTGGTGCCGGTTCATCTCTGGACGAGGGCAAATTGTAATTTTAATACTTATAAGTTAGTATGAAGGAAATGTTATATCTGTTTATCCCCGACATCGCACGGATCCCTAATTTTCAAAATATTATATAGCCTATAGATATTATTTAGAGTGAATGTGAATGCTTTCCAATGGTAAAAGAATTTTCTAAATCGGCACAGTATTTTTGAGTTTATTTATTACAAATATACAAACACACATAAATACAAATCTTTTTCTTTATAAGTAACTAGCTGTTCGCCCCGACTTCGTCCGGATCATCTTTTTTATAGCCTATGTCACTCGGGCTTCAAGCTTCAAGCTTTCAAGCTTCCCAACAGTGAAAGAATTTTTGAAATAGATACAGTCGTTTTGGAGCCAATCCAAACAAACAAACCTTTCCTCTTTATAATATTAGTATAGATAATAGAGTAGTTTAACGGCCCCGGCAGATAACCATGCCCCAGGTGATGATGATGATGACTCACTGTGATCATCAGCCAGACACAGCACGTGCTCCTTCCTGTGCTTGTCGTGGTCCGGGGGCGGCGCGTGCCTCATCCAGGTGGTGATGGAGAAGCTGCCGGCGAGTGATGATGACAGCACCGATGACGGCACAGCAGCCGCCGTCGTGGACCCGTCGAACTCGAACATCTGCTCACCGTCGCGACCTGATGATGATATTAGAAAAATATTTAGTAGTAATCCTAACTAATAATACATATAAATGCGCCAGTGAAAGTATTTAATAGGTAGTAAATCCTAATCCTAGCTAATATTATAAATGCGAAAGTAACGCTAAAAGTACTGATTTACTCGTAAATGAAATTCGGTACACAGACAATCTAGAGCTTGAGAAAGTACATAGGCTACTTTTAATTATGAAAAATTTAAACTACTAACTCTACGCTGATTAGTTGATAATTGGGATAAAGCAATTATAAAGGATTTAACTCGTGTATACTTATGTCTTCATTTCAGTTTTAAACTATCGTCTGTTATCGCCTATTATAATTATTTTAGTTTACATAAATTCTTGGTTTTTTTTTCAATAACTCCTTTTTCATCATAATGGATTTTTGCAAGATTTTATATAATATGGTTTATAAAATACCTGAATCCGGTTTCAAGGCTTTAGCCCACTCGTGCCCGGCGCCCGGGCTCGGCAGGAGGTCCACTGTCTTCGAATCCAATCCTGAAAACAATGATTGTTAAAATTAGACCACATAGGTTAAGGTAAAGTAAGTGTACACCCCTTGTCATTCTCACCAGATCATTCAGAGTCAAGTTAAATCCATCCGGCCATAAGGACCATGTTGAAATGAAGGTCATGTATTCTCGTCTCGACAACCATTTAATTAATACATTCATTAACACATTAATCAATACATACATACGACACAGGTGTCGAATTATTACAACTTTAACACACTTCAAAATGCCAAAACTCACCACAAATGGTCCTCTGTGAGTGCACCGAGTAGGTATCCCTATCGCATCCCGAGCCAGCCCTGGAAGCCTGCAGGGTGACGGCGGCCTGGATCCTGGTGACTCCGGGGCAGCGCTCGTCGGAGGAGCAGGCCTCCAGGCGCGCGGCCGGGAACAGCGCCAGCGGACCCGTCCCGGGGGCGTAGTCCACGCGCTCAGCGACTCCTGGAAACATTGGATTGATGGTGTCATAATACATCCGGGATTGTTTATGCTAGTGCAGGGCCCAAACTTTAAGATTTGGAAACTTGAAAGATTGCACAGGTGTTCTTTTTATAAAGTAGGGGAGCACTTAGAAATATTTTTGGAAATTCCTCCTCTGAAGCAATGCATGGTTCTTGTAGTGTATGCATGGTAACGGTTGTTACACTAGCAACCGTCATTCCGGCAATAAACTGAAAATTAGCTGCATGTGGTTTTATTGAGTAGTAATTCCTCCGGATTTCTCAGTTCTTAACCAATTTAGGTCCTTTTCCCTTAAATCGGTTCACTAACTTTACCCCTCCTCCCAGCGTCGAATTTGCGTGCTAGTCGTCGCTACGCTGTGCTCAGATTTAACACTTTGAAATTCGAGGTTCGAGACAACTACCAGCTGATGATTACCCGCGAGAAATACAAGTTTTACCCCCGCGGGGGTAATTACCCCCAGGTTAAGAACCTAGGCTCTAAATGATGTAACAGGAGTGCTTAACGTGCGCACGACGTCGCTGGCAGAAACTAGTAATATTATAAGAATAGAAGACTAGATATCAGAAACAAGACACTTACCCTTCCACCCGGCGCGACAGGGTTTGTTGACCTTGATGGTGACCATCACGGGGGCGGACTGCATCATGCCACAGTCGTACGCCACCACGGAGAGGATGTGGTTGTGGGATTTTTCATAGTCCAGGGGCTCGGTGTTGCGGATCACACCTGAAAAGAGAATAATCTACTTGAGAAAAAAATATTTCTGATACCTAAGCGGATATTGCACATTGGAATGAAATCATAACGGGTTTTTCTCGTTTAGTTTATTTAGCACCGACTGAGTGTTACACTATCGTCAGCTTAGTCGGCTTAAATTTCGAAATGTCAGCAAATGAAATAACATACGCGAAGTAAATCCGATATAATTGTTTCATTCTAATTTGAGCAAGAAGATTTATTATCGAATTCAATAAGACCATAAGTGACGCAAATAGCTAGAGAAGATGTCAATTTGAGTTTGGTTGAAGTGCCTCTCGTTTTTCTTTGTGTTATGTCGTTACAAGTACTTAATATAAATAAAATTATAAAACTAAGCTAGTAGAGCAACAATGTGTATTCTTCTTTCAAAGACAATTACTTCTTATAAAAGGTATCTCGAATAAAAAGTAAAAAATACTACCACATGTACAGTGTTAAATAAAAAATCCGTTCTTTGTCTCGGCTTTAAGGCATTGTTCCTAAGTGCCTTCGATTTTATACGAAATTGCTAGGGGTTTTAAAGTTTCTCGTAGCTGAAATAAATGTGTTGTAACCTAACGCAGCTACTAGACATTTTTCACACTGAATTTTCCATTTTATATATCTACTCTTAATCTATATGTTTTATTTTATATACCTAGTTAGGACGTAACCGTTTTCGTGACTCTTAGTTATCTAATGATTGACAGCGACACGTTTTACAGCAAAACTTAACTGACAGCTCATAAGCAAATGGTCTCTGCGGCGTTCATGTTAAACACATTGCATTTTCACGTGTTTAAACCTAACGCCCCTCATAGAGAGCGCTCTTCTTTTTGACCACGCCTCAGGTATCACGGTCTAAAGCTCATGAGTAAATGGTCATTCTGCGGCATTTATGTTAAACATGCTTATTTTAATATGTTTAACACGAACGCCACACACAGAAACCCATCGCACGATCTTCTCTTTAACCACGCCTCAGGTATCAGAGCTCATGAGCAAATGGTCACTGCGGCGTTTATGTTAAACATATGGCGTTCGCATGTGTTTAACACGAACGGCACACACAGCAACCCATCGCACGATCTTCATTAACCACGCCTCAGGTATCACGGTCTAGGGCTCATAAGCGAATGGTCACTGCGGCGTTCATGTTAAACTCACTTATTTTAATATGTTTAACAGGAACGCCACACACAGCAGCCCATCGCACGATCTTCATTAACCACGCCTCAGGTATCAGAGCTCATGAGCAAATGGTCACTGCGGCGTTTATGTTAAACATATGGCGTTCGCATGTGTTTAACACGAACACCGTACTCTACTTTCTGACCACGCCCCTAATTACGTCAACTCACCATAGTTATCGATGGCGAAAGGCTGACTCCGGTCGGTGAGTATCTCGTACTTGCACACGTCGCCGTACCGCGGGGTGCAGTCGCGGTCCGTCGCCTCCACTCGCACGATCTCGTCGTAGATGCGGCCCTCGTCCACAGTCTTCACGTACGCCGACTGGCTAAACACCGGCGCGAACTCGTTCACGTCCGTCACTGTTATGTGCACTGGGACACTGGGGAGAAAGATTTAATTAATTACAAAAAAAAAAAATCTGATGCCTTCGCGGTTATTACACATTGGAATGAAACAACTATTAACGGATTTAACTTGCGTATTTTAATTTTATTTTATTAGCTGACGTTTCGGATTCTTTACAGTTTCCATAATCGTAGCACGACTGAGCTGACAATAGTCTACTTCCTTCCTTCCTACTGAGGACTTCCTACTGAGTTTCTTGCGGCGTTTCTTCTCAGTAATGATGGTCTTTCCGAAGCGCTAGTAACGCCCCCTATTAGGTTTTAATTGTAATGTATAATAGTTAAAAAAATTGCGTAAAATGTAACATTAGTATTTCATAATTCAGAATAGGGTAGTTTTTCAAAATTTGTAATTTAAATATAAGGTAGTTTGCATAACTGTATAAATCACTTTAGCGTTAGACTATTGTCAGCTCAGTCGTGCTACGATTATGGAAACTGTAAAGAATCCGAAACGTCAGCTAATAAAATAAAATAAAAATACTCGAGTTAAATCCGTTAATAGTTGTTTCATTCCAATAAAAAAAAAATAGATACTAAATATCTCGTGTTGTCATCAATAATCGTTTCAACTAAAAGACCATGGGGGCTAGACAAGGTGCCAACGTTAACGTTAAACGAATCGCCTCAAATGTATGGGATTTGAGTCGTTCAGTTTTTCAAAATGACTTAAAACAGTTGGCCCAGGGGCTGTTTCTGCTCCACCTTATGGATGGAGAACGCTCTGGAGGGAAGGGGGCAGCACTCAATGATGGTTAGACCCCTTCCAGTTGGTGATGCCCTTAAGTGTTTCCAGGGTCTAATATTATGTTTATACAGCATAGCTTCTGCCCGCGACTTCGTCCGCGTGGAACTCCTCTTTTTTTGCAGTCGGTTAAAAAGTAGCCTATGTCCTTTCTCAGGCTCCAGACTTTCTTTGTACCAAATTTCATTTAAATCGGTCCAGTAGTTTTAGCGTGAAAGCGTAACAGACAGACACAGACAGACAGACAGAGTTACTTTCGCATTTATAATATTAGTATGGATACAAGTCTAGTGCACCCATTATTCGGCTTGACAATAATTTAATTACTAACACAGCAATCTAATTTAATTAATGCAGGCCCTTTGTTAAGTAAACTTAGCTAATTAGCTCATTAAGAGGTGGTTGATATTGACAAGGCAGCCTCCGATGGAGCAGACGCCCTAATGAAGACAATCTATTCATTAGACCAACTCCCAGGAGATCTCATTAGAAGCCTAATGATTGTAAAAAAAAGGAAAATGAGGTCTTTCTTTGTTAGGTTAAGTACTACGTGACATTTCTTTGATTTGTAACAAAAAATTTAACTGTGTCCATGTCCAATTTAAAACTCCTATATAACCTTCAATACATCAACAATTGATTTATTTTCAGTGCCCCATTTAAAAGAAATACAACGTTGAACACTTAACATACTTACAAAATCATTCTCCAAATAATAAAAAGTTTATTATTTTAACACGATGGCATTATCAAATCAAAAGATTTTACACATAAGTGGTGTTTCAAGTTAGTACTTACCTGCCTATATAACTTGAGACACCACTAATCTCTCTTAAGGGCATTTTCACTAAAACGCGTGTACCTATATAATTACGGGCTAAACGGGCTAAAATTAAATTGTCTGTTTTGTGACGAAATTTACCCATAGGTAGGTATTTGTATACGGAAAAAATTTGTCATAAATCTATTTGGCAGGCGTGATTATAGTTAAATGATCGTAGTTAAATGAGATAAGGTATAAAGAGAAGGATAGAAAGAGAAGGATAGAAAGAGAAGGATAGAAAGAGAAGGATAGAAAGAGAAGGATAGAAAGAGATGGACTTACGTGTTAGAGTAGGAGCCGTCACAGCCGACGGCGGCGATGTCGAACTTGTAGTTGCGTCTCTTTTCGCAGTTGAGCGGGAAGCGCACGCGCAGCCGCGCCTCGTTCTCGTCGATCACCATTATCTGCAACAACGTAACGTGTAACATGAAACAATGTAACGCCGTAACATGTGACGAGACCCTACGGTTGCAAAAAGTAACTTATTAAATAAATAAGTTAAACATAACATTAAAAAAATGTGAAAACGAGCTTTTATTATTTGTTATAAAGTAAACTAAAAATTTAAAAATAAATTATCACAGTCCCAATTTTATAAATAAAAGTGTAGGTACATTACGATGGTATAATTAAGCATCTTCTTTTCCCTCTTGCTATCATACATTTCGAAAACTTTACAGTTCAAGTTTTCGAACGTCAGCATAAAATACGCGAGTTAAATCCTTAAATGCGAAAGTAACTCTGTCTGTCTGTCTGTTACGCTTTCACGCTAAAACTACTGGACCGATTTAAATGAAATTTGGTACAAAGAAAGGCTGGAAAAAGGTTTGAGACTTTTTATACCTGAGAAAGGACATAGGCTACTTTTTAACCGACCGCAAAAAAGGAGGAGTTCCACGCGGACGAAGTCGCGAAGGCGCTACTAAGGTTATAATTATTTCATTCCAATGACTAACTATTTAACTTCACTTCATTGTAAGAAAACCGAAATAAAGCAAATAATGAAAAATCATCTTGAATAATCATCATCATCATCATCATCAGCCCGTCGCAGTCCACTGCTGGACATAGGCCTCTCCAATTGCACGCCACTTTGCTCTATCTTCGGCTGCTCGCATCCAGCTCCTGCCAGCCATCCTACGCAAATCGTCACTCCACCTTGCCTGAGGACGTCCTACACTACGCTTGCCGAGACGCGGTCTCCACTCTAGAACACGTTTACTCCAACGGTTATCGGTTCTTCGGCTAATATGGCCGGCCCACTGCCACTTTAGCTTGCTAATCCGGTGGGCTATGTCGATGACTCTGGTTCTCTGCCGAATCACCTCATTTTTGATTCGATCCCGCAGAGAAACGCCGAGCATAGCCCTTTCCATAGCCCGCTGAGCGACTTTTAATTTGTGAACCAGCCGTACCGTCAGTGTCCACGTTTCGGCTCCGTATGTCATGACGGGTAGGACGCACTGATTGTAGACTTTCGTCTTCAGGCACTGTGGGAGTGACGATATGAAGACTTGACGTAGCTTCCCAAACGCTGCCCAACCTAACTGAATTCTTCTATCCACCTCATCCTCGAAGTTGTTTCTACCTAACTGTAATGTCTGTCCAAGGTAGACATATTTTTGAACAACTTCGAGAACGGCGCCGTGTACCGCAATTGGTTCCGGTAGTACATGTTCATTGAACATGACCTTGGTTTTGTCCAAGTTCATCCGTAGGCCAATGCGTACAGAAGAGTCAGCCAGATCATTCAGCATCTGTTGTAGGTCCTGCAGCGTTTCTGCCACGATGACGATATCATCAGCAAATCGCAAGTGAGAGATGTACTCGCCATTTACTTTGATGCCACGTCCTTGCCAGTTCAGCGTTTTGAACATATCCTCCATTGCATTTGTGAACAATTTCGGGGAGATAACGTCCCCTTGTCTCACACCGCGATGCAATGGTATAGGCATTGTTTGCTGATTCTGGACTTGGACGGACATGGTAGCGGCTTCGTATAAACATCTCATCACTTGGATGTATCGCCAATCGACTTGGCATCGCTGCAGGGACTCCAGAACAGACCAGATCTCGATCGAGTCAAAGGCCTTCTCATAGTCCACAAATGCTAAACACAGGGGCTGATTATACTCTTCGGTCTTCTGTATAATCTGCCGCACTGTGTGGATGTGGTCTATGGTGCCGTATCCGCTCCGAAACCCAGCCTGCTCCGGTGGTTGGAATTCGTCAAATCTTCGCGCAAGACGGTTCGTGATTACTCTTGAGAACAGCTTATAGACGTGGCTTAGAAGGGAAATGGGTCGATAGTTCTTCAACAGGGTTTTATCTCCCTTTTTTGAAGAACAAGACGACCACACCTCTACTCCACATCTCTGGAGTTCTCCCTTCAAACAAGACGGCGTTAAAGAGTTTTTGGAGCTCCCTAAGTATAGGTTTACCTCCTGCTTTTAATAACTCTGTTGTAACGCCATCTTCTCCAGGGGCTTTTCCGTTTTTGAGCTGTCTAAGAGCGATCTCGATTTCGCCAATACTGACTTCTGGCAGGTCTTCGCTGTAGTGGCGTGTTAAAGTGGCTCTAGGATCCTCATTTCCGGGATCAGGTCGAGATGCATGCGAAGCGTACAACCGGCCATAGAAGTTTTCCACTTCGGTTAGGACTGCCGGCTTCGAAGCAACGACTTCTCCAATTTCTGTGGTCAACTTCGTCAGGTGGCTTCTTCAAGAGATTGTACAAACACTTTTGCTCCCCGGTTTTGCTCGATCGCTCTTTCGATCGAAAGAGTATTGAAGGACCGAAGATCGTGTCGTACGCGTTTACTAATCTCTCGGTTTAGAATCCGTTTCTCTGACGAAGTGACGGGTGGGTTTTCACGTCGTTTCTTCATTAGCCCTAAAGTCTCTTCCGAAAGCTTCGACTTCCTGCCATTACGTTGCATTTTACAGAATCTCGTACCTTCTTCCCTGAGAATCCGAACCACATTTTCAAGGTTCTGGTCAACGTCAGTTGTGGTTTCCACGGCAGCGAATCGGTTCTCCAGATTGGACTGGAACGTTTCAGATCCCATCATAGTTTGGAGCAAAGTTGGTCGGAGCCTGGCCTTCATCAAGCGAACACGTTCAGCCCTGAAGTCAATATTCAGAGAGCCTCGGACGAGTCGGTGATCGCTTCCGGTATTGAACCTATTGATCACAGAGACGTCTCTGAATATATGCTTTTTGTCCGTCATGATGAAGTCGATCTCGTTTTTTGTCACAGTGCCCGGTCTTTGCCACGTCCACTTCCTTGAATAATATGTAACTTCTATTAAAATTTTATTAAACTATAACATAAGGCAGATACTAACAATGATAATGCAATCTTGAATGTTCCTACCTATATTTTTTGTTAAGTATCGATAGGCCAAATCTGTTTTCTAACCCACAACTAAAACGATATGCCTATCACAAAACGAACATCCAATTTCGGAATCATAATATCCCGAGGTAAGAACAACCCTTCATGTTGGAACGACAACAGTATTTTAATGGAGTGTCACAACAGAACAGACGGATAAAAGGTTTCATTTCGCTATATTATTATCTTGGTTGAAGTACAGCCTCTATTCGCGGGCGTCCGCATCGATTATACGTCAGTCACACGTTTGTGGGCATTTTTATGAGATCTTAACTGGATTTAGTTTTAAATAAAATATAATTAATACTAATTAATACTAATATTATAAATGCGAAAGTAACTCTGTCTGTCTGTCTGTTACGCTTTCACGCTAAAACTACTGGACCGATTTAAATGAAATTTGGTACAAAGAAAGTCTGGAGCCTGAGAAAGGACATAGGCTACTTTTTAACCGACTGCAAAAAGGGAGGAGTTCCACGCGGACAAAGTCGCGGGCTGAAGCTAGTCATTAATATTTAGGTATAAAAAGTCTCAGACCTACCCGATTTGCACTCAAAATTCATAAATATAGGTCCGGCCGTTTCGGAAGAGTTTGGCAAAAAAGCGAGACACGAGAATTTTATGTCTATACTAATCTATACTAATAATAATACTTACATAAAATAAAGAGAAAAGGTTTGTTTATTTGGATTGAATAAGCTCCAAAACTACTGGATCGATTTGAAAAATTCTTTCACTGTTGGGAAGCCACACTATTCGTGAGTGACATAGGCTAATTTAAATTAAAAAAAAAAAACCAATTGGGGTCCGTGCGGGCCGCTTGTCTATACTAATATTATAAAGAAAAAAGCTTTAAATTGTTTGTTCGGGCCGCTAATTTATACTTCTATACTAATATTATAAAGAGGAAAGATTTGTACCTATTTTTGTATGTTTGTAATGAATAGGCTCAAAACTACTGGACCGATTTTAATCATTCTTTCACTGTTGGGAAGCTACGTTCACCCTGACTAACATAGGCTATAGAATATTTTGAAAAAAAATAGGGATCCGTGCGAAGCCGGGGCGGACCGCCAGTATTAGATATAAAAAGACGTACCTACGTTCGGCACAACAACTATTTCTTTAATATTACTTCACACATACACAGCACAAAACCAATAGTGCATCCGGTATACAATCTACAGGAGCAGCGGCGTGGAAAACACTACCCCGAGAGGATACGGGAACCAACCCGGAAAATTGCTTATTACGAGGCTTGTACCAACTGTTACTGATATACACACAGATATAAATAAACCACTTGGAACAATTTGCAACAAATGATCTATTAATTTCTGATGACTTCGCGGTTATTGTACACTGGAATGAAACAGTTATGACGGATTTAACTCGCGTATTTTATATTATTTCCATATTCGTAACACGACAGAGCTGACGACAATCTAATGCTAAAGTGATTTTTGCATTATGCAAACTACTTTATAACATAAATTACAATTAGATTGAATACTATATGGACCGTGTTAAGGATTCGTGTGTTAACCCACAAAAAATCGGGTTTTGAGTTATGAATGCAGTTTTATTAAATAGATCATGAGGAATGCGGCAGTGCAATCCATTTTCTTAAAGAAAAATCGTAGAATATTCTAGAGCACAAAATCGGTTACCTATTGCTTATTTCCTATGTCAGATTTGTATTTTTGCATTAATGTGTTAAGTCGCAACCCTTTTAGGCAAAGTAACCCGACCTAATAACGCAGTATATACCCTGAATCATGAAAACGAAGCATACAAAAACCCGACCCGTTTTGACTACAAGTGTTTAAAAGAAAATCTCCGTTAACTTTAACAAAGTCCACTCTCAGCGGCATGTATCGCAGCCCCCAGCCGTCTATTAAAAGGCTAGTTTGTAGAAATTTCCAGAAACTTCCAGAAACTTCCAGAAACTAGTGCACACCCGACTCGGGGCTCCAACAGATAAAACTCCAGAAGCTAGCGCTACTGGAGCAGTTAAAAAGATTACAAGACAACTAAAAGTGTCAATGTGTCTTCTATGTTACCTGATATTGGGTTACCATGTCTAAAAAAAGTATCAATGTGTCTTTCGTGTTACCTAAGATTGGGTTACCATGTCTAAAAGCCGTATTAAGGTTCAAATTTCTAAAATTTTGCGACCCGGACTGTCCCGGACAAGGTACGTGAAATCCCTGAAATTTGGAGCCCATAACACGGACATATATTGTCAACATAGACCAGGATCGTTAGATTTTGAAAAAAAAAAGACTCCAGATATAGTACAATTTATACTCTAATGTGACGTCACAAGCCCCCACTCCCTAACTTTTGAAGTGCTTATCTTCGTCATTAGTTGTTCGATTGAGAAAAGAAAAAATACGTGTAAAATAATTTTCAATAAACAAACTGAAGGACTAAATTTTAAAAAGAATTTCATTTTCTTTATTCGTCATCCCTTTTATATAATTTCATAACGCATGTGCAAGTCATGCACAGATGCGACTAGACTAAGTTTATTCGCAAAGGATCTTATGAAGAAAATTACTTATATCTCAAGAGACATTTTCCACTTAAAATAGAAAATATAATTTTCGAAGTGTATTATGTTAAACCGCTGGTACACTTTTGATATTGTCTCCACTTGAAAATAGCATATCTACAGTTAAACTTTAACGATTGTTTTAAGTTTATTTCATACTAACTTTTGCCTGCGACTTTGTCTGCGTACATTAGTACTTCGGGTAGCTTTGTCCATAAACTATCACATTCATAGAAAATTCTACGTATTTTTTCACCCTCTAAGAGATTTCCAGGATAAAAACTTCTTTATATCTTTCCCCGGGACCGAAACCATGTTCATACCAAGACAGAGAATTAACTAAGTATTCACTATTCATTTTTGAAAAAATAACGAATAAAATTGTGCAAGTGCACGAAATGCATGCACATGCAGCATGCAAATCAGAACAATCACCGACGCAACTAAATTCAATACATGTTCGCGAATTCGAGAATCTCTCGAAATACTCGAATTACACCCCAATTCGCGCCTTATATTGCACAATAATTCGACACCTGCAGTTCAACACTACACAATATTGAACCTTAAGTCTATAACATCAAAGTCGAATTCCGAATGACGTCCGCCGTCACCTGACGTGTCGTGCCAATTTAAACTTAGTCAATGCACGGTAAAGTCCAATTTAGGCCGAGGCCGCAGTAAGACAAGTTCCAAGTTACCACATGCATAATGCAGTGCAAATTCAATTCTGTCGTTTAACAAATAAGGTGTATTTCTGAGTGCAGTATTGTTAAGTGGGTGAAGTTGTGCATTTATGTAAATTGATGCTTGTTCTGATGCTGATTTGTGGTGGACTGGTTTACAGTTGTTTAGTTTAGGACTAAGTTGTAGACGTAAGCACTGGAACAGTTGACCCAGAAGCTTCGAGAAATAGAGGCATATTTCTGGGGTCCTACTAACAAAGAAGAGAAGCTAAGGATCATACGTTCTTAGTGAAAAAGGGCATATGCGTGATACAGCATATGTAGGACTTGAACCCATTTTTACTAGGACCTTATGACACTTATTTTTCCGTTAGGTCCTGATTTCACAAAAGAATATTTTAATGTTGAATTCAAATAATAATCATTATTCCAATCGAAAAAGGTCCACTGCTGGACATAGGTCCCCACTAGTGGCCCATATAGTGGTGGTAGTTACTCATAGTACAAACATTGTTAAGTTTAGGACTAGATCAATAAGAGTGAATTGTTAAAGACCATTTATTTATTGAATAATCTCCAGCAGGTCGTTGAACCTCTTTGTCTTTTATTAATAACAAAGACAATTTTATTAGAAATACAAACTTTCTCATCTCAAATGTGTGGTCTTTTGTTTCAAAGACCTCCGATTAAAAGTCAACGATCAAACACAAAGTGACATTTACTTTTAAGTAAATAAATAAAATAAATATCTTTAAACAAAATTGGCTGGAGGCGATCAGAGTCACTGACCCCTCTAGAGGTCAAAAAAATTTAAACTTTTGGGTAAATAGCTTCAAGAATACAAAAAAGGTATTAGAAATTTAACAAAGCTTGCACCAATATAACCGCCTAGACCCAACTTCCCTAAATATTCATATCCATTAAGACTATCATACATTTTTAAAACTGTCAGCTAATGGAAGATGTGTGTGTTTATTCTGGATTACACATTAATTATTTTTATATTTACTTAGTCTAACTTAGTTGATAGATGCAGTTATGTCGAGTGAGCACATGTTCCACCAATAACAAGCCAGTAACTTGTCTCTTTTGAAGAAATCAGAGATAAGCTTGGGAAAAGAGATTTTTGATATACAGCCTCCATTCCCCTATTGGTAAATCCATTTTAAATTGATCGATACAATCCAATAACTGAACGAATAAAACTCAACAATCCAAAATTTACAGTCGCATCCATCATACAAAATCCATATCGCGCGACACACAGGAAAGCGATCATACAAAAAAAAAGTAAAAGGCTTCATAAAAGAATGAAACAAAAAATCCAATCACACGTATGGACATTTGGCATATTTCAATATGGCGGTAACTCGACCCGGAACGATTGTGCGACGGTGTTTGTTCAACGGCCAAGTGTGTGTCGACATGTGTAGGAGATTCCGTACTTTTATAGGTATGAAATGCAACTCCAAGTGTTTAAAAAAAACTTTATGAATGCTTTCAAGTGTATGCCGCTGATTCGACGAATTTTAGAATACGAGTAGATATAGATAGGACCTTGGAAAAGAACATCCAGATTCCAAGACAATTAAAAGTGGAAGTTATGGTTAAGTTTAATACCTATAGATATACGTTAATCAATTGTACTCAATTGGTATAAATTGTCCCAAAAATATTCTCAGTCTGCTACAAATATGGTAACTGGAAATTTCTCGAAACGTCGCATGTGTAAAATCCGACATACTTTTTCATTATAATGTGTAATACATGCTTTGAAGTTTTACAGTAAATGCCCATTAACTGGTCAACTGCGCTTCAGTATTCAATTCGAAATAAAAAACGAAAAGTTCAGAAATTATCAAAGAACTATATTTCTGCCGCCTGAACTCCTTTGAAAACCAAAGAGTGCAAAAGGTTTATTCACCGTGTATTTAAAGAGGCAACAATCAGCTGAAGTGGCTTTCTCTACGTATTAGCTCTGGTCGTTGGATCGCAAGCGGTGGGTAGATACCCCTCCCCCCCCCCACTCGGCTTAGTTACATAAAAGGGTTTTTAGCCAACTATGTCCATTTCAACGTTTGAATTTTCAACTATCCCCTTTGTAATATTAGCACAGTTCTCGATCACGATAGTTTTTTTTCACAAAGCGTTTTGGATTTTAACAAATTGTAGGTAACGGATTTTATTCTTTCACTGATCTTGTTTTGACCTTCGGAGTTATACAATTTCCAATATTCTTAAATATCTATTACAATAGCCTAGATAAAATCAATAGGTATACGAGTTGACATTACAAAAAACATCACAAATACTTAAAATCTGATCGTGACGTTTTGTTTAATTATATTTGTTGTTTTGAATTATAGATTTAAATTTAAAAAACAAAAGCATTTTATTAAAATCGTGACGAGTGTATTTAAGATATCATCATATTTCTCTAACACCTAAAAATATTCGTGCCACGGTGTTTGTGGTAGCACTACTCCACCGATACTCAAAAATTTTGTAAAAGTAGTATACTTGCTTGGTAGGTATGAGAATAGGTAACAAAATACAAGTATTTCATACAGCTAGGTGCTTAAGGTAGAACAACGTTTGCCGGGTCATATTATGAAAATAGAAAGCAAAACTATTCATTTTTCTAAAACCAAGAACATAATATTTCATATAGCACCAACTGCACCAAAAACATACCCAAAAATGTATACCAAACTGTTATGTTACAAATTCTCCATACCTCAAAGGGCGCTTCTCCATGATGCTTGTTGTTCAGGATGAGGAAGGAGCAGAGCGGCCCGCGGGCCCGGATGGCCGGGGTCACCTCCACCAGGGTCTCGTTCTCCCGGATCAGCCCGTGGTAGCCCTCGTCCGGCTCGGCCAGCTCCAGGTACGGAATGTCTGGAACAAGAAGTGAGATTATGAGATTGAGAGGAATTCAGACACTAATTGGGCTTGTGGTGTCTGAAAAAAAGAAAGAGACATTCTATGTAGGTATATGAACTCTTTAATAGGAAATAAATCTTTTTTTTTTTTAAGTTAACAGGTGTTGTTTTTTGTAAAGGGTTTATTGAAGCAACTTCGGTTGTGAGTTTTGTCAAACCTCAATTAAAATGTAATTAATTATTCTCTCTCGTATTTATATTCTCGAGCGTTTTTTATAGCCTAATTTTATAATTTCCAGTAACAATTTGCCAATCATTTGCGTCAAAAAATAAAAAAAATAACTTTTTAAAAAAAGAAATGCTAAAATGACACCAATCACACGCTTGGTCAAACTTAAGACCTCGTATACGAGACAAAGTCAATTAAAACCAAGACAGTAACATACGAACCAAACTAGCGGTAACAATTTCTGATGCCTTCGCGGTTATTACACATGATCTGGATGCAAGCAGCCCAAAATAAAGCAAAGTGGCGTGAAATTGGAGAGGCCTATGTCCAGCAGTGGACTGCGACGGGCTGATGATGATGCTGACGTTTCGAAAACTTTAGTTCTAATCGTAGCACGAGAGCTGACGATCTAACGCTAAAATGAATCTAACGCTAAAGTTAGCTAAGCTAGGGTATATTATCTTCAAGGTCATGCCGTGGAGAGTCTGGTAATGCTACGGTTACGATTATGACGCTATTAAGAAACCCGGCGTCCCCGGCGCAAATTATTTCAAAGAATATTTTGAAGCCATCTTAGATAAAATGGCTGAAGTTCGTGCTTAGACTTTCATACGGCTATTAGGTTAAACAGGCATGAAATTACCTACGCGGTGGTATGAAAAACGGTACTTTATTGAAAGCCGTTTATTCGATGGGACGATACAAGATTTAGTACCTTACGATTTAGGAGTAGCTTTTAGCATTTTTTTGATAGACTAAAACTGTTACAAATTTACTGTTACTTTTCATTCTTTCCTTACACATATATTAAGTATATTAGAAAATAAGGAGCTGCAAATTAAAATATAATAACGGGCAGACATTTTAGCTTGTAATGTACCTACTTACATATATATTTTTTATATATATTGTACATAATTTGCTTATTTAGCGACCAAGTACATCAAATTGAAAAAACTCAACAATAAACATTTAACTATCGTCTTAAGCAACTTACCGTCCTTATAACAAGAGACGAGTACAAATGGGTTTTAAATAACTGTAGTTTTAAGCGGGAAATCTTCCGGTCGGCGGAGTGGAAAAAACTAGAACATCCGAAGGAAAGCTGAAAGAGCTATTTAACAGAATAGCTGAGAGCCAAAGCGGGTAGTAGAGCCAGAGCAGGTACTAGAGCCAGAGCGGGTAGTACGGTGGACGATTCCATTAAGACGTTCGATTCTTCTAGAATCGGTTTTAAATTTTTATACGTTAGCACTTAGTAGCTCCAGAATTTGTTTTTACAGTTGGTCTTGCCGTAGTGTTCTATATATCGATGTAACTGTAGTAACGATACTTTTGTACGTTATTAATGTATTTTAATGTGTAATGTTGCCGTGTAATGTTTACTTTTTTTTTTTTCTATTTTCTATTACGATGCATGGACGTTTCAGTTGTTGACCTCTAGAGAAGCTAATGTTGTCATATTTAAAAAGCTCCGATTATAACTAAATTCATTAATAATTGTTTGTTTACAGGTTATTTTCAAATTCTGTAATTAAATTTCCATTTTTAGGGTTCCGTACCTCAAAAGGAACAATTGAAACCCTTATAGGATAATTTGTTATTAACAACGACACGAGCCCGAAAAAAAATCCTATGACGAATATCGAAAACATCCATGTCAAAAACAAAGTTTCTGTATTCCTTCCCATTTCTTTAAAAGTAACATTATGGTTATCTCTGGTAGCAGAGTGGTAAACTTTGCATTTATAAAATAATACTAAGTACCTAATGCTAATGAATGGATGGATATGAATCCTATCTAAATTCTGCTAGAACTAATGAAGCTACAAAAAATAAAAATTGTTGCCCCCACAACAAATTTTATATTTTTGAGTATTAAGTTAAAGAAAATGTACTGTAAACTCTTACGTATACATAAAAATCGGCACTTCACAGGTAAAATAAACTTTCACAGATATAAAAAGTATATTGCGGTAGCCGAAAACTGGTTTACCGACGGACGGGTCCGGGAATCGAATCTGCACCTGTACGTGGATAGAATTGGACACAACTGGACCGAAAGCAATTTCAAAAGGTAACTCGACTATATTTGCGTATGAAAGATTTTACGTGGGTAACAAAATATAGTGTGCGTTAAGATGGCGTATTCATATTTAACGTAGACGTTCATCAATTATTGCCGACATTTTTAACACCCGACGAAAAACAACGGGTTGTTATAAGTTTGACGTGTCTGTGTGTGTGTGTGTGTGTCTGTCTGTGGCATCATAGATCCCTAACGCGTGCACCGAATTTGATTCTGTTTTTTGTTTAATAAGTGATTAAGAAAGAAGGTGTTCAGGCCTGCGAAAGGAACTTTAGAGATAGAATACTTTTTAAGGCCTTTAAGGCCTCTTTACTAATAAATTATTTGATTTGATTTAAAATAAATAAATCTTTGGACAATTCACAAAAATAAATCTAATCCGAAACTAAGCAAATCTTGTACTATGGGTACTAGACAACGGATAAAAATACCTAAATACATATAAGACGTCCAAGACTCAGGTACAGATGCCAGTGCTCATCACACTGACATCTGCCCCTGGCGGGATTCGAACCCGCATCCTCCTGTTTCGTCAGGGGGTCTAACCACCAACAACCCGTAAAAAACAGATCAGACTCCGACGCGACGCTACAAACACTATTAGCATTTTGGAATGAAACAACTATTAACGGATTTAACTCGCGTATTTTTATTTTATTTTATTAGCTGACGTTTCGGATTCTTTACAGTTTCCATAATCGTAGCATGACTGAGCTGACAATAGTCTAACGCTAAAGTTCTTTAGCGTTAGACTATCATTACTATTAGCATTTGTCATATCTTCGTAGGTACTAAATGCTGATGGACAAATATATATCTACTAGTGAATAATTTCTGATGCCTTCGTGGTTATTATACATTGGAAAGAAACAACTTTAACGGATATTAAACTAACTTTAGCATAAAACTATTGTCAGCTCAGTCGTGCTACGATTATGGAATCTGTAAAGGCTCCGAAATGTCAGCCAATAAAAATAAAATACGCGAGTTAAATCCGTTAAAGTTGTTTCATTCCAACATATATATATTACTTGCCAAGGAAAGCCTTAAGTAAATAACGCTGTTTATGAATTAATTATTTATGAATAAAAAATTAAATTAATTTCAAAATGAGTTTCATTAACAAAAATAAACAAGCTCAATGAAAATTTAATTATTTTCACAATCCTTGCTAAGAGGTCGGGTAACCTCAATAATTGGGAGCTTTGTAATAAAACGTTTCGTATTGCAAAATAAATAAATTATAATAAAAATAATTGTTTATGTAATATACATATATCATTACTTTCATATAACTATGGGCCCTATGATTATCAATTGTACAGTAAGCCTCATACTTAATACTATATTAAGTCAGATATCTCTGATGCTTACTGTACCTACTCACACAGCACACATTTTGTTTTAGCAGAATTCGAACCCGTATACTCTTGCTTCGTAATCAGAGGATCCTTCGGAACCATAATTACACTATGACACAATTCTTTTTATTGACCGTCAGCCATTTTCTTTTTATTTGCAGACTGTTTTATTCCTAACATCCAGCCTTTAAATAAAACAAAGGTAAAACAAGAATAGCAAGCTAAACACAGTGAGCCAACACAATAGTCTCGTAAAGAAGCCGAGATTAAAGCAAACGTATCTATAGGGCGGACGGAGCTCAGGGCGGGCGGAGCGCAGGGCGGACGGAGCCCAGGGCGGGCGCCGAGTCAGCGCATCGCTACGCTTGGCTTTACGCCATAGAAAAACTGAAGTCCTAGCGGTATTTACTATCTAGCGGAGCATTACAAAAAATACTTTTTTTGTAACCTTTAGTTAAATGATAACTGTTTGTCACGTAAAAAGCAAATATATATGTAACTGTGTTGTATGTTGAGCGTTATATGACTATGTTGTTCATACCACATAGGTAAAGTAACCGATATGGAAAGCGCAAAACTATATTTAAAAAGCAATGTATTATTTAAGCGAGGTGATTCAGAGCGATATTGCTTGTAACTGTCGTAGCGATTTTTACCCGAAATATAATATTAAAACACACCACAATTCGAATTTAGGTCGTTGTCGAATTGAAATCTTTATTTTTATTGTTTTTTAATTGGGCATAATAATATATTTTAATAAAATATAGGTATCATTGACAAATTTAAATTTGTAAGGAACATGCACGAACGGCAAGTGGCAGCACCAAAATTTCAAAGACACTATGCGAATATGGGAACCATAAAGTTTACGAAATGTTAGCAAATAAAATAAAATACGCTAATTAAATCCGTTATAGTTGTTTTATCCACTGTGGAACTACTATGGGTAATTTCTTTAAGTGTTTTTATACTTAAAATAAACTTATCTTATCTTTTATTTAATCTCCCCTGAATCTATTCATCTCCATAATCCTTGAACGATTGTAGTAATGGTTTTAAAATAAAAAGGAGAAAAATATAAGATAATTTCTTCAACATTCAAAGAAGATCAAATCAAAATCGGATTTTAACACTTAAACGAAAACTTGATAAAATACATTTAAAAGAAAGGTTTTGGACAATTTAATATTATTATAATCACTACTTGGGAGAGTTTGTGATCGAGACTTACTTTGTTACTTATTAAAATTATAATTGATTTTAAAAAAAACTAAGATTTGAAGTTGAAAAAACCAGGACAATTCGTTTTAAAAACAGGACGCAGGAACATAGTAACAAAATCTAGAAAAAAACACTTTAATGAAAATCAAATAACGTTAATAATAATAATTTTAATAAAATGACAATTCGAAATGCAATCCATGTCAACCGGCGTAGATTCACGTAGAATGTAAACATAATTGTTACTTGTCGCCGACAATTGTCACGTTGTTCAAATACTGCCCCATCAGACAATAAATACTGTAGGTAGTTGGTATTTAGTTTAATATTTATGCATGTGGGTATATTGAATAAATCTATAAGTATATCTGTCTTGAATCGAACCTGTAGTTTTACTGACGTGCCCTCGGTCCTTAACATGGCGCAGTCGGTTCAAGACACGATCGTGGAATTTTGAAATATATTTAAATTACCAGTTACAGTGAGCTAGCTGTAGAAAACTGCGTGAAGAATAATTACTAAGTACTTATACAGTGCATCTCGTTTAAAAAAAAAATTGCCATAATGGAAGCTGTTTTACCGCCACCGCCGCCATTTAATTTTACAAATAATTTGGAGAATGTGACTTCTGGTAACCTATCCAGAGAATGGGAACGGTGGAAAAGTGCATTTCTCATATATTTTGATGCATGTGATTTAGATGGCAAGAGCGATAAGGTGCAAATAAACGTACTGCTACATGTGATTGGTGAACAGTGTCGGGAGGTGTACAAGCAATTTGAAGTTAAATTCTCTACTGTAAAAGATGTGCTTGAAAAATTCGATACATTTTTTTTGCCGAAAAAGAATTTAACCATTGAAAGACACAAATTCTTCTCGCGCGACCAAAAACTTGATGAATCCATAGAGCAGTATGCATTTGAATTAAAGAAGTTGGCCAATGCATGTGAATTTAAAGATTTATTCAATGACTTAATAAGGGATCGTCTTATATGTGGTATAAGAGAAGACGCTTTGAGAGAGCGTTTATTAAGAGAAGAAGATTTAACATTAAAGAAGTCGCTTGAGATTTGCAGTCTGGCTCAGATATCAAAAGTGCAGGCTGGAAGCATTAATAGAGAATCAAACGAATATAAAGCATACACAATTAATAATACAGGTACTGGACAAGATTTTTTTTATGAAGATGAGGGTAACGCGCAATATCACGTAAATTGGATCTCGCCTAGAAGAGGGTCGCGCGCGTCGTATCATGGCGCGTTCCGGGGACGGGGCAGGGGGGGAGCACCGGCTCGCTCCTCGCGTCCTATGATGCCGCCGTCGCACCGAGCTGTACCTACTTCAAACTTCTCGTCAGTTTCGTCGCGTAGTGTCGGAAATTATCCACAAAAAGTTTTTTCAAGTACTAATAGACAACAGACTGTGATGTGTGTAAAGTGTGGTTTAGCTCACAATTACAACTCGAAATGTCCGGCATGGGGGAGAAAGTGTTTAAACTGTAACAATATCGGTCATTTCTCGAGGATGTGCAATGTTTTTGAGGTACAAACCGAGGAGCCCACCGAACAGGTAATTTATTACTTTGCTGGATCATGTTGTGATTGGTCTATTGATTTATTATTTGGTAAAAATAACTTAAAATTTAAATTGGACACGGGAGCTGATGTCAATGTTTTGCCGTACAGATATTTACATCAAGTTGGTGTAGCTGAGCACGATTTGAGTGCAACAACAATTAAATTACAAGGTTATTCGGGTAGCGATATCAAAGTTCTTGGAAAGTGCAATCTAAAGGTACACTACAAACAAAATATGTATATTTTAGAGTTTTTAGTAGCGGACGTGTCCTCACCGCCGATATTAGGCCGCGATAGCTGTAGCGAACTTAATGTAATTAAACTTACACTAGCAGTCAATAAGAGTGCTGGCATTGAGGATTACATATACAAGGAATATCAGGATGTATTTGAAGGTATAGGGTGTATTCCTGGTTATTATAAAATACAAATTGATAGTAACATAGCACCTGTTGTACACGCACCACGCAAAATTCCAATTGCGTTAAAGGATGATATCAAAAAGAAATTAGATGACATGGTTACTAATGGTATAATTTCAAAAGTAGAAGGTCCAACGGATTGGGTCAATAGTATGACTGTAGCTAGAAAATCTAACGGAGAGTTGAGGATTTGCTTAGACCCGCGTGATTTAAATCGTGCAATAAAACGAGAGCATTTCAAGTTACCTACCTTGGATGAAATTACATCAAATTTGCTAGGTTCAAAATATTACAGTACACTAGATGCCAAACACGGGTTTTGGCAGTTACGTCTACATAAAGATAGCACAGATCTGTGCACATTCAATACAAGCTTTGGTAGGTATAAGTTTCTGCGCTTGCCGTTCGGAATAACTTCAGCATCGGAAGTGTTTCATAAACAAATGTATGAACACTTCGATAATATGCCTGGTGTTTGTCTATTTGTTGATGATCTTCTCATATACGGTAGAACGAAAGAAGAGCATGATGATAGACTTAAGAATGTTTTAGACAGATGTAGGGAAATAAATTTAAAACTTAATAAAGAAAAATGCAGATTTGGGCTTACAGAAATCAAATATTTGGGTCACAAAATTAGTTCACAAGGTATATTTCCAGATGAATCGCGTACATCAGCGATTAGAAATATGCCTCAACCAAAAAACGTAAAAGACTTAGAAAGGTTTTTAGGTATGGTCAATTATGTGGGTAGTTTTATACCTAATTTGTCAGAAAAAAATTATGTACTTCGCGAGTTATTACGGAAAGATATTGAATGGCATTGGGAAGAAAAACACCAAAGCGCATTTAATAATTTAAAGGATTATTTGATAAAGGCACCTATACTAAAATTTTACGATTTATCAAAACCGGTTACTATATCAGTAGATGCTTGCAAAGATGGATTAGGTGTTTGTTTGATGCAACAAAATTTGCCAGTATCATACGCGTCAAGGTCGCTCACTAAGGCTGAGCAAGCGTACGCACAAATAGAAAAAGAGCTTCTAGCTGTTGTATATGCATGCGAAAAGTTTTATACGTATATATATGGTAAGTGCGACGTCATCATCGAAACGGACCATAAACCTCTCGTCAGTATAATTCGTAAGCCAATTGCAAGCGCACCTGCTAGGTTACAGCGGATGTTACTGCGATTGCAACCCTATACGTTTGAACTAGTTTACAAACCGGGAAAGTATTTATTCATGGCAGATACTTTATCTCGTGCAGTAGAACCATGTAGCCAGCTGATAGCGGAACCACGCGATCAACTTGATGCGCGCGCGCAGGTATGCGCTATTGCTGTGAGCAATCCACTGTGTGACACGCACTTTGTAAAAATACAAAAGGCCACACAGCAGGACAATGAACTACAGACTTTAGCTAGGTATATTAAGGATGGGTGGCCTACACATAAGGTAGACGCCGCCGCGGAAGTTAGGTGTTATTGGAATTATCGTGATGAATTAATGAGCGCATACGGGATGCTGTGGAAAGGAGACCGCATTATAATTCCTTCTTGTATGCGGAACGAAATGTTAAGGCGTGTACATGTTTGTCACTTAGGTATCGAAAAAAGTAAATTGAGAATACGGGAAAGCATTTTTTGGCCTAATATAAACTCTCAGCTAGAAGATCTTATAAATAATTGTCAAGCATGTCTCATGTATAAAAATGAAAATAGAAAAGAAACTTTGATTTCACATGAAGTACCAAATAGAGCCTGGTCTAAAATAGGGGTAGATGTGTTTCACTTTAATGATAATAAATATTTAATTGTTGTTGATTATTTTAGTAAATATGTAGAAGTGGTTCATCTGAACTCGTTGACTTCGGATTACATTATTAATGAGCTGAAAATCATATTTAGCCGTCATGGTATTCCGGAAACTGTCATGTCAGACAATGGTCCGGAATTTAGATCACATAATTTCGACAGATTTGCTCATGAATGGAGTTTTCAACATTTAACCTCATCACCATATTATGCACAGTCTAATGGACAAGTGGAAAGGACGGTTCAAACTATTAAGAAATTAATGAAAAAATCCCATGAGGAAAAATCCGAATTTAGGTTAGGCCTACTTGAATATTTAAATACACCGATCAGTAGTTCATTGGCTTCTCCCTCCGAATTGTTATACAGTCGAAAATTAAGGAGCTTAGTGCCTTGCTCGCCAAAACTATTGTTACCCAAAATACAAAAAAATGTTAAAAATGAACTACAATTACGTCAAATTAAGCAAAAGTATCAGTATGATAAAAATGCAAGAGATTTGCCAATATTAGGCCCCGGTCAAAAGGTCAAAGTTAGAATAAATAAACATTGGGTTAGTGGAACGATCATATCATTAAAGGGAATTCGGTCGTATGTAATTAAAATTTGTGACAATGGTGGTACTCTTATTAGAAATAGACGTCATCTAATTGTAGACTCGGACCGTCGCTCGGATACAATTAGATCTCCAATGTGTGCGTTTCCTTACGAAGATATCGCTGCCTCGAATGATAACGCTGTGACGTCGCCGGCTGGACCGGTTCCTGTGTCCGTTGTAGGTAATAATGCTACAAATAATAATTATACAACTCGTTCCGGCAGGGTGGTGACAAAGCCTGACCGATGGTGCTACTGATTGCATAATAATTACAAACATACCAGACCAACGGGGTATCTAAATGAAGAAACAGAGAAATACAATCGTCATTTATTTGACTATTTTAATGTGATGTATTTCATTATTTTATATGTATGAATTGAAATAATGTTGTAAATACCTATGTGTAATAAATATGTTAGCTAATTTAGTTTAGTTGAAAAGTTAAAATTAAAAATATCTAATTTAAATTATGTATTAATATAAAATAGGCTTTTATTTTTTTTTTTAATATAAAAAATAAATAAAAAGCTTGATAATAATAAACAAAAATAAATGTACTTATTGCAATATAAATATATAATCATATAAATTTTACATATACCTACCTAATGTTTAATTATCAAAATAAGATTGCATGTTGTCAACAGTGTTTCTTAGTACCTATCTGAGTGTTATTGTTATTATGTTATGTTATTATGCATTACATAGGTGGGTATTTAAGTATATCTAGTTTCATTATCTTATTATTGTATACCTACCGACCAAATTAAATACATCAAAAGAAAAGATAATGTGTATTCTGTATACTTAAATCTAGGTTCCTATTAGATTCTACAATAGCAGTGAAAAACATTTGTATACTTACCTAGATGTAACCTGGTACCTATACCGTAAACAGTGTTTTGTCATACCACACATAACTTTTTAATATTTTAGAAAAAAGGAAGTTGTAGGTAGTTGGTATTTAGTTTAATATTTATGCATGTGGGTATATTGAATAAATCTATAAGTATATCTGTCTTGAATCGAACCTGTAGTTTTACTGACGTGCCCTCGGTCCTTAACAAATACTATCAAAGCACGTGACAAGTGCATCTAAGGTAAACATGTAAATATTTACTTTTCAACTCATTTCTACCACAACCTGCGTTTAATCAAAATGGAGTGCCAGAGCGAAGGCAAAAACCACATTCCAACTAGAAATATTGCCTCATGTTCCGCTTACGGAAAAAGCATTTTCCTGCATTGGCTTATCAACCCTTCACGTGTATAGGTGTTTCACGACCTAATTTCAAGGGACCTTATCTCAAAACTATAATAATAAACCTTCAAGATGAATCCTATTTAAGACTTTATCTTGAATTCTTGAAAAACTCAACAGCCTGATTTCAAGAGACCCTTCAAAATTAGGTTGTATGCTAGGTTTTTTCAAGCTCAACTCTCGAAAAGACCATGTTGTGGTGCAGCGGTCATGTTAAACACAACACACTTGGGACGAAGCTTGCATATGTTTAACACTAACGCCGCCCGCTCCTCACAAGGTCCGCATTTTAGTAATTTAGAATTCTGAACGCGTCGCGGCCGACCACCCTCCTTGTTACACTTATTGTGCACCGAACAAATGTGTTCGAATACATTCGGTGGATCTGAACCTTTCCCAGTTCCCACACCGACGGATAAGTATATACGGATTCAAAGAGGTTGAAGAATTGCGGTGTTGCGTATAAATCTCTGAAGGTACCCTCTTCAGCGGTTTGCAAATGGCCGAAAGAAATGGCGAATCAAGATGTTAAATTACGAACGATAAAACAAATCACGAGGTTGCTCTCTTTACAAAGGCATAGAGAATTTAGAAATGAATGAGCATAAAAACAAATTATAATTCACAAATTATAAGATCCCTAGTAGATGGTACCTAAACAGTTGATGATGACTGGAGCTTCAGAAAGAGAGCCTTCATCTATCCGATTCTATAAAATACAATTATAAACCATAACCTTTAATAATAAACCAATTAGTCTTAATTTGTAATTAAACATTGTATACCCAAGCTAAATAATAAAGCTGCAGAACTGATAAAGAGCCCAGTCGATCCGTTAAAACATGTTTTTATAGAAATCCGTTTAATTTATTTCATTTACGTTTGCAAACTCCATTATTTAATTAATAAAAATAAATCCAGCCCCACATTGGGCGCCAACTGTTATTTCTGTTTTTAAAATTTGAATAAAAAAAGCTGCAACAAACCGTTGCCGTTTGAATTAATGGTATAAAACTTTATTGAAGTCCGTATTTTTTATTATGAAAGCAAATAAGGCTTTTGTCGCTGGAAATTCGTATTCGATTTCAATTGGTTTCGTAAATTTTCAATTTCTTCTATGAATGAGAGAGCATATTTGCCGACTGCAATGTCATATTAAGCAAATTTTCAAGTGTTCCATTGAATCAAATGAAATGTAAAGGCACAAAACTAATCCGCAAAAGAGAAATCTCAATAGAATGGAATTCGCGAATTATTCAACCGAAGCATTTAGTAAAAGGGGCACTAGAGTCGAGTGAAGCCGACAGGTTTTCAAATTAAAGCCGAAAGTGCCTGAGAATAAGCGAGTTCAGAACGAAATGAACCCAACAGGCGTAATGGGGATGTTTACCTAATAGTGAAACCTAGAATTACATAAAGCCAAAAATAGTTAGGACAGATATCTGACCCTACCTAATGACCGTGTTCAAGGCATGGCAGACAGCGTCAATAGTCAGATACAATTAGGATTTTTTTGTTAGTAAGAAAATTCTGAAAGACGATGGTGTGTTCGGAGGGGTTAATTGTGCAGTGAAGGACTTTTTTAAAGAGGTAACCACAGCTTTGGATCAAAATCTAATTGAAGACATCAAAGTTTTTTATGTATTTTTATCAACATTTAGGTGTTGTACACTCCAACGTTTCCCCGAATAAAAACGGTAATTTATTCCTTGAATTCTATTACAAAACGTGAGTTTCGACATTATTTTTCTGAATAATTTTTGTGAGGCAGGTATTCTACAGGGTTATTAGAGCAGTGAGCGGTGCGATGGTACACTCCGCCGGTCCTGAAAAAACAGCGATGTTGCTGGAAAATAAATTGTAGAACAAAAAGAGTGAAGCAATTCTATTTGGACACGAGTGTTGGGGAAAGTTCGAATTGCTGTGCACTTTTGCAGCCATTTCATAAAAAACAAAATGGAAAATGTCCGGGTCGTAACTAAAATATTACGTGTGCCTGGAATAGCAGTATTATTATGAATACGGGGTATCAAAATACCTACTTTATCAATTAGACTTTTATTTTTGTACAGAGAATTTCCTATTTCATCTAAGCCACTCAAACCATTTATTTAGCCATTGTTTATAAAAGTCCTTAGGTACCTAATTTTCCGGGGCTTATATCACCACTATTATCTTTCGTTGCTTCGTCTTCTAAATTAGAATTATACCCTTGTAGTTCCACCTACGGTGTCGCCATTGCACACTGAAATTGAGAGACAAACCAATATCCCAACACACCAAAAAGAGAAAAAAAAAATAACATGTCGCTACTTTCTTCCGGTTTACGTCATTGATTTAATCCCAAACTAAGATCGTCATATAAATGATAATATCAATATTAAACAACTGCTCAAACAGACATAAAACCTTTTTAAACTCGAGTTCCTCGAACACTTTAAACAAATGAATATCATTAAAAACAAATAGATACATTTCGGTAATTGTGTCTGTCAGTTGAACTGTTCCGCATGTTATGACAAAGAGGTAATCGCAAACCCCTTAATCAAAAGTCAAAGGCAGTGGAAAGCGCAACTCCCGGAGGGTTTCACAAGGGTTATGACGTCATGAATACAAGCCTTCCCTCTCGCCACAATATATTCCGAGAGGGACGGCACTCGACACGAGTATGGGAGCCATTTGCCATACGCTTTGACGACGGTGTTTTTGTTTCGGCTTAAGATACGTGACGAAATTTGATATAGGATTCGCGATAGCGAATTTGAGACATTTGCAAAATGTCACGAGTGTTTTGTGACTTTTGATTTCTGTTGAACTCCTTGCGGCGTTTTGTCTTAGAAAAACTTTAGTAAGTGTTGGCAGTTGGATAAATGTAAAATATAAAAAGCTAGGCAATATTTTCATTGGACGAAGTTTAGATAAGATTAGATTAGATTTATTTATTTCACAATAATTACCTACACAATATCATTGAAATGTCAAATTACATGCGATCGCTTATGGTACAAATACAATAAGATTATAGGATTAAACCTTCAAAATGGGTCTTTTGTCATTAGTCAAAGGTTTTTCGTGAACTAGGTGTGTAAATACATAAAAGCCTACTAAAACAATTTTCAGTCCTAAAAAACTTCCTACCCACGATACGGCGAAAAAGGTTTTCACTTATTTTATCTTTTGGGCCGATTTTTCGTACATTTTATATAAAAAAAAAAAACACCGTTTTGTCACTGATATTTTATACGGCTTCAACAAAATGGAGCTTGATGTCCATTATTGGATTTCTGAGTTTCCTGATGACGAAGGGAAAAAAAATATTTTATACACAGCTTTTATATTTAATTGATTTCATGTGCGATAATAAAATCAAAATATGAAATATCATAATGAAAACCACTTTAAAAACTGATTGAGAATCGATTGAACTTGTCACAAACAATATTAAGCATTTTTGCCATAATATATTTAGTGGGTCTATTCGAGTTTATGGAAACTATAATAACTCGCATAGACATTCTGTACAATATCTATGGGACTAATTACAAATGTCTACGTATTAACGTATTATTATTTAAAATACTGACAACATTATACTGAAACAGAGTTTATCAGAGGCGTTTAACTCTTGTAGTCAATTAAAAGCGCTATAAGAGCTTAATAGCCCCGGCGAAGCTTAATAACGGCTGGAATAAAGTGGAACAGTGCCTTCTTGGCAAGTTATACGACTAATTAAAACTACCTTCTAAAGTAATAATTGGATACATTTTAAAGTTTCATACAGATTACAATGTATTAAATGTAATCATTTATTTATTATTTAGAGAATATTTTAGGATTTTTTTTAGACCAATATTGTATTTTTATTAGGTTAGTCTGGGACCCACGTCAACACCTACTGACATGGAGAAAAATCAAATACACATTTTACTAAAAGTAAATGTAATAATACTTTTGAGTTCGACCCTATTTCTATTATCAATATTCTAAGAATATAACGCTAATAATTTTTGATGCCTTCGCGGTTATTACACATTGGAATGAAACAACTGTTAACGGATTTAACTCGCGTATTTTTATTTTATTTTATTAGCTGAGGTTTCGGATTCTTTACAGTTTCCATAATCGTAGCACGACTGAGCTGACAATAGTCTAACGCTAAAGCTTTAGCTTTAGACGAAACTGTAAAGAATCCGAAACCTCAGCTAATAAAATAAAATAAAAATACGCGAGTTAAATCCGTTAACAGTTGTTTCATTCCAAAATATAACGCTATATAATAGGTATGTAAAGTTTGTACGCTTTTTATGTTTATTTAAAAACTAAGTGGACACTTTTCAATCACTTTTATTATATATTTTTAAATCAGTTTTGGGGAAAGAAAATAATTATACAATAATATCTGATGAATAAACGGGTAGTTATTACACGTTGTAATGAAACAATTACTTATACCGAATTTAACTCGCGTATTTCATTTTATTTGCTGACGTTTCGAAAATTTTTCAGTTTTCAACATTCGAAAATGACAATAGTCTAACAAATAAAATAAAATACGCGAGTTCCAATGTGTAATAACCGTAAAGCATATAAAATTATTAACATAAGAATCATTATATGAAAACTTGGGTAAATAAAAAGCAGAATGAATAACCACAAGTGTATAAGTGTTCTATATAGGTACGCGTAGGATGTAGCCGTTACTCGTCTCGCGGCGCTACTCGTATAAAAGCTTTAGAGCGGGAACCCAACGAGCCGTTATGTCGTTACATCATTTTGTTTTATGCTGAACGAGTAACTATTGAAAAAGAGATAGCTATTAAGGTATGGTAACAATGAACAACGTTCAACAACCTAATAGTTGATACTGCTTTTAAATTTGAACACGCAATAACTTTTTTTTAATTAATATATTTTTAGGTTGATTTCTAAAACAAAACAAAAATAGCACTTAGAATTAAAAATACTTTATCACACACTGACTATAAATTTTCGATGTTTACTTTTTTATGTTTAATCTTTCTGTTAGTCTATAACTTGGACAAATAATCATAAGTATATCAATTGCATAATATTATATCTATGGTATATTAATCGACATTCCATCAATTTGATTTAATAATCCTAACTAATATTATAAATGCGAAAGTAACTCTGTCTGTCTGTCTGACTGTCTGTTACGCTTTCACGCTAAAACTACTGGACCGATTTAAATGAAATTTGGTACAAAGAAAGTCTGGAGGGTGAGAAAGGACATAGGCTACTTTTTAACCGACTGCAAAAAAGGAGGAGTTCCACGCGGACGAAGTCGCGGGCAGAAGCTAGTATTAATTAAATGATGATGATATTTGTACCAAGACAAGAATAAAAAAAATCGGGACACTTTAATGAGAAGTATCGTGCTTCCAATTACACTACAGGCATCACTGATTGAGTCGACGAAATCTTCCACTACAATCTGTCTTATCACTTTATGCAAAGTTTTATTTCACTTGGAATTAAACAACTATTAACGGATTTAACTCGCGTATTTTTATTTTATTTTATTAGCTGACGTTTCGGATTCTTTACAGTTCCCATAATCGTAGCACGACTGAGCTGACAATAGTTTAACGCTAAAGTCTTTAGCGAGTAGCGAGTTAAATCCGTTAATAGTTGTTTCATTCCAATGTGTAATAACCGCGAAGGCGTCAGAAATTATTTTATTTCACTTTTATCGAAATTTTAAAAAATACCAACCGGTGGCAGCCGGCCCGCCCGCTAAAGTTTACTTTCCAAGACAGTTTCATTTTGCAAATGGAGGTGCTTTTTGAAAAATGTCCGGATTACTCGCTAAGATGGGAACTTTAATTGGTTCCGGGGAATGTTCCGGAATGTTCCGGGTTTATAACGTTTATCTTACGGGATGATGTTTGCTCTGGTTCGATATCTGATCGGGTTCCGTCGCGAGATTATCCTTGTTGACAATAAACTTGCTACACTTTGAACTCCGTCCCGACGCGTTAAGAGTGATTTGATTTAACGGTGATTACGATAAATGAAATAGGTCACGTAGTAAATAGACCCTTTAATATAATACCATTTATTATAGGTATATTTTGTTGACTGTAGCTCGATAGATTCTAATAGAAGTACCTATCTATCTTTATATATAAAAGGAGAAGCGGACTTAATTACTAACATATCCATAAATCTATTTGTTAGGCGCCATTTTAGGTAAATAGTATAAATGAATATTAAAATAAGATAGTTTGCATTACGTAAAATCACTTTTTTGTTAGACTATAGCACAGTCATCTACGAAAATGGGAATGTAAAGTTTTCTAAACGTCAGCATATTAAATAAAATACGCGAATTAAATAGAATTGTTCCATACCAATGAGTAATAACCGCGAAGGCATTATTTAAAAATTGAAATGTTAAAAAAATATTCGATATTTTTTGTTAAATTTAACATACCTACTCCTGAGTTCAATTCACGTATTCTGTTACATATTTAAACAATGAGAATGGGATCGAATTATTTTTTACAAGTGAATATTTGAGAGGCGTGACGCGCCAGTAGCGGAGGCGGCGCGGCGGCGCGGCGAGTTAAATATTAAATGAGTATATTCCGATATTCTGCAAATGTAACGGCTATCGATAAGTATTGGAGAAAATATACATATTTATAAGTTTGTTTTATGTATACATGTTCTAATTATATAAGAGGCTCTGGTAAATGTCATGGCACATCCAAAACTGAGAAAAGGGTGATATAACCAAAATCTAGGCAATCAATTCTTTGTTACATTTTAGTAGTTACTTATCACGATCCTCGGAAATGAGGGAACGACTACAGAGAGAGAGAGAGAGAGATTTAGATTCTAGAATCTTCGGCTAGCCGTACTTACAGCCTTTTCACTAATGCGTTGACCAATCGCCCAACACTTTTCTTGTATGGCGTATATTTAAATTCAAAAGGCATACACTATAGTACAGAAATAAAAAGTATGTGTATTCATAACAAAGGCTTGTTTACATCAGTATGTAACACGCAGCCACGCAGTAAACACAGTGTAACACGGTGTTTAAGAATTCATACACTGCGGCGCGCCGCCGTCGCCTGCGGACTGGAAATTCACTCGTATTGGAAACTAGCTACTGCCTGCGAATTCTTGTGCCTATTTTGACTATTAGCAAAATTGATGACCAACAATTTGATTTCTATACCTACTAATATAATATAGGGGAAAAGTTTGTTTATTTGGATTGAATAGACAAAACGACTGGACCAATTTAAAAACTTTCACTGTTGGGAAGCTACACTATTCCCGAGTGACATAGGCTATGAAAAAGGAATACGTGCGAAGCAGGGGCGGACAGCTAGTTCTATATATAGATAAAGCTCTTCGATGTGTCACTTGGACATTTCGAGAAAAAGAAACTTTGGGGTGAACAACTCTAAACATTTAAAGGGGTATGAAAAATAGATTTTGACCGATTCTCAGACCTACCCGATATGCACACAAAATTTCATAAAAATACACCAACCATTATTTTTGGAGGAGTTTGGCAACAACTTTTTTGGAGGAGTTTGGCAACACCGCGACACAAAAATTGTATGCAATAAAAAATTACAAGAAATATTATTTTAGTACAAGATAGAATTGTTTCTTTTTGTTATTAAAATAAACAATATACACACTGTTGCGTACTCCTTGCTGTGTGTATATAGTTTTACTTTTATTGGTTATTGCCATTTTTTATATATCGATTGTTTCATAATTGTCCGTCTGTAAGTTGATTTGGTTGAGTTGTGTTGTGATATTGTGTTCGTTTGTAAAGTTACCTTATTAAATTCCTATATTCCTTTATCCTATTGCTTTCATTACAGTCTACCCTTCACCAACACACACATTCGTAGACGCAGTAGCTTAGCGGCATCTCAAGTCGCAGAATCAAGTCCCCTAGGAGGTAAGTTAAAAACAACAAACTGTACTTAATATCAGAAAACCGGGCCTAAAATATTGTTGTAGTTTTTCCCAAAAACTTATAGATTACAGTGCCAAGTGCAGCCCTAGGGATCGACTGCTCACACTTAGCCAGTGTCATGTTTAGTCTAGTACCCATGTACCCATGATCTTGAGAACACTTGGCATAAGAAACTACTTATCAAGAGCAATGGGTATAACAATTTAATTTAAGAACCTTAGCTTAGTTTGGGACTAGAACAATTGGTATCAATTATACAAGGATATTATTAACTCGTGTGCATAAAAAATTATATACTCGTCGACTTGAGAACCTCCTCCGTTTTTTCGTCGGTTGAAAATCAGGATAAAATTAATTTACAATTGTTTTTATTAACATTCTACTAATTAGTGGTGATGACAACTATCTTTTTGTTGGTAAATCAAGTATATTATTTTTTTTTAATTCGGCAATAGGGACTCGTGACGTCACGATCATTTTGAAACGATTAACTGTGTCATTTATTGTTTGATTAAGAAAAAAATACATGTCCAATATTTTTTAATAATCAAAGTAAAGCACTAAACATTTTATTTTTCTTTACCCAGTCGTCATCCTTATTATTGTAAGTAAACTACACAATCCCTACTTCCCTACTAATATTATAAATGCGAAAGTAACTCTGTCTGTCTGTCTGTTACGCTTTCACGCTAAAACTACTGGACCGATTTAAATGAAATTTGGTACATAGAAAGTCTGGAGCCTGAGAATGGACATAGGCTACTTTTTAGCCGACTGTAAAAAAGGAGGAGTTCCACGCGGACGAAGTCGCGGGCAAAAGCTAGTTATGAATAATTGCACACGTAGCTTTTTTTAAAAACAGTTTGACCAAAACCAACTACAAATATTAGCCTCAAACTCATTCCTGTCAGCTCAGTAACCGACGTCTACATCCAAAGGCAATGTTCAGCAGTTTATACGAGCTGAAGGCTATATCTTGGCTGGACTTGGCTAGCGGCCAAGCCGAGTCGGGCCTGTCAGGTCCTTAGCTAGCCTGATTTATAGACGAACCCGACTTATTGGCTAATGTTTGAAACTTTATGAAGTTTAAATTGTATTTGTGAAATATGAGTTTGTAGCGGATTTATCTTGTCTGTGGTGAATAAACAACTATTTTGTTTGCAGTCTGGGTTTCTTGTTTTTCGAATATTTGTATCTGAACGCGATCTGAACAGAAAATTACTCTTGAAATTTTATTTTGATATAGTAACAGAGCATATTATATTAAGTTACAAATATTAAGTATGATAACAATAAGTAAGTTGTACCTACCTAGTATATTTTTATTTTAATTATTTGCTAATAATATTTTATCTATATAGGTAAGTACAAAAGTATATTATAGTGTAACTAAAACGACTTTCTATATTATATAACTAGGACGGTATGTACCTATAGTTTTAAGGTAGGTGCAATACCTAGGTGCTAGTTGAAAAACTTTTATTTTACTGTCATGGCTACATATTAAACTAAAATAAACGTACCTACCTACATTCTAGTCAAACCATAGCACTAATTAATAACGTACCAATTAATAATCTTCACATGCGATTATAAGATGCTTTGCCCTGAACGACTCAAGGATACTCGCACAGCCTAAACCTAACAAAAGAGATCTGAAACTTGTATGTTCTTTGTATGACTTTGTATGAAAAATAAACCTATCCGTACTAAGCCGTATCGTATCGCAATTGGTAACAAATACCTATAATATGTTAAAAGTCTTAAATGCTAAGTTAAGATTAGGTATTATCACTAAAGGTCCAAGTAAGGAACTCAAAGACGGTAAAAACATATCTTTTATAAGAAAGAAAAGGGGACATTTGCAATGTGCCCGCGGAGACACTGAGCCGAGGATTCTGTGATAAATGTTCAGGGCCGCCTCTCCCGCCTCTCCCGCCTCTCCCGCCTCTCCCGGCACTCGCGGCACTCGCGGCTGCCGCGCTGATATATAGCCCGACACACTCTTGTCTACCACGTGGAGGAATGTCGCCGTTTAAAAAAGAAACTAATTAAATTGAATATTTTGAAATTAACTGTGAATTGAACTAGTCAAAGCACTTTTAGGTTTACTGAAGAAGAAAGATATAAATAATTTTGACATATTTCAAAATTCCGAAGCTATTTAAATTACCTTAAACGTGGAATTAGTGACATATTTCGAAAAAGAAGCAACATAATTTAATGAAAGAACTTTAAACGGATTTAACTAGCGTATTTCATTTGATTGGCTGATGTTTCGGAGCCTTTACAGATTCCATAATCGTAGCAGGCGAAACGTCAACCAATAAAATAAAATACGCTAGTTCATTTTGTTTAAAGTTGTTTCATTCCAATGCATAATAACGGCGAAGGTATCAGAAATTAAAACATAAATTATTTGTTTTTTTCTTCGGGACATAAACTTTAATTTACCGAAGTTTAAGAGCTTTTACCTACCAGAGGCAATTTTAAAATAACCCGTTTTAAATGCTTCTTAAGATAAAACCAGTGAAATTAAAATGTACTAAAATAAATACTGTACATTAAATACAAGAACATTTTTATATCCTAATCACATTTAAAACGGTAACGAAAATAACATGTTACCATAAATAACAGCTCATTTTAATAACGAAGGAAAATATTAAATATCAGTGTTGACTAAACTCATAAATAACAGGCTGTTGCGAATTTACGCGGACGTCGCGTTAAAATTAATTTCATATAGATAATAATTATTATCCTCCAATTCAATTAATATATTTCATTAATTAGAAATATGTATCGATGGTAATAATTTCTGCCGCGTTTGTGGTTGTTACACGTTGTAATAAAACAATAATAGCGAATTAGATTTGCGTAATTACTGTTAATATTTCGATAATTAAACAGTACCTAGATATATATTATTTGTTTATTTAGTATTGATTCTTAATTTTTAGTTAGTTTAAATAAGGATATTTTTAATAAAATATAAGTGATTGATTTTCTTGTCGTTTTTTCTCAAGTGAGATTTGTTCAGGAAAACAGATCTTCTGACCTTCATAAGATCTTGGAAAAGCCTTAATTGAATACATACAATTTCGATTTTGAATGTACATTTATTATGAACTACCTTTTGACTGCGACTCCATCCGCGTGGAATTTTATACAACATTTCATCCACCATTTTAACCCCTTACAACCCTTTTTTCGCAATCACAAGTAGCCTATAGGCTTAAGCTCTAGACTATCTGTGAACCGAATTTCACTTAAATCGGTTCAATAGTTTTAGCGTGAAACCGAGACAGACAGAGTTACTTTCACATATACTAGCTATATATAATAATATTAAAATATTACTAGCGACCCGCCCCGGCTTCACACGGGTGCTATAAATCTTCCTCTTGAATCACTATCTATTAAAAAACCGCATCAAAATCCGTTGCGTAGTTTTAAAGATTTAATCACATCCCTATGTGTCCCTATGTATGTAATATGGCTTTTTCTGTACCTATATAGAGACAGAAAAAGCGACTTTGTTTTCTACTATGTAGTGATACTTAGGATTAATGTTTATTTCTTACAATGGGCACTTTTTAAGACTTCAATAATCCCATCGATATAGCATCGAATAAAGCCTCGTCGAGCCATCATTAAGTCGAAGGAAATATCCACAAAAGCGATTCAGAGAGCACAAGAGAACTCAGCAGAGTACAGGAAGTCCACCGCTCAATTAGCTTTGACTGCAACTTCTAGAAATACTGAATTACCAAGAAAATACTAGATTTGTTGGCATTCCTTTGAAACTGCCCGTAGACTATTTTACTTAGAAAATTAAATAGCGGAAGCTGTTAGAATTTATTTACGTTTGTTGGGATAAATTGTAATTACGTATTTTAAAAAAAATATTCGTCGATGAGTTTCTTGCCATTTCTTCTCAAGAGAGGTTTTTTCATAAATGGTATCTCCAAATTGAATCAGTATATTTTTGATTTGATTTAATTTTTACCTAAAATTGTGACGTGACAGGGCACGTGTCAAATTTTCGCTAGATACGCTAGTGTCGAGTGAGGTCTAGTCATCATGATCTACCAATCACAGGCCAGTAACTAGACTCTCATTGGCGTAACACGACTAGACCTCATTCGACACTTAACGCATGATTTTAGTTATTGTACAAAAGAGAAGGGAAAATATTTTTGAGCATTCCAATTTCCAACCCTCGTCCCAACGATAACCTACCAACGAGTAGTTTGTTACGCACTTGATCTATACCACTAAATCCTTAAACAAACACTTGTGGTGTGAAAAAAAAACAGCTCTTCGTTGGAAAACTTCAATATTGTGGGCTCAGTGGAAAAGCCAGCGCGTCGTTAATCCCGGGCAAACAAGTCCCGCGATGTAAGGTAATCCGGGAGCCGGGAGCGGGGTAACTCCCGGGAATGGGGTAAATCTCCCGGTTAACGGGGTACGTCGTGTTGACAAATAATAGGACAGAGGGAGTCGGTAAATAGGACGTGTGGTTTTGTAATGTAAGCGAAACCGGGGGTTGTGGTATGTATGTAGGGAGTGTCAGCTGTTGGGTACCTAATGACACACTACACGAGTCTATTACTTACAAACTGTGACCTACATTTACTTATAAAAATACACTAGGAAAGCTGTTATATACCTACACTCTAAGGGCCTATTTAAAATATTACCCACTACTGCTTTCTATAGAAGCTTTAAATTAGTAAAGTAAATCATTGAAATGAAACAATTATAACGGATTTAACCGTCTTATTTTATTTGCTTACGTTTCGAAAAGAGGGCATCATGAATTATTATATTGGAATAGTCTTCAGGTTAACTGAAGAGTTACACAGCTTTTCAGGTTTCAATTATTATAATTTATTAGTCCAATTAATTGTAATATAATAGGTCACCTTAACTGAATATAAATATCATCTCTCCTTCAAATATATTATATTCTGTTTGTTAGCGATTCAACAATGTGAACGAGGTTTATATAAGACTAGCTTCTGCCCGCGACTTCGTCCGCGTGGAACTCCTCCTTTTTTGCAGTCGGTTAAAAAGTAGCCTATGTCCTTTCTCAGGCTCCAGACTTTCTTTGTACCAAATTTCATTTAAATCGGTCCAGTAGTTTTAGCGTGAAAGCGTAACAGACAGACAGACAGACAGACAGAGTTACTTTCGCATTTATAATATTAGTAGGATAGGAAGTAGGATTCTGTTTGTTAGCGATTCAACAATGTGAACGAGGTTTATATAAGATTCTCTGTGTTAAAGGAGTTTCATGATCAATGGATTGATGTTATTGTCTGTGGTAGTAGTGTGAACGTTTAGTGTATGTGTTATCGGTGGTGAGGTTTTTGGCGTGTAGTTTGAGAGGGAACGTATGTTGGTGAACAAGGTATCGAATAACAATTTAGCTAGAAGGTTAAAACAAGAAGATTTTAACATGTTAAAAATTCAAAACACAATTACCTGAATTACCGGTGCAGAAAACTCACTGCACAGAAAAAAATATTTACAAGTTGTACTTTTTAAAACAAAAGGTTGCCTAGCAGTGGCTGTGACGCTTTTAAAACAAAACGAGTCGTATATAGGAGACGGCAGAGCGAGCGACTGACAACCCGGCCAGCGAGACACGGACTCGCGGGCTGAGGGTTCCGCACTAAATATAAACAACTAGCTGTCCCGGCTTCGCATGGATCCCTTTTTTTATAGCCTATATCACTCGGGAATAATGTAGCTTCCCAACAGTGAAAGAATTTTTGAAATCGTCCAGTCGTTTTGAAGCCTATTCAATCCAAACAAACAAACAAACCTTTCCTCTTTATTATATTAGTATAGACTAACTCAAAAATCTCAAAACCAACGTCAGGACAAAGCTCCTGGAGACTTTTGTGATATAGTGCTAAATAGAACCTTAAGAAGGTTTTTTTAAAATATTATTATAATTTCTGATGCCTTTACAGTTCTCATATTCGCAGCTCGACTGAGCTGACGATACTTTAGCATTAGACTAGAAGGTTTAAAAAATAAAATGTTTGTAAAACTGTTTTACAACAAACAAGTACCTAACCCTAAAAGTGCCGTGCATATGTGCACAAGTTTTTAGTAAATACATCAAATACATGTTAAAAGCCTTTTTAGCCGACGGAGCGGCGCGGGACGAACTTTATCTGATCCGGCAATTTACTACAATTGAGTTTCCATTTACATCTATATATATACTAATATTATAAAGAGGAAAGGTTTGTTTGTTTGTTTGGATTGAATAGGCACCAGAACATCTGGACCGATTTCAAAAATTCTTTCACTGTTGGGTAGCTACTCTATTCCCGAGTGACATAGGCTATAAAAAAGATGATCCGTGCGAAGCCGGGGCGGACAACTATTTTACTTTATAGGTTACACTATCTTGTTTATATCAATCGCTGGCACTTTCATTTATTTATTTATTTATTTATTTATTTATTGAAGAAACAAACAGTCATTTACAAGTAAAGGCTAAAAAATATTGCTTAAAATTAGACCTGGAGTTTCCTTAAAATTTTACAAAAAATACAGTCTATGTGTAATGAAGTTACTTAAATAAGAAATTTAAAGTTTTGATAAATACCATTTAAAACCTAACACAAAAAAAAGAAAAAGAGATAGCAATTAGTAAATGGTATTATCTAAAAGCTTTTTTGAGAGTAGTGATGGTACAGTTAAATAAATCAATGTTTTTAAGTTTCTTATTATCGTTAAAAAGCTTGCAGGCACGCCTCAAAAATACATTTTGTGCATAACACGTCTTGCGTCGGGGAATCGAGAACAAATCTTTTTTTTTACATTGGCGCTGACATCTACTAGGAACTTTAAAATGGATTTGACGAAGTAGTGAGGGGACATTTAATTTATTATTTAATATTTTATACAGCAAAACTGAATCCACACAGTCTCGGCGGTCGCTGAGCGTTTGGAGTTTATAATGAACCAATGAATCCTTATAACTAGTGTGATTATGACCAGTTCTAAAATCAAGAGATTTTATAAACTTTTTTTGTAAGCGCTCAAGTCTTTCAATATGAATTGCATGATAGGGTTTCCAAACAGCGCAGGCAAATTCGAGATTACTACGAACGAAACTGTTAAAAAGTATTTTATAAGTGAGACTATTTTTAAATGGCTTACCAACTCGCAGGATAAAACCAAGTTGCTTATATGCTTTGTTTAATACAAATTCTAAATGAGGTTTAAATGACATATTGGAGTCCATAATTATACCAAGGTCACGAACTTGTGTTACTCTATTCAGATGACCGTTACATAAAGTGTATTCAAAGTTAAAATTGCGCTTTTTTCTAGAGAAATTAATGATAAAACATTTATTTAAATTCAACAATAATTTATGGTCTTTACAAAATAACTCAAAGTTTAGTAAATCTTGTTGCAACAAAAAACAATCTTCTACAGAATTGATAGATTTAAAAATTTTCGTGTCATCTGCATAGAGCAACACTTTAGAATGTTTAATATATTTGTCTATATCATTTATAAAAAGCGTAAACAATAGGGGACCTAAATGAGAGCCTTGGGGTACTCCGGAACTAATTGACTTAAATTGGGAGGCATAACCAGATAGAACTACACACTGACTTCGATTTTCAATATATGACTTAATCCAGCGGAAAAGATCGCCATGTATACCTAGATCCCAAAGCTTAAGAAGGAGCGTGTTGTGGCAAATTTTATCAAAAGCCTTGGCGAAATCTGTGTACACAGCTTCAATAGAAGCACCTTCATCCATTGCGACTAGGATCTCATTACTAAAAGTTAATAAATTACTATCCACCGAGCGACCTCTGTAAAAACCATGTTGGTTAGGGCTGATGTGATTTTTGAATACTTGTGAAATTTGGTCTGTACCAATCTTTTCGAATATTTTATTAAATTGACATAATTTAGAGATAGGCCTATATTGCTCAATGTCCCTGCTAACTGAACCTTTTGGAATAGGAGTAACAAAAGCCTTTTTCCAAATGTCCGGAACACACCCATATTTAATTGAATTATGAAATAGAGTAGTGAGTGGGGTAAATCAAATGAAAACTTAAATACAAAAAACTCAAGCGTTATCGTTGAAACCTAATTTATTTCCCACTTGTATTATAAACACAAAAGAACTTGTTTTATAAGCCTCGAAAATGAGGCACCGAATAACCTAAGCCAAGTTGTCAAGATCTTTATTAGTACTTAAATAAAGGAAAATCACGCGAATATGAACCGTATTACTTAGCAATAAGGCTATATTTAGTGTGCACAGGAGTCCGCCCGCTTAGCAATATTTCATTTAGCACTGTGGCAATTTTACTTTTCTTACAGTTGAGTTATCGCGGTTTGTATTGCTGTTGAAGCATACCTGAAACAAAAATAAACATATATATTTAGTAAGAATTGTATACATATTTCATGAACGTTAAAATTTGAACAAGTACAATCATTATTGACGCAAAATCATTTAAGTTGAAGAGGAATGACGACTGGGTAAAAAAAAAGGTATTTCTATTTAGTCCGTCAGTTAGATTTTTGAAAATTATTGTAGGTACACGTATTTTTTCTTTTCTCGATCGAACAATAAATGACAAAGATAAGCGCGTAAACAGTTCGAGAGTGCGGGCTCATGACGTCACGTTAAGGTATAAATTGTACCATAACTTGACGTCACCAGCCCCAATCCGATTACTTTACCAAAGCGTTAAACTGCACTTATTTTGTACCTATTAGAAATGGTATCAAGAAGATAATATATACAATTTGTATGCACAATATTGCATTTACTAGTTTGGGACGAAAGCCAATTTAAAGAGATCACGTGTTGTTAAGTAAAAGAAAAATCTGTAATCTTAAATCTCAGAAAATAAGAAATGTTTAGCAGGCAATCTCGGGGCAATACCGCTTTACTTTAGCTTTAAAACTTTGAAACTACGGTATTCATTGCAAGACAGATAACGGTTAAACACGTTTGAATGTATGCCGTAAGCTGTTTGTGTCTCGATATTGAACTTTTAAGTCTAAAGGAGTCTGCCCACTACACCGTATCATACCATAACCGTGCTATGAACGTATCAAGCACGGAAGGTAATACGTAAGGCGGTACGAGTCGGTGACGGAACGGTCTAGTGGACATAGTATCATGCTTTTCTATACAAAGAATATTTTTTTGCCTGACACGTTCACAGCACGGTCATGGTATGATACGGTGTAGTGGGCAGACTCCTTAAAGCGAGCTACTCTTATCAGCTGTGCTCGACGGAACAATTTATTAGAAGCACGTTTTAAAAATATTGACGCAGTGGAAGATGAATGCACTCTTTTCGTTGATAACTAGCATTTTTGAAACGTAATTCGTTTCCAAGATGTACCCAATTTAAATATTGTATAACAGACGGCGGAACCAGAACGCTGCTCGTTCGCTGTGCACTAAATTTAACATTATATGCGCTTTTTAATGTACTCTGTATTTCTTATTTTAATATTTGTGTCAGCTTGCAAGGAAGATGTTAAGTTAGTTTCTGTTGGTAATTCTTAAGAGATATGTTTTACGTTTTTGGAATAAGAAAACAGCAAGAAGGAGGGACAAACGGTAATGAGACTAATGTAATCAATGAAGCAAATTATTCATCAACTACTAATCTTAAATGTGACGATGACAAAGATGACGATGATCTTAAAAAAGAACCTACTGAAACTTTTTATATACATTGTTTGGTTCTTTTTGTTGTTTTAAACATCTGCATTGTTGTTATTTAAGCCGAATAATATATTTTCTTTCTTTAACAATTACTATTTCGCAATCTCAGGTCGTAGAAAATATCTAGACTATCGCTACCTTAAATCAGCAACAAAAGTCCCTGCAAAAGCTCCCTAAACGTCACATAAAAGTCCTGTTCCAAATTTAATGTCATTAAGTCTATCTAATAAAATAGACACTGAAAATTCTTGTAGAAACCCTTCAATAGACAGTAAAGATCGAGAGCACACGCGCCGCTCTCGCCGCAGGCCCCTCTTAATGCCGGACTCATGAACAAAACACGCAATTGTCCGGTTTTGGGACCCGCATTATCCTGTCCCTTTCCCTGGACATAAAGGCACCAGCTAGCTTACTTTAGAGCAGATAATTAATAAAATATACTGATAATCAAATAAGTAAATTAAGGTACATTACCTAATAATTTCTGATGCCCAGTCTAACGCTTAAGTCGGCGTGTTACGAATATGGGACTGTAAGGTTTTCGAAACGTAAGCAAATATACGTATTACATCCGTTATAGTTATATTATAATGTTAAATTTTCCGGTAAACATATAGATGACTAGCGGTTCGCCCAGGCTTTGCACGGATTACTATTATTTTTTTCTTAATATAATATAGCCTACGTGCCCAACAGTAAAAGAATTAATCCAGTTGTTGGAGTCTATTCAATACAAACAAACAAATCTTTCCTCTTTATTATATTAGTGTAGATTCTGAACAGTACGTAAGTAGTTACCTACCTACAGTACCAGAATACTAATGTAAATATATGACTTAGACATACATCCATACATAAGTCAACGTGAATAAAGAGGCTGTAGCAGCTGGCTACATGAAGGCTGTGTCCGGGAAGTGACCCCGTTCCGCAAGGGATCCGGGACGCCATCCCGCGGGACGCGGTATCTTTTAATAGCTCCAAATGTAACATAAAAGGAATCTGACGGTTTGTCAAACTATAATAAAAGGAGCGGGATCTGCGGGATTAAGCGGTGAAGATTTTTCGGGATTCGGGATTGCGTCCAGTTTCAATTAAGGGACTGACTTTGTAAATTTTGGGACAGGCATGTAAGATATAAATTACTATTTTGAAATCAATTTTCATACATCTTTTCACTTAAAGTCCGTGGAATACATCTGAGTGTGAAAAACGAGTTTCACAACAAAATTTCACTGTCTTAATACACAGCTGTCAATCATAACATGGTGCCTGTCAAATGTTGAAGTCGAAGAAAAGTTGCGTCTATAAGTGGCACACTATTACACGGCTAGTAACACATCTACTTGATTCATTCGTTTTGTAACTTTTTATACAAATACATGGTTTTATCCTTAAATCCATTATTGTTTACATCATTTATTCAGCGGATAAGTGGTTGTTAGTTCAATTTAGAGGTTATTAAAACAATGTTTTCATCTGCGAAATTAGTTATAAATAGCCCGATTCAAATAGGGGTCCTGAATACATAAATTCTAATAGGCATTAGTAAACAAAACACTAACTATATTAAATTCAAACTAACAAAAGTAAACAGAGATCATTAATATGAATCTCAATTAGGTAATAGTTGATTAATAAACTATAATACGGGATTAAAACATAAATTGAAACAGCAAACACACGAGACGGGACGAGTTAATACCGAATTAATGGACACCTAAATAATTCAAGCCGCCGCGAAATTTCCAAACTAACAAAGTTAATAATTAATCTAAACGAAATCTGAAACCGAGTAAATTATCTAATACAATACTCGTTACACAGAACCTAAAATCAGATGAAATGGAAATAAATAATTCAAACGAACCTCAACGAGAACATGAATTCCAAGTAGTCGATGAAGATGACAATAAAAGCTAACCATTTAATCCGACAGACTATGTCAACACGAACGAGCGATCAAATAGTGATTCAGAATAATCAATACATGTCTAAAGTCCTCGTCTAGATCAACAATGTTGGCATATTTGTAGAATTGTAGATAGAAGAAAAAACACATCTTTTGACTTTCAGCGAATAAAATTCGTCCTTGAAATTTAATGGAATCGTAACCAAATCCGTTCCCTCGGAGCTCTGTCATCCAAACGTGGTTACGTAAGAACCCCTTATGCCCATTAGCCTTATTAAATATGAATATCTTTTTTCGTTCGCATAAACTCAGCTGTATGATTCTATTAACCCTTTTAAACAAGTCTTACCTCATCTTCGGAAATGTGTTTCTGCAGATAACATTTCATTAGGAAAAATAACGGATTCTCGTATATTATTTGTATGCTTAATTCTTGTGAATTATACAGTACCTATATTAGTAACCTATAGTAGTAGACTGACTTGACGATTGTTTAACATTGAAGATTTTTTTACATAAGCAATCTATCTTGCTTATGCAAACCTACGAGCAATTCGTTACGAGTTCTAAACCGAGAGAAATGTCTGCATTTAAATATATTAAAGACAAAGAGACAAATTCAATACATTCCAGCAAATAAAATTTATTGTTAATACCTCGCGGTGTGTACCTAATCTGTCACACATTAGAGTAATTAATAGATAGGTATATTTTTAAAGGTCTAAGCCCTGATAATGAGATTTAAGTTCAAATAATCTGATGACCTTATTCATTCAAGAAATGAATAAAAATCAACCGAACCAATAACAAGTTGAAACATAGGTCAAAACGCAAACCGCAAACAGCCCTTTGTGACTTGGGAACTTGTTCCTAAATGTGCGAATCAAAGTTGTCCAATGTCCATCCAGTTCGTAGTTTAATTGCGCACCGTCCTTGGGACGGGACATTCAAAAGCTTTGACCGCGTGACGTGAGATTTATGTAGGTATATGTACGGCTGATAACAATTAACTAAGTACAGATTAATCACTAGTTATGTGACGTTTGCTTATAGTAATGCCTTTAAATTACTGTGTTACATTATTTGTGAATTGTAAGTACACCACATAATGTACTTTAGGTGATTTTGCATACGCATGCAAAATAACTGTCAAGCTGTCTGAAATTTCAAGATAAATTAAACGTTGAGGTTTGTTAGAATCTATGATCTTTTTTGTTGGTAAATTTTACAGCACTTGAAAAGTTATTCTTAATGCATGAAAAACTCTTTAGGGAAACGATAGACACATAAATTTTGATAGAGATGATGTTAAAGCTATTAATAGCAGTGTCCAATTAAACTCATTTCCCCAAATGAAACAAGTTAATTAACAGAAAATCAAAGACCCCGGTACAGCTAAAATCTTCATAGGATCGGAAATAATTGGCAGTAGTGGTACAATCGAATCAATTTAGAACCAATCAGAAATTCAATTTCAATAGAGACCGACTGGCCACAGATCTTTGGCGTTGTTAGTTCGATAATTAAGACCCAGGTAACATACTGTTAATGACAAACATTGTATGGGATCAAACAATCCAACTCGTTTGTTTTTATGAAATGATTTGACTAAAGTCGTATTTGTAATGAGGGAATTTTTATCAGAAATTCTGATCTGAAAGTATTTTGAAAAGATTTTGTATCTGAAAATTGTTTAGGTTAAGTACCAAATGAGTAATAACAAAACAAATGATTTAAAGCGAACTTACTTTTCATTTGACTTCATATGGTTTTCACCAACATAATTTACACTTTCTACATATATATGGTAGTTCTCAATTAAGAGAAGTTGGTTTAGGACGAAATTTACAATATTCAATATAAATGTTTTGCATAGTAGGACAATTCACGGACTTACATATATAATTACGCATATATAACAGGGATGAAGGGGATGTAAGTAGATTATAATACTAACTAACTATTCACGAGCCGAAAATCAATACAGACGAAGGAACATACATCCGAATAATTCAATGATCAACGCCTGAAACCAACTCAGCGTTACCATTGACTCCTGTCACTTTGTCAGATTCTGATCATCAGATACAAAATCTTCATGACCTAAATCCAATAGAATGCAGTACAAACTTCAAAGACGACCTCGAAGCTCAATCCAGGTGTAAAGCAATCCCTAAAAGGGTTTGTACACATCGAATGGAAGCTCGAAGACAATAAAACGTTCCGATGTACGAGATTGATTCGAGTAGAGCAGCGGAACGGTGTCGCCGTGGAACGGAACGGTTTATTCATTTTATCGAATCTGTGGCGCTTTGATTCCGCTTTATCGCAATTTGAATGTTGGAATTCGAATGTGGATCTCGAGTGAAACAAAATGGCGGGATGTTTTAGAACATAACTTTTTAGCGTTAGATTATCGTTAGCTCTGTCGTGTAAAGTCTTCGGTGCAAATAAAATAAAATACACGAGATCAATCCGTTATACTTGTTAACCGAGAACGCATCAGCAATTTAATAATATAGACATACTAGCTTCTGCCCGCGACTTCGTCCGCGTGGAACTCCTCCTTTTTTGCAGTCGGTTAAAAAGTAGCCTATGTCCTTTCTCAGGCTCCAGACTATCTCTGTACCAAATTTTATTTAAATCGGTTCAGTAGTTTTAGCGTGAAAGCGTAACAGACAGACAGACAGACAGACAGACAGACAGAGTTACTTTCGCATTTATAATATTAGTAGGGATATATATATATATATATATATATAGTAGGGATAATAGGGATAACAGGGCTCGTGCTTAGCGGGTTTTTGTTACCTTTCCTATCTGATGACAAGTCATGTATATAAACGTGTTGTTATACAGGGTGGCAACACGCTGCAGACGGCTCCTCGGGCTGCGTGACAGCGGGACCTTGGCCCGGAATCGATCGCCACTATTAGGGTGGAATGAATATTTTACACACCTTTTATGTTAATAGCAATGGCTGCGGTAGACAAATTGACACTACGTGAATGTAGATATACTGTCATTTATGACAAGAACTTAAAACGATAGCAGGACTTTATATTTGTTAAAAAAGCTTTTAATTTGTTCAATACAAAATTTTAAAGACGATAATTATAATGATGTCAAACGGTTTTATATCCAAATAATAATCATATAAGTACATAAGGTTTTATTAAACTTGATATTTTTTTTAACAAATATGTACAAAATTACCTACTTATATATTTCTCGCACTAGTAATTTAGTAGTGTAAATTTAATCAAGTAGGTACCTACCTACTTAGGTACTTTTTATAATAATTATATAAAAATTGTAAATGTCGATCGGTACAATACAAAATTTGATGCAACTTTTTTAACTTTTTTTTTTTTTTTCGGATAAGATTCGGTTTCCAGCCAGTTTAAATGTTGCAGAAAGTGAGGTTATTTTTACTACTATTTCATTACTATGTAACAAAATTAATTAATTACACCTTAATTAATGAAACTTGGCTTTAAACATTGAACAAGTTTAACAAAGTTCAAGGGTGATTATTCATTTGAGGGGTTTATGTTTTATATACAAAAAGTTTGGAGAAACTTCTGGCACTTCCCTAATAAGGATGAATTGCTTATGAACATATTAATTAATTAATGTGAAAAGTACTTTCATACTTACGCAGTTAGATAATTTCTACGATTAACTAAAATTATTATCACAAACTGTAAGAATTACTTTAGCTCGTATCAAGACAAAGATCTATATTTATATGTGTAACTAGGATAAAAAGGTCTAGACTTAGTTCTTAATGTTCCGAAGTGTTTCATAAGTCTAGACTCTTGATTTGACATCAACATCAACTGGCATTTAGTATTTATACCAAGGGGGGTTGAATTATTAATAATGATTTATACCAAGTTCTCCATATTCGATAGAACACTGGTTGTTAATTCTGATGTAGACCATTTTAGACTATCGTGGATAGAAAGTTTTCATTTTTTTTCTAATGTGTAAGTACGTAATAACCGAGAAGAAAGAGAAAGCATCACAATTTATTATCTCCAGCATTGTTAAAGCTTTCAACTACAATTAAATAAAAAAGTTCATCACACATAAAATATCCGGAGATAGATCTGCATAGAAAATCCCAACGACAAAATTCATATTGCAGCCGCGGCCCTGCAATCCATATGGCTTGTAAATAATAGACGCTTTAACTTCGTTTAAAGTAAAAAAAAAACTTTTAAGCAGAAATCATTTGCTTTTGAAAGAAAACAATAATTCTTAGATTTTAACACAATTACTTACCCATTCGCGTGATTTACGTAAAGAAAAAATTGTACAAAAAATTGCATGCACTCAATTTTTCCCATCAAAGATATCATTACATTTTAATGTCTTCCAGAATACTAACTGTGGACTTAATTAATGGTGTATTAAGCAAGTGGCCTCTGGTTGAGATATTACATGCATTAACTCGTAACAGCGGGTAAACAAACATGGCGGTCGGTGGCCACACGTCACCGCGGGACGACCGCCCCGTACACAGAGCGACCCTGGCCACGGCAGTGATAATGTAACGACATTTAAAATATTTTTTACTTTTAATACTTTAATTATTTATTATGATAAAGGATAAAAGTAAAAAAAAGTTGTTGTATTACCATATAAACATCAATCCGAAAATTAAGCTTCTGCCCGCTACTTCGTCTGTGCACTCTGACTACTTTACTAATATATAGGCTATATTTTACAAAGATATTGCGATATATGTTAGCGTATATGTTATTCTGATGTGTAAGCTATAGGTATTATTGTAAAGTTTCATCGAAATCCATCCAATTATTTTTTGCGAGAAAGAGGAACAAACATACATCCAAACATTAATTCTTACATCCGAAACGTCAGCCAATAAAACAAAATACGCGAGTTTATAGTTGTTTCATTCCAATGTATAATAACCGCAAAGGCATCAGAAATTATTAAGAATCCATATGTTATACTTAATATATGTATCAGAATTCAGAGTATATAAAGTTCACGTAATATCAATCCAAAACTTCCAACACAAATCTGAGAAATTTCAATAAACTGCAATATCATACGAGACTTCGTTGTGTAGCACAATTTTCAATCTAATAACGATATCGAGAAAAGGGGCACGACAGTGAAATGCTGAGTGCATTTTATCGTCATTCACCTTACATTTGCATTTTATTCAACAGTGCAAGTTTCAAATATGCAGCCGCCTGCATATTGGATGCCACACTATCCTGTGCAACAGGTCATCATGTTGCATCATTATCATAAACAACCAGTAATACTAGATAGGCTGTATAATTATTTCACGTCGATACCTACTACATTATAATTCTATAATAATCTACAAATTGGGTTAGATTAAAATATGATCTCTTTTTTAAAAACAAGAACAATAGTACATTACGCACCGAGGCCAGTAAAATAAAAAATGTCTCAGATCACATGTAATTGTCGTCCGAGGCGAAGCCGAGGTTGACAAAAATGAGATCTGAGGCTTTTTATTTTACTGGCCGAGGTCAGTATACTATTTTTCTGTTCGACGAAGCCAGAAAGCGGCAATTTCATTTAGCGCAGCGGCCACAAAGTTGGCGCTTTCTGGCCGGAGGACAGAAAAATACTTAAAAATAGTATAAAACCACTTTAACGGATTTAACTCGCGTATTTTTTTTTTAATGGCTGACGTTTAGGAACCTTTACAGATTCCATAATCGTAGCACGACTGAGCTGACAATAGTCTTATGCTGTTGTTTCATTCTAATGTATAATAACCGTGAAGGCATCAGAAATTATTAATTTACTATTATTTAAAGTTATTTTACTTAATTTAAAAAATGTAAGCTCATTCAAAATAAAATTATTAAATTATATTCGGAACAGCTAGCTGCTAGAATCAATCTTGGTGTAATGCATTAAAATCTATATATCTATATCTATATATATATATATAAAAGAAAATTGTGTTAGTTACCCCGTTTATAACTCAAGAACGGCTGAACTGATTTGGCTGAAAATTGGCGGGGACGTAGCTCGGAGCCAGGAAAAGGACATAGGATACTTTTTATCATGTTCCAGTAAAAAAAAAGAAAAAAATATTAAGCTGATTTGTTAAAAATAGTATAACAAAACGCAACAATGACAACTGTCAAATCGATATTGCCGGGCGGGACGAAGTCTGCCGGGACCACTAGTAGATTATAACCGCGAAAGATAATGTATTCTTACCTATTTAATTATCTTGACTTTTGTATGTCTTTTTTGAGAATAAATATCAAACATTAATTAATTTCCTTCATTCAGAATACAGCTCAATTATCATCGCTTCACTCCTTCCCATTAATATCTCCCTTCACCCCCCAGAACAATGAGCCAACTTGTAATATCAAAGTCAAATTCCAAACAAATGAGATTCTAATTGCATTAGGATCGTATCTGCTTCTCTTATTGTACCGACAGCTCTCTAACTCACAGACTAACAAACGAGACCGTTTGTTATGTCTTTAATTTAATCAAATAAATAGTTGGGACAAATTGAGACATTATTTAAGAGTCGTTGTTTATTTGAGATTCATAGTCGTGTCTACACAATTTAAATATATGTAATATTTATTACAAATATTATATTCAGATAGAGCATATAGTATTTTCATAACTAATATCATAAATGCGAAAGTAACTCTGTTTATGTGTCTCACTTTCACGCTGAAACTATTGAACGATTTAAATTAATAAATGAGCCTGAGAAAGGACATACTAATTTCACGTGGACGGAGTCGCGGGCAAAAGCTAGTAACCAAATAAATAAACCAGATTTAAAGCCATAAAATACTTTATAAAGGCGATAAGTAAATGTGAGTGCGGTGACTAACATAAATCGTGTGTTCATATGAAACGTGGCCACAGTTTTTACCAAAAATTTAAATTTAAGGATAAGCTCCGGCTTATGTGGCCACGCGGTAAATATTTGGGTTAGTCCATTTACCTTATTCCCTCTATAACGTCGAGCTAATACCGCCAACCAAATTATAATATTTGTACACCGCTTTCGAGATTCATATTTATAGTGAAATGTTTAGACGTCTTTGTGAAAACCTCGCGTTTATTTCCTATTTCAAATTAAGTACCTCTTTAGTAACTGGAAATTGAGTAAACTTTAGTGAAGCCAAAGGAATATAGTAGAAACGTATTAATAATAAAATATTAAAAAAGCCTGACTTTAAAAGAGCGTTACAAGAAAACTGAAAAACTACTTTAATACAAAGCAAATTCAAAACAACACGGTCATTACAAAGCGGATTCCAACATTTGTGAAGTTAAACAACAATAAAAGAGAACATTAAACTGAGCAACAGGGAACTATTATCAAAGTAGGAAACAGAAAGCAAGACAAGCGGAAACTGTACGGCGTCCAGATAATTACAGCGGAACTGCTTTAAACAACCCTCGATCAATACACAACTTTAAACAAATACCTGCTCAACCTATTTTAAAAGGTAATTGAGAAGACTTTAAGCCCAACAATAAATTAACATAATAATAGTCTCGTATTAAAAGTTTAGATTAAATCATGACAGCCGTGATTTTATAAACACCGAGGACAAAATATTTATCAAATGAGAAGTCAGCAAATACAGGAAAATGCCATTTTATATTTAGACAATATCGCCAGCGCCCCACGTTGGGCGCCAATTTTAACAGACTCCAAGGAATATAAATTATTATTACAGAGAGATGTAAGATAAATGGATCGAGAAGGTGAACAGTAAAGAGCTCGCTCAGGGTACGTGAGCATTCGTCAACATTTTCAAATTGCTCCCGCGTTGGGTTTAGTTGAAAGTCGAGTGAATTTTGTTTTTTATTAACCCGAGTAAAATAAGTGTTACTTATGTTCGACTCCCGCTCTGTGAACGTTACAGCTGCGATAAATATCCCCGGCTGCTCGTGTGTCTCGCTTGTACGTATGTCGCCGTCTTTGTTTGGGAGATTGGTTTGTGCTAATATTGCGTGGGATGCTACTTTTTACTTTCAATTTATGTGTTTAAAGGTTAACGGCGCTTTTGAATTTGGAAGGTTGTTTTCTTATTTACTTTATCTCACTTTGTTTATTACACTCGTTACACGTTTATACTGCAGTAACAAGTTTACGAGGCTGTATTTATTGCAAACTAGCTTTTTCCCGCGTCGCTGTCCGCGTGGAATAAGTAATTACAATATTTCATCCCCTCTTTTAATCCCTTACCACCTTTTATAGCAATCAAAAGTAGCCTTTGTCCTTTCTCAGGCTCTAGACTATCTGTTTACCACATTTTATCTAACGATATCGGTTCAGTAGTTTTAACGTGAAAGCGAGACAGATAGACAGAGTTACTTTCATATTTATAATATTAGTTAGGTTTTAATATTTAAGTAATCCACAGCAACCGTATTATCTCACACAAATATAGTATAAGACAAAAAATACAATAACTTATAACAGAATCATGAACACAACTGTAATATGACAGGAATGTCCAGACTACAAATCTTCAAGCATCACAGACTGGTTGGCACCGAGCACAATTGTCGCACTTTTCTTATAAATTATATTCGCATAGAAATTCCAAAACAGAATGCTATCTTGTTATTGGCATTGCTCTCTCGGCGCTGCGGTGGCTCAAGTTTATAAACTTTGAAATTATACAATATCCTAAACTGGTTGTTTTCATCGGACTCAAGAGAGAGTCCAAAGTTGCGGATTCGTTTAAATTCTAAAAAACTATTTTAGATAAGGTGACTTTTGCAATTCCACGTTTATCTCCTGTGAGAATGTAGCATATAATATTTAAGTCGACCCTTAGCGACGAGTGGAATTATGGGGGCTATGTGAAAACAGATGTTTCAATAGTACATTACGCACCAAGGCCAGTAAAATAAAAAATGTCTCAGATCACATGTAATTGTCGTCCGAGGCGAAGCCGAGGTTGACAAAAATGTGATCTGAGGCTTTTTTATTTTACTGGCCGAGGTCAGTATCCTATTTTTCTGTTCGACGAAGCCAGAAAGCGGCAATTTCATTTAGCGCAGCGGCCACAAGGTTGGCGCTTTCCGGCCGGAGGACTGAAAAATATATTTCGTTCAGGAAATAAACTCTGGAAAGCGTATTGTTATCTAAAACAATTCAAAAAAACATTCTCTTCAGTACCATTCTTGATAGAAATCAATACTTGCATCCCACCATTGACACAAAAGGTGCGAAAGTTTCATCACAATGGCATCACAAAGAAAGGGCAGTTCTTGCGTAGTCACTAGGTTTTAACCATTTAAAGCTAGAAAACGGATTTCCTTTCCAAAAAACTTGCGATCTATGTCAGTCCAGTGAAATCCGGGGATTATCTCTGGATGTTGTTCAAGCGCGGATTACTCTGCCAACGCGATGGATGCTCCACGGTTTCAATTAAAGAACGTGGACTTTTTTAGTTCGACCTCCTTTTTTAATACCGTAAAAACAATACAATAGAAAAGAAAATGTTGTTTATTGAACAGGATACGACCAGACAATAAACAATATTACATCAACTATGTACACATCGCGAGACGGTCTGAATATTACAGATTTTGTTTAGTTGAAGTATTTTTTTAAGAGCTGTGATATGTTATATTTAAACAAACTAGAATTTATACCTAGTTTATACATCTATATTGAGATGAGAAAAAGATAAATTAAATAAGAAAAATATGATTGATGGCCCATTATTGTGTCTGTAAATATACAATTTTGTAGAATAATTGAAATATTGACAGCTCGTCAAATACATAAAGGGAATAAAATATATTACAAGAAGTAACATCGAAAGAATACTATCAACCCTTTCAATAAGAATATACCTACTGATAAATAGCGCAGGGTGTCCTATTATAACAAATAGAACAAAATTGTAATAAATCCATCGTTGAGTACTCAACAAACAAACGAAGATCACTAACCACGAAGCTAAGTACCTACTTCAATAAAAACTCAATTTTAAGCAAACCAACAAAATCTTCCATTTTGTTCTTTCTCCGACCATTAAAACAAAATTGGAAAATTAAGAAGGCAATTTTCCCATATGACCCTTCCGTGATACAGAAATTTCGTATCAATTGATTTTCCTATCAAAAACACTGTGTCCTTTTGTTGTGACAGCTTATCAGGTCTTCCGTCTGACATGGGTCCCATAATCACCCCCGGACATGGGCAAAGGATTTAATTTAACACATTCACAGATAAAAACGAAACAAAAAATATCTCATTGAATTTCTTCTCAAGTGAGTTTTTTTCGTAAACGGTGGTAACTCCTGACCTTCATAAGAGCTTCTAAAAGCCTTAATTTAATAAATATATTTTTGATTTGATTTATGAATGATTAGGGCATTTTTTGATACATAGAAAAGCACCGATCTCAATGAAAAAGAAAATGAAGGTGCCAAAAAAGTACAAAGTATATCACATAACGCAAAAAAGGGGTCGAGATAAAAATAATCCACAGATCCCAACTATAACCGTTCCTTTAAAAGACTCGATGCCATAACCATAACCCTGACGGTATTCAAACGAACTGCCCAAAAACCCCGTGAACGTGTCAGATACAAAACGCTAACAGAGGTGTACATTACAGTTTAATCCCGGATTTATCCCGGACTCATCCCGCGCTTATCTCCCGCAGGCACGCGACATTCCCCACTCCCGGCGATAAATAATAAACTTTATAGAATAAACAATTTATCCGGGGAGGGCTATTGATATTTAGGTTCCCGGAAACAATGAAATATCATTTTCGATTACTCCCCGTTTTACGTTGATGACTTTGCATTCATTTTTATTTTGACGCATATTAATAAAATTACTTAATACGATTCGTCAATATCATGTTATAATAATTGTATAACGTTAGCAAATAAAATAAACTACGCATGTTAAATCCGTTATAATTATTTTAATTAAATTATATAGATTTTTCGATCATTAATTTCAGATTTACGACTTGCATGCAACGAAATGAGAAATTTACTATGGCAATAAATGCATTAAAATGTAATTCAATGGAACTATCGATATTACTGTTTCAGTATTACTAACCACTGAAATGACGAACAATATTTTATATCAAGTCGGTATTCGCCTTGTGCTTGTCGACAATAAAATCATCCACATAAACTATGTCATAATTATTCATATATACATCATTATCTATAAAAATCTATATTTATATTACCTCACAATACCCTCAGATACCCATGACGCGAGCCAACTTATCGTTAACAATGTACAGGCTCGTTCTTGTCCGAAACAAATGACCTGTCAGGACTGGATGACAGGCGTGACGTCATAACGGCATTTAGGGCTGCCCTGACGATACATAACAAAACTCCAACTTTATTTGTAAGTTTTCTGACAGGTAAGCATTAGCAAATAATTGCTCGTTTTCGCCAGCGACTAAATAAAGTATAGGCTGTGACATTCGCCTAGGGTTAAAATAAGGAGAGGAGTTGTCAAACTAAAGAGACAGAGTAGTTTAAATATAAGATACATAAAGTTTTGAAACGGGTGTTGAGAGATTTTAAAAATAAATGTCAGTGTCGTGGCAAATGAGATTAAATGATAATTCATTACCACTTTATGTACTACATCTACATGTACGAAATAAAAGACGCAGATAATGATGCCGCGAATACTTAAGATTAAACCTTGCTATAAATTTAATTATTAGACTGTTTTTAGTTTTCTTAGAAACTACAATTAATTACTAAATGTATTGCATTGCCCTCCAGGCGTAGAGAAGCTTAGGATTAGCAGCGGATCCATCTGTCAGTCTCGTTGATCTCGCAGCTTAAAAACTAATTCATTGAATAATTAATACATAAATTATTTAACTCTATACATATAGTCATTGACAGCAAATAGCCTAATAATAATAATAATGTGGATTAACAATTTTTAATATTTCTACACTCATTGTAAAAATCTTGACAAATATATTTTTGGACTGTAAGTACTTCAAATACCAATTTCATCAACTGTCGAAATAAGATCATCAAAAGTTAACGCAAAGTCAGTAGCTGATTTTTATAGTCGTGCCGATGTGTGTAGTGATTATAAACCGTTATAATCACCACACACATCAAAACGGATGACGGAATACGAATTAAATTTATAAAACATCTTAAAAGTACTCCTAACAAATAACTGCCATATGAACAGGACAAAGTTACAAGCGTAACATTTTTGCGTTTCAGCATCGGCATATAATATTCTTAAATAACGCGAAATTGGCGTGATTATCTGGAGCATGTCACGAAATAAGTCTGAAGTCACGTTTTACAGGAAAGATGAGACGGCGATACGGAGGCACCGGAAGTCTCTCGGAGGGAACTGGGTCGGCACCTGGGAACGTCCTGGGACGTAATAACGGGCACCAAGCTACACACATAAGCCTGTCTGTTTAATTTATTATGCAGCCATTGGTAAATAGGTTATGTAAGACAGTATATGTTACATATATATGACAATAATCGTTTACTGAATACTTCGTTGCAGAACACAATAATAATTAATTAAATAATTTTGTTATGTAAGGAGTCATTTTAATTATGATAAAATCCTAATTTTATCCAATTTTAGAAATATATTTGAACAATACTTAATCAAAAAAATAGAAAAAAAAACAGACTTCATTTAGCGTTACCTTTTGTCCTAATTTATTATTAATGATTTAACTTCACAGGAGTTACAGTCCATTACAAGCTAGTGAGTAAAACGACAGTTAAACCTGAAGAACCCGCACGGCAATACATTTCACGCCAGCCCCACGTTGGGCGCCATTTTATCCCTCATAGTTTATCGCCATTTTGTTTAGGTGTTCGTTTTATGCCAACGACCATCAAAATGGAAGTGCTCTCAGATGGAGTTATTTACTATGCCTCGCCCAAAAAATATCTTAGCCCTTATTATTTAATTTTATGAGTATTAAGACAACGTCAAATTTTTAAAGACATAATAATTGATAATGTTTATTCTATTTTGACCTGTACAAAGAGCACCTTTCAACTGTTTAAAGTTTCCCAAAACGAAGAATATCAATTTCGATCTCATTTTTAATATATAATTCTAATTCACAAATAAGGCTATTTCACTTTACAAAGATTGAAAGTGCAGGTACAGCACTAACTGGATAAAGGCGCGCTGGCTAACAAACTAACAATATTACGAAAGAGAAAAAAGACTGAACAATTTGCGCTTCCCCTAACGTGCGAGGTGGCAACCGTAGCTCGCAATAAAACACAACGATACTTTTTCTAACAAATTTACTGCTGCATTACCTTTGTGCAGTAAACGTATAGCAGCATTTCACATGGAGAGTGCATCATTTATTTACTGCAACTAAGTGCAAGATAGTATTTATACTGGCAAATAACGCGATGCAAACGGTATATAGCTAGCTTCAAGGCATTCAAATAAACTAGCACCGCTCCTTAATGAAACGTGACAGAGTATAGCGAAATACCTACGTCTGTTAATTAAATCGAGCAGACAGTTAAACTACTTTGAAACGTTATTCAAATGTCGCAAACTTAAAGCCTTGATCAGAATTTCGAGGGATTACGTCACTTGTCACGAGTTTAAGGTTATTTCATTCCAATGTATAATACCCGCGAAGGCATCAGAACTTATAAATCCGTAAGGATTTATTTTCCCGTAAGTAGATAGATACTTAACATACTCTTACCTACTGGAAACTGAACTCAAACAATAGCATCCAAAAAACATTTCCCCACTTCGTTACCGCAACAGCAATAACAAGCCATAAAATGTTTACAATTCCTATCGAAAAACCAAACAAAACCTCAAATATAAACGTGACAAGTCCCAATTAAAAAGCGCGGGTATGTAGAAGCACATTTAAAATGGCGGCACAAACAAAGATGGCGTCTAATTGAGTGAGCATTACACAATCGAGCAGCGCACGTGCCGAGCAACGAGTGCGGTTTGCACTAACACGTACTCGCGAGGTTTGTTAGGCACAATCGGTCTACGGTGGAAACTTGTCAACAGTGGGCTTCGATACAAAAATAACACAAAGTTCGCCAGTTAAAGTTAAAGTTGCCAGCTAAAATTTAAAAAAAAACCGTCGGAGGTGTAGCTCGTTACAGTCCCGCATGACGTCACACTTTTTAACTTAGAAGTGAGGTCAGCCACTCACGAAATTTGATACACATCATCGAAAAAAAATCTATAAGTTTTAAATCGAGAAAATGTTACGAATTTAATGGCTTCTCTTCACAATGGCCAATGAAGGGCCAGTTAATCACTTGGACAATTGCGTAATCTCGTATGTGTAGATGGCATATTAATTTGCCCATCATCGATACGAATTGGAGTAATTCATGAAATGTCGATACATTAAGACAGATCAAACGGTATGTGAATTGTTCGTATGTCTACACAAACCTGCTTGCCTCTAGAATATCATGGAAATAAAGCCTTAACAAGCATAAGAAAATATTTTTCTCCCTTCCCCTTTTTCTGCTTGAAATTTCCGGCAACTTTCGAAAATGAATGGACGAGAAAATTGCACGATTTCATTTCTAAATTTCCCCTTCAGAACTACTGAATTGTAAGGATTCAGTTATCGGACTTCATACGGTTATAGGTACTTATAAATATTTATATACAAGTCGCTAAGGTTTGCCTGGTTTTAGAGCTCACTTAGTGTAGATTGTACCAAGTGCTTTTTCTTTATCTATATCAAAGTAATAAATATACAAAGATTAATCACACTTATTAAGTGATAGACTTTCTAAAAAATAATCATGAAAACGAATGTAATTAAAAACAATATCAACCGCATGCAATCACTCAAATAACGTGAGCCCAATAACGACTAATACCGACAAATAAATCCAGAAGCGTTTTCCACAATTAACCAAAACCCGCAGATTATAAATCTACAAATTGCTGACCGCGAACACTAGTGTTGACCAAAACGCCTCTAACTGACCGCCGGATAGCTGTGAAGTTCGTACAGTAATGAAGGACGTTTGATTCTGGAATTTGAAGATTAATATTGAATATCGGCGGAGCTGATTCTTGGAAATTTGTGAACAGCGGACTGTACAAAAGTAATCAAGTTTTTCGGTAAATATATAAATATATAGGTTCACTTACGGCACTCTTTGTCAATAAGAATTGTTTACAACATTTATTTTTTACCAAACAAAAATCAACACCAGAATAATACCAAATACATAAACTGTAGCAAAGTTCCAACAAAAGATATGGAGCTGCGAAACCAATCCCGTATTTTTTTGCAAGGGAACAAAACACCTACGATACTATTTGTACTTCCAATTTTGGGTGAAAATAGCTCCAATCTGGTTTCCCAACAATTTAGACACGCGATTCGTGGAAAATTTCCACACAAACGTTGCATAGTGCAATGTAGCTGACCGGCGGCCGCCCACGCGCCGGTGTGGGCAACGACGTGGGAAGCACGTGTGACGTAACACTGACCTTTCAACTTATACTACTAGAAACATATGGTTTCACTTAATAAGATAATTATGGCCGTGGATACAGAATTACAGATTTGCTCAGGCGCTTGTATGTACGAACTGAAGATAAATTTATCTATACTAATATTATAAACCTGAAGAGTTTGTTTGTTTGTTTGAACGTGCTAATCTCAGGAACTACTGGTTCGAATTCAAAAATTCTTTTTTTGTTGGATAGACAATTTATCGAGGAAGGCTTTAGGCTATATAACATCACGCTGCGACCAATAAGAGCGAAGAAACAGTGGAAAATGTGTAAAAAACGGGGAAAATATGAAGCCTTATGAAGAAGTGACAGTTAGAAGACTTTGACAGATCTTTGACGAAACAATCGGACGGGCAGGACGACGTCTGCCGGGGCCGCTAGTCTGCTATAAAACAATATAAGTATCTGGAACTAGCTAGGTAGTGAAATATAACGACACAATATCCAAATGTTTGCACAAAATTTACAATGCACATTTAAGTTACAAAATGTAAATACAACTCAATATTCCCGTATCGAATATCGTAGACAGAAATTGTAGGCATGCATCAAATAGCAGCGAGCGGCCGGAAGGCGGCGGCCATGTCTGTCCGCCATTAGCCGCCGGAAGCGACGCGCGCGCCGGCTTCCGCCCGCGAATATTACGCGCACGTTTAGTTATTGCATTGTTTTGCGTTTTGTTACTGTGTAACTTGTTAGAAATGCATAAGGGGAAGTGTTTGCAATTTGGACCTAAAAATAAACAATAAAAAACTTAAATTTCAGGCACATCCTACATCCCAATGTCCTTAAGAATGCTTAATTTAAATAGTATCATTATGTTATATACTGGCAACATTGTTTTTTAGTTATTTCCTAATTAAAGTGACAGTAACAACGTTCCGCTGTTTTTATTTAAATAGTACCAGTTATATTATATATATGTTTAATATCAGTTAATATATTCAAGATACAACAATTTGGCGACGATCGGTAAACAATCGGGAAGTGCAAAGTGACAAAATCGTGAAAAATTTTGATTTCGCACGTAAATTTACATCGCGTCACCATAGATAATCGCAAGTACTTAATTATGCAGCGTCCAGCAGTGTGTGAACTGTGACATGTCAGTTAGAAAAAACTCAATGAAATAAAAAGTATTAGACAAGCAGTATTGCCAACATTTAATTGAATACAGGAATAGAACGAAAATTCATAGATTGGGCAAATTAACTTATCTGTGTTTTAATAAAACCAATTCAAATATGGTTGACTGGTGCGTTCTAAGAAATGAAAAGTGAAATTAAACTCTCATTTTCAATCCAAGAAAAAGAAAATAGTTAAATGTTGGCGAAATTTCATACTGATATACTGCTTAAAAAAACTTCATTTATTCAAAAATTAAGTAAACAAGACATAATAACCATTTATAAGGAATTGCAAATAGATTTTGCGGAGGACGCCTCGTTAGAACAATTGAGAGCCGGTTTACGTGCACAAATTCAAAGTGGTGGTTTAATTGAAAAAATTGAAAAGGACTATATATTGTCTAAAATTTTACGGTTTTCTTATGATGGATGGCCTGAACAAGATAAAATTGATGAACAATTAAAGCCATATTTTATGAGACGGAATGAAATTAATATTGATAGGGATTGTCTTTTCTGGGGTCATAGAATTTTAATACCAAATTCATTAAAGGAATCTATTTTGACTGAGTTACACTTATCACATTTTGGTAGCACTAGAATGATACAAATGGCTAAATCTTATTTCTGGTGGCCAAAATTAAATGAGGAAATTGAAAATATATCTAAGTCATGTACATTTTGTCTAAATCACAGAAAAGCTCCACCAAAATCATATCCAAGATGCTGGCCAATTTCACCATCGCCATGGTACAGAGTCCATGCCGATTTCTTAGGACCATTTTTGGGAAAAATGTTTTTAATAGTAGTGGACAGTTTTTCCAAGTGGCCGGAGGCATTTTTAATGGCAAACATTAGTTCAAGTCTAACTATTACAAAATTTAAAGAATTATATATAAAATTTGGTTTTCCTATTCATTTAGTAACGGATAATGGTACTTCATTTACAAGTCAAGAATTTCAGAATTTCTGTAAGATAACTGGGGTAAAGCATAGTTTGACACCACCCTATCATCCAGCTACTAATGGAGCAGCTGAACGATTTGTTGATACTTTTAAATCGCACATTAAAAAAATAGTTGAAAGTGGAAAATCACTTAGTTATGCATTAAGCATATTTTTGTTTGATTATAGAACCACACCACATAAAAGTACAAATGCCACTCCTGCTCATCTCATGATGGGAAGAGAGTTGCGAAATAGATTTTCACTATTTAGACCCTCTCCTATATATCAAACTTTGATTAAAGCACAGGAAAATCAAATAAGATTTGATAGGGGAAATCGAAATGTAAACTTTGCCGGGCAGGATCGAGAAGTTATGTCCCCGGATTCCGGGGACATGGTGATATGGATAGTACGACGTAATAACACCAAGAGTATTGACTGCTACTATGATAATATATTTATTTAACAAAACACAACACTTATATACTATATCGAGACAGCGCAAATCGCTGTACGATCTATCTATGTTACGTGATCTACGTGACTGTGGCAATCTGCTGACAGGGCCGCCACAGTACTCCCCCCCAAAAGAAAAAAAAAAACATAAGAAAAATACAATTAAGTTACACAATAATACATCAGTTAACAAATAACAAGGACAGAAAAAATAAAGGCGTTGAGCTGAAACTACTTTGGCAGTCAATTTCACTCCAGGTGCCGTGCGAGTCGCGGGCGTTGTAAGCTCCGGGACTCCATAACCAATATCCCATTGGCATTCTCCATTCAAAAATTCGCTGCGCGAAATCCTTACGCAGCGAATAGTTTGCGCGCTTGGCGCAGTTTCTTGTCCTTGAACTTGCTGAGTGTTATAAAATGTTGACCGTTCGGCGTATAGCTGCCTCGGCAATTATTCACTTCATTGTATAAAATGTGCCTGCTTGCATTTCTTCATATGTGTCGCGAGGTGAAAACGCAATATGTGCGTCTCTCGGACTGACGAAATTACTTGAGGCTTATGATAACTCGTATCTCCGAAATATTTTAAATCTTGAATCCATGTTCGGGCGGGGTCGGCATTTTGAATGAACCGTCTAAATCCAGAAAACCGGAATTTGATAGACGTTCATTCTGAAGAATCACATGTAGGTACCTTAATGTCTGGTCCAAGCTGCTGAAGCAATTTGTTGCTCTGCTCCACGGGCTCATCACGATATTTTTTGTAGCTGACTCACGTTGTAGAATTTTTGCGTGTTCTTCGCGGGGTCACCACTTTGCCGGGCAGGATCGAGAAGTTATGTCCCCGGATTCCGGGGACATGGTGATATGGATAGTACGACGTAATAACACCAAGAGTATTGACTGCTACTATGATAATATATTTATTTAACAAAACACAACACTTATATACTATATCGAGACAGCGCAAATCGCTGTACGATCTATCTATGTTACGTGATCTACGTGACTGTGGCAATCTGCTGACAGGGCCGCCACATAAACTTTAATGTGGGTGATAAAGTTTTTGTAAAGGATTATAGACGAAATAAAAATCTGTGGACTATAGGTATAATTAAAAAAATACTTATTGATAATGTAACCTATTTAGTGACTGTAGAGGGAGTTGATTGGAAACGACATGTAAACCAAATTATAACTTGTAACCAAGATTTGTCTATTGATTAAATTTTATTTTAGCCACTACATTATTACATTCCACATAAAAAAAAGATTGTAGTAATTAGTTATATAGTTTATTTAAGATTAAGAAATTAGTTAAGTGGGGAAGAGTGTTATATACTGGCAACATTGTTTTTTAGTTATTTCCTAATTAAAGTGACAGTAACAACGTTCCGCTGTTTTTATTTAAATAGTACCAGTTATATTATATATATGTTTAATATCAGTTAATATATTCAAGATACAACACATTACAAAAATTATTTATTAAAAAAATACATCTCTGTAATTTATATTCGTACACGCACGTTTTTAAGTTCTTTTTGTGGTTACACGCGTGTGATTATGACAGTCAATTCCAAGATAACAAACGGAAAATTACCCTAAGTGCCTTTTGCAGTCAATATGTAGGTATAGGAGAAAATGTATCTCTTATTAACAGGTGCGTGCAGTGTAGATACATCCAGGCCCCAGGGTAGGCACAGAGGAGACACCACATACATTGTTCTCATACTGTGTGGATATCCATGCACGTATACATTTGTTTAATCACAAAAGATATTATTGAATCCCTCTAAGGCTAAGAATAAACTATTATTTAAATCATACGTAAACCGCAGGCGTTCAAAAACTATTCCAACATTTTCTAGCATCTAAAACAAACACCTTGGCATTATAAGAGAGCCCCGCGTCCTACCGACGCCCGGTCCGACGATTTATCTTCGTCACACGTTATTTGTCCGAGCTATGTGCTGTATACGTCACTAATGGACCCTTATTCTTGTAAAAAATGTTTCTGCGTTCTAACTCACAGCGACACCGCTCATACAGGGGTAGTGTCATGACAGGTGGATATAAATATTAAATGGACAATGGATTCACAACACGAGATTAATCATAATAGTAGTCGTTATTGTACCCAATAACATAACATACTTAATAAAAAAAATAAAAAAAGTTATTATCTATCTATATACATATATAAAAATGAAACCCGTTTTCCGTTGTCACGACATCACGCGTGATTGGTTGGACCGATTTCACTAATTCTTTTATTTGTATTTGTTATTATTAGGAGAAGGTTTATATGTAAGAACAAAAATCTATCATTCAGATAAAAAAGATAGAGGACAGATATTTCTTGATTATAATGCGGTACGAAGTTCGCCGGGTCAGCTAGTTAACAATAAAAACGCGGTCAAAGAATCACGAAAAGTCAAAATTGTTTCAATGCAAGAAAAAAAAACACAATTTTCAAATAGATTATAAATACCCTTTCAACCAATTTTTAATACCTAGACGATATTAATACACAAAGAAAAATCCACCTCCCCCCTCCAATAAGAGAACTATAATACATCCCCACTCCACCCCGTAGTGGGGGGACTCAATATGCACTAATTACCTTCAGTGAGTGATCGATCACCGCCGAGGGTGGACGGTTCTTGCGGCCACGCATTCATGTATGCTTGATTAAGTTTTTGTACACTTTCATTTGGGCGTGGGATTCTACCATAAGTAACGAGGAAATTAGTTAAACCTTTTAGCTTCACAAGAAAAATATGCTTAAAAAAAATTAAAGCTCTAATTTGGCCACAAAGATCAAATAAGCAACTTTGGGTAATGAATAAAATTTATATTTTTACTTTTTGGTATTCAGTGATTAAAAAGAGACAATCTTATTGCATTTCTAATTTTGACCTACATTTTGTTACAACCAATCGAGCCCTACGTTGGGCGCCAAGTAAGAAGAAAATGATTTTTTTATTATCTATAGCATAATGTACGCCTATAAGAATAATATACGAGTCTTCAATACTGATTTAAAAAAAACATAAGGCAACTTTTTTTTCATTGTACTGAAAGGAATTCGAACAAAGCGAATTGAAAGGTTATTTCAGATTAACAACAAATATTCGATATCTCAATAACATTTTACTCGATGACCTTTGTCTGCTTCCAAGTAATTTCCTGTCTGTAACCATTCTATTTAGCTCGTATATTTAGGATACCTCCCAATATAAGATATATTTTTTTGTTTACACTTTATTGCACAAAACTTAACAGACGTACAAAAGGCAAACTGAAGCCCTTTGAGGCACTTCTACCAATCAACCTTAACTCATACAGAAAAAAATCTGTTCGTAGGTGCAAAAAAAAAGCAATCAAAAAATTGTATAGAAAATAATTATATAAATATTAATCCCAATCCTTGGTCACGACATCGCACTAAAACAACTGGACTGAGATTAGATGATGAATTACAGTAATCCTTTTTTTTTCGTCATTGTTATGATTAGGAAAAGGTTTTTATGTAAGAAAAAAAAATATAAAAAGTTTTAAATCGATTTAAAGTAGCGCTGCTTTTCCGCGGGGGAGGGGGGGGGCGTCTACCGGAACGACTAGTCTATAATCGTCTTACATAATATATTATTAGTGTTAATAAGGTTATATAAAACTTTAATATAGTTCCAGCTCGATTGATTAATCGATTTCTGAATCAATGAAAGCATAACTCCATTAGAGAAAAGGGGAATGTCTTTCAATACACCCATCAAATTATTAACCCTGAGCCTTTAAGATAAGGTCGATATTTCAATAAACGGTGTGAGATGATAGAGCTATTTGCTATTAAAGATTAATATCCGGCCGGAGATCTTGCATCCGGTAGCATTAATAAGAGACTAGTATGATACTATGACTTCATTTACATACATGGACTTACTTAGTTGTATAGGCACCTAGGAATTGATATTACAGAGCTTTTAATGGTGAAAAATCTAGGTAGATCCAGTTTCTAGGAAATATCACTTGCTGTTTTAACATTTTAACAGAGCAAAGCTCGGTCGTCCAGGTACTAATATTAGGAATAATATAATATATTTAAATAAATAATTTAAAATACATTCAAACATCCTTTGAAATTCAGTCGCGTGCAGATTGGAGTGTAAGTATGGCGTCAGGGTAGGCACACCATACATAAGTGACCCTGTGCCTGTATAGAATGCACGCCCTTGCTTTAAATGTATCAGTAGGTACGTACCTAGTTAACTTATTAATTGTATGACTAACGACAATCATACATGTTTCTGAAAATCGTCTTAATTCTGCTCAAATAAAAAATAACATGTACACATTCGTACTCCGGTCCTTCGAGCCGGATCATCAAAACAAGATGGCGCTCACGCTCAAGTTACCTGTAACAAAGAAATTCATTCGTTAATTCCAAAAACACAACAGGGGAAACGTTCCGTCAACAGGAAAACAACCTGTTTCCAAAATAACACGTTTAATGCAGAAAACATTCAGAAGACTCAAGTGAAGAAAGAAAAGTATTTTATACTTCGGTCAGATGATGTTTATTTTAATCTTTATTGCATGGACAAGGCACTCGTACTATATGCATATGCATGACGAATATATTTTTTCTCTGTAAATCAACATAGATACATTTAAAGAGAATTGTTTTTTATAAAAAGTTACGTGTTTTGAAGCATTTACAAAAACATCGAATAGAAACTAACTAGACTATCTGTCTCCTACAGATATGGAATCCGTAAAGTTATCTAAACGTCAGCATAAAATCAATATATGGAGGTTATATATATCCATTTTACATTACAACTCAATTTGCCTTAATATATTATTATAATTTTACTTATACCTTGTGTTTGAGAAATATGTAAAATTAAAGTAAACATCTACTTATATATATAGATACTTAATTCGTTGAAGTTAAAAATACGCCTATGTGGTTATATACATACCTACCTACACTTAATGATTTGCATAGATTTTTATAAATTGGTATTTCAGTCAGTTGCAAATAAAATCTCGCCTCGGGTGCACGTATTTTTGTAGTTTATTTTCAAACGAACCCTATAGCTATCGAACACCTTGTATTAGTTTTATGTACATACAAAATGAACAAGAAATAAAGCTTTTATATATTTATTTTATTCCAATGAACTAACCACTTTAGCAAATCACGTAATAATTTTATTCCAGTAACTAGTCATTGCTACGTCTACGTAGCACAGTTAGTTTGCAAAGTAAATAAAATTCAGCGAACCGGTTCTACGAAACTTTCATGCTACGACAAGAAACTGCTACGCCGTAGACGCTCTACGAGATGTTTACTCGGTAGAAGTAGTATTACAATGTTTATAGATCGAAAGGAAAATTATTATAGCGATAATAATTCAATCACTTTTTCATAAATACTAATTATATAATCTTTTGTGCTCCAGTTATCACAGAAAATTATATAATATGTAGGTAGTTTAATGCTGTCCAAGTAAATTAGGTACCTATATGTATTAGTTTTTTTTTTTTTAATTTTGTACTAAGGCAAGAGTTGAACCCACAGTGACGCCCATAGTGTAATTGGATAAAATAAATACCTCATAATAAGATATAGGTTAGGTTATTATAGGATTCACGTACGAACTTGGTGAGCGAGTTACAAAAAAAAAGTAATTTCATGTTCACAAGTATTATAAAAAACAAGAGAAAATCTAGAAGACTGCGCACGTACAAATACTTGGTAACATTTTATATAAATAAAATCCTTTTTTCTATGTTTATGACAGCCTCCGCGCAATTTATATAAATTTAGAAAACTCATTAAAAAAATATGAGACGTTACAACAAAATATAATTTGTTTAGCTTCAGTCTTAATAGGAAAATAAGGTTTTTCGTAATGTGGAACTGACGAAGAATATTACTTATTTTACGTGTCGTTCTATTACTTTATTGTGGTATATAAAATAATATAAAAACACTCCAATTTGACTGAAACTATGTTGTAAAAATCATAAGTTTAATGTATACATATATGTATTTAGTATTTTTTAAACACGGTATTCTAACATGGATTTTTAAATATATAAATCTTGGAAGTTATATTTGACATGGTTGTATCAGTACGGCATTATTAGCATATATACAATGTATTAATATGTTACTTATTTATTATATTCATTATTCAATCCAAACATACATGACTTGTATACCTACCTTTATAAAGGATTTTGTTAAAGTTATCTCGACGAAAGAACCTATTTACCTGTAAAGAAAGCATCTTGTAATCAAACAGCAGAAAAGTAGCGATTTCCTTGTAATTTGCTATAACAGAACAATTACCATAGAAAACAATAGCCACGGCACATTACCCCGACAATATCCAGCCAAATGAGATCGCGTCGCGGATTTATCGGGCGACTAGTCGACACAACTGCGCAGAAGACTGATCGACGGATTAATTGGAACTTTAAGTTACGAGTACATAAAGAGCTTGGTTATGTGTTTGTTTTTGTAAAATTGTCCTTGTGTACTAAAAAATTCGACAGATCGATGTGAAACAACTAGGTATATTAGATCTATACTATTATAAAGAGGAAAGGTTTGTTTGTTTGTTTGGATTGAATAGGCTCCAGAAAGGCTGGACCGATTTTAAAAAATCTTTCACTGTTGGGAAGCTACACTATTCCCGAGTGACATAGGCTATAAAAAAAATATGTTCCGTGCGAAGCCGGGGCGGACAGCTAGTAAGGAATATGACGATAGTCAGATGTTGTTAGACTATCGTCAGCTCAGTCGGTTACGAATATAGAGACTGTAAAGTTTTCTAAGCAAAATATAAAAGAAAATACGCGAGTTAAATCTATTAGTTGTTTCAATACAATGTGTAAAAACATTTTTTTTTTTCGAACTGAATACTGAAGCGCAGTTGGCCAGCTAATGGGCCTTTACTGCAAAACCGGACGGGTGGCGAGACTCCTGAAAGGAGACTCTTAAGCCTTTTCAAAAAACATATTAAATACCTATAAAAAATATAGGCCAAGGACTTTTTTGTAAATTCAAAAACACCTGTTGCCTCGTGTAGAGAGCGAAACACGTGTAGATGTATTCTTTGTAATCCAATATTCAATAACTTCTGAGAAAGTTAACGTAGAAAATCTTTTTTTTTTACCCTTAGAATTCCGTATCTGTCCGTATCACTGTGACAAAAAGTATAGAAACACACGTACTAATTCCAATTTTACGAGCAACACCAGCCCCGTAATATCAAACGATTAAAAGTTTAACGGCTGCGCCCATTAAAACCGTTTTTCTCATCTCAGCTGAGAAATTGATTGCAAGAATTAAGTGGACTTTATGGGACAGGTGGCCGTTGGCTGCTTGTTTATGGCCTCAAACTGGCGAGATAACTTATTTAGCAAAAGTGAGTCAATTATTTACGTTAATTTCTGATGCCTTCCCGGTCATTATACATTAGAATGAAACAATGCATAAGACTATTGTCAGCTCAGTCGTGCTACAATTATGGAATCTGTAAAGGCTCCGAAACGTCAGCCAATAAAATAAAATACGCGAGTTAAATCCGTTTAAAGTTGTTTCATTCCAATTATTTATGCTTTCGTGGTTAATAAGCATAAGACGAATGAAACAATTATAATAGATTTAACTCGCGTATTTTATTTTATTGGCTGACGTTTCGGAGCCTTTACAGATTCCATAATCGTAGCACGACTGAGCTGACGATAGTCTTATATGCTAAAGTGACTTTAGCGATACGCGAGTTAAATCTGTTTTAGTTGTTTAATTCCAATGTGTCAGAAATTATCAAGCATAAGAAGATTATACCAATATCAAATCGGTTTGTCACGAATGTGGAAAATGTAAAGTTCAAAATCAATGAGTTAGATCAGTTCTTTATTCGAAGAAGTAGGTATGTAACACGGCTTAGATAATTGAACCGTGTAGGCACTAATCAATCTTAATATTATTAATTAGTTAATTACAAACATACTGACACGGTTAATTTAAGTAATACATTAAGTGATCCGCTAACACGAATTAGAGTAGGGTGGTGAACTAGATCGAATACATACTAATACTCAAAATGAAGTGCTATTTCAAAACCTATGGCTTCGTTTTTTTAAATTTTGTAATTCGAAACAGTTTTTATAAAATGTATAAGTACATATAAATAAATAGATACAAAACCAATAATGATAATAAATTAATTGACTAAAACACCAATTAGAGCTTAAAATATGTTTTCGAAACTTCAGCATAAAATAAACAAGTATACGCGAGTTAAATCCGTCGTAATCTTTATATAATAATCTAGCACCAGAAATTATTTAACACAAGCTTTTGCCCGCGACACCGTCCGCGTAAAATATCATACAATATATCATCCATTTCACCCTACCTATGAAATATCAAATGGTGTACCTGAGACTGGCTTTTGTTCAGTGAAACAGGCTTCAGAGCATAATCGTCTGTTTTTAATCGTATTTCGGTGAAGCTATATACACGTAAGGGGCAAATGGTCCGTAATACCATCAAAGCAGCTTTGAGCTGTAAACCGGGGTTACCAGCGCGTGCAGGTGGGGATTAGCATCTTTAAGGATCTCGACTCATTAATGACGTATACGGGAATTGAATTTGGGTCACATCGTATAGCAGTAGGTAGGTATATACGGAACAAAGTGGTATAGAAGTAGGCAGGTCATAATATACGGAACAAAGTGGTATAGGAGTAGGCAGGTATAGACAAAACAAAGTGGTAAAGCAGTAGGCAGGTATATACGAAACAAAGTGGTAAAGCAGTAGGAAGGTATAGACAAAACAAAGTGGTATAGAAGTAGGCAGGTCATAATATACGGAACAAAGTGGTATAGAAGTAGGTAGGTCATATACAAAACTAAGAGGTATAGGAGTAGGCAGGTATATACGAAACAAAGTGGTAAAGCAGTAGGAAGGTATAGACAAAACAAAGTGGTATAGAAGTAGGCAGGTCATAATATACGGAACAAAGTGGTATAGAAGTAGGTAGGTCATATACAAAACTAAGAGGTATAGGAGTAGGCAGGTATAGACAAAACAAAGTGGTATAGAAATGGGTAGGTATATACGTAACAAAGTGGTGTAGGAGTAGGTAGGTATATACGGAACTAAGTGGTATAGGAGTAAGCAGGTATAGACAAAACAAAGTGGTATAGGAGTAGGCAGGTATATACGAAACAAAGTGGTATAGGAGTAGGTAGGTATATACGAAACAAAGTGGTATAGAAATGGGTAGGTATATACGGAACAACGTGGTATAGGAGTGGGTAGGTATATACGAAACAAAGTGGTAAAGCAGTAGGCAGGTATAGACAAAACAAAGTGGTATAGAAATGGGTAGGTACATACGGAACAAAGTGGTGTAGGAGTAGGTAGGTATATACGGAACAAAGTTGTATAGCAGTAAGTAGGTATATATAGAACAACGTTGGTTTAGTTCCACCATCCATAAATTCATGATTGGATTGTATGATTTTTGTGATGTTGAATTTCTGCGCCCCAAATAGCAGAATTGCTTATAATACGTACAGGATAGATTTACGAATAAAATAAATTAGGAAGAAATTTTATTTTCTTGTACGTTTACATAATATGGAATTGCTTTTATGATTGGAATAAAACAATTATAATATATTTAACTCACGTATTCTATTCTATATGCGGTCTAGTCAAAATATTATATGTTTTACATAAAATAAATACTTTCTGCTGATTTTATCGCGGCGTTTCTTCATAACAATGATAATCTTTCCGAAGCATTAGTAGACTCATCTGTTTTACTTGTATTTGTAAAACAGTTAATTTTAAACGTCAGCATATAAAATAAAATAACAATATGCGAGTAAAATCAGTATTCGTAATATTCAGAGAACAAAGCGATCATAACAAAGTGAAATTTATTACAAAATTAATATTTCCCTTCGAGCATCGAAAATGAGCCGTTTCCCGATTTATCCCGGGGAGTATCCGGGAAATGGAATCCGACTGACTGATGGATGGCGGCGGGTCGCTGAATTGCAAATGAGCCCCGCAGTAATGTTCTAATAAATTTAGATATTAATGATGACGACTAAATAATTATTCTGGACGGCCCACCGGGGGGCAATGACATCGGAAAAAAATATCCAATATAAAAATATCTGATGCCTTCGCGTTTATTATGTATCTACACTTTGGCAATGTACCTAATAGCTATATAAATTGAAATCAAAATTATATTTTATGCCTAAATTATCCCCGAAGATGGCAGCCACGTGTTTTGTTGTTTACGCGAAAGACAATTACCTATTATAAATGCGAAAGTGAGCCTGTTGATTTTTTTTATAACGCTAACACGATTTTGATATCTTTTTACATAGAAATATATGGGACAAAGAACAAATTACTTAGTTTTATATTTGAATCCCGGTATGTAAGTTCAATTCGAATAGAAATGCGAACACAGGTAGTACCTATTTCATGAAAGCTAAAAACACTTTTATAAATCTATACTAAATAAATAAATAAATACTAATATTATAAAGAGGAAAACTTTGTTTGGTTGTAATGAATAGGCTCAAAAACTACTGGACCGTTTTTAAAAATTCTTTCACCATTCGAAAGCTACGTTATCCATGAGTAACATAGACTATAGAATATTCTGAAAAAAAAATAAGGATCCGTGCAAAGCCGGGGCGAACGTTTATAATTAATATTCTAAAATTATAAAAAATCTATATTTAACAAAGACGAACGTGGAAGAGCATAGGTCAAAAAATCGTTTCAACTTGATTTATCGATTAGGTTAAGTTTCCATATAAAGTGGCGCCCATAACTCAATGTCAACTGAAGAAAAAAGCGTAGTATATAAAGCGATAGGTTCTTTATGAGGGGACCGCGGACCCTATTTACAGCTCCATCTGCGACAGTACAGCCTTACAGGCTCGTGACAGGACAGAGTATATAAACATACAGCGAAAACATTCCAACAAAAAAAACGTATACAAATTTCTGATGCCTTCGCGGTTATTATACATAAGACTATTGTCAGCTCAGTCGTGCTACGATTATGGAATCTGTATAGGCTCCGAAACGTCAGCCAATAAAATAAAATAAACGAGTTAAATCCGTTTAAAGTTGTTTTATTCCAATAAACGTATACTATTTTTTGAACTACAAGGTGCACAATTTAAATTAAAGATAGGCAACAAACTACTGATACTCATTTTTTTTAAGCTTTCGCATTCAAAATTAAATTATGATACTATCAATATTTTATATTATGTATGTTATTTACGAAAAACTTTACAGTTTCTATATTTTGGAAACAAATTTAACGGATTTAACTCGCGTATTTTATTTTTATTGGCTGACGTTTCGGAGTATTTACAGATTTCTATATTCATAGTCCACTGAGCTGACGATAATAACACTAGAGTGTTTTTTTATTATACAAACTACCCTACTTTGGAAATTACAAAATTTTAAAATTTTATTATATTTATTTTATTTTTATTTATTTATTTACTCACTTACAGCTATCTTACAGGTACGATGCCTAATACAATAGTGTAACTATTAACAAACTATCTTATACTTAGTACTTACTTATGTATGTATACCTATTCTATTGATAATTATTACGATGGTAACATATTATCGTGAATAACGCTGACTTTATGAATTCATTCACGGACTTTATTTATAAATATGTAGGTACTACTCTTTTTAAAATATTAAATATATATTTGTTTTTTAGTAAACATCATAAATTATTAAAGCCTTTATTAGTTTATACGTTTAACAAAAATAGTATTTTTTAGCGTTTTCCATACAAAACCTACTAGACTAGCTACTATACCTATTCCTACTCTATGACCGCCATCTTTCGGGTCATTCATTTGCATATAGATTGCCTCACCTTAGGCTGAGATTTTTACGGCACAGGATTTGCAAACGCTCTCTTGTGAGGTACCTACATACACGGGGCCAAGTGGTTAATGAACTTTAGGTAAGAGGGCGCGGATTCAAATCTTGACATAACCAAATAAGTTATTCATATTCATGTTCATCCCACTAAACCACAGGATTCGTGCGGGAATCACTGAAATGCCGAAACAACACTAATGTTAATAGTTTCGTTTTTCCTTATCTCTCGTTTTTAAAAGCTATGTAATAAGATTATTTAAGCTAATCCCTACTAATATTATAAATGCGAAAGTAACTCTGTCTGTCTGTCTGTCTGTTACGCTTTCACGCTAAAACTACTGGACCGATTTCAATGAAATTTGGTACAAAGAAAGTCTGGAGCCTGTGAAAGGACATAGGCTACTTTTTAACCGACTGCAAAAAAGGAGGAGTTCCACGCGGACGAAGTCGCGGGCAGAAGCTAGTAAGATACATAAATTTATAGAAATAAATCGAGGAAATAATCAACTTGAAATATAAGATGAGTATCCCATCACAAAAATAGGATAGTCGTACACTGCATGGGCGGGCATTCCGTACAGGCCCAATATGATCATTTATTAAGTCATTGATATAGGTATGTGAAAAAGATGGTGTTCAAAACATCGTTAATTTGTACTATTAATAAAACACACCTGAAACACTGCTACAAATATTAAAGGAACTGTAAAGTTTTTGAAACGAAGTGCTATTCCAATGTTTAACAACCTCCAAAACATCAGAAATTATTAAATAAAGTTACTTTATTTACGGTATTCGGTGCACAAAAACCTTAAGGCCCACTTAATGAGCACCTTTTCCCGGCTCGTCTCGAATTTTCCAAATATCTCCATTATTATAGGAAATTTAATATAAAAAGTGACAAGGAATTTCGATTCGGATCCGTAATTTGACGTCGAGGGGACTTTGTGCGCTTAAAAACCCATCGCACTAATATAAAACGCAAATTGTTTTGTTTTAAAATGAACTTTAACTTAACGGTTCTAAGATAAATTTTGAGTGATTCGCATCTAAGTGTTTACTAGATCGAACCAGCTAATTATGTGAATATTTTTGTACCTTACTACCCTAGGTATAAGGTTCAAAACTATCTCTAAAAAGACGACTGGAGATCGTCCCACTACTAAGCACAGGGTTTTCTAGAAAACTTGCACGAAAGTTTTAAGTGGAATAAAATAAAATTATGATCATTGACATGATTTTATCTGGTGACGTCACAACTAGTAGTCCGCTGAACTGCAACGATCGCGGATAACATAAATATAATTACAATAAATATATTTATAATAGCATGATTTCGAGTCAGTGCATTCGATCAACGCCTCACAGCACAAGCCAGCCGCGCGAGAATACACACACTATAATAATACTAGTAGACTAAGGAAAAGCCTACCCTGCGAGCCTATGATGAACTGTCGAGTCGACATGTCAACAAAAGGCTTAAGAGTCTCGCCACCCGTCCGGTTTTGCAGTGAAGGCCCATTAGCTGGCCAACTGCGCTTCAGTATTCAGTTCGAAAAAAAAAAAAAAAAAAAACATGTCAACATAATATTGAGAACGTTGTCGACAAGGAGATTTATCGTGTAGATATTGTTTCGACATGACAAGATTCTCGTTGTCAACAACATTACCGACGTTTGACAGATCACCGCGAGAATAAGACGACATAGGCTCGCTGAAATCCAGGGTCTATGCGGAGTTGGTAGTGAGTGGTAGTGACATTATTATGATTCTAAGGAAGAAAACAGTCACTACAAAATCTATATGACTATTCGCTTCTATTAGCACTCAAACTCAAACTCAAATAACTGTTGGTTTAATTTCCTTTAAAATCATAAGCGAAATTGCCATAAATAAACGCGCATAAACCGAAGTCTGAATAGGAATGATATCTAATTAAAAATCATTTCCACACTAGTACCTATATAGCAGCAGTGGACTGCGATAGGCTGATGATGATGATGATGATGATGATGATATATAGAGTGTTAAACGCTCAAGTTCATACATAAGAAGCAATTGAAGCAAAAATAACCAAATACGCAAATTGTACAAAGTTAGCATACTCCTCATTATACTGTAGCCAGAATACGATATAAATTAATAAATCCCATCAGGCTGTACCCGACTACCGAATATTGTATTAATAAACCTCGGATTTAATATATGCCTGTGAGATGACATATACTCCCCTATTAAGCAATTATACAGCCTTCAATGTACCTACTCGCTACTTCCACCGCGTCATCCGAATCTGACAAACAAGCAGCCAATATTGTCAATGTAATACTATAGTTACTAATTGAAAAAAAAAACCCGCATTATTATTTTTTGTTTTCCTGCGGTTAATTGTATTGTGTTCTTTAAAATTACGTGGCAATCCAAAAAAACGAATGATAACAAAATCGGGGGATACAGTTTAGTGTTGTAGCTACATATCTATCATCTCCATCCAAATTTCAGTTACACCACTGGATAGCTAAAGAATCAAGCTAAATTTGTATATTATTAAGCAAATAAAGGTTTGCTGCGTAGTTTCTCTCTCTCTGGCGTGTTAGTATGTGCCTGTGTGCGTGTGTGTGTGTGTGTGTGTGTGTGTGTGTGTGTGTGTGTGTGTGTGTGTGTGTGTGTGTGTGTGTGTGTGTGTGTGTGTGTGTGTGTGTGTGTACGTTCGTGTGTGTGTGTGTGTTTAGATGACGGGAGGAGTAGCATGCGTAGCGCCAGGTGAAACAAACCCGACCAAAGCCAACACAGACACAATATTACGGCAGCCGATAGAACCTAATAGACCATTACTCGTGTAATGAAGCATAATGTTTTACGGTCCTGTAATTAGAAAGGACTGCGTTATTATATTTCGGATATTTTTGAACGGCGGGTCGACCCTCGTTATTCTCTGTCGGCGTCCGAGTTATAGATAAAGGTATTTTTTGATCTTTCACATGTTTTAGAAGAACCGATATCATTTTATTAAAATTTCCTTTAATGCCTATTTCAATAGAATTTTTACAAAGTTTTATTGGATCTGCTACTTTACTGTTATTAACAAAAAAAATTTAACCGCCGAAAAAAAACTAAAAGGCAACAAAAAACAATAGCGCACTGAAAAGAGAAAAATAATAATTTTGTCTTTTATAACGACTATTATTTTGGTTGTAATGTCTGTTATTTTTGAAGTTGGTGCCAGCTGGTGCAGCAACTCTTCACTAAGGTGGTCAAGTTTGTTTGAGGCTGGCACCGACTCCAAAAATATCAGACATCACAACCAAAATAATAGTCGTTATAAAAGACAAAATTATTATTTTTCTCTTTTCAGTGCGCTATTGTTTTTTGTTGCCTTTTAGTTTTTTTTCGGCGGTTAAATTTTTTTATTAAAAAGTTATTATTTCATAATTTTCTGTGGCCATAATTTATACAAATTATTACATGCTTAATTTTTAATTATTTTTAAAATAGCTACCTACCTTGTTTTTGCTATTAACCCCCTTTTTCCCACCCTTAGGGTAGGTTTCTTTTTTCCAAATTTTTATGGGATTAACTTTGAGGTATGCCCTATCCAATAAAAAAAGAATTATCAAAATCGGACTACTCTGTAAAAAGTTACCCATGGTCAAACGATACAATCGGTGTGTGAAAATTTAATCATCCCCTATTTTTCTACCCTTAGGGTCGGAATTTTTTTCCCAAATTAAAATGGGACCAATTTCGAAGTATACCCTTTCCAATAAAAAAAGAATTATCAAAATCGAACCACCCTGTAAAAAGTTATGCGTGGTCATACATAAAAAAAAAAATAAAAAAAAAAAAAAAAAAAAAAAAATATACGCGTCGAATTGAGAACCTCCTCCGTTTTTTTCGTCGGTTGAAAATCGATTAAATAAGATACAAATTTAAATTAAAAAAAATGTGAACAATTGTTGATACAGTTATTATTTTAAGCGTACTAGCAATGCACGCACATGCTAATCCAAAATATATGTTTAAACAAAATAACAATAAACACAAGTACAATGATATTGGAAACAATTTATCTAGTCCCAAACTAAGCAAAGTTATGAGTATTGACATTAGAGTATAATAGTGAGACGATACGTCTAAGGCAAATATATCCATATCAGACATAATATATAACAGAATAGTGAGGAAATAGCTAACTTTATCGCACTACCTGAGTATATACGTTATTAGACGGTATATGGCTTCCATCCATCATACTGCACAGTATATAATATATGTGCAGTACTCCGATTAGAAATTGAAAGATAAGTGAATGGCTAATAAAATAATATTATTATCATTTAATAGCTAATTGAAATGTTTAACCAAATGATAAAAAAAATTACTTGTCGCTATAATTTGAAAAAGAATAAAATATTTTTAATAATGAAAATATTCAAAACTTCAAGTACTTAAATAACATATTAGGTATATGCAGGTGCGTGCAGTAAAGGGTGCACATATACAGCGTGAGGGTAGGCACTCAGTACATTCATGACATTGTGCCTGTAAGTAACGCCCGCCATTGGTTAAATGTTATAAAAATAATTAATTATGTTATGATACGAAAGGAAAAGTTTCAGAAAATTAAAAAAAATATATATTTATTGATAGAGGAGAATATACAAAACTATGTACATTCCTGAACTCAATTACACAGAAAAAGCTTATAATATTATTATGTTGAAATACGGATTAACTCCATTCATACTGTATAATATCCAATGTTCGTATATATACATAATACATATATGTATGATATTAGAGCGTAGTTTCAGTTTGTAAGTCGTTACGCGAGGGAACTTCTCGTGTCTAACTAATACGTCATGGTATATGCTCTTTATATATAGATTTAAGTTTTGTGGTTACGGCTTTGCATATACCGCTTTCAGTCTTATCCCTTCCTAATCATCCGAGTTAAAAAAAACACTAAATTTAATTTAATAATTTTTGATCAAAGAATTAAAAAATATTTACACGTCCATGTTCGTCGATCACATGTCGACATAAACAAAAAACATATACTTACAAGCATTAAAAACCACAAAATAAATAACATAAGAACACACAGCACAGTGTTATCACAGTGATATATCCAGTCAAATTATACACCAATGCAGTGGCGTGCAAATGCCACTCTTAAAGGCAGGCACGCGCAGTGGGGATGCAGGGTAGACACTCAATACATTTATAACATAGTGCCTGTATGTAACGCACGCCCGTGACACACAGACGTACTTGCATGGACGAGCTCACACTATTATCACCTGGACGATTTTAATTAACTTTCGTTTACACAATTGCAGGCGAAACAATGAAGCAAAGCTCGCAGGACAAACGATTGCGTTTCGTTCAAAAAGCAACGTCAAATCCAGTTACCGTCTCTCGCTAAAATATGTAATTCTCTCGTTTTAAATTAACTCCAGGTCCGAGTTAATTGCATTTCGGCGTAACTCAATTAAGGCCGAAATTAATTCGGCGACAGAAATGGAGATTAGACGAGGACGCCGTGGAAAAATGAGGGAAAATAGACAAAAGCCGCCGCCGACGCCGCCCCGGATTATGGATGTTTTATTATTTCCTTGAGGAATTTACTCTGGAGCTGCCGGTGAATGCCGATATTTAATGGATAACTGATTAAAAGATACAAGTAACAAATGAAATTTTTTCCTTTACTTAATTACCTATTAAATTTGTGTTTATCAGTACTGCGGAGATGTTCCGAGGCACGCTCAAAAGTAATAAACTATATCGTAAAACAGAATTATGACAACGTCAAAGTTAATAAAAATAATGCTGGCCATTTAATATCTATGGAAAGAAGTTTCGGCACGGCGCCATCTCGTATTATTCTTAATTGTATTTCCAAATTGCAATTAATTATAGTACTATTCATTATTATTATTAAACTAGCTTCTGCCTGAGACTTCGTCCGCGCGGAATAGTTATTTTCCCCGTTTTTTACACATTTTGCACTGTTTCTTCGCTCTTATTGGTCGCAGCGTGATGTTATATAGCCTAAAGCCTTCCTTGATAAATGGTCTATACAACAAAAAAAGAATTTTTCAAGTCGTACCAGTAGTTCCTGAGATTAGCGCGTTCAAACAAACAAACTCTTCAGCTTTACAATATTAGTATAGATATAAATCGTATCGGAATATTATCTCTATAACCATAATATCTTCTTTACTTGTTGAATTATCTACAGAAATAACGCACAATATAATATTATAGTAACCAACTCTTGTATAATTGGTTTAACATAAACACAGAAATGACGTAACACCGCAAATTAAATTTTGTGAGCATAATGTACGAACGCTAATTCGCGGAACTGAAAACTATAAACTCATGTTATATCTTATATGACGGCAATAAGTAGAAATATTCGAATATTATTACGTACTAAAAAGTACTGGTATACTAAAAATATATATAATGATATTATATTATTGGGATGAAATAAAGACGAAATTGCGTTTCTCTGTAAAGACAAAAGATTTTATTTACTATTTTTTTAACAACATGTAATTAATACTAAATAGGTACATAAATCAGTTATTAACTTACCTGTAAAGACAAAAGAAACAACATTTAAAGCCTTTACTTCAGGTATTGTTAATTATAACACAAAGTTTAAATTATTAACTGAAAATCATTTAACCTCTAATTGTTAGTTACGTCGAAAATCACAACTGTCAAATGTGACAGCTAGTATGGTTGTACCTAGTACGGTAAATCCTAAATCAATGTTATAAGAAAAGTAACAACACTAGTATACGAGTGTAGTTACTTTTCTTTACATCTCCCCCCCCAGCAGAGAACAATATCAAGTGGAATTACACGTATTGTTCCATCAGTGATCAGTCACTACCGGTGATAGTTTTGTAATGTGATATAGGTTCGACTCTGCTTTCCTGTGTCCAGTATCAATTTCGTAGATAGAGTTAGAAATCTTCCTTAAAATGTTGTATGGTCCAATTCTCAATTCATCCATTTTCTTTCTATTCAGTCGATTCCCATTTTCTATATAGACTCTGTCACCCACTTCGAATTTATGTTCTTCTCTATACAGATCAAATTTTAGTTTATTATAATTGTGAGATTTAATTGTGTTTCTAAAAGCTATTTTCCTATCTCTTTCCAGATCCTCTTGTGAACATTTCGACTTTAATTCTAATGGTAAAATATTTACATTTTCGCCTTCCAGTAGGTATTTTGGAGAAAATTTAGTGACTGTATGTTCTGTTTCGTTGTATTTTTCCACACACTTGTGCGCAATTGTTGTCCAAGCCGATTTCTTATCACTTTCATTGATTTTACATCTTATCTTGTTGATTAGAGTCTGATTTAGCCGTTCATTTAGGCCATTTGAAAATGATGCATCCACTGCAGTAAAAATCATTTTTATATTTTTCTCTTTAAGAAAATCCTTAAATTCTCTAGAATTTATGCCAGGATACTGGTCTGTTAATACCATATCAATATCATTATTCACATATTGTACAAGTTTGATAAAATCTCCGGAATTCTGGTTTCTGGATGTTAAAATATAAGCGTATCTTGTGAAATGATCAACCAATAGATGTAAGTATTTTTTTGTGGACCTTGACCCTCCGAAGCCTCCTATGGTATCAATAGATACTATCTCAAATGGGCGTGTTGCTGGACCTAGATGTGACATTAAGCCGTATTTTGGTTTTCTCCTTGATTTGTTTTTTGTACATATTTCACATTCGTCACAAATTTTCTTAATATTAGCGATAATATTCTTTGCTGTGTAGAATGGTGTTATCTTACTTATCATCTGAGTTCTTCCAATATGACAATATGTATCATGGACATCTTTGATTAGGGTTTTGCTAAGTGTTTCAGAAAGAACAATTTTGTTTTTCTTTTTATTCTTTTTGTAGAAGATCATATTCTCCAATAAAAATTTATTCTTTTTACTTTGTATATCCAAGTTTTTATTTTGGTCCTTTTTAATTTCTTCTAAGTTTATTAAATTAACTACTTTTAAAAAATCATCGTCATTGTCATAAGGCTCAAGAACTGGATTTCTGCTTAAACAATCTGCTTCTTGATTTAATTGTCCTGGGTTATATTTTATTGTAAAATTATATTGTGATAGATAATATGTTAAATCACCCAGTTCCTCGTCAGTCCTAGCCTTGATGTTCAAATTTTCCAAAGGTTTATGATCGGAGTAAACAATAAATTCTTTTCCCATAAGCAAGTGTTGCCAGTACTTCACTGCTTCTTTTATTGCAAGACATTCTAGATAGATCGCTTTCTTTCTTTTGGGTTTCGTTTATTTTTTTTGAAAAATATGCAACTGGTTGACAGTCTCCATTTTTATCTACTTGTTTCAGAACTGCTCCCACTCCTTTGATACTAGCATCTGTATAAATCCTTATTGGCAATTGTGGATCAAAAATTTTCAATATTGGTTTTGAACACAACAGTTCCTTTATTTTATCAAACGATTGCTGACATTCTGTGGACCATGTGAATTTCGCATCTTTCCGTAGAAGTTTGTGTAACGGATCTAAGATTATTGCACTGTGTGGTACAAACTTATGTTGGAAATTTACCTTCCCTAAAAATTGCCGTATATTCTTTTTTGTTGGGACTGGAAAATCCCTTGACAGCGGTTAAGTAATCTTTAATAGGGGTAACTGAATTATTTTCTATTATGTGACCCAAATATCTGGCATGACTTTTTGCAAATGCACATTTGGAGAATTTCAGTCTGAAGCCTTCTGTTAATATTGCTTCAAATAATTTTGATAGATGAAGTATGTGTTCTTCGAAAGTTTCGGAAAAAATTAAAATGTCATCAATAAAATTCACTGCGAAATCAGTTAGCTTATATTTTCGTATGATGTTGCTTAGTATTCTTTGGAAAATTGCAGGAGCTGTTTTTAAGCCAAATGGTAGACACACCCATTGGAAGTGACCTTCTTGTGTAACGAAAGCTGTTTTATATCTATCTTGGACTTTCAAAGGGATTGACCAAAATGCCGAATTGATGTCTAAAGTGGAGAAATATTTGCAATTCACAGTTTTTACCATCAAGTCCTCAATCAGCGGGAAAGGTTGAGATTGTGGGACCAATCTTATTTAATTCTCTAAAGTCTATACATAATCTTGTTTTTCTTCCGTCCTCCTTTTTATATGCCAGAGTTACAGGAGCAGCAAAAGGGCTATAAGATTCTTCAATTAGATTTTTATTTAATAATTTTGATATTTGGGTTTCTATTTCTTTTCTATCATCCGCTGTGCATCTGTACGGACGTTTACAGCAGTATTTATCCATCATTAGATCTATATGAGCTTCATAATCACATACAGTTCCGACATCATATTTATCCTTAGCAAAAACCGATTTATATCTCTCAATCAATTCATCAATTTGTGTCTGTTGGTATAAATCCAAGTGATTAACTGACATTTCAAATTTATCAGAGTTTATATGTTCGTTGAAATTTACTTCGCACCTGTTTTTATTTATAGTTTCCTCTTCTAATAATATATCAGATCGAAAAACATCTTCAATTTTGTCACCTAGTACATTAGGAATATCGACATTAGATCTATTCAAAAGTTTATATTTTGAATCTTTATTTTCTATCTTTCCTTGATATGAGAACTTGTTGTCCCCTTGGTTGTTACATTGTATGATATTCAATTCTTCGTCTTGCATTAATCTGAATTGTTTAATACAATCTAAACCAATTAGGAAGTCGTAATGGAAATTTTCATTATCTATGACAAAAATATCCACATTTCTTTCAATATCATAAATTTTAATTTTTAGTGTTACCACACCTTCTGTTTTCTTCTCACCATTAATAGTCTTTAAGTGTGCCATTTGTGTTTGGCATGTATCTTTTTTATATTGAATTTTCAATAATTTGGCATTTATTAATGACACATTTGAACCAGAGTCATAAATCCCTAAGTCATAAATTACTTTTCTTTACATATATATACAAAAAAGAAATTTCCTATAGAATTATGAAACATATGAAATTTTATTTATTCGTTACCATAAGAAAACCTACAACGGTATAAATCATCCCTATCATCCCTACTAATACATATTATAAATGCGAAAGTAACTCTGTCTGTCTGTCTGTCTGTCTGTCTGTTACGCTTTCGCGCTAAAGCTACTGGACCGATTCAAATGAAATTTGGTACAAAGAAAGTCTGGAGCCTGAGAAAGGACATAGGCTACTTTTTAACCGACTGCAAAATAGGAGGAATTCCACGCGGACGAAGTCGCGGGCAGAAACTATATATTATAATTGGACATAAACAAAATAAAGTATATAAAATATAAACCAAATATAATTTATTTTATAAATAATTTCATTAATAAAAGTCTCAAGACATTTGAATGAAACAACTATAAAGCATTTAATTCGCGTATATTCATTTATATGTTGACGTTTCGTAAACTTTACCATATATCATATAAATTAATATACGCCAGTTAAATCCTTTATAGCTGTGCCATCCAAATATTTAACCGCGAAAGCATCAGAAATTATTATCAGTGACTTTAATTCAGAGCAACTTCAGAACAAGGTCAGGTGCGTGCAGTGAGGTAGGAACCAGGGTAGGCAGAGTGTAAGCATTCCATATATTAATCAAATTGTGTGCACGGAATGCACGCCAACACTGTCCAAGTAAACAAGTAACAGTGAAAATGACAAAGTAAAAATACTACCAAGTATTTACACCAGACATTCAGGAATGACTCGTACTTATATCAAACGTTAGCGCAGTTTGTATTCAATTAGCGTCAAGTTGTCGTCTAAAATTGAGGTGAGCCACTATAAAGTTAGCCTGTATCGAGCGCAGTTGGTATTTCACTTGGGAACATCAACGACTCACATATATATGTATATATATATATATATATGTAAGTCGCGTCGCATATACCTATATATATATAGCAGACGCGTGTAGTGAGGGTCGCGCATGTACTACGTCAGGGTAGGCACTCCATACATTTATACCATTGTGCCTACATGGAATGCACGCCCCTGATATATATTACCGGTTCGCCCCGGCTTCGCACAGATCCCTATTTTTTTAAAATTATATAATATCCTTACTACATAATATTATAAACGCAAAAGTTTGATATAAGGATCGATATCTGGATGTACATTTGTTCCTCGTTCACGAAAAAATTGATTTTGATGAAACTTTGCAATAAATACTATTTGATAATAAATTAAATTCATATGGTAAGGTGAATTATGAAATCATTTTTAACATAGAACAGATCTCAATAATATGACTCTTCTTCTTACCTAACTTGAAATACCTACCTATATATTAAACTTAAATTATTGAAATTTCTGAGCTCCATTATTATACCTGAATTATATTTGAAATTTAATGGACGATAAATTCAATGAGGGTATACTCGACGATATACGGGGCCGGTGCATATTGCATTCCACTCCTCAGCGGTGCAGCGGTGCAGTGCGAGACTGCAGCTAGCCTACATCAAGGTAGCTTGGAAGAAACTGTCACTTTAAATATGAAAATCGGCTAAATGCGAGTACGACTCGTGCACTAAAGGTCCCGTACGATTGTCTATAAAAACGGGAAAAACTTTTATCAACCGCTTTTTTATTTGTTTTCAAACATATCTCCGTACTCCACTTAGTTTGACGAAACGTAATTACCTATCACAAAATTATGTCAAAAATATATCGATATATAATTATGATTTTAGCTAAAAATAACATTATAATAATTTCTGACGCCTTCGCGGTTATTAGCTACACATTAGCGTCAACTATGACGGATTTAACTCCCGTATCTCATTTTATTTGCTTGTTTCGAAAACTTTACAGTTCCCATATTCGTAGCACGACTGAGCTGACGTTAGTCTTAACGCTAAAGTATCCTGATAACTTATTTTTCTAGTCTTAAGCTGTATTTAGGTGTAAGTGAGGTGCCGCGGCTCGCGCCAGCTGCGCCGGTAATGGCCGCGACGATTTATCCAGAACATTCCACCGCGACGAACTAATGCATTCTAAACGGTTTCTTAATTTCATCTTCATAATTTGAACCGTAACGACACGTGCCGAGAACAGATACCAACCATGGACGTTCAAGCACATTTATTAAATTTCATATTTATGTATTGTCTTTGTAGTATTTTTTGGTTAATAATTAGGTACTGTCTTTAGCATAAGACTATTTTCAGCTCAGTCGTGCTATGATAATAGAATCTGTAAAAGTTCGGAAACATCACTGTAAAAACACATAAAAGTTTATTAACTAATGTTAATCACTTCAAAATGCTTTGTTAAGTACCTATTTTATTTTATACTAGCTGTTAGCCCCGACTTTGCACGGATCTCATTTTTTTTTTCAAAATTTAATATAGCCTACGTCACTTACGCATAGTGTAGCTTCACAACAATGAAAGAAATCATATTGGTTCATTCGTTTTGGAGCCTAATCAATCCAGACAAACAAACAAACCTTTCCTCTTTATTAGTGTAGATAAAATGTACATCTACACTAATAAAGAGGATAATGGAAAATTTTCACGACCTCCTGGGGGTCGCCTGGAGGTAGCGTCGCACACGTTAAAAAACACAATAGGCTTTTTGACAATGCGAAAAATAAAGTGTAAATTACTGTTAACAGTATAAATTAAGAGTTAAAAAATGATTATTCATTAACGTAAGTTGAAAATAATGATTGATTTATTTAAAAATCCTTAAACAAAAATTACATTTTTTAAACGTTTATCACGTGACACAAAACGCTCCTGCTGGGCCGAGTTTTTCGTGACGTCACATGCCCGTAAACTTTGTTTACCTAGTTGTGTTGCGCCTAGTTGTCAAACAGGCATGTGACGTCACCGACCTCATTGCGGCGCCATATTGTCAAAGTAGCGTTTTGGCACACTATTTAAATATTGAATTTTTAATTCGATGTTTTTCAGCTAATACATACCAGATTTAAAAAAAACAACTTTTGCTGGGTTCCTTAGACTCTACTACATAATATAAAATGGATTTTAAAAACATGTCAAATACCCTATTCTAGAATATTCTAATGCGTTCCAGTTCTGTTCGGCGGTGAGCGCAGTGTGCGCAGTGTGAACGGCCTGCGAGCGGCGCCGCGGCGACCTCGGGTTCCGATCCGTTTAATATATTCAACCGCATTCTAGTGCTCCTCGACACGCCATGTGATTGTTAGGGACCTAGACCTCTGTTTATTGCCGTTTACGACCTAACCTACTACCTACGTTTGTGTTTGCAGACCGTATACCTAGCAGGGATAACGATCTGACCTCATTTCTGTATCTACAAGTTTTGAAGAGGTAGGAATTATATTTAAGTAAGATAACCTGTATTTAGAACAGAAAAGTATTACCTATATCCCTACTTCCCTACTAATATTATAAATGCGAAAGTAACTCTGTCTGTCTGTCTGTCTGTCTGTTACGCTTTCACGCTTAAACTACTTACTGGACCAATTTAAATGATATTTGGTACAAAAAAAGTCTGGAGCCTGAGAAAGAACATAGGCTACTTTTTAACCGACTGCAAAAAAGGAGGAGTTCCACGCGGACGAAGTCGCGGGCAGAAGCTAGTACTAGTATATACTAGTATAGCCGATGATCTTTTCTAATTACAATGACAACTCGCGCTCTCACTCTTGACACGAGTAAGTGAAGCCAGCAGTTCGGAAAAAGCTTTTTATTTGTAAAATGCCATAGAGGCAGCCGCACCAAGTGCCTTTATACTAAAATTTTCAGTGATGGAATTGTTCACATTCCTCGAGCCGCCATTTTCACTCGCGCTGTAAAGTATTTTTTTTCATGCACGTTTTTTAACGGAAACGGAAAACTCTTTGTGAACTGTCATATATATAAAAATGCTGGACAATAGTTGGAAAAACAAAAGCTCTCTAAATTTATTGTCCTAGTACCTTCTGTCGATTTGAATGTAATTTTGGTTCATAGATCTACTAGCAATTCTGGAAACTGATTGACAGGGATACTTAACAGAACGATTTTTTTTTAACGAAATACCAGAATCGATTCTCATAGACTAGACCCAGGTCTTCAAATGGACTAAGAACTCTTAATTTACTAACGGTTCAATAAATTGCATTCTCGTACACAAATGACATAAAATACCTACATAAACAATAGAATACTTTTTTATGACTTTCGGTTACACATTGCCGACGTTTGGAAACCTTTACAGTTTCCTTACTCGTAGCAGATTGTGCTGACGATAGTCTCAGTCACTTAAATGTTAGAATATACTCGTAATTGTGCCATGTATAAATAGTTTGTCGATGTAGGGAAAGCGGTGATATACTTACCTAAATATTTACAGAAAAAAAGTGGTAAAAGTATGGAAAACCTAAGTCACTACCAATTCAAGAGTGCGGAGATAATATAAATATAATAGAAGGCTGTACCCTATGAGGCTGAGCTTCACGAATGACAGCTGACGGGAGGAACAAATCAATCAAAGGATTTGATACTCACCACCAACGAAGTAGAAGAGGAAAGGGCTGAGGGCCACGTGTGGGCTTAAGGAATAGAATAGAATAGAAAAAACTTTATTTGGTACCAGAAAGTTATTAACAAATAAGTACTTAATTAATTAGACATGTTATTTAACTTAACTTAACAACTAAAAAACAGGAGTAAGACACTGACGTAGGTACCAAAATGGTTACCACTCAGCATGTGTCAGACCTGTAAGGGTATACAAGCTCGCATTCTACTAGCGTAAACGATTACAGAAATGTATCCAAATAACGTAAGAAGAAAATGAAATTGGTTAATAGGTATGATCTTAAAATTGGATCCGTAAGTATACAAATGATATATACTATCAAACTCTTCATAATGAAGTTAATTCTAGGCGGAATACGATTAATTTTATTTATGGTGGAAATGGCACTTATGAAACCCATTGATTTTAAAGAAAAAACATTAGTTGTTCCCCTTATTTGCAATACAGCTCTCTTATTTTACATGCAAAAGACTTTTAATAGTGCTCATTTTAAAGCTTATTTCAAGCACTACAAAACCCTTTTGTATTAGAATGCATAAAATGTATCTGCTCGCCGCTAGATGGCATTGACCACATCGATTAAATTTCAGGCAACGTAAAAAACGGATTTAACTCGCGTATTTTTATAAAGACTTTAGCGTTAGACTATTGTCAGCTCAGTCGTGCTACGATTATGGAAACTGTGAAGAATCCGAAACGTCAGCAAATAAAATAAAATAAAAATACGCGAATTAAATCCGTTAATAGTTGTTTCATTCCAATGTGTAATAACCGCGAAGGCATCAGAAATTATTAAATACAATGTACCTACATACAAGTATTGTTCGTACACATATGTATATAAGGGGATGTATACAGGCTGTTTTCAACTGAACGCGGCCGAGTGTGGAGACGATTTGAAGGTGGTTTATTGAGTGAATTTGTAGAGTTCCATTATGAAGCTCCTTTTGTTTAGAGGAGGCTCCGGTTGGGAATCCTGTGGGGCAGAGCACGAGCGGTGCGCGGAATTATAAGACATTACCAGTATTTGACATCTGGAGACATTTCACATCTTCAGTTTCTTTTTATTAAGTTTGTAAGAATAAATTGTATCTAATAATGTATTTAAAAAAAATATGCCTCATCGAGTTTATTGCCGTCTCTTCTCAAGTGAAGTTTTTTGAGTTTTTTCAAAAGAGCTTGTAAAAGTCAAAATAGAATAAATATATTTTTGATTTTGACTTACCAACAGCAGCAGACAGAGAATACGATAGTCTAACAGTAAGGTCATCGCTAACTATGGTCAGCCTAGTTTGCCACAAATATGGGAACTGTGCTGTCCTGTCTTTCACGTTAAGGCTGGTTATGAAGCGATGATAATGAAATAGACATGATTTTAAGGAAACTATCGTGTCACTTTACAATATTTTTCCGTATCTAAAATATAATATAATAACGCTGATAAGCATTGGGAGAATATTTTTATATACTATTACAACATCAAAACTTCGCAATTTATAAAATCGCTCTCGCTTACATTTCCCACCAGATAACCTAAGAGGACAATCCAGAGAATCTTCATTGTGATCGACAAATAAAGCCTCCGATCGACCACACACCGAGACCGCCCGCCTCGCACATCTCCTTACAGCCTCCAAGACCGGCGGGGCTCACGGCACCCTGGTCGACAATTAAAAGCGTTTGTTTTGACTCCACTGGTTTAACGTGTGGGAAATAGGTTATGTGCTGACGTCACCTAATGAAAAGTTCTAAGTAATTGGATTTATAGTTTGTCCTGCTCAATTGCTTCGGTTAAATGCTAAGGTTTTTTTTGGAAGAAAGAAATGAGGTTTTATTATTCATTAAATAAATAAATATCTTTAGACTATTCTCAACAATTGGTCTAGTCCCAAACTAAATACAAAAGCTTGTACTATGGAATGTCGGATATACATAATAATATGATACATACATATACCTACAACATTCGAAGCTCAGATGCTCGTCATAATGCTCTGATCATCCAGAGAAAATCCTTAAATAATTAAGTTACACCCAAGACTTTAAATTTTCTCTTCTTTATGTATAAATATTATAATGTTTGTCTGACAATTCATTTTGGGCATGAGATTTAGTCCACTATTTATAAACGGATAATCTAGAGCCTAAGAAATGACATAACCCAAGTAGCCACTTTTAATTGCGAATAAAGGGTCATAAGGGTTTAAAAGAAAATGTTGTAGTTAATAATTCCACGCGGACAGAGTCGCGAGCAAAAGCTAGTGCTATATAAAATTATAAGATACTAGCTTCTGCCCGCGACTTCGTCCGCGTGGAACTCCTCCTTTTTTGCAGTCGGTTAAAAAGTAGCGTATGTCCTTTCTCAGGCTCCAGACTTTCTTTGTACCTAATTTCATTTAAATCGGTCCAGTAGTTTTAGCGTGAAAGCGTAACAGACAGACAGACAGAGTTACTTTCGCATTTATAATATTAGTAGGGATATTTTTACAACGGTGCATACTTATTGCGGCGGCTGACGCAACACTTCGTGACACCGAGCCCTAACCTAGCAACGGTTCGTGAAACCACACAAACCAAAACAGCCTAACCCTCACTACTAATAAGCTAAATGCAATCCTGCCCTTTATACAATAAGATACAAATCGTGAAGCTTTCAGTCCACACCCTGTCTCACATTACAAACAGTTACCTAACCGCAAATTACACTATCATCCTCCGGTTCTAATGACATTTTGCTGTCAATATTTGACTTTGACACACGTCAAGATGACGTCACTTGACGCGACTAATATCGAGGTGCAGCCAGAGAATTTGATATTAGCAAATTCTCTGAAATTTGATTACATTGTTCTAGTACCACAATATTATAACAAAGTACGTCAGGGGTAAAGCTATATATTAATTGAAGGCCTAGTAACCTTGTTTTGGTCTTGTGGTTGCTCGCTGAAGCTGGAGGTTGCGGATTCAAATCCCGCGAGGGGCAAATATCTAATGAACACATTTGCCTTAGTACCTTTATGCCCTAGTCTTGGAAGTGATATAATATATATTTATTTATAGTCTCCGTAGACAGACAGTTAAAAAACTAGATATATTTAATATGTTATTTATAATTATCCTCCATAACTTTGCACAACATAAATGAGTTTTAATTCCACTCAAATATTAGTTATCTTAATTTTCTATTAAATTAATTAAAGACTTACTGACGCGATGACGCCACGATCGCACCGGCTATAGTTCGCAAAACTTACCTGCAAAACAATACATCTATAATTAGTAACTACATACAACTAAATGCATTTAAATATTAAAAAATCATAACACTTATCATTTATTTTTTGTACGTCAAAAAAAAGTTAGTTATGTACAGTTCAGTTTACATGAAGATACGACAAAATAAGTGTACCTACTAAATTAAGGATAGTCAAATACATTGTCATGTAATATGTACTTATACCAATTGAAACCATTTCTTTTACAATTTTCGCCCCTTTTTAATTTCAATAAAGAATTAGGTATTACCTGTATATTTACCTATGTAATCCTAATGACGGGATCTTAGTTTGTTAGATAGTGAATTATTTACAGCGCCCACATAAATCAATGCTGAATAATTTACTCCCACCTCCATTGATTATATTACGCTAATACATTTCCCCTTCGAATGGATACGGTACATTTCCTTAATGAAACACCCAAAAACACAATACTATTAAAGGTAAATTATATTTGTTTGTATATTAAAATGCATTTATGTGTAAACCATTGAACTATTGATAAAAAGTGTCACATATTGCATGTCATGCAGAATGAGGTCCAGTTGGGATTCACCACCAATCACAAGAGGAACAAGACTAGACCTCATTCGGCGGCCATTTCCATTGAATAATTACATAACGAATAACATTTTCAGCATAAATATCCCTACTAATATTATAAATGCGAAAGTAACTCTGTCTGTCTGTCTGTCTGTTACTCTTTCACGCTAAAACTACTGGACCGATTTAAATGAAATTTGGTACAAAGAAAGTCTGAACTCTGAGAAAGAACATAGGCTACTTTTTAACCGACTGCAAAAAAGGAGGAGTTCCACGCGGACGAAGTCGCGGGCAGAAGCTACTTATAAATTAGTACTTTTGCGTCCCGTGTCAAATTTAATTTAACAAGTAAGTTTTCTGGCATGTTTCTAAATAATCTGACCTTTCCACCCTTTGTAAATTATATTAGAAACGTCTAAAACCGACAAGTTCTAAATTTAGAGAAACTTACCGCGGCTCTAATTGTCAGCGATCAATTCAGGACGGGTTTAACCGGTAAATAATGTATCACTTTACTCCGTACATTGTATTCGAGTGAGGCGCGATCTTTGTTTATAATAATTATGTAGGTACAACGAGCGCGTCAAAAATCATATAGGGCGAAACCTTACATCCTATAATTAATGTACCTTTTTATATAATGTACCTCTTCTATAGACGAATCCTTAATATAGGGGCATGTGTTGAGAACAGCCGATCAGATCAATAAAAAAATTCGCTTAACAGAAAAACTCAAACCCGTCAGACTGAAACAAAGTAAGTTAAGTATTAAGTATATGGAGAAAAGTATATATTTCAATAATCAGATGGTTTGGGGCAGGGGAAAATAGGCGTCACAAAGTTGTAAAAAGTTACTTTTTGCCACGCTTTTTTAACCGTCGATGCTAACCTAACCATAATATATAATAAGTTAGGGTTCGAACGAAAACTAGAATCTATTTCAAGGAGCAAAGGTTACAGTTCCCGAGGGAAATTGTGATTACTAGATGGAGGAAATAGACTCGTTATTATTAGTACCTACCCAATCTATATTTATACTAATATAATAAAGAGGTAAAGGTTTGTTTGTTTGGATTGAATAGGTTCTAAACGGTTAGACAGATTCTTTCACTGTTGGGAAGCTACGTTCACCCTGAGTAACATAGCCATACTATATTTTGAAAAGAAAAAGGAATCCGTGCGAAGCCGGGGCGAACCGCTAGTATTCAATATAAGATACAGTTATGTGGGCGAGTGAGATTGTTGAGGAACGTTTATAGATATTAATATTCTATTTTTAGCTTTCCTCATTTTCTTCAGGGAAATCCAACTGTACTAATAAAAAACCTTTGAGAAATGTTAAGTCAATTAACTAAACGTTCTTGCGTTCAGAATTTAAGTAAGAAAAAAAATAAGTCAAATAATTAACAAAGTAATGAGATTATTTTTTTATTGCGTAAGTGCTCTGGTGATTATAATGTAAACTTACACTGTATTTTAATAAATTAAGTTAAATTACCTAATTCCAACTTAACTTGAACATAAAGTATAAATAATCGACTATAAACACAGTAATACGTAGTGTTTTGTGTATTAATCCTAAATAACATAGTAAAATGTAACCTACAATTTTCCATAAAATATATTAAACAGAAAAAGTATTCGTAAAATGAAATTTCTATATTACCTATAACCATACCTGAAAGTATTTGGTATGACCTACATAAAAAGTAATACGTAGCCAGTAATATTGCCACATTTACATAATAATAACAAATCTGCGATATCGGGGAAAATCTCCCGAGCGCCGATTAACCCGGAGAAAATACCCGACCATTGGATTTTTCGTACACCTAAATCTAAAGGGAGCTAACTCAAAAAAGTTACTTTTTCAGAAGAGGCGAAAAACTGATGAATTTAATAATAATATGTCCATACGCACGCATAAGCTTTCTGTACAAATTTATGCTTTTTATAATGAAGCTAGCAGAGTTAGCTTAAATCTGTTTTAGTGGTAGGTGGGTTTTACTATAAGGATTCCGATGGTGTGCATGACTGAAATCTTTAGGTTTTTGAGTTAGCTCCCTTTAGATCCAAGTGTACGTTTTATACCACTATTCCCCAATACGGCGAGATGTGGGAGGCGGGAGTGGGGTATTCTAAGAAACTCTTCTATCACCATTTTGGTTATTAATAACTCCAAAATGGTGAGAGGAATTCTTAGGAAGTGATAATTTGGAATATAATAGTGATAACTTGGGACAACTTCGTCTATTACATATTATTTATATCACCCAAAGAAAATTTACCTACAATTAAGGATAACTAAGTTAAAAAAATATACAAAGAATAACTAAGTTATCTTATGCAAGTACCTACTTATTAACTTTCTGTAAATGTTCTGTAGCAACCCGTTTCGCGCCAAATCCTTTCTAATCCACTGATTAGAGGAAAAATCCAATATTTACGAACACTCGTACACACAACATAAACAACCCAAAAGTCAATAAAAATGCGAGGTGAAAATCTTAATAAAAGGCTGTCGGGGCCGCCTCGAAGCCTCCGGTTATTTATGTGGCAGATAGGCGAAATCTTGATAGCAGTGCTTTTAAATGCCGCGGTTATTTTTACAATAAATTTCAGGTATAAGTTGAGGAACAATTCGTACGAAAAATACTTTTCTGGAGCTAAAATGTTTAGAATATTGAATTAATTTTAGTTTAAGAGTAGGTTTTGTTGGTTGTCATCCATTACATTATGTTAGATGATATTGAAGGAAGCGAGTACTTTAGGAAATAAATAATAGAACAGCTTTACTGATGTTGAAGTTTTAATTGAAGTAAGTAAAGATGTATAAGTGACATATAGAATAAGTAGTTTAAAATTAGAAAAATAGATTAGTATTTATACAATAGCCAGTATTATACAACACATTATCTTTTCCTTCACCGAAGAGAGTCCATATTTGTTCTCCAACAAAATTTCATACCGCGACTTCACGATCAAATATTTGACCCCAGGATAAACGGGCCAGGACATCGCCCCTAAAATATGCATTAAAACAAAACGAAATTAGCGTTAATTCGGACAGTGAGTGATATAGACCGCAGACGCGTAATTAGCGCATGCACTGAACATAAATTTAATGGGCGTAATCGGGTAAACCCGCGCCACGGGCATAGAGAGATTAAGAGCGCGTTCATACATGGCACATCACACTGATATAATTAGGGATTTCACGAATATTCCCCTCCATAAAGCGAATATAGGATGCAGATTTGCAGTTTCTGTGACACGTCTAGCTTTCAACCAAAATGGTCTAACCAAGAAATTGGAATGCAACAATCACAACGGATTTATTTTGTTTGATGACCTTTATAACGTCGGCTACGAATATGGGAACTGTACCTAAAGTTTTCGAAACAATAGCAAATTGGCCGTTATTCTAATTTTTAGGCCCTCTTCATTGATCTTCTGACCTCATAAAAACTTGTAAAAGCCTAAATTGAATAAATATATTTTAGATTTTGATTTTGATAAATTTAGTCTCATTTGAAATTCGATTAAGTATAGGAATAAAATAATTAAATACGAGACATCCCTGATTCAGAGTGCCATTATAGGTACATGTATTGCACATCACCTAATATTATGGTGAGTAGAAATAGGTATTATAGTAATCATATAATCATATAATCCACGCCGTGGCGGCTGTAGACCTGTTTCACGACCTCCATTTAACTAATTATCAGTCTATCTAATAGATACCGTTTGTATTTCACAATAGTCGATTGAGGCAGATATATGATTGTCACTCGGACGTAGTTTATATAATAGTAGCTGTTTGCCCCGGCTTCGCACGGATCCTTATTATTATTTTTTTTTTTTTTCAAATATTCTATAACCTATGTTACTCAGAGTGAACGCAGCTTCCCAACAGTGAAAGAATTTCATTTAAATCAGTCCAGTAGTTTTAGCGTGAAAGTGTAGCATACAGACAGACAGACAGAGTTACTTTTGCATTTATAATATTAGTTAGGATGTAATTAATTATATTATACTATGATTTGTTTTACAAAGGAGTTCGATTGTTCAGAATCAAAATTATTCTATTTTATTTATTTATACAAAACAAATATTAAAATCCGTTCAGTGTTTTTCGTTTGAAGATGTATCTACCTAACTAACAATTAAATGAACGAATAAACTTACTTTAGTATAATATGGATAAGCAGTATATATGACTAGAATGCGTTAATATAACTAGAAAAATTTATAAGATACAAAATTATTCTGTATTCCAGATTTGGACATATTCCCATTTCTTGATACTCTCTGCATGAAGTTTACTGAAAAGCATCAATACATATACATATATTAAACGAGCGGCGCCTCCCGTGAGACTCGGATATGCAAATATTGCATTCAATTTCAACAATGCATCTGATCAGGTCTTGAATTCAGTCTTGGGCATAATTGTTTTGTTTACCTACAGAGACACACTAAAATCTACATTTGAATGATCTAAATTTTAATTCATGAAACTTAAACATTTTATAACATAGTATAAAACAAAGTCGCTTGCGCTGTATGTCCGTATGTATGCTTAGATCTTTAAAACTACGCAACGGATTTTGATGCGGTTTTTTTTAATAGATAGAGTGATTCTTAAGGAAGGTTTATAGCCCCCGTGTGAAGCCGGGGCGGGTCGCTAGTTAGAGATAAATTGATAATATGGCTCAGTTATATAAGGGGAAGTATATAGGTAAGCGATGTTATATGAGCGGTAGTATTTAAGCGGTATTTGTGAGCGTAAACCTAACGCGACTTAACTGAAAGCTGCACTCGAGTGAGCGGGATTAGTGTACGGAACCCTGTCGGTGTCGGATTCAGGGTTCCGTCGCTCCGGGAGATAATACCCGCGTGTAACTTCCTTATGAAAGGACTCCTTTAATAAAAAATGTTGCTGACGCAAAAAATACAATGAGAGAGACTGTTTTTCATTTCTGACTCTTTCGCGATTATTAGGTACTCGTCTATACTAATATAACAAAAAGGAAAAGTTTGTTTCGTTGTTTGCATTGAATAGGCTCCTAAACGACTGAACCGATTTAAAAAAATCTTTCACTACTGGAAAGCTACACTATTCCCGAGTGACATAGGCTATTAAAAAAGGGAAGGGCGAAGCCGGGGCGGGCAGCTAGTTTAAATATAAATTTGCATATGTAATAATCCTCAGTGTCAAATACCCATTCGTTCGGTGGAGCAGTAACAGCCTCAGGGCCTACTGTAAACAGTCACTTTCATAAAAAAAAAATCAAAATATTGTCAAGTCCAGCCTACTATGAATATAGGAATTGTAAATAGCATAAGGACAATAAAATATGTGCTTCAATGTTACACTTGTTTTCATAAAGAAAATCGTTTTGTCTCGATTTATTCCTTCATTTACTTCTATTGAAAGGGACAAGTGTACAGTCACCATCAGATATATCAGAACGGGCGAGGTGCTGCTCTTATATTTGTGACGAATTGGACGTTCAGATATTATTGGCCTTATTTGCCGTAACGAATTTATTGAAATTTAATGTTGCTCAGATGTATTTGAGTACCTTGCCCGCTCTGATATATCTGATGGTGACTGTACATGGAACCGCCGAGTGCGTGGAACTTAATAAAAGTTGAAGAAGCTAAGCTGTGAAGGCATGAAGCGACAGTTTTATTAAAAGAGCATAGGTACTTATACTTTTATACTTCGGCATTAATTGACGATATCAAATAAGAATTGGTGACGTCAATTTCTGACTTTTGAAAATAAACAGAACACTTTAAAGCTCTTTAAAAAACTAACAAAGTTCACGTACAACTAGCTACGGAAAACATTTAGTTTTTAAAGTCGTATTAAATAGTAATTTAGATAAAACAATATAAAAACACATTTTCTTTTACCTTCTCCAAGTAGTTTATTAACATTTTTAAACCAAACAAAGAGATTCCCAATCACACCCACAGCCAATATAGACACCTCGCAAAAAGTTAAACAAAATGGCGGATCAAAGATGGCTGCCGTTTACCGATCCTGGCAAGATTACTTTGTAGTTGCGAGGCCTATCTGTGTTTTTTTCTTATTAGCCATGTGTTGTTTATCTAAGGGAGATACTTTGAGGATTCCGAAACGCAATTTTCCAAGTTTTCTTGTAGCAATATTGACTCCGAATAAAAGGAGAAGTTTATTAGACAACCGGTTGACCGTAGCTATGAGATAGTCACTTATTGGAGTTTTGAAAAGGGTGAGCATTTATACCATGTACCGAGGTCTCTTCTTCGGTATCTCTAGAGTAGGTATGTATATATAAGGTTCCCAACTCCATTACAGAGAGGGCTAGATGAAGCCTCATTCTGCTACCGTTAATGACTGTAGGAACTAATAAAATGTATGAAATCGGTGTGAGATAACAAAGATTGAAGCTACATTTAATTTTGGTATTTCAGCACAAGATTCATTTGTTGGAAACGAAGGCTCGGCTCATTGTTTTTGCGTCACAATGAGTTCTAGTTTCGTCCGTTTAGTTTCGAAGCCCCGTATCACTTTTTAGGGCTGAAAGTTGCCTTGAGGGGTTTTTATTAGCACACTTACCCGCACTCACCCTCGGGGTAAAGGCTATGAATGTGTTAACGTTCCGCTTTTACCCTTTTTCCCTCGGCCTTTTTAAAGATCGCATCAAAAAGTGGAGATTGTGCTGAAGTAGTAAAAGGTATGAAAAATTCGTTAACTGGGTTTTCTGTCTGAAAATAAGGCTTAAGATGGATAGTGTGCCCGAAAATAGCATTCATGGAATAGAAAGTAAGTTTTTCGCTACATGCTTGGGTATTTACCTACCTATATATATTTCTTTACCTTTATAACTTATTGAGTTTTGTAATGAATTTTCACGGGATAACGGCCACCGGACGAGGCGATTTCGTTTATAAACGGCAGTTAACAGCAATAATAAAAAACGGAATATTGAAAAAAACGTAATCTAGCTTCGATTAAATCTGCAATTCTTTTATTCATAGATTACACTGGACCTTTACTGGAAAAATGTGACATCTCGAAATATCTTGTTACTCCAATTAAGACTCTAAGTCAGCCCATTTAAATTTGAATTCATGTGGCATTGACATTTGTTACACTTTTCTAGCAAAGATGGTGATATATCATAGGTCGTTATACCCATATATTGAAGTTATATATGATTTGTAGTTTAGGAATGGTTCATTGCATTTCTTGCAATTGACCAGTAATTTATCACAAGCGTAGCAGATTCGATTCGATATGATTATTTAATAATAATTGACATTTACGATGGTCAACACGCCACACAAATTAGGTTTGTAGACTGGAAAATATCAGTATTTATGAGATGATATAACTAATTGGATGCAATATCGAATTCATTCATTTGTTCAAAATTATAATGGTTAAACGATAATTAGCTCACGATATTACTCGACGCAGATTAAATTGTATGTACCTGAAATAATAAAAATACATATTAGAAATTATAAACAAGAGAATTTGTTATCTATACTAATATTATAAAGAGGAAAGATTTGTATTTTTGTATTTTTGTATGTTTGTAATGAATAGGCTCCGAAACTACTGGACCGATTTCAAAAATTCTTTCACATTTGGAAAGCTACATTATCCCAGAGTAACATAGGCTATATAATATCACGCTAGGTCTTATAGTTGCGGAGCAGTAACCGAAAATGTTTCAAAAACGGGGGAAAAGTATCGTTTCTGAGGCCTTAAAAAAAATCTTAAGTCCCCCCGTGCGAAGCCGGGACGGGCCGCTAGTTTATCTATAATTTTACCATACGTAAATTGGATTAATGTTGTTTCTATCTAGTACGAATAACTTTAGTGTTAAACTATCCTCAGCTCAGTCGTGCTACGAATATGGGAAGTTTTCAGAACATCAACAAATAAAAAAAAGTGTGTTAAATCCGTTAGGTACAGTTATTTCATTCCAATGTGCAATAACCGCGGAAGCATCAGAAATTATTAACATAAATACTTGTCAAAAATTTACCACATTTCTCTGAAAATAAAATTTAAAATCGGTCATGAATATAAAAATCGCACTTCAATTATAATTTTCGAAACAATATTTATATATATTTCAATAGAATATTGAATTCAATAATGAAACGTTAATTAAGACCGAGGCCAATTGAAATCGCTAAGAATAATTCAATTATTCAAGTTAGGCCAATTAGTAATATAAACTGTAAGCTAGATTTTAATTATGACCTAGATCCCGCTTAATACTTCAAAATGATAAAGAAATTTTGTATAAATGGGTCACCTTTAAAAATAAGCAAATATTGCTTAGCAAAAATATATGTTACTTTTATATCTTAAATACATAAATCATGAAGTAAACTAAACATGAGACTAACATTGATAATTCTAGATTCGGTTGTAAGTAGGTATATCTACAGATGAACGTAAGTGCATTTTAGTCTCTACTGTTGTGAACTGGGGAACTGGGCGGCAATAGTAAATACACGTAACGTACACTCTATCTTTATTAAATTATTTAAATAGAAACTAAATTTTACTCTGTTTTTCAAAGCCGGTGGATTTCAAACTAGTTCGGACTTTTACAAACCATAGATAAACAAACAGATTACAAACAACATACGTAATAGTGGAATGTCAAATTGGGTACAGATGAAATATATTCTTTAGGTTACGTTTATTACTAGGTTGGCAACAAATCTTCTTCTTCTTTTTCTTCTTGTCTTTCTTTATATATAAAAATGAATCGCAAAATGTGTTGGTAAGCGCATAACTCGACAACGCCTGGACCAATTTGACCATTTTTTTTTTAAATGTTCGTTGAGGCCCAAGGATGGTTCTTACGGAGAGAAAAAATCGAATATTTGCCGGGAAAACCCTAAAAACAGCCCTTTTCTTTTCCCATACAAACGTTGTCTAACTAAAGTTAGGGTACCTAAGTTTAATTTCGAACGGGCAGGATGACGTCTGCCGGGACCGCTAGTTAGAAATAAAAATAACAGATCATTATTATTAATAGTACATCCCTTTCAAGAACTACCCACTCACTATCGGAATATTACGTGGGCTTTCACAAGACGGACTTCATTAAGTTATGGAACAAATACTTTGGAAAAAATGCTCCTTTAATATAGATACTTCAAAGTAAAAATACCCAACAATTGCCTTTTGGGATCGGAATTTCTTTCGCTCAATAGCTAGGGTTATTGACCTCTGGTATACAGATGTCACGTTGTGAATTTTAACCTTTCCTTACAAAAAGTTGTTAGATTAGATTCATTTATTTCTCATTATATATTAACTACGATGAGTCGAAAATTCGATTAATATTTTTGATATACCTAATACTATTCGTTTTTAATTATGATTTCCTTTTTCTACTCTTGTCATGGTACAAATATCACGATCATTATTATTACATAGTTTTATGTCAGATTGTATGCGCTCATAGAGAGATCGTCAAAAATATATGTAAACTAGCGGCCCGCCCCGGCTTCGCCCGGATCCCTTTTTTTACAGCCTATGTCACGCGAGAATAGTGTTTTCCAACAGTGAAAGAATTTATCAAATTTGACCAGTCGTTTTGGAGCCTATTCAATCCAAACAAATAAACAAACCTTTCCTCTTTATAATATTAGTATAGAGTATAGATAAAGGTGTATTCTTCATTGCACCCGTTTGTCAAATCGCACCGCGCCACTTGCGCCTCAGTCCACACTCCCTCCAATTACTTACGCTTATAAATAAACGAATGTCAACAGAGATGGCACCTAGATAATGTATAATTGAAATTAATTACGCCTAACCTTGCTACAGAAAAATCCTCAGTTTTATAAATCAAATAAACGTTGGAACGAAACAATCATAGCGGATTTAAATGGCGTATTTTATTTGCTATGTTTCTAAAAATTTACAGTTTCGAGTTACACAGTTCTACTCGTATTCGTAGCCGACGGTTTTCTTTAGTGTTAGACAGTCGTCAGCTCAGTCGGGTATGAACACGGGAATTGTAAAGTCGAAACGTCAACATATAAAATAAGTCAAATCCCATATTATTATACATAATTGTTGAACAATTGATAATAAATCGAAACCAAGGCAATAGACAGAAATCGCATTTACTTACTTACAAACTTCTATTGACATAATATTATTATATTACTGTAATAAATCTTAAGCGTTTTTTTTAATACGCGAAAGAGCATTAGTCAAACAAAGGCAAGGATACTAAATACAATCAGCCGTAATGGGGCACAGACGCCGTGAGAAACTGCTATTAGATATAATACGTCGTTTCTTCGCGATAATGTTCCTAACTGAAATATAGCTCGTTTTGTGCCGCATTCTATATGATGGATCGACGGATGCCGTGACCGGGATACTGTAGCTCCAATGTTGTCATTCCAGGGATAGTTGTTTTGTGCCATTCGCTATTTGAATGAAATGTTTACATTCGAGCTTATTGCTGTTTCAGTTTACATTGTCTTTTGCTGTGGCTTTTTGAAGTGCAGTTGTTGATCGGAACGTCACCTTTCTTTTAATATAGTTGAGGCGATGGTTGAGATACACCTTAACTCGTGAATTGGTGCTGTTTGTGAGATTCGGCCTGTTCAGATCTGCGAGTTATACACGTCCTTTTGCTTTAGGATGAAATCCGACTGGATACATCATATATTATGTTAAATCTTTGTGTTGTTTGTATTATATACCTATTTGTCGATTTACTAATAAATTATTTGATTGGATTTGATTCTCAGATTATTACATTGACAAACTATGATCACAGAATATATTTTAAACTAGGAAACGAACTATACGGACGTAAGCGACATAATTAGACTGCAGTTGGTTAATGAAATAAAACTCTATATTACTTAACCTCGAAATTACAACGAGAGTTATTTAAAAGTACCTAAGTACTGTTTGAAATTAACAGTATGAAGTCCCACCAAGTTGATGTTATTCCTGATGTGGTATTTTCATTGCGGGAGTTAAGTGTCAACTTTTCAGAAAGTTTATGAGCCATGAATTAGTGTTGTCAGCGTCTTAAGAAAATAGACGTAAACCGCAACCATTTGCTATTGCAATAAAGACCTTGTGGCGCTTACTTAAGGCATCCATTTAAAAAAGAGCAAGTTACAATATATATATAACACTTATATCGTGAAATAAGTAGAGGCGCGCACGAAACAGCATGCAATTATTACGCGCGAAATAATTAAAATTTATATATTCGGCTAAACGGTAGAAGGAATTTTCCCCTTTTGAAAAATGTTAAGTAAAAAACCAACAAAAGGAGGATTCCATTGAAAAAAAAACAGAACTTTCTTCCTTTTGTGAAACTCGAGCCAACGTCTCAAACTTTCAAGAACTTTGCTGCGAGTTGAAAAAAAAAACCAATAGCCGTGGAGACAATACAAAATGGCGTCTGTTCCGCCATTTTAAGTCTTCTTTTTAAGTCTTCCGATCAATCAGAGCCTCGCTACTCCTTGTCGATAATTTGCTAACAAACTGTTACGTTACTGATCTCTGACAAAAACGGGTTTGTTTGGATTTATCTTGATTGATTATTTATCCTACACAACTACCTACGTAAAATTAAGTATCTAGCTAATAAAAGTAATAAACCACGGAATATTATTTTAGCTATCATTCTACAAAATTTTTGAAGTACCTATAGATAGACTTACCTGAAATCCCTACTAATCCTTACTAATATTATAAATGCGAAAGTAACTCTGTCTGTCTGTCTGTCTGTTACGCTTTCACGCTAAAACTACTGGACGATTTAAATGAAATTTGGTACAAAGAAAGTCTGGAGCCTGAGAAAGGACATAGGCTACTTTTTAACCGACTGCAAAAAAGGAGGAGTCCCACGCGGACGAAGTCGCGGGCAGAAGTTAGTCATTAATATCTTATTATTTTTTAAACAACTCTTGAATTGAATCTTTAACACTGTAATCAAACGTGTCACGATATCTAGCTGCAAATAAAAAGAAGACTCCACTTTGCAACAGCACTTCGAACACGACACCGTCCCTGACGGGTTAAAAAAAAACAAAACAGTATTTCGACACGCTTTGAAGCATTAAAAAAAGCTAAAACTGAGCTAGATCTAACGAGGATATAGGAAGTTTTAGTGAAAAAGGCCAAAATGCAGGAACGTCCTGATATAAACCGTCAGAGAAAATTGGAACGTGTTTATTAGACAATAGAGTATAATTTACAATTTACATGGTGACAAACGGTAGTTGTGCATTTCTAATCAGCTGGGATTGTGACGGAGCTTTTTAACAAGGTTTTTTTGTGTGTTAAGTGTCGCTTTATTCAAGTGGCTTTGTCTATTTAACTCTGTTTCAACGCGGACACTATTTTATAACATTTTCAATATAAGATTTATCCAATATAATATTTTCCAATATAGATTTTCGACGGCCTGTTGGTCTAGTGGTTAGAGGCCCTGACTACGAAACCGGAGGTTGCGGGTTCGAATCCCGCTAGGGGCAGATGTCAGTGTGATGAACACTGCCATCTTTACCTGAGTCTTGGATGTCTTATAATAATATGTATTTATGTATATTTATCCGTTTTCTAGTGCCCATAACACAAGCAAAAAGCTTTGCTTAAAATGGCACTAGATAATTGGTGTGAATTGTCCAGAGATATTTATTTTATTATTTATATTTATTTATCCATTAAATTAGCTAACAAAAAAACAACTTCGCTGCTAGCGCTAATTTATTCAAGAAAAGGTAAAAATCAAAAGATCTCGTTTCAAACAGGTGCCGGCAAATAGATCAGACAATTTTCTTCGAAGAAGTTGAAAAATTAGATAGTAGAAAATATAACGCTTAGAACGAGGAAACAAACTGCTGATAAGAAAACTAGAAAAAGAACGGGTGATCTTAAAAATTATATTGTTACAGTATAAGTCTGTATAATATAAATTTGGTTGGTAATCGTAATCCAAATCAAATTGTATCGCTAAATTGTCGCATAAGTATCGCATCAGTATCGCTATTGTGTCGTATATTGATCGTATCAGTATCGCTATACTATCGCCATAGAATTGTATCAGTATTGCCTCAGTATCGTTCTAGTGTCGTATGTGTATCGTATCGGTATCATTAGCGTCGTGCGAGTATCGACGGAAGCGCGGCGTATCTCGCGACAAATTGAATCCGTGCTCCGTCTGGTGCTTATCCTTCCTTTATATTTTCTAATATCTGTATCTTTCGATTGTTATTGTCTCGTTTTGTGAACCAATACAACCTTCCGTTAGATATTTTATCAAAAAATCGTAATACAAAATGTTACAAGAATATTATAAAAACAGCGACAGATTCAATAACAGAGTAATAGGTAATCGTTTGAATAAGCATTACAGTTAGTTCTATCTCAACTCTATGAAATGCTCCAGTTTGTTATGAAAACTAATTCATCAAGAATCAACATTTCATAAGGTTCACATTATAAGCTATATTTTATAACGATATTGTGTAAAGTACCTATCGAGCGCAAACGAAGTTGCGGACAGAAACTAGTGTGGAGAAAAGCAAAAAGATGATAAAATATCTGAGGAGTAGAAGAGAGTGCTCTAGAGTGTTAGACGTTTGAATCTTGCCCGGTGCAGCTTAGATATTTTCCACATCATAGTGAGCGATCGGACTTGTCCGTGTGTCCCGGAGCGAGTGTCCCCGTCCTCTGCTGAATTATTTATCCCGGTAAGGCACTAGTCATGTCCTCCCAGGGACCCCTCATTATACCGCGGCAGGGGCGGGTTGAATTTTAACTTGTATTTTTCTTGGCTGCTTTTAAAAGGTTAAGTTCCGGAATGCTAAACTATAACGGCCATGTTTAAACATAGATAACGACTGTTTTAAGAAACAGCTTAGATTGGGGTTATTTTAAATCGTATTGCTAATGCCTACTTAGGTATGTTTTGTTTACCTTTTGGATTGCAGAACTTATTGTAATTTGGGTTGAGTACTAATTGTTTAAAATTAGATTTTTTGTACCTAACCTATAACAATAATGTGTATTTAATGATAAAATTATTTAAAAAGAGTCACTGTAGGAAGAGTACACAACCCAATTTCCAACACGAAAACTGCGTAAATTTTCATCCACATACAATATAGCATGGTCTTGCAGAACTACTAACTACGAAGTTAATATTCTGTGCGCCATGCGGGATTCGAACCGAGTACCCAATGAATGTAACTATAAAGCGTATACGTCCTTATCCGCCGGGCCAAACTGACCGCTGCGTGGGCGCCGAAATTTAACACCTTTTAAAGGTCGAATTACTTAATGCGTAGGCGCAGGTAGGATCGGTAGCGCTATCTGTCGACGAGGTGAGGTAGTGATTTGGGTACAAGTTTTTTTGCTTTGTTGCTGGATTCAATACATGTTTTTTTTGCGTCCATAATACTGAGTGGTCATTTCTCATTCTCATTAGAGATTTTGGGTTCGATTCGCTATTTTACTGTTAGCCAAAACGGTTAACACAAACCTGCAGAAAGATATTAACTGAAAGAGATATACAGTATAATTATTTTTCAAAGTTTGACCGTACTTTAAGTAAATAGTTACAGATGTATTAAGTAATACGTTTAACCGCCACAAGTATACAATCGGAACTTGTATAAATCCCTACTAATATTATAAATGCGAAAGTAACTCTGTCTGTCTGTCTGTCTGTTACTCTTTCACGCCAAAACTACTGGACCGATTTAAATGAAATTTGGTACAAAGAAAGTCTGGAGCCTGAGAAAGGACAAAGGCTACTTTTTAACCGACTGCAAAAAAGGAGTTCCACGCGGACGAAGTCGCGGGCAGAAGCTAGTAACGAAACACACGTGTAAAAATAGTGTGAAGCAACTTCTAAGACTTGACAAGTCAAATATCGGCCATGAGAGTCCCGGAGGCCCTTCACTCGGAGCGACGACTCCGTTACTGCAACTTTCAAAAGGGAGGTATGCGAAAGAAATGTTTTAGAATTCTTGAGGGAAAAACTGTTATCGTATTTTTAAAGTTGTATGCAGGCACTCCGCGCTGAGTGTGGGGTGAGAGATATTTGACGTAAAATATCACGAGTGCATAATGAAGTATTGTTTTCAAGTATGAAAGTTTAGAACAATGTCCATGAATTTGAATGTTTCTGAACAAACTTGCATTTGGTACTTGATGAAGGATATGTATAACATAATAACGCTGATATCAACAACAATCTGCTTTACGAGCAATTCGAACTGACAACCACTAGTTTCATAGATTAGATACTTAATCTATATCTATCTATATATATTATATATATTATATATATATATAAAAGAAAGTCGTGTTAGTTACCCCGTTTATAACTCGAGAACGGCTGAACTGATTTGGCTGAAAATTGGCGGGGAGGTAGCTTAGAGTCAGGAAAAGGACATAGGATACTTTTCATCCCGATCCAGTAAAAAAAAATATTTAGCTCATTTGTTAAAAATAGTATAACAAAACGCAACAATGACAACTGTCAAATCGACATTGCCGGGCGGGACGAAGTCTGCCGGGACCACTAGTATTTAAATAAAAATCTAGAAATGGGTAGTAAAGATCATTTGTTGGATAGAATACATTTTTGGCAACAATCTTCCCAATATCATTTTATCTAATAGTTAATATTCTTGAATAGACAACAAAGATTTTATAAAATTTGTAATGAAATGTAAAAAATAATTGTTAGTGTAATGAATCGCTTGCTTAATACAATCCGAGTGGCAGAATAAACGTTATTCACCAACCGTGAAATTGCCCATTTACATATCATTTGCCATATTTACATAGGCTGAAAAATGGGTTATTTTATTCGAATAAATCCCAAACGCTAATAGGACTGAAAAGGCTTTGACTCGATTAAAACATAGCATAAAGTCGTGCAAAAATGAGAAATATTTTTACTTGTATACCGAGTGGTACCTTTATACTACAAGTGTAAGGGCAGCGTATGACCGTAGAGTCACTGTAATTAAAATGATTAACCTAAAAGGAGACTTCTGAATATTTTTGATTAAATGTTTTTAGCAGTTTTACTCTAAAAACTATTGCAATCCCAAAAATTAAATCTTGTCAAGTGAAATAAAAGAATCATTCAAGTATTTTTTTTTCTAATTATACCTTATTTTGTCTCCAATATATCTCACAAAATGAACTTTCTCACAATAAAGTATTGTCAGGGATAACCAAAGCCACAGCAAATATAACAAGAGACGTAATCGCCGACTCGCGAGGGACGAAAAGGTTCGTAAATGAAGTAAAAAGGGAATCCTTTGCTATGTAACTTTATTACAGTAGTGACTATATATAGGCTTTATTTCATAATTACCCCCCTCGGGGATCAGGTACAATCAAAATGGGGGGAGGAAATCAGATTTTCCAACGAGGAAAACGTGGGTAAAGGAAATCATAACAAGTAAATTAAATAAATGGAACACATGGCTTCGCGGCGTAATCGACTTTACCTCTACGTTTAGAGCAGTCGACTATTAAAAGGCAAATAACTTAATATACTAAATAATTCATTTTGAAGTGAAATAAGAAACAAACAATTTTTTAATATAGTAAATAATCCGTCTTTTCTTTTTTAGAGTTCATTGAGAGCCTCGCCTGAGAGATTGGTTTAATTATTAATCAATCCAAAAAACATATGGTGCCTAGTTAACTTCTAAAGTACCTACTCTTATCATTTTTGGCAATATACCAGGTATAAGAGTTTAAAAACCTTATCTAAGAACCTTTATCTTCTTCCTCCTCTTCTTCTTTTTATTTGTTTTACCTTATCTCTTATCTAGAAGATGATGAAGGTAACTAGTATTTGGGAGATAAATTATATAGCAGTTCGCTTGGTGTAAACTTAAAAATAAAATAACAAAGGTGACAGTTACGACGAGGGTAGAGTTAGTAGTATAGAGTAGGTTTAATACATATATCTATACTAATATTATAAAGCTGAAGAGTTTGTTTGTTTGTTTGAACGCGGTAATCTCAGGAACTACTGGTTCGAATTCAAAAAATCTTTTTTTGTTGGATAGACCATTTATCGAGGAAAGCTATATAACATCACGCTGCGACCAATAGGAGCGAAGAAACAGTGGAAAATGTGTAAAAAAACGGGGAAAATATGAAGCCTTATGAAGAATTACTATTCCACGGGGACGAAGTCGCGGGCACAGCTAGTAAGAAATATTGATTAAAAATAATAAACGTACACCAAAAGAAATCGTTAATCCTTACATAACACAGTATACAATAAAAAAAAATCCATAAATCCCTTAAAATGTAAAGAAACCGTAACTGTGTATTATTTCCAACAACAGTTTATATCACAATTGCGAGTTAGTGCCATCATAAATCACAGTCCCCAGGCATCATAGCCGCGTCCTACTTCATAAGGGGTTAATATAAAACTTTATACCCTTATCAGTTATAGTTACGGACTGCCCTCGCGCCCGCCCGGGCACAGGGCGCCCCGCCCAGAGGGCATGCAGGTATGCAAAAATCATTTACTGTTTGCCCCAAAGCAGAAAGTTTAAATTGAGCGAAAGGACAGCTACACGAAAAAGCTGTTACGATTTCATCATAGCAAATATTAAGTGCAAATGCTGTAAAGATGCATATTCTAGAAAATAATGTTTTATAAGAAAGGAGATCTAAATACATATATCCGATAACGATTAACATTTTAGGAACAATCTTATTATTACAAGTACCTACCGTGAGAGTAGGTACCTACAACAATTTCTTAAGTATTAATTTCATGATAAATTATAATATAGATACTTTATATTTTAAGAAAAGGTCTAAAAGTATATCTGCTGTTTTTAACGACTAAGACGTTTCTTCATTAAGAAAAGTTATATACTTGCGAATACTAATTGGCGCCCAACGTGGGGCTAGATTAAAACAAAGTTTCAGGTACTTTCGAGTAATGTAGTAAAAGTAATGTAGTATATTATTATTCTTACATTTAATATTACTACATAGAATCGATAAAATATTTTCATAAATCATCTTTATGGGAGAGTACAATAATTTCCTGCAGGACATTAAAATAAAAAAAAAAGATAAAATGTTCCGTAAGATGAGGATCTACCACCGGCAACTTTACTTGAAAGTGCCTAAGAAGAACCATTAGAAGAGCCATACTCCCTAACCGGGGCCTCAAACATATGATCGAAATGCGAGAAACGAAGCGAAAACAGAAAGCCTATCGACATAACCTATTTATCGTCGGTCGGCGAAGAATAAATAAAATACGATCCCAATTCGAGGCGACGCGTGATTCCGCCACATTGCCCCGAGACAAGCATTAATATCACAAATTGTTACATACATTTCTCCTTCCAAATTGCACCTTACTATCCGCACAATAAAACATATTTCGCATCGACACGCTAGATAAGGATTAACCGACGTTGTTTCGACATAATTTGAATCGTATTCCCACTCGTTAAGGTTTGAATTCGATGCAACAAAACACTGTTCATTTCCATTTACTATTCTACTTTGTCGTGTTTTTGTTCTTTGTCTGAAATATGAAAACAGTTTTGTTTGCAATTAACCTTTGTGTGTTAATGTTTGGGGTATATTTTAATTATTTAGATTTTATTTAGCCTTTTCGGTTTCATATTGTACTATTCCAATTTGCGTTTTGGTCTGAAATGTAAATAAAATTTGACAGGGCTGACGTTTGTTGTATTGTAAATATTAATTAACTAAAATTATAGCTTAGTTTGTTAAAACATTAGCCACATTTAATACATTACTTATCTATAAGATTATAAGTTTAAAACAAACAGGGTGCTCTTTGATAATTATCTGGTTTTAAAAGGTAAAATAATCTCTATTCCCTTATTTCTCAAATATTTTAAATTAAAAATTGGCTTCTATTTTTTTTTCACCGCGCGTTAAAGCAAAGCTTTTAAGCGAGACATCAATTAAAAGGGAAAACCGTTACAACCCCCTCCTACCCCCTCCGACATTTGAGAATAATGGGAAGTCGACAAATTATCATTTTATGAAAGATCCGCGATATCGGATATTTCCTCAAGAGCACGGCGTTCTGTAACAGCGGCAGTAAAATAAAATTATATTTTGAGAAACGACGGGACGATTTGAAATTTGAATCAGCATAAACACAGCACGAGTAACCCTTTATTAGTCAGCACAATAAAATACCCTGAATAAATATATACAATAACGCCGGATATATAAACTTGAGGAATAGGTAAATAACAAAGGCCAATATTGGTATAAAATTTGATAGGTAAGGCGTATTTGTAAATTAATATTTTTCTTTAAGTTTTCATAGTACAAGTATTATTACACTAGCTGTGCCCGCCACTTCGTCCGCGTGGAATAGTTATTTTCCCCCGTTTTTTACACATTTTCCACTGTTTCTTCACTCCTATTGGTCGCAGCGTGATGTTATATAGCCTACAGCCTTCCTCGATAAATGGTCTATCCAACAAAAAAAGATTTTTTCATTTCGAACCAGTAGTTCCTGAGATTAGCGCGTTTAAACAAGCTTCAGCTTTATAATATTAGTATAGATATAGCGAGTTATGCATGACTATGTACATATGAGTAAGTATAATATTATATTATGTACAATATTCCCTTTGAAGCTTAATTTACCGGTACACTGTGAGAATATACAACGTTGTGACGTAACGTCACAGTTCCACAGATACTATAGGTTCATAGACAATTAATATTTCCATGGAAACCCGCTGATAGAGCCACCGCAGCCATAGACAAAGGAGATCGATGCAGAGTTAATAGGTTTGCTTAATGTTCCGGATTGTAATAGCACAGGTAGCGAAGTTATCATTAATTTTGTAGGTATTATTATATAAGCGACACATTCAATTTCAAATATTAATTTTGGGAATAAATCTCAATATCTGCGGTTTTACACAGAAATACATTTTTTTATGCTACAAAGCCCTGCCACTGCAACGCGATCAAAGGGATTTAAAAAAATATTTATTTACAATCACTTTTTACAAGCTTCCATAACGTTATCCAAAATGTATGCGCAAAACCGCTCTGTTTAAATTAATTAAAAAACGCAATATCGTATTTTACGTGAACTTTATTTACACATGAAATTTAAAATTGAGCATTCATTACATTTTTCACTTCGTTAAAATATTTGAATAAACGTCTGATACAGGCGTGTACAAACATAATAAAGCATAATAGGCAACACCGAGGTCCTGCGAAAACTATGCATAATTAAAAAAAAGAAGCACCCGCGCAAAAGCGGGCATGTTCGCTTAAGCCGCAACTACACGCAAAGTTGTTCGAGTTGGCGCTCATTACCGACCATTAGCGTGTATTAGCGATAGTTGGCAACTCATCAATATTCGGGACGGCGGAGTTTACAACTCGGACGGATTACAGCAAATTAGAGTTTAACTTATGCTTGCATGGAACCTGATGACGTCACTGTTTTGATTTGCACAGCGGTTAGCAAAACTAATGCCTTAGGAGTGTTTTGCTGAAGTGTCAATCGATATTATTTTAGCAACCAAATTAAACTAATACAAAATTGTTTGGAATTGACATACGCAGAGGCCTAGACCGCTCTGCAGTAGATAGATAGGTATCTATATTTTGTCATAGACAATTTTTTAATCGACTAGAAATAATAGGGTTTTCAAATGTTGTGTTGCCAGCTTCACTGCATAACTGTCAAAACTTTTAACATTTTAGTTGATATTAAAATGCTGCATTTTATGACGAAAGACCTTTTAAGTTTAATTTTGTGTGGACACTGATATTAAAATGGTCCGTTGATGAAATTCAACCCGGGGCGGGATGTCGGCAAAACGTCCAACTTTCCTGAGCGGATCCGAACTTCACCGTGTAATATATTGCCTTAATTTTAATAATTATTGCATACATAGTGAACGATATAACCGTTGTTCGAACCACTGAAATTTATACCAGAATTTGTGAGTGTACTGTGTAATAAACAAGTACTTAAATAATGTTAAGCTTCATGTACCTACAGGAAGAAGTTTGATTAATTGATTGATATAGAAGGTATAGGTAAATCTATAGGTAAATTGTCATAATATGTATGACTAGCGGTTCGCCCCGGTTTCGCACGGATCCATATTTTTTTCAAAATATTCTATAGCCTAGGTTAGTCAGAGTGAACGTGCTTCCCAACAGTGAAAGAATTATTAAAATCGGTCCAGTAGTTTTTGAGCCTATTCATTACAAACATACAAAAATAGGTACAAATCTTTCCTCTTTGTAATATTAGTATAGATAACGACCTTTTCTTTTATACCTATGATGATTAAATAAGCATTAGGTATTATTATTTGTGCAAGACAATTTACAAAAAAAATATCTGATGCTTTCGCGGTTTCTACACATTGGAATGAAACTACTTACCCAACGGATTTAACTCGCGTATTCTATTTTATTTACTGACGTTCACTCCTAGATTCTTTATACATACAATTGCGGACGTAATGCTTAGTTTATTTGGTTGAAGATCACGAATATAAAGGCAAGTAATTGTGGTGAAGAGTTGATGGAGGTTAAACTTAATTTGGCTAACACATAGCGCCCTTTCTCGCGGCGGGCGCGGGTCGAACCGCAGAGCTTCCTATCTTTGCCTACATTTATTATTAATTTTGACTTTTTATTTACTTTTCTTTGTGGCAATAAGGTCAATGTTATCTAGATTAATATTAAATATCTAATCTTAAAATCTCGTGTCGCGGTGTTTATGATCGCATTCCTCCGAAACGGCTCGATCGATTTACAAAACTTTTTATATGTAGGTAGTTATGTATATTTGGAAGATAATTTGAGAGTCACTATGCAAGTACAGTCAGCGTCAGATATATCTGACCCCGTATACTAATCTTCTTCTATTTATAAGAAAAGAGGAAAAGTTTGTTTGTTTGTTTGTTTGGATAGAATAGGCTCCTAAACGACTAGACCGATTTGAAAAATTCTTTCGCTGTTGGAAAGCTACACTATTCCCGTATGACATAAGCTATAAAAAAAAGGGATCCGGGCAAAGCCGAGGCGTGCCGCTAGTATCGTGTATGTGCTGGTAGTAGGTGGGGTCAGATATCTCTAATGCTGACTGTACGTGGAGGAGACTTATGCCCAGCACGGGATGTCTCTCGGTTGAAGACGACATTTCACAAAACTTTACATTTTAGCTAAAAATAATTCATAACGGTGAGCAGGTAAGTGTGGCGTCGGCTCCGTAATGATGTGGGTTATCTTCACATACTTGAGATAATGATGATAAAGGGTGAACGACCTTTTCATTTTGAATTTTCGGTCTCCTGTAGATTTTAAAATCTGACGTAGAATTACGTACATAAATTAAACTGAAATTTTGATAGTTTACTAATTGAAATGAAACAACTATAAACGGATCGGAACGGAAGTCGCATATTTTATTTTACTTTAGCGTTAGCTCAATCGTGCTACGAACATGGAAACTGTAAAAGTTCCGAAACGTCAGCAATAAAATAAAATACGCGAATAACGCTAACCACGAAGGCGTCAAAAATTATTAGTTTACTAATTACTAGCGGTTCGCCCCGGCTTCGCACGGATCCCTATTTTTTTTCAAAATATTCTATAGCCTATGTTACTTAGAGTGAACGTAGATTCCCAACAGTGAAATAATTATTAAAATCGGTCCAGTAGTTTTTGAGCCTATTCATTACAAACATACAAAAATAGGTACTAATCTTTCCTCTTTATAATATTAGTATAGATAGAAGGCAGAAGGGAAAGTATGTACGAGTACGAGATAATAATAATACTTAGTCTTTTATTTCGGACTTGTATCCATAATATTATGTGTTAGTAACATTTCAGAGAACTTATTTAAAGCTAATGTTACTTGTACACGACACAATTTATCCCACATTCAAAATAACAGAACAGTCATTAAATTCGCAGGTAAAGCAGGGTGCAGCTAGTATACTTAAACACTATCATATTTTTTTTGGAAATGGTTTTAATTAGCAGAATAACATCATCAACTAAATATATTCAAATAAACCGTTACAGAAAGACAATGCAAATGTAAAAGTCATTAATGTTGTATTTAAATGCATTTCTCTAAATTGACACTAACTAATTACAACGAACCGTTATCTAAAGGTCATAAGTTCGAACACCATTAGATAAATACATAAATATATTTACCTATATAATTTTTATTTAAACTGGAACCAATATTTTAAATATTGTTTTCTATACTATACTTACTAATATTATAAAGAGGAAAGGTTTGTTTGTCTGTTTGGATTGAATAGGCTCCGAAACGACTGGACGATTTGAAAAATTCTTTCACTGTTGGGAAGCTACACTATTCCCGGGTGACATAGGCTATAAAAAAAGGGATCCGTGCGAAGCCAGGGCGGACAGCTAGTAATATAATAAAGGAAAGGTTTGTTTGGATTGAATAGGCTCCAAAACGATTGGACGATTTGAAAAATTCTTTCGCTGTTGGGAAGCTACATTTCCAAATGACATAGGCTATTAAAAAAGGGATCCGTGCGAAGCCGGGGCGGACAGCTAGTATGTTAACATAAAGGCTAAATCTAGAGCAGTAGGTAGTATTAACGTTGTCACACATATTATATCAACTCGAACCGAACTTACACCTGCAACGCCAGCGAGCATATGATGAACTGTCGAGTAGACATTTTGTCGACATAATATTGAGAACATTGTAGCCAGGGAGCTTTGTCATCTATATCGACATAAAAAAATAAAAGACGACATCGACACGAGAAGATTTGATGTTGTCGGCAACGTTACTGATTTTTGACAGATCACCGCGAGAATAAGACATCGACACGACAAGATGTCGACTCGACAATTCATCATGGGTTAGCTAGATGCTACACTAGGTAGTGTATGTCTATTCCAAATATTTTCAGAATAATTAGCGCTTTAAAAAACAACATCAAAGTTTGTTAACCCGTAGATTACACAAATGCTAGATTCGTTAGCAGACCCCGCCGGAGCTTAATTGGTATCGGATGTTGCGATTCATTACATTAATTGTTCAAACTCAAGCTGCAGTCCCGTCTAGTATTTACTGAGAAACTAACTTGGAAACTTCAACTAAACCTATCAAGAGTTGTGTTTGCAAAAAGAAACAATTCAACTTCTAAACTGTTTCGATTAAATAAATACGGGACCTCTATCAATTACAACTGTTGTTTATTTTAAAATTCCGAATCTGAAGTTTTATATTGATTTAAATGTTATAATTATTTATTATAAATTGGAATGAAACGACTGTTATAATTTCTGTTGATTTTATTTAGTTATGATACGTATTATAAAGAAAAGGAGCGATTTAAGCCCTTTGTGGTTATTCCATTCCAATTAAACAGAAACATATAAATAGCAGACGCTTCAAGGATAAATAAAACGCAGTTAAAACCGTCGAACTTTATAATAAACTAGCTTCTGCCCGCGACTTCGTCCGCGTGGAACTCCTCCTTTTTTGCAGTAGGTTAAAAAGTAGCCTATGTCCTTTCTCAGGCTCCAGACTTTCTTTGTACCAAATTTTATTTAAATCGGTCCAGTAGTTTTAGCGTGAAAGCGTAACAGACAGACAGGATAGTTAGGATAATAATTTCTGATGCCTTCGCGGTTATTACACATTGGAATGAAACAACTTGAGACGAATTTAACTCGCGTATTTTATTTTATTGACTGACGTTTCGAAACCTTTAGCATAAGATTATTATGGAATCTATGTGCTATGATTATGGAATCTGTAAAGGTTTAGAATCATTAGCCAATAAAAATAAAACACGCGAGTTAAATCCGTCTCAAGTTGTTTCATTCCAATGTGTAATAACCGCGAAGGCAGAAATGATTATTTATTATTAAGTTTAACTGTTTAAACTGCATTTTATTTATCTTTCAAGCGTCTGTTATTTATATTATTCTATTTAATTGGAATGGAATAACCACAAAGGGCTTAAATCGCTCCTTTTTTTTATAATACGTATCATAACTAAATAAAATCAACATAAATTATATTTTTTTATTTAATGTTGATACTTTTAAGATGAAAAGAAATTTTATCTATAAGTTTACAGTACCGATATTCAGATAAGAATTCTAAGTGAAAATAAAAAAAAAAACATATTTTAGTTATAAACAGAAAAGAGTTTAAGATATATACGGTAGTTAGTTACTAATTACTATTATTAAATTGTAAAAAAATCTTTAATGTATGCTATTATGTATGTATGTATTTTCGCATTTGAAGCCGGACTAAAGAGTCATAGTGGAGGCCCTTGGAGAGTCCTATGCCAGCAATTAATATCTTTGGACAATTCACACCAATTGATCTAGTCCCAAACTAAGCAAAGCTTGTACTATGGGTACTGGACAACGGATAAACATACATAAATACATATAAGACATCCAAGACTCAGGTACAGATGCCAGTGTTCATCACACTGACATATGCCCCTAGCCGGATTCGAACCCGCAACCTCCGGTTTCGTAGTCATGGGCTCTGACCACTAGACCAGCAAGCCGCAATGGACATCTTTCAAATGTCAATGATGATAATGAAACTAAATATAATCAATATACAATTGATTCGGAACAATCCATACTCACGAGATAAAGATAATCTGCGCCTAGTTCCGTATCTACGGAGGAATTACATCTAACCACACGACACTAATTAATACTAAATCATTTAACCGCAAACACGAGCGTTAGTGCCCAAAGCCACGGTCCGAAATGCACTTTATTTAATAAACAAGAAGGTTCATTTACAAACGGCCCGCGATGTATTGAAAAAGATTAGGCAAATATTAGACACCGCGGCGGTATGGGAAACCGGATTTTCTGGGAATATTTACTTTACGGTTCGATAAAAAACCATAACCATGAAATTTAAAATTGCTTACATAAGTCTAACTACCTTTGTAAGTAATTTTAAGTTTGCATGTTCCGCATGGATCACTACTTAAATATATATTTTATAAAACTGTTTACATATTTATAAACAGATGCGGTACAGATGATCAAGATGTCTGTATACATATTTAAAAAAAAATCTATACCCATCCTTACTTCCTCACTAATATTATAAATGCGAAAGTAACTCTGTCTGTCTGTCTGTCTGTCTGTCTGTCTGTCTGTCTGTCTGTTACGCTTTCACGCTAAAACTACTGGACCGATTTAAATGAAATTTGGTACAAAGAAAGTCTGGAGCCTGAGAAAGGACATAGGCTACTTTTTAACCGACTGCAATAAAGGAGGAGTTCCACGCGGACGAAGTCGCGGGCAGAAGCTAGTAAAACATAAATAAAATATATTCATTTTGTATATTGTACCTACCTACATTATACAATGTAGATACGATTTTTTTCACACATGAAATGTACACAATAATTACCTTGTGTTTATAAACAACACGTCCCAAATGCGTATTTTCTTTCTAATGCATAATAAATATTTGTAAATTTAACCCTTTAGTATACAACGAAACATTCACAAAAATAAAACATACAAAAAAACGAGTGCACAGTAACAATAATAATATGTTATAATATGTATCTCTAATAAACATAATAAATTCTACGAACAAGATGAAAAACGACATAATATTCGGATGAAAAATAACATAATAAGAATTTAAGCACAATTCAAGGAAGGAGTAATATTAACGGAAAAATACGATATCACATTATCTACTTAATTATGTCATAAGTCAAGATCCCACAGATTCCAAGAAACCCACAAATTCAATGTTATCAATTTATCTGTAACTATTTAGTATAAATATGTTATTCACCCATTAAGTAATTAGAGAAACCCATCGTTAGGGAGCCGACTCCGGGAATCAATCGAACATTAATACAAGTTAAATACATAAAGTGATTAGTGAGACAAAGTATAAAAGAATTAAGTGACCCAACCACATCATTATTCCGTCGTGAGTGGTCAAAGAAAGAACAATGAAACTACTGGTGAGTGATTTATATACATTTTAAATCTTAAAGTTCTAATTTAAATTTAATATGTAACACTAGTTATGACAGTGGGAGCAATCGCGTCAAAAACCATCTTGATGGGGGTCGTGTAAAACGAGGTCCAGCTGTCATGTTCCACCATCCAGGCCAGCAGCTTGTCATCAGGGAAACATGACAGCTGGACCTCATTCTACATCCGTGCTAGCTGATTTTTGACTCGGCAACCCCCATTAAGCGTCGATTGAGTAGGGTTTTTAAAAACTCAATCAATTTCTTAAATCAAACATAAGTTAAACTTTCTTTTTAAAATATCCAACTATTTCTCTTGATCGTTTTGAGAAATACAACTTATCTACTCTCGTATTAGATTTTTCTAGAATTTAATACCGTCACAATTCGATAGACCATTAATTAATATGTTTTAATAGTTTCATATAATTGATTATCTAAACTGTCTAACATAAACTAAGACGGTCGGAACTTTCCTAATATGATCGAGTAGGCACAGAGCTGATCTTCCACTGTATATAATAAAGTGATAACTACACAAGTCGAGTTACATAGGTACGTAAAATACTCACTCAATTAGACCAACTAATCTAGCAATCATGTATAATGGTACGTCGTGGAATTCAAATACAGACTAATGCTATTAAACATAAAACATAATTGAATTCCCACATATATATAGAATCAGCTGTTACAAAAATGAAACTCATTTCATTATTTACTAGACAACAACACGTAACGTTTTTTGTCTCCTAATATTATTTGAAAGTTAATAATCTCTACATCGAGTTCCGTAGTTATTTTCCTATTTGATAAAAATCCAAGAATCATCTAAAACGAACAATTTTAAATTTCAGTTGCTGTCGGTCGCCTGCTTAGTGGCTGTCCAGGGCAAGCCTCAGCCGTACGGGCCCGTGCCGTTCGGAGGCATGGGCATGGGCGGCATGGGCGGCATGGGCATGGGCGGTATGGGCATGGGCGGCGTCGGCATGGGCGGCATGGGTATGGGAGGCCAGCAGTTCGGCGGCGGCGGTCAGCAATTCGCGGGCGGCTCTTCTGGTTTCGGCAGCCAGGGCGGCATGGGCGGATCTTCTGGAGGCTTCAACCAACAAGGACAGCAGAGCAGTTTTCACCAGGTAACCAGAGCAGAATATTAAGATATCAGTAGTTGTAACACCATAATCTCGCGAGTTCAATCTCTCTTTCCAGAACTCTCTAGTCTATTTTATTTTTTCAATTGCCTCTTTTCTGAAGACTGTTGGATATATTGCTGAATTTTGTGAAATCTGATTTGTTTTCATGATTCAAGTATTTCCCGCTATTCTCCCACTTAGCGTTTCTGCTTCAGTTAACGTGATTTACTTTCTAACCACAAAGAGGAATCAAAATCAAACATCGTTGTGTTTGAAGAAAATATCTTATAAATATATAGTATTGCTTCTTATAATGGCGGAGTGTTTTAAAAGGCAATTTATAACGCAAACGACGGCTAATTGACATCAATTAGGGTTTCTTGTTACAATCTGAAGTCAAATCAACGAGCTAATGTGGCCGTAACAGCAGTTTTTGATAAAATGTGCGTCATCAGCGATTTGGTAGTTAGTGTTCTAACCTTCATAAAATACTGATAGGTACCAACTATTGGACTAATAAATCTTGAGTGTGTTGTCTTGACTAGTACCCATAGTAGAGGATCAAACTCTGCAAAGTATATGATTAGGTCGACTGTATGAATTGTCTCAACTCACTGTAGTATTTATTTGTATAGTGACCGAGTGATGTTTCGTGGGGTTTTTTTCGGAAACGGTGGTATCATCTGATCATAAGAGCTTGTAAAAGCCTAAATTGAATAAATATATTTTAGATTTTTGAAGGTTTTAATAATTTTATTTTTCTCTGTTCAGGTGACGTCAGCACAGCAGTCCTCAGGCGGGGCCTCGGGCGGTGGATCCCAGTTCGGTGCCGGCGGTGGTCAGGGCGGCTTCAACAACTTCAACCAGGGCGGCGCCGGCGGGTTCCAGGGCGGTGGCTTCTTCCCGGGGAAGTGATAACGTTGTGATAACATTCGATTAAATTTATTTTTTTTAATTAACCTTTTTTTTTTTCAATACTGTTTCCTGTAGACTGCCGTACAATGAACGCTCAAACTAATAATTTGCGCAGATTGAAAATGATATTACAATAACGTATTACAATATTGCCTAACACGAAATAAGGAAGAGTAGGTACGTTTAATAATTTAAAAAGTACGTAACTGAGAAATTTAAGAAAATCCTTTCCCAAGAGAATTACTTTGGTGGCGTATTAAAAGCTCCTAACTTATTTATTTATTAAGTACGAGAACACCATTAGGTAGGTACTAGATAAATAATGTTTAAAGAAATTTAGTAGCCATCCAACAGAATAAGTGTTAAGACACTGTAGTTAGAGTTGTAAAATTGTACGGAAACAACGAACTCTAAGAAATATTCAATCAGGTAACTCCTGGTAACTATGTTGACTATATTTTTTACTAGCTTCTGCCCGCGACTTCGTCTGCGCACGATTAGTATTTTACACTATATCGTTATAAAATACAGCCTATGTGTTATTCTGATGTATAAGCTATATTGTGGTAAAGTTTAAATCAAATCCATTCAGTAGTTTTTACGTGAAAGAGTAACAAACATCCATACAAACTTTCGCCTTTATAATAGTAGTAGGATTGAAATTCAATTATCTGTCTTTATTTTTTTTAATAACTTACGCAAAATTTATTCCCATTATTATGAATAATAAACCCGGTAAAATGTACCTGGAACAGAAGAAAACACTTACGTTAAAAGAGATATATATTATGTGAAAACAAATAGGGCCGACTGTTAGATTAATATGACAAAATAAATGTGTTTTTCCTTGTAACAATAAGAATGTGTTATGGAGAAAATTGCTTTCCGTTATAATAATGTATATCATAATTGAAATAGGTGATATACTGGTGTTAAGAAAATATATATAACTGAACTTATATATTATGTGCTTAAAAATTAGAAAGTACATTAATAAATACTACTTACAGGTAACATATTATATTCTAAAATTACGACCTCTTAAAATGTTAGAACAACGCATGTAATAACATACACCTACACAGAATAGCTATATTTAAATTAATATATATATAGCTATTCTGTGTGTTCTGTCTGTGTGTCTATAAGTTTTAATTCAAAAGTACATTTTGGAACAAATCGCGTAAAAATATAAGCCAAGTGAAGCCGTGACCAAGACTTTCGCGATGACGTCACCGGTCCCAAGATGGCCGTCGCTGCGCTCGCGCACGTTGACTCACTGCCACTGACTTATACGGCGAGTATCCGACTATAGGCGCCACCGGTTTCACCTATTTGGGTTTATCATGTACCTACTCGTGTCTTGATTATAATTTTAAAAGTAAAAGTTTCATATAAGTACATATTTTACAAGTAGGTAAGTAAGTAATAAAATGATAAATGTTTCCCTTCTTCTTATATTTTAATTTGAGGGTGGATTCTCATAAGAGAGTATTTACGTAATAATGCTTTTATATAAAGCTTGGAAGGAAAAAGTAATTTCATCCTCTTCAAGTTTCTTAGATTATCTCCGTGTGCGACACATGGTAAGTTTCAGTGGAATGGACTAAAATTATATTTGGAGTAATTCACACCAAATAAACAAAGTTACAATCATAACTGATGCTTGATTATTTTTTTTTTTGCTGACGATTCAAAAACCTTACAGTTAATAAAACACTAAAGTGTTACACTTGGTGTTAGACTATCATCAGCTACATATATGGGCAATGTAAAATTTTCTAAACATCAGCAAAACAATTCTTATTAAAGCATTTTGTCTAGTTATGCAAATATGTAGTCGGAATTAAACAACTTTAAACGGATTTAACTCGCGTATTTTATTTTATTGGCTGACGTTTTGGAGCCTTTACAGATTCCAATGGCATCAGAAATTATTAAATATGTAGATATTTGCATCTTTTCCAGCTGACGTATACCCACTCAGATGTTGTGCAAGTCCGTAATTATTGACTAGAACACATTTCTAAGAGCAGCTGGTATCGGCATGAAATGATTAATAAAACATTTATGTGTCTTTTATAACTCCCGCGGCCTTCACCCGAATGAGCTTCAAGCAAATAGTTATTTGGGTTAGTTATTCTCGCTGTGTTATGAAATATACGATATCGGACGTCGACCCCGTTTACTTAACTGTAATGTAAATAAATATATTATCTCATAGTGTTTTATAAGCAAATCTTCAAATGATACGATGTTAGAAAAAAAACATATACATAAGCGCATATGGTGACTGTTTTTGATGCAGTTTTCAATAAGGTATACCTATTATATTTTATTCAGATGCCTTCGCGGTTATCACACATTGGTATGAAACAACTATAACGGATCCAACTCGTGTATTTTATTTCATTCGCTGGCGTTTCGAAAACTGTACGGATCCCATATTCACAGCACAACTGAGCTGGCGATAGTCTAACGCTAAAGTGCTTTAGCGCTTTAACTTTAGCGTTAGGTAGTTAGTTCTTTATAGGTACTCGTTTTATTCCAAAACATATAATTATGCAATTCATTGCTATGAAGACCTCTTGGACAAGTGATTAAAGCTACCTACGAAGTAGGAAATAACGGGTTCGAATTCAAATCAGGGCAAATATTAGGGTAACAAGCACCAGTCTTTATCAAATCGCACACTTAGATCTAACTGAAAAACCGGAAGATTTGAGTTATGCACACCATCGGATTCCAGCAAAACCCACCTACACTAAAACTGATTTCAGCTAATATAACTCTAGCTAGCTAGCTTTATTATAAAAAGGATAAGTTTATACAGAAAACTCATGCGTACATATGGACAAATTAATCAGTTTCTCGCCTCTCCTGAAAAAGTACCTTTTTTGAGTTAGCTCTCTTTAGATCTAGGTGTGCTAAATGTTAGTCATGTAAATTCCTCAAGGATGTGGCATGGCGGCTTCAATACTAGGATGTTATAATATTGCGTCATTCTTTTTTCCAAATAAATGTATTTGCAAAAACCGTCATCCTAAATGATTTCGTCGCAAATACAGCCGATTTAACTCGAACGAGACCAAATCTGTCACGTACGCGCTCGGGAACAAATATTACTGAAATATTTTCACAAATATTGAAAAAAACTGTTCATGATTGGATTGTGTACGCGGCGGAATAATAATCCGATGGCCTAGTTATTATAGTTATCCCTTATGTACCTGTACCAGATGATTCAATCTCAAGAATGATAAATAATATTAGTAATATTAATTACCTATGTCAAATATTATTCACTCACATATCGGATTAATTTAAATTTTTAAATATATTCTATAGCAAAATAAGAGATTGGGGGTTTGTCATCCTTTTATACAGCATCGATTTCTATTTACTTATTAAAAAAAATACTAATTTGATTTTGTTGAGAAATGATATATTTAAGAGAATGTCTTATGTTTTACTTGATATTATGATGTTCGTTTATACCTTGGTTAGTGTTAACTGTTGTTGTGTTTTTCAAACGTTAAATTATTCGGTCCTACAAAAAAATATTTTCTCCTTATATACTTAGTCTACGAATGAAAATTCAAAATTATACAATGCTTATTTCTTAAACATACAACAATCACAATGGAGAGCTGAGGCGTAATTTTCACCTGTTTTAACATAGCTCATTGTGGTTCATCAAGGTTTTGAATAAAGTTCATTGTACTTACACACCTGTAACCCTGACTACGGAGTCGGGTGGTGAGCCCCGTTCCCACAAATATAAATGGTTTCATTGTGATCAGGCGCGGCTAGGAGGTGGAACGAGTGACGCGGGTCGTAACCTCTCCAAAATGGAAAGTATATGAAACTCTTCAAAAAAGTTAAATCAGGAATACAATAACGTAACGCCATCTTTGGTCGTAAAAATTACTAATTAGGGAAGTTTACTACTAACGCTACCACGCACAAAAGCCTCCTCTCAGGAGGCTCGCCACCCGTCCGGTTTTGCTGAAAAGGCCCATTAGCTGACCAACTGCGCTTCAGTATTCAGTTCGAAAAAAAAAACGGCTATCACGTCAGAATGACTAGACTTCGGTTTAGCCTCTTAAAGTTGACTGGTAGACAATGCCTCTAGGCATTTCACCTTTTGTATATTTATTTGTGTTAAGTTTTGCGCAATAAAGTAAATAATAAAATAATCTATATAAATAAAAATGAATTGATGTTCGTTAGTCTGGCTAAAACTCGAGAACGGCTGAACCGATTTGGCTGATTTTAGTCTTGAAATGTTCGTGGAACTCCAGGGAAGGTTTGTACGGTGAAAAAAAATTGGAAAAAAGGAGTAAAAAAAAAAACGGTAAACGTGGTACGAAGTTCGCTGGGTCAGCTAGTTTGAAATAAAAAGGACGTAAAGAAAGTAGCATAATTGCAAATCTTTTGTAGCCTACTTCAGAACGTTTTGTTACGTCATCATCTTGTAGGGGCGTCACGCAACAGCTTATCCCCCCCTCCCCTTTATGGGGGTATTAGAACAAAATGAAACATGTGACCTACTGACCTATTACACGTATGCTTAGAACCTTCTGGCGTACTTGGAATAGGTTGTAGGTTCAACTCTCGCAAGGGACATTTAAGTTTTTTTAATATATATGAATCGACGAGATATTATGTACCTACCTATGGATAATTGGTACCTAAAGGACAAGCTTTTAGTTTGGGACCATTCTAAGTTGTTGTAAATTATTTATTTCTTATGGCGTATTTAGGGGGGGACCCGAGGAGGGGAGGGGGTTAGACCCGCCCCAGAACGCTCTGGGGCCCATTAATTCAACAAAACGTACGTAAAAAAGATTAATAATTAAAGATATTTTCGAAAACACAAAACAAACAGGGCGGAGGGTCAAAAATAAATAATTTCTTGGATTACTGAACTTCTTTTAAGGATCAAAAAAAATTATTCAATTATTTCGTTATTGAAAATGTTTTTTAAAGTTCCCACGAGAAATAAATAATTTATTTAATCAGATTACTCTCAAGTTTGTAAAGAATTGTAAGTTTATTTCTAAGAATTCTTAAGGCTTATTTAATAAACTCCGTTACGTGGAAAAGAAAATTAAGTATTTCTAAGTAACTCAGCATTGCTTTTCAAATTTCTTTTGATTAGAAACATACTGGAATAAAACCTGTTCAGAATTAAACTCACATATGTTTTAGTATTGACGTATCAGCTATTAATGAGGGAACAAGAAAATCCTCAAAGGTCATTTGGATTAATGACAAAATAACACATCATCGCGAATTAGTTTGGGTTATAAAAAAAAATTAAAAAATAGTAAAATCAATCTTTGTCACAGATTTCCAGTTTCAAAAAACTTGAAATCGTCATATGACCTCGAAGTATAAGGTGCGCTAGCGCCGGTCTGATGACGACATGAGTACAAAAACACCCGATGTCAAGTTGTCGTGATGTCATATCATTATATCATTGTATGAGCACTAGTTAGCGAACAGCTGTGACTCTAATGACAATGTAATGGAGTTCATACATCGCCTATTCATGATAACTCATTTCGGATTGTAAATAATCATTATTATTAAGTTCTCAGGCCTCACAGGGTATTTTAAACTTATTTGAAGACGTCCCTTCTAAGCTTAAATGACAGATTCAATTATATATTACTAGCTTCTGCTCGCGACTTCGTCCGCGTTGAAATCCTCCTTTTTTGCAGTCGGTTAAAAATAGCCTATGTCCTTTCTCAGGCTCCTGACTTTTTTGTACCAAATTTCATTTAAGTCGGTGCTATAGTTTTAGCGTGAAAGCGTAACAGACAGACAGACAGACAGAGTTACTTTCGCATTTATAATAAGGGATCTCCGATTTAAAACAGATTAAGTGGATAGCCGTTAGAGTGAAGTAGGTATGTCAATTCCTTATTTTAATTATGCATTCGTTTTGTTTAACTGCTATTATCGGTTGGCACTTGTCTAGAGGCCAGAAAACTCCCAAATTTTGACCAAGTAGATACAGGAAGATTGTAGACAGGTCACCTAAAAATGTACTTTAACCTGATTTTAGCTTCTAAAGCTCTCTAAACTCTATCCGTAGTGTAAAACAAAATTCAATTTTCAATACAAAACCTAAATAAGCTGAAGCTAACTTGTAGTTGGTCATTCTAGTGAATGCAATCAATGGCCGTCGAAGCAGTGACGTCATGAATGGGCTGCAGCGGGGAGAAGTGCAGCGGATTCGATGCACTTCACAAAATAGCTCTTGCATTAAAACTTCAATTTGCTATTTAATTGACATTTCCGTTTTCATAAATAGAAAACTGCTTATTTGAGTTATTTGACTATTATTATTTTTTTGATACTATATTATTAATTGAGTGCATATAATATGACATAAATCTAAATGCAATTATGATATATTAAATAATAAGAAATAAATTATTGTACCCTAAGTAATCTATTCTATTATGATTTTGATATTTAAAAACGAAAAATCACGATTAGGGTGGTAGGTAGAAAGTGTTTATCAGGCAATTAAATTTGAGTCAAATTATTGTTACTTTTTCCCTATTTATATTACGCAGGTATGAAGGAAACAAAATGTCAATTAACTTACGGTTCATTTATTATTTATCATTTCTAATATATATTTCTATTTCCATTTTTATTCGGCGAATTTAAGCAAGTACTCCGGATAATGTTTTCCGCGAAAAAGTAATATATCACGCGCACAATATATGGGGGTAGGTACTAATGCCTTATTTTTATACGCATTTATGCCCCTGACTTTTCTATATGTTTCTGATAAACAGCGGTATTACCACAGCTCTAATAATATATGATTATATACAGTCACCTGGCAACTGTGTCTTGACGCGGGAGGAGAAGGGGACGTAACAGCCCGAACTACATATATAGCTATATGCAAAGATTTTTTAGCAGTTAGAGACATTTTCGAGTCTTCGCAATTTTGAAATTGTTGCAAACATTAAGGCCACCGGTCCACATATATGTAGCTCCAATGTAATTAGACAAAATTGATAAATTAAGACGAAACCAATCATAATACATTATGTAAAGCGGGTTACTGTGGGATTATCGCGTAAGCGGCGCGGCGGATGCCGGCGGCGGCGCGGCGGCGCACGCGCCTCCGGGGATATCACGTATGCCGATATATTAGTTTATCGACATATCACACAAATTACGGGAAATACTGTTCCATCAACTAGCTAGTTGCGAATTGCTAAATTTTAGAATATCCAAATAAGTAATAAATGGGGTATTAGGTACGACTATGTATTTATTAAATTCAAGTATTTGTAACTGATACTTATGGTGATGATAACCCACTACCGAGACACAAACAAACTATCAGTCACTGAGCATGTTGGCTGTGGTTTCACATAAGAGTTGAAAGGAAAATACTCATTTCCCTTGCAAGTCATATGAATGCCGTTTTACTAGATACCTACTGGTACTCACCAGTATCTAGTAAAACGGTCTAAAGCTAAAAAGATTTCGTACCGATTTGATCATAGACTTTTACAACAAACACTACAAACAATCCATGATCCAATAGCAAGGATTTTCAATATAGGGACTCGGCCACGTCGAAGTAACATTATACTGTTGCAGTTGTAGGATACACAATGCACACTCCGGTATCGTCTATCAAAACATGGAGAAAAATGGATCGACCTCAATATGCAATCTACTGCATATTGCTTGCACAAACTGTGCTTGGAAATATCTTCAAAGCACGTAAAGGGAAAAGGCTATCATCTTTTTGTACAAGATGCATCGGTGCGGATAAAACTTACAGCATAACATGCTTAGTATTTTATACTATTAAAGTACATGTACATGCAATACTTGACGTACACGCATGTACATTCCGAGAAAATGTTCCTCCCAAAAATACAAAGTTTAATTTCCTCCCTGGTGATTGCTACATACAAGATAATAAAAGAATACATTCCCCAGCCTAGCGATTCCCGAATGTTATCAGAGCGGCAATATTTCCACGTCATCACTTTCCCATTTTCCTCCCCTCTCCCGCGTCACCGCTGTGCGCTGTGCGCTGATAATGCTGATACAAATCGCGATCACAAACGCATCGATGCAGCGTTTCCCTCATCAAAGCATTCTGGTCGAGTCTGCTTTGTCCGTAATCCGGAAAATTCCGGAAAATACTAGTTTGAACCGCTCCGAACCGGCTACCGCCGTAAGCCGAGTAAACCCGAACAGCGATCGGGCTGCATCGCAACATGAATATGTAGATTTAAATTTTGCATAACGCAAAATAAATCCGTGTTCCGGTGAAATACAAAATGAGGTATTCACAGAAACTTGTTTCAGACATAGTCTGTCTTTTTCAATCGATTCTCGCTGAAGTCGAAAGCTTTTGGAGGTCATTAAGTTTATTGGATTTCATCATTTCGTATTGGGCTGTCAAGTTGTACAAGATAAATGGACGTGGACAAAGCGTCATTACCAGTAACTACGCTGGGAGATTTATAGCTGTATTTACGGTCACCCACGACTCTAACCAAAAACGGGCGCGCGTGTAATTACAAAAGTCAACAAAAGGTATCATAACCTACAAAAACAAAATAGAACAAAGAAAATATCCGCGAATCACGTCATCGTGTCACAAAGACCGCACAAAGGGCTATGTGTGCCCGAAAAGCGAATTAATTAAAAACCCAAGCTATTCACTCCCGAGGGGGGATGCTCAATTAGTTCGGAAAGGCGGCAAAAGGGGTTCTCTCCGGTTGGAACCGGATTAATCTAGCTCTTGGCGGTTAAGAGCTTTACGGTTATAGAGATTTGAACGGCGGCGGGTGTCGCGGATTGCGCCGCAGAAGAGGAACTGTCCGGAGTTTTGCATGTTCTTTTAGGGGAGATGAGATTATGAATAGCATCGCGGTTGCGGTGCGAGCCTTGCGAGTGTTGCGAGCCGTGCCGAGAGAGGTTATGTCATCCTTATTGCGCAGTTAACGTGTTCTTAACTTTTATGAAAGAGTCCGCAAATTTTTGCAAACTGTATAAAGCTTCTCTAGTATAAAATGAACAGATGGTACTAAGTAAGTTTTTTGCGCGGTTTATGTCAAACAACTTTCGGCGTTTTCACTGACAGTGGTCGTTATAAAAACTAACATACAAAAAATATGAGCAATAATCAAGCCTTCCAAGGGATATTTAATGCAGAACATCATCAACATATAAACAGCTTTAAAATAGCAGGACAAAAAAATCGTAAATCAACTAAGTAATTATGTTTTAGTGAAATACCCAAATATTAGTTGGTACGATAATCAAACTCATCTTTAGCGGAATCAATTTGGCAGAATGCCTGGTTAATGCGGCAAACGATCATCTTTGTGCGGCAGATTTTAGCTTTATTCGCCAAGCTCCAATCGGCGGAATGGCCGGCTAGCCACAAGCCGGGTAACTGGCTAGCTAGCCACAAGCCGGCAAACTGGCTAGCTAGCCAGTAACCAGCCGAGGAGTAGGCTTTAGCGAGCCATTACGGCCAAGCGGTTCCTTAATTTGATTGACTCTTTTATGAGGCATTTGATTTTTATGTTCGCCACTGGGGAAACGTGTTGTAGCAACTATCCCGATTGGTTTTTACTTGTTTTTTTAATGTTAGAAAATATCAGTATTGCCACACTCTTCATTATTACAATTTAATTGTTTGTTTATAGTAAGGAAAATATAAGTTGTTGGTGTAATCTGGACAATAGACTATGTTTTTCCAATCTCATTTTCTTATCTAATAAGAGAGTTATTACAGTATGCAGTCATTAAGGTGACACATTAATTTCCTATTTATCTTTATGAATAGGTTTTTCGGTGTAATTTTAATCATTGCATATCGCTAAATAATTTTCTGACGAATTTCATTGCATAAGTTTAGATTAAGACCCTGACAATTTTTAAATTAATTATCATCAGTTTCCTTTCTCATTTATCATATCCCATTTAAGTGTGATCGTTTTGAGTTGACGGCGGTATTCTCACCTATGTATTACCACTGTCATTGCTTTACTTTGTTCAATCTCTTCACAACACAAACATTGTATCGTGTAGTCTAGAGCAAGTAACCCCGTGAGCAACTTTTCAGGCATATCGATCTGTTCCCTAAATATAAACCCAATCCAATCACACCTTTAAGACCACCCATCCTATATTCAAACGCCCAACGTTCAATAACATCGACCCACTCTTATTACCAAGACGATAGAGTCTAATTCAGTTTTTGTTACACATGCAATACATAGTCGCCAAGCGCGCTCGTAGAATCACTTCCTGCAGTTAGTGTGTACGTGATTGGAGTCCTAAGTTCTGGATTAACTTGTTACAACATCTGATCCTCCGCTTGCATATTCTAGTACTATGATAATGGTTTAATCAAATACATCTAATCCTATGAAGATTTTGGAACTAGGGCACATAATAATTATAATTGCGTGTAGCCTATTAACTGAAATATTCAGTTTAAAATTTTTGTTCCCAGATTTTGATAGAAAAATTTAGAAATTGCCTTAGTTTTCTTAGAAATTCTCAGTAAGTATTAAGTATGTACATTTTTTTCAACCGCCCATAATTGCTGCTATTATAATAATGTTGATATCCCTAATTAATTGCAGTGCCTACTCTATAGAGTATGATATAATTATGCAAAAGCTAAATAAGGACTAGATCCGTCAACTAATGATAACAGAATAACAAACTAAGAGCGCATCACTTCATTACAATAGTCCTTTGTTCACAGTAATTAGCAGCTCGCAGATTAATTGGACTTTTATTCTATTCAAACTACGAGAAACCAAGTAAATTATCTTTTGTATAAAATATGAAGATTTTTTAGTCAAAATCATCTTAATTTAAGTCTGTATTTAGTGCAATGTTATACCTACTTCAATACGTATTAAAACATAGATTTACAAATAAAAAAACCCACCTAAAATGCGACAAAGAACGTAATGATTCCATCTTTGGTCTAACAGCTGATTGATGGTCACTCGGCCGGCCGCCATTTTATAAATGGCGGGCATCCATTTTGACCGTTTACGAAGTAGGCTACGAGTCCGTTACGTGGGAACCTTTTGTGTTTGATAAAGATATAGTTTTAAGTTCAAACGCTGTATGTTATGTATACCTACCTACCTATTATGTTTATAAACTTAGGTACTTACTGTTTCGAAGAAATGATTACATTCTATAGATTCCTTATGTTTCATTTACTTGGTATTGAATGGATTTTCGTAGAAACAATGGAACACCGGATGTGTTTTACTATTGCGTAATGGTAAATGTGAAATGGTCTTTACCTGAAACAAATTGAGAACAAAAATTAAATTACGCCGATAAGAAAAATACAGATTTTCGTGTTCAAAGTAAGCATGTTATTATTATAAGTAACTAATCGTGATTACTTATAATAAATAGATCAGAGTAAACCGGTTAAAGGATAACAAAAAGGTTTCACGGCCCTGAATGTTTAGTGAAGTATACAATTATATTAACTGTACCCTCCACGAGGCCGGAGGGCTTTTCAGACAAATCATCAGCTATTTGTTTAATTTTATTAATCACCCGGGCGGGTTTTGTCTTGGTTCTGTCAAAAAGCCTTAAACGCAATGTTTGTAAGAGAAAAGGGACTTTGGTAAACATTAGTTACCTCCGTAAACGTAATTAGGGGCCCTTCAAGTATTGCGTAAGCAGTATAGGGGGGCGGGGGGTCATTGTTTATTTTGTTTAGATGACATGGAAGGTGGAACAGTCTACATTGTGAGTACGTCAGCAGTAGTTATTTACTTTTTTTGTTTGTGTATAGCCAAATGGGAACGAAACGCATTTTATTTAAGTAATTGTTGTAAATTTGCTTACGTAATAGTTGAACAGCCCCCTACTCAGCGAGCAACCTGTAAAACGCCACACAGATGGCGCTGAGTGACCAATTTGACTGAAAATATATATCTACTGGATTTAATTCACAAAAGTTAAAACCAAAGACTAACACACGGAAACACAAAAAGGACCGGAGATGCCGCGGCTTATGCTAACTTGATTATTTAAATTGTAACCCCGGGGGCAAGCTGGAGCGCGGCTGATTCGCGCCGGGTTCAAGTAAAACTATTATTATAAGTTTAAAGTGAAAAGCCGCCATTTTGTAAAGGCCTTTGGAAAATGTTTTATATTTTAATTTACTTTAAAATTCAACGACACAGCCTGGCACTGTATAAAGTAATAATTGTAAAAAAAAATCTAAATTATCAAAAATTATGCGAGACCCACGAATTTCGGGAAAATTGTTAACTATAAGTTACTCAAACGTACAAATATTTTACACTGAACACCAAATGTAGCAAGATGAAGCTAGAATAAACAGAGAAAAGGGCTTCAATACGTATCCGATTTGAAAAAAAAATCCGAAAATCCTATATAATTATTTTATATGAAAAATACATTAAATTGGCCACTGGCGAAGCGTTATTACAAATATAATTACCCTCGGTGCATATGCATGCGGCGCTGCACTTCCGAGTTAGACTTAAAGCGTTGCACTAACACTGCATTTTGTATGGACTACGTGGAGCCCACTTCACACTTCTGCAGTGTTTAGTTTAGTGGCGAGTAGTTTAGTTATTGAATCTAATCGATATTGTAGAAAATGAGTCGGATGCCCTCTGTTTAAACTTTTGATAGGTTCCATCAAGACATACGCTTATTAAATATGTATAGGTCGGTAATGCAGTAAAAGCCTAAGACAAGCTATAAAAAATTTAAACCTTGTATTTTACGAAAGAATGAACCTGCAAAATGGTTTTAAAACATAAATTTCCAAAGAATGGTTCCACGAAAATTCATTTACTCCGTCAGACATGTCTGGACACGGATTTTGTCCTATCATAGGTACCACAGACCAGTGAAGCGGAGTGAGGGGAGCTGCTCGCCCGAAAAATTAAACAAATTAATTGACTCGACCAAATCAATGTGTAGCGACGCGTTAAATATTCCGCGGACATGTTGAGTTGCTAAATTACTTGCCGCTCAACTCACTCGCGTCGTTCGAACCAGGCTTAAATGCATGCAATTATGTGGGTACTCTAAATTTTAGATTTTTTTAAGCCTTTTAAAAGTGAGTAATTAGCTTGGGAGCGCTTTTGAGCCGCGGAAGTACAAAGGATACGAAAGTGCCTCTTAGTAGGTAATAAAAATGTAAATAATTTGCTAATTTAACTTTTCACTTAAAACGATTATACTTACCTATCTCGAGCGTGTTGAAATTAAATATTAATTAAATCGTATTAGAAACGGAGGTTGAAACCCGAGACTAAGATTATTCCAATTAAAATGTAATGGATGTTGAAATTGCTGAATTATTATTTATAATTACAATGGTTAATCGTCACAATGTTAGTTTTATTACGATTTTGCTGTAATTGGCGTTGTTATTGATGATTACGATAACTGCCGTAATAACGAGAGCGACCCAAGATCCGAAGCAAGAAGCGGGTTCAAGTCCAGTCAGAATCTATTCTACTAATTAGGGTCACAGGTACCCGAGACCCGAGGGGTCTATCCGTCTTCCAGATCCATAATCTCCCAAATGATCTAAGCTAATCAACAAATTGGGCATTTAATAATAAGTTAGTAGTCGCGGGCGGGTCCGGCTGAGTACCCCCTGCACGGCGGGCGGCGGCCCTCCCGTCTGAACTTCGGCCCTAATATGCCTTCATGGAGACTTAGGACCGGCCTTCATGTAGTTACAATATGCGAAAGCAAATATTTGTACAGGGTTACTTGAAATAACCTAGACTTAGTCTAGGCTCTGCGTCACAATGGCCAAGTAAGTCATTTGTCGGTTAATGATAAAAAAATGTTAAAGCTTTAAAGATGCCGCTAACCAAATATATTATCTACCGGATAAGAGATAAAGGTGTTTACAAAAGAATTAACAAATATTAAGAATACATTTTAAAGTAGGTACATTAATTTTGAATACAGGCAGGAGAAATCTGTCTAGCCCTGTATTAGGTAGGTACTGAACTGACTGCAAGAACGAGTAGGTATAATGTTTTCTGTAGTTTTAACAGAGTATAATATGATCCAATTAGATTTACATGTTAAGTGGCGACAATGGCAGAAAAAAATCAACAAGACTATAATAATATGTGTATCATCATCATCATCATCATCAGCCCGTCGCAGTCCACTGCTGGACATAGGCTGATTCTGTTCTGTATGTGTATATTGAACAGCTATCCTGATCCCGTGCAGCCGCGCCCTAACCTCGCCCCTCCGGAGGACCAAACTTTAGTTTTAAATTCACTGTTGACTTTAGACCACAATTTAATAGGCCATTTCGGTGTTTAAGGATTTCGGGACAAGATTTACAAGCACTTTGGGCAGATTAACATTAGCATATTACCCTTCCAGTTAACAAAACTTAATTTATTTAATGCGTTACGTGGAGGGATACTTCAAAGTTTTGATCCTGAGGTCCTGAGGACCGAGGACCGCTAGCTGGAGCGTAAGAGGGAACAAGATTATACTTAATTTTGTTATTCTTTGCAATTACGCTGTTTGTAGTGCAAACAAACGGATTGACTAGTCGTCAAATATTACGTAGAAGTAACGGAGGATCTGACTAAGTAGATATTCAAAATGTCGATTATGATCACCTTCTTAAATATTATCCAAAGAAGTATATCAAGTACCTACTGTATTATTATTCAAATAATAATTAAATTAGTATCTAGGATTATAATCACGTACTTACTTAGTTAAATTTACTTTAATAATCAGCTTATGTAACAGCTAGATGTTACATAATCAGCTAGTGAGCCTTGAAATTAAAAACAAAAATCTTCATGAAGTAAATACGACCTAAAGAATACTTTAACACGTCAATATTAATAAGCGCTTTTAAAAAAATAATGCACTGTGACAAGAAACACCGCAAGAACCTAGTCAGCCGTTATCATGTGTAAAGAATGAAGTTTATTCGCAGAATGGTTTGATTACGTGATACAAAATCATTGAACACAAGTTGGTTGCAATTCCCCGAATGCGAATCAAGCAACTTCTAGGCCTCGAGTGCAGCGGAATGTACAGTGATGTCATTGGAATGTAAACTGCACCACTCCTATCATTTACTTACAATATTATTATACTTACCTCCTAATAAAAATGTAGGTAATAGTTGTTGTAAGTATGTAAAACTAAATTTTCGCCATAGTCTTATTGGCATCAAATACCTAACATTATATGCCAATTTCATTACAAAAACGATTAACCAAACTTATTTTAAAATCTTAAATAGTTTTAAAATAAGTTCGTATTCTCCATATTAAACTATTTAAGACATTAAAGTTAAATGCAATCGTAACATTTTCAACAACAGATTGGATTAATGTTTAAATTCATGATTTAATATAAATTTCTTTCTAAAGAAATATTAAAAACAATAAAGAAATAAAGCGGCGTTTTCTTTGATTGTTTTACGTGCATAAAACAGTGGCAACACCTCGAAACCTGGCAACACTGACAGCAATTAGTATAAATTTAGAGGAGGAATAAAAAGTCTCATTTCGCTCGATTATTGCGCAGGGGCAGATTTACGACCGCCAACTTGCAGGAAAAATTGAATTTCATTTTTTATTGGCACAATAAAATACTCGCTATAGCCCGACTACGTTCATAATGACGCTGAATTTATGCTGATAAAAAATCAAATATAAGTACACAAGTACAGAAACACCACCTGATAAATAACGGGAACAATAAAGTTAATCAGATATCAAGGCATAGTTAGCTACCTATTCCAAAGAACAGATAAATAGTAGGTGCATAAGATATCAATGTAAGATCGCATGACCTTTATATCACATCAAAATGTCCAGATTTACATATTTTGTACTAGCGACACGAAAAATTTTGATGACATTTTTGATAAAGCAAATCAATAAAAAATAACTGCTTGTTTATTTATACATTTATAAAAAAGTCTAAATTCTCGGCATTGATACGTTACATTAATTTAATTCTAAAATACTTACAGGTGTAATTGGTATAAATTTACATTTAAAATATAATTACAGACATGGAATCAACTGGAATGTATTGTAATTTCTATTTCATATTAAAGAGGCAAGATCTTTAATTGCGAAGAATATACTCATTTGAACCTTCGAAACTGCACCAAAAGCTCCGAAATAAGCCCCGCCATTGTCGCGGAGTCCAAAATGGCGGACCATAATAAATTATTGCGGAAATAGACGTTCACGGAGGCAACTTTAACGTCGATCATTTGGGCTTAGTGGTTTAATAATTTATTCAGTGCCCCGTAATTAAATGGAGGTAATAAAATGAAGACTCTGGATTTATTAAAAACACTTTACGAATAACGTAATAAAAATTCAAAGGCAGGCCAAGGTCGACAACACATGTATCATTATGATATTGTCAAATCCGTGACGTCACGTTAACAAGCCCCAATGTTTTGAATGGACAGGTAATATTTTTTATCTGTAACAATGATTCTTAACCGCGCAAATAAATCTCGTCCCACGGAAAGCGTGATAAAAAGGCAATCTGAAATTGGCTATCAGTGAATCCCGGTAAACAAGGCTGGCTATACCGGGGAGTATTTCTCACGTCCACCTCACCTGGTCCTGTCCCGGGCGGTCCCGAGGGACGCCGAGCCGTCCTTGACTCTATCCGGATTTATGCGGCGATTTGTTTATTCGAATACTCGTTATGACCGCGATAGATCTTTAGTGGAAGGGAATCTTTACGGCCCTATGGGTGATGTATACGGTGCTTCCAATGAACTCGTGTCGAGAGACTTCAGTGTTTTAACGTAGTGTTTCTGTAGCTTCGAACTTCATGTTGCTAAATATTCTTGTTATTGTGTTTGGCTATGTGTGGTATAATAGAAAAAAAATAAAAGTTATTGGACATATCCGTGATAAAAAAGCAGCCAATTGCGAGTCAGATTTAGGCACAAGGGGTTCCGTATCATTATCTATAAAAAACGATTAGAAAACGTATATTGTACGGTAGACCCCTGTTTTTTAGTAGGTATTTGTTGTCATAGTCGCAACAGAAATACATCGCCTGTGAAAATTTCAACTGGCTAACTAACATGGTTCATGACACAAGTAAGGCCTGGGACAGACTATTTCTGAGCTTCAGTAATAGGGTTCCCTTTTACCGTTTGGTTACGGAACCCTAAAATATCTTTCTGAAGCGACGGAAACTCCTATTACTTGTTAGCCCGGGTTCGCACGATGCGCTTCAGAATATCAATTTACTAACATTATTCAGTTCGTTTCCAAATTAAAACGCAAAAAAAAATAAGAATATACGTATGTTCTCAAAACCTGTAGCCAGTTACTTTATAAAAATAACTAGCTTCTGCCCACGACTTCGTCCGCGTGGAACTCCTCCTTATTTGCAGTCTGTTAAAAAGTAGCCTATGTCCTTTCTTAGGCTCCAGACTTTCTTTGTACCAAATTTCTTTTAAATCGGTCCAGTAGTTTTAGCGTGAAAGCGTAACAGACAGACAGACAGACAGACAGAGTTACTTTCGCATTTATAATATTAGTAGGGATGACGTACGTTGACTTACATCTTTCTTTTTGTATGAGAGTGCGTTTTACGATATTATTTTGTACAAATCATAGCATTTACTTACATTCATTGAACAGAAACCATTCATTGGGTATTTATCTATCACTATACACTAAGAAGTTTATTACATATGAACTATTAAGCACAACTAGCACATTTAATAAGTTTTCTATGTGAATGGTGCATTACAATTTCTTTTTATATTACCTACATAAATCTTTGAAGAAGTCGTTAATACGTCCATCAAATTTAAATTGAGTTTAGAGTCATAAATGTTTAAAATTGGTAATCTCATTTCCTTGCGAATAAGTAAGGTTAGGTAATTGGATGCAAAACGGGCGAAATATCATTATATCTTCTTCTTCTTTCTTCTCTTATATATAAAAATGAATCGCAAAATGTGTTGGTAAGCGCATAACTCGACAACGCCTGGACCAATATGGCCAATTTTTTTTTTAAATGTTCGTTAAAGTCCAAGGATGGTTCTTACGGCAAGAAAAAATCGAATAATTGCCGGGAAAACCCTAAAAACAGCCCTTTTCTTTTCCCATACAAACGTTGTCTAACTAAAGTTACCTAATTTGAATTTCGAACGGGCAGGATGACGTCAGCCGGGACCGCTAGTTTCAATAATAAAAACGTTTTTTGGTTCTTAAACCAACTTTATTTATATTAAATACCTACATTTTATTGTTTGTGACGTTACAATTACGTCACAATGCAAAAAAAGACCGTCTGTATATTTAAAGACATTTTCATTATTCAAGACTAGCTTCTGCCCGCGACTTCGTCCGCGTGGAACTCCTCCTTTTTTGCAGTCGGTTAAAAAGTAGCCTATGTCCTTTCTCAGGTTCCAGACTTTCTTTGTACCAAATTTCATTTAAATCGGTCCAGTAGTTTAAGCGTGAAAGCGTAACAGACAGACAGACAGACAGAGAGACAGACAGACAGAGTTACTTTCGCATTTATAATATTAGTAGGGATACCTACATTTTATTGTTTGTGACATCATTACGTCAGAATGCAAAAAAAGACCGTATGTATATATGAAGACATTTTCATTATTCAAGATTGTATAAATATCGTCACTATCTGTATTGATATGATTGTGAAATACTTCTGATTATGACAAACTCGGATGACTGACATCCAAAAGTAACTTGTGCTTCGATCGGAATGGAAGAAGCTTCTAATTTGTTTTTAAATTGAATCTTCTCAAACATTGCTCGGATTCTTTGGGCGTTTTTAAACTACCAGACCCATCGTCGAAAGTAAAACCATTTATATAAAGTATCCCTACTAATCCCTACTAATATTATAAATGCGAAAGTAACTCTGTCTGTGTGTCTGTCTGTTACGCTTTCACGCTAAAACTACTGGACCGATTTAAATGAAATTTGGTACAAAGAAAGTCTGGAGCCTGAGAAAGAACATAGACTACTTTTTAACCGAATGCAAAAAAGGAGGAGTTTTACGCGGACGAAGTCGCGGGCGGAAGCTAGTGACTAATATTTTTTTATGCTACTAAACCAACTCGTATATATTTTCAATAATTAACAATCACTATCACTACATAGTATAAGACATAACCGCTGTCGATGTCTGTCCGTCTCTGTGTATGCTTAAGTCGTTAAAACTATGCAACGGATTTCGAAGCGGTTTTGTTTGAAGAGTCATTCATTAAACCTTCCTGTTTAGCAACCGTGTGAAGCTGGGGCGGGTCTCTAGTCTATACTATCTATACTAATATTATAAAGAGGAAAGGTTTGTTTGTTTGTTTGAATTGAATAGGCTCCTAAACGACTGGACCGATTTCAAAAATTCTTTCACTGTTGGAAAGCTACAATATTCCCGAGTGACATAGGGTTATAAAAAAAGATGATCCGTGCGAAGCCGGGGCGGACAGCTATTACTAAGAAAAATAAGTGTATGTATAGATATCCGGAAATAAAGAAAACGTGGACTAAGCACCTCGCAAAGTATAAAGGTATAAGCCAGTAAGGGTTACCCATTGACCCAGTTTCATCAGTCAACTTTACAGTCAGTGAACACCTAAATTGAGTATTTTTATCCTGCGTCATCGGTATGGCATGAACTATGATCGCGGTGAATGAAACGGCCACTGATTGTATAATAATTATTTAGTGTTTCCATATTTAATAATACGCTGCTGCATTCACGAAGGTAGTTAAGAGTGTATCCCCTTAAGAAACTGTAGTTCGAATTAAACGCACCTGTATTTTAAGTACTAATAAGAAATTATTAGTAACTAGCGGCCCGCCCGCGACTTCGTCCGCGTGGAACTCCTCTTTTTTTGTAGTCAGTTAAAAAGTAGCCTATGTCCTTTCTCAGGCTCCAGACTTTCTTTGTACCAAATTTTGTTTAAATCGGTCCAGTAGTTTTAGCGTGAAAGCGTAACCGACAGACAGACAGAGTTACTTTCGCATTTATAATATTACCTAGTAGGGATTCATACACTGACAAACATTTTTTGAAATTCTGCTTTACTAAGTAATAATATGGCATAAATTTGCTTGAGAAATACCACGAGTTCCAAACATCTAATAAGATTTTTTTCGTTATACTATTACACAAGAAAAATAAAGTTTTTTACTATACATACGTAGGTACATAAACTAGATAAATTTTGCTTTTAACGTACAACATTATTTCCCGCCAAAACACTTTATCCGCCATATTAGAACGCAAAAGTTGCCAGCATAAATAATTCCACGGACAAAGGGAAGCGGCGAAATGTTTTTGACACACCCCAAATCAAATTAGTATGGAGAACTTAGTTAGGGAAAACACAAAAAAAATAGAAAAGTTTGCTTTTGCCTTTTTTTATTATTATTTGTTATTTTAACGAGAATTGAGGGAGTCGCGTCGTAAATTTAAGGAAAACAAAATTAACCATGTAACAACGTATTTTAAAAAAGTCATTTTATAATCTTGACTTATTAAAAACAATATTTCCAGTGAACGATAATTAATTAATGCTAAGGTTACAACAACAAGCTGATCAATATTATGTGAAACCATAATTGTGACGTCACGTGTAATTTCTTTCAAGGTGTATTTTCTTCTGCAAGCATAACTCATGTATTTCGGTCGTACTAGAATCTTCAATTGCCTGTTTCAGCAAACCGCCGCTTGGGAAATACCGAACATTTCCAATAAGTCACTATAATTTATCACAAAATTCAGAAAACAGACTGCATTGTAAGTGAAGATAGGGTTATGTCGCGACATCTACCGCATTGCTACAAGTTGACATAAAGGAAGTCAAAGGTCAGATCGGCGGCAACAAATTACACTGCCACATTCATCTCTATAACGTGGCCATAAAGTCCATTTTAGATTGATCTACGACTGTGCAGCGAGGTGATTTTGTATTCAGCAAAGGGTAGCGGTGGCAAGTCACATAAACTTGTACAAGATTTATTTATAACGGACTTGAAGGAGTATTCCAGAACCTTCTCGACCACTGTGATTTTATTATAAACATAGTAAAAAAATATATGAATAAAATCACAAATACTTGCTTACTGTAGTGTATTTATTTATTATGCTTTCACGGCTAAACCAATAGACCGTTTTTTATATAAACACAGATCGGACTTTGTAAACTAGCGCTTGATAATTTATTGTTACCTCGAACGTTATTATACTTACTTACCTAATTGAATGTTACACATGAAAAACCACGCAGCTTAGATAATTAGTTATTAAAAAATCCTACAGAGAATTCAGAACATCTTCGAATTTAAGCCAATCGACAAATCAAGAGAACGTAAAAGCAATTTCATTATTACAAAGTCAATTAAAACTCACTCATTGAAAATTTTTCACCACCGAAGGTTACTGTTAAATACTAGAAGATTTAAACATAACCTTAAAATCACGAGACCTTTTTCTTTTTGCCAGCTTTTCAACCGTTACTCGCGATCAAAGAGCCGCCGGCCGTGATTACATTACAGTGAAGATTGTAAAGGAATTTTCATAATGATCTGTATTTTCCTGCCAGTCAAAGATCTACTTTGTAGTTTCTGTAGGATTTAAAGATAAAGAAAGGGCGACTTTGTTTTAATCATTACCCCGACAAAGGTTTCGGATCGTGAAAGAGTTTTCGCTTAAAGACTTAGATTTCGAGTTCAGCGACAATGTTCTGATCATAGAGATATAAGACTAGAGTACGTGAGCCAGCCAGAAACGCGTTATAATGGTAGAAAGAGAAAGAGCATTGGAATAGTGGTCGCTCTCCTTGTCTGATGACGCATGCGCAGTAAACGATTCGCCTCCAGTATTGTACTGACCCTTCCGCATTCGACTGTCAAAATTTTGTGGTTATGTATATTGTGTAGTCGATTCCTTTTTGCACAAAATGCACGCAATTACCATCTTTGTTTTTCATATTTTATTTTTAATAATATCGATAATAAACATAAGTGAGAAATTTGCACGCGCGTAAACGAACTGAAGCGAAATAATAGGTTAGAACATTTCGTATTGCGTCGTCAACGGTACCATAGCAACGGACGGCGCGCAGCATGTTGCCATTGCGCATGCGGCAAGACAAGGACAGTGCCTCTATTTAGAGTTTCTGTCTCTCTTTACCGTGATACGCTTCCACTTATAGACAGTCCTATGACTCACGTACTCTAGTCTTATATCTCTATGGTTCTGATTGTCTACATTGTATAATTGAGAATATTTTTTACATTTCTCGGCACCGGGTTCAAACTGCATTACCTGTAACAAACGATATAGTGTCAAACAAGTAACAAACACTGAGATACAATTGACATAAGGTTATTTGAAAAAAAAAAGATATCATGGTCCTAATTTGCCGCAAAATGTTGTCACAGGTGCAAAAGTAAATTACCAACCGAATACAGAGTAAGCCAAATTTGAGAATTCAAATTATCCTTCAAGATGTGCAAATTTTTGACCGCGTATTAAAAGCGCCACCTGTGCTTTTAATAGGCGGTCAAAAATTTGCATACCTATCCTTTTGGCCCGTATTAAAATAGCAGCCTTTAACCTGGATAGAAAGCATCTATCCCTTACTAACTCGGATAAAGTAAAAGGGACGTACGCATGCTACGGCTTGTGCCGTTTACGAAATAAGCTCAGTTTGCCCGCGAATTTGAATTAAGAATGAGCTTCCCAAATTAAGGAAAACGATCTAAGCGTTTCGTTTTTGCACAGCGAGTAATAATGCGATTATTACGTCTGTCTGTTTTAGGTATCAAGTTTTCTCCATGTTTCAGCCAAATTTATAGATTTCGTGTAACATTATTTTTGGAACAACTTTCCTTTTATAATTGACGTCACCCTTTCCGAAACATTAAACTTATTAAATTTCTTTAACTTCGTAACTGTCGGACAATAAAGGGAAGATACCAAAATAAAATTAATTACATTTTCTACGTCAACAACCTAATTGAGATATTATTCGGAGTTTGCGGAGTAAATAAACCGATCTCAGTAACAATAATCTAAGTATTCTGAACTGGACTAAGAAGATGGCTCGAGAATAATTTAACAAAATTAGGCAAAGTTTTTCATAATTGCGTACCTACCAGACCTTAATGTTGCCAGCACGGAAGATTCTTAATTTCTTTCAAAACATAATTTTAATTTTCTTTATTTCTTTATATTTTTAAAACCTATTCTTTTATTTATCTCTCTAGAGCGGTATAAAAACTCATTCTAACTTACGATACAGACATTGAAACCCATAAAATCAAATTGTCTGCCCTTATGTAGGTAGTATGTTCTACGCATATCTATAATTTCATCACATAATGTATTATCCCTATTACAGCAGTCTCGGGCCTTCACAAACAAGAAACAAATATTACCCAAAGCCGAATGGGTCCAAAACAAATACCAGTGGCTTTATTTTAGGAAATCGGCTGTTACCTGGCGCTAACGAGTCCAGTGGCTGTTTGCACGGAGTTTCCTGTGCCTCAACAGAAACAACTTTAATGGAATTACGGTAGAGTTTCGGCGGCAAAATTGAACATCGTGCATAATTTAGTCACAAAGTTATGCCCAGGTGAATTGCTTTGCTGACGCATAATCACATTTCTAATTTGAAAGTGTTCTTTTTAAGCTGCGATATATATGTCCTCTTTAATAACTGTACTGTATTTTCTGATGTTAATTTATCTATATGAATGTTATATTGTATCTGTTAGCTAAAGCAACAGCTGACAGATTACATACGGCGTTACTTTTGCATTTGCTGGATAAAACAAAATATATACCTAACTAGATAAGTGTACGAACTAAAAAATGTTTCTAACAAACCAATATACATGTACGCCATATTTTACCACAATTGCGAGTCGTACGAAAATGCATGCAAATTTTAAAAAGTTACAAAGCAAAAGTTGTTTTGTCGCAGGTACAAGAATTTCAGAAATTGTGAGCACTCAAACCTATAAAAGTGCTAACAAGCTGCAGCAGGCAAATTGCAAATTAGTGTCTATAAAGCCACAGAAGTGTGGAAATATAACAATCCCTCTCACATTTGTAGAAAAAGAGCAAAATGTTCGCATACACTTCGTCTTCAAATTAAATTTAAATCCAAAACTCATGTTTAACACACCCGAGTTCTCAGCAAAGATATGAGTAATTAAGTATGTGACATAAATAAATAGTAAAAATAATAAAACTCAACTTGAAAATACCATCGAGTAGATCTTAAAATCCGCAGCAAAAAAAACTTATATGCTCCAAGTATACAATACAAAGTATAAAATACTAAGCAAAAAATGTAACATAAGACACTATGATGTCTCCAATCGGATTTCATCCCAAAAGGGATGTGGTAATCTCTTAATCCCTCGCGCAGCCCTGAACAGACCGGACCCTACAAACAGCACCCGTTATAATAGCATGACGTGTTGCCATCGCCTCAACCATATTAGAGGAAAGGTGGCGAACCGATCAACAACACCAATAAAATATAATATTATTATAATAAAACTAATTTGTCAATGAATAATATTTTATTTGTTTAGCTTTGCTTTGCAAGCATTATTAATGTCATTGTTTGTATCAGTCGGGCTTGTTTTTTTAAGAACAACGGACTGGTTCTTTATCGAAAGTCATGACAAAATCAATCGCTAACGAATCAAATACCCTTGAGTGGAATAGAATTGTCCACGATGGCCATTGACCTCAGGCTCCGTTTACATAGAAGGCTATTGTTTCACGTCAGAGGTGATCGTAGACGAGCCCGTTCTTACAGAAACGAATGACCTGAATAATACTCTCATTGATAAGACAGCTACGAATTCTAAGAACTTATCTTATCTTAGGTGTAAAAAATGTTAGTAATATTTTGTTATCCTACTACGGCAAAACAATAATGAAGGTTTATGATTGTAAATTTATGAATTTATTTACCGACTGATAATAATATATGAATGATACATAAAACTATATGAATGATACCTTATTATCCGCGAAGGCATTAGAATATAATAATAATAATAATTTCTAATGCCTTCGCGGTTATTACACATTGTAATGAAACAATTATAAACGGATTTAACTCGCGTATTTTAGAAGCATACTTAACTTTATAAATCACTTTAGCGTTAGACTATTGTCAGCTCAGTCGTGCTACGATTATGGAAACTGTATTCCGAAACGTCAGCCAATAAAATAAAATACGCGAGTTAAATCCGTTCATAGACGTTTCAAATATTTAGTCATGTTCCGTACTTCTGTTTATTGACTAGTTTCATTGTTTCATCATCAGTAGGCATATCCTTTGCTACTATTTTAAAAAAATCCTCATTATCGATAGATATAGCGTATCAGACACTATATGATACACACTCACAAAGAGAACCTACTTTTTTTAAAAATCAGTGAAAAGAGTATGATATTATTATGTCCCATTACCGTCTAAAAGCCTCAAATGGAATACAAACTAGGGATGTTACGGATGTGGTTTATCGGAACCGAAGCCGGAACCGGAGTTTTTTTATTTGTTTTAACGGATCCGAAATCGGAATCGGAACCGGAACCGGAGCCAGAACCATAGATGGTAGAAGAGGCAGTTAAAAGAGATCTATTGAAAACCTACACACACAGTACAGTCAGTAGAAAACCGCAAATTTCAAATTTGTATGAAAGGGCGTAGGGTACTACCTACCGTAATACCACACATAAGAAAAGGAAACTTAAATTTCACGCGCTTTTCTACCGTCTTACCCGGCTGGCTAAGGTGAAATTAGTTTGGGTCAAGGAATAAAATAAAACCATGATGTTATTATTTTGTTTATTTTTTAATACTACTATTACCTGAACATAGTCTGGAGTCTGGAACATAATCAACAGATATGGTGCATTAGCACCTCTACACTCTACACTGTGCACCCCGGCCGCTAAGTTTCGGTTCCGATATAACATCCGATCGAAATTCATCGGAACCGAAGCCGGAGCCGGAGGTGTAAATTTAACCGAATGTTTCGGTTTATCGGAGCCGAATTCGAAGGTCCGTAACATCCCTGATACAAACCAGACATTACTTCCACTCCGCCGCAGTTACTATCAAATAATGAAACCCGATTGCAATATTCTTCTCATACTAACGACATTTTTACTTCATACAAAAATGGCAATAAATCTGTATTCATTTGAAATAGAAGATTTACATAACGCAGGTCGTTACTGTCAGACGATCCGTCATCGAATCAAGACGATTTACGACTTCGAAAATAGACCGAGTGTAGGTAATCGGATTAACGTGGAAAATGGAAGTATGGAAATAGGATAGCTACGTAATACTGAGAAAAAAGATCATAGTTTACTCTATATAGATACTTACTTTATTTATTGAAACGTATTTAAAATCTAGAATATATATAATTACTCATTTATGTGTATTTATGATGGTAATATCGGACTTTCGAGCTCGCATATTCATAGGTATTTCTTATAATTAGACAAATAGTCACTGTCTGTAGCCTTTCTGTTAAATAGTCCTTCTTTATTTAACTGGGTAAGTATTCTCTTTAATTATTTTAAAGTACATTGGAATGAAACAACTGTTAACGGATTTAACTCGCGTATTTTTATTTTATTTTATTAGCTGACGTTTCGGTTTCTAACGCTAAAGTACTATTAACTATTGTCAGCTCAGTCGTGCTACGGTTATGGAAACTGTAAAGAATCCGAAACGTCAGATAATAAAATAAAAATACGCGAGTTAAATCCGTTAACAGTTGTTTCATTCCAATGTGTAATAACCGCAAAGGCATCAGAAATTATCATTTTAAAGTAATTTAGTCGCGTAGCTGCATGTTACAAGTGTCTGAAACAGATTCATCAGGTGTACCTAGTACTCTTAAACTCAAAAACAAAAGCCATATACCTACTCCCCAACCTACCTCGTTTTTATTAAATCAAAGAGCCAGATTAGAAATTGATTCACTCAACAACAATCTGCATATTTATTGAGCTTTACCTAAAATAGTCCTATCGAAGAATCTTCAAAGAAAATTACCAAATATTTCATTAGAAAAGAAAAAGGGAACAAAAAGGATCGACTTATTGGCAACAAGTTTAAGTCGACGAGAGCGCCCTAAGAGGATCTCGCGGTCGTAATGCAAAATTGTACTGTTCTTGAAGACTTATGGATATTTGTGATATACTTACCTATATTGGTACAGTGAAATCATGTCTGATATTTCAATCGAAATATATCATATATCTACTTGATCAATTCTTTGCGATGTGTAATTATAGTGAATAAGAAATTGGATAATTGTCCCAAAAATTCACACCTACCCAGAGGAACAACGAGCCCTAACAGTGCACATACTGGTATTTGGCCAATCTAGGAGGACATAAGTCCCAAAATCTAAATTGCACTTACACCCCTAAAAATCAATTCCAGGTAAAGGTAACGAACTTGTCCATACTACCCCGGTGCATCCCCCCTCCCCGAGTGCTTCCTGATTAAGTAATGTCAATGGGAATTCGATTGTTTTGTCACGTGCACGTATCTATTCTCAAAGCGCTCTTAAAAGTGTTAACTTTGAAGCATAGTTTTTAAATCTTCTAGTTAAAATTATAATTTTAAAGTGATGGATCCTAATAAAGCAGGTAAGAAACTCAAGTAATGTGTTAAAAAAGATACGTTAAACTGGATTAACATATTAATAATCTAACTGACAAAAATAAGTAAATTTAATACTCGAATTTGGGCACAATTTCTTATTAACTAACATTTTTGTTTATGTATCGGGATATATCGGGCTATAATTTTTATTACAAGTTATTCTACATATAATATTTTCTTAAAAAACAAATAAATCACGTCCGGATTCGTCCGGATAGATATTTTTTTTAATTAATTAGTATGACACAAAAAAATAATTTAAAAAGGTTTTTTTTTTTTATGTCACTTGTACATAGTCTATGTTTGTTTTAGGTTTACGAGGGTCATTACGAGAAAAGATTGTGACCCGACAGTACTTATTCAATCGTTTCAAAAACCAAGATTTGGCTAATTTAGATGAAAGGTTGGATTTTTTGAGAAACCGGCTGTTACCAGACAGATCATACGATAACGATCAAATAGATACTTTAAAACTTAATTTTGCTTTTTTTTTAAATCAGAAATGAATTAAAGATGAACTAAAGCTCATCAAAAGGTAATATTTTTGAACAATCTAACCAATCATGGCTGGAGCAAACGTTTGAAATTCCTGGATGGAATGGACATGCGTAAATCCAATGTAGGAAATACAAATGATGGTAACACAAGAAGGAATTTTTTTTAAACACCCCCGCTTAGCTTCAGAAATTACTAGGGTTGATTACGAGTTGATTTACAGGTTAATAATGGTTATATTGGAAGTCATTTCGAGTGGACACAAAGTTGACCCAATTAAATATGAAAGTATGCTTTAAATAGGTACAGCTCGTCTTAATACACGATTATATGACTGGCATCCCATGATGCCAACACTTCACAATGTGTTGATACATGTTGCTGTAATAATCAGACGAGCTCTACTACCGATTGGACAGCATTCCGAGGAGGCAGCTGAGGCTCGCAATAAACATTTTGGACCGATTTCGGCAGAAAATTGTCTAGAGAAAGCTGCAACCAGGATGTTTTTAATCATTTTATTTTGAGCTCGGATCCTTTTCCAAGCACCCGACGTGCGATTAAAAAAAGGATATAAACTAACACAGTCTTTCCTGCGACCATAGCCATGTTCGTATCTGCGGAACCGTATAATGTGGAATATTCGTCAGAAAGTGATGAAAAATAGGGTATATCGTATTTTATATTTTTTTAATGAATATATTAATGTTTATAACTATTAAAAATATTTTTTATTTATTTTTTTTGTTATTTTTTTATTTTTTTTTATTTATTTTTTTTAAATAAATATGTAAAACACTACCTTGACTTTTATTTATGACTTTAAAATTATTAAAACAACATATCTGTCTTATTTCCGCTGGTTAAATTCCAATTATACACAAAAATAATATTGTCCCCCTAGATCGACCAAATACCAGTATGTGCAGTGGGATAATTTCTTTTTCAGCTTACTTGGATAGGAACTGTTCCGCCAAAATTGATTGCGAGTTTCAGTTTAGATTGAGCACAGTTTTATTTCAGATAAAAAGTGATCAATCGAGTCGAATCGATCGAATTAAACTAAAAATATTTTGTGTTCGGTCGCTTTCGGGGACTTGAATTTTAGTTCATAAATTAGGTAAGTATATGAACTGTCTTTTACATTTCAAAAAGTACTTATAATTAGAAAAAAAAATAAGACAGTTAAGTATATTATTTTTTCGCATTGAACAAGATGGTAAGTACCTATTTATAATAGTTAAGCATTCCCGTACACGTTCGAGAAGCAAAACCCACTTCATTGTATTGCGCATAACATGGATTATCCTGTAATTAAAACGACTTTTTCTTATTGTACCGAGAACGCATAGAACCAGAGATTCTTTTGATCAAGATCCAGCTCTTTCAATTTTAACACGTCTTTATCTAGGACGTAATTAGTCCGGCGCCATCTTTGTTTCTTTTCTATCTCCGTGTCGTCGGCGCCATTTTCTCCGCCATATTGGATTCCCTCAGTGAAACGGAAATAAGACAGTAATTAATTATTTCCAGAGATGTTGTTCAAATTAATTGTAGCCAATTTTGGGAATCGTTAATTGGAGTGGATCGCAGAATCAATTCAAAGTGAAATAATTCAATTATGCTTTTATTTCATTAGCAAAGGATGGAAAAGAGTTAATCAAGTCAATATTTTTACAATTATTTGTCCTTAATAAAATTACTTAATTTTAGTTATTTATTTCAAATTGAAATTAATTTAATTTCGTATACCATATTTGTATCCCAAAATATAAAAATTTGAAACATACTTTAGCAGGCTATGGACGTACCGAATAAGGTAAATTATCTCTGTATTTAGAGAAAGATTTAAAATTCCAAAATAAATAAGATTTATAGTGGCACTAAAATAAAATAGCGCCATAAAAGCAGTCACAATCGAAACGCTATGTCAGTTGTCACTGCCAAATAAGATCATCTAGAGTCGCCTATTTAAACAATTACAAACAAACAATTACAATTTGTAATTGTTTGTCACACTTTTCTATTCTACGTTTATTTTTTATTCAACAAGCCATATACGCATATATACCTGGTCTATTTCATGTAGAAAAAATACCAACATCTAAGAAATCCTCAAGCAAATAAAGAACACAATCACGTGAGTATTGACACAGCTGCGACTTACCAGAATGCATATTAAAATTGTTAATTAATGCAATGAGGTGCACAGACGCGAATTAGTAAGCGCGCCGCGTACTGCCAACATAGACATTACACGGTGTCAACTCTGTGAGTGACAACGTGTTATTAAGTTGGTAGACTTGGGTAATTGCGGATGAATATTTTATCACTCGCAGCGCGTGTTAAAAATTAGGTTATAAATATAATTAGCTGGAAGTTAACTAGTAGAAAATGTATCTAGTGAATGGATAATTCATAAAATTAGTGCTTGATATAAGCTATGGCACTTAAGCTTAAATAACTGAGTTTCGTAACGCTCGACGATGATAAACGAGAGAAATCAGAAATCACTTGGAGAGCAGATATAAAGTCTACAATGTGTAGGTAACTATTAAAAACCCTTCTTAAATACATGTATCCATAACATGACACCGAGTAGATAATGTGAATGTTGATAGATACAGTACTGCGTTCCTTAACACTTGCGTAAGCGCGCCCGCCGAGGTAACCTGAGTGGACTGTCGATAGTAAATTGAGCTGTATCAAAGATTTATTTAACGCGGTTCAAATAGGGCTATCCATAAGTTTTATTAATAATTCATTAGCTCTAATAATATATTAACGTACAAACAGCGTTTCTTTTTTCATTAATATCATGTCAAATAACACAGATGTTCTTTTAAATACTTGAGAAGAAGAAGTTATAACTGCCGATTATAACTTCTTCTTCTAAAATTATTTTCATTAGGTATCTATTAAAAAGGAACTCGCAAACCTAAGCTGATTTACATTTTATTACTTACATAAAATCGATTCTTTTATAGTTTAATATAAAAATAATGATTTAATTTACCAAGATTTTAATTACAAGAGTGAATAATTAGTCACATGTTATAAGGATTAACTCGGATTTAACTTTTAAAAAAAGTTTGCACTCGCAGCTTTTTCAAGCCGACATGGCTGCATAACTACCTAGTCAACATTTGAACAGAATAAAAATCGTGAATTTAACAGCAAGCGAAGAGTGATGAGCACAGATAAAAAACTAAAAAATAGGTTCCAATCATTCGCTCGTTCCATTCACCGGACGAGCGGTAACGGATAATTCAATTCATTCGGTCAAAAGCGATCTTTCGAAAAATGTAAAATACCGCGAATTCGTTGCTAGACGCAGCCCAGCGGACAGGCTGGGTCTCTAATCACGTTCAGCTACGAGGGCGTGAACAGCCGGTGACGTCATTGCAAATTGGACTGATTTAATTTACAAACACTTTTCGATCATCTAGCAATTTTTTGGGTCTAACCTTACCAAATAAAAAAATCATAAACTTTTCTCACCGATTTTAAAGATCCACTTTAATAGGTCCGGTAGGTGATGAGTGAGGTAATGGAAATTTTCCTCCAAAAAAAAAACAATCAGAAAGACTTTACGTAGCAAGTGTATAATACCTAGGTGGATGAATCATCGATACCCGCAGGTCAAGCGCCGCCGAGCCCCTCCCACGCCGCTCTATTTATAATCACTCGCGAATCTCTTTGACATTATTTCAGAATGCCTGAATATACACAAATCCGTAATTCCACGGAACGAGGTGTTTTGTAGGTAATATTAAGGATGTAAGACGGGGCAGTCGACTGTCCCAGTGATAGTATTGTTATATGTTCCAAAGGTAATGTTTGTATGATGATCACGAACATCCAGGAGTTTAGGATGTTACTTATATAGAGATAAAGCTGGAATAATCTCATTTAATAAATACGGTATTTTATCAGTCAGTTTTTAATTTAACACTTCGGAAAGGCCTTTGCTTAGAAGAAACGCTGCAATAAACTCTGAAGGAAGTCATCTAATAAACATAAGCAATTTGTAATAAGTTTATCACTTACCTAACTTGCAGCTGACAATACTAATTATCGTATAAAACGACTAACAGACTAACAATTCTAATTGGAACAATACGAGACTATAACAATAATACATTATATTAATCCACCGCTTAATTGATTCGAATATGAATTATGTTGATAATAAACTGGCAAATTTAATTGAATTATCGGAGGTTTCGAGATCATGCAATGAATGGGTAGTAATTAGTAATATTACAAGAGCGGAGTCAAAACATATCATCTACATACAACGGAGGCCGGAGTAGGTTTTCATGTACGACTGATTATAAGAGACATTGTTAATTTGACTCGTGTTATTGTAGACTCTTGTATAATGAATTTGGGAGTATTAGGTACTTACTATACGAATACATAATCAAGTTAAATTATAACCATATTAATGTAAAAACACAGACAAATTTGTCTGTCTGTCTGTCTGTCTGTCTGTCTGTCTGTTGCTCTTTCACGCCTAAACGGCTGAACGGATTTTGATGAAATTTGGTATGGTAATAGATGATAACCTAGAAATGGACATAGGCTATAAATAATCACGCCATCGTTCTTAGGGGGTAGGCAGTAGGCAGATAACTAAATTGAGACAGTGATTTTTAGTCGTTTTGGTTGGGACTTTTGCTCTATTGCTCTATATATTATAAATGCGAAAGTAACTCTGTCTGTCTGTCTGTTACGCTTTCACGCTAAAACTACTGGACCGATTTAAATGAAATTTGGTACAAAGAAAGTCTGGAGCTTCAGAAAGGACATAGGCTACTTTTTAACCGGCTGCAAAAAAGGACGAGTTCCACGCGGACGAAGTCGCGGGCAGAAGCTAGTATTATATAATTATTAGAATGTATGAACAATTTTCAAGAAAACAGAAATGTCAACAGTAGTTGACACAGATATTATCTATCACACCTGTTTTATCTAACATATCACGGAAAAACCACAGAGCATAATTAGTGGATTTAAAAATCTGCAACACCATGTAACAGCAATGCATGGCTTAATTGAAGTGGTTACCACTTTATTCCACCAACGTGTAAAATAATATTTAAAGTAGGCACAACGAAACTGGGTCACGTGTACACTGACAGTATTATATTTCTGTTGGTTAATGTTTTTCTTTGTGCGGTCGTCAGATTTCTTTGAGTGCCTCCAATAAAACCTTAGTACTCCACCAAATTGCTATATCACCTTCGTAAGCAGCAAGAATAACTCAGGCTCGTCACCTCCCAGAATTTTTTTTCAAACAGAATATAAGCGGATCTATAACATACATGTAACTATAACTATAACTAAGAAACCCGACCAGCTCGCTAGCTCATGTGAGATTTGCGAAGTCTATCCGACATGCCCCGGTCCGGGTCGCCGGCTCAGCTCTCGGCGACTAGCTGGAATCAATCCTCAACTAATTAAAGAGAAGCGCCCTTGTAAACGCTCCTCGCCGGAACTTCGCATTAATCTTTATTAACGAGTTCGCAACTTGGACGATCCCGATCCGACTGTTCCGAGTCGGAAAATATAACTGCAAGAATATCGTCCTACAAAGAGATACCGTAACAGACTAACGCAAGCATACCTCGACGATACCCCAGTTTTATTAAAATACCTTCCTGAGCCATGGAAATGTTATGCCCTTTGAAGTTAGCTAAAAGTGACGATCACAAAGGTGCCGAATGCAATAATTGCTAGTCAGTCGAAGAAGGAAGACATTTATAAACGCTGACAAACGACTGAAATTTACTTAATCAGTGCCCGGCGTTCAAATTCGCTTAAAGGATTACGGGCGACCCCTATTTATCACAATAACGGACAGGAAACGCTTTAAAGATCCGAATTTATAGGAGGCGTTTTAAAAAGAACGAAATCCATAAAGGGAGAGCTTATGCATTCATTAGATACCTATGTTCGGAGAGTCGGCGTCAATTCTCGGAACGATGCAGGTACGGGCGGTCTGTTTACTTTCTTTGGGTCAACTCCGCCACGAATAGGTGCCAGTAAAAACTGGCCTCGACGTGAGCTAGCTGTATCGATCAGCTTCACGGACCGTCGGCAAACAAAAGGGAATCTTGATTGCGAATACCTTATCGGATAACGGTATAATAAAATAATTTGTCTGCAAGTCAAGAATACGATAATAAATCTGGAATAATATAAATAATATTGGAATACACAAAGCCTTGACAAGCCAAATATTACGAGACGATAAAATTTAAATTCCATAATAGGCTGATAATTTTGGTGACCAATTTTGAACAGCAGACGCAGACGAGGATAAGTTAACGAAGTCTAATAATACTATAGGATTTATGTTTATACATGCAGCCTATAGTACGGTTTCCAGTTTAGTTCGGCAAAAGACTGCCTTTGAAAAGTTTTCGAATACGTTCATTTCGGATCGACATCGACGTCGACAGTGAAAGAAGTTTGGACATCGCCCAAACTCGGGGAATACTTTATTGGTTCTAAACAGTACGACACGAAAAGGGAACAACAAGTTCTTCGAGAGGGACTTTAATTAAATAGCTCGAGGACTCGCCGCGTGCGAGTACCCACACTATCGAGGCGCACGCCGGCCACCGCCGCCGCCGCGACACACCACACGCTTTCAGCTCTCCAAGCTGCACTTTAACGACGGAAAAATAAAACCCGAGCTTTCAGCGCAGCCTTTTCTTCCGTCATATCTCTGAATTTTCACAGTAAACATAAAACCTTAATGCATTTTAAGATAAGCCGGTCCCCGTGCAGGACGAATGCGAATTTAAATTCAGCGGAGCGTTCGGAGCGGAGGCAATCAAAGTTGCCAAATGAAAAAGTTGGACAAACCGATCCTTTGCACGGTTTGTTTGCTTCTTATTTCTCGTTTGCGCTTCTTTATTATTTTTTACGTTCCGCGTGAAGTTTGGAGTGGGGTAGAGGAATTTATCGTGGAGGTTTTTCGGGTGCGTGACGGCGACGTATGCGAGTCGAGTGGCTCCCAGAGGGCGCGGCGCGGAGACAAATGAGATTTATGGCGATATGCGATAACGCGTGCTGCATTACAACTGGTGCTCGTTTGTCTAAATCATGCTGCTCTCTAACGTCCTCGATTCCCGCGCACATGTTACTGAATGCTGAGTTATTGTGGACAAACATCCACTCCAAAATGTATGACATAAGAGGTTACAATACGATCCTGTATCATACTGATGGTAGAATGTTTACAGTCCACGCTGCCTTGCATGTGAAGTTTCACATGCAGTGTCGATTTGAACCATTTGCCTTATTTAAAACAGTTTATATAATCAAGACCAGCTTTCAGCGTATACAAGTTATATAATATTGAAATGAAGCAATGGAAAATTACCTAAGTACATCTCTGAAATTATGAACTCTTATAATTTCTCAGTTAATGTTGTATGGAGCTTCCGTTACCTCTGTAACGGAAACTTCTCATCGTGGTTAAATTTTTAATGAAACTAAGTATCTAGTAACAGCTTTAACTTGCGTATTTTATTTGCTGACGTGTCGAAAACTATACAGTACCCATATTCACGAATAGGAGCTAGACTGAGCTGACGATAGTCTATCTTCAGCGTTAGAAAAACCGCGAAGACATGAAAAATTATTAACAATAGATTTTTTTGCGGCAAGTATTGATCGCGGCAGCCATAACGCCAGTCGGTATTAATCACTGAATCCCACTGCCACATTTCTTCGGTAAATGAACATATTTTGTGTCGGACACAATGTGGAGGGAATGTGGGTCACGAGGCACAATCAATAGCCGGCGTCGTGGTCAATCATTCGATCGACTTTACACCACGTTTGTGTCGCTTTGTTGACTTTCCAGTTTCGACTCCCAAGTTATTGGAAGTAGGTACTTAATCAAAACAACACAACTAACAGTACGTTCAAATCAAATTCGTTTGAAGTAACGTTTTACTGTAATCGTTGACGTGAACCGGACGGGTTGTTTATTCTATAAGTAGAATAGTCTAGACCATTTTCTGTTAATTCCTTTAATAATTGAAATAGAGGCACAGTTTTTGTTTGATTTATTAAGTACACAATAACTATTAGGTACTTACTTAATTGTTTAAAATTACTCCTCTACTTTACTATGTAAATTTCTATCACTACCCATCTACTTATTATAATTTTTGACGAAAAATAAAAAACGAGACTAATTATAATGTAAATAATAATATATCCCATTAATAATATCTAATGATATTACAGAAAGACAAACAGAAATGATCATTATTTTTTTCTAGTTGTAAATGCAAAATTAAGTGCACGAGAAATGTTACAAAAAAACATGGAATAAACTTTAATTTAATATACAACTTTAAACTGTCATCTAAAGGATCACGTAATGCCACATATTTAAAATGTTATATTCATCATACGAAAAGTACTCTTGATTTTAATGACGCTTTTAGCCGATGTCATTACCGGGGCGGATCATAAATACATGCGAAAAACCGATGCGACCTATTTCCAGGATATCTGATTTAATTACGCACCGGCAGCGACACATATATCGTTTTATTAAATAAATCAAAATGCAATCTCGTTTGCGGCAGCGGTTTAAAGAGAAGTAATGCCGTTTGCTCAATAATTAATATTGATGGAAGCTCGTTTGCAATATTTTTTATTTACGTACCTATGTGGAGCTGTGTTTATTGGAAGAATATCCATCATACCTTTAAATTAAGTAGGATAAGGAATAAAATTTTGTAAGTTGCTTCAATATCCCGTGACCCAGTAATCATTCAGAGCACACGCTGGTGAACCTCCCTTACATTTAAATATACAATTTAATTTCTATTGGCTGAACTGATTATCGAGTGGACATGGAAAAGTGGCAGAATGGATATGTTACTTCTATAATGACAGTATTTCTTTCTTGATAAATACATCTACCGATCATACTTCATGATTTAATTCTTCTCGCTAGATAAAATTTGGTACCTATGGAGATAGTTTAAATCCCGGAGATAATCATTAGATGATAAAAAAACCTTCGAAGAAGCTGAACTAATTGACGCGTCATCTAATGTGCCTGATATGATTCTACGCAGATGAAGCCGCGGATAGAAGTTAGCGTAAGTATAATAAATCAAATATCTAAACGTGATTTGGATTCCAGACCGCACTATCGGAACAATTGGACCACAAATACTGCATAATATTGCGAGCTCGTCGCAAATCGGACCAAACAAATGTTTGGAGATAAACGGACTATTTGTAGGCACACAATGATCAAATCATTGGATGCAATATAAACAGATCTGACTCGTTTGTTTATAACACTGGGTGAACATGATATAATTTAGCATTAGCATCCTAAAACAAACACATAACTATACCATAGGTAAGTATTATTATTATTCTAATAACAATTCAGTCTTTATAAAACCACAAGCGCAGATTTTTTGCATATTTTACTGGCAAACTACCTCCGGCATTGCATATTAAAAGGCTAATCGAATTGAATAGGGACATAAACGCGTTGGCATTCACCGCAAAACATCTGTGCAGTTGCGGAAATTAAAAAAAACTTGCACCTGTCATGCACTTGACAAGTCAAGACGGCAAAAAACGAGGGTCGTTTTCAATAGAGATTTTGCTGTAAACGGCAAATGCGTTAAGCACTTGTTGATGTTTTGATCAGGATGGTTTATGGATCTTGAAGAGTGCATTATGGGGGTTTGTGCTCCGTTTTACATTTTTATGGCGCCGGTGATGTTATTCAAATTTCAAGCATTTGTTTTTGTTACGTTCTACGCATACTTTTATCACTTTACCTAAATATATAATTTGATTCGATTTTTCGATGTAGATAGAAGTCATAAACTGTCCCTACATGTGATGAGTTTTGTAAAGTTTTTGTAATGCTGTATCTATTCCCTATTACAACAGCTAACTCGTATTACAAATTTCTCTAATATAACGTTCAAACAAACAGGCTTCGTAAGTTTCGTTACAGTGAAGTACGAGCATCTCCTTTCATAGTCCATACAAAGGCAAGTTCGCGTTGAAACAATGCTATCCTTTATTGTATTCTCTAGCACATACAAATATAACTCCTCTATTGTTTCTTGTTAAATATATTCGGTTGTTTGTGTATTTTGGATATTACACAATTTGTGAATAAAAATACTCTAATAATTGGCTAGTAAGTACAATGCATCATAAAACCAACAGAATACAGTAATAATACACCTACTCTTAAACCTCCTTATTAGTTAAAGTACCTTGTAAAAACATAAATTAAGAAAATAATATCTCTAAAAAAATGCAAAAAATAGCAGTGTTTGCTTTTATGAACTTTTATAAAACTATCACTTTGCGATGAAGATTGAATCTAATCTGTTGCCACAGACAATCACGTTTTCCTTCTGTCAACCGATACGTTTAAGTCATACTTTTAAACTCCTCGGCTAACATTTAGTAGAAAAACCTATTGTCCTACGCTGTGCCATAAGAATCCAAATATACACTAGGCATTACTAAGATACATCGTAAGACTGCCCGAACCTATTCACCGGGGAATAGGCATTGTACGTTGGCAGTTAGGCCCGCAACATTTTTGTCGTCTTTTCTAACAACCTCACATTTGTGTAGATAATAACTAGGTATGTAGGTACAGTATTACGACGGGCGTATTACATAAGCTAATACGAAACATACTTTCCTCTTTTATATCTAAAAGGACAAAAAATGGTGTAAAGTATGTTCTATTAACCGTATTTCACCTTTCTGAAAGGAGAGTAGGGGGTTAGTACTAAAACAAATACCTACGACGATCCACTTTTTAAAAGAATCCTTTGGACCAAATTCTAAGTAAATTCCTGAGCTAGTGTTAACAGTTCAGTGAACAGATATTTTTTTATAAATGAACAGACATTTCTGATATTTTATTAAAATCTAGAACCATAGTCATTATGACTTGCGTTATCCTTTAGTACCTATTTATTAAAAAACTTGCTTTATCACGGCCATTAAGCTCACGTTCAAAAGTTTTAATTAAAATTGCCTTCAGGTTGATTAGTTACTACGTACTGTTACAGAACAGTAAAATATATTAATAGTTTAATAAACTTGTTATCTGATATTATTATATTATTATTTTACATAGAGCAATTACCTATAACTAATATATTTTTTTTAATATTACGGATTTATTTATTAAAATTAACATATTTTACGGTTTTCTATACCTATGTGTCATTATTTATTGGCTATGCCCAATAGATACTTATCTTTGTTAGGTATAGATAATATAGATATGTACTCAATTCATTTCAGTAAAGAAGATGACTCATTTACACAACTCCTGCTATTACAGATGGTTCGTAAACATTGAAACTCAGACGAAGTGTCTGGCAACAAACAGAAGCACATGATGTCACGCTGATGTATGTAAATGATGGATTAATCATTCAATAGGCGCTGATGACCGCAGTCCCACATGAACGAAACCTAGTCCGAGCGTTCAGGACCTGGCCGATTGAATATGTATTAGGTATTGTACCCGCCATATTGAATTTCGGCACCATGATATTTGAATACTAAATCAGCTTCAGGGCTGGCAACCTTGACGATCATTATTTATTTTAGTAACGTGTTTATGGCGTACATTAATACTTAATTATTATTTACTGCACTGCGATCCAATGATGCGCATAATATTACATATTTGTATTGTATGCTGATATGAATACGTCTAAATGAAACGTAAAAATATTGCGTTATATACCAATGAGATTCAATTCAATCAATTTTGGATACCTAAAAGTGAAGTTAAGAAACTTACAGCTCTCGTAATACGCATTACTCTGGCCTCTCGATTTGGAATTTCCGACTAAAAATAAGGAGTTTCTAATTTTAACCAAACAAAAATATGTGAACCTTTTTGAGTTGGGAATTTTGTTTCGAAACATGACAATGACAGCCCTAATTGAGTTTGAGAGGCTGCTCGGCGACCTAAGGTGAATTAATTCGTGTTTGTATAGGAAATCACGTGAAACACTCCCTTGTAGGTGAGCCGGCGGCGGGTCTAATGGGCGCCACTAATATTACTTGGCATATAATAATAACATTGGGAAGCACCTAGGTATATAATATTTAGGTGGTTGTATGACAAAAAAATATATTTTCAGTTTAAAATTCATACCAGAAAGTACCTATTAAGACCTTTCTCGGTCGTAATTCGTCTAAGAGTGTAAAACAGGGGATGGTTTGTACAAAGCTTTCAAAGTTATCAACAAATTTAACAAAATTCTGGTCACGAAAGTAAGTGCTATTCATTAAAAAACTCTTTAATTAAGCTATTCAGTTTTCGGACAGCGGTAAATGAACGAGAAGCGAGTTATTCCACAGATAAGATACCTACGTAGCAACTCCACAGATAAGATACCTACGTAGCAACGAACTGGATGCACCGGTCGCGTTCAAGATCGGCCGTCATCCTCGGCAGCGGAATGTACAATACAATGAAAAATCAATAGACGACCGTGCTAGGAGGTACCTTCTTAACAACCTAACTGTCATAACAAACTAGGCATAGACAACTTTTACCAACATCGAAATAATAAATCTTAATGTTGCCAGTGGTTGGATAATGAAAACAAAATTAGATAATCTATTTTTTTAATTGCCTAATCTGATTCTGCTAAACATAATACAGTGTATAGGCTAAATAGAGTTTCAATAAACCGCGTCGGCCACAAACACCTACGATACATATCAAATTTTCCGATGAAATTCATATTCAATTAGGAATTTAAGCTTCAGGGCAATAATTATTTACTAATTGAGTATCGTCATTAAAATTATAGCTCGACAGCTCAACAATTAACTTCGCAAATATTTCCCATCGTATCTATGTATTAGATAAATAAAGGGATTTTAAACCGTGAAAATTCGATAGACACACACTGCATTGAAAGGAAATGAGGAGATTAATTCTAGATACGTTCTTTATAGTTCTCAATAATGTTTACTACATTAGAAACCCGATTTTTGAAAAGTTTATATGAGGTCATATTTTTATTAATTTATATAAATATAAAAATATTAAATAAATAGGTAGGTACATAATAAAGTTATATAACTACACGTACCCTAAAATCTTTATACCTACTTAAATTGCTTCCATTTTCTTATTAGCTAGAATAGCTAACGACTAATGCACACTATTCATTCACTGAACGTAGGCGTTTGTTCACATCAATTACTGTGGCAACATCACCCAATTTACATGGACAATAGAAATGCTTCTTTTTTCTAGAAATTGTCTTCTTTCATAAACGAAAACATTTTCGTAGTTTCATTAAATAAGTAGTATTTTTGAATACCCACAATAAACAATAATTTTTAATCTTTTTAGAGCTTAAAATGTGAAACAATAGGTAGGTAATATTGATCTTATTTAAAATACCAATATGTATTAGTAGTTACCTATTTAATTTACTTACCTTATACCTATTTTTGACCTAAAATTAAGAAACCTCTATAATATACTGTATCTAATCAGTTTTAACGGTATATTAGTTCTTCTTGCATAGCTTTATGGTGTTTGTATAGTGATAATAATTATCTTTAGCACAGGTGATTTCTTATCAGTTGTAAATATAGTTACATAAGGGTAAAGAAAGGAACCTAAGACACCTACAATATAGCTGAAAACTAATATTCATTCTGGACTGAAAGGATTGTTGGGAACAACGCAGTATTTTTTTTATTATGCAGCTAATATACGAATTTGCCATCTTCGAAATAGTGTTCTCTGAATTTACTTCTTCTTCATAATAAAATTTGTAGAACTACGGAAGCCTGGCCAGTGGGGCGAGGCGGGTTTGCATGCTTTTCTATTGATTATTTCATTCTATCTTCTAAATCCTATCTATCTCTGTCCGTCAATATTCTGAAAATTTATAATAAACATCTAAAATAAGTAGGGACCCAATATATCATTATATTAACTGTTTCTTCTTAATAAAACTTGTTTTATATTAGCAACATAGTCATACCTCGCACAATCCTATGTTTAGCCTGATAGGTAGGTAAGTACTTTATTTTTATAATAACATTTTTCACTTTAGCATCAATAAAATAAATATAGTTAATCATATATTCAAGATTTTCATGAACTATTGTAATATTATGTGAAATAGAAATTTTATACTCAAGCATCAATATTAGAATTAACAAAGTTTATTTAATTTAGAAAGAGAAATATTTTTTCTTGATGGTCTTTAACTTTACATAAGACCTAATTATATACCTACATACGACTGTACATAGGACTGCATGCGAAATGGTAATTGAACTCGGAAATTAAACAATAGTCCAATAAACCGTATGATTCTGTCGAGACGACGCCTACGTCGCGAGAATGCACGTGTGTGCACGCCGTGTGCAGCGAGCGCCGACTCGGAGAACCCACCAGCAGAAGTCGTCGGGCCGGTTCTCGAGCCTCCGACACCCACGACCCGCCGACGACACAATAATCACACTCAACGCGCTTTAGAAAGTCAACCTAGGAAAATAACAGTATCCAACACATCCACAAGAAAATTGCCAGGTGCTTCTCCCCCACAAAATAAAAAGAGAACACCACAACGAAACGTCAAGTTTAAAATTATAAGATAAAAATAAATCTTAACGCCACAAAACTTATAAATAAGATCGAGATGTAGGTAATTTAATATTTTACAACATTGTTTATAAATACGACAGAGTATGATAAAAAAATAAAAATACAGGTGAATTATAATTACGAACCTTCATTGTCGTTGTTTCCTTCGGCTTTGTGCGCCGAAGCCACCAAAACTCCCAGGCACAAAATGCTCAAAAATCTCACAATCATTTTAACTGCTTTAATCCAGCACAGTAGTCACAGTTTAATTGAAAATAACAAAATTTACACTTTCGACATACTCAAACGTACGACACTCGCGCTGCGAAGCAGCGATCGGCCACTTTCGCAAATGGCGGATGACGGATGTGATTTCATCGATTGCATTCGAGACGGCGCGTTTGCGAAGCTAGCTAAGTTTTTTAAAGCTGTGCACTCACTGCGGAGAATTTGAAATGTTGCCAGGATATAAGAATTTAAAGCCATTTATGAAATAAATTATTCTATTTAAACAATATTTTATATACGCACTTTCAAATTTATTTTGTTTTAGATATTTTTTAAGACTTGTTTAATAGTATAATGCAAAGTCAGAACCCGTTTTAACAACCCACGACGAGGAACTTGTATCGGATTTCCAATAAGAATTTAGGTAGTTGCCTAATCATGGCAAACAGATCGTGGAGATCTGAGTTGTTTTTAACTCTGTCTATTTTACTTATGCCTTTCTAGACTCAATACAATATTATTATATTATTATGTTTACATGTCAAAAATAAGTTGTACCTACTTTAAATTTCCGAATTTAGACGTGTATTATATTTAAGATTAATTTTCTTATACTGTTTTTTATCTTAAAATAGTAAATTCTATTTTCTTAGTGACTTTTAATTTTATTATATACTTAGCACCTTTATCAAGTCAGAAAATCGTCACTATAACCAATGGAATTTTGGGTAGTTTACTAATATCTAAACAATGTATATCATAACTTGTACGGAAAATAAACATAATGTCAGTGAACTAATTGACATAAATAATAACATTAATTTAATCTGTACAGGAGCTATATTACTTATGTTATAAATAGTAATAACTGAGTATGAAATACTATGGTGTTCAAAAGAATCTATCAATGAGGTATACCTAACTAAGTAGGTACTTTCATTATATTTTATTATTATAAATCATTCAATTACGTTACCTAAATTTACAGAAATGTTGACTTTTTAGGAAGATTTAGTTGGTATTTTTATAACAATTATATATACCTACTAGTGAAATAAAAAAATACTTACCAGTTTATGATTGTTTGTAATAAGCATTCTCTATAGTGTATCGCAATCTTAATATTATGACAAGTGGTTTTAGTAAACGCACCAAATGCGTGATGCTAAGAAAAAGTAAATGCGCACTCATTTATTTCATGTGGCAACACTGCAGTTTCGAAAGTTCAATTTCGCATGGCGGACGTGCAACGAGATTCGGATATTTGTTGGTGATAATTTCAATTATCTCGTTGTGATTCCTTATGGAAGGACAAATTCAAATGCTGTTATTTCTTTGTGGACGTGCGTTATTCATACCATAACATTAGATGATGCTGTAGTGTTATTATTTGTTGAATTTGTGTGAACTGCATAGTTTTTCTCAAAAATGGGAAAATGTGACGAAGCCAATGTTGAAGTTAGTATGGGGGACTCGGCGTCCCCCATGAAACCTGACAATTTTACGTTTACCGTGCCCCCGGAGGCGCTTGTCTTCGAGCCGACACCGGAAGAGTTCCTGGACCCACTGGCGTACATCAGCAAAATAAGGCCAGTGGCAGAGAAGTCCGGAATATGCAAGATCAAACCCCCTGCGGTTAGTGCTCTTTGTTACAAAACATCAATAACGTATGCCTATACACAAATAACAACGTTTTTTACAGAAAATCATCGTTTTAAAGTGGTTTTCTAACCCTAAAAGCGCACGCTAATAGTTGTGTGATGCAACCATATTAGCTCGCCTGTTACTCTTGCGTGTTATCTATTTTAACTTTTTAGGGCGTAATCCCTTCCAAAACGTGTCAAATTCGGTAAAAAATGCTTATGTAAAAGTGAAATGCATTTTGTTGTTATTAAATGCATAGGCATATTGTGCACAGAAGGCAGGTTGCCATCTTGTCTTGTGCCCTCCTGCCTACGATAGTTTTCATAAAAAAATAACTATTGCGACGTTTTAGTCGCGAGTAACTGTACTGCCACGAAATACAGGCTGGCTAGTTCAATACTGTTGATTTTTTTTAACTGTTGGGCCATTTTAAGTTGTAAAGATCAGTAAGCTAGTGGGTAGTGACTGTGATATGTATAGCCACATAGAAACTGCATGAATTAGTGCAATGAAAGGCCTAAAACTTCACTCATTTTATTTTATGCACTAAAGTATTTCCTTCTACTACTACTAAAATATCTCATTGTATTGCATAATGTAATGGATCAAGATATTATAAATGTCATTTTTACAAACAGAACAGTATATATAATGATTTTTTATTAAATTGATCAAGGCAGCTGTCAATGCTTTGTTTGATGACTGGATTTAAAAGTCATATTGTATGTGATTTTATTATTGATTGGAATGTATAGGCAAAATTTCTTTAGATACAGGTAAATGTGTTTTACTAAATTGTGATCTTTTACCTATGATATCCCTATTTATTTATTACATGATTTTTGAATTATATTTACTTATATAGGGTCTTGTATTTCAACATTGCTTATACTTATTTTTTAAATGTCATCAATCTTTAATCAATGAATTAGAAGTATAAATAGAACATAGAAATGGTCAGGAATCTACGGAACATAAGTCCATAAATAATTCGCAATACTACTAGGACAACTAAGAGTAAGCCATTTTTTGTTCGCCCAACAGTGCAAACCATAATTTAAACTCAACAGTAGGTACCTAATATGTAATACTATTATGCATGTTCAAAAAAATAAATGATTAAATTTAAATCTGTTATATTATAAAAGAAATCAGTAATTCTATTTTTTTTTCTTTTTCTTTTCAAATTAGTGACCTTAGAGTTTTTAGTTTTCTTTATTTTTAAGAATTGCTAGCTCATAACTCATACGTAATTACCAAAATAATAATTATTATCTAAATAAATTATTAAAAATTTACCCTGAGTACTTATCTCAAATAACTTGCTGTGTGTAGAATTAAAAATTATATACTTGGCTAGCTTATGTAAATTAATAATAGTGAAATAGAGGTCAATAGATACTGCGGCATACAATGTCAAATTAAATTGTATGCAAGTAGCAATGTTGTTACATTAATATATTATGAGACCTGAATACAATCCACAAGCTTTTATCATCATAATATTATAAACCTGAAAGTTTGTAAGAATGTGTAAATGTTCCACTTTCATGCAAAAATTACTGAATGGATTTATTAAAACTCTATAATAATATAGCTTATACATCGGAATCACATACATATATATATGCTATATTGCATAACAATATTGTGTAAAATACTTATCTTGCGCAGACAAAGTTGCAGGCAGAAGCTAGTTAAATGTAGAAGTTGTGTGTGGGTTTCTTGACAAGTTCCTTTAACACAGCACATTTAGTATATTGCTTGTTGAAGTGACTAATTGTAAATGTAAAATATAATTGCGTAATTACTCATGGGGTTAGTTTGGACAGCACAAGAACTAAGTAAACAAGATAACAAATATAATTTTGAGTTTACATAATAAGTAATTGTTAATTTTACAGACAAGTGGTATCTGTTTTTGGCTAAATTGATGAATAATGTCAGTCATTTTGTTATCATAATAAGAATGAGCTTACTATAGATTGTCTTATTTTAATGATTGCTTTTAATTATTTTTTAAAGATGTACCTATTCTTGCAGTAACCTGAAATTAAGTAAATAAACAAAGCTGGCAGCTCATTGAACTTCTGATAAATGTTTAGAATGCTGGGTCATTGCTCCGTGAATAAAATTATTATGTCAATACCACTAGGTAACTGTAAATATAATGCCAGGGTAGTATACAACCTTGATCTGGTCAAGTTTCAATAAAATAAATAATCTGGGATATTGCTAATTTCAGTTCCAGCTGTCTGTTCCAGTTGTTGTTTTAAGTCCAATGTGGTATTAAATAAAGGTAGTTGGTGCTATATATTTCCAAACTAAGCAAATATTGTGTGTTATTATTATTATTTTTTATCTTTACAAAATTCACAGCATTTGGTTCACTGTGACACCAGGTTCTTTTATGCTAAGAATTGTATGTTTGTAGGTATATATGGTACTAGATCACAATTACTCATTATTACATCTGCCAGAATTAGACTTGATAACTCCCAGGTTTCACTCTCAATCACTAGGCAGCAAGTCTAAACAGTAAAAAATCAAGGTTTATTATTGTACATATTTATAAACACATGGGAACCAAAAAAAATAACTAACTTGTAGTTTGGGTCAATAACCACTCAGGTATCTGGAGTAATTTGTGGCTATGACATACAAAATCATATTTCAATACTGTGCCCGTTGCCCGGCTGCATGCGTGCAGGCTACGAACCACAACTGATAGTGTTTTGTTTGCATTTGCAAGTACCTACACTGATGTTATCTTAAATATGTGTGATTACATTTCACATTTGAACAGAGTGAGCTTGTAAGATTCTTGTTGTTCTTACCTACTCAACAGAGGAAAAGACAAAAGGAAGTGTTATAGCTAATAAGAGCTTGTAAAAACCTCAACTGAATAAATATATTTTTTATTTTATTTGTTTACATACTACCAAAAGTGAAGAGACAGAAAATTTAATGTAACTACATTTTAACACATTTTGTCTTCATAGGTTTACCTACATGTTTGAAAATGTATACTATTATATCCAATTAAGCGTGAGTTTGGTTTTGTTCAGTAGTCAACTTATGGCAATCTTTAAACAAGGCCAATGGTAATAATGTATTCTATGAATTAACTAGTAGCATAGTTAGGATCACTGTTATGTATACATAGTACATTAAACCTTATGAAATTAGTAAGGTAATAAAAAGGAAATCATCATAATCATTATTTATTTATTAGTCAACACTAGTACAGTAGTTTTAAAACTAGAGTAGTAAGAAAACTAAATTCCTTGTTATTGTTACAGCATTGGCAGCCACCATTTGCAGTGGACGTGGACCGTCTCCGGTTCACTCCGAGGATACAGCGGTTAAATGAACTAGAGGTCAGTTTTATTTAATTTTTTCCTGTACAAGATACAGCTGGGTAACATAATAACACTTTAAATTCCTATTCAACACCTTTACAAAAGAAAGAGTTGAATAAAGTTTAAAAGATTGTATGTATTACTTATTATGTGTTAAGCAAATTTATTAACTATTTATTTCGATAGCTAAACACTATCACCACGTCATAACCGCAGGAAACCTCAATAGCAATAAGTACTAATTAACAACATAAAAACTAAAAATAAATGATTATCCCATTATAGTTTTATTGCTTACCTTCCAGCTCCATTATCAGATCATGATGATTATACATACAATGACATACATTCATATTATGTATGTATAATAAAAATATTTACTATTTACCTATTTTATAAAATAAGCATTGTTCCCAGTACAGTAGTTAAAAACATAAACTTTTGCAAAAAAATCGTAATTACAGGTAAAAATATATTGTGAGTCCTTTTTTTTTTTCATATTCTTGGATCGTTTTCAATCGGTTGTTGAAGGCAATTTACTTAATTGAACTACAATTTATCATCCAGCCATTATTCAATAGCATAAAAAGAATGTCTAGGTACATAGTCGCTAGGCATCATAGCTGATAATACTAATTAAATGTTCACTATATGTAACTCTGTATACAGCGTGATGCTCCAAAGCTAGTCATTGTTATACAGGTTGGATATTTCAGCTGGAGCAGTAGACAATGCCTTACTGACAGCTCTTTGTCTCTGAAAGTAATATTCCAGTTAATTTTGAACATGGATAATGCAGAAACTAGATATAATAATTTCTGATGCCTTCGCGGTTATAACAACAACTATAACGGATTAAACTCTCGTATTTATTTTATTTGATTAGGTTTTGAAAACGACAGTTCCCATATTCGTAGCAAAACTGAGCTGAAGACAGTCTCACGCTAAACTTTAGCGTTATACAACAGAGTGAAAACCACACAACTATTAATAGTGGTGCCAAGGCTTTTTACCGACTTTAGAGAACCATAAAACTAATATGGAATATTCAAAAACGAATAAGATTAATCGACGTTGAAATTCCAGGCCATCACCCGGGTGAAGCTGAACTTCCTGGACCAGATCATCAAGTTCTGGGAGCTGCAGGGCTCCTCGCTGAAGATCCCCACCGTCGAGCGCAAACCGCTCGACCTGTACTCGCTGCACAAGATTGTCAAGGAAGCCGGTGAGTCGAGGGCTCTCGAGGCATATTTTATAACAAATCGTAATATAACGTTCAAGGGAACACATGTTGTCTGTCTACTGGACAAAGCATTCATCCATCATTTTGCATGCTTTTTTAATTCCATTGTGTCCATCTTCAATTCAATAATTCTAGAACACTTAAAGTGATCCAATGCTATCAAAGATTCCCTATAATTTAGGTCACGTGAAAAAGAACCGTGTCAAATAAGTATTTATAAAATGACGTGTATCAGACACCAAATTGTAATCGAAGCAGCCAAAGACGTTTTGCAGTGTCATACAAGAAAACTAATAAAATTGTTTCTGGAAAGAGTCGAGATTTTATGTGTGCGTATGTTTGAATTGTACAGGTGGCTTCGACACGTGTTCAGCTGAGAGGAAATGGACGAAGATCGCGCGGCGCATGGGACACCCGCAGGGGAAGGGCATCGGGTCCATCCTGAAGAACCACTACGAGAGGATCCTGTACCCGTACGACGTGTTCAAGAGCAGCGGCGCCGCCGGGGACGCCAAGGAGACGGTGAGCCCCTCGCCGAGAGGAGTTTATAAAGAAACAGAATAGTACAGTCAGCGTCAGAGATATCTGATGTTGTGTGCTAACTAGCCAGTCTGATGCTGACTAATACAATAGAGGTCCCTATTAGTTATTTTCTACCTATAATTTTGAGAGATATTTCAGTAGGTATACATAATAAGTTTTGTTATATGATGAAATGCTTTATAACAGTATTTTTTGACCAACGCTTTAGTTTAAGTCGTCGATAATTACGCAATTTTACTACCGAGCATAACCAGTGTTCCAGCTGATTTACAAAGCACAATGTTATTATAGAAAATCGAAGTGAAAGGCGAGCAGACCCCCGAGAAGGCGAACACAACCCGGAGCCGGTCCAACTCGAAGTGCCCCCTCGCGGCCACCCCGCCCCCCGCCGCGCGCCGCTACAAGCACGAGCCCGACCCCGCCGCCGAGGGCAGCCACGCCGAGGGCGCGCTCCACCACGCCTCGCACGGCTCACACGGCTCACACGTCGCCTCACACGCCTCACACGCCTCACACGCCGCCTCACACGCCTCACACACCGCGCACACCGAGCACAGGACGCCCGTCAAGGAGGAGAAGGACAAGGAGAACGGCGAGCAGCGGCGCAGCCCGCGCGAGAACAAGTGGATGTCGAGCGGCGGCAGCTGCGGCGCACGCGCCCGCGTCACGCGCTCCACGCGCCTGCGCGAGCACCGCATGTCCAACATGACCGTGTCCGTCACGCCCGCGCCGCCCCCGGACCCCGCCGACCCCGCGCACCCTGGACACGCCGCCCTCGCCGCCCTCGCCGCGCCGCCCGGGGCCGACGCCGTGCCCGACCCGGTGAGACTGCCGTCTATAGCGCACACACACACACACACACACACACACAAGCGCGCGCGCACACGTTTTGATTATATGTTGTATAACGGTGTCACGTGTTCGTAGCTGGCGAAGTACATGTGCCACGTGTGCGGGCGGGGCGACATCGAGGAGCAGATGCTGCTGTGCGACGGCTGCGACGACTCGTACCACACCTTCTGCCTCGTGCCGCCGCTCGCCATCGTGCCCAAGGGCGACTGGCGCTGCCCCGTCTGCCTCGCCGAGGAGGTAACCCCTACCCACTCTCACTATCGGGTAGAGAAAATCTCAATCGAATCCGTTGTGTGGAATACACATAGGCAAATGCTACGCTATATTGCATAATAATATGCAATTATATTTCTCTCTATAGTGTGTTTGTATGTTTTACTAATAGTCTCGATACATTAACAGGTATCAAAACCGACGGAGGCGTTCGGCTTCGAGCAGGCGAGCCGCGAGTACACGCTGCAGCAGTTCGGAGAGATGGCCGATCAATTCAAGTCTGACTACTTCAACATGCCCGTACACGTGAGTATTATTATGTCATAATCATCTTTCTTATATATAAAAATGAATCGCAAAATGTGTTGGTAAGCGCATAACTCGGCAACGCCTGGACCAATTTGGCCATTTTTTTTTTAAATGCTCGTTGAAGTCCAAGGATGGTTCTTACGGCGAGAAAAAATAGAATAATTGCGGGGAAAGCCCTAAAAACAGCCCTTTTCTTTTCCCATACAAACATTGTCTAACTAAAGTTACCTAATTTGAATTTCGAACGGGCAGGATGACGTCTGCCGGGACCGTTAGTGTTAAATATAAAAACAAAAGAACAATGAAGGTGTTTATTGTGTTTCCATGACAACCGCGTCAAAATAGCGTATTTTTTATTACTGTACATACTGGACTATGGAATGAACGCTTCGATTGATTGTGGTTCAACATTGTGCCAGATGGTGCCGACGTCGACGGTGGAGAAGGAGTTCTGGCGCGTGGTGTCCTCCATCGACGAGGACGTGACCGTCGAGTACGGCGCCGACCTGCACTCCATGGACCACGGCTCCGGTCAGTACACTCGTCGGCGACACATAATTAGTTTATTAACTACCAACTAGTTTATTAACCTATTAATATATTAATATTAATTATTTTCCACTGTATGGCACTCTAGACTTAAAGGTGGAAGTATTTGGAACTAAAATGTGTTTTTACCTGCTGTAAAATTAGTTAATACATACCGACAGTTTATTAAGTACATAATGAAATTAATGGAATGGATTTGATAGTTTCTGCTTAAATGTTGTTGTTAACTAGAGGGATATTAAGTTCAAATTGAAATCGTTATAATTCAAGATGATAGTCTAGTGTCACTTGCTAGTGTAAAGTGTTTTGTGTTATTATTTATCGGTATATGTATGAAGAAAATACAATAAAAGTCCGTGCATACTCAATAACAGCTTTGATCAAATTTTAAACATGTCGCGATCCGTAGACACGCACCTCTATATATTATGCTACAATGATGCCAACATGACTGTTTGTAACACGTGTGTATGTGCCGGCGCAGGGTTCCCCACGAAGTCCAGCGCGCACCTGTACCCGGGCGAGCAGCAGTACGCCGACTCCAGCTGGAACCTCAACAACCTGCCCGTGCTCGAGGGCTCCGTGCTGGGACACATCAACGCGGACATCTCCGGCATGAAGGTACCGGCACGCCGCCTGCACACACACACACACACACACACACATATACACACAAAGCTATATCTTATGGAAAAACATAACTCGCATGTTGAAAACGTAAATGACTCAATTCAAAATATATCGTGACTCAGTTAAGGATTCTAAGTCTAACATTTAAATTTGAATATGCAAAGTGAGACATTTCGAGTTAGGTCACTTTCGTTCTCAATATGCGTTTTATAAATAGATTAAAGTATTTCTTCAGCTTTAGCAATGTTGACAGCTTGGTGGTCTAGTGGTTAAACCCCCTGACTACGAAACCGGAGGTTGCGGGTTCGAATAATAGATAGAATCAGAAATTATTTTGCCGTGTTGTAATAGCTAGAAGATATCTAAATTATTGATAGCTTATCAAAAAGTACCATATAATTATATTTTCAGTTATTTTTGTTATGATTCCTCGACTTCAAATATTACTTATTTATTTCATTAAATACAATATAAAATTGTGATGCGTATGTCAGGTGCCGTGGCTGTACGTGGGCATGTGCTTCGCGACGTTCTGCTGGCACAACGAGGACCACTGGAGCTACTCCATCAACTACCTGCACTGGGGGGAGGCCAAGACATGGTAACACACTTACTACATACATATACATATAACACTAGCTTCTGCCCGCGACTTCGTCCGCGTGGAACCCCTCCTTTTTGCAGTCGGTTAAACAATAGCCTATGTCCTTTCTTAGGCTCCAGACTTTCTTTGTACCAAATTTCATTTGAATCGGTCCAGTAGTTTAAGCGTGAAAGAGTAACAGACAGACAGACAGAGTTACTTTCGCATTTATAATATTAATAGGGATTAGTAGGGATTAAGTATTGGACTTGTAGCCCATCGTGTTTAGTTTAAATGTCTTGAAATTGTTATTGAGTTCAAACATAGTTTTTTTTTTTAATAAGGATGACCTGTTTGAGATAAACTGAATTTCTTACGTAATTATATTTCCCTGTAAACGCAGGTACGGCGTGCCGGGGTCGAAGGCGGAGCAGTTCGAGGCGGCGATGAAGGCGGAGGCGCCGGAGCTGTTCCAGCTGCAGCCGGACCTGCTGCACCAGCTCGTCACCATCATGAACCCCAACATCCTCATGCGCGCCGGCGTGCCCGTCTACAGGTACCCCCCCCCCACACCCGAGATCGGACATACCATCCATACTTCATTTACGTCTAAAAGAGTATTCAATCGAAACTTTTGCGAAACGACGGAATATTAACTACTCAGGATGACATCCGGTGTCAGTGACGTTCCGCTGGAGAGGCCAATATGCCGGCTGCGATTTATTTGTTAGAATTTAACAAAATACTCGACGCTAGATGTCGCTAATCTATAATGTCTTCCCGGTCTCTCATTTGCAGAACATGACAGTTAAACCTTATTAATGAATAGTGGCATCTGGCGGATTATTTACTCGCAAAATTCGATTAATGGTAGTTATCGTAATGTGTGTGTGTCTGTGTGTTTAGACTGGACCAGCACGCGGGCGAGTTCGTGATCACGTTCCCGCGCGCCTACCACGCCGGCTTCAACCAGGGATACAACTTCGCAGAGGCCGTCAACTTCACGCCCGCGGACTGGGTACGTACATTCAGACAGACAACAATACATACAATATATACTTTAAATAGAGATTACGTATTGTGTATCTCCAAAGTTCTACATTTCTCTTTCCGCGATGTTCGTTAAATATCGATAAAATCTTTGCTCTGTATGTCAAGTACATTTTAATGATATGTCGAGACAGTAATAAATTCGATATCGGTAGTACGGCACATTTATTGACCGAGTTCTATCATAGATTCGTTACGGATAGGAAATATTGGAGCATCGTGTGTCGATCGGTTATTTAAGAAATAACCTTGTTTAACTTTTATGTAATGTCATAAAACGTAGGTCGTCTCTACTATCTATTAGCGGGTATATAACTGTACTATGTATATGATGATGTACAGCTGAAGATGGGCCGCGAGTGCATCGCGCATTACTCGACGCTGCGGCGCTACTGCGTGTTCTCGCACGACGAGCTCGTGTGCAAGATGGCGCTGTCCAGCGACGCGCTCAGCCTGGGCGTCGCCCTCGCCGCCTACCGCGACATGCGCACCATGCTGCACGACGAGCGCAAGCTGCGCAAGGCACTGCTCGACTGGGTGAGCACCGAGCACATACAGACACACACCTACACACACACACACACGCACACATGACTATATACATCGTACACGCGCAGGGCGTGACGGAGGCGGAGCGCGAGGCGTTCGAGCTGCTGCCGGACGACGAGCGGCAGTGCCACCTGTGCAAGACCACGTGCTTCCTGTCGTGCGTCACGTGCGCCTGCACGCGGCACGTGGCCTGTCTGCGGCACCACCGCGAGCTGTGCGCGTGCCCCCCGCGCCGGCACACGCTGCGCTACCGCTACACGCTGGACGAGCTGCCCGCCATGCTGGACAAGCTGCGCGGCAAGTCCGAGGCCTTCCGCGAGTGGTGCGAGGCCGTGCAGAACGCGCTCGACCCCGACACGCCCAAGACCTGCGACCTGGACGGCCTGCGCGCGCACCTGCGCCGCGCCCAGGAGCTGAAGGTACCGCCCTTACCCACACTGAGTCGCGAGTGTCCGTCCGAGTATCGTATAATAATATATCACGTGTGTCGCGTGTCAGATGCACAAGACGGAGCTGATCCGCGCGCTGGAGACGGCGATCGAGGACGCGGAGAAGTGCGCGTCGGTGATCCAGCAGCTGGACCTGAACAAGATGCGCACGCGCACGCGGCACCACGACCCCAAGTACCGGCTCACCGTGCACGAGCTCACGCTCTTCGCCGCCGAGATCGACGGGCTCGCCTGCGTGCTGCCGGAGGGTAACTACCGACTGTCACCTACTTACTTAACACCTGCACTATTATAATATATCTCCGGTAATAGAATGGTGTTAAAAGTTTTGTTATCGAAGAAATGTATCTCGTCACGAGTCCCGGGTGATGTATGCGCAGGGTCCGCGGTGAAGGAGGTGCTGCGGCAGACCGCCGAGTTCGAGGCGCGCGCCGCCGACCTGCTGGCGCGGGACCTCGACCACCCCGACCTGCCCGACCCCGCCGCGCTGCGGGACCTGGAGGAGGTAACACGCGCACTCACTCACTCACTCTCTGTTCCTATTTTTGTAAGAATCACGTTTGGAATATAACTACATGCGCGGAGCACATTATAACGATTACGACGGCACCGAACGCAGGCGGTGGAGCTGGGCGGGCGGCTGTGCATCGTGCTGCCGGCGCTGGCGCCGCTGCGGGCGCGGCTGGCGCAGGCGCGCTTCCTGGAGGACGCGGCCGCCTACCGGCGCGACCCGCCCAGCCTCACGGCCGACGCGCTGGAGCGGCTGCTGGCCGCCGCCGCGCGCCTGCAGCCGCACCGCCGCGTGGAGCGCGAGCGCGCCCGGCTGCACCGCCTGCGCGCAGACCTCGAGCACTGGGAGCGCCGCGCGCGCGCGCTGCTCGAGGGCGGCGAGGGCGGCACACACACCACGCTGGCCGAGGTGGAGGCGCTGCTGGAGGAGCGGCACCGCGTGGCGGCGGCGCCGGGCAGCCTGCACGCGCTGCAGCTGGCGCACCACCACGCGGCGGACTGGCTGGCGCGCGTGGAGGAGATGCAGTCGCGGGACCTGTACCCCTACATGCACAGCGTGGAGGCGCTCGTGCGCCGCGCCGCGCAGATCCCGCTCGCGCTGCTGGAGAAGGACCAGCTGGCCGCCGCGCTGCACTCCGCGCGCGAGTGGCGCCAGGGCGCCGCCGACATGTTCCTCAAGAAGGTATATATACCACCGCACACTACACACTACACACCACACACTGCACACTACTATATACGCGATCATTATTCATATCGACGAACTTATCGTGACCCGGACGGCCGGCGGACGACGCTCGTATCGAATAGCTTCCGCCGGTGACTCCGTCGGCGCCCGATGAGCACCTTTTAATCCTTCGGGGATGATTTCTCTGAAATATTTTACCTGTTTCGTGATTTCCGTTGAAGAACTTTCGTACTGAATTTCATTCGAGTGACTTCAAAAACGACAAAGTTTCATACTAACTTCAAACCACCGTTTTAAAAAATCCTTTCTTAATACTACGCCGCGCTATAAAAGGAACCCCCGTGCAAAATTACAAATTTGTAACCCTCAGAGTTTAGACCCTGCGTTGACGCATCGGTCGGTCGGTCACTCCGTCGGCTTTCGCTTATGTAGATTTAGAAAGATGTAACTTTCGAACCTTAAGACGTAGTACTAAGTATTGACCGCTCGATATGCACGTACATGTACTCACAATAGTGTGATCTCGTGCAGAACTGGCCGTACTCGCTGCTGGAGGCGCTGTCGCCGCGCACGGAGGGGGCGCCGCTGTCGGCCGCGCGGCGGGGGCGCGGGGCGGGGGGCGCCGCGGGGGCGGCGGGGGCGCGCGCCGGGGGGGCCGGGGGCGCCGCGGGGGGGGCCGGGGGCGCCGAGCCCGCGCCCTCGTCGCTGGAGGCGGGGCTGTTCCTGCGCAACTTCAGCGAGGACTCCACGCCCACGGAGATCGTCGCCGCGTTCAAGCACGCCGAGCAGCGGGAGCTCGCCCTCGTCAAGGAGCTGAGGTCTGTGAAGTCCGCTTTCGTTATTCGCGTAGTGCACCGTCCGGTATAGTTCGGTTTGTAAGCCTTCGGTCTCGCGCAGGGCTCGCAACATGCGCAAGGAGGTGCGCAGCGCGGGAGGGGCGGGCGGCGCGGGCGGGGCGGGCGGCGCCCCGGCGACCTTCTGCGTGTGCGGCAAGCGGCAGTACGGCGTCATGACGCAGTGCGAGCTGTGCAAGGACTGGTTCCACGGTAAGTTTTCTCACTTGTTCAATTATTTTTTTAGATTTCATGTCAAACAAATATAGTACATTACGCACCTAGGCCGCTAAAATAAAAAATGTCTCAGATCACATGTAATTGTCGTCCGAGGCGAAACCGAGGTTGACAAAAATGTGATCTGAGGCTTTTTTATTTACTGGCCGAGGTCAGTATACTATTTTTATGTTCGATGAAGCCAGAAAGCGGCAAATTCATTTAGCGCAGCGGCCAGAAAGTTGGCGCTTTTCGGCCGGAGGACAGAAAAATATATTACTATTATGATGCACTCATCATCTCGGTATCCACCGTGTACTGCGTACATGCTGCGTGGTAGACTGTCGATAGACGGCCTGTTGAGACGTGTGTGTCATTTCGCAGCGGCGTGCATAGCGGCGCAGAAGGAGGACGACGAGGGCGGCGAGGGCGGGGAGAGCCCGGAGCGCGCGGAGCTGCCGTTCGCGGCGCCGGAGCCCAAGTTCCTGTGCCCCGACTGCACGCGCACCAAGCGCCCGCGCCTCGACCGCATCCTGGCGCTGCTGGTGAGCGCACACACACACACACTTCACTCAATATTATATTATTATTACAAGTTTTTTTTTTAACTAAGTACAGTCGGGGTAGGAAAAGGTTCGTCACCTTAAAGTCGTTATTTGCTTGCACCAGGGCAGTTGTCAGTAATGCCAACATTACATTTGAAACGAAACAGAATATTACAATGACGTGTTCGACTTTTTTAATTGCCGTTTGACTGACAGATCAACTAATATAGTAAGAAGGTTGCAAGTGGCACTGGCACCATAGGCAAGCTATTAAGGCGCTATTTCATGAGAATAATAATATGGTAAACGGTTATTATTTACGAAATTATTTATAAAGTAAAAACAGCAGTAATTATGGTAAAATTTATTAAATACTATATAAACAAAACTTAATTTAAAACGAGCATTATATCCGTGATTGTAATCGACTTTGCATTGAGCCAACAAGGCAGGCGCAAATTTCTGTTCCTCTGAAATCCTCCCAAACACTTCGGCAATGCTCTACGCCAGCTACCTTGCTTCTTTCATTTTTATTTACCCATACTTTTATCTAATCAGTAAAAATTGTGTGGTTCCAATTGAAATTTAATTAACTTCGGGCAAAAATTAAGCGTTCTGTTTTATGAGCACTAGTTAAAGCCACTCTTTTGGCCGGGCGCTGGTGATGTAGTCCCATAGAGTGTAACACATTTCTTATTAAGTTACTCTAGGAGATAAGTCAAACATTTCGGCAAAATAACTAGTTTTAATGAAACCATTTTCTTGATACTGTCGACCAATCTTTTTTTTTGTTCTCGGGCAAGAGTTGGGCGGCGTCTAGAACTGGTATGTCGGTGATCGGTAAGGCTACCTTCTTCCGCATGTCTTCTGATACAAAACCTTACAGTGTCTCTCGTGATATTACGATTTGAAGATTATATCGCTAATGTTATCGCCAGCTTCATGATCAGCAATAATTGCAGCTCTTTTATCAATACACGAATTTATCGGCATTTTAAGATTAAATACGAAGCAGAATTATTTTTGTTCGCAAAATATAAGAAAATATTTGACACTGACGCATATTGTCAAGATATTAAACATATTTAATTGGAACTTTGCGATGACTAGAACATTAAATAGGTTTGATGTTGCTATGAAAATAAATGATACCTACATACTATTTTAACCCCTGTTTTCATATAAATTAAGTATGTTTTTAAATGCAGGTGCTAGCGAAGTACTTTAGTTTCAAAACGTATTAAGAGTTTATGACTTGATAAACGAATGAATTTGAAAAGTGACGAAGGTTTTCGTACCCCCACTGTACTAAAGTGCCGTTGGCCCGCTATAGATCTTTACTGCAATACCGGACTATAGGTGGACGTCCAGATGATAAGTAATTATCACGCTAAAACTCGAGAGTATTACAGAGCGGGTCGTAGAGTCAGAGTCGTGATTTCCGAGAAGTAGCGTGTCGGAGGCAAGTGTGCGTGTCTGACGGTCCCGGTCGGTCCTTAGGTGTGGCTGCAGAAGCTGCCGGTGCGGCTGGCGGAGGGCGAGGCGCTGCAGTGCGTGACGGAGCGCGCCATGGCCTGGCAGGACGCCGCCCGCGCCGCGCTGCAGCACCCCGCGCTCGCGCACCTGCCGCACCCGCCGCACCTGCCTGACGCGCTGCGCCGCGCCGAGCCGCACCGCGCCGCCGCGCAGGTACGCACGCACACACACACGCACACACACACACACACACACACAGAGAGACACACACACACACACAAGCGCACGCATGCGGACAACCCGTTCAGCGAGACTTATATAAAACTTTTTTTTTAAAGGCGAATCGAGAAAAATCAGATAAATTAAATGCAGAACTGAAGAAGGCGACCGGACGAGCGCACGACTCGCATTCATCACAAAACGCGAGGTACGGAATGTTTTTATTCGGAGCGGTCGCTCATGTAATACGTCGCCGACCCGATCGGTCGGGAGGACGAGTCGATCGTATTATTTATAATGTGCGGTTGTCGCCGCAGGTCGTCGGCGTGCGCGAGCGTGGAGCACGCGTACAGCGCCACGCCGCGCTCGCCACGCTCGCCACGCTCGCCACGCTCCCCGAGCGCGCGCGTGGCGCCGGCGCTGCTGCAGAAGCTGGAGGACCTCATGCTCGAGGGAGACCTGCTCGAGGTACGACCCGCGCGATCAGTTTGTCGTGTGATACGTGATACGTGAAATGGGGCATTCCACGCGAACCGGACAGGCAAAAAAAGTCGATGTTTCCGATTTTGATAATATTTGAGTATGTTGTACCTATAGGTGTCCCTCATACGTATACCTAATATTTTTTTAATATAATGGGTAGTTATAGAATTAAGGGACTTTGAAATTTTAAGCAACGGGTGAGTATGCAGTACTTCAAAGCCGGTTACCGAGTCATAAAATGTTAGATTTAAATAACAAATCCACTGCATCTATTACTTCATTTAATGAGCTTTTTAACTGCATTTTTGCACTCGATTTTTTTTTTTAATTTTTATTATCTTGACTTTGACGAACTTGGACCACTTCGATTTTTTTTATTTTTTGTTTATAAATAGCTCATATTGTAAAGAATATCCTTGCCAAGTTTTATAGTGGGCATGGAAGTGGTTTAGGAACTAGAGCAGAAACACTGCCTTAGCGCGGAGTCTTCCACTATGGAACTGACGTCGGCTCTCCATAAACATATTTTTTTTTTTTTCGAAAAGTACTTTTTTTTATATAAATGGGCTCCAATAGTCATTCTTATGTTACTATTAAAATTTAAAAAAAAAATGTTCAAAAACTGATGAAAAAAAAATATTTTTTGGAAATTTTGTATGGAGAGGACATGAAAAATTATTTTTTCACAGAAATTTCTTAATTAATATAAATATTCTTGCAAGCCAAAAAATTACAAACATTTTTTTTGTAATCCCCTGCGAGGATATTTGTAATAATTAATTTAATTTTTTTTTTTTTTGAGAAATATCTATTTTTCATGTCCTCTCCATACAAAATGTGATGCGTGACGAGCGATGCTATGTATGTGTTGCGTGTCGGTGCAGGTGAAGCTGGAGGAGCAGGCGCAGGTGTGGAGCGCCGTGTGCTGCGCGCGGGCCGCGTGCGGGCGCCGCGGGCCGCGCGTGCTGGACGCCGGCCGCCGCAAGCGCGCGCTGCGGCCCCCGCGCCCCCACGACGCGCGCAAGCGGCAGCGCCCGCAAGGTACACACACACACACCGCACACGCACACCCACACACACCCGCACACGCACCCGCGTCTAACGCACGCTCCGCCCGCAGGCTCGGCGCCGGCGCCCAAGGCGACGGTCAAGCGCGGCGCCGCCACCACCACCAACTATCTCAACAGGAAGCAGGGCGTGTCGTCCGGCTCCGGCCTGATGATGCGCAAGCACTACATGGCGCGCCAGGAGCGCCGCAAGCGAGGCCTCGCCCCCGCCGCCTCCTCCGCCTCCGCCGCCGCCTCCTCCGCGCCGCGCGCCTCGCACGCGAGGCAGACCAGGATAGGTAAGCGAATACGCGCGCATCGTATTAATGGATTCACTCTTTCGTTTAACTTTGTCGATCAGAAAGAGACTAGGTATATGGAAGACGATCACCGGAACCCTTTTCTTTTCGATGCTCATCTATCACACTGTCGGGTGTGTATACGTATGTATTTGACGCACGTGGGTGTGTGTATGTGTGCGCAGGTCAGTCCCGGGGCGGAGCCACGCGGCGCGCGGCGGCCGGGGCCCGAGCCGGCGCCGGGCGAGCCGCCGGCGGGAGCGCCGCGACCGGGAGGGCCGGCGCCGGGAGCGCCCGCGCCGACCGGGCCGACGGGGCCGACAGGGCCGACGAGGAGTCGAGCTCGTCGTCGCACTCCTCCGCCGACGAGGAGGACGACTGCGCCGCCGCCGCCTGCCGCAGACCCACAGGTACCGTCCCGATATGCGACTCGTTTCTTTTTCACCACACTAGATATTTTAATGTTAAATATCCTCGATACAAAACAATTTTCTAAAAAATACCTTGCGGCGTAGCTCATCTCTGTGTGTGTGCGCGCAGGCAAGGTGGACTGGGTGCAGTGCGACGGCGGCTGCGACCAGTGGTTCCACATGCACTGCGTGGGGCTGGCGCGCGCCGCGCTGCGCGACGACGACGAGTACGTGTGCGGCGCCTGCGCACGACACGCCCCCGCCCCCGCCCCCGCCTCCGCTGCCACCGCCGGCCCCGCCGCCGCCGCCGCGTCCCGGCACTAGCGCCGCCCGGCATCTCTCTTGACTTGTTTCGCACTGTCGCCGACGTGCGGCGCTCCGAGTCATGAACATCTTACAAAACTGACCGGTCGGAGAAGCATGTGGTGCCGCAGCGAACGAGCCGCCGACTGTTAGAATCGATCGCTTAGGTGACATGTCTTTACACTCGCAAAACTGAACTTGCTCCGAACGAATATCTTATACTGGACGAGGACGTTTAATGGTCATTAAAATACTGTATTAAATTATATAGAACGAAGTTCTTGCGAAAGTAATCTCGTCGGTGGTACCGTGATAAGTACAGTGGCGTTACATATAAATGGATTTGATGCGATGTGCCAACATACGAGATGAGTGACGGCCGGAACTGCATTCAATGAGGGCGACGCGATGTCCGCGGAGCGACGGGGGCCACCGTCCTCTACCCGCTCACTCGACACACGAGACACACGGGATGACATTTGTGACGTGTGATTATAACGGGATGTATGTTAAAAGTGACAAGGCTCTATTTGTACAGAGCCGCTCGCCGCCAGTGGTGCGGTCGTAGACGGCGGACGACGCGCTGCCCTCGTTGAAATACTAACATAGAGAAACGCTCTGTAAATACTCGACGATTGTGTACGTTTTACATCCTACGCGAGTCCCGGCACGATCGAACAACAAGGAAAAATAAAATACTGTAATCGAATGAACTCGCGAGTTGTGAGTTTTATCCAAACACGACATAAATAGCGACCGTATCCGTATGTTTTAGTTTTAATAGTGGTGTACTGTTTTTAATTTCACCTCTAATTAATAAGATTTTATATTTTCATATCTGTCCGTTTTGATCCGCGACGTTTGCGAAATATTTGTAAACGGTCTCGAGTCGCAGTCGATCGTTGTGCGCGAGTACTGAGGGATCATGTGCCGTGACCGACTGGACATTCACACGCGTCTGAGAGACGACGAAATATGTATTGATCCCTGAATTAAATATATCTATGATGCTAATTAAGAAACTTCGCAAAATAAGCGTAAACAATGCAAAGCTGAGCAAGTTTAGTCAAATATCTACTTTCACCCGAAGAGTTAGGAAGAATTTTGTCCACAAAGTATTAACTGTGAGCTTATTGTGATTATATTAATTTCCCTGTCGATGTTGCTGGAATATGTATAATGAAGTGTAGTTGTTGTCTGCGTGTCGTCGTACCGGCCGCGTGCCGAGTGCCGCGAGCCGGCCCGGTCCCGCCGGTCCGATATACACCTCATTCCTTATTCGTATTGATGTCTCCGTGAAGTATCAACATACTCCTAACCTGTCTGTCTGTCTGCTGTCGTATCTTTCGATGTAAATGCGAGACGTTTAAAGCGATTGAAAGTATTTCATATAATAAAGAATATGGGTTTATTTTTCTGTGCGTTAGGCTGCGCGTGAGATTGAACAAATATAATATTATTTAATGTTAAATAACTAAAACGGCGCATTGCGTCCGTCGCGGCGTCGACGAGGCGCGAGGGGCCGTTCCCGACTGTGGAATAATGAGGAGGGAGATAATAATAACATGTATTGACACTGAGCAATATGATGCGTGCTTGAACGAAACACCTTTCACTGCGGTGTCGGTTGATTTCAGTTCTCCCTGGTTTTTAAATGAGCTCGGAGTAGTTTAGCGAGGATTGTAAAAGGACTGAGAAACGATTTATTCTAGTGAACGCTCCCGCGACGCGTGCGGCTTGCGCGTCGGCGGGTGTAGAGGATGTATGGTAAAAAATTTGTAAATATTTTTTTAAGAAAAAAATCTAGAAAAATATTGTTTTAATTGGTACATTTTTTGAAATTACAATTTGCTAGGTAAGGTTTGCGCGTGTGGAGTGATCGAGGATCCTCCTGGATCTCGATGGATTTTAACTCGGGGGAGAGTTTTTTTTTGACCCCATTTCCGAACGAAAACTTTCAGTCGATTTCTGTCTCAATATCTCGCCGTCTTACAAATAAATTAATGATTTTGATCCTTAACGGAAATCATTTGAGGGTCGAAATGTTGATATGTTTTTAAATGCGGTTCGTGACTCGACACGCGCGCGCCCGCACCGGGACGAGTCCGGGACGATCGTGCCGTTTTAAAATTTTAATAAAATGTATAATTGAGTAATTATTATTTATAATAATCTGATCTATTAACTTTAAATATTTTAAGTGAAAAGTGATCTCCGTTTGTCTTTCACTTCTGGTTGTAACTGGTGTCGGCGGCGCGCGGCGTCGGGTCGCTCTCTAACTATCGGTGCATTTGTTACTTTACAAACGTTTCTGTACGAGCACATCCACGGTCCTTATGAATATGCATTAACTAAAATAGATGCAAACGAGTTTAATGGTTCGTTTACGTTGTCATTAGTCGGTACATATTTTATATAATTACTGATCGATATTTTTTTTTTACATTTTACTCTTCCACAAATGCATTGATATATTATAGAGTTTTGACTATGTATAATATTACATTTTTTGTATTAAAATCAACTTTTGTAATATGGAATGTTTAAATATGTGTGAATGAATCTATTCGACTCGTCTGTGTGAGGGAAGCCGGCAGTGCGCCGCTCCCGCGCGTGCGGCTCCCGGTGCGGCGCGCTCGCAGTGGAGTGTGGACGGGTCGACGTGTCGCACGCTGTGTACATAATGTAATAATGTAGTGTCGGCGTGAGTCGAGCCGCTCGCTATGTGGATAGCGCAATGGCTGAAGAGCTTGCGGCGTGCACGCCGCCCTAACTGACATTAAGCTGAATTTTACTATATTTTTTCTTGTTTAATAAATTAATTATATGTAAAATTTTGTGATTATTTTAACGAGCATGCATTTTTTTTGCGCGATTTTTAAACAAAGCACCTTTTGATTAGTCGCCGTGTAGCCGCTCCCGGCTCCGCCCCGGCGGCCGCGCGTAGTACATAGTACACTGCTTTATATACAAGTGTCGAGTCTAATCTGGGGTCAACCGGTTATTTTTCATCGCGCTCGTCGTTATTATTTTTTACCTGTTACGTAAATATAAATGTAGGTCAGATACCATTCTAGAGCCGTACATGAAGTAGCGAGCGAAGTTTAGATACGAGATATTTAAGTAAATCGTCAAAATCAATAAAACTTTGTGTGGACCCACGATTAGTTTCCATGAAGGAGTCCGCCAACGAGCAAAACTTACATCCACTGCTTATGTTCGTAATATCCCATAAACGCGACTCGTACTTGACGCGCTCACCGCCGAGCGGGTGCAGGTAGGTACATACAAATGTAATATTTTATTTAGATTTGACGCGGTCCAAAATGATTGGCCAATTATGACTATAATTCGTACGCATTAAATTCAGATTGCCGCCATGGCCGGCCACTGGTGTTCGCATTAGTTATTTTTTTATTGTTATTAGGTTTAGCTGCGTCACTTCATCGGACGATGCCGACAAGATAACGACTGCATAGTGGAGGAAGGCATGCCAATTACAGGACTATTCCTAGATGCCCTAATTCTAAAAATCGAAAAGATTTTTAATCATTACGACACCTAAATTCTTTTTTGGAGTTAGGGTTCCTCGAAACCGGGTCGCGTGGTGGGTGTGTGTAATAGAGGAAAACCAATTTAGTATGTACGTCGGCACAATATGCTTGTCGGCGGATCCAGTGAAATGTCGTTTCAAAATGGCTGTTACATTAAAAGATAAGTTATGGCTTCTTCTACAGTTGTTTAGGACACTGGTTCTGTGAGACGCGCGGCTCGCCAGTCGCGACCTAGTGGGAATATTGTTCATCAAGATAATTGTTAAATTATTTCAACAAACATGCCATTTTTAGTATTTTATTGTATTGTTTTGAGGCATTGTATGGATCTGTATTTTAGCGTGCTTTTTACGCCTCTTGTTCAAGCAGTATGGGATGTATGAATTATGTTGTACAGTTAGTATAGAGGCCCGCCGTGCAACTGTAATGGAAGCGGTGCCCTCGATTATTGAATTGTATTTTATCGTATTTAGTGCAGACGAGTGCGTCGTAGAGGGACACGCGCCGCCACGTATGGTTGGACGGATGGACAGTGTCATGTACCAAATAAATATAGAAAATTATAATGAATATATACCATGTCTTATTTACAGAAATCCCATTCAATCCTCCTTACTATAGGTAAATTCAATTTAAACAAATCTACTTTTAAAGAAAGGTTCAGATCGAAAGACCTAGCTCAGGTTCATATAATATAAGTGCACCTCCTCGTCTAGTCATCCTTTATAACTTGTTTTCTTTACTTACACAAAGTAGAGGACATAACATAATTGTATCACGTGGCGTCAAAGTTATTTGAATACTGATGTACAGTCGCCATCAGATAATTATATCGTAGCGGGCGAGGTACTGTAGCGGGCTAACCTCGAGAGCTCGTCTACATTTCCATACTTCCACATCACCGTTCACCTCATTCATTTCGACGGCAGCTGAGCATGTAGCGGGCTCACCTCGAGAGCTCGACTGCATTTCCATACTTCCACATCACCTCATTCATCAACATTCATTCATTTCGACGGCAGCTGAGCCAAGTTCAGCACCCGAAATTAAAGGCCTTGTCCGGGGCCAGCTCGCCCCGGACTCTACAGGCCCTAAGTCATTTGACCACCTTTAGACCTCGCGCTTTGATCTGCCTCTGAAGAAACTAAATCTAAAACCTAAAACTAAAGTTCTCAACGTCACTGCGCACATCTTCATCTTCACTACCTTCAACCTTCACTACCTGAGGGGTAGTCCTGCTGCACCTACCTGCTGTACCTATCTGCTGCACTGCGCTTCACCTACCTGCGGCTGCAGCGGAGCTCGACCCGGGCCCTTCCAGTCCGCCCGGCTACCCTAATTGCCGAGGCGGCGGGCCTGGAACGCCGACGACCCGAGCCTGCCTCCTGCTGTCTGCGCCGAGCCACCTCTTCAATTCTCTTCAACCCATAACCACGCTCATCCCTCTCAGTCATTCACACATTCATCCACTTAGTACACATATACACCTACATCCTCATTGTAATTTATTTGTAAATATTTTTATTTTCCTTGTAAATATTTCTTTTGTAAATATAAATATTGCTTTTGGCTGTCTATTTTGGTTGTTTTAACATTCATCCCTGTATTCAACTGCCGCTTCCCGACAGTACTTACTCAAATACATCTGAGCAACATTAAATTCCGATAAATTCGCGACAGTATAATAAAGCCAATAATATCTGAACGTCCAATTCGTCACAAATATAAGAACAGCAATTTTTCTATAAAATTTGTACACACAACGATATAAAAATATCTAAAGGGTACCGGTGTTCATAAATATCTGAACACTTAAGGAAATTTTATCCTTAAGTTACTGCCATACAGTCTAAATTCTATTGTATTGAATATCCTGTCTCATGATATACGCTGCCTCGTCTTTGAAGCTTCTCATCTAGAGGCCCACCAGCTAGCCGACTACGCATCAGCATTCAGTTCAGATCGCCACAATGAACCCAGGAGCGATTAGTGCCGAATGCTGCATGTATCTGACGGGTACTAACGAATTTAAGTAACTCGCGTATTTTCTCTTATTTGCAATCCCCGGCAAAGACGATATATTTTCGTATGCGATGCAAGGGCGTAGCTAGGATTTTGTTATAGGACGGGGAGCAGGTGTCAAGAAACTCGCAAGGGAATCAAAACCTCTAACGAAGGGGGAGGACAAATTACTATTTTCACAATATTAAATAACAAACACATGTTTTGTAATTTATTTATTTTTTCACCATTTATCGTAAAACTTTCCTACGGCACACCGCGCGTCGCAGTCGCGCACCAATACTCCGCCTTGTGTATGTCGAGCGATACCATCACCATCACACGAGCGACGGCGTCCGTGACGTCACACGCGACCCGTCCGTGACGTCACACCCAACTCGTCCGTGACGTCTCGGCCGCCGCGCCACTAACCTCACCAGAGCCACTCCTCGCAACACGTCGCCTCGCGCCACGCTCGCCACGCTCCCCACGCTCCCTCACAGAGATCAAGCGCGACGTGTTGCGCTCACAATAGGGCTTTGAAGATACAATAAACGAATACTTAAATTATAAATATGGACATTCTCATGCGGTTTGAGTACTTTTAGTTACATTTCAATTATATTTTACAAAATAAATAAGAGCGATTAAACTTTTTTAGTATTCAAGGAAAGAAAGAAAATATACGTATATCCTTCGTAAGTACACACGAGCACCATGCGGCAGTTAGACTGCCTCCCCCCCCTCACCCCCCTCACCACCTGCTGCGAGAACCCGCGCTCACCGTCCATGACGAACAAATCGTCCATTCTGTATAAAAATTTAATTAAGCGCAGATTCTCACCGATTCATCGATTCCAAAAAATACATATAAATTTATAATAAAAGTGTCTCGCTCGTAACGAGCGCTATTACAATATCTGTTCGCAAACTTATACAGCTAAAATTTTAAAATCGATCTGGAGATCTGTCAATGTTCCGAACATTTCCAATACGAACATAGAAAATAACAAGATTATGATACTAATAATAATAAACCTATAGGAAGTTATACATCACACTACACAATCTTTGGATACAAATATCTCACCCTGGGGCGGAGGCCGCCGCCGCCAGCCGCGGGGGCGGGCGGCGGCGGCCTCCGCCCCACACCGAACCAGTCTCAGAGAGAAGCGAGTCGTGTTACACACGAATTCATGTTTTAGAAACAACAAATAAGCCCAAAAATTATCCTCATCAAATGAGCCCCCATCAGTCCCAACATTCCGAAGTTCACGATATCAACATTACCACCTAATAATACCATACTAGCCGCCACAACACACTCGCGCGTCGTCGCGACAGCTCGCATCCCTCTCGCGCTCGCACCCGATAGCTCTACTCGTCGATAGCTACCTACAAAATAGAATCAAATATGATTTTATCATTTCACTCTTATTCTCTCACATCGGGCCCCGAACCCTCCCAGCTCGCGTCTGCCGTACCCTCTCCCTCTCCATACACAACACCCAATATCCCGTCGCTTTTAACACTAACATGACAATTTATGTATATAGCAATCTAGTTTTTACAACTTAGCTCCTTCCGCGAACAACGTTCGCCCTAATTACGTCGCGACGACTGCGCGGCGCGACACGCAGCGCGACACGAGGCAGCGCTCCGCGGCGCGACACGAGGCCGCCGCGACAAGTGCAATCCTATCTAGACAACGCCCTGTCGCTCGGTACACTATCGAACACACTTGTATCCATCCTCACCTCGCCTCACCTCAAGGAAACATTTACAAGATGGCCGAGCGTCGTCCTCCTCGCACTCGTCGCACTGACGCACCGACAGACTGACGCACTGACACACTGACGCACCGACAGACTGACGCACTGACACACTGACGCGCCGGCCGCAGACTCGATGCGCAGAAACGACGAAAACGATTCAACGACACTAGGCCACCGTTATCGATACTATACATAAAATATGAAATATTCAGGACACAATATTTCGAAATCGTTTTAAGTCTACAAATTATTATTCAATATTAATATAAACCTACAATCGATTGGCAGTATTTGTTCATCTCCACCCTCCCCGTGATATCCGTCGCCGGCGCGCGGCTCGCTCGGCTCGCTCGGCACGCTCGGCTCGCTCGGCCTCCCTCGGCCTCGCTCGGCCTCGCCGGCGACCGCTCTCGCTCCCCACTCATCGCTCTCACAGACATCATCACACGAAGCCGATGGCACGCTTCCCGACCGCTCGTCCATCGCCAGCGCTCACTATCAAACAGATGTAACGTATTATTCCTTTACGTACTCCCGAGCGGAGGGCGGCGCCGCCCTCCGCCCTCGCAGTGTTCCCGTCAACCTTTTACCCTAACCACCGACGCGTCGACCGACTTGTCTCGCGACTGATTCACAGACAGCTCCCCAGATTACCGCTCTCGCCGTGGCCGATATCCATTTCCGACCTCCACTTTACGAACGTCTCGACCTCAACGACATACGCGGGCCTCCCCTGCGTTCTTATCTACTACAGAAGCCTCCCTCGCTCCGGTCGAGCTCAGCGCCGCGCCTCCCCCCTCCCCCCCACCCCACCCGCCTCTCCGCATCGAGCCAGGGATACACTAGGGGCCAGATCACGTCCTACAATTTTCCTGCGTCATTCGGAAACATGCCGCTCCCGCTCCCGGCGGAGCGGCCGCCGGACTGACGGACTGATGGACTGGCGGGCTGACCTGGCGGACCCCTCGCTTTACACTGCGGGCTCCGCGGCGGCGGCGGCGGCGGGGGGGGAGGCGGCGGCGCGGCGCGACCGCGACGCGACGAACACGATAAATAATCTTTTAGCAAAACATCGATTCATGTCAGAAATATAATTAAAACTAACGTACTATTATAACTCTGTTTTTTTTTCGTTTTTTATAATTATTATATTAAAGTTCGCAGTTGAATCGATCCGTAACCATAGCGGGCATGCGGGGGCGGTGGGCGCCGGCGGCCTGCGGGGCGCCGGCGCCGGGAATAATTGACCGACAGTTGCGACGCCGCCGGGCTGCGGGGACGCGGGACGCGGGACGCGGGACACGGGACACGGGACACGGGGACACGGGGCGCGGGGACACGGGGCGCGGGGACACGGGGTGAGGGGACACGGGGTGAGGGAGAGCGCGCCAGCCCGGGCGGCGCCGCGGTATCCTAGAGCTACAGCTAGAGTGAGAGAAGCCGGGGCTCGGGGCCGGGCGCGCGCGGTATCACAGGAGCAGCACAGCACTCGGGCGGCGCGGACGACGGCGCCGCCTCCTGCCGACGTATAACCACGCGATAACTAGCTCACAACATATATTCTATTTTATTTAACATTAATTTACGTCATCTCACCTCGCGGACATATAAATATACGTAACATTAATTATATTTTATCGACGATGCGGAGATAATCACTTTTAATTCTCTATAATATAAACTCTGTAGATCTTAAACGTCTATGGAACTAAAATTACATTTTGTACCATAATTGTTACTTTTAAAATTAAGCCCCCAGCCGCGGAGGCCGTCGACCACACACGGGACTCGGATCGGTCCGCGCGCGCCCCCTAGCGGCTCCGGCGGCTGTCGCGCCGCGCCTCGAGCCCGTCACGAGCCACACTCGAGCCAGACTCGAGCCCGTCACGAGCCACACTCGAGCCAGACTCGAGCCCGTCACGAGCCACACTCGAGCCACTCTCGAGCCAGACACGAGCCTGCCTCGGGACGGACCGACGCGCGCGAACAGCGGCCGCACCGCCCCCGCACCCGAATATATTTCTATTATTTATTCGTATAGAGAGATGATTTATTTTTATATATTTTATCTTTTTTTTCTATATGTAACATAATTATCGGACGTCACGAACTTATTCCACTCTATGTTAAAATATGGTCTCGGGAGGAAAATGTACCGTTAATATATTTCCGCGCTAGCCGCGAGAGGCGCGTCCGGCGGCGGTCCGGCGGCGTCCGGCGCGGGGTCTTCTTCACTAGCGAGGTCCGTTCACTCGACAAAGGAAAATCTCTGTGTGAGTAAACAGCTGGTCGAGCGCCGCCGGGCCGCAGCCGACACGAGTCGACGTCGCCTACCCTATCGCTTATTAACACAATAAAAATTTAAAAACGAGCTATCACTAACTTGACTCGAATTCGTAGACATTATTATAGATAACGCTTATCAAAAATCGCCGAGCGGGCGCGCTGCCCCGCCGCTCCGAAAGAGCTACCAATAAAGGGTGAAAACGGGATGCACTTAAAAAGTAAAAAAAATGCGAAAAAAAAAACACATTTGTAAAGTAATGTGAAGGCACGTCCGACGCCTGGTGTAGTGAACCTAACCTAACGGCGGCGGCGGCGCGGCGCGGGCCGTGACGTCACGCCCCGCGCCGCGCCGCCGCACGCGCACACGCACACGCGCACGCACACATACATACATATATATATACTTGTATATACACTCGACGCTCGCACCACACTCGCGCTGTCCGGGCGACGTTTCTAATCGGACCCGACACCTAGCGGCTAGCGGCGTGATCGAACACACGACTGCGTCTGTAATATTTCGCGTTCGACGAATATAAAAATTCATTATAATAATTTAAAGCGAATAATGTCTCCCGCGGTTTGATTTTTTTAGTCGAAGGTCCATTTAAAACCGTCCCCGGCTCGACCCGGGGTGCTCGCCTACCCTCCATGCGAACTCGGCCGCGGAGTCTCGTCACTCGCGGACAAAATAGGCGGAAAAAGTATACGTTTTATACAATAATTACATAATATCACTGTCAAAAGCGACTTTAAAAAATAATCTTTCAGAGGGTCGGCGTCCCTCGCAGCGCCGCGACACGCCGTGGGCCGAGCGAGCGCGCACCCGGCACGGCGACACGGCGACACGGCGACACGGCGCCGCGGCGACACCGCGACGCGACCGATGACGCCGACCCTCAATAGTAATTTAGAAATTCATATGATTCTCATTTCATTAGCAACGCGGGCGGGGCCGAGTCCGCCCCGGATGTGCCCCATATCACAGCTACTGCCACCCCCGACTCGAGATCGCGCCGCCCTCGCCACGCTCGCCACGCTCGCCGCTCCCGCCCGACACACAGATGCACAACTCCATTCGCTTTCGCGAATAGAACGTTCGCACCCCGCCGGACGGGAGCCGCTGCTCGTGTGGTCTGCGCGGCGGCGGCGGCGGCGGCGGCGGCGGCGGCGCTGTAAGCACTCGGTGCGCGCCGCGGGGCCGCCTCACCCCCACACCCCACACTCTACGTACACACACGCGCTCACACACACGCACGCACGCACGCACACTACACAGGCGGCTCCCCGCGCTCTCCGCCGTACCCTTCTCGTGGAAACAGACAAAAACGCTATCTTCAAATAATTCATATTTAAAAAAATCGTACTCCTACTAACTAGATAAGTGGCATTTTACATTTATGTAGCTTTCCTTATTATGTTGTTAGGGCGATGCCGGGCCCGTACTCGTCCGTCGTTAGGTATTTTACATTTTTTTTAATATTTTCTTGGTGAATTTTTATATTTTTTTTTTCCTCATTCCGAAACGGCGAGTACGCGGCCCGGGGCGCTAATATCATATGACTTAACGAAATAAAGACTCGCTCCGGCTCGCGGCGATCGCGCGCCTTCCCACGCCGAGGCCCGGCGCGCCCCGGCCTCCGCCGCCAGGCCTCCCGGGGCCTCCCGGGGCCGCCGGGGGCCGACGACGGTCGGGGCCCGCCGGGGCGGAGGCCGGGGCGTGTGAATTTGGAAGTAGGATCGACGCCGCCGTCGCGGGAGGATGCGGCGTACTATCACAATATCAATGATCAACAACAAATAAAATTGTCAAAGTGCAAACATCATTAGTACCATAGAGTAGAGAGGCCGGCCGGGGCCGGGGCGTTACACGCTGTTAATACTTGACAAAATTAATTACAGTTATACAAAAAAAGATAAAACAATAAAGCTCAAAACGTGTTTTTATCACATCACCTTAACAACTAATGCGTCGATCGAACGCGTCAGAGCGGAGGAGTCGGAATGTCGCCGGCGCCGCCCGAGCGCGCGGCCGCGCAGTGCGCATATACAGTACTATGTACACATAACGTCTTCGAGGCTTCGAGTCCGACACGTTCGATCTGAAGTGTAGTCCCTCGCCGGACGCGGCCGGACGCGAGCCGGACGCGAGCCGGACGCGCGGCGGTCGCGAGCCGGACGCGGGGCGGTCGCGGCGCGGGCACTGGGCGCGGGCAGCTCAGTGCGCGGCGCGGGGGCCCGGGCATCAAATCCGGCTCGGCGCGCCGCCCGCGAAGCTGTCCTGCAACACCGCGCCACACGGTGTGAGTGGGTGAGTGGGTGAGTGGGTGGGTGAGTGAGTGGGTGGGTGGGTGAGTGCGTGCGTGTGTTTACCGGCAGCGGGTCCTGGGGCGGCGGCGCGCGCATCTTGTCGCAGTAGTCGGCGAGGATGTCGCGGAAGCGCGCCCAGCACTTCTCCGGCACCGTGATGGCGGTGCGGAAGTTGCTCTTCACCTGCGCACACGCACACGCGTCACATTGATTATCCGTTTGATACACATCGTAACGAATGGGTAGTTCGGGCGACTCCGACCGGCTCGGAGGAGAAGTGACGGCGAGTGGCGACCTCGTGACGAGCGCCCCGTATCATCTCTATCTCGGAGATGCTCAGTCGATCGGTATGGATAACGATAGACACGGTTGCAAATAGTACCGAGTAGAGACCGTATAATATACAAATAATATAAAACATTTACCTCGCTGACTTTCATGTAGACGCCGCGGTTGTTCTGTCCGATGTCGAAGTAGAAGTTCTTGTTGTCGACGCGCAGGTGCCGGCCCTCGGGCAGCTCGCCCTTGAAGCTGCAATCCGACACGGATCTAGTCTACGTTATGGCGTCACTCTCCTTCCACACGCGACGACGACAAATATCACGCGCCGCGCCACATAGATGGCGCCGTCAGCGGCGGAACTTTACATGTGACGAGCGAGTCGAGGATTCATACTTCCGAATTAAACATTTTATAGACGGCAATTGAAAATAATTAATGTGTAAAAATTTATGTAATTAATAATAGTTTATGATGCGATTAGAAGGTTGTGACGGGATAGTGCGTACATGTGTGTGAGTGCGGGTGGAGGTGTGTGCCCGTGTGTGTGTGTGTGTGTGTGTGTGTGTGTGTGTGTGTGTGTGTGTGTGTGTGTGTGTGCGCGTGCGCGTGTGCGGTAGGTACCCTCCGTCGTCGGCGCCGAAGTCGTCGAGCAGGTCGGTGAGCGCGTCGCGGAACTCGATCATGCCCTGCGCCGGCAGCGCCACCTGCGAGCGCGGCCCGCCGCGGGTGATGGTCTGCGACACGCGCAGGAACCGCCCGCGGCTGTTCTCCTTCAGGTCCAGGTAGTACCGCCGGTTGTCCTGCGATATTACGTATATTACGTTGAGAAAAAAATTGCGATACTAAAATTTCATAAATGTACTTTTTTTTGGTAACGTTTATTTTTTTACAAGCTTTTAATTTAGTCGTTTCTGTTACCTTGAGCATCATCTCGGACTTGAGTTTGCCGTCGTCGGGCACGGTGTCGGGGTTGGGCGGGCCGAGCGAGGAGTAGAAGTCGCTGAAGGCGGAGAGGTGGTCGCGGAACTCCGCCGCCGTCGACATCGCCAGGAAGATCTGACTGCGCCGCCCGTCCGCGCCGATCTGACCACCAGATACAACATATCACGTACATTAATGACTGCCTATAGGAAACTATCCTGTTGATTATGTGGTTTGAAATAAAATGCATAGGAACCTTAACGAAGAAACAAACAAATACTAGGCCCAAAAGTCTGATCGTCGTTGATTATACGGCAACGCAATCGATGCAAACTTACTACCAAACTCCACGATTAACCAACTCTAGAGACCAAAGATTAGCGATAAAGATTTCCTCGTTATTTATGCGATAACAATCGATACACTTTCAATTACAGCATCTCGGTCAGCTCCCCGTAATGTTCTGTCGGAACAACTTTAGATGATATAGTCGAGTATAATGGGATCGGCGGCATCGCATTGTCTATAGCGTTGTTTGTAAAACGATACGAGCTATCGAATATCCGGCGAGGCTGCGCGAGGCGAGACACGGCGCGAGTGAGCCGCCACGCGGACGCACGACGAGAACTGACTCGAGACAATTTACACAAAACAGACCATTTCCACTTAAAGGATTATGTATCTTTGCTATTAATCGCTTACTTATTATCAGAAGAGATATAACGTGTCAATAATTTAGTATGTCATAAAAGAATGAGGCCAGTATGGGGAGTATGGAAGAATGCATCTCAAATATGCCGCATCGCTGATCTCGCAAGCTCCTCCTTCCACCTTCCACATGGACCGCTTACGGATCGCGTACATAAATGTTGCTCATACATTTCTTTTTTATTATTATTAGAGCATATTATAGTGTATATAGTTCGTTGCTTCATATATTAACATGCTGCCCTGTTGAACTACAAACTCTCCAACAAAAGGGAGACGCTGTGCAGCGACTTTTTACCTGATTTACCGTTACTTAATAAATACCTACAAAGAATAAAAAACGAGTTGTACCTAAAGGTGGGCTCGGTTGACTTGGTCATAATTTGTGATGGCGCTATATTTTGTACAACCACCGATATTGGATATTTTTTAATAAAAAAGGATTGTAAATAAATATTAAATGTGTGTGTGGAACTGACCTCCGCGACCTTGATGAACCGGCCGCGGCGGTTCTGCTTCACGTCCAGATAGAACCGCTTCGACTGGATCTGCAGCATCTTCGTCGCCAGCTCCTGCTCCTGCGGCTGCTGACCTGCAGCCACACATCACACAACACCGTAAAACCATCATTCAGATCAAAGTCTCGTCGCCGCAGATAGGAAAGATCGTCACAAATTTACCAATTCTCATTAAAATGTTCAATACACGAAATTGTATGGTGTGTTAATAGAACTGTTCCATGACCAAATAAAAAGTTAAGTACTTCATAAAAAGTTTTAAGTTAGCGTTACTTTATCTAGTTTTATCTCTAAACACTGTGACCTAACGACGCGGTCGCCGGTCGCCGCTCCGCGACTCGGGGGAAATTACCCGACTGCGCTCTCAAAACTTTTTCGCGCCACGCTATAATATATATATATTATACGGTGTTTTGAAATAAACTCCTAATACATAGCGGTCAGCAGCCGTTGACATAACTCGTACTAATTTTAAAGGGCTCTTTTGCTCTCCTTTCCGGAAACATTTTGTATCCGTATCTAAGAAACAAAACTAAGAAAGCTACACTAGGAATACTACTTAATACGGATTAACCTAGAATGTAATAATCGGTAAAATACGAGAAGTGGATACTTTCGTGATCGAATAATATAACGCGTTTAGGTAATAAATTCGCCTCGTACCAAAAACAATACGAGAAATCGAAAAAAAACTTTTACATATTAAAGTTTTACAATAATACATTGCAGGAAAACGAATACCTGTGATTCGTTTTCCTGCAATGTATTATTGCGCGGAACAGGTGAAGGTTTTTTTGAAGCATATCATAACTCGGCGGAATGCAGTACGTAATCAGCAATTAGAAATCGCGATCGATTGCACAGGGCGCGCGTGGTCGGCTAGCCTCGCATCGCCACCGTCACGCCGCCGTCACGCCGCCGTCACGCCCTGCCACACGGACGTCCCGCAAGACGACGACTACTATTGTTCGTCTCGTCTGACGAATAGTCGCCAATTAATGTGATCGGTCGATGCCGAGTAGGTATTAAGTCTCCACTCGCTCCGGCTCGATGGAAACGCACCTTAAACCTCGCTTCACGAGCATTCTAAATATGGCTCCCGCGACCTTGACATTATTGATTAAACGCGAAATACTTTTTATTTATCGCAATAGGTTCATCGACTGAGGAACAAATGCATCTAGAGTGGCGAGGAGTAACTCGGTGTCTAGCTGGAGCACGCGGCGGGACGGGGCGGCGGCGGCGGCGGCGGTGGCGGGCGAGGGCTGGAGGTCGAAACAATCATACGCCAACTGACGTCCGAGTATGTCTATTGATTGAGGTAACGAACGTGGAGAAACGACTGCAGCGTCAAACTGTCACTCGTTATTGCTTTTAACCCACTCACCGGAGTCGAAGTTGTTTCCGCCCGCGTCCATTCCTTGACCATGATATTCTGTAACGGAAAAAATAATCATCATTGCGATAGAAGTACGAGGCGGAGTCGGGGCACATCGCTAGCGAGCCCCGGGGCGGAGGCGCGTGCGCCGCGCTGGCGAGTGTTCCCGCAATCACTCTACTACGCTCTCAACAATAATACAGTGACAACTAAAAACTAAACTTTTTGGTATGCTGTATCTATACATCATCACTACATTTTCTGTCTGTTTATTATGCAGTCGCAAACAAATTACCTTAGTTATTTATTTATTTATTTATTTATTTATTTATATTTACACAGCTTAACAGACTTAATTCTAACACACTGGTAAACGAGCTTAACTAAGTATTATACCTACAAATTATAAATTATAAAGGAACACTAGAACATCTGTCATCCTTCATCTCACAAAACTTCAAACACTCTTTACACACAGCCGTCCATCGCCACGCAAACAAGTCGCATTCCGGAGTTGATACCAACAGCGCAGTAAGCAGCGTCAGGGCACGAAGCTGGGGAGAATTCCGGTGAGCCACCGTGCGTGCCGCAGGAACAGCCAACAGGTAGCGGGTACGAGGTCTAAGGGCAATTCTGGGGACATCTGACGCTTGTAGCCTCACCATCTGACCCACGAGCTCCGAGCAATCAGACTCACCTCTCAATACACGGCACACAAAAGTGAGCAAATTAAAATTTCGTCGGGCCTCTAGGGATTGGTAACCCAGGGTACCGAGGAGAAACTTCGTCGGGTATAAATAAGGGTAGTAACCATACATTTTTCTATACAGAAATCTTAAGAAGGTTTTCTGTACCTTTTCCAAGAGCAAGTTGTACGTTGCCTCGGACGGACTCCACACAATCGCAGAAGCTTCCAACTTACTTCTCACTAACGCATTGTATAACACCTTAATGGAGGAAGGGTTGGTAAAGGTTTTGGCGTTACGCAATACAAAACCCTAATCTGCGATAGCAGTCAGCGGCAAGAGTTCGAATGTGGTCATGGAAAGTTATGCGTGAATCGAAAACTACTCCAAGATCCTTGACGGAGGAGACCCTGTTGATAGGTTCAGATCCAAGCATGTATTGTGCAAGGACAGGAGATCTAGCTCGAGTAAAGGTGCACACACAACACTTAGCTCCATTGAACCGGAGTTTGTAATCTACACTCCATCGGAAAACCGCCGCAATGTCTTCTTGAAGCAGTTCAAGATCAGCTTCCTGTCTCACCCCGAACACCAACTTCAAGTCATCGGCGTACAGCAGGCTGTTTGCATTGCGTATAACCGAACTCAGGTCATTTACCATTACCCCAAATAGCAGCGGTCCCAAAATTGAACCCTGACTAACACCAGATCGTGTGTGGTATAAAGAAGAAATAAAATACCCATGCTGAACATATTGTTGACGATCACGTAAGTAACTCGCAAAGAATCTTAGTAGGCTCGGGGAAAAACCAATAATTCTCAGTTTGGAGAGCAGAACGTCGTTATCTACCCGATCAAAAGCCTTCTGAAAATCAAAATAAATAACATCCACTTGGACACCCCTGTCAAGGTATTCCGAGATTATATTGGTCAGGATTAGAAGATTGGAGTTGACGGAACGGTTAACTCTGAAGCCGTGTTGAGACTCGCACAAGTACGGCTTAAGAGACACAGACAGGGTCCGATGGAGTATCGACTCAAAGAGCTTCGCCAGTGTAGACAGTATAGCAATAGGCCTATAATTCTCAACACTAGAGCTGTCCATCGATTTTGGGATTGGTCTCACCCTAGAGATCTTCCAACGGTCAGGATAAATACAGGTGGACAATGACAAGTTGAAAATGTGCAGAATAGGACCCATCAGGTGTTCGATGCATCCCTTGATTACAAATGCCGGTACATTGTCCGGCCCTAGGGCACAATTAGGTTTTAATCGCTTAATAGCCGACACCACCTCCTGCAAAGTGATCGAGCTTATGCGAATATCATTTGATGACGCCGCCTGCTCTCTGGCATCATGAGTGCTATTACCATCCAGAAGAGGGATATCGGGCAGAAAGACACTCGAAAAAAATTTTGCAAATGCATGAGCCGTCTCTGGTCCTTCGAACTGTTTGCCTTCAAAAGAAATTTTTGAGAGAAAACCACCTTTTGATTTCAGGCTGTTCAGATGTTGCCAAAAAACACGCGGGTTACTTTTAATTTTATTCTGAAGTTCCATAATATAGGCATCATAGGCGGAAGTAATTCTCTTTTTATAATTAGCCCTAAGCTTTGAAAATTGACTATAAATACTAATATTTTTGGAACTCTTCCACTCACGATGTAGATAGGCCTTAAGGGCAATATCTGAGATTAAGTCGGCAGTAAACCATACCGGATAGCGGCGGCTGCATTTTTTATTACGCACTTTTTTTGGTATGCATTCATCAAATATGTCATACAGGATCTTATAAAATGAAGCTACCGCTATATTTGGGTCTTTTGTTACAAAAAAGTCCTCCCAGTTTACTTCAGATACACGTTTAACCAATAGATCATAGTTACCTTTTTCAAAATTCCAATCCTGGTAGGAATCCAGGTTGCTAGGATCAATTTTCTCAGTAGGCGAATGACGTGAAGAGACGCGCAGAGGGATTGAAATCTCCAAAGGAGGATGATATGCATCTCGCCATGGTACCAGACCACCCTCTTCCATCTCAATAACACTGACGCGACTCATGCCCTCCGATACCAACACTACATCCAACTTACTACCATACGCATTCATTACCTCATTTCTTTCAGATAAACCACAAACTGATAAAAGTATACCGAGGATTGAGATTCAGATCTCCAACAATAATCACTAAACACTTAAGATTTAATATAACAGATTCTACAGTCTGAAACCAAGACATATACACATCCTCCGAAGCATTAGGGGGAATATAAACTACACATAGGAAGCAGGTAACGTCTTTTATCGTGAAAGACGTCCACAAATCCTCAGCCAGTGGAGACTCGAAGTCATGACGACGCTCCATGATAAGTCCAGGCCTCGCCGCCAACAGTACACCACCTCCACGCGTCCCTGTGGCACGATCACGCCGTAACACGCTCCAATCACCCATAACCAACTCCCTATCACCGACTGCCGGGGTAAGAAAGGATTCAGTTACCGCTACGATGTCGCAGTCGAGACATAGGAGATTGGATCGAAAGCAACTGAGCTTAGTGTTAAGACCCCTGACATTTTGGTACCTTACGTCTAAGTATATTTTAGGTTCTGCCATCTGATGGTGTTTACTGGGAGTGCGATGCATGGCTCTCGTTGCTTTTTCGTTTACGAAATAACCAGGGTCTCACACGGGCATTTTCGGGCCAAAGAGCCGCAGACAAACATCCATCGTACACCGCAGGGGGAACTCCAATTTTAAAAGATTTGTACTCTCCCTTTGGTTTGAGTTCGTCTACTGTACAGTTACTCCCAGGGTAAACGGTCTGTAAATAAGACAAAACTTCAGCTGGTCCCGAGACCATATTCCAGAGATGTACAAATTTACGGTATTCCACAGCTTTGAGTGGAATGACATCAGGGCCCCGGTGCAGCGAATAGATGGGAGGCTCTTCTTACGCCTGTTGACTTCTTTAAACTCTTCAACCTGAACACGCTGTTGCTCGCTACCTTCCGAATCCCCTTCAGGTACGGTGCCCTGAGTCAGTTCAACACAAGGCAATTGTCCCCTGGGGTCCTCCGTCTGCAGGACTGTGTTCTGGTCATCTGAGCCTGCAACCCGTTTCGTTTTCCTGGAACGTGGCTTTCGTTGAGTCTTACGTTTGCCAGCTACTTTCCCGTTATCCAGGGACGGTGACCTTGAGACTCTGCCTTGACAAGAGCACGAAGGCGACAAGTTTTCTAAATTCATTAGCCTATTGTTGACCGCCTCGAACTTAGTCGTACATTCGGAGAGTGCATTTTGATACCGGGCTACCGACGAAACGGCGTCTTGCAATTGTTCAGACAGCATGGTCATTTGGTCCCGTAACAGTTGCATTTCAATCGCAATGGTGGCCATATCAGTAGACTGCGAAGGCGGAACCACACAGGATGGACCTGAAGTAGCGCTCCTATCTCGACTTGCGATATTCCTTATCGACATCGGTGTACCAACAGGCGTCTCACAATTACGTCCTCCCTTCTTCTGCGCATTGCAGCATTCAGGACAAACCCATGCATCAAGTTCAGCCATTGACAGTCTTTTACTGGTACCAGTACACAGGCGGTGGTATAACTTGCCGCAAGCCTCCAACATGCACTGCAGATACTCCTCCCCTACAGCAAGCTCCTCCATGCATGCGCGACATACCAAATCACCGTTGTTTGTCCCGTCCATGATGAATGCAGTAGTAGATGCACAAGCAATAATGGACAGTAAGTCTTGTACGGACGCTATCTATTTCTCCAACTGCCACTAAGCGGCTCGTAGCACAGTGTAGTTAACACGACGTCAGTGATTTCGCAACAAAATCAACGTCAAAGTTGTTTAATAATCGCATCGCACACGAGTGTGCCGCTTCTAGACTCTCCCACCACACGCTCGCGATATGGACCTTGCATAACTCGGCCGGTCTCGCGTCTGCCGAAACATGGAAGCCGCATCCTCTACACTGCGAGCAGCAAGAGAGCGACGGGTCACTGCACCCGACAGATACCACGCAACAATTGGTAATCATTACTACGATGTGCGCACATGAGTACTCACACCCAAGATCCTAAATTGAGGCAAAACAATAATAATTACACGTGCTTCCTTTCTTACAAAAGCAGAGGTCCATCTAGTTCTGATTAGAAATATACTATACATCTGGATTACAAGTATCGGGTGCATGACACCGTATCACCAATACGCGTGAAGTGGTCGACGACGTGTCGAGTTACAAAGGACTCGTGTGAGTCGCATACACGGAGTGGAACCTTCTTGGAACGTGGGTAATAAAACGCTGAATAATAGAGTGACATTTATTCCTTCATAATATAATATTTACATAACATTGCTTAACTTAACATTTACTTATGTATACGAGTATCAGAGACGCCTATGACATCGCGATATCACGTACCGATATTCAATACCTGACACCTAGCTCGTCACGCCAGTTTGGGAAAATGAATAAGCATAAGCGATATTCATTATAATAATTACGAACCCTGTTGTAAGTATATTAAAACATGTGCTAATGTAGGTAGACAGTGAAGCGACTATTGCATTACATGACGGTGTTGTGTAAAACGAAACAGAGCTTAATGAACGCGACCACACGTTTCGTGTTACAATACAAAATTTGTGTCGCTTAGAGCAGAACATGTTCGAGAGGCGGACGCGGGGCGCGGGGCGCGGGGCGGCGCTGGCACGGGCCGCGGAGGCTGCGGCGGCTGCGGCGCGGCGCTCGTCGGCAGAGACGTCATCTAGGTCACGCGACGGAGACGTCAGCCTGGAACCGCGGCCGCGAACACGGCTCGACCTAAACTACGGACGAGGCGCGTCCAACACGACTCACGTGGTGCTGCAGTTAGTAATTCATGTCCTCGAGACACCCCGGTGCGGCGATCGACCGGAGACATGGAGAGTTACCGTGCGAGACCCTAAGTCGAGCACGTTTATTCAATATAGGTCTGTACAATAAAATAAGGTAACGAGGTTCGGCCACGGTGTCCTCAAGCAATAATAATGGAAGAAATATGATTATTCCTATTCAACCGATATGCTTATGAATAGCCCTGGTACATATTTAATATTTACTTAAAATGGTGTACAAGTGCCGAATTAACCCCTAAAAAAAACGCCTTTTGAATACATAATTAGTTTCCATAATTATATAGGTTATTGCGTATAAGTGGCGCGGGCGGTGCAGAGGCGAGTGCAGCGAGTGCAGCGAGTGACTGCGGCACACGCAACGCCTGCATTTGACTACCGCCCGACTGCAGCCTCGGCGCAGCTGCTGGCGCGACGAGCTTCCCTCTTGCAATCATACAGAACATCGTCATATAGGCACCAGAGCTTTGGCCAGACGTGCGAGAAAAAGGACAGGACAATGATAGGAAGGAATGAAAAAAAACATAGTACATATACATATTTAAATTTTAAGACTACAAAGGAGGTGTTTGGAGGTGTTTAGTTATAGTAAATGGTTCTTGGACCTATGTATATTCCATTAGCATTAAGTAATTAATTATTCAACAATGATCAGGTCAGTAGGGAGGTATGAAATGAATAACATTGTGGGTATAGGTAGATCTACGATATTTAAGATCAGTAGCAGCAGCTAGGCGCACAAGCCCAGGTAAATAATTTACATAATAACAACAGATATAAATGACGGCATATTGCACGGGTACGCCCAGACTCTTAGCGCAGAAACTAAAATGGACGTACGATTTCAGACACTACAAAAAAAAGTAGATACGCCGGGTTTAATGAACTTTACGTTTTTACGAGGAATTTATTCATTATCGATCTGAGCCGGGAGCTGTTAATTTAAATAGCTGTAATTCGGCCGCCGTCTGCCGATACCGACCAGACGCCATAAAATAGAGCTATAATACCTACCTGCTATTGCAAATACAATATTTGTACAGTCGCGGGGCGGACCCCGCGACTGGCCGCTCTGTCGACAAACGACAATAAACCTATCTGCCTCTATCGCAAAGCAAGGGTTCACATTACTGAATGATTCAGTCGACAGATCTTATTGTTATTTGCACAGAAGTGAATACGTGCTTACTCTACATTATATTCGTCTGTCGTAGTAACAGACGTTCGTTATTTTATACGTAACTGACTTGGTTAGCAAACCTTACCGTGGACCTACATTACATCAACTCCTAACCCGAAAAAAGTTCTACTGGAGCATCAACGATACCGCACCTATTTAGCTAATGATTTTGATTAGACTCAGACTAGCGGACGCATTTAATACGACCAAATATTGAGTCGGTAAAATATGCACTAGAGGTAACCTACACACCTATTATTTAGGGGTTAATTCGGAGATGCACTCATGTTCAGAATAAATTGTATACAATTCTCGCTTGGTGTATCTCGGTTCCCGTGTCGGTTGCGGAGCCGGCGAGTTTAACAGACACCACGTGTGCCCGCCAGGAGGAGCCGCGCGGTGCCGCCTGCACCCTGCAGCCCGCAGCCCGCAGCCTGCAGCCTGCAGCCCGCAGCCTGCAGCATGCAGCCTGCAGCATGCAGCGTTGCACAAGGCGCATTCAAGCGGCGCCGTGTGCACTGATTAACAAACTCCTTTTTACCGCACCTCATAATAAATTACACCACACTCGCGAACATATTAAACAGGATTCGCCATTTGCAATATATCTACATACCTAACTAAATACCTACCTACCTTTAAAAACTTTCTTATAATATGAGTAGGTAGGTAGGCAGGTACCTATAAGCGGGTGAGCGTTGTAATTATGTAAAGTATTTGATCGCACTCTTATGCAAACAACATATCTACAAGCAACTGTTTAAAAAAACTTTAACTAATTTAAATGTAGGACAATGTAGTCGGTTTACTATAATAAAGCACCAAAATCCATTTTAAGACGAATGGACAATAATGTTAAAAATTAAATGGTTGTTAACGTGTGACATTGGCTCATTGATGCGAAATGCTGTGTCCCAGAAAAAGTGCTAAATTTAGGAAAGTAGGTATTTACTGAATTTATGATCCACGATAATGATGTAGGTCACCCCAAAATGTGGGCGCCTACCGCGGCGCCGCCCGCCGCGCGCCCGCGACCGATCACACGAGCTAGACCCACTGTAACAACTATTCAACAACACCAATCAACTAAAAAAACAACAACACTAGAGTCGGTAGACACCTATTTGATAACGAACAAAAGCAAAGTCTCTTTAATACATGTCAGATACCTACGTATGTAGGTGCATAAACCAGTTTGAAAACTTGCTTAGGAAACGACGTCGTAGGGTCCTTCCAGTTTAAAACACGGATGATTTAAAAAAAATGCTCACGTTAGTTCACGGCGAGTAGTTTTATCACATCTTGCTCATAATAATATGTGAAGCACCTTTGCGGAATGAGCAGCGAGGCGAGAGTCAGCCGAACATGGTTATGTAAGTGGTTCAAGGCAGGTCATTGACACCAGCCTCGTTGCAGACGGGGACCAGACAAGCAAAAAAGTGAAACCTGTAATTTTTTGCTTGAGAAATAGTCTCGAGACAATCCACAGCACCGCAATATGCTTTGAATGGAGAAATAATGTGAGGAGTGTTGCCAACTAATTGGTAAATGGTATGATTTTGAACAATTATACTATTCCCACGTGAAATGTTAAATACTGCATACAAATGGACAGATTATATGACATGAGCCTTATTTGATATTGACGCTAAACATAAATAAGAGAAACCATTTTTATTTCATTTTCTTACATGCTACTGCTGAATGAGCTGCACCAACCCTAGCCTTCATAAATGTGTGCCGGGCACGACCGGGGCTACCGAGTCCACTCTGTCTGCAAGTGTACGAGGTCGTTTAACATCTAGTTATAGGTATATCTATAGAGGTCACAAAGATAATTTTCTCATAGAAATGATACCTATAGAATCAGTAAACTTACTTTGTATTGAATTTTACCAATATAAAAGTTACTGTACTCTAAACACACAGGTATCTACTATCTATATATTATGATTAAAGCTATCTTACTATAACAATAACAAATGCTACTAATTTATATTGGAATAAAATAACTAAAACTGATTTATCACATATATAAAATAATCTTTATGCTGACGTTTTGAAACCTTTGACTAATGTCAATCCAGTTGGCTCAAAATATATACTGTAAAGTTTTAATAATATCAACATAAAAATGAATATAATATTATTATAACTAGTGGTCCGCCCCGGCTTCGTACAGATCCCTATTTTTTTTTTAAATTTAATATAGCTTATGTCACTCACAAATAGTGAAGCTTCCTAACAGTGAAAGAATTTTTCAAATTGGTCCAGTACTTTTTGAGCCTATTCATTACAACCAAATAAACAAAGTTGGTTTACCTCTTTATAGTATTAGTACAGATTAGGTGAGTTAAATCAGTTCTAGTTGTTTTATCCCAACATCTAATAACCATGAAATCATTAAAAATCATTTACTTATCATACTAATTTATGTAAAAAAAAAAGCAAACATTCAACAAAAAACAAATCTTTTTATTAATTTATGAAATGACATAAGTACTTAATAAGTAATTAATAAGTGCATAAATTGATGAAAAGATTTTTTTTTTAAATTATCTCATCAATTATTGTAGTCCTTGTAATTCCTCTTTTTTGTTGTTGTTGAAAAGTTGTTTAAAACATTCTGTATAATAATATAACTCTAAGAGCAAATTATACTAATTTAACTATAAATAGTAGAGTTGAAGTATTTATGAATGAGAAATAATAAATACGGCCGCAGAATTATTTTTTGGCCACTTGGTCAAACTTCTCAATAAATAACTAAGCATCGGGAAAATGAGATAGCCTCTAATGAAGTAATTCATCTTCTTTACAACGCCAACTAAAAATCTTAAAGAAAGCGTCAAGGCAAAATCAACAATTATTTTTACTTGTCCTACTGATTTATACATTACCAACTAATTTACTAACTCGGCCACGAAATTTGTGACTCGTCACCAAAAGTCCTCTAACCGCTACCAGAAAAGCCAGAAAAGTGGGTTAGGTTAGGTTAGAACTGCGACCCTCTACAAAATAAAAAACTGTCTATAAAACTTTTATATTATAATAATCAGAATATTTAATGCAATCGTACCTATATCGTAAAGCTTTTGGGTAACATTATATATTATTATAATGGGATTACATCTCATAATTATTGTATCCTTATGACACAATCATTATTTTGCCTCTTCACTCTCGATGCCGCCCGGGACGACGGGAGGGCAGATGCAGCGTCGACATAGCATAACCATTACAGTACATAATATAATATTATGTTATCATTATTTCTTCTCCCTTCTCTCGAAATATACCTACCTATATTATATATATTATATCCAAAATCCCTATTTTGGTGCCATATATTAATATTTTAGATGTTAACTATTTGAATGCATCCCATAAATTTAGATGCTAAAAAATAATCACCATGCTGAGTTATATTTACTGTGGCCTACATAGAAGGTAACTAGTGGCTGAGATACAATTATTCAGACGCGCGTTGGTTGTGGCCCACTTAGTAATTTAGAAGGTAACTTATATTTTCTGAAGCGAATAATGCTATTAAAAAGAAGCTTGTTTAATTAGTACCCTTTATGAATCACAAAATATATTAATATTTGAACATGGCAACAGTAACTCAGATCAAACCAGTCTTTGTTGTATGTATAGATGTGAGCAGCAAGGCCAATGCAAATGACACCTGTCCTTCACCGTCTAGACTAATCTCATAAAGAAGCCCGGTGCAGCTCGCCGGCTGCCGGCTGCCGGCTGCTTGCTGCCGGCCATACACAAGACACACCCACACGCTCCGCTCTGACGGGGCTCTCTCCACCATCAGAGATAATCAACAATCATCATTACATAAATACCTACTCTACAATAAAGTTTTAGCCATAATAAAAAGTACCTTATTTCAAAGTTGAGTACACAATTTAAATGTGATTAATATTTCATAAGATTGTCTGTTTTGACTAGACAATGTATGTTAATGGGCAGTAATGTAGTCGAGATGATCCCACCATACTAACTAGTTCCTAAATTGCAAGAATAGCAATGTCTAGTATCACTTAATTTTGTTTATTTATTGTGTTATCAGGTGCCATGGGACTCATTTTATCCAGTGATTAATATAATGTGAAAAAGAATCAGCGCATAAGTTAACGAAAAACTCAAAATTTTAGGTATAGTCACCGAGCAAACAGGCCGCCATGACCAACACTGGAGGCATCCACTGCACCAAAAACCTCCACTCCAGGCACACCCAAATGATCTCTTTGTCGTCTCAATATCCTTTGTCCAGGTCACTACACACTCCTTAGCAACACACTTTCACTATTACACAATGAAGCAGGTGTCCTCATTTCAGCCAGACCGAATGTCACTGGATATAACCTCTACACTTACAACAAAGAACACTATTCACTTTCACTGTAGTCACAAATTTCAGTACACTGTAATAAATTTCATAGAATGACTTCATCACTTCTTACCATTATTTATAATCACCAGCAAACAAAGCACTGGATTGCTGTCTACTATTATAAAAGATCATGAGCCCAATGAGATTCTAATAGCAGCAAGTATTTAGAAATATGACGACGATGGTATCGTATGACGTCGGCTGACCTCGACGGGTACAGACCTTCCATGGGGCGCACGGTCAGCTGACACGACTGCGACCCACGGACAAAGGCGCGTCACCACGGGCTCTCGGGGCCGCTCGGCGCCGCCGGGCTGTGGCCACCGTGCGAACGATCACATCGGAGGCCCACCCGGCCACCGGCCTCCTGCCACTACCGCCCGGCGGCGAGAGGTCGCAGACAAAAAAATCGATAGGTCGTCAACCTCCGCCGGCGGTAGCCCGGCCGGTCCCGGACGAGCCCGTGCGCGCCTGCCGGCGCCTCGACCGCGCCGCCCGCTCGGCCCCCGAGCTTCTCGGCGCCCAGACGCCTCGCAGACCCAAATTCGCCATTTTGAAACGGGAACGATGAAATATTTACTTTTGAATGATAGGACAGGGACGACGTCGTCCCGATTGATCCGCGGAAACTGTGCAAATTTCGAGACACCTAGTACACTTCACCACTGTAAATATATACGTACTCTGACTAGAAATTCCCTCGTCACCGCTGCCGATATCCGACATCTCAATCCACACCGAATTCTACGGGCGATCCACGATCTTTTAGGAATCGCTCTCGGTCAACTGGAATTGTCTATGCTTTCGAAGCCATCAAACTTAGGCGCTTTATAATGGCAGCACCACAATGACAGCTGTTTACGTTCGTTTATTTTATATAAAAATCTGTAAAAAGCTTAATAAAATACTGTTACTAAAATGAAGATCAAGATGTACTGTAAAATTTCAATGACTGAACTATCGGCATATTTTATACATCAATGAGCATGACATAATATAATTTTCTAAGTTAGTACGGCGACCTAAAAAAAGACCTTTAGGCAGTTTTCATCCAGCTGAGTTTGTTACATTTTATGATGTGACAACCTTTTTGCCTTTGTCATTTCATATCGCCAAGAAACTTAAATGCATAAAATTTTTCACGGTTAATCTATTTAATATTCATGGTCACTTTTATCTGCCTGTACAGCCAATAATTGTTGCAAAATAAGTTATAAATGCTTTAAATTTCTAAACAAAGAAACCACAGACAAACTTTGTTTCTGGACTGTGATCGGTAGAAGTAGACCATAGTTTTAATTGATAATGCCATATTATATCGTTGGAAAAAAGAATATAATATTTTTGGAAGATGCCATGTATATTATAGTAAGTCTCAAACAAATATACCTGTACACGAGTAAAAGAAATTGTTTGAGCATTTGGCGTTAATATAAGAAAGTGATTTTAGCTTCCAGCGCCATCTATCATTTCGTATAAGCGCCTCAGCCTTTCAGACAAGCAAGTCGAATGTCTAGACGGACCATGACCTATTTAACCCCTGGAGCGTCCCCCTCCCCCCCATAACAAGAGCCGGTAGCGTTCCATATAACTAAAATTTGTTCCGACTTACAAAGAAAAATGAAATAATATTTATTCTTAAAGATATTAATACATTTTATTATTAGTAAAAAACGACCACTATAGGTATGTGATACAATATGTATTTTGTTCTTTTCCCTCTCCGATTTTTTGTGTGAACTCAAACTTTCTCAGAATAATTATATGGCCAGGTGAATTCGGTAAATAAATAAAGAAGGTAGTAAGTACCTACATAATAATTATATATATTGTTTTAATTTTTTTAAATCTTATTTATGTTAGCTTAAAACCAGGAGACGGGCATACCATAGGTACTTACTATCGCGTTAGCGTGGATAAAAAAAGATTTTTTTCCTGTCATACCTGCTACCAATAAATCGGCCCGCTTTCAGCAGTATCAATTCTTTTCTCCGTGCGATCCAATGAGAATTCCACTTTTCACTAACCTACAGTTTATTTTTATGTTCATGACTAACAATCATGATACATATAATAATAATGGATTAATTTCTGAAATACTTACATTTATTATTATTATTCATTTTAAATAACATAATGGGGTGACTGGGAAGTGGGATTTTACTATGTAATGCGTTTGTAAAAAGTGTTTTTAAACTGATCAATGACAGTATCACAATCGATGTCAAAACACCTACTGCCGCGGCCGTCATGGCTGTTATATTGTAAGTTGAGAGTTCAGGGATTACAAACAATATATCTAATAGAAACGAATGAAACAACACTTAATATTACAAATGACTATAATTTTGTCACAATTTTTCCATACAATGTTAATAACTTTTTACCTTATAACTATTTATAATACATTACTTAAACGTTATTAATGTTGTATTACATTATTTAAAATTCTTCCTGTTTAATTTCTAATGTAAATTCCACGGAGTCAGTTTCAGATGAGACATTCATATTTTATTCAAATAAAAGCTCACAAAGGACCATAAAATGTTAAAGGAATTTTGAAAAACCTCGAGTTTATAATATGATACACTAAAATGTAATTCGATTAGATCTTATTATACTAAAAATATTTCTTGCTTAATTCACTACGAGAAGTATCGTTAAAACTGTACAAACGTATCAACTTTACTGTTACCGCTAGCGTAGACGACGCGACTGACGCGCGACGACGCCGCGCCACGACACGACACGACACGACGCGACGCGACACGACACGACAAGACGCGCGCCGCTGTCGCGACAGAACAACATAATAAATTGTACTTGAGACGGAGAGGCGGCGGCGACTGGCGCCCACTGGCGAGCCCACACACTCGCGCCACTCGTCACGGCTGGCGACTAGCGCGGCCGCCCGCGACGCGCACTCGGCGGCTACGGGCTCTGTAATTGACGGACGTATCACACGCGAGCGTCGACGAGAGGCGAAGCGAGAACCGCAGCGGAGGGTGTAGCACCATCTTATCATAATCGAATGTAGATAAATAAACGTAGAGTATATAATAATGCACACTACACTAGTAGTATCCCACTACAGCGGCGACAGTCGAGGCTGGAAACTAGCGCGGCCTCGCGACGAAAAGATTATCTAGATAAATAGAACGTGGCGCGGGTAGCCCTCACGAGCGCGACGGCAGTGCGGCAGTACGGCGCCGCGTCCTTCCTTAATGTAAACACAAGCACCGTAAGAAATGCGAGATAAACGAGTACTAGGGGCTGGCGTAACAGAAAACTAACAAATGCGCTAACAGTAGAACAGGGCGCTGCGGCCGCGAGCGACGACGGGGACGTAACAAGCGAATACAATAAACATTACAATAATTAAGTATCAATAAAATTGAGCTAGAAACGAACCCCGCGGCGACCGGCCCGCCCGCCCTCGCCACGCGACAGACGACAATGTGACAGGTGACAGGTGACAGGCGACAGGCGACAGGCGACAGGCGACAGGCGCGACCGCGGGGTATTATTGCTATGGGAGCAGTCGACGCCGCGGCGCCACTTCACAACCGGCACGACCTTACGTATATACTGATATCCAACCGAACCGGGACCGCGTCCAAATCGATGCGTAACAATTGTACTAACTTTTAATATTAAAGATTACTTTTTTAAGTTCCATAATATATTGCCACAAGTTTAAGACTGAATTTTACAAAAATATACACACTGTACAGACGGCGAGCTCGCGCTCTCTAGGCTAACTCGTTGACGGACTTACGCTACGCTACGGGTGCGGCTCGTCGCTTCTCACTCCGAAGCTCCAACTCACTCGCTAACTATACTGACTATCGTCCGCGCACGGCCTGCGGCCTCGCGCACTCTACCTACGCAGTCTCCACATTGCACTCCGTCGCGACCCGCCCCCGCCCCTCCCTCCGCCCGCCCTCCGCCCGCACGGCTTCCTTAACACTATCAGAGACGAATTCATTAGGACACAGAGATTTCTAATATTAAAATTCCGACGACGGCGTATATTTCTCATGAGATCAGTCGAGACCGATTACAATATGCGTAACTCGGTCTCTCTACTAAATTTCTAAGATCGCCCGCCGGCGGGGGCGCGGGGGCGGGGCGGGGCCGCCGGGCCGATCACTTAAAAGTATCACACAAATAAAGTACATTTCCCCCCGATTCGAGAAACACTCGGAATACAGACTACGGCAACATAAAATGGCGTCAGTGAACCCCGCGCGGGACGCACGGGCGTGACGGCTCGGCCTCTTAACTACGGTAATATCATCACAGCTCTCGGTTCCCCCGCTCGACGTGACCGCCGGCGGGACGCACCGTGACGCGCCGTTACTCGCCGTGACACCCCGCGCGCGTGTCGCCGCGGCGCTCGCGCGCTGCTCGCGGCCGGCGGGCAGCGCGCGAGCCACTGCAGACACCGACACGGGAGCCCCGAGCGGCCGCGCGGGACGCACCGGTACAAGCGAACGTATACATTCATTAGTATAAACAATAAAGTATAATATCGAAGCGTAGTGAAGCACCCGAGCGACGCCCGGCCGCCCGCGCCGCTCGCGCCGCTCGTATCTCCGCGACGACCGGCGTCGCTGAATAAACTGATTCATTATACGGCTCGAGATTCCGATATACAAAAATGACTGAATGCAGTGTAGCGCGTGGCTCCGAAGCGACTTCGATCCGAATTCACTCGAGATACAGAGATCCGACATCGCGACCGGGAGATACGAGAGCGCGGCGCGGGGCACGTCGCGCGCCGGCCGGGGCCCGAATCGCAATCGTAAAAGATCCATATCGACTCATACTTAAAGAGACCTAAAAAACGCAAACAAACAACATGGCGGAGTAACACTACGAATAAAAATAAATATAAAATCATAAACCTTAAGCGATCTTAAATACCCTGTTGATTTCATTTTTAAAACATAATATTCTTTTGAAAGTCGAAATAATAAATACGGGTGCAAAATGCTGCGACCGGCGCGGGCGACGCGCGCCGGCGACCGCCGAGACCGCGCCGGCGCTCGGCGGCGCTCAGCGCTCGGCGGCGCTCAACGCTCAGCGCTCAGCGGCGCTCAACGCTCAGCGCTCAGCGGCGCTCAACGCTCAGCGCTCAGCGGCGCTCAACGCTCAGCGCTCAGCGGCGCTCAACGCTCAGCGCTCAGCGGCGCTCAACGCTCGGCGCGCCGGCGAGGGGAACACATTAAGTACAAAAGGGGTGAGTGCCGCGTGTCCGGCTCGCCGCGACCTGCGCGCGGAGCACAGCCGGGGCCGGGGGCCGGGAGCTGTCTCGCCGGCGAGCGCGGCGCGGTATAAATTCCTCCCAGTAACCTATCATTAACGTATATGTCTTTCTTACGTATGTTATTTCGTTTTTACCTTATAATTAAGACTTTAATCGTTTGTGCAAAGAAAAGACTTTCCTAAGTTAAGATTTTTGTACAAGAGTTCCGCCCGCCTCGCTCCCGCGGAGGCGGGGCGGGTCGCGGGCGCCCCGGGCCGGGCGGCGCGTGTCTGCGGCGCTCCACGGCGCTCCACGGCGCTCCACGGCGCTCGTCGGCTCCGGACGACGCCCGCGAACGTATATAAAATGCTAAAATCGCACTAAACTAAATAAAAAACGCGTAGGCCTGAAGCGGCGGGGCAGCGGGGCGGCGGAGCGGCGGGGCGGCGGGGCGGCGGGGCGGCGGGGCGGCGGCGGCGGCGGTTCATTCACATACTGACTGACACTGACTAGCCCACACGAACCGGGAAGTGACTAGAACGCGAAGCGCTTCACTGGCAAGAGGCCGCCGAGCCGCGAGCCGCGCCGCGAGCGTCCGTCTCGCTGCGCGCCGGGGACGCCGAGGACGCCTGGGGCGCCGGGGACGCCGGGGACTCCGGGGACGCCGGGGACTCCGGGGACGCCGGGTGTGCGGCCGAGAGGGTCACTAACAGAAGCCGCCGAAGCCGACCGACGGCACGGAGGGCACGGCGGGCACGCTCGGCACGCTCGGCACGCCGCCGCCCTCGCCGGACTTGTGCAGCTCCATCAGCGACGGCGGGGACAGGTAGTGCGCCTGGAAACCACATCATCCCCCTTTAATCTCTTAATAAGACCGACCAGGCATATATGTATTTATATTTATCACATCCGACAGGTGAAACGAACGAATGTGGAGGGAGACCTTAAAATAGACTCGAAAAGTTCAAAGTCGAGTACTAAATTTTGTGTCTTTTCTATTAAATGACTACTTTTAATGAGCTAATTTATTTATTTAGGTTTACCGACAGTCACAACAGTGTTTATAAATAATTAGTAATACATTAAACAGGTCTTAATTTAACTGTGCAACCAACTTATAACCAAAATAAAGTATCGATGAAGTAATTAATTGCACTGTGAGCTATCTCTTCAGTGAGCGCGGGCGTCCACTGAAGACACGGCGACACCGCGCAAGTGATGGAGGCGAGGGAGGCGAGGGAGGCGAGGGAGGCGAGGGAGGTGTCGGTACACGGCACTCGGTTACCTGCTGGTGGTGCGCCGGCGGCGGCGCGTAGCCGTTGTAGTAGGGCGTGTTGTAGGGCGCGTACCCCGCGGGCACGCCGGCGACCCCCGCCACGCCCGCGACCCCCGCCACGCCCGCGACCCCCGGCGCGTACCCGTACTGCCACTCGGAGAGGTACCCCGGCGTCGGCCGCATCAGCTGCCCGCCCCAGCCGCCGCCGTAGCCCACGAACGGCGCGCCGTATCTGCAACGCGACACGCTCACGTACAGACACATTATATTATTATTGTCAAAACATTCAATCATGCGCCACGTTAATCTCCTAGTTATTGTACTGCGTTCGTATCGCACTCGACTCGACATAATTACTTTCGTGTCTATAAAAGGAATGCAAGTCACACTTGGAAATGCTGTTCGTTTCAAATGACTCCGCTATAGATTCAAGAAAACAACGAAGCTAATCAAATCTAAAATAATGCACAAAAAACCGTACGGAACCCAGAAGTTACTGGTACATCTTATTATTTATGTTTCTTAGATATGGAATAATGCCGAGTTTGGGTAGGTGTTATGTTTATTTTTGTTAACATAATGCTATTTTTCTGTTCTCCGGCCGGAAAGCGCCAACTTTGTGGCCGCTGCGCTAAATGAAATTGCCGCTTTCTGGCTTCGTCGAACAGAAAAATAGTATACTGACCTCGGCCAGTAAATAAAAAAGCCTCAGATCACATGTAATTGTCGTCCGAGGCTTCGCCTTTTTTTCGCCGATTACATGTGATCTGAGACATTTTTTATTATATTGGCCTAGGTGCGTAATGTACTATAATACTAAGATCGGTTAGTAAAGCCGCGGTAAAAAGCGATAAAAAAATTATTGCCGATTTACATGCATCCAGCACACACGGGGTCACTTTACATTCTCATTGAAAAAAATGTCGTCCGAATAGTATCGGATCGACGAGAGCGGAGGTTAGTTGCAACGCCATTAGCTTCTCCTCCACCGCCACTAACCCGTTGTTGACGAGATGCGGGGCCGAGTGGGCGGAGTGGGCGGAGTGGGCCGAGTGGGTCGAGTGGGCGGAGTGCGCCGAGTAGGCGTACAGCTGGTCCCGCGGCGATACTGACCCGTTGTTGCCGTAGGCGGGCGAGCCGTACGCGCCGTAGGGCGGGTACAGCGCCGGCGCGTACTCCGGCAGCGCTGCCACCGGCGCGGGCGCAGCCTCCCCGCCGCCCGCGCCGCCGCCCCCGCCCCCGCTGTGCACCGCGCCGCCCGCCCCGCCCGCGGGGCCCTCCGCGATGGAGGGGATCTGGTCCACGAGCGACTCCAGCCCGGAGAGCGACTTGGAGGCCACGTCCTGGGACTTCGGCTTGTTCGTCGAGTTGTACTCGCTCGGGGACTCTGCAACCACACCGCGCGCCTCGTTAGAATCGACTCATCATCATTAGAATCGACAATCTCGGAGGGTCTCCGTGAGTAGTGTACGACTGGACAGGCTTTCAGAAAATCGATAGTAAACATGCATTAGAAGCTCGAGTTCGAGTTAATGTAATATATATTAATTAACATTTAATTTTCATTTAACCCACTTTATAATAATGTGAAAATAATATAAGATGGATTCCTGTGGTCTATTGTATCTTTTTAATGTATTGTTCATATCAGCCGGAGGTACAAAACTGAGGTACTTCTAAAGTGAGAACGGCGCGCTTAAAAATGCTTTGAAAGATTCTAATCGCTGTTGTTGAGTTTGCGTGTCACGTGGCTCGTGTAGCCGGTGTCGTGCAGGCAGTGGGCACGCACCTGTGCGCAGAGCGTGCGGCGTGTGCGGCGCCAGGTCGGGCGGGCGGAACGCGGGCGCGTGCGGGGAGAACCCGCCCCCGCCCCCGCCCCCGCCGCCGCCGCCGCCGCCGCCGCCGCCCACGCTGTCCGGCGTCGACCTGGGACAGACGGAACACGGTATCGGTATCACTGGAAACGTACGATCGCTCCGACTGAAGTTTCGCCGAGCTTTCGACCCGACGCACTGAGTATATCGCGGTGAAATAAATAACGTCTCACCTATTGAAATTGCTAGGGTACATGGATGGATGTTGCTGCAAGTGATCTAACCGCGGACTGCCATCTAAATTGTTGCCTGCGAACAAGTAAAGGTCGTAAAGTTATTTATAATCATATAAGCCACATAATGTTGTTCACAATCGAATGTCGATGTCGACGTATCGTCGCGTGGTGGCGCGGTGGTGGTGCGGTGGTGGTGCGGTGGTGGTGCGGCGATGGCGGTACCTTGTTCCCGGTAGTGGTAGTGGTCCTTCTGCGCGGGGCTGTGCAGCGCGTGCGGCGCGTACGGCAGCGAGCGCGCCTCGCCCTCGTACATGGAGCCCGAGAACGAGCCGCCCACGCCGCCCACTGCGCCCGGGGACATCTCGCTCACTGCGGCGTTGCCCTGCAACACAAATACTCAATATATAATTGTCCAAACGTACCGTACCGTCGAAGTACATTCACCGTGGCTGCGCCGGGCGCGTACCTTGTAGTCCGGCGGCTCTATGGCTGGTCGGGTCTGGTGCGGGTGCTGGTGCTGGTGCTGGTGCGGCTGCTGGTGCGGCTGCTGGTGCGGCTGCTGGTGCGGGTGGTGGTGGACGGGCTCGCGCTCGGCGGGGGGCTCGAAGTCGAGCGCGAGCCCGGGGCTGACGGCGGGGGAGCTGATGGCGGCGCCGATGTCGCTCGACAGCTCGCCGGCGTAGGTGCTGCCGCCGGTGCTGTTGCTGGCGCTCCCGGCCCCCCCGGAGCCGCCGGAGCCCCCGGAGCCCTGCTGGCGCGCGTGGTGCGGCGCCGGCGGGGAGGGGTAGGCCTGCGTGGGCGTGCGCGGCGCCGGCGAGGAGTGCTGGCTGTAGGGCGTGTGCGCGGGGGACGGCGTGTAGCTGTGCACGCCGGCGGGGGACGCCGCGGGGAACGCCACCGGCGCGGGCGAGCGCGAGTAGGGCCGCCCCGCGGGCTGCGCCTGCGCCTGCGCGTCCAGCGAGTAGGGCGCCGGCGAGGGCTCCAGGCGCGGCACGAGCGGGGAGCCCTGCTGGTAGGGCGCCGGGCTGGCGGCGTACAGCGGCGAGCGGCCCGGGTAGCCGCCCGCCCCGGCCCCGGCCCCGGGACCGGCGCCCGTGCCGGAGCGCGCCGGGGAGCCGTACGGGTTGCTGCGCGGCGGGGACGGCGCCGAGAACGCCGCCGGCGACGACGGGAACTGCGGACGGACGAACGATACACGTTTAACGTGGCCGACGTTTGCATACTCCTAAAAATTAGTCGAGGCGTTTGATACATCATTACAGAGAAAACGTCGAAAATATCCACGAATTCCACGTCTGCAAAAAAATATATATTTTGTGAGACGTTAATAATTCATGTTTTTCCATTTTTATCGAAAAAAGGTTAGATGAACACGTTTCATTCCATCGTCCGACTCGGCATCCATCTCGATCTCGACAAACATTAGCAACATTTCCGTATGTCAGACAAAAATAGACAAGTAAATTGCGCCAAATACGAGAGATACGATTTCTGCAAATAAATTAAAATAGCACAAAAATCAATAAGAAATAAGTGTGTGCGTATAAGTGTGACAGACCTGCGGCTGCGGCGTGCCGGCGGCGCGGCCCGGGCCCGGGCTGTAGCCCTGCGAGCGCGGCGACGCGTACACGCCGCGCGGGGACGCCGCGTGGAACCCGCCGCCCGCGCCGCCCCCGCCCGCGCCGCCCACTGCGCCCACTCCGCCCACACCGCCCACTCCGCCCGCGCCACCACCGCCCGCTCCGCCGGGCGACGAGTAGCCGCGCGGGAGGCCCATCTGGCCGGACACGTCCATGCCGCCCTCCATGCTGCCGCCTGAAAGGACTCGGTCGTTACACCAAGGACGGCTCGGCTCGGCTCGGTGTGGACGCGTCGCATAACGCGTGACGCGTGTACAGTGTGGTGTATGCGGTACGTACCGTGGTGCTGGAAGTACGGCGCGTCGCTGTACAGCAGGTCCATGTCCTGCGGCGCGTACGGCGCGGCGCCCTCCAGCAGCGGCGTCGGCAGACTCTGCGCACCCACAAGGACACGGACGTTACGTTACTACACCCGGCGCAACTCACTCACTACACACATCGCGACACAACACACGACGTGACATAACACAACCGACAGATCGGTGTCGGACAGCCCATAGCAAATTTACCGTTTACTGCGATAACGTCTTAATTAGAAAAAAAAGGTGTTTTATTAGTCACTATATATGGAAAAATGTATCGTGTCCACTAGCTGTCATAAAAAATAAATCATAACAATACGACTCATTTACATAATTATTTGATTTTAGCACAAGCACGTAAGTATCGTCTAATTATTTATTTTAGCATTATATTTTTATACAAAAGTCCAAACTTTTAGACGTTAAAAAAAAATACAAATATTATGTATAGTCAAATCAGTACAGTAGGTTACTCTCGAGCAAGGCTCCGGCTGTAAATCCGGCCGATCGCGGCGACGTCAATGTACAGCGCGTACGGCGCGGGCGTACCTGCTGCTGCTGCTGCTGCTGTTGAAGCAGGAACTGCTGGTCCTCGGGGCGGATCTTCTTGGGCCGGCCGCGCTTCTTCTTGGGCGGCTGGTCGCCGTCCCCGGCGGCCCCGGCGGCCCCGGCGGGGGGGCGCGGGGGACGCGGCGCGCGGGGCGTCGCCGGTGCTGTCTCGCCGTTCTCCAGCTTCACCTACACACACGCGGCGTTACATATCATTCTGCTTATTGTCAGTCTTGTGTGTGTGTATGTGTCTCTCTCTGTGTATGTGTGTGTGTTACCTTCTTGGGGCGGCCCCTCTTCTTCTTGAGCGGCACCTCGGTCCCGTCCTCGAGCACGATGGTGTCCCCCGGCTCGGGCTCCATGGTGAGCCTGCAAGCAGCGCGCCTGGCGGATCAATCGTTACCTCTGCCAACTGCGCGGCCTCCACTCCGCAACATCGCAGCGACGCAACAACCCAAAGACGAAACGCGCGCGCGTTCCTCCTACTTCACTCGCTATTTCACCGTTCATGCTTCATATTTAGACGGTGACAATAACGAAATATACATTTTTGTATTTACGTATGTAAAGAAATTAATAATTTGAAAGAAATTTCACTAATATTTAATATTTTACTCGCCTAACAATACCATTTTCGCTTTACATAACCGATGGAAAAATCAGCCTTTATACTATTGATGTAAATTAATCACATAGTTTTAGATCTGTCGATAAGCGAGGAAACACTCACGGCCATTCACTCCAATGTCAACATTTATCATGTCTCGAAATACCTTACATACTATGTTGATCCCGTTTTTTTTTTAAATTCAATCATACAGTAGGTATATTCGGTGCACTCTGTTCTCTTTCATAATCTCCCGTCCTCGTCGCGCGTCGTGTTAAGGGGCGATGGAAGTGGGGCAGTTACCTGCGGATCTCCATCTCCTCCTGCGGGCGGCGCGAGGTGTTGTCGGGGAAGACGAGCTCGGCCTCGTCCACGTGCGCCACCAGCCCGTTCAGGTAGTCGCGGAACTTCTTCAGCGCCGCGTAGAACGGCACCTTGTCCGCCGCGCGCGGCAGCTGTGCGCAGCGCGCCGACGACGACGGCATCACCCACATGTACTATACACGCACACGCGCGCACACGAAACGATACTTATTACACGCACACACATAGACGTCTTTTAAAATAATAGTCAACTTTATTTTATAGTTTCTGTTTATCCATTGCAAAAATATAATGGATAGTGGATACCTATATTCATTAATGGACTGTGAATCTTAAAATTGGTAATAGACAAATAATTATTATACATGAATAATAATAGTAATTATACTAGACGAGAAATAACTACTCTACCGACTTGAAATAATGATCTGCCTATATCTACAGATGGATGCGTAATGTTTGTAATATGTCTGACCGTGTTGGTCCCGGCGATGGTGTCGGGCTGCTTGCCGAAGCAGAAGTCCTTCTTGCCGGAGAACACCTCGTAGATGAGCTTCCCGTTGAAGACGGCCACCTTGGGCCGGAAGGTCTGCAGCTTGTCCAGCAGCAGCGCCGAGCCCTCCTTGATCTCGCGCCGCGTCAGGTCCGCGGAGCCCTTCGTCGCGCGGGACACCATGTTCGTGAACCCGATGCCGAAGTTTAACAGCTGCGAGTTTCATTACATTATCAATACATATACATGCACCTACGACATTCTTATTATATACAATACATTTTATTTTATTATAAAGAACTGTAGTTGTATGGAGTCTCGGGGTCAGTTCCACAATCTTCTAGTAAATCTCCATACAAACGATAAACTGATCATTAGCTGCTAATATATCAATTATCAACCGGTCAATCATCTGTCAGCAGCCAACCTTACTTATCTTCTTATCAATAATTGCGAAACCTTAAATACCTACGCTAAATAATTAGCATATTTGGAAGAAAACAATCATAATGAAAGATAAATAAAGAGGCATTCAAAATGTTTTATGCCTACTAGAAGTGCATTAGTTTTTTCAAAATTAAGAAACTGACTAAGTTTAACAACGCCTTACCTTTATACAATGCCTGCTTGATTACTAAAAATTCAGATTTTTTGTGTCATCCATCCCCAAAGTTTAACTCGCGTAGGTATTTTATTTGCTGACGCTTCGGAAATTTTAGAGTTCACACATTTGTAGCCGACTGACGCTGACCTGATGATAGTCTAACACTGAAGCGATTTCACATTATGCGAACAACGTTATATTAGAAACAACAGAATTTAACTACTACCATGTTTTAAAATACAAAATATTAATAATAATTTCTGATGCCTTCGCGGTCATTATACATTGGAATGAAACAACTTTAACGGATTAAACTCGCGTATTTTATTTTTATTTGCTGACGTTTCGGAGCCTTTACAGATTCCATAATCGTAGCATGACTGAGCTGACAATAGTCTTATGCTAATATAGCCAATAAAAATAAAATACGCGAGTTAAATCCGTTAAAGTTGTTTCATTCCAACAAAATATTAATGTTTAATTCTACGCATAAACCTATGTACCGTACCTACAATATAAACTATTTTGACTCAAATATTTAAACGTATGTACCTAGTACAAAAACAAGAATTATAATTAAGCAGCGCAGGTGTTACCGAGTCATGCAGTCTGCCGTCCGCTTAGGATTTCATTGATTAGCATATTTGTTTCTCATTTAGATCATAAGGGTAGATCTAGCTAGGTCATAAGGGTAACGGACCTAAAAAGTTTAAGAACCATTGTGTTATAGTCACTAAACTGTATTAACGATACCGGTACAAGAACTCCTGTATGTACCTTGTAGTCCTCGTCGGCACTCATTTGTTCCCGGGTGAGCCCGGACAGGTAGAGGCACTTCCAGAAGTGGTTCCCGGGACCCGCGTAGTGGTGCCCCTTGTACGCCGCGAACAGGCCCGGGTTGATGCCGATCTGCAACACAACACACACACACACACCTGTTAATACATAAACACAATACACACGCACACATGAGTGTTGGCAAAGACGAGCCGATGCTGTTTTACTTGGAATATAGTATGATTTTATTTAAATAGTGTCAACGCGTTCACAACATTCATCGGAGCGGAGTGATATTATAATCGACCATCACGTGATATTAGTTCAGATCCACATCTGGATTCGACTCCTCCCGTCGCGTCGTCTGTGATCGTTGGATTATGTCTCTTCTCGTCGTTGCCTCGATTCTCACAACTTATGCCTTCAGTCGAGCTGTGTGCGATAACTTTTATTCTTAACCGACTTCAAAACAATGAGGACGGACTCAATTCATCGGCATCTTTTTTCACGATATACTTAACCAATAACGGTGTATCCAATTAATATAGAACAATTACGACAACAGGAAATTTGTTGGAAACACTAACCTAACCATTTCCTTTAATGTTGTATTCAAACAGAAACAATAATAATATACCTATGCCATATAGTGTGCACCCAGATACTTACTGTAATAAACGAATATAATTTCAACTTGTAATCAGTTTTCAAAGTTACGAAGCCTATCTCTGACACTGAGACGTTTTCCTATTACATTCATCTGTTAGAGTAAAGGGGACCGGTGCGATGTAGCGGGACACGCGCTTGTTCGGTCTCCGGCGGCTCCCCCGTGCTCGCCGCTCCAGTAGTATGTACGTCTACGTTAGAGTCGTTAGAGGGCGGCGCGACCTTCCCGCGCCCGCCCTGCGCGCCGAGGACGACGCTCCCGCCCGCGCCCTACTGTAGGGTAACTGACGTAGGTACTATTTGCTTCTAATTCTATTACCCGTTACGACCACTCACGGACAAATTCCTAGCACGTACTTTACAAAGAGATCGCTATAAGTTTGCGAAACTTCTCGAGTCAAAATATTTACGTTGCATTATTTTGTTTTTCTTATCAAAAGCATTTTTAAAATGTTGCGGTGTCGAGCTCGGACTAATTCTATATACCTACATATAACTGTGTGCCTAAATATAATAAGAGAAGATCTAGTCTGAAACTAGACTATATCTATATCTATACTAATATTATAAAGAGGAAAGATTTGTATTTTTGTATTTTTGTATGTTTGTAATGAATAGGCTCCGAAACTACTGGACCGATTTCAAAAATTCTTTCACCTATGGAAAGCTACATTATCCCCGAGTAACATAGGCTATATAATATCACGCTAGGTCTTATAGTTGCGGAGCAGTAACCGAAAATGTTTCAAAAACGGGGGAAAGTATCGTTTCTGAGTAAAACGTAAAACTATGAAAAAAATCTTAAGTCCCCCCGTGCGAAGCCGGGACGGGCCGCTAGTCGTATATATAATGTCGTTTCGTTGATGAACGGTAGCTCGAGTGGGATTTATATTTGAGCCCGCAGCATCTAAAGTCGAACACTGATTCGGGTGTTTGTTCAAAGGTGAGAGGTGTTACTTCAGAGATCATCGAGCTCTTATGAATTATAGTTAGTTATATCATAATATTTTTGGCCTTATAATATAATGATGGTGCGTTCGGTGATCGTATTACGCACGGGATCAATTAGCTAGTTGTTTTCCATGGGCCGATAATGACATAATATTCAACAATGGGATGGAGAGGAGCGTGTCGGCGCGATCTCGTCTGTCGCCATGGAGACGGCGGCGACGGCCATCTCTATTGTGATGGCAGGTGACATCGGAGTACGTTTCGAGGGCGAAACTAAATACATACATACATCAATACATGTCACATTTGCTCGCGCTCATTTGAGATATTTTCCAGTCAAATGCCTTCAAAAAGTAAAGGGCACCCCCCTTAACAGTTTTATCATCAAACTAACTCCGGATACCGTCTAATTTTTGTACAAAATGACTAAAATCTAAGTTTAGTTTCGTTTATTATAGTAGTTATTTGGGTGCACACTAATATAATAAAATGGTAATTAGGTTCGTAAGTACATATTGTATAGGTAAGTAAGTAAGTAAGTAAGTGGTTCTGTGGATCGTACTCACAATGATGATGTCGAGGTTCTCAGCGAGGTGGTCGGGCAGCGTGCGGCGCGCCACCTCCTCCTCGCTCATGCCGTTGAACCGGTCGTGCTTCTTGCGCTCCTTCACCACGCGCGGCACCGCCACCTCCACGCCGCCCTCCACCTTGATCTCCATGCTACACACACACACGATATATTAACTGGCTACACTGACTTCATGTGTTATTTTGGAGCTGGTGAGAGAAGGTCATTAAAACATTGTCATTGAAATGTAAGGAAATTTAGGTTCTAGAAATTATAAGCTAAGTACAAGTCACAGTATGTTTTATAATAATTCATTTAAAGTTAGACCTACTGAATTATAAGTAAGTACCTTACTTACAAATAAAACAGAAAAATTACTATCATTTTCAATAAAAATAGACCATACGGGAAAATTAAATCGCTGGAACTACAGACGGTCAGAACTCGACGAGAAAAGTAAAATGCGTATAAAAAAAGTTGAATGATCCTTTCGATTTAGCTTAAACTGCGACAGCAGCCAGCTTCGCATCTGCGCTAAAATCGATATGTTCATACCTACGGGTTAAACAATACCTAAGTTCTAGATCCAACCTCAAGCTCATACAAAGGGTTTTAACATTATCGTCCTTTCCGTCGCTAATAAGGCACGCTACGTCGAGCAACCCGGCGCGTTGCAGAAGCCGCTCCGCCGCAGCCGGCGCGCGCTCGCGGCGGCCCCGCAACTCGGGCGGGTTGCCTCGCCGCGGCGCCGGCTCGCCTACGCTCGCTTTATCAGCGCAACGCTGGAGCGGAGAATATAACGAGCTGTGATCACTGCCACTGTGAAATGTACCACTCACTACACCACTATTATATAATTGCTACGATATATATTCCACGGCCGATACGACTGTTATACCTACAGGCGCGAGACGAGTTTCACGATACTAGGCAAATGAGCATATGTACTGGGAATTCGAACCGGGATAGGCATCATTGAAGAAATACATACAAACAATATAAATAGCTGGTCTCCGACGATGCATTATATTGGCGTAACACGAGGCGTGAAACGTAGCAGATTCATTATAAGTAAATAAAATCACACGTCGATACTTATCATCTGTGTAACATTGAAATTATAAACTTGGAGTTAGGCGGGCTGGTAGATTTGCGTTAAACCAAAAACTGCAATCGGCGAGCGGCCCGGCCTCGGATAAAGATGATCTATGTGTTTACGTTCCAATTCCACGTGGTCTGGGCACAGTCGATCGAAATACACGCGTAAACACCGCGGCGCGGCGTCCCGCTCGCACGCGCGGCGCTCCCCCGCCGCCGAGCGGGACGCCGCGCGCCCTGACGGATCGCTCGGGTGAATAGGGTACCCTCGACGCCCGCAGAAAGGGCCGATGTGGGATTTGGGTAAAATAATGTTTTCAGATTCTGCCATTTGTTGTATCGCAGCGGTTTCACTTGTATTCAGCTTGTATTGATATATCATGACTCGAGTCGCTCCGTAATCTAAATCTCCCTTTTACTAGTTTCAAAATTTTCTTTCACCTAAACGGTATGTATTCGATTTCCGACTCCAACAAAACTACAAATAATGTAATTAAGTATCTTTATATTCGATTCGAACCTGAGCGGAACTACTACCTCGAAACAACTTAATTAGGAGCCCCAAAACGGGGAAGTGGGCACAAAAAAGCAATTACGCCGGCTGTAGCGCGGCGGGTTCCGTGTTCGCACACAAGTGGGTCGCGCAGGATCGCTAATTCCGGCGCGCGGCGGCGGCCGAGCCCGGACTAATTGTGTCACCCGAACGCACACGGAATGCTAGAGAAAGTGCTTCGGAGCCGATACACAAGGTCGGGAATTAATCAATGCCTCCCCACTGACCCTACATCCGGAAATAAATGAGATAATGCCGCCAGAAATAACACTACATGCCAACAACTAGCGGTCAATACACACGGCGAATACACTCGCAGCACAACGCGAAAATCACTCGCCACCATTGAATAGCTGAATCCCATTAAACATGTAAATAAACGACTACCCCTTTAGCTAACGAAATGGACGTCTTCACAAGAAATTAAATAGGACAGATATCGCATAAAAATCAAGAGTAACTGCGAAGATAGGTCAGGAATTAATCAGGCCACTCTGGAAAAAGTTTCTTTTCAACTTCTCGGGCGAAAGAAAAAGTGAAACTGAACGGTTTCAAACTCGACATGCGCTGAGTAAGGATAGACATTTACAATCAACTGTATCAGTAGCCACGATGTGGTGTGTGCTGATCGAATACGAGGGCGCTCGGGGCGGTAGTGATGGTGGGTCATGCCCAGCCAGCGTTTAGTTTAATCTTTCATAGAAACCAAATCAGATAACAAATTTTGTAGTAGTCTGACTGATGATGCATAAAAAGATGAAGCAAATACCTACGTTAAACGGCAGCGGGACCACTCTACTGCCCGTATGAGTGAAGGTGTGTTTGAGACAACTTTAAACAATCCGATTGCGGAACGTCGAAAAGTTTTTAACTCAAACTCCATTTAGGAGCGAGCGCGAAAGTTTGCGAGCGGTTGCGAGAAGTTTGGCACGTGGCGCGGCGCGTGGAGCGGCCCGGCCTCGGCTCATCCAGACACACACATCGGAAACAAACAATAACTTCTTATAAAACAAAAGTCTCTTACTGCACCGATACTTCATTTCTACCGGAATTTACTTTTCACGCGGACAATACCATTCCAGACCGAGTCATCCGTCTCATGTTATCAATCCAAGAGTGAAAAGCGAATAACGGAGGAGCACCCGCTATCGGTTAAATCATTTACTCTCGAATGATTCATATCCGTCAAAGAATCGATTCAGTTTCAGTCGCAAACCAATATTTCTTTCATAAAGTCCCACATGTCGCGTTATTGAACACACAAAAGGCGATTCCATTCGGATTGTAAATATTCATATAACCAATTAAAGCGATTGAGGCGGGTTTCCATTCAGATTCCACCTGTTGGGCACGGAGTTACAATATTGTCCGCGTCGCCTATAAATAAACAAATATCGCCGGAACTGGCGCGAAACAAGCGAGCCGAGAAAAAAAAACAAAAAATCATAGTCGATTGTGACGTCACGTCTCCCGTCTTCCACCGAGCGAGCCGCGGGTCAGGGACGCCGGGGCAGGGCCGCGAGGGACGCCTTCACTCCGATGATCCTATGGGATGCGAACGTTTTCCCTGTACAGTGCGGTTATTCAATAAATACTCTTCAGTATTATGACTGATAGACAATGCGGCGAGGATGCGACAAGGAAAACCAGAAGTGTTAATTCTAATAACAGACGACCGTGATGTCATTTTCGCTCAGATAATAACTGTATGGAATCCTTCCGCTGAGGATAAAACTGTTGCCGTGTGAAGGGATTCGTCGAAACTATTTATCTTCAATCGACTAATACTAACTTGACTGATTACTAATGGTCCAAGATCCCAGAGCGATCTGACGTAACTTATTTTCTGACGAATGAAACCTTAAGATTTCAGTAGCGTCTAGAGTGCCTTGAATATCTACGGGCTTGTGAAAACTGTCAGAGTGACACCAGGGCTGGTACCAGGTGAGAAAGGTGACTAAAAATAAGAGCTATATTACTTATTTTCTCATGGCTCATCAATACATAGTATAAAACAAAGTCGCTTTCGCTGTATGTCCGTATGTATGCTTAGATCTTTAAAACTACGCAACGGATTTTGATGCGGTTTTTTTTAATAGATAGAGTGATTCTTAAGGAAGGTTTATAGCCCCCGTGTGAAGCCGGGGCGGGTCGCTAGTTTTTATATATATCATGTAGAATATTATTTTAAAGTAATGGATATAAGTGTCAGACACTTGAGATTGACCAGAACTTTTGTCAGACACTTTTAAGCTACCCAAAAAATGGATCTCAAAGATGGATGAACATAAGCATATCATGTTTAGGCTCATTCGACTCGGTATGACGAGCACTTTCTAAACAGAATATGATGATGGTAGTGTTGATGATGAATCCTGAAGACTACTATGGATCTCGAAGTTGGATGATCATAGGCATATCATGTTTAGGCTCATTCGACTCGGTATGACGAGCACTTTCTAAACACATGATGATAGATACCCCACATGTAAAGGTCTGATGAAAAAAAAATGCTGAGTTTCAGTTCAATGTATGGGGAACCCCAAAAATTTTGTTTTTTTTCTGAATTTATTTTAAAATCTTAATGCGGTTTACAGAATACATCTACGCACCAAATTTTAATAATGTAGCTCTTATAGTTTCGGAATAAACTGACTGTGACTAGAGTACCCGATTACTTGAGTAATCGGTTACTGAGTAATCAAATTAGTAATTGGATTACATTTGTAATCGATTGACGCCAACACTGATTGAAACAGATAATGCTCGTCATAGCGAGTCGAATAAGCCCAAACACGATATGCCTATGATCATCCAACTTCGAGATCCGGAGTAGTCTTCAGGATTCATCATCAACACTACCATCATCATATTCTGTTTAGAAAGTGCTCGTCATACCGAGTCGAATGAGCCTAAACATGATATGCCTATGATCATCCAACTTCGAGATCCATAGTAGTCTTCAGGATTCATCATCAACACTACCATCATCATATTCTGTTTAGAAAGTGCTCGTCATACCGAGTCGAATGAGCCTAAACATTTATATGCTTATGTTCATCCATCTTTGAGATCCATTTTTTGGGTAGCTTAAAAGTGTCTGACAAAAGTTCTGGTCAATCTCAAGTGTCTGACACTTATATCCATTACTTTAAAATAATATTCTACATGATATATATAAAAATGAGCCATGAGAAAATAAGTAAGATAGCTCTTATTTTTAGTCACCTTTCTCACCTGGTACCAGCCCTGGTGTCACTCTGACAGTTTTCACAAGCCCGTAGATATTCAAGGCACTCTAGACGCTACTGAAATCTTAAGGTTTCATTCGTCAGAAAATAAGTTACGTCAGATCGCTCTGGGATCTTACTCTATAAACTAAATTGACTGATACGGTTTAGATCACAATGACTTTGGCGAAATCCGACAATAACTAGCGAAGGTAAATAGAGTCGCTAACCATAAATGATGTATACCTAAATGGACAGATAGAACGTCGGAACAATAGGGTTCATCGAAATGAATTTTACTTTTTAGCCTATATATTCGATAAACTCACCCATTTTCATCCTTAATCTTCTTTTTCCGGCCGCGCTTCTTGGGCTGGTTGAGCATCATCTGCTGGTGGTGCGGCTGCATGTGCGGGTGGTGGTGGTGCTGCAGCTGCAGCGCGTGCGCGTGCTCGTGCGCCGCGTGCGCGCCGTGCGGCCCGTGCGGCGCGCCCAGCATCGCGCACATCGCCTCCTCCTCCACGAACGAGTACGGGTCGTCGCACTCGCGCTTCACGCCGTTGTACAGGTCGTCCTCGCGCTTGCCGGGCTGGTGCTGCGCGTGCGCGTGCTGCAGCGTCTGGTGCGGCAGCTGGTGCGGCAGCGCGTGCTGGTGCGCCTGCAGCGGCTGCGGCTGGTGCTGCTGGTGCTGCTGGTGGGGCTGGTGGGGCGGGTACTGGTGGTGGGGCAGCGCGTGGTGCGCGTGGTGCGCGTGCTGACTCATGTCGTACGGCGCGTCGGGCTCCCGCTTAAACCCGTACGGGTCACTAGAGTACTTGGGGAAGGGGAAGTGCTGGTAGTCGGGTTGCTGTTGCTGCTGGGGCGCATCGAAGTGCCGGTAGGGCGGGTAGTGCCGCTGCATCAGCTCGTAGGGCTCCGGCTCCGGTTCGGGCTCGGGCTCCGGCTCCGGCTCCGGCTCGGGTTCGAGGTCGGGCTCGCGGTCGGGCTCGGGCTCGTCGTCCGCGGCGGGCGGCGGGCTGGCGGGCGGCGGGGATGCCGCGCCGGGCGGCGGCGCGACGAGGGGCGGTGCGCGGGCGCTCCGGGCGGCCGGCGGCGCGGGCGAGCCCTCGGCGCTGGAGGGCTTGCGGCGCGCCGCCTCGCCGCTGTTGCTGGTCTCGTACCCGTCGTCCTGCGGCTCCGTCGACTTCGGCTTGTCGGAGCCCTCCTCCCTGCGGTGAGACTACAGTTAGACCGCCGGGTGAGAGGCGGAGGACGGACGGAGGGCCGGAGGCGGCGGGTCGCGTCTCCGGTCGGAGCGAGCCGCCGCCTCGGTCGCGACTCCACACTGAGGCGTTTGAAATATTTATAAATCAAAGCATAAATAAGCGAATGTAATAGACGCCCGCTCGTGGGATATCAATGCGATTGAAAAAAAAAACACGAGTGACAGGTTAACAGCCTTTAATGTAAACAAACAAATAATTCGACGACACGTTTCGTCATATTTAGTCGAAACGATAAGAGGTACATATCACGACAGACTAAATTATGAATTAAACTTATAGCACGTGGCAGTAGTAATAATAAAAACGGCATGTTGTGTGTGATAATCGTCGGTGTAGTTTTTTTATTATATTGCGAAATAGGTACTTTTGTTGAACCATCCCCGTGCCATCCTTTGTGTTCCACCCGCAGCACCGTTTTACTTGGATCACCACCTCCTGTCCTCCGCCTGCATCCTGTTCCTCAAACCGCTGCGTATTGATATACTTACCTATGTATAGCGGTGGGGTCGACTTTGTATTTTGTCATGTGAAGCTTGTTTGCGACTAGTGACTGGTCTGGTCTAGTCGCTAGTGTGTCTCATTATTGTTATTATTAATTAAAACATGATAAATGAGCGAAGTACTATTCTCCATTGAGCAGGTGTGGTCAGGTTGACATAATGTATTCAATAATAGTAAGAGTAGCTGGCGGGACAGCTGATCGCGCGCGGGCGCTCCGGTTGTAAATTGTAATGTACTATGTAATGGTAATAACTCAGTAATGGCCGCGATGAATGACTCCATTCATTCTTCGCTTCAATTAATTCTAATGTGTGTACTACTCGCGACGGGTTTCCTTCTCGTCTTATCGAAAGCAAGTCGAACTTTTACTTTTAAGGGATACCTTAATTATCATAACTTATTCCTTTTCCTTTCCTTTTCGTTTACCGGTTCTGCTTGTTATGGCTCTAACAATTAAAGAGCGAGCTCCGTATTCTGCGAAATGGAATTTGTCGTATTTCGATTCCGTCTCTCGCCTTGTTAGTCGCATCACCACGGATAGACTAAATGAACCGATGTTTCGAGACAGGTGTACACCCAAAGCAAGAATAAACCCATAAATTTAAATCCTACCTGATCCTACCTAATTACTAACTTTCTCTTAGATTCGTCTCGAGTAGCTTATTTCATCTAATTCTAAATCGAATCTTATCTTTTGTTGAGATAGAATAGATATAACTATAGGTAATACAGTGTAGTATAATAACGCTTCAGGTAGGCAAGTTGCTAGCTGAAGTATTCGCCATGTTACCCGCATCGTCCGTCATAAGGATTCAAGGAATTTCGTCTGTGTCGTGTTCGTGTGTGTGTGTGTGTGTGCGTGTGTGTGTACAGTGCACCGGGCCGGCCCCGGCTGCCGGCGCGGCGGTGGCGGCGGTGGCGGCGGTGGCGGTGGGAAAGTCGATTTCTGCTGAAACCCGCCGGCGCCGCCACCGCCGCGCACGCCCGCTCTCTCTACGCGGGATCGCGTGTACACTTCTACTCAAACATCTGGCTGTTTATATTCAAAACATTATTATGCTTTATAAACTGATAGACCTCGTAGATGCACGTATCTTCTATCTACTAGACATCGAGTCTCAAAGGAGACATAAACTAGTTTTCAAATATATTTTACGTAGATTGATGGAGACCTTCTCTGCTGTTATTTAAGTAGGTAGGTACATATAATTTAATTAGTATGTTTAATCAATGACATTCTTTAATCGAGAGTGTCGTTCATCTCGCGAGCACCGGCACCGGCCTGCATGTGGAGTGTCGCGGCTGGCGCGATGGCGGTGGCGAGGCTAATTCAATCAATCATTGTGCAATGGAGCACAATTTTTCTGTGTTACTTTCTAGGCTAAAATTTGCATATCTGTCGAGGCTCTTCTTGCTAAGTATGGATTGCGAAAATTACCAGAATCTATATTTATAAATACGAATAAACAATCCAGCAATTACTTTTGTTTATTCCGTGTGAAGGCCGAGTTACCCAGTATTGAATTGTCTAGAACTGATATAGTCTCAACTATTTACAATTGCTAATAAGACAAAAGCACCTATTGCGGTTTTTACGCATATTCAGTAAATTTGGAGGACGGTCACATTTGCATACTGATATATTGGGTTGCTAAACTCGTCGAGTCGGCGGAGATGCCTGTAGTGTAGGAGGCAATTAACGCGTCGATAATTATTGTCGAGTGACTCCGCGCCAGCCTATAACCTCTGTCCCTCTCAAACTATACCTCGCAAATGCGTGCAATGTAATGCGTGCAAAGTACAATGCAAATCATCTTAGACAAGAGTCAATAATAAGTCCATATCATGCAAACAGAATTGCGATGAATGAAAATGGAGAGGTTTTAATGCATCGTGCATTTCATCGCACATGTCTGCAGCCAGCACACGTGGTCAGGGCATCCCTGCAGCGCGGCCGTGTTGCCTCTCGGGTTGATAGCACCTTGGCATTCAATCGGAACCAAGCAACAACGCAATTCCGCTGTTTGGGTGATATCGACGGGAATATTTGGAGCGAGTTCCCTCTTTGGGCCTTGTCCAAAGTCTTGAAAGTGCGCACATAAGTATGCTCTGTATGTTTGCGCACCGAACACATTTCATTAAGCAACCGCTGCGAAGAAAGTTATCTCTCTAGCAGGTAACCACTACCAGTACTACCACTGCAAATACCGGGATGAGGCTTCACAGGCACCCACTATCATACATATTATCATCTATCTGGGTAATTTTAATCAGAGTAAACTCTCAATTAAAAATAATTAAAATAAACTGCCAATAATATTATAATTGTGTTTAGCAATATAGGTAATGAGCAATTATTTTTTCCTGTGCAAAAGGTTAAATTTATTACAGGAAAACTATATTATATCAATTTCAATATCAATCTGGGACGTACTTACCATTTTATTGGTAGGTTACGAAGTATTTCCCTACTGTTCCGTTAAAACAATACAGAAACGGGCAATTTAGGTAGGTCTGCTAAAGTGACTAATGAAACTTATTCATCTAACCAAATCGTCAACAGTTCAGCACATTAGATCATAAACGACACCGCTCTACACTATAGAGCTCATTCATTTCCCAACGTCAGTGCATCCACCCACCTTTAGTCCTAAACTCAATGGCTATATAACCCTGTACGCCTGTACGAGTACCTATATTGTGTCTGTGCGCTGTGTGTATACATGTATGTATGTATATGTAGTGTTGCGTGCGTGTCGCAAGAGTGCAGGCCGGTGCCGGGGCGAGGCGGCGGCGGTGGCGGCGGCGGCGTGCACAGAAGAGCAGTGCATCGACCCACTTCTGCTGATAGCGCGCAGATATCCGCACCCTGATAAACCCAGCCACCTACACCTACCTACGACTCGCATGCCGCATGCCCTACTTAGCGCACCGCTCTCAGCGTCACGGTTGACGTGATGAAGATACGATGCTGAACAACAACCGTCGCGACGATTAACTAACTATATGCTCCTTTATCATCGCACCTACTTGTACCCCTACCCAAGAATACCTATCTCAAAATGCGAAAGCAGTGAGTAATTTAAGTAGGAAGGTAGTAACAAAATGTATTTTCAGATTTTTGGGTTGTATATCAGTATCGACTTAAACTTCTTATGTTTGTTGTCTTATTCACTAATAAGATGGCTTGGTAAAGGTCAAGGAATGGCCTAAATACATGCAACTAGGTACATGTTGGGAAACAAGTTAGTAATAATTATGTTTAGTATTTACTACCTATTTAGGGGTATGTGCAGTTGCCCTTTTGTTGTAAGGACACGGAATACAGGTCAGTCAAGTACCTACGATAGCTAGATGTTGTGCCTAGCTGCAATGCAACTAACAAGTAAGTGACGAGCGTCAGTCATGCTAGCCGGCGCCGCGCGACTTGCAACCCGAATACCTATTTAAAGTGTGAGATTTTAGTGGCATTTAAGCAGCAGAGTTCTGTTGTGGTGACGGAGTGTGCTACCAATTAATACCTATGCAGAACCATGCTGCACTCGCGTGCCCAACAGGTGATGCGATCGTGAGGCTACTCCGATGATGTTAACTAATTTTATACGTTAATTATTGTAGGTACTTTTTCGTACTGGCGCCAAGTATTAGCTAGGCAGTAAATGCTTTCAATTTTAAGCTCTTGTATCTATGACGAACAATACTGTTGAACCTTTGAGTAGTAAAAGTTGAAAGTGAGTTTTGCACTCAAGTTGCTCGTAGCCGATGGCCTGGACGTCGCTGTACACATCGAGAAGCTGCTCCGGGAGCTTTCCGTGTGCAAATCTTGGCTCATGGGTTCGCTCGGCGCACGAGACATGTACAGTCGAGTTCAATAATATGTGTACACATGTTTATCTGGTACCTAGGTTAATAATGTTACGTACTGTACTGAATGCAAGTTCTTCTTAGCGTAAGTACTGAATTATGTTTTAAGCGCTCTATGTAAAAATGTGGAGATTGTGGTTTCGAAACACCTGCCAAGAATTATATATAGCCCTACGTACACGTCGTAGGTATAAGTAAAAGGTTTACGGTAACTTCTCAATGAATAGAATACTTTTGTTTTGTGTGGTGGACGTTCATAATGAATGTAGGTGGTTTTGCAAATGAATAGGTATCAGAAGAGTTGATTGTTGGCAGTGATTAGCATCAGCAGCGCCGGATCAGCGGGTCACGGGCCGGGTCACGGCTGCGCGCGCGCAATCACTGCACTCTTCACGTGCTAACATTACACATCACCCAAGTTAATATTCTCCCGGTTCCTTCTTCTATTTAAAAAATAGTGTATGAAGAAATATTAAATTATGCAACTGTATTACATAAAAACAAGAAATATTATGAAATAGGTATCCACTTTGCATTGTGTTCAAAACTTTGAAGTTCTATTGGAAAATCGGTAGGTAGTAGGTAAGAAAATCGCGCATGAACTTGGATAAATTTTGATCAGTAATAAGTTAAGAACTAGTTGTTGCCGTTATTGAAAAGTAATTATCATTACTTTTCATAATTAATCATGTATTCATTTCTGATGCCTAATGATTTGTGTAGTTATGTATTTCTTACTAGATCAGTCAAGGGCCAAGATGTGTATATGTCGCAGTGATATGATGAAAACAGGGATTTGATCAAATTTCTCAGTGATATGATCAACTCCCGGTAGATGATAAAAATGCCACGCGTTGTGTTATTTCCCTAGCGAAATTTAGTGATTTGATCAAGTCTCCAAGTCATTTTAGGGAAATGAAAGAATCATAAAAATGGCTGCTAGATTTCTTCATTTCACTTAGTTATTTGATCAAATGCTTGAGCTGTTTTAGGGACATGATAAAACGAGTAATTAAGTCAACTCGGGTTTAACATTTCACTAAACACGTCTAGTGATTTGAACAACTCCCTAAACAGTTTTAGGGAAATGAAAGAATCACAGCAATAACTGGTGGAATTCTTCATTACCCTTAGTCATTTCATCAAATCTCTTAGCTAGTTTAGTGAAATGATAAAACAAGTCTTAGAAACATGATAATATCCTTTAGGTACGACGACGAGCGAAGCGAGGAGGAGTGTTAGGTACCTACCTACAGCCCAATATTTTTTGCTCTAACTCTCGGCCGTTATCGTAGTGCAATAATTTCACATGCTCGAACTTCAGTTGCCATAATTTTATATTCTATGCCATAATGGTCATTTGCAATATTTTCATTTGCCATAACTTTTAAGTGTCATAGCTATACGTGTGCCATACATCTCATTTTCCCTATTATTAAATGTGTTTAAATTATACCTATGCCATAGAATTCAATCACCATAATAATTATTTGCCATAACACGGTCAAAGTTTAGTGATTATTATTATTAGTTGACAAAACCTGGTTAGTTTATGTTATGTCGTAAATATACTATTATTAAAAGTATCAGTTCTGACGCTTCGCCGGCCGCTGCCGCGGCACGCTCGCTTCGCTCGCTCGGCTCGCGCGCTGCAAGGGCACAGTTCTACCTAACAGTCCTCCTCGCTTCGTCGTCGTACCTAAAGGATATTAACATGTTTCTAAGACTTGTTTTATCATTTCACTAAACTAGCTTAGAGATTTGATGAAATCACTAAGGGTAATGAAGAATTCCACCAGTTATTGCTGTGATTCTTTTATTTCCCTAAAACTGTTTAGGGAGTTGATCAAATCACTAGACGTGTTTAGTGAAATGTTAAAACTGAGTTGACTTAATTACTCGTTTTATCATGTCCCTAAAACAGCTCAAGCATTTGATCAAATAACTAAGTGAAATGAAGAAATCTAGCAGCCATTTCTATGATTCTTTCATTTCCCTAAAATGACTTGGAGATTTGATCAAATCACTAAATTTCGCTAGGAAAATGACACAACGCGTGGTATTTTTATCATCTACCGGGAGTTGATCATATCACTGAGGGAGTTGATCAAATCCCTGTTTTCATCATATCACTGCGACATATACATAGGTTCTGTTTTGAACCAGACGTCTGGGTGCAGAGGAGAATGTGAATGTACTGGTACATATTTATGACCTTGATTTTACAAAATGAGGAAGTACTTATACAATATTTGATACCACTATGTATGAATGGTACAGGCAGGTACCACATTTTTTTACATGGTGTCTACAATATTACAGTTTCAGACTTTAATATGTTTCCATAATCGCAAAAACACCTGAAATTGTTTATTAGTCCAGTAATCTGAATAGATGTATGTCGTAGGACAAGGATGTTGGAGTTATTGCTTTATCTTGTCAATAGATTAATTTAATTTATTATCCAAAATGTCCCATTGGAACTAGATTAGGTATATTTAACAAGCACTTTTAAGTGGCTTGTCAGATATTACTAAGTTCTTAAATAAGTTTGTATACCTACCTACTCGCCTATTTCATGGTTAGACCAAAGTCTGTTACCATAACTAAATTGATTTTGTGGCCCTTCTACAAATATATGCAATATGGCTGCATAAAATCAACACTTAGGCATGAAATATAAATTTATAATGAATTTTAACATTTTTCCATACATACATCCATACATACAGTTAAGGACCGTTTTCTAATTCCTGTGTAAGTATTTTGCCCTGCGATTATATAATCAAAGAACTCACTTATACTGTAAATGTCCTGTAATCTTTATTTTATGTGAATAAACTTTTATTTATTTTTATTCCTGACCATAAATTGTAATATTCTCATTGATCTTAATTAAGTAAAGAAAATAATTTTGTTTTAGCCATTTGCAACCACACAACCAAGTAATAGTTTCAAGGTACTAATAATGACATATCTATATATATAGACCATAAAATGCCTATTTATATCTATCTTCTTTCAGCCGACTAAATAACTAACACCTACCTCGCTAAATAAGCATTAAAACATCTAAGCAAATCATAATCCAATCCAAATAAACAACAATAATTTACACATTCCGATGACCTGCCTCCAGTCTGAATGAACAGAGCATGTTGTGATTACAACAATCAAGAATAATATTGATAATACAATTACTACACTGATATCACAAATGTTTATTTGATTCCCTCCAAAATCTGATATTTATGTGAGTTATCAGATAAAAACATGTTGTAAACTATTTCTATTGAAATCTTCTGCAAGCTGCAAAGAGCCACCTTTTTTGAGCTTATCTGATGCAATGCAGGCATCACTAATTAGTAGGATACTAATAGAAATTAGGATGTTTTCTTAATATCATGAAATTGCTTTGTATACCTAATAACTAAATATCTATAAGAAAATTGGCATAGCACTATTCCAAAAGTCATGGTCGTCTAAAAATACGTACCTATGGTCACTTTGTGTTACATACTCATTACCAGTGGGGAGTTTAGTAGTAATTTTACATTTAGGTAGCTACTGCATTTTATAATTTAGTAAATGTTGACTTTTCTATTATAACATAGGTATATCTACATGTACAATGGTTCTAATAAAGCTTTTACTATTGTGCAGGTATGTACCTAAATATTATACTTTCAACCAAATAGGTATTTCCAACAAGTGTTAGTTTCACAATTTTTAAAGGAGTCCTGATATATTTAATTAGTGGACTATTTGTAGTTTCAATTAGCCCTAGAATATTGTAAAACAGGTCCCTTTTACTCTTTACTCTTTTTCTGAGCACAGCCTTGTGAGACCTGAACAATCAGTACAACAAAGGATTCTGCATTTACACTAAACAGCTACAGCATCTCTACTATCATCTCAGTTTGTTACGACTGAGATAATCAGTTTATTCGGCTACAAATATGGGAATAAGTTTTTCAAAATGTCAGCTTAAATTAATATGTATATGCAAGTTAAACCCATTTTCATTCATTTACGATAATGTGTAATAACCACAAAAACATAAGAAATAAATAGAAAATTTGCAGGATTACTGGAATGTATGGTCTCGAGTCCACACTTCACTACCAAAGTTGATTTTATCTCGCTGAAATCAACAATCACAAACTGAGATCTGACCAGAAACTTCATTTCATATAAAATGGTACTCAAATATCATTCTGAAGTTTTATTTTATGTTGATCAATAACCAATCAACTTGCACTGTAATGCGCACATAGTTCCTGCATTAAATAAACTTGCACCGCCATAAGCCATGTCTTGCAGCCTACATTAAATGGAGTTTTCCTCATTGCACTACTAACAACTAGCTTTAGGGTTACACTGCTCAAGATCAAATACTTTACAGATCACCATCATCTGTGTTTACTATTACTTGTTTTATACCTTTATGAAAAGGAAAGGAAAATATTACTTTGGAATAGAATTTGTGATGAAAATGAGCAAAATAATGGGACAGTTTGTTGTTTCAATTACCTTTGCATCAACCCATGATTCTTTTGAGAGAGAAAAACAAATCGCAAACATCACCTGAGCATGAGAATATTTGTCCTCACATGGGCTCCTGCAGGGTGCAATCACCTCGAACTGAATCCTGCACTTATACCACTCACTGCACTAATTGTTAGCCAACATCACACAACACAACACAATGCACTCACACTGCACCATACATGTGCTTTCACTGGACACCACTGGCTGAGGATATCCCAGGAGACCACCTTGCCACTGATTACACTGCTCCTCCAGGTTTCACTTGTATTTGGTAATGTAAATCACAACCTAACCTCAAAATGCAAACTAAAATTAACAATTGACAATCACAGATGTTTGTAAAACTCAGTAATATCGCGTGACATCACCGGGAGCGCGATGTGCGGCGGGACGGAGCGAGGTCTGCACGGGAGCCCCGCGGTATGGATTTGTGGGCAAAATGCTTTGTTTGAGTAGGTCGGTAAAGCCTTCGTCGCACACAGCTATAGCTATGTACGAGGTAGGTATGTGTAGTGTATTGCACGGCGTGTATGCATCTAGCCATAATTCACTCGGACGTGCGGCGAGCGACACGGGCACGGCGAGCGCGGGCTCGGGGCCACTGGCGGGGCTGCCCGCGAGGACAAAGACGGCGAAGCCAGTGTGCGGGCAAAAACTGTAAACATGACTCTGATTTACAATGTTTACCCCGAGCCCTCGTCGCCGCTCCGCGCTGGCGCTCATTCACGCGGCGGGCCGCCACGGGCCGAGGGCAGCGCCGCGTCACGCTCGGCCGCCGCGCTGCAGATCGCTATCAGCACGACTCCGTGTCCTCGCTCGAGGAGCGGACGAGCGGAGGACGGAGACGGCGACACAACCGTTTCGAAATGGCGCAACGCGACGGAGGCCGTGACGCCGCACTCGCGCGAGAGAATGTAGCCCTGCGACTCCGCCACTCGAGCGAGAACCGAGAGGCGAGCGCGGCCCGCGGCCCGCGATAGCGGACGAGACGTTTCGCAACCTCGGATGGGCTCGCGGCGACCGAAATAATCCGCGAGACGGTGGCAAGACTCGTTAGCTTCTAGCGTTTGGCTCTCACAGCTTGGTTACTCACGGCCTGACCGCTCGCAGCGGGTCTGCGGCGCCGGCGTCCATGGCGCGCCCAGGCCCTGGCCGCGGCCGGGCTCCGGGCCGTCGGGCCGTCGGCCGCGCGACGCAACACTCTCCGATCTCACTGGGAACGCGCAGAGATACACCGTCGCACCATCTCGACGACACAGCACATCGACCGCGATGCTTCTAAACGCGTATAAACACTCCGCGAACGGTGTTTTGTTACATCGGTTGACTTTTCTTTGAAAAATCAATATACATTTTCCCAGAGTTAGAGAATACAGACGAGTCGATGTCCAGCGCAGGTTAGGTGCGTGAAGTTTGCAAGCTTTTTTAGCGCACCGGTGTTACCAACGTTTTTTTGCCCATTTTTTGTTTTGGGTGTTGTGATTTTTTTCTAGTGATTTGTGATGCACTTCAGACTAGTCGACGATATGTTCGGTCTTTGCTCATACCTATCTGCGTGCGCACAGTAGCGCCAAAGTTTGAGTTCTCAACCACCGGTTTCAAAATGGTCTCTATAAATTGTACTAAATGAATTATACTTATTATAACTTGATGAAACTTGTTCATATATTAAGCTGATCACACAATAAATATTACAATACCCTTAGTTCAACTTATGATGTTTAAATAAAACAATTTAACGTGGTTAGAAAATGTTTATTTTACTTACAGTCGATAATTATTCTTGTTTGTTTCAGGTTTTTACTGATATTTATATGATTTTATAAAAAAAAATAACTGCTGAAGTAATTCATTCTGAATACAGCAAAATATAAACTATAAATCCAAGTAGAAAAAGCGCCTCGTCTGTGTCGATAATGCGATTCAGGATTAAGTTGGAGGAGTTGAATCTCACTTTAACCAAAAAAAGTGAAGAGATCACACCTCCACTTAATCCATCACGCTCATATCTTCAGTATTCTGCTGCGGAGGGGTCGCATGAATGTGAAGCGGCTCCACGCGTGAGCTGGAAAGATAGATCTGGCAGCATTCCATGACAAACTGTCAAGATCCCCTGTCCAACTCAGACGTGAAGCCTTGTTACGCGTTGATTCTGTAAAGAAATTGAATAATAATTAGATACGAGTCATATTATAATGCGCCGAGCGCAGCGGTGACTCGGGCGACACGGCGGCCAGAGACGAGCGCGCCGGGGAGCCGCGCTATCACCGCTGAAAGGTGCGGCTAACGTTCTCTCTGATAAGAACACCTCTTTTTCCCTGTCGCGTCAGAGACCTTATATTGCTCTACTATGAATGTATTCGCTCTTTAATAAATGAAGCTTGAAAAGGATAAAATTACGTTATTACTAGCGCGGCGAGTCGCACGGAAAGAACAAACACATGTGCCATTGGACCACCATATGGTGTTACGCAATCATCATAGTTTTGTTTTACATTGACACTAATTCGAGCGCTTAATTATTTAATAATAGTATTGTATAACATTCGGTGTATTTGTAAAGGGTAAAAATATTTTTTCAAAATTCACACGTCACCTTTGCCACGTAAACGGAAGATACCGATTGAGTCACAATTAATGAAGAATTTAGGACGCCATGGAAAATACAAATATATTTAAAAGACACTAAGGCGCAGGACGCCGGTGGACACAATATTACCAGCATGCACGGCGAGAAGGCGTCCCCGGGAGCGCCCGGGAGTGCCCGGGACGGAACCGACACTAACACCAGCTGCCGAGGCTCGCGGTCAATCTCAATCACACCTCACACTCGGACAGAGGCCCGATCGATCGATGGGCCCATATTTATACTTTTACGATATCTTCGATACGATATCGGGGAATCGACATGAGGTACGAATGTTCACCATGATCGTGATAAGATTCGACGGATCGCGGGAATCGATTGGTCCCCGCGGTCGGTATCGGTCGCGCAAACACTTCACTCCACCAATAAGTGAGGCATCGTTGATAAGCTTCGCTGCAATAGCTAATCGTTATCTATCGAGCGCCGATCTGGAGCAGTCGGTACGCTCGCTGGCCGCCGAGCCCGGGGCCCGGAGGCGCTAGGCACTAGGCACTAGGCGCTAGGTGCTAGGCGCTCCGGCGACGCCGCGCACTCGCGCCGGGCGTCCGGGGCGCCCGCCTCGAGCCCGCTATCTGTCCACGACGACTCCATCACGATGCCTAGTTTAATGTTTACGTTTGAGATATACCTTTATTACGTTATATCTCACAACTAACAGATAATTACTATTCATTTCTACAACACTTTGTTTTACCATAAAAGATGACATTTTAAAAGATATTTAATATTTACTCTAGTATTATCGCTAGCTACTACAAACACTCCAATTTTATATACCTGCAACCTAGGATGATTAACATTAGATATTTCGACAAAATGCTTACTTATCATGGGTGTAGCTTGGTATTCGGTAAGGAAACATTAATCATTAGGTACTATTTTCAGACCGATTCAGTATACCTACTGCGTCGAGTACATACCGCTATCGTAACGTAGAACTAGGATGCGATACGTGGAAGAATTTCGACATGTGAGATAAGGTAGCAAAAGGTGCGTATCAAACGGTGTCATTTGATAAGGCACGAGGCACGCTGCTTCTGGGACACGTGAAGACAGGTGTCCCGGTTCGCATTGTTTAAATTGAAATGAATTGACTCCACAACAACCTCCTGCCCTGCGTGACCACCATCCTGCGCTGAGAATGTCTGAGATCTCCGAGCATCATAGTTTCACTTGCGTCAAGATGCGTCAAGATGTGTCAAGATGCGTCTAGATCTCTTAATACATACTTTGAAACTTTCTCGTCCCAAATTACAAAATATTTTTAGATATTAAATAAAATTCAGTCAATACGATTCAAGAATTTTAAAACATCCATACATCCACCAATCCAAACACACATAGGTAGGTACCTAAGTAGTTACGGATCTTACGCATACGGGATTAAAAATCAAACAGTTTTTCTTATTGGTACCAAATAAAATTATCCTTTAAAAATCTATTTGGTTTCATAGAAGAAAATTTTTGAGATAAATTTAAAACGAACGCTGAAGTAATAAAAGGGGTGGCGGGAGCAACGGCTTCGCAAGTTCAAAGGGGAGCGGGGGCTGGTGCGAGTGGGGGGAGGCGCTGCCCGGGCCTCGCTGCCTCGCTGCCGGGGGGCGCAGACTCGCGGCGGCCGTGAACTGGAACTTCGGAAACTTCTGCCGTATTGTGTTTACATTCAACTTTGTTATGTGGGTTAAAGTTAAGCCAGAGTTCACCAGCGTGAAGTGAGCGTATGTGCCGCCCGTTTCACTCGATTGCAAAGTTGACTCTCAACTTCTGAAAATCGATTTTCATCTTGTGTTTATCAAATGTTTCAAGGTTCCGTGTTGATCTGCAGTTACTGGGGCGCGACCTGCGATTATGTGTAAGAACGTTGTGACAATATTATCTTAAGAAAAGGGTCATGTCTATCCTATTTGAGAATTGGAATCTTATACGCACAGCTGCCAGTGTTATGTATAGGTATCTTAGTTGTTTTTCGGTGAAAAAATAACTACATTTTGTTTATCACCATAAGAAAAATTGACAATTCAAGAGAGAATTTAATGACTCTTGCAAAAGAGTTCACTGAATTTCACGTTGCATTAATATAAGTAATAATACCTGCAGGTAAACTGGAATGAGTCTAGTGTAAGTGGTAGGTATCTGGTAAAATGCCATTTTTTCGTGGAAGTTCATGATATGGATTTAAAAGTAGGGTGTGGTGCTGCTGAAGTGTGTCGACCCTCGCTCAATAGTCTGATCGGAGCCACACCTGAACCTATATTTCAGTGCTTATCTCGTGGACCTGTATTTAATCATTTTTCACACACAAAAAATATTATCTGATAACTGTTTGCAGTCATACCTACTACATCGTCTTTTACATCAACGTCAAATATATTTATTGTTGCTTTATGATATTATGAGTTTTGAATTAAAAAATAACCAAAAATCCTCTTGTTTAACTATTATATTTCTCGTCTCTTTTGAATCTGAACAATTTTAAAAATGTAACTTTTATTTAAAGGTACTTAGGTACTTTTATAATATCGATAGGTAAATCATAGGATAACTTAATAGGTACCTAAGTAAAAGAAGGTAATATATTCAACTAGGCCATATTATAATATTGTTGTCAATCAGGTAAGTAAGTACCTATATTTAAAGTATATAGTCTATCCTGTAAAAAAAAACAATAGGTACCTTAATGTACCCTGTGTTTAAGTAAAAGTCACGTGACATATCACAGTTATCTAACTGTAATGGTATATGTATACTGGAATAGCGGTTTAGTAAGTGACTCCAGTTTTCTTTTAAATATCGCATTAGAAATAGGTAGAATTATTCAGTGTTGGCGTCACATCAGTCACCGAGGTACCTCGCCTTATCTCATTTTACACTTTATTTGTTGAAGGCGCACGATAAAGATAAAGATAAGTGGTTGGCGACGCGACGCCTGCCTTTATCGAAAACTATCGCGCGAAAACAGCTCGCTTCAGGAAGTTCTGCTAAAAAAACAATAATGCGCAGAGAAACTTTAATTAGACGTAATTATATTTAAGCAGTCTTATTTCAAAAGTTATCGCTTCCAGACACATTATAGCACGTTTACCGTTTTATATAAGATTAAAGTAAAAGTGCCATGACGTGGATGAAGGGGAAGGATACGTGTATAGTACCCAGTTAGGTACCTACATAGGTACACTCTAAATTACTTATTGTATGTAGGGTAGCATGGCTACTTTTATAATCAGCAGCAACACTGGAAATCGTATCTAACATTGGACAAAATAGAGTAAGATGGGCCATGAAAAGAACTTCCAAGTAGGTAACTACTTTTTGCTTCATCCGGTGCAGCAAGCAATAGGTACCTAAAGAATAATGTTTACCTATTCGAAATGTCTTAATTACAAACGATCCCACTTGTTTCATAAAACGTGCCTGTAAATGAAATCTTGACATTTCACATACTTAATAATAGTTATTCATTAGGAAACTACTTCCTCTGTCCTCCTATGTCTTGGCTTTACCAAACTGAAATTTAAAATAGCGTGAACTGAAAACTGATTGGTATAAACTTATTCAAATAATATCGAGTTATTTATTTATGTAAGTATGTATTATATTTTTATTGGATTAAGATATCTACTGATTTTTTAATGAATAATTTGGAAACATGAGGCACTGCATTCTTTATAAATTAATAGTATTATTTAGTAAGTAGGTACCTACCTACTTATATTTTTGACAAATGAAAATGCGTTTAGATAATTACCTAATGTAAATAAATGGTAATCTGATAAGTATTAATTAAAGAAGTAAGTAAGTACCTATACGTACAAATAAACTATCAACAAAAATAATTTTACTATTTTAGCAGCTCGAAACAATTCGAATAGGTCCCCTTTTAATAGGTAAAAGTTTACGTTCTTATGAATATATTGTCAAGTGGGTTGAACTTCACAAACATTCTGTTCATTAATCAAAAGTTTGGCGCAGCGTCCCATCGTCGCGCCGCCGCCATCTCCTACTTTATTCATATACCTATGTATAGTATGAAAACATATATTCATATCAACATGTACAATTGGGTCTCGGTTCATACCTTTTAACAACCTGGCAACACTGAGCTTGAAGGTCAATATTTGACAAATGGCCGAGCTATCTGTCACTTTCTTTTCGAAAGAATAAACATTGCGGGTCGTTTATATTATTTCATGATATACAATGGACGATATATGTAGGCTGTGTTGCTCGACAAAATTCGTAAACAATAATATATTCGACGAAGAGAACGCATTGTTTTTAAAAATGTCCCTCTATTTGCCGATAAAGGTACGGAAACGATCAGGGTTCTTGGTGTTAGTCGTGTGGTCGAAATATATTTGTATGGGTATTGTGGTGGATGTTGCAGGTGACCCGTGAGGACCGGCTGCCGCAACGCGTTTGCGACCGTTGCAGCTGCCGCGTTAATGACCTCTACCAGTTCTGCAACGAGGCTATCGCCGTGCAGGCCAGGTGAGACTCGCGCCCGGTCCGCTCGTGGATCCTCGTGCGTAACATACATCTGCATACTTCGGAAAGTTAGTGACTTGATAGTAACTATGATTGTGGCACATAAGGATCCAAGTTGTGATTTTTTAGAATATAATTGTTTATTTTATATTATATATTTCTTGCTTTGAGTATAGGTATACTTATATAAAAATTACATGAATGTTGTATAAAAACTCCAAATACTTGTACAATTATTTTCGAAACATCAATTTCAGATTGCGCAATGTGCTTTTATCGTCAGAGTTCCCTAACAATGAGTCTGTGGACCTCACACTCGTTAAGGAAAACAAGTACTCCCCACTTTCCATACCGGAGCTCAACCATCGTGCGACTCAGACCGAGAGCCCCGGTGCGCCCGACACTAATCAATTACTACATATTAAGGAAGAAAAAAAGCCTATATCACCCTCCACTGTCAAAATGGAAAATATTGCCGATTATGATGACTACAACAACTCATGTAACGACATACCGTCCGACAACAGTGAAGACATGTCACTCATTACGCTTAAGAAGAAGAAAAAAAGTAAAAGTGTTAAAACTGCAATGACTAATGGAGGGACCGAGAATAAAAGGGGGCGAAAACGAAAAAAGGATCTGAAGGACTGGGAGATCCTGATGAACTCTCTCCCGACCGGCACGGCGCTCACTCTGGTGGACAGGAGCGAGGAGGTGGGGCTCGGCATTGTGAAACAGGAGCTGGACGACCGCACGGGGCTCGGAGACGCACTCGATGGACTCATCGACTCAGAATTGATGGTAAAGAAGGAGCTACCCGAAGACAAGTACGACTGTTGCATTTGTTTCACGCAGTGCTACAGTCGCAGCGAGATGCTGCAACATTACAGGTGATTTGAATTTGATATAAGGGTTTCCTCTGTTACATATATCTACACATGTCGGCATAAATTTGTTAATTCGTAATGCCTCATAAATTTTTATGATAGGTTGTGTGTTTTGCAGACAGCACCTGTCCGAGGCGGAGCCGGCGCCCGCGCCCGCAGCGCCGCCGCCGCCGGCCGCGCTCCCGCTGCGCTGCCCGCGCTGCTCCAAGGTGCGCTCCCGGGCGCCGCCGGTCGTGGAGGCGTATACAGCGGCCACAAAGAATGTGTCTATATCTGCCACCTCATTGCATGTTATTTAACTGTACGCAGACGCTGGAGACGGAGGCGTGGGCGAGCCACTGGGCGCGGCACTGGGAGCGCGACCGCCGGCCGCTGCGCTGCGCGCTCTGCGAGAAGACCTTCCGCGACCACCACCAGATACTCAAGCACGGTAAACACCGACTAGAATAAAATATACTTACACATAAAAAACTATCTCTTTTCAGTTCTATAAAGATCGGAGGAACACGCAAACCCCATCTTTTTTCTGTGCAAGTTCAATCGGCATCCTGAATCCTGACTCAATTATTCCATTTATAAGAGACCGACCTACACATATAATATTATTATAATGTCCTGAATGAGTGTATAAAATGTCCTGTCGCGGCAGGGCTGACGCACTCGCGGGGCGCGGGGGGAGGCGCGGGCGCCGGGGGGGGCGCGGCCGAGACGCTCGACAAGCGGTTCGTTTGCGATCTTTGTCCGGAAGGATTCGTGTATATGAGGTAACCTTATTTATTCATCACTTTTACACCTTATAATGAAGCGGGGAATGAGTGGATGCGCTCCCGCAGGCAGCCGCGAGGGCGGTGGCGCTGCGCCGCGTGCAGTGTGTCGCGTGTGTTGTATGTGGTGTGGGCGGTGCGCAGGTACCTGCTGGCGCACCGCACGCGGGCGCACCCGGAGGCGGCGGCGAGGGCGGTGGCGCTGCGCCGCGTGCAGTGTGTCGCGTGTGTTGTATGTGGTGTGGGCGGTGCGCAGGTACCTGCTGGCGCACCGCACGCGGGCGCACCCGGAGGCGGCGGCGAGGGCGGTGGCGCTGCGCCGCGTGCAGTGTGTCGCGTGTGTTGTATGTGGTGTGGGCGGTGCGCAGGTACCTGCTGGCGCACCGCACGCGGGCGCACCCGGAGGCGGCGGCGAGGGCGGTGGCGCTGCGCCGCGTGCAGTGTGTCGCGTGTGTTGTATGTGGTGTGGGCGGTGCGCAGGTACCTGCTGGCGCACCGCACGCGGGCGCACCCGGAGGCGGCGGCGAGGGCGGTGGCGCTGCGCTGCGTGCAGTGTGTCGCGTGTGTTGTATGTGGTGTGGGCGGTGCGCAGGTACCTGCTGGCGCACCGCACGCGGGCGCACCCGGAGGCGGCGGCGAGGGCGGTGGCGCTGCGCTGCGTGCAGTGTGTCGCGTGTGTTGTATGTGGTGTGGGCGGTGCGCAGGTACCTGCTGGCGCACCGCACGCGGGCGCACCCGGAGGCGGCGGCGAGGGCGGTGGCGCTGCGCTGCGTGCAGTGCTCGCGTCAGTTCGCGCACCTCAACTCGCTGCGGCGGCACCTGCGCGCGCACTCCGGCGAACGCAACTTCCTCTGCAACGTCTGCGGCAAGGCGCTCTCGTCGCGGGAGCATCTCAAGTTCCACATCCGCATTCACACCGGATACAAACCCAACGTCTGCAAGTACGTGTTCGCTTTACCCGGTCGCTGACTATCACGTTGACCGCTTCGAGGGACGTCATCTAATTCGATGTTAAATAATTCCAGGACATGCGGCAAGGGTTTCGTTAAGAAGTGCAACCTGACGCTGCACGAGCGCGTGCACTCCGGCGAGAAGCCGCACGTCTGCTCGCACTGCGGCAAGGCCTTCAGCCAGCGATCCACGCTCGTCATACACGAAAGGTTTGAACGGAACATGCAGTCACTCTCACACACGCACGCGCATACCCCGTGTGTGGGTGCGTGTGTGAGAGTGAATGCGTGTACCCATACATGTACAATAGAAATTCGCTCAATACCAGTAGTTTTTAATTATAATGATATTTGTACCAAAACAAGAGTCGATAAAAAGTGTGTGTTCGTGTGTGCTAAGTGCTGCAAAACATTTCACACAAATGACCCTGAAGTTGGGTCGATTTTTTCTCTTGTCTTGGTAGAAATATAATTATAATAGTTGTGAATCGTTTAACCGGCTTGGTGTTGGTGACGCGCCGCCAGGTACCACAGCGGCGCGAGGCCGTACGTGTGCGCGCTGTGCGGCCGCGGGTTCGTCGCCAAGGGGCTGCTCTCCATGCACCTCAAGACCACCTGCATATAGCCCCGCCCCCGCCCGCCCCCGCCCTCCACCAGCACGCCACGACGTAGGTAACTTAATACTTACTGCAATATATCTGGTGACTTGCGGCCTGCTGCACCATGTCCGAGTAAACCTCCCAATACTCGGCTGATAAATATACATCGAGCAAATGAATTCGTTGTCTTGTTAAAGAGCCAATGTTGTATTTATCTTCTAAATACAATTTACTCGGCCGTTGTGGAACAGACCCTCACAATTTATTGAAACCCACCTCGCCATGTTGATATAAACATGAAATACTGATTGGGTTTCAGAACCTCAATAATATACATACCTATTGATAAAAAATAACTTACTAGAACAGTAATTGGCTACTCGTAGGCTTCGTGGTCGCTGGTTTTTATATTAAATGAAACGCCTACATTAAATTTGTGGACTGTATTTTATATTAACTTAAGTTAAGTGTCGCCTCATCGCATATGGTTGGAACGAGACTGTCTGGCAGTGTTGCCGCTGTTGCCAGCTATATTTATGTACGGATTGTACACGACCTATAATAATAATATAAAAGAATATTTGTGTTTATTTGATTTCAGTAACGCCCGAGCGTCGCTTGGTCGGCTGACTTCCCTCAAATACGCATAAAACAAATTCTCTTTTTGGAAAGCCGCTCCTCAAACAAAATAAAAGATAATTAGGCTAATATGAAACTAGTGAATGTGATATACTTAATTAGTGTAATGAATTATTGTAATATATAGGTAATAATAATATGTGGTCCACTGTCCCGACTGCAAGTGATTGTTCACTATGTAATTACACGAGTGTATCTTTTTTACATTGTATGTATTTTTATACGGTACACTAGCGTTAAGACTCGAATAATGCAAAAATTAATAGGTTATTACCTACGGATGAACGTTTATATTCAGTGTGTGGATTCCATCTCGATTGATAATATTATCGTTCTTTTGATTATGGATTGCTCATTAATTAAAGTTGAATTGAGTGGATTAAATGCACAAGAGTATATAGTAAACAGTGTAGTTTGAGTTTGTGATTGAAAGTTTTCATGTGGTGAAATACTTTCTTACGGAGAGAAAAACATAAGAGAAAGAGTTGGTATTATCCGAAGCGCTCGGTGGACGACTTTGTAATGAAACTACCTGCCCGCTTGATCATCTTACTTTTATATTGTGTTTTGTATCTGTGTGCGTGGGACCAGAAATGTATTCGTTTTATGTTCCTATTTGAATTCTTAATAACTAGTGAGAGTGATGAATGAACGAGATAGAAAACAATTATTTAATAGTAGCAATATGGCGCTCTAGTATTTATGAACTAAATAGACATCAGCTCTCGGCAGCAGCTGCAGTGCTCCGCGTGTCAATAACTCGACTGTCAATTCGCACAAATGACATTTATTTGTGTTTTACAATGTCCAAGATAAATACACATAAATTATGATTGTCACTATTGCGATAAGTGATACCTACTGACAATCATTACTTAGTCGAGTATTTTAAGATGAAGCAATGTTCGTATCTTTTAGAGAATTGCTTTTAAAAAAACAAACGAATCAACTAGTTCGGGGCCTATTTCACAATGTCCTAGTAAAGCTCGCATCTAATTTACTAATACTTACTTATGTATTAGAATGACACAATTACATATAACAGATTTAACTTGCGTATTTTATTTTATATGCTGACGTCTTGAAAACTTTACAGTTCCCATATTAAAAACTAGTTTTCAAAAAATCAGCTCATATTGAATGAAAGTTAAAGAACCAATCTAAAGACTCGACTTACTGTCAGCAGTGTCAGACCTCATCGGAAAGTGTTTGCGTCTCAACACGGTGGCAACTAAAAAAGCCTAAGATCTGCATATAAACAAAAACTAAATATGTACTGTTAAAATAACAAAGTTTTTTATTGACATTTGCATGATCTAAGTTCTGACACTTTTTCTGCGATTGTGTATTCACTACTATTCACCGACTGGTTGTCCGGTACCGATTGCATCATAGTTTTATTAAAAAAACATTATTGTGTTGTATTTATTATACATATGTAGCATTACGCAGTCAATACTTGCGCTCAGACCACGTTTATCACAAAGAGACTAGGTACCTACTCTAAGACTTCTGTAAACAAATAAAACAGGCAAATTCATTAATGACATTTCTAAATGATTTGTGCAGATGAATATTTCAGGCGTTCATAGCGCCGCTGCGCCCGCGCCGCTCGGGGGAGCTCGGCCCCGACCGGGTGTGAGTTGTATAGTCTTCTAATAAATAACTACGTATCTAGTTAATTGCATTGACATGAAAACGAATTTTACAAGTTGTAAATATTACTTTTAACGTAAGTACTGAATAAGTATTGTATGTTGTATAATAACAAGTGCCTCTGATTGTGCTGTGACGCGGCTCGGTCGCCAGCAGCGATACAAATATAACGTTCACCAAATTATTATCTTTTATTACCTACCTACCACTTCCCTACCTCGCAGATTTCGCAGAAGTAAGAAATAATGTGTATCGAGTATCATATTGACTTTACGCTGACGTTTCGAGAATTTTGCAGTTCCGTGTTTGTAGCAGACTAAGTTGACGTCTAGTCTAACGCTCAGGAATTTCAATCGCAAACTACCTTGTTTTAGTTTTTTTACTACTACCCCTCTTTAGATAAATGAACAGATTACTTCACACGAAAGCTTGTCGAGACATAGGTAGCTATTATAGCGTACATATATCAATGCCTACCTATCGTAAGATACACAAAATATTCTCATATATTTTTAATATGAAAGTAGGCCGATTCCATCCCCACAGGGGTAGGGGCGGCGTGGCTTCACGTAAGTAGTAAGCACCTTCCTCCTGCCCCCTGCAGCCCTGGTCTGATCGACGCGTTGATCCATTCCATCCTTCAGGGTGCGAGATGGTAGAGTTGTCATCAAGAGGTGTGTGGGTCAGGCCCGGTCAGCCGTGCCGGCGCTGCGCGGCGCTGTGGCGCTCCGCCGGCGGCACGCGGGCGCCGCGCCGGCCAGGCGGCCAGGCGGCCAGTGCGCGCCGAGCCGCCGCCGCAGTCTCACGCGACACACGACGCTCCGGCTCGCTCCAGATACCCGCCACATACACGCAACGACAACCACGCAGCACACAACCCGGTGAGTACTTTTACATACATCCTTTACTACAGACAGGCATCCCATACTTACATTATATACCTAACTAGGGGGTCGAATTTTATTTCAATGGACCCGAACCATTTTCTATTTACTTACATGTGATTGTTTACTGCGATAAAATAACCATTGGACACGCTATTTATATTCCTAATGTCGGAGTTTGTTTTTAATAACGTCACGAACGGCAAACCAGTTTAATTAATAAATTTCTAATTAATATTTAATGGATCGGCGTTCAATTTGCACTGGGTTTATATAAAGTGATTCTTTTAATTGCCAAATACCTAATGAGTAAGTACCTAAGTAAATTCTTACCAGGCGATGCTTATATGAATAATATTAAGAAGTTTGAACGCGCGTGCAGGGGCAACTTTGGTTTGCTGGTGTTAGTGTTGCCACCTGTTAGAATGTGACCCCGGCGGACCGCGCCCCCGGCCGCGCCGCCGCGCCGCCGCGCCGCCGCGCGCGCTGCGTGTGCGCACAATGTTAGATAAACACCATTGACCGTGAAAATTAGCACCCGCGTAAATAGGAACTCAGATCGTTGATACCGATAAATAGAAAACAGATTTACCGAACATTATAATGAAACAATACTCTTCGTGGTGCGATTTTTCACCTCCTCCATATTGCCTGACTTACTAAAGATTCACTGAAAAGAAAACCTACGATATGATCGTTACGATCGATACCTATCATAAAACAAAACATAATTATTATCTGAAAGTCGTGTTTAATCAGCGAGTTCCAGCGCCAACAACTCGCAGAAAGCTTAACTTTAATTCAGTTGATTAAGTTTTGATGAATTACCCTCCGCTCGGCGCCGCCTGCGTGCGCTGCAAACGACGCTTATCACTCCCTATCACCGCCGACGGCCGCCGGAGTCGTGCTCACACGACACTATTCTTCATTCTGTTACAACGGATGCATATAGCTACTGTGACAGACAGAGTCTATTTGCGCGCGGCGCCGCGCTGCTGCCGTCGCTATTTCTTAATACTTCCCTAAATAAATCGGCAGCGTCCGAAAAAACATTATTACCTACACAGTTCACGACCGCCGCGCGATGAAATATTTGTTTACATTTTGCAAATATCACTTACCTACCTACCTTATAAATTAACGTGGTTTGTCACATGGCCTACCCCCATATTGTAAGGAAAACTAATCACACTAAGCTGTATGCATACTCGACCTGCGGCCCGCAGCAGCACTGGAGGCGTGCACCTCAGCGATGAGCTGTGCCGCGCGAGTAGTGCTCCATCTCCTAAAGCAAATCGTCTTTGTGCCTCCTATAAAAAAGTTTATATATTTCTTTGGTAGAAGCCCTTGGCGAGTATCGGCGACGGATCATGTTCGTTAGCTGAGTTGAGGTCTCGCGATCCGATGTGGTGTGATACAAGTTTCTTTCAAAATATAAGCAAGCATTGTGCATATTGTTCTTGCGTGGGCTTAGTACTTAGTAGGACTAGTAAGTAGGTGATAGATTGTATTACCAAGTTCACTGTTCAATGGCATCATGACAAACTGGTAGATATACCGTTAGGAAACAAGCTAGATATATAAATTGCAGCGCGGTGCAGTGATCATTGCATCTCTCGCAGTGCATTCGTTCATTAATAATAATTTAGAAGAGGTTACTTCCAGCGACGGATTACAACAGTTATTTTAGATTCAAATATGTAGTTAGGTAGATATGTACTTATTATAGTAACTCTCGAGTAGACAGATCACTATGCCGCCACTTGTTGTTGCGATGCAGTCGCGTTACAGTAGCGATGCAGTCGCGCTGCTTAAAGTCATTGTCTGACGTGTCCCTTAGACTTTACTCTATTGCCACCGTCTGTCAGTGAGCGACAGAAGCTTTTAATGGCTCGTGAAGCGTAGTAATTAACTAACTAATTGCCATGTTCAGTAACTCGCCTCCGAGACCAATACCACGAGGAAAATAAATCTCGCGAGATAAACATATTTCGCAAGGTCATCTTATCAAATGGTCTATGATAAAACGCAATTTTATGTAAGTAATACATGTTAAGGTTTCTTTGTGTCCAAAGATAAACCGGTCGCACTTGAGATCGTAAATAAATAACAGTTTTGACGGAAATTTGTCGGGTTATTGTAAGTCAGTCGTAGTATCTACAGCTACTGCGTCAACTGATAAACCGCGAGGCTGGATCATGCAGGTGGTAAAAATAAATGTTCACGTAAAATTAAAATGCTATTTATTTCCTTGTTGCGCAATTAGTTTATTTTTAGCATACAATAATCGATTCATTTAAGAAAATTGACATGAAGTGTTTACTTATGAATATTTATCGTCTTTTTATGAGCACTTGTCCGCGCTGTACACTATACCTATATAAGTATTGTATCAATATTGTACTGCGTGATATATATCAGTAGGAAGACTCGTCGTGTCTCCCTTCCACCGCGTCTGTCCGGCTGCAAGACTGCCCGGCTGCCAGGTTGCCCGGCTGCCAGGCTGCGCGGTTGCCTGGCTGCCCGACTCCCCGGCGGTGCGGCTGCTTGTGGCCGGTGCAGTGTTTACTTTTCAAATCAATTAGTGTCGACGGTCGCCAGTGACGTCATACGTCTCTGTACACATCCCAGACTCCCGAGTAGGCAGGGATTTAATTGCCAATCTAGAGACAACGAGGGTAAATAATTTATTAACGTCTAACTGCACGCACGTCGCCGCGTCGGCTCCACACATCATGCATCGGCAGCATTAATGGCACATCTATCGGCAGCCAGCGACCCTCACCAGTTCATCGGACCGTCTCCTTGTGCATCGGATGACTCGGTTCGGTCAGGGGGTGTCCCGCTCTTCCTCGTTGAGTCTCAGGTTCAGGATCGCCACTCGAGCATTGGAATACAATTCAGTTCTTTGAACGCTTCATCAGAGCCAGTAAAAGGCTTTACTTTCATCGTGTATTTTCTCATAACATGTGCTTATAGTTTATGTCAATGTTCCTAACTAATATTATAAATGCGAAAGTAACTCTGTCTGTCTGTCTGTCTGTCTGTCTGTTACGCTTTCACGCTAAAACTACTGGACCGATTTATATGAAATTTGGTACAAAGAAAGTCTGGAGCCTGAGAAAGAGCATAGGCTACTTTTTAACCGACGGCAAAAAAGGAGGAGTTCTACGTGGACGAAGTCGCGGACAGAAGCTAGTATAATTATAAACACGTTATCGAAGAGGCGATAAGATTTAATTTTAGTAAATAGTAACTTATTTAATATTTACTTAGTTACAAACAACGTGTTTTTATCAAGCAAGTGTCTTAAAGTGTTCATTGACAGCAAAATCGCGGCAACGGAATAAATTATGTAAATATGATTAGAATAAGTACTTACCTAATATAAAATGTGAGGACTCGGAGCGCGGTGCGATGTTTATATATACACACACGGGTACCTTTGATGAAACAACATTTAAATGAGAAGCAATACAACAAAGGTTGGAAACTATAATATTGTGTTTTTTGTATATATTTTGCTCTTAGAAAGAACGATACCTCACACACGCAGTGCCGCTTCCTCATAACTTGCATAAGTACTGATTATACGTACTTTATTATTATATTTAGTAACTTGACCATAATAAGTAGGTCTATACCTATACTAATAATATTTACTAGAAAAAATAAGCCCTTGAGTGTAGTCTACCACGATTGCTAGTAGTTAGTAACTACTAACTAGTACTGCTTTTAGAATACTAATAGCTGGGTACTTACGACGAATCAAGAATAACGCCGCTTTATTTACCCATTATTACTTAAAATACTACCTAGTGTAGGTACCTACATACTTACCGATTTTGTCCGTAAGCAGTCAGAAGTGTGGTAAATGCTTGAGTTTATATACTTTATAAATGAAATGGTAGTTTTGTGATGAACTTGGTACATGTCACTGTACTCTGTAGTACTCGGGTCCAGCAGTTCGATGCTTAGCTACTTACTTACAATACGAGCCTGCGCCTGCGCATCATCACCGCTGGTTGTACCACTCGTATGTACTACTTATGTATATTTTCATTGTGCCTATTGTAGTCGTGATTGTTGATTGTAGGTTTTGACGCGACTTCACATATTTATTATGCTACCTGATTGCGCCCGTCGTCGCACGACACCGCCGCAGGATAATAATGTTTCAAATGATGCCATTTGATTTGTATAATATAATTGTTTACTTCCTGCGGTTGGTGCCGTGTTCGTATTACGTGGGTAATTTGTTTTATCTTGCCACATTCTGTCAGTCATTGCTTCGTATGTGATCGTAATTATCGTTTAACTTATCTGTCAGACGGTTTATCGTAATTCGCCGTCGCCTTTTGGCGTTCTTGTTTTTTATCTAACTATCGGTTTGCAAGATATTCATCAGTTTTTGTTAAATTTGCAGATTTGTGCCTATATATTTTCACGTATAGGTACCTACTGCTTTACCTACATAATTAAGTAAGTATACAGTTTTATAAATCCAGATAAAATATTTGGTACCTACCTAATTATAATTTATACAATGTGCATCCTTGCTTTGCTTTAAAACGCAGGAAAATAGTCCAAATAAGTACGAGCACTGTGTTATCCATGTCATCGATGTCCTTCCGATGGTCAGTTTTATCTCGCGACCCTCGACCTCTGATTACGTTTTACAAACAAGTTGTTTTGAGTTGTTGCGTTTCTAGATAGGTATCTATGTACATATTATTATAGTAGTGAATGTAGTGATAGCTTCACGTAACTTCTTAACTGTCAGAGTGTACCACCTTTACGACGCTTCCATTGTAACTCATGGTGAAAACAAGTCGAGAATCGATCGCCGCGACAGTCGTGTAGTGCGGTGCGAGCCGGTTCGGCTGGCGTGTTATCGCGGCGCGGGTCGGCGGCTATCAGTCGCGCCGAGTGACAGCTGACACCGAGACGATACCCTGCGAATGTCAGGGTGTCGAGGACTCATAAGTCTCAAAAAGAGGAATCTCTTAGAATGATGAAGTATATTATAGGTACAGTACCTAGATGTAATATTTTTCATCTGCCGAGATTACACACGTGTATTTCGTTATAGAAACGATGTATCATTTCATGATGATATTATTATGATAGTGTTACGTAACACGCCGGTTTATTTTAACGCGGTTATCGGAGGCGCGGTGCGGGGCGCGGCCGGCAGCGCAAGCGCAAGGAATGCTCGTAAAATGCGAAAAAATCGTTCCTCTAGTCTAACGCCGCGCCGCGCCAATATAACACTTGTGTTTACTTTATTCAAATTTAATGATTTGCACAATGATGTCGTATTGTTGAGTCAGTAAGTAGGTAGGTATATCAAGTTTATACCACATAGGTAAGTAGGTAATCGTAATGTAATGTTATTAGAACACCTAACTACTTATATAATATTATAATGTCAGCAAAAACATACACAATACTGAAAACAACATATATAAGTATTTGATCATTTGAAATTTTATAAAATTCGCAAAAATTACTTAGTTAAAAGGGTATTTTATAACGATAAGTAATATCATGTAAAGTAAGTAGGTACCTACTACGCAGACGAAGTCGCGGGCAGAAGCTGGTATAAAATAAAATACTTACTTATGGGAATTAAAACTGTTTACCTAGCAGGTACCTTTATAGTCGTTTCATAATTTATAACCGAACAAGCACCAGAAATTATTATTTAATAAGTTCCTAAAGAGGTATATACAATTTGAAATAATTATACTAGGTTTTAACAATAGGTACCTAGTACTTACATGTATATTTACTTGCGTCTACATTTGTTTACATATTATAAGTAGGTACTTAGTAAATGATTAGATTGATTAGGTACGACGAGAGAATAGAATAGATAGCAGTCAACTCCAATGTCAATGTCCACGTGTCCATAAAGCTATCTATAAGCTCTTCCCGGCGCGGTGCCAACAGCGCTGCGCGGCGCAGCGCGGTGCAGCGCAGCAGAGCAGCAGAGCAGCAGAGCAGCACAGCGCGCGGCGCGGGCGCAGGTGGAGGGCGCGCCGCCGCGTCACCGCCGCGCCCGCGCCGCCGCCTCGCTCTATAGTACCGGACACTACATATAACTACTTACACCTTACTCGTGAACATGTGTGTACAGAGCGCACATGCATGCAACATGTAGGTACTTACCTGGTGCGCTTCACTTGTCTATAATGACATGCACCGCGCCGCGGCGGACACTGCGCAGGACCCGCGCCGCGGCACCGCTGCGATATATTCGACGCAGTTATTCCGTCTGCGCTCGATTGCCTCGATTGTTTATTCCGTTCGCCTAATGAACTGCTCTGATCTATGACTTACTTATGGGTCTATATTGAGACGCATAAAATAAATCGCACTATTTCAAAGTAGCATAACAATTCTAGGCATAATATTAGTTCGATGACTAGGTACACCAAATTTTAGTAACATTCATAATAATATTACTTATAATGTTACCATACCTACATAAACTGGTACCTTCCTACAGGTACTTCTTACCTATTCGGGCCAATAAATATAAGTAGAGTTGAATCAAATTATACTTTGATTGATTGATTGATATTCCTCCCCGCGAGAGGCTGGCCGGCCTGCGCGCGCGCAGAGGGCGCGGCGCGGCGGCTGGCGCTCTCTCCCGCGCTCCCGCGCCGCCGCGCGCCGGGCCGGTCCGCCTCCGATATGCACAGGGACTGATTCCACAAGCCTCGGAACATTGTCCCCGTGACAGTGTTTTCAGTGTGAGACAGGTACTTCATCAGCTTTACCAACCCTCCTATTTTTTAAGTAGGTATATATATCTTTAAATATACTATATATAATTCTACTTATATATAACCTATATATAATTCTACGTATGTGTGTATGTCACTGAACTCGTTTTAAACGGCTGGACACTGGCTAGCTAGTATTACTATAAAATTCAGCATACAACAGTCCAGGAAAATGGCAAAGCAGGTACGTAGGTATAATATTAATACATATAAGATTATTTATATTATAAATAATTATTTGTTCTACAAAATTGGCCTAATCACATCAACAAATCGGATCAAATAAAAACAAAAAAGTAGGTAGAGTCTACTCTACTTTTCACCAAATTCATGGTGTTTGGTTTATTAAATTTTACGTTCTTTAGTATTTATTTTTATTTTAAGGAATACAATATTTATAGGTATACCTATGTATGTATACACATACCAATATATAGGTATATATATATTATTATACCTACGCGTCACGCGACGGCGCTTGTCTACTGTAATTTTAATCAATTTTGCAAATGCCATTTGGAGAAAATAATTACAGCTAATCCTATACGATAAAGTAAATATGTAGATAACTTCGTACGATGTTTATTTATCAATATTTATGATAATTGAGGCTTCGGATCTTATTTCTTCCTAAGTATTTAGGGATACCAATGTCTTGAAACATGTTCTAAACTAAGTGCCTTAGACTATTGTCAGCTCAGTCGTGCTACGATTATGGAAACTGTAAAGAATCCGAAACGTCAGCAAATAAAATAAAATAAAAATACGCGAGTTAAATCCGTTAATAGTTGTTTCATTCCAATGGGCGCTGGATCTCTAGTCAAGGCGCGCGTGGCTCCGCTCGTGCGCTCGAGAGCGCGCTCGCAGCCGCTAGCCGGTCGCTGTCAATATTCTAATCGGTATCGAATCTTTGTCAAATATTTAATGTCGTGCCTCAGTACAGCAGTGGTGAACTACCTCGTACTTAGCATAAAAGAGTGAAAATCTAGTAGATACGTATTTGCGTACGGAACGGGAGTCCATCAGGTACCTACTCTTATTGTATGTTCGTTATTCGACAAACTGTTCCGGCGTGTTTCTCCCAGAAGCCAGGTGTTTTGTGTAAGCACTCAGAATGCATGTCCATACAATATAAATGAATAAATAAAATAAGGTGACCAGATGACACCTTATTTTATAACAACTCGATACCTGGAAGTGCTGTTCTTATCACTGACAGTTCTGTTGATATTATATTTAAGGTTCTGTCGGCTCCCGACATTCACCAAAATATGGAACGCTTTTTAGTTATGTCATTGTACGTATGTGGCAAACTGTGGCATACGATTTAGGTATTCAATAATTGGACACAATAATTAAATGTCTATAGGAACCCCAGACAAACAAAATCCTAAGTAATCAATATGTTTTCTAATCGTTATCTTCTTCATAACCACGCCTTATCATACTCTATGTCGGTATTAACTATTTATTCGTAAGCGAAAATGTAATTAATTTAATGGAAATTTCCAACTTCAATAGTAATTGACTTTAGAAAAGGTTACTAAAAGGTTACTGTCGTACTTACACCAAAATATTTTAGAATACATATATATATATATATACCTTACATAATATAGCAAGTACCTCATATACAAGTACAAGTACTACCTCATATACAGGCAGCTCCAGGTTTACGTGACAACCCTTACATACATACATAATGCACAGAGTAGGTGTATGAGGTAGGTAAACATACTTTTACTACGGAGCTTACAGTACTTACTTTGAAGCGTTTTGTATTATTTTATTGGTTCCTTTTAATCATTTTTTTTATATTATACCTACTCTTATCGTTGATTGAATATGGTAAGCAGGACATAATTAATCAAAATAAATATCGAGTGGAATATTTTTTACAGTTAGGTACCTAATTAATTATCATGCGCAATACAAGAGCCAGGTCTGTCCCGAGGTGAATCTTTTTAATTGGGGTAGGTATTATTTGGTTGCGCAATTAATTATCTCTTATTATAGGAGGCGCCGATATCGAACTATATAACCAGGCTCATAATAATATATACTTACCAATATACATATAAAGCTAACGAGATTGTTTATTTGCTTGAACGTGCTAATCACAGGAACCACTGGTCCGATTTAAAAAAAATACTTTCCGCGTTAGATAGCGCATTTATCTAGAAAGGCTATAAAGACCAATAGGAGCGGAGTAAAGAACTATTCCACGCGGGTGAAGTCGCGGTCAAAAGCTAGTTATTTACAAACAATCACAAAAGAAGTTGTACATACCTTTTTCTTCAAATTTGAATAGTTTTACAATTTTTTTCCAGTAAAGAAAACTGTCCCCGATGTGTGCAGCAGTGAACGGGCGCGCGGCGCGCACGCACGGCCAGCCGGGCGGCGACCGCGCCGGAATGCGCGCCGGCGCCGGCACCGGCTCCGGCACCGGGACCGGGACCGGGACCGGGCAGGTCAACGGACACGTCGACGACGACTTGGATCGCCAGGTCAAGCCGCCTCCGTTGGTGCTCGATGACCCCATTAGAGCGAAAAAGGTACCTGATTATTTGTTCATTTTAAAATTATCACTAGATACATAGTATAAAACAAAGTCGCTGTCGCTGTCTGTCCGTCCCTATGTAGGTACCTATGCTTAAATCTTTTAACTACGTTGGATTTTGAAGCGGTTTTTTTTGCCATTCTCATAATTTTGGTGGTTTTTTTAAAAAAGTGTAGTATATGTTTAGTTTTAATAAGTAAATAACATAGGTACCTACCTATTACAATTAGTATATATAGATAAGTAGGTATATTACATATATGTAAGTATTATTTTTTTAAATGCAATATAAAAATTTAATTTTTTGACATAAATTCATGCCTAGGCGTATTTTTAAATTGTTAACATTTTGACATTGTAATCTTTGTCAATAAAATGGTTAACTTTTGCCCCTTTGATAAATTTAGTGATAATAATGTTAATATGCTATCACATTCAGTAATTGCTTCGATTCATGAGTACCTATTATAAATAAAATTCTGCAGTTTTAAAATAAATCCTGAATACAAGCAGCGAGCCGCGGCACCGCTCGAGCGCTTCCCTGATTTACAATGAAACGATCGCAGCAGATTTAACACGCAGTGGCGTTATAATAACGCACCTTCGGTAAAACAAGGGCACAATTGTCAAAAAATCCAAAATTGAGTTAAGTATACAGAAATGTTCCAAATTTTTTTTGGAACATTTCTGTATACTTGGCTCATTTTTTGTGCCACCGAAGGTGCGAATTAATATTATATAGGTAATGCTTATGGTAGCAGCGTAACTTTCGAAAAGTAAGCATGTACAAAAATATATGTGCTAGTTCAATCTGTTAAATGCAGTCTCTTCATTCCAATGTGTACATACTTACCTAATAACCGCGAAAGCATCAGAAATCTTTTTGCAATTTATTCCTTCAGATGTTTTCATCCAAGAAAGATAATATTTTTTCTACTTTATTTTTAATGTTTAACATGACGTATTATATCATGTCTGTTGGATGGCTGCAAAGGAAATAAATGATCAATTAGGAAACGTCTCAGCTGATATAGATCTTCTGGTGATTGTTTATCGCCGCGTGTCATCTCCATATCGTCATGTCGTCATAGCCGTCATGTCGTCATAGCCGTCATGTCGTCATAGCCGTCATGTCACAACCGGGACCAGTTCGGCGCAACGCGTTCGGGAGCTAGGTGGTTCACTAGGTACCACAAGAGGCAGTAGCCAGTCCAAGCAGCAGGCGAAGTAAACTGAACAGCTTACTTAAATACCAGTCGATCATAGTCCTCCTCTGCGATGGAGTGTGACTCCAGCCCTCCAGGAGTAATTTAATAAAGCATTGCTACGCGATGTAAACAAAGTAGAGTAAATATATTCGGTAAACAAATAACCGTTTATTGGAGCCCACACGTAGCGCAATCATTCCTAAGCCTGCTTTAAATCAGATCATGTCAACATAATGTCTTACATTATTTAACATCGTCCAAGTGAATAGTGTCGTATAGATAAAGGAAACCTACGACCGCGTCGGCTTATCATCAGTGATTAGTATTTATTATTCAGTTTTATTACTGATAACCCGTTCACTTGTCGCCTGTTGACTTCGCCATAATCTTATATTATGATTTGTACCAACAGAACAGACTGCCTACCTCGCTCGTGTGCACACACATACACACACGCCCATACGCAGCAGTACACACATGCGCTTTTAATTACGCAGTACTTATGTAATTAACTACATATAATTCTTAGTCGGTAGTCATCATGGGCTTAGATATCATGACATTTTTAATTTGTCTTCAATTTATAATCAAATACTGAAGATAAGAAAATATTATAATAATAAGAATAATTTTAGCAAACAATCAAAAATTTCCCTCGATTCCTAATGGATCTGATCGCCGACACTGAGCTTTGCTGTTAATAATCAGCCTGGTATGCCGTATGGCAGTTACACTCGTTCTACTTAGGTACAGTTGTCTTATACCAACGAGTAAGTTATAAGTAATAGCGAAATCAGAAGTGATTATGTACATACCTACAATAATAATGTTGAATAAATTTAATTACTTACTTATTGTAGATACTTATCTCTGTTCTGCAACGTATTGCATATTTTCTTTTCAAATGCATTTACTTACATCTGTTATCAGTGTAATAACGATATTAGTAATGTAATAAAATAACGATAGCACGAGATAGTTATGTCAACTGTCAACACATGTCCCTGCGCGTGCGTCGATCGTAAAGTATAAGCTGCAATTAGCAGCGAGCAGAGGGCACGGCTCGGGAGATAGCGCGCCAACTGAACAAGGATTACCAGTACTTACTTACACGTACGAGTAATTACCACGTAGGTACTAGTAATGACATTTCGTTTACGTTACTTAATCAACTTTTTGTTCAAACATTCAGACGGAAGATAAAAACTAGTAGCACAATATGATATGAAAACAAAACTTTTCCATTGTATAAAAGGCGAAACCAAATAGAAGGCAGGCCTCATTACTTGGACATTTGGAGGCTTTCCTGCGTCAGAGAAACAAATGTCGCGTACGGAATGCCTACAGCTAGGTATATATTATATATGTACAGTTGTGCCGTAACTATCGCAGGGGTTTCGATTCGCTGACATTGGACTCTAATTCAAGGTGTTCCGAACAAAATATTTGTTTACCATATTGCGTATTCTTATCACGAGTTTCCTTGACAATATCTCTAGGTAGGTACATTATATATTGTTCCTAATCGCGGTCCAGTATAATATATAAGATCAAATTTAACTAAGTAAATAAATAAAAAAAATGGTTATCACAAAAGTGGCACCCTGTAATTATGATTTGACACATAAATATGATTTGTGAAATTTGTGATAATCGTCGAGCAAAACTCAGTGTTGAGTAATGATGGAATAACTCGATTACCACCGCGATGATGGATGCCGCGCCTCCCCGCGCCCTCCCGACCCGCACCTCCCCGCGCCGCACTTCTTTAACTAAGTATTGGAAACTTTTCAGTTGGAATCGTCTTCATGCCACAGTAATTAGTTTCTTTTGCAAAGTTTTATAATATTGATCGATGATGAGTAGGACTTTAACGTAGGTAGTCAGGAAACATTATACTTACTTATCATTACTTGACGTAATAAATAGGTACTTAGTTATTACATAATATGTATAACAAAATGACGTTTATGTGTTCTTTATAAAATATAGTAACGAGTTGGGTGCGCTGTGTGTTTGTGTGTTGACAGATAGAGTCGTGCATGTCGGGGCTGGTGTTGGGCGGCGCGACGCTGCGGCGCGTGGCGGCCGTGTTCGAGCGCGAGCTGACGCGTGGTCTGCGCCAGCAGCCCTCCAGCCTGCAGATGGAGAACACCTACGTGCCCGAGCTGCCCGACGGCACCGGTCTGTATCACCACTCTGCCACTCCTCGCCACTCCTCGCCACTCCTCGCGACCCTCGCGACCCTCGCTTACCATTACGTATTTCCATTACCATTACATAGATAATCTTTTTCTAAGTATGTTACGAGTTCTAACTGTTGTTCTATTTGAGTGACTGACTATAACTTAATTTTTAAGTGATGAGTACTGCTGGTGGGAATAAAGTAGGTACGTTCTAACCGATATATTATAATTATATATCTACTATACCGTACGGGCAGGGGGGGGGGGGAGAAGCTGCCCGACTCTAGTTAGATAAATTGTAGGTTTTAAATCCCTTGGAAGTACTTGAACTTGCGCCCAGGAAATACAAATGTTTGTCTCATTCCCTAACGTATTATGCGTGTGTGTGTTGCAGAGGAGGGCGTGTTCCTGGCGCTGGACCTGGGCGGCACCAACTTCCGCGTGCTGCTGCTGGAGCTGCGCGCCGGCCAGCTGGTGCGCGAGGACGTCAAGCAGTACCACATCAGGTACCTACACAATTCACCACACCCACCACAAAGATTCATTAAGATGTTGTTAATCGTGCTGAAATTAGAATACTGTAGGTATTATATACACTTGTGTGTGTGTGTGTTTCAGTGACGAGCTCCGGCTGGGCCCGGGCGAGGATCTGTTCAACTTCCTCGCGGACTGCGTGCACGACTTCGTGCGCGCCGAGGGCACCGATCACGAGGAGATGTCGCTCGGTGAGAACGCGCGCTGCGACCTGTTCCTACATACGTAAACATCAATATGAACGGCTCGTTTAAACGACAACGACGCGTGTGTTTGCAGGTTTCACGTTCTCGTTTCCCATGAAGCAGCACTCGATATCGTCTGGCGAGCTGATCACGTGGACGAAGAGCTTCAAGTGCGGCGGCATGGCGGGCGTGGACGTGGCGGCGCTGCTGCAGCGCTGCCTGCGCGCGCGCGGCCTGCGCATCGCCGTGCGCGTGCTGCTCAACGACACCACCGGCACGCTCGTCGCCGGCGCGCAGCGAGACCCGCGCGTCGGGGTACCTACCACCTGTCTACCGCACGCACACCGACACACCACCTCACCGACACACCGACACAACGACACATCACCTCACCGACACACCGACACACCGACACAGTGACACTGCCAGATGGTCACGATTAATCCCCACTATTTAAAATTTTACTCCAAATCGTATTTACTCCAAACTTCACCACTCTAATTGAATAGTATTTGTTTGTATTTCTTTATGTCTCATTTATCTCATTTATTTATGCTCATCATAATCGTTTTAGAGTTTATTCGTAAAAGTCGAACAAATAAACTCACTTTTAGTAATTATTAAAAATGACTGAAACATTCTGGTTCCTTTAAATGGAGTACAATTATAGCAAAGTTGTATTTCAATAGTGTATCGTTCGACGTGATAGTTGTATACGAGTATGTATGTATGTATGTATGTATGTATGTATGTGTTGCAGATCGGCGTGATCATGGGCACGGGGTCGAACGGGTGCTACATGGAGCGCGCCGAGCGCGTGTCGCACTGGGAGGCGCGGCGCGGGCGCGCGGTGGACGTGTGCGTGGACGTCGAGTGGGGCGCCTTCGGGGACAACGGCTGCCTCGACTTCATCAAGACCGACTTCGACCGCGAGGTGGACGCGCGCTCGCTGCTCGTCGGCTCCTTCACGTGAGTCTAACTTTGACGTCTTATAAGTAAAACGAGCGACATCGAGGGCTAATAATCGGTAGAATGTTTGGCGCGGTCGGCGACACTACAAATATCCATCCGTTTCCAGGTTCGAGAAATACATCGGCGGCAAGTACCTGGGGGACCTGCTGCGAGCCGTCCTGGCGCGCGTGGCCAACGCCGGCCTCCTCCCCGCCGCGCCGCCCCCCGGCTCCCTCACTTCCGCCCATATAAGTCTGTTCGAGGAGTGAGTACCGTATAATATGAATCCTGAAAGGGCGGCTCCGAGATGTGTCATATTATAGTATGTATATTGGAGCCTCCTGGAGGTCAGTAGAGTCAGTAGTGACGGACGGTCGCCGGTTGTTCCGCAGGGAGAACGAGTGCGGAGAGACGGCGCGCACGGTGGCCGCGCTGGAGGCGGCGTGCGCGGCGGACGCGAGGGACGCGAGGGACGCGAGGGACGCGAGGGACGCGGGGGACGCGGGGCGCGTGCGCTGGACGCCGGCGGACGCGCTCGTGGCGCAGCACGCCGCGCGGCTCATCTCGACGCGCGCCGCGCAGCTCGTCGCCGTCTGTCAGTACCATACCTAGGCTGCACACTCGCCTTACGTTCCGGCGTAGGGACCCTATCTATAAACTGATCTCGATACATATCCGACTACCTATTGTAGGAAACCTCAATAAGAAGAAACCCTTGTATGATCACTTGTTGTTCGTCTGTCTGGTATTAAGCTGAAATTCGTATCGAATACTCAGATCTACTGTAGGTCCTCGGGGCTGTGCAAAACACAAATTGTCGTAAATACACTCGCAAAGGAATCAAAATCTACAGGGTACTTACTTCCCCTGAACTCCATAATCTTTAAATTTGGTACGAAGCGACGCCTTATAAAGACAGATATATACCTAATCAAAAAAGTCGTTGTACGCCTCCGCGTTGTTGTTGTAATATATATACACGCGGCCCGCAGGTATCTCGGTGCTGGTGGCGCGCATGGGGCGCGAGCACGTGGTGGTGGCGGTGGACGGCTCCGTGTTCAAGCGGCACCCGCGCATCGCCGCGCTCGTCGACCGGCACGTGCGCCTGCTGCAGCCCGAACACTCCGTCAGTATCCACCACCATCCACATTCCACACATTCATCACCATCATCATCACCGATCCACTTGTAGCGACGACCGCACATTCAGATTCATTCCTTACTCGAGAATTAGATACCTATCTCTTAAACTGGATATCCGGAGCTAATAAATACCTAATAATAAAACAAAGTACGTATTCGATTGATATTCGGTGTGGTTTCAGTTCTCGATCGTGGGCGCGGAGGACGGCAGCGGCAAGGGCTCGGCGCTTACGGCCGCCATCGCGGCGCGGCTCGCGCGCGACGAGTAGCGCCGCGGCGCGGTTCACCCATACAACATTATCTCTCTCGGGACCTTGCCAAATTACAAAGAACGATCGAAACGTGTTCAGAGCCGCGAGTGTAGTAGTCGCGGGAGGCATTCCGACTGCATCGCCGAGGGATCACATGCTCAAACAGAATTAGAATATAAGTGAGTAGCTTTTACTGATGCATTTTCTTTAACATAGAAAATGAGAGCTGTTTATGGTGCACAAATCTGTTCTGTTAATATTATTTTATTAGCTCCGCAATTTATTTTAAGTTTTTGAAATTTAACAACATCTAATTTACGCGGTTATGCAGCATATGCAGGCGCAAATGAGTCCTTTTTTTGTGTAGATTAAGTATAGCATAATTACGTATGCAAAAGAACAATATTGAAACATTCGTGAATCGCGTCCCGCTTTATCTGCGGAAGTGTATCACGAGCGACCACGTACCTAATCTAGCGAGGATTGTGATAGCGCGCGCGCGCGTGTGTGTGTGTGTGTGTGTGTGTGTGTGTGCGCGTGTGTGTGCGTGTGTGTGTGTGTGTGTAGAGGCCTGGATGTGTATTTGATGAGACATTTCCATTTATAGACTAGAGTAGAATAGGTTTAGTTAGTACAGTCGAGTAAGTGCTCGTGATTGTGATCATAGACATATTACATACGTAACATATATGCAATATATTCGTATTTAATATTGTATCTGATAAAAAAAACTCTGTGAAGTATGTTAGTGAAATACTTATTATTTTATATTTATAAGTAGGTGTCGTCGTGCCATACTCACTAGAAATTATGAACGTTTACAATTATTTACATACTCAAATCTATGTGCAATAGTCGTCAGAGATCGATCTGCAGTGTCGACTGCTCGAGACAATAGCATTAAGTAATTAAAGACCCGTAGTGCATATATATGACGTTACGTTGTTATATATAGTATATCTCGAGAGATATATATATTAGGTATTAAATACCTTCGTTATATTTTAAGAGTTTCTTATAAGAAATGTAGAAAATTTTAATGTTATATACTTTTAATGTTTTATAAATTTTGTTTTATTACTTGGTGCAGCTTTATTGTAACACTCGGCCCGGCTCGAGATGTTTTGTTTTTCAAAAATAAAGTGATCTTTATGTTTTTTGATATTTTATTTAAAGTTTGTACCTACTTACCTATTAATTAGTAAATACTAATCGAATTTAGTTAGCTTTTATACTTAAGATTAAGTGAAGAAATTAAAATAATATTTATTATAAAACGAAATTTTACTATGCCTAGGTATATATAAATATTATTTTTTATAAATTTGACAGCAGACTCCTGTTGACCATCGATCATCGCACAGCCTCGAATATCTCCCGCGCCTTCCTATCCCGCCTCAATATTCATTCCGCACTCATTTGTCTATTGATCATTTCTGATGCCTTCGCGGTTATGAACATTCCAATAAGACAACCGTATGCGGTTGAACTCTGTACAGTTTCTTTAATTTAAATGCTGACGTCTCAAAAGCTGTGGGAAGGTACAGTTTCCATATTCTTAACCGACCGAGCTGGCGATAGTCTAACACTATACACACACTATACTATACTAGAGAGACGGATATAATAAAATTAAATACTTGAGTAAATCCGTTATAAGTAAGTAGTTGTTTCATTCTAATGAGATTTTTTTGTTTAAAAAGCCTCCGAAAATATTCATGACATTACGGAAAAGTAAAGTAAGTACCTATGGTTCAAATAAAACAATGTTGTAATTATAAAATATAATATTGCATCGTATTACAAAAATAACATAAATAAATAACTTAAATCTGGTGTCTTCCCTTGTTTAACAAAACAACAAATTATTCTCCAAAACCAAATAATGTGGGTGCAGACAGCTGCCTGACTCCCTGACTGCCTGACTCCCTGACTGCCTGACTGCCTGACTGCCTGACTCCCTGACTGCCTGACTGCCTGAGCGCTCATGACACCTCCACTTTTTCGCGCACTTTCCGCAAAATGCTTTGCAGCTCCGAAGAAGATGTCGTTTTATACTGAAACAATAATATGTAGGTATATTATTATTATATAATAACTAGGTTGGTACTACTTAGGTACAACAAAAGATATTTTTTTAAATTGCTAGTACTATGTACCCAAGCATTATGCTTAAGCAATGATTATAGAAATATTAGTAGGTAGCTATTAATCATGTATTAAATATATAGGTAGGTACCTAAATTATAATTGTATTTATTTTTATGTAGGTACTTAATGTAAGTTGTACACAAGGAAATGATAACCTCGCGCTTAATTTAGACAATATGTTTTACCTAGTATTTTATTGTAGGTATGTACCTACCCACAATAAGTATTGATCTGTACCGGAGTGTGTGTGTGTGTGTGTGTTCGTGCGGTGGGGCAGTAGGGGCAGTAGGTAGGTAGGTAGGTAGTTACCCCGGAGACGTTTCTCTGCACGAGCACCTGGCTGTAGAGGCGGCGGCCCTCGTCCTGGCCGAGCAGGCGCTCCAGCTCGCCGCGCGGCGTCGCGAACAGCTGGTGCCCCGGCACGCGCAGCGCGCGCTGCGCCGCCGCGCCGAACCCCTTCGCCGCCAGCCACTCCTCCACCTCCTCCGGGTTAGACTTCTGCAATAGGTATTACACACACAAACAATATACCTAACGCCCTCCCGCTCCAATTATCACGATCATTTCTGATACATATTATTATATTACATACAAAGTAACAACGAACACAATACAAAAAAAAAATGTTTTTATGTATACCTACTTAGGTGTGGTATCCCCAAATTAAAAAAAACGCCTAGTAAAATACAAGAGACGATATCAACGACACAAGCAAAGAGAGGTAGGTATTATAGTCGCGTAGTGTAGTGTAGTGTACCTGGTCTATGAAGCAGTCCGGCGTCTTCTTGATGTCGAGCAGCTTGTTGTGGCGGCGCTGCGCCAGCTGCGGCAGCACGGCGCGCAGCTCCTCCGCCAGCTCCGACCCGCCCGAGGCGGCGCTCGCCATCGACTTCGACGCTGGAATTACATCCCGGCATACAAATATCGCCAAAGTTTTTTGCGGCGTGTCTCAGCGATGATGCTCTTTTCGAAGCGCTAGTTTTCATTATGGTCTATTTAAGTAGGTACCTACTGATTGTACCTACGGTTAGTGATTTAATGTTAGCGATCAGTGATGATCAAAATATTATAGTATCGATTGATGGGTACAAATTGACGAGTGACGTACATTTCATGGTGTCGGTCTTGACGGGCGCTGGTGGCGGCGGCGCGGGGGGCGGCGGCGGAGGCGGCGGCGGCGGTGGAGGAGCCGGCTTCTCTGCAACACGGCGGGCACGTGCACACACTGTCTCCTGACACGTGCCGCGAGGACACTCCGGCACACCGACACGTGAGGCACTCACACTCGCTGCGACACCACAAGACACACACGAACCCAATGCGGCACACGGATTGAAAGCAATTAACGTTTAAATGCCCGCCATTTTTTAAGAAATATGCATTTACCAAGTGGTTTAGTTTAGTTCGAATTAAAGCTTCATATTAATCAGGCAGGTAGCTGATAAAAGCGTGTAGTACTTACCTAAGTTTCTTAATTCTATTGTCATCAGGTAGGTACTAAGAATAACTTTGTCAACGCTTTTATCAAACAGTTGCAGTAAAGCATACTTAATCGATGAACTGGTGGCTATATTAATTGTTATTTTCCATCTAATGTACGTTGTATTTACTTACCTATGAAAGCCATAAAGACACCAGAACTGAATTATTGCGAGAAGCAGAGTATAGGTAACACTAGGACGACGAAGAGGGACCAAGCACAAGTAGACACACATGTATTTCAATAAACATTTAATGTATAAAATGTGTAAATACAAACAAGGCGTAGTAGACACCGGCGGAGCGACTCCGGCGCATGTTGAATATATTAGTAACATTTATACATACTGTCGCACTTTCTGTACACCTACTTCCATACACTCGTTTATAATTTACGACAATAAATACAAAGTAGGACTACAGAAATTAATGATGCGACAACATACAATATACTTTATGATATGATATATGAACTAATTTGTAAACTTTACAATATTCAGCCCCGCGGGGCCGTTCAGACTTTTTAATTTAAAGAGAAGTAATGGTTCAGAAGACACTTAAAAAAATAGTACATTACGCACCGAGGCCAGTAAAATAAAAAATGTCTCAGATCGCATGTAATTGTCGTCCGAGGCGAAGCCGAGGTTGACAAAAATGTGATCTGAGGTCAGTATACTATTTTTCTGTTCGACGAAGCCAGAAAGCGGAAATTTCATTTAGCGCAGCGGCCAGAAAGTTGGCGCTTTCCGGCCGGAGGACAGAAAAACTAATTGTCGTCGCAATTTTAGACATTGCGAAAAGTTCGTACTTAAAAAGTTCCAGTATTCAAAAATTGCTTAAAGATGGTACAAACACACGCACACACACGGACAGAAGCGAACACGCACACACGCGGCGCGCTCCGACACTTCCCGCGCACACCACGTGACACATGACACATGACACTGATGTCGACGCGCGACTCGCGGACCGGTCGAGACGAGACCTCACCAGAGCCGAGCACTTTGGTACAATAATACGTATATTATATTGTGATATAAATAATGTACGAGTACTTGGCACGACGTTACAAGATGGATTCAGAACATAACGTGACCGCTTCGCGGATGAACAATAATCTCAAGGAGCCTCTCGAGGGCGTCACGCTACCGGGCAGTACCGGGGGACTGTAATAGATCGAGGAACAAGCGAGTTCGTGCGGGTGCCCGGGTGGCGGGAGCGCTAGAAGTATCGGAACTCGCCCTTCTTGCCGAGGCGCTCGCGGCGCACCCAGTCGGCGGGGCCGTCCCTACCGGCCGCGCTGGTCGGGCTGGTGGGGCTGGTGGGGCTGCTGCCGCCCGAGCCGCGTCCGCCGCCCTCCTGCAATCACACAACACCACACTCAGCAGTCCGGCCGCGACAACTGACGACAATACTTCTATAACACATACCTACATTTAAATGGAAACGGATCTCTCTTGGAACCTAGCTTTTAGATGCGTATTATCTGATGGAATTGGATTTATTAAAAATAGTAATAAGTTTCGACCCACAATTTAATATTTGTTTGCATAATTATCAGTGTTCAACTCTGACTGCTACGGAATAAGGAACGAAAGTTTTTAAAAGGTCAGCATAAAATGAATAAGATATGTTTAATTTCTATGTATAATCTATCTATACTATAATATTATAAAGCTGAAGAATTTGTTTGTTTGTTTGAACGCGCTAATCTCAGGAAGTACTGGTTCGAATTTAAAAATTCTTTTTTTGTTGGATAGACCATTTATCGAGGAAGGCTTTAGGCTATATAACATCACGACCAATAGGAGCGAAGAAACAGTGGAAAATGTGTAAAAAACGGGGAAATATGAAGCCTTATGAAGAAGTGACAGTTAGAAGACTTTGACAGATCTTTACCGAAACAACCGGACGGGCAGGACGACGTGTGCCGGGGCCGCTAGTAATCCATATCCATAAACCGTGAAAGCATGAGAAAGATTAGGTAGGTTCCTACATAGGATCCGTGGACATGGATTTGGTAGTTAAGGTACGAGTAGGTATTAATTACTATCGTGTGGGTGTCACCGACCTGGTAGTGCGTGTAGATGGGGTTGGGGTAGAGGTGCGGGTCGGGAGCGTCGCCGGCGGGCGCCACGATGGTGTGCGGCACGTGCGCCGTCACGCCGCGCCGGTTGCGCGCGCGCCACCACTTGCGCGAGTCGTCCAGCACCTGCGACACGACACGTGACCGTGTACTGACCGCGCAACACTCACCACCGACACTGACTATATACAAGCGCGGCACACGGTCGTACCTCGAGATACTCGCCGCGCACGACGCTCAGCTCCTTGTCGTTGTTGGCGGTGCGCGGGTACGTGACGCGCACCACGCGGCCGCCGCGCGCCGCCACGCCGCGCGCCCACGCCGCTCCCAGAGCGTCTGCACACACACACACATTAACATAATAATAATATTATATTCACTACATTCTAACCATATCCCAATTCGATCACCTGGATCTAAGAGGAGCTAACTCAAAAACCTGAACATTTAGGTACCACATCATCGTACCTATTCCTTACAGCAAAACCTAACTACCAATATATAGCCACCTCTTCTAGCTTCATTATAAAAAACAGAAATATAGACAAAAAAAGCTCATATAGACATATTAATTATTCAGTTTTTCTTGAAAAAAATAACTTTTTGGATTTAGTTCCCTTAAGACATCTTTTCCAACGGAATTTCGTTTTCTTTCCGCAGGATCATCCCTATTCTTTTGGTAAATTTTGCCATAAAAGTTGTGGCAGTTTAATTAACGTTTATATGACTGAAGTACCTAGTAAGTATTTATAGTTGAATGCGTCCGCTCTCGTTCAAATATGTATACTCACCCTCGTCGTCCCTGTCGAGGCGGTAGGGCTCCCGGTCCGGCGACGACGCCGCCGACGAGTCCTCGCGCGCGCCCCGCGGGCTCCTGCGACACACCACACGGTCACACCACTCCCATAAAACAACACGATAATACCCAAACGAGTTAATGTTATGACGACGAACTAATGACATGCAATGACGGTGATCGGTAGACAGGTAGACATTACAGTAAGCAGTAAGTTTGGTCACAAGCATTTACCTGGTGTAGGGCGCGTACTGCTCTCCGTACAGGTCGGGTTCGTCGCGCTCGTAGACGTACCCCTCCCCGGGGCCCCCCGCGCCCCCCGCCGCGCCGCCCGCTGCACCCCCGCCCGCGCTCGCCCCCGCCGCGCCCCCCGCCGCCGACGTGCGCCGCGGGGAAGACCTTGACACACACACACACACAACACGATCACGCACAAGCACAACGCGCACACGACACCACACTCAACATATTGTTACAATGACATATTATACAAAGATGCGGACGATGAGGACACGAACGTACAATGAAACATGGCTGATACATTTAACACAGGAGGGGATTTATTATTTGAGTGTAAATCTCATTGGCACTGTCTTTTATTACATATTTCTTTATACAAAGTAGGAGAATTTCGTGGTGAAAAGGAACTTGCCGGTGAGTGAAACCTGCCACTGACGTGCTCGCCAGTCGCGAACCCTCGATGCTCTATGTCTCTACCCTGAGGTTTATATTGTCGCAAACTTGAATGTTCAGTACCAAGAGAAATGATCTACATATTTTATAGTGATGCGAGAGCTCACCTTCTGAGAGGCTGATCATCCACCTGGTAGTCGGGCGACCAGCCGTCCATGAACACGGGCTGGTAGGGCGGGATCGCCGTCTTCCACTGCTCCCTGCGGACACCCGGACACATGGATATACTTATACCTGCTTACAGGCGGTGCGCGGCCTCGCCTGCGTCATTCGCTATTTCGAGCATTTCCGCTCGTACTCTTATCGACTCTTTAATTTATTCCGTGGATCCGATATCATTACGTTAATCTATTTATCGGTGGTTTTTAGTGATCGCTTAAGCCTAATTCGGATATAATCTTCTGTGACTCCTCGACTATCTACATTTTTAATTTAATAGTTTAGTACGACCAAGTATATGGAATTATAGAACGATCGAGAGAAGACGCTCACCTGGGTATGAGCCAGGCGTCGCCGAGCGAGTGCCACAGCTCGGTCTCCTTGCTGGTGACGCAGTTGGCGAGCAGGTTGAGCGCGTCGCGAGTCAGCAGCGGCTGCACCACGCGCGCCGGCAGCGAGCCCCCGCCTCCCCCGCCGCCCGCGCCACCGCCGCCACCCCCGCCGCCGCCCGCCTCGCCCGCGTCCTGCGCCGCGTCCACGATCAGCGCCAGCGGCGTGAACAGGAAGTGCACGAGCTCGGGCGCGTTGGGGTCGTGGATGTGCGCCCGCAGCCGCGCCAGCAGGTTGAACGACAGCTTGAACTTCTGCAGCACGTCGACGAAGTCGCGCTCCGGCGGGGGGCGCGTGCGCAGCGCCAGCATGCCGTCGCCGGCGCCGCGCTTGCCGCCGCCGCTGCCGCCGCGCGACCGCCGGCGCCGCTCCAGCTCGCGGCCCGCCGCCGCCGCGTGCTGCAGCCGCGCGATGAACTTCTCGATGTCGTCGAAGCAGCGGTTCAGGATCGCGATGTCCTGCTCGTACAGCCGCTCGGAGCCGGTGGAGGAGGCGTCGTCGCGCTCCCGCTCGCGGTCGCGCTCCCGCTCGCGCTCGCCGCGCCCCAGTTGCGCCGACATTTGCTGTGAACGAGAGACGTGACCCGGTTAGGCGTCGGGGGAAGCGGGCTCGCGGGCGCGGGACCCGATCGCGTCGATCGCTTACGTCGAGCACGGCCTCCCATTGTTGCCGCGTGTACGTGTGGTAGAGCCGCGCCATGTCGCGGCGGGCGGTGCTGCGAGTGCCGCGCGCTGTCCGTCGGAGTCGGCGACGCGCTTCCTCGATGCGGTCTCGACGCGGCCGCCGCGGCGAATGAGCGGGGAGATCGCGGCGGCGCTTATCGCCGGCTCGGTCGATCGATATCCCGATAACGGCGATATCGTCGAACGTTTCGATGTTATCGGTTCGAATTCAGAACCGGCTTCCATTCGAGCGATCGCATATATACACAATGATCCATTAAAAGTTAAAATCGTAAACAAACAGGTCCTAATTGAATATTTATCTTCCCTTATCGCATCGATCGATCGATAGTGGGCAGTACGAGGAGCGGAACGCGGCGGAGGGTGCATACCTGTCGGCGCGGGCGCTCCGGGTCTCCCTCGCGGTCCCGCTCTCTCTCCCGCTCGCGGTCGATCACGAACTCGCGGGCCGCCTCCCCGGCGCCTCCGCCCCTGCAACAAGGACGCACGCCGTGTTACACTCGACACCGTCTCGATACGACACGATCACACGACAACCTCACTGCTAAACTGATTCGTGACTACAGTACCGGACGCACCGGGCGCGCGGGCCGCCGCGGCGGCGCATGAACTGCATGGTGGCGGCGAGGCCGCGCGCCGAGCTCGAATGATCTCACCCGCCGCGCCCGCTGCCGTTCATCTCGCGTATCACTCGATTAGATACGGTAGGCCCGTCGCGACTCACGGCCGACATGACATACCTAATCTCAGTAATCTCGATGTTTAAAAACACGGAGCTCTCAGCGGCGCCGGGTAGCCCGGGTCGGAATACTCACTTGAGAGCGTTGAGTTCCTCGACGAGGGTCTGCGCGCCGACGTCGTGGCACTGGAAGATGTGGAGCTCGCGGCGCGGCGCGTCCGGCGCGGGCTGCCCGGGGGGGTGTCCCGGCGCGGGGGGGTGTCCCGGCGCGCCGGGGGAGGGGGGGCCCACCACGAACGCCAGCACGTTGTTGTACAGCTCGGCCGGCTCCGGCGACGTGAACGCCGTCGGCGAGTGCACCCACGACGCCGGGAACCGCTCCATCACCGACTGCCGACCGACACCACACACCACCACACTCACATCAACAATTCTAACCATTACAATAAAACTACCTGTTATGGATTTAGCTCGCGCAATGTTCTATCCTTTTTTTTTTTTTTTTTTTCAAACTGAATACTTCACTGCAAAACCGGACGGGTGGCGAGACTCCTGAAAGGAGACTCTTAAGCCTTTTGCCATGTTCTATCCCGATGTGTAGGTACCAACCAGAAAGTATCCGGAATTATTACTCTGGTTCTGTTGATTTGGTTCGTCGGTCAAACTAAGGTTAAAATCAACGTAGGTAGGTACTACCTATTAGTGTTAAAGAGTTTAATCTCTGACAAAGAATATGTAAATAATTTTAATACAAGAACCCAAGTAGCTCACCCCCGTTTCATAATCCATAACGAGCACCCACTGCCCGTCCAAACATAATTGCATTTTCTGACTCCATATTCCTAAAACCAAAAAATTATATTAATTTTAAAAGTATTATGTACCTATTAAATGCCTATTCAAATATAATCTAGCATAAGAAAGCGCCTTCGTTGAACGTCTAATGATCTGCGTGTAGGTGCAGTAGAGAGTGCATCGTCGGCTCACCGTTGGTCTTCTCGAGCTGCAGCAGGCGGCGCATGCCGTCCGCCGGGTACACGATGCCGGTCTCGCGCGTCACCGTGAACGTCGCGAGGTGCTCCAGCGTGTACGCGCCCTCGCCGCCGCCCTTGCTCCCCACACCGCCCGCACCGCCCATACCGCCCATACCGCCCGCGTGCCCCCGCAGGCCCGCCAGCTCGTCGAACTCGTCGAGCGCGCGCTGCGTGTCCCCGCCGCCCGCGCCGCCCGCACTGCGCGCCCCGCGAGACCCCATCCTCTGTTCCGCTCACGAGCACCGCGCGGAACGACACATCATACGCCACTGATTCTTCTGCACGGTTCGATGATCTGGAAAGAGAGATGACGTTTCATTGACGTAAGCCATCTCGTCGATAACGCAAATGAACTAGATACGTAGGCACAAGCAAACACCGAACACTGAATTATTGTAAAAGCAAAATGTAGATCAACGGTGTTTCGTCATACGAGTATAGAACTGTAGCGCAGCGAGGCACGTCAATTTGAAACCAGTTGAATTTTTATTTACTTATTAGGTAGCCTATATACCTACATATAGTTTTGTAAACATTTAGCTGTAAGTCTTTCTAATAAAATAAAATAATCATATAATTAGTAGGCAACTATTAAAGCTCTCTATAAGTATTTCCTTTTATTTTACATTTTTTTTCTCATATATAAACGATCAATTGAAGCATTCCTTACAAACGTAGCCGTATAAATTATGACGATGCATTGTTCTCGATTGAAGCTGCTGATGAAAAACCAGTGCACTAGAGATCGCGCAGAGCGTGAGAGCTGTACAAGTGGAAACAGCCCGTCTCGTGTATGAGAGCTGTACAAGTGGAAACAGCCCGTCTCGTGTATGAGAGCTGTACGAGTAGAAACAGCCCGTCTTGTGTATGAGAGCTGTACAAGTGAAAACAGCCCGTCTCGTGTATGAGAGCTATACAAGTGGAAACAGCCCGTCTCGTGTATGAGAGCTATACAAGTGGAAACAGCCCGTCTCGTGTATGAGAGCTGTACAAGTAGAAACAGCCCATCTCGTGTATGAGAGCTGTACAAGTAGAAACAGCCCGTCTTGTGTATGAGAGCTATACAAGTGGAAACAGCCCGTCTCGTGTATGAGAGCTGTACAAGTGGAAACAGCCCGTCTTGTGTATGAGAGCTGTACGAGTAGAAACAGCCCGTCTCGTGTATGAGAGCTGTACAAGTGGAAACAGCCCGTCTCGTGTATGAGAGCTGTACAAGTGGAAACAGCCCATCTCGTGTATGGTCCATTCTCAAAAACGAACACAAATTTTAAAATATAATAAATAGTGCTAGATATGCTTAAAAGCTGTCTCAAATGAATGATACAGAATCCTTTGTTTAGCTCCACTTATGAGCCGAGCTATTTAGCTATTTTTCGTGAAATAATAATGTTTTTTTCAATTTACTTATCCATATTTCCAATTAATCCAATTCTCTTTTGATATGACGTCTTTTCACTACCACTTGGTGAATCAAGCCTCTCAATAAATATTTGACCAAATAAAAATATGGGATACGTAGTTTGGCGAGTTAAGAATTTGATTTGAATTTGAAAATAATTTTCGGCGAAACGTTAATAAACCTATACCAGAATCCTTAAGAGCAATAAACTGGTACCTCATTACATACCTAATCAGAACTTAGATAAGTAAGTACTATTTATTTCGTAAGACACATTTCAAATACAGGATAATATACCATTTTATCATTAGTTACCGATGTAGTTTATCGCAACCTCGTGATTAAAGAGGCATTGTTCATCTATTAGGACTAATAAACAGAGATAACCAGCGCGATAAGAGAACTGTCGAGAACACTCCAACAGAGCGCGGCCGCGGCTATTACGAGATACAGAGGATTAGTACCGACCGCGACATGTAGGTACGAGTATACGACACGACACGAGCGACGCGACGCACTCGAGCCGACGACGACTAGCGCGCGACTCGCGAGTACAGTCCGCCGCGGCGCCGCGTCGCGCCGTGTCGCGCCGTGTCCGTCACTGCCGTTAGTGCGGACGCCACGGGAAATGCTCTAAGCCACCGCGACGACCCCCCGGCAAGCCCGCTAGCGGGCACCCGCACAAAAAAAGAGGGGGGAAAGAGAGCCAGACACGCTCCCCTTAACCAACCTCATGGAATTTTTAAAGAGGTTTTCTCCTCGCGGTTCCCACCCCGAGGGGTAGCGGCCCTCGCTCCAAACTCTGTGAGTAAGGGTTGCGAGTTGGCCGACGACCTGCCGAAAGAAGCCGCCGCCCAGGCAGAGCACCCCGAAGGGCGCACCCGCAGAACAGGCTCGCCCTGATAAGGGCAAGCCTGGCCCTCCAGGCAGACCCATTACTGGGCCCGCCGTGTGACTGCCTATGACCGCTGCCCTGACTTTGGATGTCGCGGGATACCTAGGCTGCCACTACCAGGCGACAAACAAACTTACAGATCAGTGTAATCAGGCGAACAGCGCAATAACTACTTAACTACTTCCCGCTACAGTTGATAATGCAATGTCCGTTAATGACCTACGAGGCCAATCGGTATGTAACTTCAAATCAAGTAAAAAACACGAACTGCACACTCTTAGTTAATGATATAAAATAGTAGTCACATCAGACATATCATTCTCTTTATTTTCTCCATACGCGTATTATAAATAAACAAAATGCATTGCAAAAAAACTATTTTCCAAAATATATTGCAGTAGAGTAAGTACTACTTATGCATACTTAGTAGCTGCAATATATTTTGACTAATTGCAGTCTGCGATGTACTATATATCATCGATCGATCTACAGATTAACAATTAAACTTTACTCTAGCAATCGCTTCAAGCATAATATATACTGTGTGACGCATTGCACGACAACACGCCGAGCCGCGGCCCGCGGGACGGCGGGACAGTGGTCTACCACGACACGCCACGACAACTATCTACTCTTACACTTCAATTCCGTGATTACATAAATTTTGACCTTATTTAAAATAAACATTCATTCCCTCTTCCCTGCATCTTCTTCCAAAAATAATACGCATTATGCGGTGGATTGAGCCGCGCTCGTTGATGTCTTTCCTACGGGAACGCGACTCGTCTCATTTTAACAAACGAGTGTTCTGAACGTACCTAATAGATATCGCTTTATATCCGTCTTATCCTTTACCGGTCGCCGGTATCTACATAATAATAAGCTTGAGTACATAGATAAGTAGGGAAAAGCCACGTCCTCGTACATTCCTCTGCGCGCGTCTTTTGCGTTTCTAAACGCCGCGCCGAGTCGCACGTGACTCGCTCGACGATCACTCGACTCGACTCGATTCAAGGGAAACCATTGAAACCAAGCACCCACCACACTGCCACCACTCTGACACCGCCGCCCGGGACGCCCGGGACGCCCGGGACGCCCGGGACACCCGGGACACCCGGGATAAGTGAGCTTTATTAATGAACAGAGTAGAGAGATAGGCGGAGGTCCTGAATTAGATTATTCAAAGTAGTGACCTTTGAATATTTTAATATACCTACTTAATAAATATGTATAGGTATATTTAGTTTCTTTCCGCATTCCAAAACGATACATAATTATGTTGCTATATATACATAAGTAGGTAATAACTACAACTAGGACTACTTTGTTCCTAGATCTGATATTCATGAACGTCGCGACGCAAATTAAGGAAAATATAGGTACAAGTAGGTACCTACACCATGTAGGTACCTACGTACTTTTGAGTAAGTTGTGAGCGGAAACCGTTTAGGAAAAGTGTTTAAAAACCCAAATTTATTTAAGGTACTTTAGGTACTTTTGAGCGTATCTTATTTTAAATATTTACAGTATCTAGGTACGAATAGCGTGCATTGGAAAGACACTCGCAACGTGTTTGTCCGTTTGTCTCGTGTAGCGTGCATGTTATATTAGCGGCGGCGGCGAGTCCGAAGTCCGGAGGTTTTGCCGCGACTTTCCCTGCGACTAGTTACGACTATGTACACACGTAATGGTGTGTGTGTGTGTTGTCGTGTGAACGCAAGTGTCGATGTCTGCGCGTTCCTCCCGAGCAGGCGAGGAGGCAGGCTGCGCGCGCGCCGGAGGACGGTCGATACCAGGACCAACGACCGTGATGATAATGCACGATGACTGCATAGTGCATGACACGCTCCTGGACTCGTTCGCGCTGTGTGCTCGTAGGTATGTCTGTTCTACTTACCTATGTAGGTGTAAATGTTCTGCGATAAAATCACAGAATAGAAGTTGGTAGCTTAGATAGTTGGTTGATAGTTAATGGCTGATTTTATTTAAGTACTTAAACGAAGTTGGTAGGTAGTAAATATTACTCTAATAAGCAAACGGTCATACAAGATGCTGACTATTTGCTCCTGAATAGCAGCACTATTGGTCCCTACCGACTACCTATGCACTATGTGCAGAATGCAATCGTAGGTAATTATTCAGCACAAGTACCTCAACAAATGATCGAACAATACAAGCTCAACTATTTTGTTACTTAGGTATCTGCTTGTCAAGGCAATAAAACAATAACGACGTTTTGTTCAGATATACTTACTACTTACCTCAACATTATTGTAGAATAATATAATAGCAGGCACCTACTTACTAAGTTTATGTTTATGTCATATGAACACGAACGTCCGTGACATAAGAGTGGTGCGGTAGTGTTATCAGGTTGTAAGTAAGTACCTATGTATACATATTGCATTGAGCACGGCGGGACACCGTGCCGCGGCCGGGGGCGGCGGCGGCGGCGGCGGCGCGGGCGCAGGCCGGCGCGGGCGATTAGCGCGCGCGAGGAATGTCGTTACGAAACAAGGTCGCCTGCCGCCCGCCACCGCGCCTCGCCGGCCGTGACGTCACCGCACACCAACACACACACACACACACACGCGCGCGCGCGGCCCGTGTCATAGAGACAACCCTCCCCCCCCCCCCCTGCCCTCGGCGATGCACATTATGTTGTTATAATGCATGCACGGTGCGCAATGCACGGCCGGTCGCGGTGAGATGTGTGCAGTCGACCACATCCATAATTCCTATTAATGCACCTAAATTAATTTAGGTATGTACTAATTACCTAGGTAAGTACCTAGGTATAATGACAGTTCCACTATTTACGCGTATTGTATAATTATTGAATGGAAATGAGCATCTGGCACTTATTGTTAATTGATTTATCATTATAAATAACCCAATTAATATATTGGACATGAATTGTACGTTTACGGAAAAACCTACCTAATATAATACACTAGGTTTTGCCCGCGTCTCCGTCTGCGTGGAATTAGTTAATTTGAAGCCTAATTCTTCTAATCATTGTCGTGTCTACGCATTGTTATTTTACTTAGATACCACCTCGTGGGTAATTTTTTTATCAACTTTAAATGTCATTTTTATTTATAGGTCAAAGAAAAAGTTTCATCGTTATTTTCATTAATATCTAATCAAAAGAAATAAGTTTTTGACAAAAGTCTCCTGTCATATAAAATTAGCAAATAAATCAAGTTTTTTAATATCAATGTAGGTACTTATGCATGTTATATCATTATCGTTAGTAAGGGACTGGGGATGTTTTCCTGTCATTTCAATTGCTGAATCTCCTTCAGTTTTTTTTTATTAAAATTCAAAGTTGGGGTTTTGGATTTTTTTTACATCTTTCACAAACTTTAAAGGCCTGCATTTATGTTTTTCACAACAACCTACCATAAATATTAATTTTATCACAACATTGTTATATTCACACTCAAGATAAAAATAAAAAAAAAACCTAGATCCAAATTTTTATAAGTTATTCGACTTTAAAACTGTTGAATTCTGGCATTTACAAGCATTTTTTTAAAAAAAAAACCCGATTGCTCCACCTCTTCGCTGTAAAAGTTTGTCCTACCACGAGCCAAACAACCTGTGTAATATACCTAGGTGCATACATTATACTGGTGTTTCTACCTACCTACCAAAACGTACATTTTTGACAGTTGACGTCAAGTCACCATCGTGACATCGTTTCTCATTTGTTACAGTATACGCCCTTTAAGAATGAAAAACTTTTAAAATTATTTGTTTTAAATAATCTTATATATAAAAATGAATCGCAAAATGTGTTGGTAAGCGCATAATTCGACAACGCCTGGACCAATTTGGCCAATTTTTTTTAAATGTTCGTTGAAGTCCAAGGATGGTTCTTACGGCGAGAAAAAATCGAATAATTGCCGGGAAAACCCTAAAAACAGCCTTTTTCTTTTCCCATACAAACGTTGTCTAACTAAAGTTACCTAATTTGAATTTCGAACGGGCAGGATGACGTCTGCCGGGAGCGGGACCGCTAGTAGTAATATATAACATACATTACCATAATATACTAACTGAAAAAATATTTACGTAGCCGTATTTATTGAACAATAAATATTTTACATTTAAAAATAGCTCATAGGGACTTATGAAATTCTTCCTTCCTCCAATTATTTGTTCGCCGGGCAGGATAGTAGGTACTATTTAATATGTCCGGAGACATGATGAGAAGAATTAAGTAAATCATCTTAATAAGCCCGTATTATAAATTGACAATAACATATGTAATAATATGTAGAAATTGGTAAAATGAAACTTCCGAGTTTTCAGGATATCCGTCGCGTCGGCGTTGAGGACATTACGGTGTCGGATCAGTAGGCACATCCCTAACCCGCAGCCTGACGATCAACGATGATGACCTCCGTATGAGACTATCGATTCAGATAGACATAATCATCTAACATTGCTCCCGTAGGTAAACTTACCTACATTAGTACTCATAAAACAAAAGTCAAAAGCAACAGTGAGCAGTTCGCGATGTGTCTGGGAACAACCGTCGGTGGTTGCCGTATTATCACCGCGCCGTTATCGAACGGTATTCCTCGCGGGTCCGGGAACCGAGCTCTTAGGAACCGCAGCTCGGCGCCACCGCGACACCGCGACACCGCGGGCCGGGCGACGCTGCACCGCGGCGAGCGCGGCGGACGCTGCGCCGGCGCCGACGACGACCATCTACCATTCATTAAAATGCTGAATGAAGACATCTCCAGCACGAGCGACGAGCGGCACGCCGGAGCAACGACCGCCCCGCCCGTTCCTCCCCGCGCCGCACTCGTGCGCCCTCTAGCGGTCGACACGCGATGCGATCCCTATCGCATCCGACACGAAAACGTTTTCAAAACATTACATCCTTCGTCCCGCCTCGAAGGACCCACTCGTACTTTCCTGGACCGTTAAATCTTCTGGAATCGTCTGTTGAACGGTAGCGAGTAAGTAAAGCTCGACAGTCGAAAACCTCCGCGCGCCATAGATCGGCGGAGGACTCTCGGCCGTCGGGACCTTCCGCCGCCCCCGTACCACACTCACCGCAGGACCGAGGAGTTTCGCCGCCGGTGGTTTCGCTCGCTGGATCCCGAAGGAACGTGGCACTCGCACTCACTGCACGGACACTAGCACTACACCACGCCGCCGAGCCCGGAGCACTGACTGCCGCCCGCGCCCGCGCCGCCGCCTCGCGCCCCGCACACCTGTCCCCGGCCCCGCCGCGGCTCACCTGTGTGCGGAGTGCGGTGCGGCGTCGGGGGGCGAGGGGGGACGGGGACCCGGGCGGCGGCGGGGCGGCGCGGGCGTCGGCAGTCGTTCCATGTCGGTACGCGGAGCTCGCCGCGCGCAGACTTAGTGGTGAGAATGTCCGCGAACGGGTCGGCGACGGCGGCGGCGCCGGAGCCGCGGCTGTGCCACGTGCGGAAGGTGCCGGACTTCGACGGTTACGGGTTCAACCTGCACGCGGAGAAGGGCAAGCCGGGCCAGTACATCGGCAAGGTGGACGCCGGCTCGCCCGCCGAGGCGGCCGGGCTGCGCCGCGGCGATCGCATCCTCGAGGTGAACGGGCAGCCCATCGCCGGCGAGACGCACCGTCAGGTGGTCGCGCGCATCAAGACCCGCCCCGGCGACGCGGCGCTGCTCGTGCAGGCGCCGGCGCCCGGCGACCCGCTGCCGGACCTGGACGCGCCGGCCCCCGAGCCCGCCGCCGCGGCCGCCGACAGCCCGCCGGGCTCGCCGGTGCCGGCCGCTCCGCCGGCGAGCGGGGGCGGAGGAGATCCGCCGCGGCTCAACCTGCACATGACGGCGGCGGAGATGCGAGCGCAACTGGCGGCACGCAAGAAGGTCGACCCCAAGAAAGTTCCGATGGACCTCAAGTCCAAGCATGACATCGTCAAGAAACTGTGAGTGCGGGTGTTTCTGTGTGTGTGTGTGTTTGTGTTGTTGTTACCGCGCGCCGCCGCCAGCTCGCGGTGGCGCGGCGCTGCCAGCTCGCTCGCGAGTATTGCCATGTCGTGATAAGGTCGCCTCCGCTGCGCCGCCTGTCCGTCGATCGTTGCCGATCTTTTATTTTATTATTGTTTGTATATTATGATGAATTGAATTATATTGACTCGACGATTACCTAAATGTGTAGTTTACTGTAATTTATTTACTTAAGTGCAATTATTGTTGAATGATGAAATTAAATGTAAAATATTTTCAGTACTCGGTGGTTTTATTTTGTTTGCGATGCGTCGATGGCCCTGCGGTATTCGTCAGGTTATCAGAGGCGAGTATTTACATAATAGCACGCTCATTATTATTATGTATTGGCTAATGAGGCTCTACACTGCACCCTATACGCAGGGGTACCGTCGGCACCTTGTCACGGTGTCACTCGGTGTCACTCGGCGCTCGGCGCGGCGGCGCTCGCGGGCGGGCCCTCGCGCGTCACGTGATCGTCGCGGCGCGGCGCCGTGCGACAATATTCAGGCTATGCAAACGTAATACACGTACGTAATAGTACTTACTCGTAGGTACCTGCTTACTCACACCTACCTACGATAAGACACATTTTATAAGTACTTAACTATCATTATTATCGTTGATGTTTAATGATGATTTTAGTCTACTTCTAGTCTTCAAATAGTGTAATAATAGCCACCGCGGCGTGCGTGGAGCCTCACGGGCGCAGTGTTACCTGCCTAGGTACTACTATCATTGTTTTTATCTGATAAGCACAGTTAATACCTACCTAAATGGTCGATACAAAGTGCACTTCAGTTGTGTTAGCTCAGGTAGGTACCTATGAGATACACTACAACCCATTTCAGGACTTTATAGGTTACCCAAGCCACCTAGGTTATTACGTATTATATTGAGCAGTACCGTTGCGAAATTGATCCCCGGGAACAAATCCATATCTATATTAAAAGATAAACAATCCTCGTCGTCGGCTCAGGCGTCTGTCAAGTGGCTCGGCCTGCCGTGGCTTCCTTCCCACCCTCAGCCCTCAGCAGCTGATCGTAAGTATGTAGTGTCGTGCATTAGTGAGCTAGTGGCGCAGTGGCGCAGTGGCGCGGACACGAGCGAGGAGAGCCGGGAGCCAGCGCTAGGCACGGGTAGGTACCTATGTTGTGACCTCATTGCGACATCGACGTGTCAAAAGTTGTTTCGTGTGCATTTTATTGCACGTATTATGGAAATATCAAGCGGCTCGGACTGGTCACTGGATACCTACGATTTCGACAACATTGTTACGAAGCCTCACGAGGTCACGTATTTGTTGGAAATTTGTTAATTACCTATCGAACGGAAACTTCCTTCTTTGATTGACCACGTATACCACGATCATCGCAGTAGTGTTTAATCTTATTCAAGAATACCTAAGTAATAATTATGACCTTTCAAATATTATAAAATGTAGGACAGCATGATGTAACTGAGTGAATATAGCTTATTACTAGAACGGAGGCGTCCGTCAGACCAATCAAGTAGATTCTTATATTCTACTCGAGCACCTTGAGCGACAGGTACCTACTGGGCACTGGCAGCTGCACACTGCACACTGCACACTGCATACTGCATACTGCACGCTGCACACTGCACTCACTAGCGCTTCTCGCCGCTATGTAACACAGAATGCATTCGGAACGTGCCACGCAATGCACTGTGACCCAACCTTGTACATAGCTAACGACAATGGCCTAGGAATTAGTCTACCTAATAAACAACAATGTGTTATAAAACTGGCCAAAGTAGGTTTATTACACCAATACAGTACTTACCTATAGGCTATAGGTACATATTATTCCTAGGAAATTGTAGGTACTTTCAAGTCTAGAATATCTAGTATTTTAAGCGAGACTACACACAGAATTTCTTTCAATTTTTTTCATACTTATATAGGTATTACTCTCTTATTAGCTAGGCACCTGCGCCGACAACTGCTCACAATCCGAATTAATATTTAGTGTTCAACACGGAGATACCAAATTATACAATATGGTCTACCTATACACTGAAAAACATGAAACTTTTAACAAGAACGCTCTTTTCTGTTGAGTGGGCCAAGATGCGAACCTCGTGATACCCTGACTGATGCTCTGACCGTCCCTCCAGGCTCTAGAGCCTGGAGGGACGGTCAGAGCGGCTGAGAGCTTGAGAGAGGTCAATTGATATGAAAGCAACTACCTACATAGTACTTAACCATCGCGACCGACTCTTGTTTGTAGGGTGCACCTATCTTACACACACCGTGACACACCATCACCCTGGACACCGTGAACAAGAGATTATGACTATAATTGACTACTATTCAGGCCAAAACTAAAAAAGTCTACTTTATCAAGTATCTCGCAGATAACATTGATTCAAATTGACTCCTCGCTACGAGAACTGCTCATAATAAGAACTTTCCATGTACCGATTTCTAAGTGACTCATAAAATCATAATTTTTCAAACCCATGCCAATTTTCAGATTAGTTTTAAAGTAATGGATCCACCCGAGATAAAGCGAGTCCTCCGGCGAAGGTTCTGCTGAGACCGGGTCCAGCTCACTGCACCGGGCTCAGACGTGTTTGTAAGTAGGTAGGTATAACCTTGTCATATTACTACGAACACGTCGAAAATACTGTTCGCAAGAAGCGGTGAAGCGGGATACAATCAACCGGCACCTCAGTCGGTGTAGTCTAAACGGATGTATGTAACTCACATCCGGTTTCACTGTACTTATTGGATTTTGTATTCGGGGCGAGTGCGACTGTTCGTACGCGACTTCTGCATGCCGATTGAAACGATCGACTCACTTTCCAGATGGCTAGGAGGTAGGTATCGTCGCGCGTCGTACGCAGTGGCTCGTCGCCGCGTCGTTGCCTGCCGCGGCCGCATGATGCGCAGCGTGCAGGAGGCACATTACTGACGACCGCTAATTTGTTGTTAGCTAATAAAGATCATTATTAATTCTTATGTAATATTTTTGAATGATCCGGGCTGCTCGACTGCAATTACCTACTGCAACAGGATCACTGCGATTAGTGTCACATCACCACATGACAGTCCGCCGCCGCCGCCGCCGCCGCCGCGGATCGGCTGTTCCCACGCGCCGGCATTGTGCGCGGGCCTTGACGCCGTCCCATCGTACCTACATTCTCGTGGGTAGGCACAACACGACCTCGCCTGATGATATTACCCGTCATTATTCACATCAGATCCATCCACTCGGTACAAATGTCTGTAGGTCGTCGCTAAATATAATAAAATGACGCTATGCGATGCAGTGACTCACTTCAAGATAATATATTATATTGTTCTCAGTAGAGGATAAAACGTTATCTCGACGTCCTTATACGAGTACATACATACCTAATATATATACATAGTAGGTACCCGCGTACTCGCCGCCGCCGCCATCGTTGCCGCTCTGCGATCTGTCACCCTCGCCCTCGACGTGAGTCACAGCCGCTCGACATGTTCACGGGCACAGCCTGCACTCGCCACCGCTCGCCACCGCTCGCCACCACTCGCCACCACTCGCCACCGCTCGCCACCACTCGCCACCGCTCGCCACCACTCACCACCTCTCGCCACCCGCCGCTCGTGTGCCTACACCTCGTGGTGTAGTGAGTAGATCCGGCGAGGAGAGCGGCGGCTCCTCGCGCCGATGACGTCAGCCCGCGCTCGTGAACAGGTTTGTTGAAGGTTCCATTCATTGGAAGCCATCCGTAGGCATCTATTAAGCAATTACCTATTTATAATGATCGGATAATATGCGGTTAGGCGTGATGCGATGGGAGCGCTCGTCGCTCGTCGCTCGTCGCCGCGATGACTGCGACACGACACCTAGCCTTACGCAGCGCGCAGGTGCTGCGCGATCAAGCTTATCGGTAAATTCACTACTACCTACCTAAGATTATCCTATCAAGAAAAAGAATGAGTTGAAGGGGTAAACCTGCCAAGAAGGAACTTACTTGTAAAAGAGATGCATGTCTCGGTTCTTTTTGTTTTTATTTTTCTTCCAATCTTATTTTATATCTTTTAAATTCCATTATGTAAGTACCTTATTTGTGTTGTCAACATTAGATATGATTATATTAATTTTTTTTGCGGTGTAAATAAATTACCATAATATAAATTGCATGTATTTATGTGAAACTATGTTCTCATGGAAGTGATGTATTCTTATATGGGAATAAATGTCTTTAAACCTAAACCTAAGTAGTTCTGGTTGTAAGGTATAGTTAGAAACCCGTAGGTACCTACCTAAATATTATAAGTAGGTATTCATTCGCCGAGTCCATCTGTGTGTCTATCGGTCTTCGCTGTTATCGTAATCTAATATTATTAGTAGTGTCGGTGGCAGTGTTGTAATGTAGCCGTGCCGAGCCCTGCTGATACAGTATTGGTTAGGCGTCGTATTTTACTTGTATAGACCACAGGTAGGAAGCAGCGCGGCGCGGCGGCGGCGCGGCGAGTGCGTCCTCCGAGGTAAATCAACTCGAACGGTCGTCATTTACGTTATAGTACAGTCAGTACCCACCGACTGTACTGGCTGCCTTCGCAACATCGCGCGGAAATGTGCGTAATGGCGTAATTGCGTGCACCAATAGCATTTCAAAACTTAAACGGTTTTGTATTCCACGGGTTTAAGACAGGTTGTTGTCGATGCTTAGAGAAGCGGCGACGGCGCGACACGGCGCGGCACGGCGCGGCACGGCGCGGCACGGCGCGGCACGGCGCGGCATGGCGCGACATGGCGCGGCACGGCGCGGCGAGCCGGACAGCGCGCGCGCGTCATCGCTATCAGCATTGATTTCACGCGATTGTCGGCTAATTACCTCGATAGCGAATTATCGCGGCTGCCAGTCGCTATCTGCTTACAGACCAGGTACTTACCTATCGACTAACCATTATCAACTGATACTTAAATCAAAAACAAATTGACGATACCTACCTTTAAGTAAGTATCTATTAAAGCAAACCAGAAAATGTTAAATTAGATAGGTCAATATAGGTGCCTACATATAGGTACCTAATATGTTATCTCGTTGTATTGTTGAGATATCTCTCTCATAGCCTGTTTGAAGTCCCAGACATAAGGTTATACCTATGTATATGTAGCTACTTTAAAACCTATTGAATTTGAGAATAAGGCAATAGGCTTTTTGACAATGCGAAAAATAAAGTGTAAATTACTGTTAACAGTATAAATTAAGAGTTAAAAAATGATTATTCATTAACGTAAGTTGAAAATAATGATTGATTTATTTAAAAATCCTTAAATAAAAATTACATTTTTTAAACGTTTGTCACGTGACACAAAACGCTCCTGCTGGGCCGAGTTTTTCGTGACGTCACATGCCCGTAAACTTTGTTTACCTAGTTGTGTTGCGCCTAGTTGTTTGATTATCTCAAACAGGCATGTGACGTCACCGACCTCATTGCGGCGCCATATTGTCAAAGTAGCGTTTTGGCACACTATTTAAATATTGAATTTTTAATTCGATGTTTTTCAGCTAATACATACCAGATTTAAATAAAACAACTTTTGCTGGGTTCCTTAGACTCTACTACATAATATAAAATGGATTTTAAAAACATGTCAAATACCCTATTGCATTAAAAATTGATTAGGTAGGTACCTACCTACCTACATAAATTGATGTGATGACTAAGACATAAGTTTGTACAACGTTATTTAAAGATATGTTGGTAGGTATGTTGGTACAACCTAAATAATACTGACAGTAGTGACAGTTGTCAGCCCGGTCTTCCACAGCTCCGGTCTTCCACAGCTGCGGTCTTCCACAGCTCCGGTCTTCCACAGCTCCGGTCTTCCACAGCTGCGGTCTTCCACAGCTCCGGTCTTCCACAGCTCCGGTCTTCCACAGCTGCGGTCTTCCACAGCTCCGGTCTTCCACAGCTGCGGTCTTCCACAGCTCCGGTCTTCCACAGCTCCGGTCTTCCACGTTAACTATGTACCTACTTAATAACGTTTCAAAATGTCATAGTTTTGGGGTTGTTTGGATAAATACAAATTTATGAGTGAAAATTTTACGTAAGTAATACTTAATAATAAAATAAACAATCAGCTCAACAGCTCTTTTAAAAAAAGGATTAAAATTATAACATGTAAGTCTTGTATATCTTTTTTACGATTTGTTGGCCACAAGTATTTGGACTCTACCAACTTTAATCCCTTCAGTTTGAAATGATTATTGCGGTAGAATAACAATATTATGATGATATGATACGTATCTTGTACTTTCGAATAAAACAACTATAAATGGATTTAACTCGTGTAAGTATTTTATTTTATTGGCAGACGTTTCAAAAACTTTACAGTTCCCATATTCGTAGTAAGACTGAGCTGACGATAGTCTAGCGCTTACGACGGCTTAAGTAGGTAAGCAGTTTACCTAAGCGTTAGACTATCGTCAGCAGAACTCTGAACTGCGGAGAATCAGTCGGTAAGTAATACTTAGTAGGCAAGTATATAATTACATATAGGTACAATAGGTATCAATTGAACTTATCAACTTATCATGACCAGTTATTGTTCTTTTGTGATATCCATTATTTAGAATTATTATTCTTAATCTTAACTAGGTAAGTACTTATAGTTTGATTAGTTACTTTAATTTTCATCCAAATACTTACTAGGTAGGTAAGTATTATAGATAAACCTACTTACATACTTTAAGTAGGTAGTATATATAAAATGTTTGATACATAATGGTTCCTACGCTACCGTTGTTGTTGTCAGAATTGCAGCAAGAGCACTCCGATCCTGCTCAGAGTTATAATAATTATGCAATCGCGCAGCTTTTACCACATCGACGACGAGCCGCGAGCACCGCTGCACCTGCTTTGAAACTTATAATCTTTAGAAACGAAGCATGTTTATAACAGCGCCATCTGCCGGGGAGTAGATGAAAGATTACAAAAGGACTGTCAAAGATATTGTAAACGACGGTATGCCCGTCTATCCGTTAGATGGCGCATGGCATACACGATTGTTTTTTTTAATGTTGTAATATTTTGAAAGCACGTTTTTTGTGAAGTAAATATTATAAGTTCCTGATTAATAGTAATTATACCCATTAACCTATAATTATGAGTATAAGTCTCGAAAATAATGTTAAATTTCCCAGTTAAATCAATACACAGCGTATCTACAGTGTAATTACACTAAGTATAGTTTTATTCCAATAGGTATATAAAAGAAGTTAAAATTCTATGTAATGGTAGTATAGGTATATAGGTGATAGTGAATTTAATGTATTGAAACCGTATTCGACAGACAATGATTAAGTACTTACCTAGTTCTAACAGGATTGCTATCCCTGGGGTGCTATGTCGGGTAACTTCCTCGTGTGCCTTGGTGCTGCGGTTCCCCTTACGCAATTAAAGGTGCGGGGGGAAGAGCAGTACTTGGGCCGGTGCACCCTGGGCATCGGTCAACAATTTCTCTTTTAGAGATATTGTTGGCCGATGGCTAATAACCCGACACAGGGGTGTCTCTCCGCGTGTCCCTCTTTCTAGACTATTCTAGAGGGCACTGTGGATGAGACCAGGGGGGGGAAGTGTGCTGCCTACTTGTCGTTTGCCCAGTGATCTTTCGGAGCTATGCCGGCAGGGACTGTGAAAGTGAGGGCAGCGGTCATAGGCTGTCACACGGCGGGCCCAGCTATGGGCCCGCCTGGAGGGACAGGCTTGCCCTTTTCAGGGCGAGCCTGTCCTCCGGGTGCGCCCTTCGGGTGCTCTGCCTGGGCGGCGGCTTGTTTCGGCAGGTCGTCGGCCAACTCGTAAAGGAGTAAGGGAGTAAGGGTTGCCAACTCGCAACCCTAACTCGTAGAGTTTGGAGCGAGGGCCGCTACCCCTCAGGGTGGGGGCCGCGAGGAGAAAACCTCTATAAAAAATCCATGAGGTTGGGTAAGGGGTGGGGCTAAGCGTGTCTGGCTCTCTTTCCCCCCCTCCTTTTTTGTGCGGGTGCCCGCTAGAGGGCTTGCCGGGGGTCGTCGCGGTGGCTTAGAGCATATCCCGTGGCGTCCCCACTAACGGCAGTGACGGACACGTCGGAGTGGTTTTAGTGGGTATGACCGGAAAACCGGGTGAGCCCCACACGGCAGAGGGCCAGGGGATATGCGTAAATGCATTTCCACTCCGTCAAAAAAAAAAAAGGGTTGCTATCCCTCCGGGTTTCCCATGATTATTCGTCGATTTCATGCGGCTTGTCGCCAAATTTTCAAACACTAACTTCTAATTGATTACCTATCTATGAAATATTTGTTTTTCTTATGTTTTTTTTTGTTACATAAATGTTTCCTTGTTATTTTATTACGAATGTCTAATAGATTGGTTTGTTTACACGACATGTACACATTTATAATAGGAGTTTTAATCGAGTGCAAGGTCGGACCCAGTAGCGATCTAATCACGCGCTGTCACTTACAACTGATAGACGCGAGGAGACGACACCGCCGCCCGCGCCGCCCGCGACCGCACCGGCGCGTGCGCACATTATTATTAGGTACTTACTCTTATTTCTACTTAGGTATGTATGATACTAGATATAATGCGCTTCGCGAACATTTTAATCCAATACGCTAGAAAACAGTTAGGTAAGTAGGTAGGTACATTAAGTTCATAAGGAATCTTAAAAACGTTTTTGATAGATAAGAAACGCTATTTCAAATGTACTTTCCTTAGTTAATAATAGAGGGTACAAATAACCACTAGGTACGTATATGACATTAAATTTACCATTTATACAATGTACAACTGGGACAATCCAAGACCTAGGTACATAATACACAAGTCAGCAGGTGTCGACGGCGGTCTCGGTGAGCCGGTAGAGGCCGCGGCGCACCGTGAACAGGATGTCGTCGTTGTTGTCGAAGGTCATGGCTCCGATGTCGTCGATGTGCGCGATCCTGACCAGCCGGGAGCCCGTTATGTCTTTGTGGTCGATGTGTATGGTGTAGATGCCGTCCACCCACCACGCGTACATGCGCCCGCGCCGGTCGAGGCTGAGCCCGCGCAGGAACGGGTTGCGCGAGAGCCGCGTCTGCTCGCCGCTGCGGTTGTTGAACGCGAACAGCCCGCTCGTGTTCGACACCACCATCACGTAGTCGAAATCTTTGTTTATGAGAAATTTCTTCACGGTGTTGTTCTCTAACAGCGGAATGAATTCATCCTCCTTCTTCCTCGTGATTCCGGAGTTCTCCTGCGTGAAGTACAAATATTGTCTCTTCAATAAATATGTAATTCTGTGACCTAAGGAACTATAGAAAGTCAAGTTAGACGAGTGAAGTCGGTAAATTCCGTTGGAGCCTCCCAGATAGACCGTGCCCTCGTCCTGGTCGATGTCGAACGTCACGAAGTTGAGCGGGCTCGGGCCGGCGATGGTGCCGGCCGAGTCGGGCCGGTCCAGCTTCACGAACGCGACCTTGTAATACTCCGCGTCCTGGATCGCCGGCTCGAAACTGTAATAGAGGGTGTTGTCCGAGCGCGCGACGGCCATTTGATGGATGACGACTTGCGTCCTGAAGGGCGCGGTCAGCTCCAACAGGTGCGTCACGTTGTAGCAGCCGGCGCCGACGCGCAGGCACGGCGCGCAGCCTCCCCCCTCCCCCTCCCCCGCCGCCGGCGCCGCCACCGCCGCCTGCGCACCGCACGCGGGCACGCAGCATGCCGATACCACTAAAACCACTAACATCACCGTCTCTGAAAACAGATAAATAAACACTAAATAAGTATACTATCCTTATTTTTGTCTAAGACTAACAAAAACTTGTTAGAAGCATAAAGCTTTACCTGTGTATAGATCCTAAATCTAGCAAAACACACATCAGACCTTATGGTTGGTTCTAAGGTATTTGATTTGCCAGTAATTTAATCGAGTCATACATTACTAAAGTATTCGTAGCCTACATTGTAAAAGCAAAAATTTGCATTCCATGTTGTTTTGTTCATTGTGTTGATCATTTTATTTGGGGTTGTTGTATTTAGCTAGTATAGCTACCGACTTGTTTGGAAAATTGTAACTCTCTGGCCAAGGGCGTGCATTCCATATAGGCACAATGGTATGAATGTATGGAGTGCCTTCCCTGACGTAGTACATGCGCAACCCTCACTGCACGCGTCTGTATAGTTACTATCGCCGAGCCGCGGTTTACGGTTAGGTAACTATTTGGGACAATTCCATACTATTGTTCTAATCTAGTCCCTGATAAGTATGTACGTACTGTGTGTAAGTACCTACTGGATTGGGCTGGTACATATTTACCTAAGCAGGTTTATCTAATATATAACTATAAAGTATAAGTTCTCGTGCAACCTGCTCCTGGTACTTACCTAGTAGGTTTGAGAAATGGTCAACATTTCTTTTTCATTCCCCTACCCCAAAGTTTTTTTTTTAAGTTTTGGACATTCTTTTTTTATTTTACTTAATTGTTTCATGATTCGATTGAAAGATACTTATTATATTATGCAAACTTATACACATATACAAACTTAAATTTTCGCTGTTCTACTATCAACGCCTATTTTTTGATAAAAAATAAGCTTGATGACTCAGGTAGGTATTTATAATATATAGGTAGCTATATAATTACATATATATAGGTAACACATCTGAGACTCACATTACCTACCTACTCATAATACTTAAAACTGCTTTTAAAATATGTACGTACCTTTAAACACATCATTGTAAACCCTCCGAATCATTTTTATTGGACGCCTAAAGTCACCGAGCGTAACACAGTAATTACAACGCGACTACACCAAAACGCGTCGCTCAATACAATGGCGTGCACGCAGTTTGCCACTAGACAAATACACCATGGGAGGAACACAGCGCGGCGCGGCGGCGTGCAGCCAGCCGGGTATTAATAGACTGGACGCGCGTGAAGTCACGCGAGGCCGCGCCGCCTCCGCGCGCGCTCCTCCGGGACCACGGCCGGGAGCGCGGCCATCACCGCCGTCACCGCCGTCACCGCCGTCACCGCCGTCACCGCTGACACCGCCGACACCGCCGACACCGCCGACACCGCCGTCACCGCCGTCACCGCCGTCACCGCCGTCACCGCCGTCACCGCCGTCACCGCCGTCACCGCCGTCACCGCCGTCACCGCCGTCACCGCCGACACCGCCGACACCGCCGACACCGCCGTCACCGCCGTCACCGCCGCCGTGGTACGTTCTATATGGACATTGCACACTGTACATGCCATAATTATGATATATAGGTATAGATCGAACTTTTAGAATTAAGACGCAACAAACAACATTTATAATCTGTCATTTATTTCGTCTAAGATAAAGTTGACATTTAAATTTCAGTCAAGATACTTGTTACCTATATTAAGGGCGCGGGAGCAGGAGCAGGAGCAGGAGCAGGAGCAGGAGCGGGAGCGGGAGCGGGCGCGGGAGAGGGCGCAGGCGCGGGCGCGGTGTCCTACTGAGTTAATAGATTAAAGAGTTCACGCGGCCTCTCTATTGTCTCCATCTGACATAATCCAATGACAACTTGTTGTCTTGATCTCGAGCTCGTTGGGTGTATACCGGAACTGTAGATTAGATTCATTTCAAAACGTCAGCTAATAAATTGAAATACTTACGTGGGTTAAATACAATTTTAGATCATACAATCATACGTAACTCGTAATCGTACTTGCAACGTTTAAATTTAAAATAATAATAATTTTAATTTTCGACCCGATATTTAATAGCTCGTTATCTGTTGTTTTTATGTTTCAACTAGAACTCCTGAAATAATAAAGTGAAATGTACTTAATATAATCTCTATTTATACGTAGCGGCTGAGATATTCAATTGCAACAATGTCTATTACTGTTTCGAGCGGTGTCGCGTCACGCGTGCTGCCCGCTCCGGGCTGCTCCGGGCTGCTCCGGGGCGCTCCGGGGCGCTCCGGGGCACTCCGGGGCGCTCCGGGGCGCTCCGCCACACCCTCGCGCCGGTGTGGGCAGGCGCACACGCACATAACAATGTGAGCATTAATTATTTTAGTTTGAGCATTTTATGATTTACATAAGATCAAAAAATGCTCATACAACTAAAATAAAAAACAAGTTTTTATCCGATTCAGATCTGTATCGACTGTTTGGTAGCTCCAGACGTGTCTACTACCTGCCATGTTCATTAGATGATGTTTTGTTATAATTTTACTTTTAATTGTATATTTTGTAGCATGTAATTCAACTTTTTGGAAATATAGGTAATGAAATCAAGTCATTTAAAAATAACAAGTTTAAAATGAATTTGAACAAAGTAAGAAACGTTATAAGTATGTAAATAAGTGTATATATCGGATCAGAGAGAGGAGGGCTCTTGATAAAAGCGATAAAAAAAATTATGTCGGGGTGAGAGATCGCAACCTTCATATATATATACAGTGGGTGGGAGGGCGGGCAAAAAATTGCGAAAATCGCGTGTAATCGCGTGTTTTGGGTATCCTACAGGATAGGGGGTTGTTAATAATGTAATTTAAGTGAAAATAACAGGAAAAACGTAAATATTTTAGAACCTAACATAAACCAAACGAATACGATATATTCTAACAAGAATAACTTTTTTTTTTAACCAAATCTAACATTTGTTTGACCTAACCTTTTTTTTTTTTTAAACCTAACCTAACTTTTTTGACCTACCGTATTTTTTTTTTTTCGTAAAACCTAACTTAACCTAATTTTCTTTTTTATCTGTCAAATCTAACCTAACTTTAAAAATTAAACCAATGTTTTTTTCAAACCTAACCTAACCTAACCTAACCTTTTATTTTCGTAAAACCTAACCTACCCTAATTTTCTTTTTTATTTGTCAAATCTAACCTAACTTCGTCTAACCTAACTAATTAAACTTTTTTTTTTAAACCTAACCTAACTTTCTTTAACCTAACCTATATTCTTTTTTTTCGTAAAACCTAACCTACCCTAATTTTCTTTTTTATTTGTCAAATCTAACCTAACTTCGTCTAACCTAACCTAAATAAACGTTTTTTTTTTTTATTTGTCAAATCTAACCTAACTTCGTCTAACCTAACCTAATTAAACGTTTTGTTTTTTTTTTTTTAAACCTAACCTAACTTTCTTTAACCTATCCTATATATATATTTTTTTTTTTGTCAAACATAACCTACCCTAATTTTCTTTTTTAGTTGTCAAATCTAACCTAACTTCGTCTAACCTAACCTAATTAAACGTTTTTTTTTTTTTAAACCTAACCTAACTTTCTTAACCTACCCGATATTTTTTTTTTTTTTCGTCAAACCTAACTTAAACTATATTTCTAACCTAACCTAACCTCGGTCCTGACAGTATACATGAGTATTTCCTCCTCCCACGCAAAAAAAAAAAACCTAACCTAACCTAACATTCTTTAACCTACCCTATTTTTTTTTTTTTTTTTTTTTTTTTCGTAAAACCTAACTTAACCTAATTTTCTTTTTTATCTGTCAAATCTAACCTAACTTCGTGTAACCTAACTAATTAAACTTTTTTTTTTAAACCTAACCTAACTTTCTTTAACCTAACCTATATTCTTTTTTTTCGTAAAACCTAACCTACCCTAATTTTCTTTTTTATTTGTCAAATCTAACCTAACTTCGTCTAACCTAACCTAAATAAACGTTTTTTTTTTATTTGTCAAATCTAACCTAACTTCGTCTAACCTAACCTAATTAAACGTTTTATTTTTTTTTTTTTAAACCTAACCTAACTTTCTTTAACCTATTCTATATATTTTTTTTTTGTCAAACATAACCTACCCTAATTTTCTTTTTTATTTGTCAAATCTAACCTAACTTCGTCTAACCTAACCTAATTAAACGTCTTTTTTTTTTAAACCTAACCTAACTTTCTTAACCTACCCGATATTTTTTTTTTTTTTCGTCAAACCTAACTTAAACTAGATTTCTAACCTAACCTCGGTCCTGACAGTATACATGAGTATTACCTCCTCCCACGCAAAAAAAAAACCTAACCTAACCTAACATTCTTTAACCTACCCTATATTTTTTTTTTTTTTTTTTTTTTTTTTTCGTAAAACCTAGGTCAAACTCAAACATAACCTAGGTTTTACGAAAAAAAAAAAAAAAAAAAAAAAAATTTCGGGTTGGTTACGAAAGTTAGGTTAGGTTTAAAAAAAAAAAAGTTTAATTAGTTAGGTTAGACGAAGTTAGGTTAGATTTGACAAATAAAAAGAAAATTAGGGTAGGTTAGGTTTTTTTTTTTTTTTTTTTTTTTTTTTTTTTTTTTTTTTTTTTTTGGTAACAAAATACCTCCAACATGATCGGAGCCTATATGAGCTATTTCTACATTCATTCCAGTTCTATCTTTTATGCCTCTCGTACTTTCATTCCTCATACTGTGTCTTTCTATCATTCGTCATCTTTTATTCCAGAGAGTGGGAGTCTCTCTTTTTATACATTTTTAATCTGCTAATTTTACTTAGTTTTATATTATAGGGGTATGTTGAGCGTACGCATGTTTTTTATTTTTATAAACAGGGCTTACGTACTAATTCTTAAATAAGTTACATCAGATTTACATTTCTAATTCTTATAAACAGGACTTACGTACTAATTTTTATATTCTTACGTCGATTTACATTTCTTACAATTTAGACTTATTATACAACAGGTTTTCACTTACTAGCTACAGTTTCTATTTACTTCTTATGTTTAACTTATGTTTGATACTAATATAATACAATATATTATATAAACATAAACTTAATCACTAGGGTAGGTTAGGTTAGGTTAGGTTAGGTTAGGTTAGGTTAGGTTAGGTTAGGTTAGGTTAGGTTGGGGTGCTATGTCGGGTAACCTCCTCGTGTGCCTTGGAGCTGCGGTTCCCCTTACGCAATTGGAGGTGCGGGGGGAAGAGCAGTACTTGGGCCGGTGCACCCTGGACATCGGTCAACAATTTCTATTTTAGAGATATTGTTGGCCGATGGCTAATAACCCGACACGGGGGTGTCTCTCCGCGTGTCCCTCTTTCTAGAGGGCACTGTGGATGAGACCAGGGGGGGAAGTGTGCTGCCTACTTGTCGTTGCCCAGTGATCTTTCGGAGCTATGCCGGCAGGGTTTCCCACACCGGACAGGTCCAAAGTGAGGGCAGCGCCATAGGCAGTCACACGGCGGGCCCAGCAATGGGCCTGCCTGGAGGGCCAGGCTTGCCCTTTTCAGGGCGAGCCTGTTCTGCGGGTGTGCCCTTCGGGGTGCTCTGCCTGGGCGGCGGCTTGTTTCGGCAGGTCGTCGGCCAACTCGCAACCCTTACTCACAGAGTTTGGAGCGAGGGCCGCTACCCCTCGGGGTGGGGGCCGCGAGGAGAAAACCTCTATAAAAAATCCACGAGGTTGGGTAAGGGGAGGGGCTAAGCGTGTAGGCTCTCTTTCCCCCCCTCCTTTTTGTGCGGGTGCCCGCTAGCGGGCTTGCCGGGGGTCGTCGCGGTGGCTTATGGCATATCCCGTGGCGTCCCCACTAACGGCAGTGACGGACACGCCGGAGTGGTTTTAGTGGGTATGACCGGGAAACCGGGTGAGTCCCACATAACCCCCACACGGCAGAGGGCCAGGGGGTATGCGTAAATGCATTTCCACTCCGTCAAAAAAAAAAAAAAAAAAAAAGGTTAGGTTAGGTTGGGGTGCTAGGTCGGGTAACCTCCTCGTGTGCTTGAGTGTTGCGGTTCCTTTCTGGATACGTCCGGGGGGAAGAGCAGCACTCGGGCCGGTGCACCCTGGGCATCGATCAACAATTTCTCCAAGTGGGATATTGTTGGTCGATGGCGAATAACCCGACGTGGGGTGGGGGGGTTTATGTGCTGCCTAAAGGTAGTACTGGGCGGGGGCTCTTTGGGATAGAAGAGCATTGCGGGCCTGGCGAGCACTCACACTGCCGCTAGGCAGGTGACAGGGGTTTCCTCTGTTGCCACCGCCGAAAACTCGTAGACCTTGGAGGAGTGTCGTGGACATGTCTCGCGGCTTCGAAGAGGAACGAGGGTCTTGCCTTAACCGGCTGGACCACGAGGAAGAAAACCTCTATAAAAAATCACCCTAATCCCAAGTTTGGAGCACGACGATGGGATGAATGGCTGGAGGGAGTCCAGTCATTAGTGCCTCCCCCCGTTAAAGTACCTGCCGAAACTTTAACGGGGTTACGCCTTAGGCTTGTCTAGGTAATAAGGCTCTGCCTAGATGGACCGTTATTTCCTGTGTTCTCGTGGGATTCAAATATGAGTGAACTTTTAAAAAACAAAAACCAAACCAAAACAAGATCTAGAAGTATGATGGACGTGAGCAGACACCTGTCTGAGGCGAGGTGTTCAGATGAGGATGACCTTCCAGCGGTCAATATGGATATTGAAGAGGGAGAGAGTCGCCCTGGCGACAAGAGGGTCCATTCGGACGCATTCGAGGAGCCATTGCCTGTTATTGACTCCAAAGTCAATACGTCTAAGAGGGGTGGGAAAACCAAAAGTGGCCCCGCAACAAAGAAAGGGCTACCCAAGGTTAAGACGAAAGGTTGCCCCAGAGACAGCGATGCAGAGGTATCAGAGGTTGAGTCTAGTAGTGTGGCCGGCAGCACCTGCAGCTCACAAGTGCAGGAGTTCCGGAAGCGCACTAATTCTGAGGGTGGAATTTCTAAATCCCAAAGACCAACGGTGGATGTACGTTCGTTTCCGGTAGAGCAAGATGAAATTATTGAGGGTGCTAGACATGCGGTTCAGACTGTGATCGCTCAAGCTGGAAAATCCGGTAATCTTAGCGGCCGTGTATGGGGTCGTATAAATGAGGCCTGCCGGGATATCACGCTAGCCATGGACCGCCTACAGGCTCGTGAGCAGGGAGAAGAGCTGCGTATTCTCAAAGCCAACCAAAAACGGCTGAAGGAACAGCTGGCCCATTCGCAGGCAGAGACTTTGGCGCTTCGAAAGGCTTTTTCTGAGCGAAATACTGTGGTGACTCCTGAAAATCTTGGTGTCCCTAGTGTTCCTCAGTCTCAATCCACTGTTTCAAGCCAAGTGGATATGGGGAACTTGGCAAGTCAGATTATGACAGTGGTTGCGGACACACTAGCGGTGTTCAAAGAGGACATAACGAGAGAGCTCTTCGTTTCACTAGGAGGAATGGTGAATACTCGTCTTGACGAGATAAGAAGCTCTCTTCCTCCTGCGCCTATTCTGCGGCCACCGCTAGCGGCCGATCGAAAGAGGGATACTGCAGCAGCGGCGGCTGTAGTTCAATCAGTAGGGATGGCCCTCCAGCGCCCATCTACGTCGAGGACAAAGGCACCTGCCCCAGCTAAGCCTGCTGCAGCAGTCAAAGCAGTGGCAACAGCTGTGGGGGCAAAGACCGCCACCGGGTCAACTTTGATGCCCCCTGCAAGACTGGGTTCTTCTGCTACTGTACTGCGGCCCAAGCAGAAACCTGCGAGCCAAGCTTTGGCCTCGACGTCGACGGCTCCACCTGTCACCATTGCAACTCCCGACCAGGAGACTTGGTCCCAGGTGGTTAAAGGCAAAGGGAAAGGAAAGGGCAAGGGAAAGAAAACTACACCTGCCACCTCCATACCAGCAGCTCAAACTGCCAAAAAGCCGATTGCAGGTCCTAAAAAGGTCTCTGTACCTAAGACCTCTGCTGTTGTTGTGGCTTTAAAGCCTGGCGTTGAGGCAACCTATGCCTCTGTCCTGTCAAAAGTCACCGCGACCTTTAGCTTGCAAGAGGTTGGTTTGGAGCAAGTGAAGGTCCGGAAAACAGCTGACGGAGCTCGGATCCTGGAATGCACAGGGTCTGATAATGGCAGGGCAGCAGACGTACTCCGTGAACGCATGGAGAATGTTATCGGAGATGTTGCCAGGGTATACTGCCCTGTAAAGATGGCGAGGCTCCGTATTTCTGGCCTCGATGAGGCGGCTACGCCTAAGGCAGTAGCTGATGCTATTGTGGCCAAAGCCGGTTGCCCACTTGATCAGATCAAAGTGGGTAATATCAGGACGGGCCTCTACGGATCTGGAGCGACGCTAGTCCAGTGTCCGGTCAAGGCAGCCAACGTTCTTATTGCTGCAGGACGTTTGCATGTTGGTTGGTCAGTGGCCCACATAAAGGCATTGGAGCAGGAGCCGTTGAGGTGCTATAGATGTATGGGCATTGGACATACTCGCTCAACCTGCCCGTCTCCTGTCGATCGAGGACAACTGTGCTTCCGGTGCAGTAAATCGAAGCACAAAATGGCAGAATGCACTGCGGATCCGTTTTGTGCTGTTTGCCATCAGGCGAAGCGCCCTGCCGGACATATCATGGGGGGACGCTCGTGTAAGCCTCCCAAAACAAAGGGATTGAGTAGCCCCACTGAGACCCTGGGACACTCATCACAGGAGGAACAGCCAATGGACCAAGATGCTGAGACACCCAAATAGACGTTATTTGGAGGTACTGCAGTGCAATGCCAATCATTCTGCTCGTGCGCAAGACTTGCTAATGCAAGTTATGGCGGAGTGGAGTATTGGCGTTGCAATTGTGTCGGAGCCATATGTGATCCCTCCCCAGTCCAACTGGGTCGGAGCTCGTGATGGCAGCGTAGCCTTAGTGGTTCCAGCAGTAGGTGATTTCCCTCCTTTGGCAGAGGTTGAGAAGGGTCATGGCTATGCGGCGGCCAAATGGGGAAATATCACACTTATAGGTGTGTACTTTTCCCCTAACAGGCCGCTCATTGCGTTTGAGGCCTATTTGGAGCGATTGGGTGAACTGGTGCGGAGGGTTGCACCAGCTGAAGTGATGCTTTTGGGGGACCTTAATGCCAAAAGTGCAGCGTGGGGTTGCCCTATTACTGATCCCAGAGGTGCAACCCTCAGGGATTGGACTGCGGCGATGGGGTTGATGGTGTTAAACCAGGGCGGCACCAACACTTGCGTGCGCAGGCAGGGGGGGTCCATTGTAGACATTACGTTTGCTACCCCTGCTACTGCAGCTCGTATAAGTGAATGGCGCGTTCTGGATGAAGCAGAGACCCTCTCCGATCATCTTTACATCCGAATGAGGGTCTCCCCATCGCCGAGTACCAGAGGGAGCCCAAGAAGCAGAGGAGGGGGGTTCCCGAGGTGGTCTATGGTCTCTTTGGATAGAGACATGGCGGAAGAGGCTGCAATTGTTGCGGCTTGGAGTCCCCTGCCTGAGACCGCCTTGGGGGTGGAGGAGCGAGCGAAGTGTCTTCGCCAGACATTGACGGATGTGTGCGATGCGGCTATGTTTCGCGTGAGGCGATTGCCTACTCGTAAGCAGGTTTACTGGTGGTCGGAGGAGATCGCAGTTCTCCGTAATGCCAGTGACCGAGCCCGTCGCGCATACACCCGCTGTAGGCGCCGGAGAAGACACTCAGCAGAGGAAGAAGAGCTCCTCCACAGAGAGCTATTGGAGGCCAAGAAGGCCCTTAAAAAGGCAATTGCGCAAAGAAAAGATGAGGCGCGGGAGGAGTTCTTAGCAACTCTTGACAGGGATCCATGGGGGCGTCCATATAAACTTGTGCGAAATAAGCTCAAGCACGCCCCTGGAATGGATTCCCTCGACCCGGAACTCCTCCAACGAATTGTCGAGGGCCTCTTTCCGCAGGCTGATGATAGTTTCTCTGCCCCGGTTATGGCTCCACCCTTGGAGGTGATGAATGAGGATCCTCTCGGCGTTCCACCTCTGACGGAGGATGAAATGGAGCGTGCCGTGGATCGTTTGCGGGGTGGAAAGAAGGCTCCTGGCCCTGACGGAGTGCCGGGTAGAGTGCTTCATCTGGCTCTCAAACACCTCGGTGAGCGCCTCAGAGACCTCTTTGAGGATTGTCTCAGAGAGGGGCGCTTTCCGGGGTTATGGAAGGAGGGTAGATTGTGCCTCTTGAGGAAGGAGGGTCGTCCACCGGACTCTCCTTCCGGATATCGCCCCCTGGTGTTGCTGGATGAAGTTGGGAAGATTTATGAAAGAATCCTGGCCTCCCGAATCCAGCAGCACCTGCGGGACACGGGCCCGGACGTTGGAAATAATCAGTTCGGGTTCCGAGTGGGGCGATCCACGTTAGATGCGGTGAGCTCTTTAAGAGAGTTCACCGTTCAGGCGGCTGAAAGAGGGGAGGGCGTTGTGGCGGTGTCCTTAGACATCGCCAATGCCTTCGGATCTCTCCCCTATGAGGTAATAAGAGAGGCTCTCCGCTACCATGGAGTGCCTCCATACTTGAGGAAAGTGGTGGAGCACTACCTGACAGATCGGGTAGTGCTCTACGAGGATAGTGGAGGACGGCGTGCAAGAGTTATGGCCTGCGGGGTTCCACAGGGGTCTGTACTTGGACCCCTGCTCTGGAACCTCGGATATGATTGGGCGATAAGAGGGCCCCAGCTCCCCCGTATGGTCACCATTTGTTATGCAGATGACACACTGGTGGCTGTGCGGGGGTCGGAATTCCGGGAGACCATGAGACTGGCGGCGGTCGCGACTGAAATGACCGTTGACCGAATTGGTCTCCTCGGGTTGAAGGTGGCCCTCTCGAAGACAGAAGCTATTGTCTTCGGAGGGCGGGGCTGGAGCGTGCGCGCCGACCTCACAATCACTGTGGGGGGTGAGGATGTCCAGGTGAGACCCCATATTAAATATCTGGGTCTCATACTGGACAGGAGATGGGATTTCCGGGAGCATTTCGAAAGACTTGCTCCCCGGATTGTGAGCGCTGCCGCGGCTCTGGGTCGGCTCCTACCTAATGTAGGGGGTCCAAACACCCCTTGCAGACGCCTCTTTGCGGGCGTCATAAGGAGTATGGCGCTCTATGGAGCGCCCATATGGGCGGGTCGGCTGTCGGCCAGGAATAAGGCGCTCCTTCGACGGCCACAACGCGTTGTTGCCCTGCGGATTGTGAGGGCATACACCACTGTCTCATATGCGGCGGTGTGTGTCCTTGCTGGTACTCCTCCCTGGGAGCTAGACGCCCAGGTCCTGGCAGGGAGGTACCAGATGCGGGTAGAGGTTCGGGCACGTGGAGAGTGCCCGGACCCGGAAGAAGTCGAGCGAGCCAGAAGAAGAGCTGAAGAACGCCTGCGGGACAGTTGGTTGAGCGACCTGGAGGACTCACCCTATGGAGTGCGCACCATAGGGGCACTCCTCCCGTCGCTCACCGACTGGCTGGAGAGGAGACATGGGGTCCTAAGTTATAGGCTGACGCAGGTATTGACCGGACATGGCTGTTTCGGCCATTACCTGCACAGCATCGGAAGGGAATTGGGACCCCACTGCCATGAGTGCGGCGACCCGGATGACACTGCCCAGCACACCTTAGAGGTATGTAGTCACTGGGAGGAGGAACGCCGCACCCTGCAGGCGGCCATTGGGAGGACAGACCTCTCTCTGCACAGCGTTGTATCAGCAATGCTGTGTAGTGAGAGGAAGTGGGCGGCAGTAGCCTCTTTCTGTGAGACGGTGATGTCTCAAAAAGAGGCAGCGGAGCGGGAGCGCGAAGATAGTGTCGATGCTGCCCCGCTCCGGCGCAGGCGAAGGGGAGGAAGGCGGACGCGATTTGTAGCTGCGTCCCGCCAAATTCCCCAGTAGGGCTTGTGGGTGGGGGACCCACATGATAAGGCCCTATTCGTCTGGGGGGCGAATCAAGCGTTTCTGATTCTCCCTTCCTTAGGCGCGGGTGCCCCGGCAAATAGCTGGGGCGGCTGGGGGGCGTATTGGTGAATAGTGCTCTCATCCCATTACGCCCCCATAAACAGCAGTGCGGGAAACGCCGGAGTGGTTTTTAGTGGGTAGGCCCGGGACTAGCCCGGGAGAGTCCCACATACCCCCCAATGGCCTCCCCAGGCCGGGGGGATGCGTAAAGCATTTTCCACTCCGACAAAAAAAAAAAAAAAAAAAAGGTTAGGTTAGGTTAGGTTAGGTTAGGTTAGGTTAGGTTGTGCCAGGTTAGGCCAGGCCAGGCCAGGCTGGTGCTGTGTCAGGCCAGGCCAGGCCAGGCCAGGCCAGGCTGTGCCAGGCCAGGCCAGGCCAGGCCAGGCCAGGCCAGGCCAGGCCAGGCTGTGCCAGGCCAGGCCAGGCCAGGCCAGGCCAGGCCAGGCCAGGCCAGGCCAGGCCAGGCCAGGCCAGGCCAGGCCTGTGTCAGGCCAGCTGTGCAGGCCAGGCCAGGCCAGGCCAGGCCAGTGCCAGGCCAGGCCAGGCCAGGCCAGGCCAGGCCAGGCCAGGCCAGGCCAGGCCAGGCCAGGCCAGGCCAGTGCTCAGGCCAGTAAGGCTGTGCTGTGCTGTGCTGTGCTGTGCCAGGCCAGGCTGTGCTGTGCTGTGCTGTGCTGTGCCAGGCTGTGCTGTGCTGTGCTGTGCTGTGCTGTGCTGTGCTGTGCTGTGCTGTGCTGTGCCAGGCTGTGCTGTGCTGTGCTGTGCTGTGCTGTGCTGTGCTGTGCTGTGCTGTGCTGTGCTGTGCTGTGCTGTGCTGTGCTGTGCCAGGCTGTGCTGTGCTGTGCTGTGCTGTGCTGTGCTGTGCTGTGCTGTGCTGTGCTGTGCTGTGCTGTGCTGTGCTGTGCTGTGCTGTGCTGTGCTGTGCTGTGCTGTGCTGTGCTGTGCTGTGCTGTGCTGTGCTGTGCTGTGCTGTGCTGTGCTGTGCTGTGCTGTGCTGTGCTGTGCCAGGCTGTGCTGTGCTGTGCTGTGCTGTGCTGTGCTGTGCTGTGCTGTGCTGTGCTGTGCCAGGCCAGCTGTGCTGTGCTGTGCTGTGCTGTGCTGTGCTGTGCTGTGCTGTGCTGTGCTGTGCTGTGCTGTGCTGTGCTGTGCTGTGCTGTGCTGTGCTGTGCTGTGCTGTGCTGTGCTGTGCCAGGCCAGGCTGTGCTGTGCTGTGCTGTGCTGTGCCAGGCTGTGCTGTGCTGTGCTGTGCCAGTGCCAGGCTGTGCTGTGCTGTGCCAGGCCAGGCTGTGCTGTGCTGTGCTGTGCTGTGTCAGGCCAGGCCAGGCCAGGCCAGGCCAGGCCAGGCCAGGCCAGGCCAGGCCAGCTGTGCCAGGCCAGGCCAGGCCAGGCCAGGCCAGGCCAGGCCAGGCCAGGCCAGGCCAGTGCCAGGCCAGGCTGTGCTGTGCTGTGCCAGGCTGCTGTGCCAGCCAGGCCAGGCTGTGCTGTGCTGTGCTGTGCCAGGCCAGGCCAGGCTGTGCTGTGCTGTGCTGTGCTGTGCTGTGCTGTGCCAGGCCAGGCTGTGCTGTGCTGTGCAGTGCTGTGCTGTGCTGTGCTGTGCCAGGCTGTGCCAGGCCAGTGCTGTGCTGTGCTGTGCCAGGCCAGGCTGTGCTGTGCTGTGCTGTGCTGTGCTGTGCTGTGCTGTGCTGTGCTGTGCTGTGCTGTGCTGTGCTGTGCCAGGCTGTGCTGTGCTGTGCTGTGCCAGGCCAGGCCAGTGCCAGGCCAGGCTGTGCTGTGCTGTGCCAGGCCAGGCCTGTGCTGTGCTGTGCTGTGCCAGGCCAGGCCAGGCCAGGCTGTGCTGTGCTGTGCTGTGCTGCCAGGCTGTGCTGTGCTGTGCTGTGCTGTGCTGTGCTGTGCTGTGCTGTGCCAGCTGTGCTGTGCTGTGCTGTGCTGTGCTGTGCTGTGCTGTGCTGTGCTGTGCTGTGCCAGGCTGTGCTGTGCTGTGCTGTGCTGTGCTGTGCTGTGCTGTGCTGTGCTGTGCTGTGCTGTGCTGTGCTGTGCTGTGCTGTGCTGTGCTGTGCTGTGCTGTGCTGTGCTGTGCTGTGCTGTGCTGTGCTGTGCTGTGCTGTGCTGTGCTGTGCTGTGCTGTGCTGTGCTGTGCTGTGCCAGGCTGTGCTGTGCTGTGCTGTGCTGTGCTGTGCTGTGCTGTGCTGTGCTGTGCTGGTGCTGTGCTGTGCTGTGCTGTGCTGTGCTGTGCTGTGCTGTGCTGTGCTGTGCTGTGCTGTGCTGTGCTGTGCTGTGCTGTGCTGTGTCAGGCCAGTGCTGTGCTGTGCTGTGCTGTGCTGTGCTGTGCTGTGCTGTGCTGTGCTGTGCTGTGCTGTGCTGTGTCAGGCTGTGCTGTGCTGTGCTGTGCTGTGCTGTGCTGTGCTGTGCTGTGCTGTGCTGTGCTGTGCTGTGCTGTGCTGTGCTGTGCTGTGCTGTGCTGTGCCAGGCCAGGCCAGGCTGTGCTGTGCCAGTGCTGTGCCAGGCTGTGCTGTGCTGTGCTGTGCCAGGCCAGGCCAGGCCAGGCTGTGCTGTGCTGTGCTGTGCTGTGCAGGCCAGTGCTGTGCTGTGCTGTGCTGTGCTGTGCTGTGCTGTGCTGTGCTGTGCTGTGCTGTGCTGTGCTGTGCCAGGCTGTGCTGTGCTGTGCTGTGCCAGGCCAGGCCAGGCCAGGCCAGGCCAGGCCAGGCCAGGCTGTGCTGTGCCAGGCCAGGCCAGGCCAGGCCAGGCCAGGCCAGGCCAGGCCAGGCCAGGCCAGGCCAGGCCAGGCCAGGCCAGGCCAGGCCAGGCCAGGCCAGGCCAGGCCAGGCCAGGCCAGGCCAGGCCAGGCTGTGCTGTGCTGTGCTGTGCTGTGCCAGGCTGTGCCAGGCCAGGCCAGGCTGTGCTGTGCTGTGCTGTGCTGTGCTGTGCTGTGCTGTGCTGTGCTGTGCTGTGCTGTGCCAGGCCAGTTGTGCTGTGCTGTGCTGTGCTGTGCTGTGCTGTGCTGTGCTGTGCTGTGCTGTGCTGTGCTGTGCTGTGCTGTGCTGTGCTGTGCTGTGCTGTGCTGTGCTGTGCTGTGCTGTGCTGTGCTGTGCTGTGCTGTGCTGTGCTGTGCTGTGCTGTGCTGTGCCAGCTGTGCTGTGCTGTGCTGTGCTGTGCTGTGCTGTGCTGTGCTGTGCTGTGCTGTGCTGTGCTGTGCTGTGCTGTGCTGTGCTGTGCTGTGCTGTGCTGTGCTGTGCTGTGCTGTGCTGTGCTGTGCTGTGCTGTGCTGTGCTGTGCTGTGCTGTGCTGTGCTGTGCTGTGCTGTGCTGTGCTGTGCTGTGCTGTGCTGTGCTGTGCTGTGCTGTGCTGTGCTGTGCTGTGCTGTGCTGTGCTGTGCTGTGCTGTGCTGTGCTGTGCTGTGCTGTGCCAGCTGTGCTGTGCTGTGCTGTGCTGTGCTGTGCTGTGCTGTGCTGTGCTGTGCTGTGCTGTGCTGTGCTGTGCTGTGCTGTGCTGTGCTGTGCTGTGCTGTGCTGTGCTGTGCTGTGCTGTGCCAGGCCAGCTGTGCTGTGCTGTGCTGTGCTGTGCTGTGCTGTGCTGTGCTGTGCTGTGCTGTGCTGTGCTGTGCTGTGCTGTGCTGTGCTGTGCTGTGCTGTGCTGTGCTGTGCTGTGCTGTGCTGTGCTGTGCTGTGCCAGGCTGTGCTGTGCTGTGCTGTGCTGTGCTGTGCTGTGCTGTGCTGTGCTGTGCTGTGCTGTGCTGTGCCAGGCCAGGCCAGGCCAGGCCAGGCTGTGCTGTGCCAGGCCAGGCCAGGCCAGGCTGTGCTGTGCCAGGCCAGGCCAGGCCAGGCCAGGCCAGGCCAGGCTGTGCTGTGCCAGGCCAGGCCAGGCCAGGCCAGGCCAGGCTGTGCCAGGCTGTGCTGTGCCAGGCCAGGCCAGGCCAGGCCAGGCCAGGCCAGGCCAGGCCAGGCCAGGCCAGGCCAGGCCAGGCCAGGCCAGGCCAGGCCAGGCCAGTTGCCAGGCCAGGCCAGGCCAGGCCAGGCCAGGCTGTGCAGGCCAGGCTGTGCTGTGCTGTGCTGTGCTGTGCTGTGCCAGGCTGTGCTGTGCTGTGCTGTGCTGTGCCAGGCCAGGCTGTGCCAGGCCAGGCTGTGCTGTGCTGTGCTGTGCTGTGCTGTGCTGTGCTGTGCTGTGCTGTGCTGTGCTGTGCTGTGCTGTGCTGTGCTGTGCTGTGCTGTGCTGTGCTGTGCTGTGCTGTGCTGTGCTGTGCTGTGCTGTGCTGTGCTGTGCTGTGCTGTGCTGTGCTGTGCTGTGCTGTGCTGTGCTGTGCTGTGCTGTGCTGTGCTGTGCTGTGCTGTGCTGTGCTGTGCTGTGCTGTGCTGTGCTGTGCTGTGCTGTGCTGTGCTGTGCTGTGCTGTGCTGTGCTGTGCTGTGCTGTGCTGTGCTGTGCTGTGCTGTGCTGTGCTGTGCTGTGCTGTGCTGTGCTGTGCTGTGCTGTGCTGTGCTGTGCTGTGCTGTGCTGTGCTGTGCTGTGCTGTGCTGTGCTGTGCTGTGCTGTGCTGTGCTGTGCTGTGCTGTGCTGTGCTGTGCTGTGCTGTGCTGTGCTGTGCTGTGCTGTGCTGTGCTGTGCTGTGCTGTGCTGTGCTGTGCTGTGCTGTGCTGTGCTGTGCTGTGCTGTGCCAGGCTGTGCTGTGCTGTGCTGTGCTGTGCTGTGCCAGGCCAGGCTGTGCTGTGCTGTGCTGTGCTGTGCTGTGCTGTGCTGTGCTGTGCTGTGCTGTGCTGTGCTGTGCTGTGCTGTGCTGTGCTGTGCTGTGCCAGGCTGTGCTGTGCTGTGCTGTGCTGTGCTGTGCCAGGCTGTGCTGTGCTGTGCTGTGCCAGGCCAGGCTGTGCTGTGCTGTGCCAGGCTGTGCTGTGCCAGGCTGTGCTGTGCCAGCTGTGCTGTGCTGTGCTGTGCCAGGCCAGGCTGTGCTGTGCTGTGCCAGGCCAGGCCAGGCCAGGCCAGGCCAGGCTGTGCTGTGCCAGGCCAGGCCTGGCCAGGCCAGGCCAGGCCAGGCTGTGCAGGCCAGGCCAGGCCAGGCCAGGCCAGGCCAGGCCAGGCCAGGCCAGGCCAGGCCAGGCCAGGCCAGGCCAGGCCAGGCCAGGCCAGGCCAGGCCAGGCCAGGCCAGGCCAGGCCAGGCTGTGCTGTGCTGTGCCAGGCCAGGCCAGGCCAGGCCAGGCCAGCTGTGCTGTGCTGTGCTGTGCCAGTTGTGCTGTGCTGTGCTGTGCTGTGCTGTGCTGTGCTGTGCTGTGCTGTGCCAGGCTGTGCTGTGCTGTGCTGTGCTGTGCTGTGCTGTGCTGTGCTGTGCTGTGCTGTGCTGTGCTGTGCCAGGCTGTGCTGTGCTGTGCTGTGCTGTGCTGTGCTGTGCTGTGCTGTGCTGTGCTGTGCTGTGCTGTGCTGTGCTGTGCTGTGCTGTGCTGTGCTGTGCTGTGCTGTGCTGTGCTGTGCTGTGCTGTGCTGTGCTGTGCTGTGCTGTGCTGTGCTGTGCTGTGCTGTGCTGTGCTGTGCTGTGCTGTGCTGTGCTGTGCTGTGCTGTGCTGTGCTGTGCTGTGCTGTGCTGTGCTGTGCTGTGCTGTGCTGTGCTGTGCTGTGCTGTGCTGTGCTGTGCTGTGCTGTGCTGTGCTGTGCTGTGCTGTGCTGTGCTGTGCTGTGCTGTGCTGTGCTGTGCTGTGCTGTGCTGTGCTGTGCTGTGCTGTGCTGTGCTGTGCTGTGCTGTGCTGTGCTGTGCTGTGCTGTGCTGTGCTGTGCTGTGCTGTGCTGTGCTGTGCTGTGCTGTGCTGTGCTGTGCTGTGCTGTGCTGTGCTGTGCTGTGCTGTGCTGTGCTGTGCTGTGCCAGGCCAGTTGTGCTGTGCTGTGCTGTGCTGTGCTGTGCTGTGCTGTGCTGTGCTGTGCTGTGCTGTGCTGTGCCAGGCCAGGCCTGTGCTGTGCTGTGCCAGGCTGTGCTGTGCTGTGCTGTGCTGTGCTGTGCTGTGCTGTGCCAGGCCAGGCCAGGCCAGTGCTGTGCTGTGCTGTGCTGTGCTGTGCTGTGCCAGTGCTGTGCCAGTTGTGCTGTGCTGTGCTGTGCCAGGCCAGGCCAGGCCAGGCCAGGCCAGGCTGTGCTGTGCCAGGCCAGGCCAGGCCAGGCCAGGCCAGGCCAGGCCTGTGTGCCAGGCCAGGCCAGGCTGTGCCAGGCCAGGCCAGGCCAGGCCAGGCCAGGCCAGGCCAGGCCAGGCCAGTGCCAGGCCAGGCCAGGCCAGGCCAGGCCAGGCTGTGCTGTGCTGTGCCAGGCCAGGCCAGGCCAGGCCAGGCCAGGCCAGGCCAGGCTGTGCTGTGCCAGGCCAGGCCAGGCCAGGCCAGGCCAGGCCAGGCCAGGCCAGGCCAGGCCAGGCCAGGCTGTGCTGTGCTGTGTCAGGCCAGTTGTGTTGTGCTGTGCTGTGCTGTGCTGTGCTGTGCTGTGCTGTGCTGTGCTGTGCTGTGCTGTGCTGTGCTGTGCTGTGCTGTGCTGTGCTGTGCTGTGCTGTGCTGTGCTGTGCTGTGCTGTGCTGTGCTGTGCTGTGCTGTGCTGTGCTGTGCTGTGCTGTGCTGTGCTGTGCTGTGCTGTGCTGTGCTGTGCTGTGCTGTGCTGTGCTGTGCTGTGCTGTGCTGTGCTGTGCTGTGCTGTGCTGTGCTGTGCTGTGCTGTGCTGTGCTGTGCTGTGCTGTGCTGTGCTGTGCTGTGCTGTGCTGTGCTGTGCTGTGCTGTGCTGTGCTGTGCTGTGCTGTGCTGTGCTGTGCTGTGCTGTGCTGTGCTGTGCTGTGCTGTGCTGTGCCAGGCTGTGCTGTGCTGTGCTGTGCTGTGCTGTGCTGTGCTGTGCTGTGCTGTGCTGTGCTGTGCTGTGCTGTGCTGTGCTGTGCTGTGCTGTGCTGTGCTGTGCTGTGCTGTGCTGTGCTGTGCTGTGCTGTGCTGTGCTGTGCTGTGCTGTGCTGTGCTGTGCTGTGCTGTGCTGTGCCAGGCTGTGCTGTGCTGTGCTGTGCTGTGCTGTGCTGTGCTGTGCTGTGCTGTGCTGTGCTGTGCTGTGCTGTGCTGTGCTGTGCTGTGCTGTGCCAGGCCAGGCTGTGCTGTGCTGTGCTGTGCTGTGCCAGGCCAGTGCTGTGCTGTGCCAGGCCAGCTGTGCCAGGCTGTGCTGTGCTGTGCTGTGCTGTGCCAGGCCAGGCCAGCTGCTGTGCTGTGCCAGCTGTGCTGTGCCAGGCTGTGCTGTGCCAGGCTGTGCTGTGCTGTGCTGTGCTGTCAGGCCAGGCTGTGCTGTGCTGTGCTGTGCTCAGGCCAGGCCAGTGCTGTGCTGTGCCAGGCCAGGCCAGGCCAGGCCAGGCCAGGCTGTGCCAGGCCAGGCCAGGCCAGGCCAGGCCAGGCCAGGCCAGGCCAGGCCAGGCCAGGCCAGGCCAGGCCAGGCCAGGCCAGGCCAGGCCAGGCCAGGCCAGGCCAGGCCAGGCCAGGCCAGGCCAGGCCAGGCCAGGCCAGGCCAGGCCAGGCCAGGCCAGGCCAGGCCAGGCCAGGCTGTGCCAGGCTGTGCTGTGCTGTGTCAGGCCAGGCTGTGCTGTGCTGTGCCAGGCTGTGCTGTGCTGTGCTGTGCTGTGCTGTGCTGTGCTGTGCTGTGCTGTGCTGTGCTGTGCTGTGCTGTGCTGTGTGCTGTGCTGTGCTGTGCTGTGCTGTGCTGTGCTGTGCTGTGCTGTGCTGTGCTGTGCTGTGCTGTGCTGTGCTGTGCTGTGCTGTGCTGTGCTGTGCTGTGCTGTGCTGTGCTGTGCTGTGCTGTGCTGTGCTGTGCTGTGCTGTGCTGTGCTGTGCTGTGCTGTGCTGTGCTGTGCTGTGCTGTGCTGTGCTGTGCTGTGCTGTGCTGTGCTGTGCTGTGCTGTGCTGTGCTGTGCTGTGCTGTGCTGTGCTGTGCTGTGCTGTGCTGTGCTGTGCTGTGCTGTGCTGTGCTGTGCTGTGCTGTGCTGTGCTGTGCTGTGCTGTGCTGTGCTGTGCTGTGCTGTGCTGTGCTGTGCTGTGCTGTGCTGTGCTGTGCTGTGCTGTGCTGTGCTGTGCTGTGCTGTGCTGTGCTGTGCTGTGCTGTGCTGTGCTGTGCTGTGCTGTGCTGTGCTGTGCTGTGCTGTGCTGTGCTGTGCTGTGCTGTGCTGTGCTGTGCTGTGCTGTGCTGTGCTGTGCTGTGCTGTGCTGTGCTGTGCTGTGCTGTGCTGTGCTGTGCTGTGCTGTGCTGTGCTGTGCTGTGCTGTGCTGTGCTGTGCTGTGCTGTGCTGTGCTGTGCTGTGCTGTGCTGTGCTGTGCCAGGCCAGGCCAGGTGCTGTGCTGTGCCAGGCCTGTGCTGTGCTGTGCTGTGCTGTGCTGTGCTGTGCCAGGCTGTGCTGTGCCAGTGCTGTGCCAGGCTGTGTCAGGCTGTGCTGTGCTGTGCTGTGCCAGGCCAGGCTGTGCAGGCCAGGCCAGGCCAGGCCAGTTGCCAGGCCAGGCCAGGCCAGGCTGGAAGCCAGGCTGTGCTGTGCCAGGCCAGGCCAGGCCAGGCCAGGCCAGGCCAGGCTGTGTCAGGCCAGGCCAGTGCTGTGTCAGGCCAGGCCAGGCCAGGCCAGGCCAGGCCAGGCCAGGCCAGGCCAGGCCAGGCCAGGCCAGGCCAGGCCAGGCCAGGCCAGGCCAGGCCAGGCCAGGCCAGGCCAGGCCAGGCCAGGCTGTGCTGTGCTGTGCTGTGCTGTGCTGTGCTGTGCTGTGCTGTGCTGTGCTGTGCTGTGCTGTGCTGTGCTGTGCTGTGTCAGTGCTGTGCTGTGCTGTGCTGTGCTGTGCTGTGCTGTGCTGTGCTGTGCTGTGCTGTGCTGTGCTGTGCTGTGCTGTGCTGTGCTGTGCTGTGCTGTGCTGTGCTGTGCTGTGCTGTGCTGTGCTGTGCTGTGCTTGTGCTGTGCTGTGCTGTGCTGTGCTGTGCTGTGCTGTGCTGTGCTGTGCTGTGCTGTGCTGTGCTGTGCTGTGCTGTGCTGTGCTGTGCTGTGCTGTGCTGTGCTGTGCTGTGCTGTGCTGTGCTGTGCCAGTGCTGTGCTGTGCTGTGCTGTGCTGTGCTGTGCTGTGCTGTGCTGTGCTGTGCTGTGCTGTGCTGTGCTGTGCTGTGCTGTGCTGTGCTGTGCTGTGCTGTGCTGTGCTGTGCTGTGCTGTGCTGTGCTGTGCTGTGCTGTGCTGTGCTGTGCTGTGCTGTGCTGTGCTGTGCCAGGCTGTGCTGTGCTGTGCTGTGCTGTGCTGTGCTGTGCTGTGCTGTGCTGTGCTGTGCTGTGCTGTGCTGTGCTGTGCTGTGCTGTGCTGTGCTGTGCCAGCTGTGCTGTGCTGTGCTGTGCTGTGCTGTGCTGTGCTGTGCTGTGCTGTGCTGTGCTGTGCTGTGCTGTGCTGTGCTGTGCTGTGCTGTGCTGTGCTGTGCTGTGCTGTGCTGTGCTGTGCTGTGCTGTGCTGTGCTGTGCTGTGCTGTGCTGTGCCAGGCCAGTTGTGCTGTGCCAGGCCAGGCTGTGCCAGGCTGTGCCAGGCCAGGCTGTGCTGTGCTGTGCTGTGCTGTGCTGCCAGGCCAGGCCAGGCCAGGCTGTGCTGTGCTGTGCTGTGCCAGGCCAGGCCAGGCCAGGCCAGGCCAGGCCAGGCTGTGCTGTGCCAGGCCAGGCCAGGCCAGGCCAGGCCAGGCCAGGCCAGGCCAGGCCAGGCCAGGCCAGGCCAGGCCAGGCCAGGCCAGGCCAGGCCAGGCTGTGCTGTGCTGTGCCAGGCCAGGCCAGGCCAGGCCAGGCCAGGCCAGGCCAGGCCAGGCCAGGCCAGGCCAGGCTGTGCTGTGCTGTGCTGTGCTGTGCTGTGCTGTGCTGTGCTGTGCTGTGCTGTGCTGTGCTGTGCTGTGCCAGGCCAGGCTGTGCTGTGCTGTGCTGTGCTGTGCTGTGCTGTGCTGTGCTGTGCTGTGCTGTGCTGTGCTGTGCTGTGCTGTGCTGTGCTGTGCTGTGCTGTGCTGTGCTGTGCTGTGCTGTGCTGTGCTGTGCTGTGCTGTGCTGTGCTGTGCTGTGCTGTGCTGTGCTGTGCTGTGCTGTGCTGTGCTGTGCTGTGCCAGGCTGTGCTGTGCTGTGCTGTGCTGTGCTGTGCTGTGCTGTGCTGTGCTGTGCTGTGCTGTGCTGTGCTGTGCTGTGCTGTGCTGTGCTGTGCTGTGCTGTGCTGTGCTGTGCCAGTGCTGTGCTGTGCCAGTGCTGTGCTGTGCTGTGCTGTGCTGTGCTGTGCTGTGCTGTGCTGTGCTGTGCTGTGCTGTGCTGTGCTGTGCTGTGCTGTGCTGTGCTGTGCTGTGCTGTGCTGTGCTGTGCTGTGCTGTGCTGTGCTGTGCTGTGCTGTGCTGTGCTGTGCTGTGCTGTGCTGTGCTGTGCTGTGCTGTGCTGTGCTGTGCCAGCTGTGCTGTGCTGTGCTGTGCTGTGCTGTGCTGTGCTGTGCTGTGCTGTGCCAGGCCAGTGCTGTGCTGTGCTGTGCTGTGCTGTGCTGTGCTGTGCTGTGCTGTGCTGTGCTGTGCTGTGCTGTGCTGTGCCAGGCCAGGCCAGCTGTGCTGTGCTGTGCTGTGCTGTGCCAGGCCAGGCCAGGCCGTGCCAGGCCAGGCCAGGCCAGGCCAGGCCAGGCCAGGCCGGTGCCAGGCCAGGCCAGGCCAGTGCCAGGCTGTGCCAGGCCAGGCCAGTGCCAGGCCAGGCCAGGCCAGGCCAGGCCAGGCTGTGTCAGGCCAGGCCAGGCCAGGCCAGGCCAGGCCAGGCCAGGCCAGGCCAGGCCAGGCCAGGCTGTGCTGTGCCAGGCCAGGCCAGGCTGTGCCAGGCCAGGCCAGGCCAGGCCAGGCCAGGCCAGGCCAGGCCAGGCCAGGCCAGGCCAGGCCAGGCCAGGCCAGGCCAGGCTGTGCTGTGCTGTGCTGTGCTGTGCTGTGCTGTGCTGTGCTGTGCCAGGCCAGGCCTGTGCTGTGCTGTGCTGTGCTGTGCTGTGCTGTGCTGTGCTGTGCCAGGCCAGTGCTGTGCTGTGCTGTGCTGTGCTGTGCCAGGCTGTGCTGTGCTGTGCTGTGCTGTGCTGTGCTGTGCTGTGCTGTGCTGTGCTGTGCTGTGCTGTGCTGTGCTGTGCCAGCTGTGTGCTGTGCTGTGCTGTGCTGTGCTGTGCTGTGCTGTGCTGTGCTGTGCTGTGCTGTGTCAGGCCAGGCTGTGCTGTGCTGTGCTGTGCTGTGCTGTGCTGTGCTGTGCTGTGCTGTGCTGTGCTGTGCTGTGCTGTGCTGTGCTGTGCTGTGCTGTGCTGTGCTGTGCTGTGCTGTGCTGTGCTGTGCTGTGCTGTGCTGTGCTGTGCTGTGCTGTGCTGTGCTGTGCTGTGCTGTGCTGTGCTGTGCTGTGCTGTGCTGTGCTGTGCTGTGCTGTGCTGTGCCAGGCCTGTGCTGTGCTGTGCTGTGCTGTGCTGTGCTGTGCTGTGCTGTGCTGTGCTGTGCTGTGCTGTGCTGTGCTGTGCTGTGCTGTGCTGTGCTGTGCTGTGCTGTGCTGTGCTGTGTCAGGCCAGGCTGTGCTGTGCTGTGCTGTGCTGTGCTGTGCTGTGCTGTGCTGTGCTGTGCTGTGCTGTGCTGTGCTGTGCTGTGCTGTGCTGTGCTGTGCTGTGCTGTGCTGTGCTGTGTCAGTGCCAGGTGCTGTGCTGTGCTGTGCTGTGCTGTGCTGTGCTGTGCTGTGCTGTGCTGTGCTGTGCTGTGCCAGGCCAGGCTGTGCTGTGCTGTGCTGTGCTGTGCCAGGCTGTGCTGTGCTGTGCTGTGCTGTGCCAGGCCAGGCCTGTGCTGTGCCAGGCCAGGCCAGGCCAGGCCAGGCCAGGCCAGGCTGTGCCAGGCCAGGCTGTGCCAGGCCAGGCCAGGCCAGGCCAGGCCAGGCCAGGCCAGCCAGGCTGTGCCAGGCCAGGCCGTGCCAGGCCAGGCCAGGCTGTGCCAGGCCAGGCCAGGCCAGGCCAGGCCAGGCCAGGCCAGGCCAGGCCAGGCCAGGCCAGGCCAGGCCAGGCCAGGCCAGGCCAGGCCAGGCCAGGCCAGGCCAGGCCAGGCCAGGCCAGGCCAGGCCAGGCCAGGCCAGGCCAGGCCAGGCCAGGCCAGGCCAGGCTGTGCTGTGCTGTGCTGTGCCAGGCTGTGCTGTGCTGTGCTGTGCTGTGCTGTGCTGTGCTGTGCTGTGCTGTGCTGTGCTGGTGCTGTGCTGTGCTGTGCTGTGCTGTGCTGTGCTGTGCTGTGCTGTGCTGTGCTGTGCTGTGCTGTGCTGTGCTGTGCTGTGCTGTGCTGTGCTGTGCTGTGCTGTGCTGTGCTGTGCTGTGCTGTGCTGTGCTGTGCTGTGCTGTGCTGTGCTGTGCTGTGCTGTGCTGTGCTGTGCTGTGCTGTGCTGTGCTGTGCTGTGCTGTGCTGTGCTGTGCTGTGCTGTGCTGTGCTGTGCTGTGCTGTGCTGTGCTGTGCTGTGCTGTGCTGTGCTGTGCTGTGCTGTGCTGTGCTGTGCTGTGCTGTGCTGTGCTGTGCTGTGCTGTGCTGTGCTGTGCTGTGCTGTGCTGTGCTGTGCTGTGCTGTGCTGTGCTGTGCTGTGCTGTGCTGTGCTGTGCTGTGCTGTGCTGTGCTGTGCTGTGCTGTGCTGTGCTGTGCTGTGCTGTGCTGTGCTGTGCTGTGCTGTGCTGTGTCTGTGCTGTGCTGTGCTGTGCTGTGCCAGGCCAGCTGTGCTGTGCTGTGCTGTGCTGTGCTGTGCTGTGCTGTGCTGTGCTGTGCCAGGCCAGGCTGTGCTGTGCCAGGCTGTGCTGTGCTGTGCTGTGCTGTGCCAGGCCAGCTGTGCTGTGCTGTGCTGTGCCAGGCCTGTGCTGTGCTGTGCCAGGCCAGCTGTGCTGTGCTGTGCTGTGCTGTGCTGTGCTGTGCTGTGCTGTGTCAGGCCAGGCCAGGCCAGGCCAGGCCAGCCGGCCAGGCCAGGCCAGGCCAGGCCAGGCCAGGCCAGGCTGTGCAGTGCTGTGCTGTGCCAGGCCAGGCCAGGCCAGGCCAGGCCAGGCCAGGCCAGGCCAGGCCAGGCCAGGCCAGGCCAGGCCAGGCCAGGCCAGGCCAGGCCAGGCCAGGCCAGGCCAGGCTGTGCCAGGCCAGGCCAGGCCAGGCCAGGCCAGGCTGTGCCAGGCCAGGCCAGGTTGTGTCAGGCCAGGCCAGGCCAGGCCAGGCCAGGCCAGGCCAGGCCAGGCCAGGCCAGGCCAGGCCAGGCCAGGCCAGGCCAGGCTGTGCTGTGCTGTGCTGTGCTGTGCTGTGCCAGGCTGTGCTGTGCTGTGCTGTGCCAGGCCAGGCCAGGCTGTGCTGTGCTGTGCTGTGCTGTGCTGTGCTGTGCTGTGCTGTGCTGTGCTGTGCTGTGCTGTGCTGTGCTGTGCTGTGCTGTGCTGTGCTGTGCTGTGCTGTGCTGTGCCAGGCTGTGCTGTGCTGTGCTGTGCTGTGCTGTGCTGTGCTGTGCTGTGCTGTGCTGTGCTGTGCTGTGCTGTGCTGTGCTGTGCTGTGCTGTGCTGTGCTGTGCTGTGCCAGGCTGTGCTGTGCTGTGCTGTGCTGTGCTGTGCTGTGCTGTGCTGTGCTGTGCTGTGCTGTGCTGTGCTGTGCTGTGCTGTGCTGTGCTGTGCTGTGCTGTGCTGTGCTGTGCTGTGCTGTGCTGTGCTGTGCTGTGCTGTGCTGTGCTGTGCTGTGCTGTGCTGTGCTGTGCTGTGCTGTGCTGTGCTGTGCTGTGCTGTGCCAGGCTGTGCTGTGCTGTGCTGTGCTGTGTCAGGCCAGGCCAGTGCTGTGCTGTGCTGTGCTGTGCTGTGCTGTGCTGTGCTGTGCTGTGCTGTGCCAGGCCAGGCCAGGCTGTGCTGTGCCAGGCCAGGTGCCAGTCAGCCCAGCCAGGTTGTGCTGTGCTGTGCTGTGCTGTGCTGTGCTGTGCCAGGCTGTGCCAGGCCAGGCCAGGCCAGGGCCAGGCCAGGCCAGGCCAGGCTGTGCCGTGCCAGGCCAGGCCAGGCCAGGCCAGGCCAGGCCGTGTCAGGCCAGGGGCCAGGCCAGGCCAGGTTGTGTTGCCAGGCCAGGCCAGGGTTGTGCCAGTGCCAGGCCAGTGTTAGGTTAGGTTAGTTAGGTTAGGCCAGGGTTGTGTTAGGTTCAGGTTAGGTTAGGTTAGGGTTAGGTGTAGGTTAGGTACAAAGAAATAGGGTTAGGTTAGGTTAGGTTAGGTTAGGTTAGGTTAG